>CM061264.1:25178333-26457500 GCA_030848825.1 Tadarida brasiliensis | reverse complement strand
GATTCTTGGGCCGGTTTCAAAGTCAGGACACAGAAAGCAAACAGCCTCTCTGATCCCCCTGTCAACCATGTATCTGGGCCCAGGACTTATTTTCAAACCAACCAAGCGTCAGAAAGTCACACATCAGGCTTATCTCTCCTGCCACTCATCTCCTGAAAGCCCTTCTCCCCGTCCCTGTCATCCTCAGACAAATAGAATTCCTGACCCCACCCCCGCCGGCCCCAAATCCTAATAAATGTCTGAGTTCAGGGAGCAGCCCACAGCCCTGCAGAGGCCCCGCCCACCGCAGCTGTGCTCCGTTTGGATACCAGATCCATCCACATCTGGCTCTCTGGCCTGGAAGAGGCAAGAAGCCCAGTCCATGAAAACAAAGAAAGTCACCGCTCCTCCCTGGCCACCTGCCTCTGCCCCAGCTGTGCAAAACTGGTTTCTGTCTCTACCCACCAACCACAAGAGGGGCTGGGTCTGAATTTTAGCATCTTTGACTTAATGTTGTTCATTCCAGAGCTGCAATTATTCTGAGATGGGTCTGCTAGGACCCCAGACCAGAGGCGCCCACTCCTTGTGATGGCCCCTCCCACTATGCACTACTCTCCCTTTGACAGTGACAGGTGGCGTTGGTGCAGTGGCTGCCAGCAGGTAGTGTTTTTTGAACATGGCTCCTGGTTGGAATCCTTGCTCTGCTATTACTAGCCATGTGGCATTCATTCATTCATTCATTCATTCATTCATTCTTTGATTCACCCAACAAATATTCATCATTCAAGGCACAGTTCTAGGCACTGTTTCAGGCTTGGAGACACAGAGGGGAAGAAGACAGACAAGGCTTCTGCTCTCGTGGAGCTTACCTTTGAGCGGGAAAGGAAAATATAAAGTAATAAGACGGAGACCTGGGGTGGAAGTGGAGGAGGAGAAGAATAAAATAGGTGATCAGGAAAGGATTCTGGCATTTGATAAAAGACCTTGAGCAATGAGCCAGCCTCTTAGAACCCATTTTCTAAAAAAAAAATTGAGGTAATTTTAATCATGTCTGTCTCTCCAGGTTGATAAAGAATTAAATGAGTTAATATACATCAAGCACTTGGCCCAGGGCCTGGCATATAATAGTGCTTAAATTGTAGCTCTGTGTCTAGCTAAGGAAACAGGGACTTGAGGAGGCAGCGCAGACCCCGGTGTGACTCCAGGCCCACAGGGCGGGCTTGCTGAGCTGACTGCATCCAGGCAATCTTCCCGAGGAGGCTGGCGCAGGGGCCGCGCAGGCCGAGGCCAGCCCGGAGCTCTGAATCAAGAACGCTCCTTCCAGACTGAGAGGACCCTGGGAGCCCATATCCCTGGGGAGAGCCTGGACCTCTGTACTGCCTAAGCCAGAGCCTCCTGGGCCACTGCCTCAGTTTCCCATTGAGGCTGGAGTTGGCCACAAGACGCCACATTCCTGCTCTGAATCACCCAGAGCCATGAAGTTGAATGAATCCAGAATATTAATGACCTATTTCAGGAGGGCCTACCCACATATAACTCCGTGCCCGTTTGACCGAAGGCCCCCACTGTACTGCCACCTCCTCCCCTGGCTCAACCACCCCCCATCCAGTCCAGCCCAGCCCCCCCCCCACCCCCAGGAACCAGAATCCCATTGAGCCCCAGCCAGCAGGGGGATAGACAGACCTGAGGGACAGAGGGCAGCCAGGGGAGGACAGGACAGAGCACTCAGTCTCAGAGAAAGGGAACCACATGTCCCCTCCTTCCCCTCCCAGGCGTCTGCACTGCCCTACAAATGCCACCGCTCCTGACTGATGGCAGGAAATTGGTCCCGCTAAGCGCATCTCAGGAGGAATGATAAATACTCATTGGGAAGGGGGGCACGAGGGAGTGAGGGGAGGGCTAGACAGGGGTTCTGCTCTGATGGAGTGGTGGGGGAGAGTAGGGGCCTCCGCCCTGCCTCTACAGGAACTGCAGTGGGGACAGCCATAAGCAGACAACCAGCTCCTATGTCTCTCTTCATAAATATGGGGCATTCCCTTGCCTTTTCCACTCAAGTCCTCCCCATCCTTCAAGGCCTACCTGGTGTCCCCACCTACTCCTAGAAGCCTTCCCAGATCCTCCCGGTGGAATACCAGCTCCACTACTGAGCACTTACTGTATGCCAAGCTCAATACTAAGCCTTTCAGACACAGTATCTCTGACATCCTCAGAACTCCCTGAGAAGTAGGAATTGTTACACTCATCCCACAAGTGAGCAAAGTGAGGCTCAGAGAAGTTAAGTGACATACCCAAGGGCACACAGCTGGTAAACAGTTGGGGTGAGATGGGAGTTTGAACCCAGGTCCACCTACATGCTTCACCATGATGCTCTCCCGCCTTGTTCTCCTGTCAGCACCTTGAGTCTCTGACATAGACCCTGCTCGTAGATAGAGTGCATGACGCCGAGGCTCTGTTGGGACCCTGTCTCACATCACCCCCAGCCCAGCCCCCCAGAGGCCAGACTCTGGCCTGCACACAGTAGGCGTCTTGCTCCTTTGTTAGCTGCACTCCTACAGGACCCCGAGCAGAGACTGCCCGGTTTGTCCGGCTCCTGCAGTGTCCTGGGCCCTCGCCTCACCAGAGCAGCGCTCCCCTGCCCACCACACTCCCCAGCTCCATGTCACGGCCTCGAAAAGTTCCTCCTGGCTTCACTGAGACTCTCCTCACAGTGCCTCCAAAATCCTGATGAGCCTTTGCATTTTAAGCAGACGCGATTGTATCAGACTTCCCGTCTTTCCAGCGGCTCGGCTCTGCCCAAGTTTGATGAACTGATCTCAGTGAGATAAATCGCATCAGTTGTCGGCTTTGCTGAGACTCCGAATGACATTTCCCCAGTTTGCTCGGGTTTAATGCAAGGGAAACATTCCTGCCGCAAACCTTCAAGGCCAGGTGAGTCGAATAAAGAGTTTTATACGAATGGCCCCGCTCCACCGGCTGGCTTCAAGCTCCCTGTGGTTTCTGGGAGGCTGAGAGCCAGCAGACAGCAGACCACGGAGGGCGCCAGGGACGCAGCCTCTCTCTTGGCTTGATGGTAATTGGCAGCATTTCCATGCATTTCCATACGGGATTATGCCATAAATTTACTTGCTTCCAAACCGGGTTGCTCACAGCAGGGAATGCGGTAGGGGAATGGGAACTGGGTGGGAGGAGGTGTGGGAGTGCCCCCAGGCTCTAGGCCTGAGCATCTCAGAACACCCCCAGCCCCTTCACCCCAAAGCCATCTTTCTCTTCCAGCCCTGTCACAGGCAGCCCTGCTGCTCTCTGACTCTCCTTGGCAGGGAGGCCTGAGCATCTGCAGCTGGGAACAGCCTGGAGAACAGAAGAATTAGGTGGAGAACAGAGGAATTAGGTGGGACAAAGAGGGGCGGAGGCTGGGGACAGTGGGAGTCAGCACGGCACATGTAAACTGACACCCAGCAGCCTCTTCAAATCTTCAAATTGGACCCAAAGGATGGTCCCTGCAGTGGGGGCACTGCTGTCCCCCTGGGTGCTCAGATGGCCAGGACAGGCCTTTAATAGGCCATCCTTGCCACTGGAACCCAGGGCTGGGGACACTGGGGAAGCAAACAAGCAGGACAGATGTGGGTTGAAAGGATGTTTCCTTGCCATTGGGCCCATTAGGAGTAATGACTTGTGGGGAGGGGAGGACTAATCTGCCTAGTGGGGACCTCCTGGAGATGAAGTGGACATGTGAACACTGACACGACACTCGTTCTCGGGCGCCCCTCCACTCACGGGCATTCTCACACGTGAAGAGTCGTGGACACCTGCAGCCCTTCACCCCACACACTCATTCTCCCTCCTCACAGGCACACAGACACACTCCTATGTATCCACATCCACAAACTTAGCCAGGGCCTGTTTGATTTGTGACCAGCTCAGAGTTTTTTCTTTTTTGTGTGAACATATTTTGCAAAACTAATTAAGAGGGATTAAAGCCCAGACAGAGCTAATGAACTCTTCAAACACCCTGGCAGCAGCCCTTCCGGTGAGGTTCAGAATGTCTTGAGTTAGAGTCAGAGTGAGGGGACCCTTCTTCCAGAGCTCTCGCTAGAGCGAGGAGACTCCACGGAGGACTTGCAGCCTCCTCCCCTCCAAGGGGCTTCCAGGGGGATGAGAGGGACGGGAGAAGGGGGCACCATGTGGAAGGGACAATGCCTTTGAGCTGTGATTCTCAAACTTCCGCATCAGATCACCTGGAGGGCTGGGCCCCACTCCCGGAGTTTGCGTCACCAGGTCTGGGATGGAGCCTGAGAACTTGCACGTCTGACACAATCCCAGGTGATGCTGTGCTGCTGGTCCAGGGACCACACTTTGAGAACCTCTGCCTTAGAGGCATCCAAATGCAGCCTCTGCTCTAAGAAGTGCCTGCCTGAGACTGTGCAGCCACGGGCTTGAGCGGGTAAGAGGTTGCTGGGCAAACACCAGATTCTGCCCTTGATAAGAAAGGACTCATCACACCAAAGAGGGTCACAGTCCTCCCAGGATTCCAGAGAGAACAAACCCCCCATCCTCACCGTGAGGCCCTGTCCCCACACAGAGGCCAAAGCTCATCCACACCATCAGCCCATCTGCACAACCCATCTGCACCTGGCCTGGCAGCCTGGCATCTCCATTTGGCAGATGAGGAAGCTGAGGCACAGAGAGGTGAGGTGATACCCCCGAGGTCACCCCAAGAGAGCTAGCATTCTAATTTGGGTCTCCACCCCCTTTTCCATGAGCTTCCTGCCCCATCCCACAGAAAGCAGATCGAGTACAACGAAGTCCCACGCAGGGTTCCAAGAGGACGTTTAGTGATGGAATACCACGCACAAAATGTTGCATGAGGAGCGTTAAGCTGGAAAACCTGCATTTTTAGGTCTTTCCCCTGCATCCCTGTAAGATCCAGAACCGACTGTCCAGAAAAGCTCCAACGAGGCCGGCTCCCAGCCCCCGCCGCCATGCCACGGAGTCACATTAAACCGGGGAGAGAGGCTGGTGCCAAGTCAGCACAGAACCCGCTCAGCAAACCCGAGCAATTCCCCTCCGACTGCCCGCCTCGCCCTCTGCTTACTGGCCCTGCCTGCGACATGTGTAACGCACTGATCTTACACCTGAACAGCTGCTGCAGAGTGCTGCTTCCCCAAGGCCCGCAGAAAAGGCAAACAGGGCCAGCGGCGAGGGGCTGGCAGGGAGGACCGCGGACAAACCCATCTGCGCATCTGCATCTCCCTCTGCTGCAAGGCAGTGTCCGTGGGCCTGACCCCAGAGCAGCAGACTGGGGAGGCCACTGGCCCCCCCTCCTCTCCTGCACTCCCAGGCTCCAGATGAACCTGGCTAAGACCCAGATTCTTCCATCTGTAATTGATCATTATCGGCTGATCAAGTCAATGAGTACTGTGAACTGGGCTGGGCAAGAGGCAGGAAACGTGAGCCCCACGCACATGACGGAGCCTACAGAATTTCCCCCCATGCTCCGAACACGTCAGACCCTTTCGGGCCTCAGACCTCTGAACGTGGATGCCCAGGAAGCAAGAGTTTTAGTCTGTCATTTACTGAGCACCTACAGTCTGCTAAGCATCCCACAGGCACTATCACCAGTCTTTGCGGTGACCCTGCAGAATCATCTGTTTACTCGCCCTCATTTCCAGATGAGGAAATAGATGCAAAGAGGGAAAGTAAGCCCTGGCCAGTTGCTCAGTGGTTAGAGCACTGGCCCTCGGATCGAAGGGTCATGGGTTCAATTCCTGGTCAAGAGCACCTACCTGGGTTGCAGGTTCGATCCCCAGCCCTGGTCAGGGTCATGAGGGAAGCAGCCAGTCGATGTGTCTCTCACACATCAATGTTTCTCTCTCTCTCTCTCTCTCTCTCTCTCTCTCTCTCTCTCTCTCTCTCTCTCTCCCTCCCTCCCTCCCTCTCCCTCCCTTCCACTCCATCTGAAAATCAATGGGCAAATATCCTCAGGTGAGGATTACAAAAAAAAAAGAATGACCAACCCTGCCTGGGTGAGGTGAACAGAGAGAATGAGGGAGGCCTTCACATAGGAAATAAAACTGTAGCACTGGGTTTTGAAGGATGAATAAGAGTTCTTGAGGAAGACAATTCATTAAGTCCAAAGCCTTTACCGTGGCCCTAAAGGCCCCAAAGATCTGGTGCCTGCCACTGTCCCAGCTTCATTTTATGCACCCCACCGGCCCCTGGCCATCTTTCCGTTTCTCCCAGGAACTTACTCTGTTGTACATCAGTCTTCACACATGACGTTCCCTGTCTGTAACACTCTTCCTCCTACGCCCATTCTCAACACACCTTTGCCTCGCGGGTTCCTACCCATTCTTTGGGTCTTAGCCAAAAATGTCACTTCCTCAAAGAAGCCCCCGCCCCTTTGACTCCCCGGCTAAATCAGGACTTTATGTTGGTCTCACATAGCCCTGGGTTCTTTGCCTTCAGAGTAACCACCAAAAATTATGATGATATAATTATTAGGATAATTATTTGTCTGCTCTGTGTCTTCTTCACATGACTCTCAGTTCCATGAGTGCAGGGTCTTTGCCTGTCTGGTTCTTCACTATATCCACAACACCGATGCTCAAAAAATTATGTTTCAAATGACTGTTATTGGACACTGAAGTGCCTGCCGTCAGAAATGACCTTTAACTACATATGAATTCCACCACCACCCTGCCTCAACCAGAGTGTGGCTGCTCCCCAATACACAGACCAGCAGTCCACATGGAGCCTGGTGACATGCACACGTGCACACACACACGCGCACACACACACACGCACACACTTTCCCAGGTGTGTGGCACAGCCACAGCCACACACAGGCATGTGGCTCCCTAAGGGCAGACACAGGCCACAGAACCATGTAGTCCCCAGCCCACACACTCAGGACATGCACACACATAAACATGGGAAGTCACCCACAGGCAAAACATGTGCACACTGCCATGCATTGTCACACAGGTGGTCACACGCGCACACACACACAGCCGGGTTCCAAGCACTGTCTAGAGATGGCTTCTGAAAGCCTCGGGGCTGGGACAATCCTCAGCCCCGGATGTGAATCCCTTCCTGGGGCCCTCCAGAAGCCTTCGACCCCCTTCCAGCACATTCCACCCCTCCCTGGGCCATCTGCCCGCAGCCCAGTTCATCACAGCTCCCAGACTGCAGGTTGGAGGCTGGAGCAGATGAGAGAGGCATGACTGAGGCTGGGTAGGACCCACTCAGCAGAACTGTTTGCTACTACGCAGCCACTGGTGATTATTGCTCTCACGCTTTTTTATGCATTTCCATATAAAATTACTCACTCTGATTCTTGGGAAGAATTCAAATGAGAAAATCCCACAAACAATGAAACCGGCTGGGTAATGAGGAGCCATTGTCTATTCTCAGGATCTGAGTACTTCTCACTCCAGAAAATGGGAACTTAATTACACACAGAAGCCTGATGTTGCTATGGGGTATGCCGGAAGAGCTGGGATTAAAAGGGGACCTGCGTGCATGTGCGTGTGTGTGTGAATTTCTTGTTCTGTGTGTGTCTGTAAGCATGTGTGTTTGTGTTGTGTGTGCTGATGTGAGTGTGTGTGTGTATTCCACTTTTATACATCAGTAGAACAGAGGAAGAGACTCAAACTACCCTCAAAAATTAGTGGCTTAAAACAACAATCATTTGATCACAGCTCACAATTTTGTGGACCCAAAATCCAGGCAGGGCTCGGCTGGAAGACTCTCCTGTCCATGGAGTGTGAACAGAAATGGTGATACTAAGTTGGAGAGTCCAGGATGGCTTCCCGTGTGGTACCCTGGCGGGGACGAGGAGGCCCTGCAGGGGACAGTCTCAGGTGTCAGGCTTCACGCATGGGGGCTCAGAGAGCTTCCTAAGGGGGCGGGAGCTGCAAAGCTCCTTGTGCCCGAGCCTCGGAAGTCCCAGAACACATGTCCACCACATCTACGGGTCAAGTAAGTCTCTAGGTCCACCCAGGTCCACGGAGAAGGGAACTAGGCTCCACACTTTTCGAAAGGGAAAGCGGTGGGAATTGTGCAGCCATCTTTAATATGACGCTGTCACACTGCAGTCATTACAGGGTGGTGGGAAGGACCTGCCTTTAAGAGAGCATCCATGATGGGTTTCATCCCACAGCCTCAACTCACAAGCTGCATGCCCTTAGGCAACCTGTATAGTTCCTCTGAACGTCAATTTCCTGATCTGTCAGAGGCTGTTGTTGTGAGGACTTGTATGGAAGGTTCAAGCAACAGCGTTTTGTGAGCACCTACTATCTGCTAGGAGCTCGGTGCATGTTCATTCCGTCCTGCTTTCCCCTGCCCTCCTGCACTCCTCAGGGACACTTGGGATGGGGTTGGGTAGGAGAGACAGACACTCCTCTGAGGCCCGACAGCCTCCTGCAGTCACATCAGGATGTGACCCACAGCAGCCTGGCTCCTGCCAGCCTTCTGATGAGCCCGTCTACACCGGTGCCAACACCCAAGGTGAGCCCTGGAGCGTCCACCATCTGCTCCAGCTGGGCCCGCTGGGGACGGCTTCTCAGCTCACGGGGCTCCCTGGCTAACAATGGCGTTAATTTTTCATTTGTTTGTTTGATTTTCTGCAGTGAGTGAGGAATGTTGGAACAACATCTGGCACTGCCCCAGGCTGAGGCGCACAGAGCGGCAGCGGCAGCCGCGACAGCTCAGAACACAGCGCTCCCGTGGCACGCACGTCCACACATCGCTGACATCAGACTGTGCATGCACACACATCTGCACACCTAAGTGTCCGTCCACACATACAGACATACCACACGCGTGTGCCTGTGCACGCCGTGTGTTCCTGTGTGTGCATGCACACGTGTGAACCTATACATATGTGGGCGTGCATAGACACACGTGTACCCACAAATACACACACACAGATGCACAGACTTGCACAGATACACAGTCATGGTCCATCACCAGGTCTGGGCAAAGGGCTCCCAGTTCTGAGCCAGAGCTTGGGAAGGTCACAGCCACCAGCAAGCCCCTGTCACCCCTGCTTTCTGTGCCTGATTCGAGCCAGGGAAAGCCAAGCCTGACCTACAGGCTGAAGTGGGAGCCCAGCTTCCCCTTCCCTCCCCTTGGGGACACAGGTTCTGCTGCTCCCCTCCTGCCCCTGCCCTGCTCCCCACTAGGTCTGACCCTGCCCAAGAGCCTGATCAGTGCCCGTCCCCCTCCTGGAGCCCGATGTGAACAGTGACCCTCTCTGCTCTCAGGAGCCTGCTCACTGCAGACCCCAGCTTAGAGACAGATGCAGAGGGACAGTCACCTCCCCTTCGTAAATAACTCTTTCCCCAATTATAAATGAGAGTGTTGACGGGAGAAAACAGCCGAGGGCCCAGCCCGTGTGGACCCACTGCTACCACAGCCCAGCTCACCTCGGGCCCTGTCTGCACGGAGCTGTGGGCTATGTGTTATCTGCACGTGTTGCTTGTGTCCGGTGTGTGGTGCCCGTTGCCTCTGCGTTTCAGTGAGTGTCTGCAGGTCTGTCTGAATACGTCTGGAATCTCTGTGGGTTGCAACACTGTATGTATATCTGTTACCTGCATTTGTAAGTGTGTCTGCATGTTTATATATCTGTGCTTGTGTGTTTCTAGGCCATTGTATGTCCTTGTGTCTGTGGGTATTCTTACATATTTACGTGAATCTACAAAGCTGTGTATGTTGATGTATATCTGTATATGTATGTCTCTGTGCTTTGTACATATGTGTTCCTGTGTCTTAGTGTGTTTGTATGTGTGTGTGTGCAAGAGCATGGCTGTGTGTATGTCGGGGTGGGGGGAGCTGGGGCCAAGGCAGGAGGCTGCTCAGTGTCAGGGCCTGATCGCTGGTTTCTCTCCAGCTCCGGCTCCACCTGGGCCCAGCCAAACCGCCAAGTGGGTGGAAAGGGGGGCAGCTGGAGAAAAGGGAGCTGCCCAGACCAGAAGTGGGCCTCTGCCCCGCTGTGCAGTGTGGCCGCAGCGGCAGAAGTCATGGGGGTAGGTCTGTGTCTCTGAGACCCCTGAACCCCACCGGGCCAGTGGGCACCAGGGAAACCTCAACTTTGCTCTCTGTGAGCCCACAGCACCTTTTATGGTCTCCTCGCTGCCCTCGCGTGGGGGCTCCTCCTCTTCACACTCATTCTCTCCCCTTACACTTACATGTGTGTCATTGATTAATTTTATGCTTCTCTCTCATTCATTCTTTCCCTGGCAGTGTGTGTGTGTGTGTGTGTGTGTGTGTGTGTGTGTTCACATCTCACACACACGACCCACAGACCACAGGTCTCTGTCCTGCACACACTCCTTATGAAATATTCTGGTGCACACATCACTGGGGCTCCATTATTCTTTTTTTCTCCATCCTCTCACCCGCCTTCCCTGCCCAGTGCTGGCAGGAGCAAGATCCTTATCCTAACAGCTGCAGGAAAGGTTTTCGGTTTGCTAGTAATAGAACCCAATGGACAAGCGCAGAATATTTTTAAAGCAGGATGTTACAAGAATATAGGGATATCTTGTGAAACTCAAGGGCACAACCAGAGCTCAACCTCAGAAGGACTGTAAAGTTGATGGGAGCTCAGAACCTTTTCTCTTCGTTGTCTTCTCTACATCCTCGTCCTTCCTCGCTTTCAGCTTCTCCACGCACATGACTAACCAAAGGGCCTCAGTTCCAAAGGTCATCCCAGACTGACCAGCATCAATCAGTCCCACAACTTAGAGAGCAAATCTGAGTGGCCAACCTGGAGTCATGTGTTCCCCTCCGGGCCAATCACATTGCTGGGGGCAGAGTCACACAGAAACGTGGCTGCCAAGCCCCACCCCTTCGGTGTGCCCAGCAGTCCTCTGACAAAAGGTCTGAGACAAGAAGTTTAGCGCTTGGCCAGGTGAGTGAGGTGGCCAGGGTCAGCCAGGTAAGAAGTCCTGCTTGTACCTGCATGTACAGGCCTGGAACTCAACAGTGCAGATGATAGTGGATGCTTTGGACTAAACAGCGTTCCCCCCAAATGCACACGTTGACTCTATATGTTGAAGCCCTGACCCCCTGTGTGGCTATACTTAGAGGCTGGGCCTTGAAGGAAGGTAATTAAGGCAAAATGAGGTCTTAAGGGTGGGACTCTGATCTGATAGGACTGTTCCTATAAAAAGAGGCACCAGAGAGTTCATTCTCTCCAGGAAGAAAGTCCTTACCAGAAATCAAACTGGCCGGAATCTTGACCTTGGACTTCCAGCCTCCAGAACTGTGAGAAAGTTAATTTCTGTCATTTGAGCCGCACACTCTGCTATTTTGCTGTGGCAGCCTGAGCTGACCAATATAGCGGCTTTGTCCATTTAGGAGCCATCAAGATGCACGTGAGGTTGATGCTACAGGAGCCCATGAGATCACCTGGGCTGAAGATGGGACTCGGGGGTAGCACACATTTTGAGCCTAGTCTTCAAAAGCACCCTCAGTTCCTGATGGAATCTGCACCCTCCACAGCCCATGGGACCCCAGCTTAGTGGTGGCCTTGGACCCTGCCCCCAGCAACACCACCCTCCTTTGTCCACCTTCTAGGCATACACCTCCCACCCTCCCTCTACAGTGTGCCAGCCAGCCCTTGCATGCAATGTCACCTCTTCCTGGCTTTGTTCTCACCTCCACCTATCTTGGCCCCGCCCTCCTGCACATCACCATGTAAGAAATCCCCCAGATTGGGAACCAGAGATAGTGGTGCTCATATAAGCACCAGTACCCTCCTAGGCAGGTGGTCCTGTTAATGGGATCCAAACCATGCAAGAATGGGAAGAAGGGCTTCTTGCATTCATAGACCCAGTCCTTGAACGTCCTTCCTTTAGATGAAGCGAGGACAACGAGGGATTCTGGTCCTGTTCAGTCAGGAGCACTAACAAATCAATCCCAATTCCTCCATTATTTTTGCTTCAAGACACAACAAAGACCTCTCAGCCTCCGAATCTCTAAAAGCAAGCTGGCTGACAGCACAATTTCAGTGTGTCCCCAAGAGCAGTCATTTCAAAGTACATGATCTCCTCAGCCTCAGGTTAAGAACTAGGCTCATTGGTTTGCTAGGAATCATTGGCAACTGACAATAATAATTACTGTAGCTGACATTTAATGAATACTTACTATGTGCCAAGTACTGTGCTGAGCACTCTCCAGGCATCATCTCATTGAATTCTTGCAGCCTCCCTGTAAGATCAGTCTTATTATACCCATTTTTTGGACAGGACAATGAAGGCTCAAAGGTTAGGTAGCTTGCCCAAGGACCCTTAGCTAATTAGTGGCAGGGCCAGGATTCAAATAGATAGTCTGTTCAACTTCAAAGCCAGAACTCGGACCCTCTGCCCTGCCCTCACTACAGCGTGCACATGTGTTTGGATAATGGTCATGGCATGTGACTAAAGGGTCTGCCCTCTGTTGTCAGCAGCTGATAACTACAGGCACTGGACAGACAAAAACTAACCAACCCTACAAGAACAAAAAGTTCTGAGATTATCCAAAGTCTGTTCTCACATACTCAATAATTCTGTACTGTCTTGTTCCCTGCTTCAAGTTCTGTGTCCCCAACTAAACTGTAAGCCTCTGGGGGGCGGGGAGGAATGTGTCCTCTTTTCACCCACATTTCCCTGGCTGCATAAAGTAAGAAATCAGCATAAACTCTCTGGGTGGTTATCTACTGGTTGGTTAGATGGGTGGTGGGTTGACTGTTTGTTTGGATTGTCAGTCGGTTGCTCGGATGGTGGGATGGTCAGTTAGTCCAATGTTGATGAGCTGGTTGGATGATGTTAGCCTATGGAGTGAGACCAGGGGCTATTCCCTGAAAGGGAAATTTACCATCTAATCCCAACAGGAATTCTCTCAGGGCCAGGAAAACACTCCCAGAAAGAAATACAGAATCCTCAAATGCTTCTCCCTTCTATTCTTCCCTCCCCTGCCCAGCCAAGCCAAGGCTTGCAAGGAGGATCAGGGTAGTTCTTCTTCCCCATCATTAGTCCCAAATGGTGCAATGAAGACGACCTGGTCTCTGGGAGGGGCACTGAGTAGTCCAGCATAGCCACCCCTGGGAAGCACATGGGTAACTGGCTGTTGAATGTGGGGGCCGCTGGGAGGTTCCGAAGGGCTGAGCTGCCGCAGTGTAGAGAGCAGGGAGTCCAGCCTGTAGGAGCAGCTCAGCACATCCTGCCTGGGAGAAAGGTCATGTGCTCCGATATGAGTAATTAATTTTCCCTGAGCCGCATTGAAAAGGTTAACCTGATTTATGGGATGCAATTGAGTGTAGAATGGGTTGTGTATCTTGTGAAAGGCCCGTTCTGGCATCTGAGTCTATAGACTTGCCCGAGGCGGGGCACCAGCTGGGAACTGGCCCTACCTTTTCCACCTTTATGTAGAATCCACACGAAAATCCCAAAGGGAGCCCCACTTGGCCAGGAAGTTGCTTCCAGGACTCCTGGAAGGGAGTCCCTAGTGAGGGGACATTAGAGCATTCAAAGGAGGGTGTCTTCTGCTCCTGCCACAACTTCCATCCCAGGGTCCAGGATTAAGTTGTGAGTTCAAGGCCAGGCTCCTCCAGTGACTCCCTGGCCTTGGGTCTGGGCTCCGCAGTTTCCCCATCTCCAAAATGGGGTGAAGATTCTTTGCCCTCTCTTCTTGCTTCTCACCATTTACTAGCTGTGTGAGCTTGGGAAAGTTAGCTAACTTCTCTGTGCCCTGGTTTCCTCATCTGTAGGTAGCAATAATTACACCTACCTCATAGGGTTGTTATGAAGATTACATGAGTGAATTTTTTTTTTTATCCTCACCTGAGGACATTTTTGCATTTATCTCCAGATAGAGCTGGGGGGAGAGAGGGAGGAAGAGAGAGAAAGAAACATAGATGTGAGAGAGACATATTGACTGGCCGCCACTCACATGACCCCACCAGGGCCAGGGACAAACTGCAACCAAGTCACGTGCCCTTAGCGGGAACCGAACCCAGGACTCTCTGGTCTGTGGGCCGATGCTCTAACCGCTGAGCCAAACCGGCCAGGGCACATGAGTGAATTTTTATAAGAACTTAGGATAGTGCCTAGGTCATAGTAAATGGTGTGTAGGGTTTCTTTAATAAATGAATAAAGTCTTGAGATGGAAGATGACTAGGGCCTTAGATGTCTGGATGTTCTCAAGGAGGTATCAGATAAGGCCATGGCCTAGCCAGCTCCCATCGAGTGGGGCACCAACGATCCTGGAGATCCAAGAACACATTGAACTTTGTTGGACAGAAAGGGAGCAGATGGAGAATATGTTGTAGCCAAATAAGTGTTTTCTTTCTCATGTCTGTCTCTCCTCACCAAAAAATATAAGCTCTGCTCCCTAGAGCCAGCCAGGAATCTGCCCATCAAACCCAAAGGTGCTGGTCTAGCACCACCTAGTGGAAAGACTGAAGTCGGCATGGGGTTGGCTTCTTGGCCCCTTGTGGAGAAAAGAGTAAAGGTGACTTGAACTTACCCATTTGCTAGGCACTGGGAGGAGGGGAAAAACACTCCACCAGAACCCTCCCTGAGAAATCACTCCAGCTGAGAATGTCTTCACTTGTGCCCTGTGGTGCATGGTGCATGGTATTCTACAGCAGATTGGTGGGAGGTACTTCTGTGTGCACGTATCACGTGTGTGCTTCCATATGTCTATGTAGTTATTGATGAATTGGGTTAATATCTATGGAAAAACATAGACCAGTACCTGGCACATAGAAAGCATTTAATAAGTGTTTGTCATCATTATTATTGTGTGTGTACATGTGGATATACCATGTCTGAGTGCTCATGTCAATGTGGATGTATAGACTGTTTACATGCCTATGTTTTTGTTTATGGATGTAAGTATATGTACATATGTGTGCCTAAGACTGCATACATGTTTATGCACACATACATGTTTATGAATATAAATGTATTTTCATGCCTGTGAGCATGGTGTACATGAACTAGAGAGGCGTGGATGTTTATATGTCTGCATATATGTGTGTCTGTGTACATATGATGTCTTTGATATATTTGTGAAACTTCATTGAATGGAGTGCCTGCGTATTAGTTTTCTATTGCTTCATAGCAATACCACAAATTACCACAAACTTGGCGTCTTAAAAACTCAGGTGTCTGGCTCCAGGTGGGGCAGGAATGGCATTCAACACAGACCCGCTTAGTAAGTCAGTGCCCACTATTACTAGTTCCAGGTCTGCAGTTGCTGGAGAAAATGGCAAGAACTGGACTCTTTTCCGACCAGGAGTCTATGCCCTAATGAACAGCAGAGGTGGGATGGCTCCTGTCACAAAGGCCCAGGGCAGGGAACATCCTGGCTTCTGGTGGCACAGAAAGGTGACAGGAGGGGTGTGGCAGCTGAGCTGAGCCATCAGAGATACTTAGGGTTAATTTGTTGTGTGCAGAGAATATATCTGGGGGGACTGTGAGCCAGAGCGGGGGGTGGGGGTCGGAAACGCGGGAACACATCTGTGTCTCTCCCTGTCATCTCAAATTTTATATTTACTTCTGTTGATGAGATTTCGTCATGCTCGATTACGATTCATAGACTCGTGTTTCCAGATTTTATGCATCAAATGCTCTGATTTACAGAGTCACCCTAAGCCTGACACTGGCCCCCAAAGTGCTGTCTCTGAGCATGGGCACTGAGGCTTGTCCTAGGGTCACACAGGGCCTCGTTTCTGGGTACAGTGGCCTGTGGAAAGTCTCGGGAGGACTGTGGCGGGGTTGGAGAGAACTCCAAACATCCAGGTCTGGTCCATGCATGGAGGCTGTGGGGGAGGCCACCCGGCATCCATAGCTAGACCCACACTGACCCCATCCCCCACCTTCTCCCCTTCCTCCTGCCCCTCCTCAATTCCCTCCCATCTGGCTCTGAGACTCTCTCTCCCTTGCTAGCTTTGACGAAGCAAGACTTGCTTCTAACCAGTGCAATATGGCAGCACTGACAGGATGTCACTTCTGTGATTGCGTTGCATAAGATGGTTATGGTGATTAGCAGCAAGTCACAGGTCCCGCCCACACTCAAGGGGAGGAGTTTATGCAAGGGCATGAATCCCCAGAGGGCAGAATTATGCGGGCACCTCAGTGAGTGTCTGCCACACAATCTTCATAGCAACCTGTGATGTTGGGACACTGCCCCTATTTTACTAGAAAGGAGACACTGTCCAAGGTCACCCTAGTAGAAAGAGACAGGTTTAGAACTTGAACCCTGGTCTGTTTGCCTCCACACCCTGAGCTCTTCACCACAGGACAATACCACAGAAGGGAAAGCAGGTGTAAGCCCAAGCTCCCTACTTGCCAGAAGTCTGGGGCTGTCACATAGACCAGGTAGCACCCTCAGCCTCCTCTAGGACACTGGTTCTGAGTCTGTTTGAGCTGCAAAAGAGGCACCCAGGTACTTGGTCATTGATCTCACCTTGACACCAAACTTCTCTAGAGGATCCAAGGGTGCAAAGGTCTGGAAAAGCTCAGAGCACCAAGGTAGGGGCTCTGGGAGATGCCAAGCCCTATATATGGCAAGCCCAGGGGACGTTGTAGCTGCAAGGATGGGCCCCTGTTGATTTTGCTGACTTGGGAACCCTCTTGCCAGCTCTTCCCAGGAACAAGATCCTGAGTCTATGCCTTGGTCCCCGCCTACCTATCTGCACTTGGGTGTCATAGAAGACCCCTTTTCCCCTGGATAGATTTGGGGGCACTTATGAAGGACAGTTACCTGGAAGGAACTGAGGATAAGTCACCTCTATTGGGCACTTATTTTGTGTCTTGACACATATTAGCTTATGTGAAACCCTTCAATATCCTTTCAAGGCAGGTATTATTTCCAGTCTATGTAGAAGAAAACTGAATCTCAGGGTGAGTAACATGCCCAAGGTCATATAGCTAATAAGTAGCAGAGTCAAGATTCACACCCAGGTCTGTCTGGTTACCAAACCAGCGTTCATTCTACTCTGCCAGTTGCCTCTCTTTGAGGCTCCTCTCATCTACCTCTTGGCCTCTCCATCTAGGTTCAGGGCTCCTGTTCTTTCTGACTTATTTAGGACAGGGTTCAAAGCTATTCTCATATATGGGATCCTTCCCCCACACCCACCCTCCCATGCACTCAGCCATGATTTGGGGAAACCTGAGTTTGTCTCCATGGGGTAGAATTCCTTTATACACTCTGCCAGTGCTGGAAAACCTTTTTTCTGCCAAGGGCCATTTGGATATTGATAACATCATTCACGGGTCATACAAAATTATCAACTTAAAAATTAGCCTGCTATATTTGGTCAGGCTAATACAGTGAGGCAGGTGATGTTAGCTGGTTAAGGCCCGCGGGCCAGACGTTTCACTCCCCTGCAAGCCAACCAACACATAGTTTGTACCCAAGCCATAGGTCCCTAGTCTTCGAGTCTCTAGCCATGGTACTGATCTGTATTTCTCCAATTCCCAAAGCCCAACTAGAACACCTTCTTGCCCCTTAAACACGGTGCAGAAGCCTGGCTTCTAGCCTCCTTACACGGGGCCTTTGGAATGCCTGCTTATCTTCCTACCACCTGCCCATCTCCCTGCGTGGGCTCCTGATTCCACACTGAGATGAGCTGTCTGTTTCTCCAGGATCCAAGCTTTGCCTTCACAGACTTTCACACCCCAAGGAGGTCTCCTGGCTACTGAACCTCTGACCTTTTGCCTAACTTTGGCCACTGGCACCTTACCATGTCTGCTCCCACGAGAGCAGCTCACTTGGTTCAAATTGGCTCCACCTAGGCCGTCACCTATAGGCCTCATCTGCTTCAGTTCCCCTCCCTTATCTCCTCAACCCCGTTCTCATGGATCTCATTCAGTCTTATGTCCACACCCCTACTTCTGATTACTTTTTCAAAGTTATCACCATCCTTCATTACACTATTCATCACTATCACGCGTAATTACTATCACACCTCTCACATCACCAACTTCTGCTGCCATCAACTTAACCACTGCCACCAATGAAATCATCACTCTCATCACAATCCGCCAAAACCATCAACACCATGACTTCTAATTCCACTATAACCATCACCACCTCCCTGTCCTCATATCACCTCACCACAATTCACCTCCTCATCATCGCCACCCTTACTACATCCAACTCCACAACCACCATCACCACCATCCCTGCCACTTACCAAAGCCTTTATCCAGCACTTAGTCAGCATCCAGATATCTTGACTGGGGACTGGACACTTCATAAACTGATGCCAACTTGTCACTGGCCCAAGATTCGTTTGCCCACTCCTGCGATTCCCTCGCATCCATTCTCAATGCTTTCCCATAGTCCTCTAGGCTTTCTCTATGTCCTAGTGCTAATAAAAGACCTGTTCTTCTTGTTACATCAGATAAGGGGTGAATTTCCAAAATATAGAGAGTACTCATACAACTCAACAAAAGGAAGACAAATAATCCAATTAAAAGTGGGCAGAGGACCTGAATAGACACTTCTCCAAACAGGACATACAAATGGCCAAGAGACATATGAAAAAAATACTCAACATAACTAATCATCAGAGAGATGCAAATTAAAACAACTATGAGGTATCACCTCACACCTGCCAGAATGGCAGCCATCAACAAATCATCAAACAACAAGTGCTGGTGAGGGTGTGGAGAAAAAGGGACTCTAATACACTGCTGGTGGGAATGCAGACTGGTGCAGTCACTATGAAAAACAATATGGTGTTTCCTCAAAAAATTAAAAATGGAACTACCATTTGATCCAGTGATCCCACTTCTAGGAATATATCCTAAGAAGCTTGAAATACCAATCAGAAAGAATAAATGTACCCCTATGTTCACAGCAGCACTATTTACAATAGCTAAGATCTGGAAACAGCCCAAGTGCCCATCAGTAGATGAGTGGATAAAAAGCTGTGGTTCACTTACACAATGGAATACTATGCAGCTGTAAGAAAGAAAGATCTCTTATCCTTTGAGATGACAAGGAGGGACCTGGAGAGTATTATGTTAAGCAAAATAAACCAATCAGAGAGAGACAAATATCAGATGATCTCACTTATTTGTGGAATATAATGAACAAAATAATCTGATGAACTAAATAGACCCAGAGACATAGACGTAGGGATCAGACTGACAAATTTCAGAGGAAGGGGGGAGTGGGAAGAGATAAACCAAAGAACTTATATTCATGTATGCATAACCGATGGACATAGACAACAATGCTGTGAACAGGGCGGGGTGGGGCAGTACAGGAGCGGGGAGGAAGGTGTCAATGGGGGAAAAAGGAGAAACATCTGAAACAAAAATCAATTAATTAATTAATAAAAAGAAAAACACCTGTCCTTTCTGATACCACTGCCACCTTCTGCCCCTGAGACTTTCTGGAAGACAGCTGCTCAAATCCTCTCAGCTCCTCCCCTATCTGAGTTGGAAGCCTGAACCCCAAAAATGCTCTTCCTCCAACTCCTCTTCTATGAGTTGCAGGCATGAACCCCCCAGTTCTCTCCCTCCCAGCTTTTCCCTATCTGAGTTGGAAGCCAGGTCCTCCTGATCCCAGCTGTTCCTACCATTTCCAGTCTTTCCTGGAGCCCAGGGAAAGCTGGCCTCTGCCACCCCCACCCTGGAGCTGAGAGTCTGGCATTGATCACCAGCCCCATAATTACCCTGCAGGCACTGGCAGGGATTTCAAGGCTGGTTGACTTCAAATGAGAAATCCATGGGGATTTGAAGAAGGCGGGGGACCATTTGCTAGGGGAGGGGCGTGGAGGAAGCCACCTCACTTGCATGGACCTCTGTGTCTGGAACCACAGCTTTGGTTCTAGCATCTACCAGCTGGGTCAGTACCTAGAGGCTGTGGAATCTAACCGAGCCAAACCCCTGCCCACAGTCACACCAACCCTTAGAGAGGAGCCATCCTGAGAGAACCTGGGCAGGCTGGGGAAGAAGAGGGGTGCTGAAGACACCGCTCCAGAGCAGACTAACAGGGCTCTCCTCCTGGAGGGCCAGCATGAAGGCTTGAGGGATGAGCGGCAATTCAGTAAGGCCACTCAAGGCTTTAAAAAAAACTGTTCCCGGGACCAAAGGAATTCAGAGGTGAGGAAATGCCTTCTGAAATGAGACACATACATACACATCCTCTGATCCCACACATATTGATAAGCCCGTGAATGTCTTCCAGGAGCCCCCCCCACACACACACACACACACACATTTGTGCTTGTGAACACACTCTCACCTGTCTCCTACATCCACACACTGACAAATTCAGAGACAACAATAAACCCGAAAAGACCATCACGCGTGTCCCGTCTCACACACACACCTGCCTTCCCCCATCCTTGCACATACTCGCTAACACACGCCACACCATCACACACTCACATCCTCACACACACATATGCTCACACATCTTCACACACATTCTCACATGCTCAGAAGCCAACTACCCAGAGAGAAAGAGAGACGTCACCTACACACTCATAAGCTCTGTGAGAAATCGCGGAAAGAAGTGAGCCGCTTGTTCTCCCTCCCCCACCCCCCTCAAGGAGGGGATTTCATTTAGAAGTTGCCTGAGCCCCAGCTTTCAGATTACAGTCTAGACCATATAGGTTTCCTAAAGATAAGGCTGAGAAATTGATTTCAATTACCAAAGTGGCGAAGCTGCACTTCTCAGACTCCTGAGCGGAGCGTTAACCCTGGAGATCCGGGAGCTGGGGCAGAGGAATCCCGCGTGGCGGGCGCACGTGGGGCCCGGGCTCGTGCTCTTGGCGCTCGCGGGGCCCTTCACAAGGAGAAGCCGCAGGAAACCGCCTCAGAACTTCAGTCTGCGGTTCTTTCCAGGACTTCCCAGTGGGCTTTGCAAACGAGTGTCAGTCTGCCCCTGGGCTGAGGACCCCTCAGGTGACGGGAAGGGAGGCCACCTCATGCCTGTCATCCTCTTCTGAGTTCAGGAGATGAGAGACTTGCACACTCGGGGCCACATCCAAGGGCACAGACAGAGTCAGAGCTCTCCTCGGGAGCACCTATGGTGAGGTATCTGGGAGGTCCTGACAGTGCCAACCCCCGGGAGTCCAGGGGCGTCCTCTCAGAAAGTCAGCCTGGCACTGCTGCGGAGGCTTGTCCCACTGACCAGACCCTTCTCTTCTCTTCCCCGCGCCTCCCCCTGGGCGTTGATGACCATGACCTCCTCTCTTCATCGTTCCTACCACCCCCCACCAAGGACTGATCGTGGAGCTGTGTGCCCCAAACGGAACTGAGTTGTGGACTGTTTCTCTACAATTCAGGGATGACATTCTTTAGTAGAGGGGCAGGGAGGGAAAGAATGCCCAATTCCTCTTCCATTCTGACCTGACCTGGCTTTCCTGGGACATGGCTGTCTCAAGGAGACAGCACAGGATCACCATAGCTATTGTGCACGAGCCAGTTAACTAGAAAGCTCTGTGACCGTCACCAACCTGTCCAGCTAAGTGCAACCCATAGGACCCCGCTAAAAACCGGGAAGCTGAGTCCTGGGTCAGAACATTCAACAACTAACCTCATATCAATGGGCAGAGTTTGACACAGATCAGGGCAAATGATTTGAGTTAAAAACTGGAAACAAAGTTGAGACGTATAATACCTGCTTGGGGGAGAGTTGTCTAAATGATTTGAGGAAGGAACCCCCAGCTTAAGGTTCCTGGACAGCTGTGATGGGGAAATATGATGGCCAAATCCAATCACCAGGAGAAGATGCAGATGGTGGTTATATTTGCAAATGGAGGAAAGTGAAATCAGTCATAGAGGAAAGTCAGAGAAGCAGGCAAGAAACTGGCAGACAGCACTCAGGCCAGAAGATATTCTCTTTGCTGCCTAAATCAACTGAATATTTTAAAATCCTTTCAACTGCTACAGAAGATGTTCCAAGGCAAATCAGGAGTAGTTGCTTTGGGAAGGCTGAACACACCCAGCTAGACACTGGAATAAAAACGGCGGGAATAAAAGCACAGAAATGGCATGCTCTGAGCAGGGGGCACAGGTATGTAGTCTGTAAAAGGAATGGGCTAACTTCCGCACCTCCCACCCTCCAGACGCCCTCCTGGCCCCACAAAACAAGAGTTTCCATGGAAGTAGTTTATTTTGGCAAGTACCCCAGGGAATAGAAGTGGGCACCGGAGAGCAGGATGAAAATCCAGTACAAGGTGCATTATCAGACTAACCACTGATGTGGGCAACTGAGGCGCAGCCCCGCTGGGACCCTGTAGGAGAGGATCAGTGTAGAACACTTCAAAGAAGTATCCCTCCGAAGATGGAAGGGGAGAGTATTTATCCACCAGCCCCTGACCCCCACAGGTCAAGGGTTGCCCCACAGGGTGGGTGTTAACTCCCTCTGGTAGTGTGCTAATAAATCAGCTCTGGGGGGGGGGGGTAAGGGGAAGCCCCTAGTTGTAGCATTTGCCAATTCTCGTGGTATAAATACTCCCAACAAAGCTCATTTCAAATTACCAAAGGTTTAACATCTGGCTAGCAAATTTTCTGAGCGGCTAACAATCGGCTTTTGCAAGCCAGTTCGAGCTGACTCCAGCACATCTCCAACCCACATCCTGGGTCTGCACATATGTGGGTGCCGAGTGTGTCCCCACGGGGACCTCCAGCCCTGGCACAGGGCGGCACTGGGGCAGACAATGAAAGATGTGGCACAGCGGCACAGGTGCAGCCGGGTATGTCTGCATGAAGCAGGGTTTTGTAGCGATGACTAGAGTCAAAGATGGGCCGAGAGGTTGCGAGCAAGGCACAAGAAATGCCCAAACAAGATTGCACCCTGAGCAAGAACAGGCAGAGTGTGGCCAGGCCATGTCAGATGGGACTCAGGAGTGCACAGTGTGAGTGAGAAACCCAGACCCAGGAGACAGGAGGAGGGTGGAACCTGCCTTTATGAGGAAGGGCTGGTGGGTGCGGCCAGAACTGCCGTAGTCACACACCTGTGCATGACCAGCAGGGGACAGCAGCTCTGTACATACTCAGGTTCACTTAGAAACTCGACATCATCAGCCTCTGGGGTGGGATCAGTTCTCCACTCTCCCTTTTATTACCTCGAGAAATATTCATTGAAGTATTATCTCAAACCAGTGAGACTCCCTCACTGGTCCCACGGAATAGAGCTCTAGCCTGTCCCTCGCAGGCTGGTGAGTAACAGGGCCACTCTGCGACACTCAACTTTCCCCTCGGCTGTTGTCACAGTCCCCCCGAGTTTCCACCCCGGAACCCCCATAACAGGTTGAGAGGGAAGGTGGGCAACGCCCAGACCTTGGGCCCCCCAGGCAGGCAGAACAGGGCTGCTGTCCTAGTGCATTCAGCCTACTGTAACAATGTCACAGACTGGAGCTCGTAAACAACACACTCCTTCCTGACGGTTCTGGGGGCTGGCAGCCCACGATGAAGGCACCAGCAGAGTCTGTGTCTGGTGAGAACCACCTTCTGGGATCACAGACACCATCTTCTCAGTGTCCTCACATGACCGAACGTGGGAGGGAGCTCTCTGGGCCTCTTTTATAAGGGCACTGATCCCACCTCCCAAGGTCCCACCTTCACCTCCAAATACCATCACATTGGCAATGAGGTTTCAATATATGAATTGGGGGTTGGGGGCACAACCATTCAGCCTGTAGCAACTGCTTAACTGTTCTATGGGAGGATCTTCAGGCGGAGAGCAATGCTCCTCCATCCAGGCCCAGGACCCTCTGGGATGGCTCTTGCCCCATCTGTCCTCCCCCTGTGGGCAGGCAGGGCCACTCACAAGGTCACAGAATGTCGGCGGTGCCACCTACTGTCTCGGAGCTGGGCATGGAAGACAAGAGGTGTTACAGGAGTTGCATTCAGCAGTCAGAGGTAAGGGTTACATCCACAGGGATTATGGAGGTCAACAGTCTGACCTCAGTCAGGACAGGTGCCAGGAACCAAGGGAGCAAGAGACATCCAGGTGTCACAGCCAAGTTCATGGAGCACAGAGGCCCACGAGATGAAGCTTAGGGAGATTCTGAACCGCCCAGAAAACTCTGGCGGCAGGGTCTCCCGAGTGTGGGTGCTTTTCCATGTGGGCACTCGCCTTACCGGCCGCACTGATCACTGGCTCCCAGGCACAACCCAGAGCCCAAGGGAAGGGAAGCTCCAAGGGGGTCTTCCATCTGTAAGCATTTCTGATCTTAGGGGACTTCGAGCCAAGAAGACTTTCCTTACTCTGACAGTAGAAACTCAGGCCCAGGAAGGGTGATTTCCAGGCCAAGTTCTTGCTGCTTACCACCCTCCCTACTGCCCACGGCCAGGGCCAGGCCTGCTTGGGATGGGCACTGATGGACAGTCAAGAATGGGGATTTCTGTTTGGGGCAAATTCTAGCTCGGGCCCAGACACCAGGGTCCCCGAGAGTCTTTATCATCTGTAATACCCCCTCTCCGCTGCCTCAGCAGAGTGGGTCCGGTGGACTCCGCCGGTGCCCTGGGAGGGGAGACCGGAGGCGAAGGGGAGCAGAGAGCCAGGGAGGACACAGTGTTCCCTTTCCGCTCCTGTGCGCCTTAATTAAGTGCTTTCATTTTCCTCCTTCGGCTCCACACAAGCCGGCTGAGATAAGGCATTGATCCCCTCCCGGAGGAGGAGGAAGCCGGGAGGCTGCGGTGCTCTTTGTGGGACAAGACGGACAGCTTATTAGCAAGCCCTTAATTGTGTGGTTTGTGACTTGGGGAGGTTCAAAGAGAACAGAAAAGAAGTCTGAACTGGGGGCTGTATGAGGGTCCGTTTCTCCCCTCAAGGGGCGTTTGGCTCAGTATCCCTGACAAGAGAGCCCAGCCCAGATCAGTCCAACCCAGACCAGCCCCACCAAAGGCAGAACCAGGAATCTGGAACATTCTTGAAGAACATCATCTCACATAGCCAGAATCATGCTCTGTGTTGCCCAGTGCAGCCAGGACAGGGCCCCGAGCTCGGAGCCCAGAAACCGAGTTTAGGTACCAACTCTGCCACTGGCTGGCTGAATGACCTTGATCAAGTCTACACCTCTCTGGGCCTCAGTTTCTCTTTTCATCAAACGAAAGGGCTGACCTGCATCCATGGGTTTGAATGATGGGCTAGGACTGTGTGGCAGGGAGGAGCCAGAGCCTCAGCTTCTTCAAGGCCCACTTACCTGTGCTGGAGTTTCATGTAAGCTCCGGGACATTACCCACACTATTTAACTTCCTGTCCTAGTGCTTCAGCTGCAAAGTGGGCATAAGAATAGAGTCACATGCCCGGCAGGTGTGGCTCAGTGGATTGAGCGTCATCCCATGGACTGAGAGGTCCCGGTTCGATTTCCGGTCAGAGCACATGCCCGGGTTGCAGGCTCGATCCTCGATGGGGAGCGTGCAGGAGGCAGTCGATCAATGTTTCTCTCTCACATTGATGTTTTCATCCCTCTCTCCCTTCCTCTCACTCCAAAAAAATCAATAAAAACATATTTAAAAAAAAAAAAAAAGAATAGAGTCACAGGATTGTCGGGCACTAATACAGTTCCCGGCACATAGAATCCATTGCTATTACTTCTTTTTAAAAATTTCTTACTTAAAAAAAAAGAGATTTATTCAATCTCACCAAAAAAAAGCTAGGTTAGGTTATTGTCCCTATGTTACAGGTGAGGAGACACAGCTTAGAGCAGGTCATTGTCCTGACAACAGACTCACACTGCCCTCGGCAGCCCTGGCGGAGACCCGAGTCCTTTCCCTCTCGGGGTCTCTCACTGACGGGCCTCTACCAGTGTCTCACCAAGGGGAACACCGACCACACCCAGCTGAGAAGAAGGCACTTCCCAGAAGCAGATGTCACCCTGCTCAGGAGCGTGGTCTCTCCGTGACCATGTCTTGAAAACAGGAGGACAGAGGCGCTGTCCATTCTTCGTCGACGCCCACACTCTGGGAGGAGAGGCAACCAGCAGCACCCCAAACCCCTGGTCGGTTTCAAAAAACTAGAGTCCAAAGCTCCAAGTGTCCTTCCCCAGGGAAGAAGCTGAGAATCAGGACAACGGAGTGTACTGCAGGGGTTGTCCATCGGGTGCCACAGAGCCCTAGGAGTCCTTAACGGAGTTTTAAGGGTCAACCAGGGTACAGGATGTCAGTAACTTGGACTCCTATCCCTCCTTCCCCCTAGTAACTGCACTTCAACCAGAAAATCTCCACTCTATCTGCTTTATGTTGGGGTTTCCGTATGAGATGTCACTTTCGGAAAGACTCTAGCTTTCTTAAAGTTTGAAGATCCCCCATTAGCGGGAAAAGCATGGAGCAGGGAGCCAGATAGCCGGGTTTCAGTCCCAGCTCTGTCCTGGGACGCTGGGCACATCCCTTCCTCTGTGTGTACAGAGGGAGTGTGTGTCTGAGGGGTGTCTCCTCCTGTGGGTCAAGGCCACCTTGACTCCCTGGGCTGCCCTGGGGGTGAGAGGGGATCCGGTGGGAGGGGAGCCACATGCCAGCAATCCTCACTGCCTCTCCCCAAAGCCACCAGGGGCCTAATAAAGCCCGGAGTTGTTGTCCTCATATCTCTGGAAATACTGATACTGGCTTGCCAAACAGAAAACAATTCTTTTCTCCTTATGGCTTGAGGAGGACACGGAAAATGAGCCTGCTCATTAGCAAGGCCGCCAGAGATGTCTCCCCTTCACTCCCCTGTTCTCCAGAATGGCTGAGACTCCGCAAAACACAGATGAGAGATAGCCGTCTGTTTGCATTTAATTTGAGGCTGAAGTTCCCGGCTCTCGACAATGGAGAGCTGCATTCCAACACGCAGGACCCGGAGGAGGGTGATGGGGGAGTGATGACTGCCTGTGAGGTACAGTAATTATAAATCAAGGGCTTCTTGGTAATATCCGGGTCCCATCACCGTTTCCTTGGTGATTGAAGCAGTACAAATAAGGGAGGGCAGGGTGCTGATGTAAAGGGGCATTGCTGAGGACTGGCACTTCTTAGACCTCCGGAGAAACCAGTGGCCGCCCTCCCTCAACTGCCTGCTGTAAGCTGAACCCTGAGCTCAGAGCACGAGAGACTTTATCTAGTAAGTCCCCCCGACAGCCCCGAGGCAAAATGGAGAGAGTGAAAGCTTCATTTTACACTCGTGGAAACTGAGGCTCAGAGAAGGTGAGTAATTTGCTCAAAGTCACAAAACTTGAGCCAGATTCTAACCAGATCTGTGTCACTCCAAATTCCACAGCCTATGCTCTTTTTCTATTTAATTTATTGATTTTAGAGAGAGAAAGGGGAGAGAGAGAGAAAGAGAAATATCGCTGTGTTGTCCATTCGTTTATGCATTCATCGGTTGTTTCTGGTATGTGCTCTGACCATGAATTGAACCTGCAACTTTGGTGTATCGGGATGATGTGCTAACCAACTGAGCTGACCAGCCAGGGCCCACAGCCTATGCTCTTAACCATTCCCCTGTTGCCTCTCAAGTTCAGAGGTCATAGATTAACAATAATAATAATAATAACAATAGTTATTTACTGAGTGATTACTGGGTGCGGGCACACTGCTCTCAGTTTTATCTCATTTATTCAACAATCTAGGGGGTAAGTACTACTAACCCATTTTCCAGATGACAAAACTGAAGCACGAAGAACTTAACTCAGCTACACGAAGCCACACACCTCATTAGGAATGGAGCTGGGATTCGGTCTTCTGTAGTTTACCCAGACTGACTCTGCCTGTCAGTCTGATGGCCCTGGGTGGGGAAGGGCAGAGCTGGAGCCGGCGGGCAGCTGGCACTGCGCACCCTGCTGCTGACTCGCCTGGTGATAGGCAGGAGGCAGAACATCCTCTTACTCATAGAATGGGGACCCAAAAGAGAGGTTTCACAGAAGCATCAAGATACAGCACACGCTGCCTGCCCAAGAGAGGGGCCAGACCAAGACTGGAACCTGGGGTCTAAGTCCCGCCTGGGGACTCAGGCTGGCCCAAGACTGGGGCGGAGAGGAAGCAGCTGCCCAGAGGTGGCCTGCAAGTCCAGAGGGTGTGCAAGTGTCTACTGCAGAGCCGAGAGACAGAGAAGAGCTCGGGGCCCGGGCCAGTCCTGCCGGGAAGAGCAGGGACTCAGCAGCAGAACCGTGTGGAGAGGACCCGTAGAGACCGGGAGCCGAGGAGAATCGGGAGACACACGCCAGCTGGCTCCCGAGAGCGCCAAGCTTTATTCAGACCTGCATCCGCGTCCCCAACCCTGGAGGGGTCAGTGACAGCAGCCACGGTGCCTGTCCCCCCGGACCTGAAAGCTCTGGCTTGCAGAGGGAAAAGATTTGACACCGAATCAAATTTGAAATGAGAATTATTATCTGGAACTAGACATTCTACTTTTGGAATTGAAACCTGTTTCATACCTGAAAGAGACTCTTTCCAATGGACTTGTTAGCGAAAAGGGAGCCAACAAGCCATGGGGAGAATATTTAAAAGGACGATGGGAGACACAAATAAGGTCACATTTTGTTTACATCCCATGAATTGCAATTTAAAATTTTTCAATGCATCGGTTATACCTGCCCAATCCAGGATTCCGTGGGATGAGACAGCCAAAAGCACAGAGGAAGAGACCCTGAAGTCCAGCCCAGAGCAAAAGTAAGGACAGGATTTATCCGCCAGTGGATCCATGCAGATTAGCCAGACCTTGTGGCCCAGGCCCTGAGCTGGTGTGTGTCAGAAGGAACAATGTCAATACCAACCGGTCAGCAGCAACACGGTCAGCAGCAACACTGTCAGAGGGCCCTGGGCACCTGAGCATTCCCAGCCCCAGCTTGGGTCTTTCCTGGAGACCTCTGTACCTCTCACAAGACCCAGGAGGCTGAGACGAAAGAATTTTGGTATTTTTATAAAGCCTAAACCAAGCCCTATTCTGCAGGCAACTAAAAATCACTGAAAATGTTAAAGCAAGAAGGTAGCTAGCCTGGGTCTTACCTGAGACCCTGGGGATCAAGAGGGCTGGAGAGGGGGCCTTGGTCTCTCAGGAGAATGGCTTCTGGCTTCTCCAGGCCACACTCACCCACCCATCCACCCTCTGGCTCCAGGTCAGGAGCTTTTGTTACTTCCCACAGCCAAATTTAGATGGGTCTGGACTTCCTGGGACCCAGGAATAGGTCACAGAGATGCTAGGACCTCGAGCATGCTATCCTGACGCAGCTGTCTTTGCTGCTTCCAGCCCCTGAGACGTCCCGGCCCAGAGCAGGAGAACCACAGCCCTGACCTGAGCATCTCCCCAAATGCCTAAGACAGTGTCTGGGCCGTGAGGCAGGGTGGCCAGCGATGCAGGCAGGGGTGAACCAGGAGGGGTGAAGGTAGCGCATCCCCCACAGTCCATATCCTTTGAGACTCCAAGGGTAAGCGTGGCATCTCCCACATAGGCCTGTTGGACACAAAGAAGAACAGAGACTGTTCTCTGTGGGCATGAGCTCCAGCCGGTTCCCAGCCACCCAGCTTCAGCCCAGCTCAGCCTCAGCACCAGCTCCAGGCTGGACCCACCAGCCACTGGAGCTCCAGCTCCTGCTCTAGAACCATGCTCTGGAGCCAGGCTGCCCGGGTTCAAATCTCTGGTCTGCCACTTAGCCCTGTGACCTTATGCAAGAGACTTAACTCTGCTGTCACCTTCCTCTGTCATGCAGGCGTGATCAGCGAGCCTACCTGACAGGTCATGCACGGTGAGGCACTGCGGTGACAGAAGTGGGGCTCGCTGTTTGCCCCCAGCCCTGCGCTGACTCCAGCCCTCGCCCACTTTCCTGGCTTCCTGGGCTCAGAGGGCTGATGTAGAGCACTTGCCTCCCTCTCCACTGCGGGGCGGATTGGTTTGAATGCGATCCATAATCTCCTGAAAGGCCCCGAAGGGACCCATTGGCTCCTTCTAAGGAGCATTAACTCAAACTGTAACCAGCTCTCCGTGCCCGCAGGAGGCCAGGTCCTCGGGGAGCCCTCCTGACTGCCGTGGAGGAGCTGCAGCCCACTTATCAGCCCAGGAGTAGGACTCGCCTGGCAGCAGCCCCCACCCTAGCCCTGTGGGTGTCTAGGAGCCCACTACCCCTCAGAGAGCCCCGCCCTGCTGCCAGCTGAGCCCACCTTGCAGGGCCACCTGGGCAGGTAGCACAATAAGGCCTGAAGCCCTGTCCTTTCCTGTGGCTGAGAGCAGCCCCCAGGCTCTCATGAAACAGATTCCCTGTGGGTTTGACCACAAATCCTTGACCCCTGCCCAGGAGCCCCTGCTCCCCTCTCCTCCCCTTCGTGTCCCTGGCTGCTGCCCTGTGCCCACCTTCCCCCGGCCAGTCATAGGGCTCGGGGATGGGGCAGTGGAGCCCCCCTCATGAGCTCCTCCCTCACCGAGACTAGCTGTCATAGGGTAAAAGAGCAGCAAACATTGGGGTACAGTCTCCATCTATGAAGTCCTGACTGAGCCTTTTGGGGCTTTTCCAGCCTTCGCATCATTGAGCCTTCAAACCTCCTCATTCAGTGAACACAGTGATGTCATCATAAAACAGTGAGACCCCGAAGCTGAGGTTTGGGAACAAATTCCTATGTAAACTCTATGGAGGCAGATAAGCCCCAGTGTAACTCACTCCTATCCCCAGGCTTCAAAACCATTCCTAGTATTGCCCGGCCAGTGTGGCTCAGTGGTTGAACATGGACCCTTGCACCAAGAGGTCACCGGTTCGATTCCTAGCCAGGGCACATGCCCAGGTTGTGGGCCCAATCCCCACTGGGGGGCATGCAGGAGGCGGCCAATCAATGTTCTCTCTCATCAATGTTTCTATCTCTCTCTCTCCCTCTTCCCTTCCTCTCTCTCTAAAAATCAATAAAGAAAAAAAAAATTTTTTAAACCATTCCTCGTACAAGGAAACACTCAAACTTTTTTTCTTATATGAATGAATGATCAAAGAAAAAAATGAATAATTGCTTCTCGGGTCAGCTGTTGGTCCCCTTACAATCACCCTGGTTGACAGATTATCTCCCATCAGCCCCAACCCCAGCAGCCCCACAGCTGGAACACAAATCCCAGCCTCTGGCCCCAGAAGGTCTAGGAAATGAGGGCCCCTATTCGCAGCGGGGGCCTCCATGGATGGGATGAGCGTGGCTGACACGGAAGAAAATGCAGTCGGATCAATGGCCCGAAATCAGTCTAGCAGAGGAGCATTGACGCCAGACCCCCAGCCTCTCCTGTTTGGGATGGGAGAGGGAGAAGGAGCTCTGCCCACCAACAGGTAGGCCTGTTATGCTGTCTGCCGTCTGCCCACCTGGCCCAGCTCCCAACAGCGGGAGGTCAAAGGCTGAACCCAGAGATCCCCTCCAGTCAATCTCCCACGGTGTCCAGAGCCTCCTACCTCTTACTCCAGGTCTGAGCTGGGGCCCTGCTCAGCCAAGAAGTGACTGAGCCCCAGGGAGGAGAGAGAATAGAGAAAAGTAAATGATGCTCTGCCCCGCCCCCTCCCGATACGCACAGATGCGGGTTGCCACTCAAAAAGCAATCTCTCCAAACGTTTAAAAACTGCCTGCAATTTATAGCTTGTGCTTGACAGAGCATCTCCAAGTCATTTCCTGGCTCATGGAAGGACGGACTCCTGAGCCCAGGGGACTGCTCTGCCCCCCTAGGGCACTAGGTTGGGTACCCCCATGGGAGAGGGCAGGGAACAAGGTGGAGAAATCCCCTTTGATCCCCTTCCCACCTCAGAAGGGGTCAGAGGGTGGTCTCAGAGGCTAACAGCTGCAATCCCAGCCAGGAGTCCTCAAAAGTTACAGAGCCAAAGACAAGAATGGGCGTGTTCTTTGATTCTTCAGACATTTATGATAAGACCCGTGCTGTGGGGAACAGGTGATTCTCACGCAGTGTGTCCTGGGCTCTAGGACAGGGAGCAGGGCAACTGAGGGGTTCAGAGGAGGGATGTCGGCCTTGCCTTGCCAAGCTGAAACAGAGGAAGGAACTCCAAATGGAGGACCCAGCACGGGCAAAGACCCGGAGGTATGAGAGAACCTGAGTGCTGAGTACAAAGCCAGGGTGTAGCGGGAGCTGAGGGTGGGGGTGGGGTGGGGATGGGAGGGATCAGGGAGGCCCCTGGCTCCATGAGCTAGCTGTGACCCTTGAAATGTGTCCAGAACGCCTTGAAGCAGAAAGGGACATTGATGGTGGGACAAAGAGAGGCAAAGAGACCAACTGAGGGAGGAGAGAGGCCACTCAGAGAAGAGATAGTCACCATGGAGACCTGGAGATTGTGAATGTCCCCTCCTCCCTCCTCTCCCCTAACCAGGGACTGGGGCCGGAATTCCCACCTCTTCTCCTTCCACCCTCCCCTTGCACACCACCCTCGGCTACACTCACCTTCGATCTGTTTGTACTACCTGCCAAGCTCATTCCCTCTCCAGAACCTCCCCCCCACCCTCCACCCGCTGTTTCCTCTGCGTGGACCGTCCTTCCCGCAGATCCTTGGATGGATGTCTCCTTCTCCTAATGCAGGTCATCGTTCAAATGTCACCTCCTCTGGGAGGCATCCTCTGCCCTCAATATCTAACATCGCCTCTGCTCCCTCAGCCTTTTTCATTGTCTTCAGTGCATTTACCATCTGAAATTGGCTTATTATGGCTTTATGTCATTATTCTTTGTCATCTGCTTAGAATTTTAAACTCCACGGGAGCAGAGCCCTTGTCTGGCTGTTCCCAGACATAGCCCCAACCACCTAGAACAGTGCCTGCCACATAGTAGGTGCTCAGTAAACATCTGTCCAATGAATAAACAAGCCCTTCATCGCATGGCTGGTGCGTCTCAGTGATTGAGCGTCGACCCATGCACCAAGAGGTCACCGGTTCGATTCCTGGTCAGGGCACATCCCCAGTGCAGGGCACGCAGGAGGCGGCCAATCAATGTTCTCTCTCATCGATGTCTCTATCTCTCTCCCTCTCCCTTCCTCTCTCTCTAAAATCAATAAAGAAAAATTATTTTTAAAAAAACAAGCCCTTCATCACAGCATCTGAGATTCTGGCTCTCTGTTCAGAGTGGGGCTCTCCCACCCGCAAACTCTGGCCAGGCTGTTGTCTGTGTAGTTCTTCCTGCAATTAATCACGTTCTGTCAGTGATACCCTTTGTATTGTCATTGCAACCTGCACCCCATTCATCTCCGTCTTGCCCAAGGGCCCAGCACATAGTAGGTGCTCAATCAGGGGTTCCCTGTCATTAGCCCTCACCACCTCCCCGTGTGAGTGATGGGGACAGAAGCAGTAGGGTTGAGCAGATACCCCCTACCCCCACTCCTGCAGGTCCCTTTGGGCAGAAAGGAGGAGCAGAGAGGGGGCAAGTCAGAGAGATGGCTTGGGGGGAGTGGTTCAAGTGTACCATCAAGGGACTTACCATCCTGCCCTTGGGAAAACTCCCTCTGGGGCAGGAAAGCGCTGGTGCAGCCAGAAAAACCCAATTCCAGCAAACAGCTTCACCACTCAGGAGCTGGGTGAACTGGCCAACCAATTCACCTCTCTGCGCCCCAGGTCTCTCATCAAAAAACAACAACAAAAACAGTGTTGTGAAGATCAAATGGCATCATGAATGGAGACAGCCTGGCACACACCTGGGGGCACAATAAACGCGAGCAATAAAAGTAGTAATGTAACTAATGGATATCAAGAGCTCACTCAATGTGAGTCACTTTGTCTTCAGTGTTGTATTTAGTCTTCACAACAGCCCCGCTATAGGTATTACTAGTAATACCATTTTGCAGGTGAGGACAGGGGGATCCAGAGAAGTTAAGCAACTTGCCCAAGGCCACAGAGCTGGCAAGTGGAGGAACTGAGATTCGAACCCGGGAAGTCTGCCTTCAGAGTCCACCCACGCTCTTTTTTTTATTATTATTATTATTTTAATCCTCGCCTGAGGATATTTTTCTATTTATCTTCAGATAGAGTAGGAAGGGAGGGAGAGAGGAGGGGTGGGGAGAGAGAGAGAGAGAGAGAGAAACATCCATGCGAGAGGGACACATCGACTGGTTGCCTCCCACACGACCCTGACCAGGGCCGGGGACAAACCACAACCGAGGTACAAGGTATGTGCCCTTGACGGGAATCGAACCTGCGACTCATTGGTCCGTGAGCTGACACTCTAACCACTGAGCCAAACCTGCCAGGGCCACCCACACTCTTCAGTGTACTACTATTATCACTAGAACAATGTAACACTAAAGCATTGCCTTACCTCTCTACGCCTCAGTCTCCCCGTCCAGAAAATGGGTGCAATAACACCGCCTGCCCATGGGGTATTGTAAGGATTCAGTAGCATGTAAGAAAGCGTCTGGCACACAGTGAGCACTGAATAAATAAATGTCAGTGGCCTCTCCTTCCCCTGCCCTAAGGGCCAGCAGCCCCCTCAGTGAGCTCTGAGCGGAGGCACATGGAGAACAGAGCCAGCTGCTAAAACAAGTGTCGGCTGCTCATTTGGTAAATGGGATTTGGTTAGAAAGATGAACGCTGCCACTTCTGGCTAATGTGTCATGTAAATTCTAATGATAATACAGCTCCCCCGCCCGCGCCCGCCCGTGCCGCAGCCTCTGTCGCTGCCGCTCAATTATCTCCCGAGGCTCCTGGCAGAATCCACGCTTCACTGGGATCCTCGCCCCGGCCTGCCTTCCCCAGCCGCAAATAATGAAAACCCGCCTCGTCCCCGAGATTGCTCACTTACATTTTCTATTAATTTTTTCCTTTCAGAGGAAAAATGAGAGGAACTGGAGAAGGAGGAGGCAAGGTAGGGGGCGGGGTGAACTGCAGCCTTTCCAGACCGGGCAGCTCTGTCCCCGGGACCCCCACACAGGCGGTCTGGGGAGGGGCGGTCAGAGGGGAGACGCTGCCAGCACATCCTTGAGACAGAGGAAGCTCCCTCGATCAGTGAGGCCCAGAGGTCAGAGCCAGGCCCCGCGCGTGCGTGGGGGAAGGAGCACTGGACTCGGAGTCAGGAGCCGAGGTTCCAGTGCGCTATTCACTTGCTGTGTGACTTGGAGCAAGCCATTTAGCCTCTCTGGAGGCAGTTCCTTCATTTGTAAGAGGCAGGTTGAGCCGGTTGGCTGGTGTCTAGGGCCAATCTTGGGCTGACTGGCTATGATTCTCCATCTCAGAAACTAGCAAGTCCCTGTCTTCTTTGCAAGGAAGGACTTCTCAGGAGAAAAGAAGGGGCTCTGTGAGTGCTGGTGAGTTCCCTGTCAAAGAAGGTATTCAAGCCGTGACAAGGATGCGCAGAGACTCATCACTCTTTTTGGCAAGGTTCTGAGTCTACCCCCAGATACTCATGCAGAATCTGATGGTTGGGGCAGGATAGGGAGTGGGGTAGGTCAGGAAGAGTTGTCCCCATTCTAGAGAAAGGAAAGGAAAGACTTGGGGAAGGACAGCTCCTACCCCAGATCCCACCCAAAATCTTGCATCCGTGTGGAGTCATCAGGAAGCTGCAGTCATTGCTGGAGCCAGTGTCTTCCATGTGGAAACGGCCTTAAACCTGACTACAGTCCTTGTCCTCGGGGAGCTGTTTACAGTCCAGTGGGGTGGGACAGAACCTACAAACAGGCCATTGTCCTGAGGGGGTACAAAGAACATAAGTAAAAATAATAATAATAATAATAAGGGATCCTAGCAGCAAGAGAAAGACACCCACACATCCACTCCCAGGGAAGGCTTCCTGCAGGAGGTGGCATTTAATCCAGATAGCTCTAGAATTGACAAAGGCTGCCTCGAGGATTCATTAACATATTTTTTTTAATCTGGCACACAGTGGGCATTCAGTTAAAAAAAAAAAGTGATCCTACCACTTCCTCAGCCCAGAAGCCCAGGACAGCTGGCTTCATGAGTCCAGGAAGTGGACTCAGTCCTGCGTGGCCGAAGAGACCACCGTGACTGCCCCAGACCCCGTCTGTCCTGAATGCTGCTCCCTGCACACACCTCCGAGCCATTGAGGAGACGCCAACACCACCTCACTGCCCTGCGACGAGCCAGCTCATCTTCTCTACTCCCATCTCTGCTTCAGGGACTGCCTAGTGAGGCCACTGTCCACCGTCCCAGGGACAAGTGGCTTTCTCCAGAGACACCAGCCTCTCCCAGAGTCCAGGTGGCCCCCCCGCACAGCCACACTAGGGCATCCAAGCAGGGAGGTCCGTGCAAGAGCCTGAGGCCCAGCGTGGAGCCAGACACAGAGCAGGGCCTCGGTATGGGTCTGAAGACGGAGTGGGGAAGTGGGCGACAAAACTATTTATAACCAAAGTAGGATCTCATTTTTATAAAGAAAAGTCATACAGCCTACGGTCTTATTGGTGTGCCTATGGGGAAGGCTGGAAGAACACACGCTGAACGCTGGCTGCAGCCGCCCTGGAGAGCGGGCGGGAGGAGGGAAGGTAGACCCTCTCTGCTCGACAAACTTCTGCATTTTGTTGTTTCCAGTCGGATGCAGTACTTTGGTGATACGAAAGACTTTTTAAATGTGAGAAATGTTTAAGTGTTATACCTAATTAAAAATTAAATCTATCTCAGAGAAGATTTTCTTGTCCTCCATTCCCCCATCCAGGAACTGTCCTCGCCAGGAAGTCCTTCCCAACATCACACCTAAGTCCCTGGAGATATGAAGCCCATTTCGTGGCTGTCTCCAGGTGAGAGGGAGAAGAGCTGGCAGAATTCTCTGCCCAGCCACAGCCTGATGCATTGGCTGACACAGCCCCCACCCCCACGCAAAGGAAGAGGCGGGGGGAGCGGCTTGGTCTGGCCCCACTCGGGGAGAGCTCTTCACCTCCAAGGAGGGATTTTCCTGGCAGAAGCAGCAGCCCCTTCAGCTCCCAGGACGCGTGGGATGCCTTCAGGCCCAACATATGTGGGCTCTTCTAAAACAGGGATAGGAAAGGAGGAAAAATAAAGTCTGTTCCCCCAGGTCTGTTGTCTCAACACACGGAGGCTGCTAGAAACACTTCCCACAAGAGGCAATGGGCTGAGATTCAGTGGCAGAGTCCCAGTGTACAGATGGACAAACTGAGGCCTACTGGATGAGGGAGGATGAACTCTGGATCACCCAGCAAGGTGGGTTAGAAGCAGACCCAGGACTAGAACTTAAAACCCCTGGATTAGAACATGAGGAGAAGGAGAGGGTGGGCCTAAGAGAGGATAAGAGTGGAGAAGGGACAGGTGGGGGACCCAGAGTTGCAGAGACAGAGCTGGAGCCACTAGAGCGGGTTGGAGAGGGGAGGAAGGGCTGTCCAGGCGGGCACACTAAAGGACCCTATTCAAGGACACAGCAGGGCTCCTGGGTCCCCTGTCACGTGCAAATAGCAGAGAGGAGACAAAATTCACTAAAATTTTCCAATTCTTCCCCCTTCCTGGCAAGTGGTAGAGCTGCACTTCCTGTTGTTGGAAGTGAGGCGTGAGACTGGTTCTGCCCACCTCTGTGTTCGCGCCCGGGCCAAGCATGTTAGTGCCAACGCACCTACAGAGCTCTTTCGTCTGCTCAGCAACTGGCAAAATCCAAGGTGGCGGCTGCTCTGTCAGCCAGGTGACTGACCCTCATTAGCCACTGAGACGTGGGGATTGTTTGTTATGGCTGCACAACCTGGCTTAGGCTGACTGACACACAGATATGAGCTTTGGAACCAGATGCCCCAGGTTCGAATCCCGCCAACATCACTGATTCTCTGAATGGCCTTGGGCAAGTCCTTTTCCCTCTGGTTCTCTGCCTCCCTTTTATAAAAATAGAGGGCCCATGCATTAGATTCCTTCCAGCCCCCAGAATTCCAGGCCTCTCTCTATTCCTTGTGTTAGAAATCTCCCCACCCCCAGCCAAGATCACCTGGGGTCCTAAAGAGAGGAGCCACCAGGAGACGGCACATTTCTGGGGATCCCCAGGAAGAGGTCTTTCTGTGGCAGTGGACATTCTCCGTCTGGGGTGCTGGACCTTGCTGCTCATCAGAATCACCTGGGGAACTGTTAACATGCAGATTCCTTAGCCTGACTCCCCGAGATTCAGATGCAGGAGGTCTCAAATGGTGAATCTGAGGCCAGCTTTGGGAAGGCCCAGGCCACAGAACCCGATGGATCTCCCCAAGTCTAGCAAGAGGGAGACTGGATCCCCACAGAGCCCACTGCCCCTCGTCCTACAGGAGTTGCAGCCCCCGCCTCCCTTCTGGAGCCCTGGAACAGCCCCCTTTCAGGCAGTCCCGGCTACATTTTCGAGGAGAGCAGAACAGGGCTCTCAATAACGCAGCTGCACCCCAGCTCACCTGCACCGCCTCCTGTCTCCCCAGCCCGGGACCAGCTGGATAAATCTAGCCTGGAGGTCTGACTCTTCCCACGGGGTCCCTTGCCATCCTCCCTTTCCCTCCCTCCACTGTCCTCCCCACCCCCACTAGGCCAAGGAGAGAAAAATACCTCGGTTCAAATTTCTGATTAAAAACCAACCTCAGCTTATTGCCTTGGCTGTTCTTGCCAGAGAAAAAGGAGGTGCGGTTTGTGTGTACACCTACATGTGTGTGCTCAGGCATGGGGGGGGGGTTACTGGGTGGGGGGGGATGTTGCCTGTGAATAGATATCTGTGAGCATCTATGTGGCCATTGGAGCCTGGGGTGTGAGAGTGTGTGTAACCATATGTCTATGTAAGTACGGGGTTTGCTTGAGTATATGTATATGTGTGCACGTGTGTGTACATGGACACACTTAGGAGGGTATGTGACAGTGAGTGTGTTCAGACAAGCCTCTGGTTAAGTTAATACCATTAGTTTGGGGTAGTGGGTTAATCAAAAATGTTGGTTCAGGGAGAAATCATTAAAAAAATATACACCTTCACAACTCCAACATTTTATTTCAACTTTCAGCATCTAAGTTGTTTGCCTTTTTTATTTTCTTTGGTGCAGGACCAAAGTATTATAGGCAGTTAGACAGACATGAGCAGAGCAAGGACAATGGGCCAGGTACAGAAGGTCACCAGGGCAGAAAGCCCTGGGTGCCTAGCAAGGAGCCAAACTAGGGAAACAAGAACCTCACTTCCAGGGTACCCTATCCTCCCCTAGCATATCCCTGGTCATGCGGTTCAGACCCCTGACCCTCTCCTCCCTAAAGATAACATCTAGGCCTCAGTTGTGTTTTAGCTGCAGGCTCAGAAAAGCAACAAAAGCAGACCAGTGACACCGTGCTGGCCTCAGGACCGGCTGCATTGACTAATGACCCTTGTCCTGGCACCAACCAATCAGTAGACACCACGCCCTGAAAGAGCACACCTGGAAAGCTGATGAATATTCTATTGAGACCCTCCCCTGAGACCTCCCCTAAGATTCCCACCTGCCAGAGAAAGAGATATGCTCAGGCTGAAGGACTCTGCGCACTCTGGGGGGGGCACGCCAGAGCCGGTCCCTTCCCCTTTTTTTTCCCCCATGAGGCTTGCAACCAGGGAAGCAATGGGCGGTGCAGGCAGCTCATCCTGGGCTAACCCCCTGAACCTGTCCCCAAGGCCCCCTTCTCTCTGATTTCCCAGGGAGCCAAAGCAGCCCAGCCTAGGCTCTCCTGTTGCTTCTTCTATGCCCTTCCTCGTTCCACCGTCCTAAATGTGTTTTTGCTGCAGCCAACTAATTCTTTCTTGCTTTGCTGCACTTTGTCTCTTGATTGAAATCTTTCCTTCAAGAAGACAAGCACCAAGGTCTCGTCATCTTGCCACTAACAAAAGTCTTCCCTTTGCCTGTGGGTCTGCTGATGGGAGCTGTGTCCTCTTTCTTGGGTAAACGAAACCCAGGACACATCATCCCCGATATCCTATTTCAATTCCTCTAAAATGGAGCATGAACTTCAAAGACTGTTGTACAGCGAGCTGAGTACTGAATCTTCCAGTTTTACAATTTTGTTTCCAGCCTTACCTTACGGTTGCTTACCCACATCTAATTTGACAGCAATATTTTTTAGCAATTCACCTTGATGGAGTCTTACTAAAGACTTCGGTTTTGTTTTACGGAAATGAGAACGTTTTGTGTGTTCACAAGATTTGGGTTGACTTACTATTTACATAAATAACACGATTTCAATAACAAATGCCACTGACATAAACGGATTTGGAAACAAGGGCAACCGACCCTTTGTAAGCTCAGAACCGGCCTGTGGGAGCGGAAGCCCATGGACCAGGATATGAGAGAGAAGCCTCACTGATGGGTGAGGTCCGTGTGGGGTGTCCCTCAGGCTGTATGTTTCACGGAGAAAAAGGCAGACCCCAGGCAAACAGTGGGGGGAGATGAATCAGAGAAGCCTCGTGTGTGTGTGTGTGTGTGTGTGTGTGTGAGTATCTGTGCCCAAGTGCTGGTAGGAGCACTTCTGAGTGTCCTTATCACTTACCCCCAGCAGGCAAGCCCCAATCCAGCCCACTGGGAACCACGGTTCTCCATTCAATCATCCACCAATGGCAGATGACAGTGGTGACAGTGGTGGCCAGGTCCTCCCCTTAAGTGAGCTGGCCCCGGCTGGGACATGATCCGTGTCCCTGGCAACCAGACAGAGCTGGGGTGGGTCACAGCCAGCACGTCTTGAGCATCCACTCTCTGCCATTTCTTCGCCGTCTCCCAACAAGCCGTGAGATAGAGATCCTTTTGCCCCCCACCGCAGATGAGGAAACTGAGGCTCTGAGAGGTGAGGGACTTCCTGGGCTGGGCAATGGACATATTCTGCTGCGAACACATTCCTCTCAGGCCCACCAGGGCCAGAGGACCTCCCCCAAATGTTTCAGAGACCACTGATTTCCTGTGCAGCGTGGCTGAGCCCTATCATGGACACAGCCCTCTCCTCGTGGGCTTCTACAGAGCTGGGTGTGGGGAAGGGTAGGGAGGCTCACTGGTGAGTGCCAGGAGATGGGGAGGGGGCTGGGTATAGACTGGCACCCACTGCTAACCAGACCAGGGCTGCCTTGGCAAAGTTCTCTGGATTCTTCAAAGCCACCCATAGCCCCTTGGGCACTGGATGCTCCCATCCTCCTCAGGAGGAAGGGGTTCTTCGTCCTCATTTTACAGATAAAGAAACAACCCAAAGAGGCCCCCCTAGCAGTAATGGAAACCTGAGCATGACCCACGCACCTCCGCACTCTCAGTGCCTGGCAGTTAGTAAGCGCACCATAAAATGCATTCCACTGACCACGGCTGCCAGATAAACAATAAATAATCTTTTAGTATATGTATGTCCCAAATAGTGTGTGGAATATACTTATACTTATGAATTTATAGCTTCATGTTCAAATTTAACAGGACATCTCGTACTTTTATGGGCTAAATCTGGAACCCTACAATGGCCCCCCTCCCTCCCACTCACCCACTTCTAAGCCTCCTGGGAAACATCAGAAAAGAAATGTCAGCCCCCTCCTCACCCCACCAGAGAAAGAGCTGATGACCCCATGGAAAGGACTTGAGGGGACCCAGGCGTTGACCTCACATAGCCCTGGGTCTGAGTTCTTGCTCCTTGGCGGGTTATTTTGTCCAAGTCTCTCACCCCCTCCAAGTCTCCATGGGCTGGTTATGAGCTTAAAAAAAATAACATGTAAAATGCTGCATCCTACTTAAATGTTCAGTGGAAGGGAGCCATTACTTTTATCAGTGTTGTTGTTGTCATTGTTTCATTGTTATTTACCAGGTGATGGAATTAAGACAGAGAGAAAGTGACTTGCTCAAGGTCACCAGGAATCAGTGCAGACCAGACAGATGCCCTACTCACGCCTCCTGTGTCCTGCCCCTGGGCACTGCCACTGCCCAGCTGCTTTACTGCTTCGTGGCCAAAACGCTGGTGGCTGGCTGGGCAGTCGGGGCCCTGTGACCTACCCTTGAACAGGCCCCATCGCTAGCAGCTGCCTCTCTAGCACCTGGGCACAGCAAACGACGCAGAGCCCACGGTCTGGACTCACCCTCTGCACCCCCGGAGCATCCACACTGAGGACGGCCCTCAGTCTCTCTCCCTTGTGATCTGGGGGTGCTCCCAGCCCCCACCACCACTCCGGGAGTTCAGAGAGGTGCTGGGATGATGAGAGAGAGGAGGCGCATCTCATCCACATGTCTCCAGGAGGCCAGGAGGCCTGTGGCTCCTCAGCCCCCACCGTCACACGCAGGTTCCCTCCAGATGCAGCCTCCCAGGGAGCCTAGGGCTTCTCCTGAATTCTCCTGGGGTTGGGAGGAACTGAGAGAAGGGACTATGGGGCCCCCACAGGGGCCATCCGCAGTCCCTGTGCCTGGGCTCCACAGGGGACCTGGCTGAGAGCTCTACTCACTCCAACTTCCTTCCTCCCTCCCCTACCTCCAGCTCCTCATCTGTAACCCTAAGGAGCCGCTGACAGGTCCCATCTGCTCCTCTCCGGCTTCCTGGAGAAAGGGAGAGAAAGGGAAGGACACCAAGGAAGGTGGAGCAGAGAAAGGGCAGCACGCTTCTGATGCTCAGCCCTGGCCCCTCAGCTGGGGGGACTGCTGGGCACCTCTGGCCTCCATGGGTGCCCCTGCCCTGCTGCCAGAGCCTCCTCTCACCCACACCCCTGGAGGCCCCACTCCCAGGGTGAGAGGGGTTTTGAGAGAAGAGGTTGCAGCCTCTTCCTGTCCTACCCGGACCTCTAGATCCAACAGCTGGAAATCTTTACCTCCCCAGGGGTACCATCTCAAGAAGAGAAGGAACAAGCCTTCCTCTTCCTCCCCAGTCCAGGAATTCCTGAGGAATCTCCTCCTTGCCCCCCAACCCCACCCCCACCCCATCCCTGGGCTCTCAGACAGCAGGGAGGGGCCAGGGCTGGAGAACCAGAGAGCCTTGACCAGCCCAGCCCCCTCCTGTCACCTCCTACTGGGCTCCAGCTCTCCAATGCTGCCATCTAGAGGGAAGAAGGGGCACTGTAGGAGCTGATGCCTGGCCCTGGAGCTCCGGGGTCCTTCACTCCCAGGCCCACCATGGAAAGATGGACCCAGGATGAGTATGCCCAGACACCTTGCCCTGGATGTGCTGGGAGAGGTCATCTCATCCATTCCCCTGATTCCAGGCAGCCATGTGGCCACGAGCTATTTCCTGGCTCCTTGCTCACTGGGTGACCATCTCCAGGAAACCCAGGGCCCACAAGAATGTCCTGGGCACTTCTTACACATCACCTCCTCTGAGACCCCACAGAGCCTGACACACGGTAGGTACTCAGCCTGTCTGAAGAATGAGTGAGTGAGTGAATTTGGGGCTGTTCACATGGGAGCCCCCAGCCATACAAGGTCAGATCCAACTCCCATCCACCCCTGTGCCCTTGCCCATGGCAGTGAAGCCCTAGGGTAGAGGAAACCCAGCATCCTAGTCCCAGTTCTGCTTCTCACTTGCTGTCTGAGCCATGGCAAGGCTCCACTCTCTGGACCTCAGTTCCCCGTATGTATAAAGGGGAGTTGGACTAGCCAGGAAGCCTCTAAAGCAGGCAAGAGGAGGGGACTTGGTACAGAAGAGGAGGCCTGAGCCCCCTCAGCCACCCTGACTTTCTTGCCCCTTTCACCCAGGGTCAAAGGTGAGGCCATGAGCTCGTGCCCCACGGAGATTCCGAGGAATTGCGGCCAATGCGCATGTGTGCACCCCCCCACATACACAAAGCACGCACATGCGTACATATAAGCATGCACACACACATGCATGTACAAGCGCCCACATACACACACACCTCTCTGCACACCGCACGCTCCAACGCACGCCCTATGCTCAGCGCCACAGCCTCAGGAACAAGTTTAGGGAGGCACTGAAGTTATGAAATTGATTTCTCTGGGAACAGTTGGAATTAGTTTTAATTATCTTTATCTTTCTTCCAATTGTGCTCTCAGCCTTCTCCTTGCTGTTCAATCCATCGCTATTGACCTCCCCGCAGGCACTGGGAGGGGAGCTGAAGGGTGGGGTGGGCAGTGTGTTCATTTTCAGAAAAAAATAAACAACAGCAACAACTACCTGCCACCCACCTCTTCCTCTGCACCAGAGACACCAGCCTCCCCCAGGCAGTCTGCAGGGCTTCCTGCACACACACACACACAGAACACACGCACACATGCACGTTTACACACGTGCACACACAAAGGCCAAACCTCATTCTCCAAAGAAGCCCCATCTAGAAGCCTGCCCTAACAGGTACAAGAAGGAGCTATGTGTGAGCCTCACTCAGGAGTCTCCAACCCCATGCTAAAAAGTCCTTTCCATCTCATGCTGCAGGCTCCCTTCTCTGAGCCCACCCCCATAACACCGGGGCAGGGGGTGGGGGTGCCTCCCTGGCCACTGTACTTGTCATGGTGAGGGCAGGGCCTGGGTCAGATTCACCTGTGACACCAGGCACATAGTAGGTGATCAGTAAGTACTTGCTGAGTAAATAAATTACTGGATGGATGGATGGATGGATGGGTGGATGGATGGATGGATGGATGAATGAATGAATGAATGAATGAATGAATGAATGAATGAATGAATGAATGAAAAGCCTCTCTTTGAACACATTTACTCATTCATTCATTCAACCAATACTGACGCCAGTGAGGCCCCAGGCACTGGGCCAGGTGCTGAAGATAGAGATGATGCCACCTCATCTTGTCCTTATGGACCTCCCCACCTAGGAGATTTGACAGGTGAACATCTGTCTTCAAACTGGGCTAGGGTGAAGGGTATATCTGGAGGAGAAAAAAACTAAGGCAAAAGCTTTTATTTTAAACACCCTCGATGAAGGTAAATCTCCATTTTTTGAGAATGAGTTGATTTCCTCACTCCTGCTCTACCTCTGGAACTGGGGGTGGGGGGAGGACTGATCATAGGATGCTCTGTTCTCCAGGGACACCCCCAACTGTGCCCAGGCCTGGGCCAATTCCACAGCAGGCTTCTGGAGGCTCTGCTGCCCTGGCTGTGTGTACGCAGGGGACATTGGCCCCTCCTCCACAGGACGCTCCCCTGGGACTAGAGGAGGGGGCAGAGGGCAATTCCTCACCAGCAAGGTGCCCATGCTAAGTGCCCTGCAGCGCTAATATTTTATGATTAAAAACCATTAAGGTGTAGACCGTGAAAATCCGAGGGACACAAAATCAATGGCCCAATATTGCTTCCCCTGGTAAGTTGTGTAAATATTGTGTCTTTTATTGTTTGGCCGATGGCAAGAGCAGAGATACAGGTACAGATTATACTAATGAATCCACCCCCCCATCCCAGCCCTGATCTGGTGGAATTAGCATCCTGGCTTGGAGAGACCTGGAGAGTTGGCCACAGGGAGGTCCCAGGCTGGCCCACTGTGGAAGGTCATTCCCGCCCCTCCCCCCTCCTGCAGACGCCCCCACCCCGCACAGTCCTGCCCCATCCACCGGAGGCAGTGCCTCGGCCCATGCTCCTCCCTCCCTCGTGCAGTGTCCCCCACGCTAATCACACAGACACACACACACAGCCTGACACATCACATGGTGACATGCTCTCCTGACAGCCCGTCCATCACCGCCCTCCGCCATCTGCTTGAATTTGCATATTTAATCAGAATCTGTCTTTTCTCCTCCAGGGGTTCAGATTAGGGTGGAGAAGATGATTTCAGGGGTTGTTCCTGTCTGTGTGGGGAAGGGGATGATGAGGGGGTGTCTCTCCCATCTGGGCTGAGGTGACTGTGGAATGCCTGGGGTTCCTCCTGCCTCTGGGGATGGGGCAACGCCAGGTACTCCCCCCAGCTCTGGAAGGGATAAGAAATGATGCCAAGGTCCCTCTTGTCAATACGGGATTGGGAATACCTGAATTCTCTCCACCTTTTTCCAGTCTTGGGTGCTTCCTTCTCCCTACCCTGTCCCTCGCAGAGAAGAGTAGAGAATGACCTAGGATTAGACCACAAGCCATACCCCGCTTCCCACGTGGATCAGGGAAGTTGGAGCAGAGCAGAGGGATCCTCTAGCAATACCAGAGAAGCCACCTGGGGGAACCCAATACATCCCTTCCACTCCCGAGAAGGGTCCCAGAAGAGAGGAGTCCTCTGATGGGGAGGAGGGCAGCTGGGCTGATAGGATGGGGGAAAGATGCCAAACAGATGTGGAGAGGACCGGCTGGGTTGGCCTGAGGAGGAATGGCTGGGCTGGTGTTGGGGGAACGTCTGAGAGACGGGGCGCAACTCCTGGCCCTAGGTGAGGGCACAACCACGGCCTGAAGGTAGAAAAGCTGAGTGACACGGGGAACATCTGGACTGTACAGAGAAACGGGAGATGTGAGAGAACCACTGAGCTGGAGCTGGGAAGCAGATGGGCTGGAAGGGAAGGTCACAATGACGAATGTTGGGAACAGAGAGGCTTCTACTGGAAAAGGAGTTGGCTGAATTGGGGGAACAGCTGGGCTGAGGTGAGGGACAGCTGGGCTGAGGTGAGGAACAGCTGGGCTAAGCTGGGGGACAACTGGGCAGAGGTGAGGGACAGCTGGGTGGAGGTGAGGGGACAACTGGGCAGAGATGAGGGGACAGCTGGGTGGAGGTGAGGGGACAACTGGGCAGAGGTTGGGGGAACAGCTGGGCTGAGGTTGGAGGAACAGCTGGGCGGAGGTGGGGGACAGCTGGGCTGAGGTTGGAGGAACAGCTGGGCGGAGGTGGGGGACAGCTGGGCTGAGGTTGGAGGAACAGCTGGGCGGAGGTGGGGGACAGCTGGGCTGAGGTTGGAGGAACAGCTGGGCGGAGGTGGGGGACAGCTGGGCTGAGGTTGGAGGAACAGCTGGGCGGAGGTGGGGGACAGCTGGGCTGAGGTTGGGGGAACAGCTGGGCGGAGGTGGGGGGACAACTCCAGGAAAGGGCTGGGAGGGCAGGTAGCTGGGGCATTTGGTGTGCCTCCACTTCTCCCTGACAGACACTCACCCAGGAGCTGAGAAGGACCCTGCTTCCAGAGTACTGTGGTGTCAGACGGAGCAGATCTTTAGAAAGAGTCTAACACAGGCCCCGCTGTACACGTGGGGAAAGAGCCAAGTCCTGGGCCACGCACGGTCCCGAGAGCCAGGTCTCGGCGCCTCGGCCAGCCCCCTCCGCAGCCTGCCGTGCCGCCTCCCTCCGCTGCCACAGCAAAGCACCGGGACTGCAGGCCCTCAGCAGACATCTCTCTTCTCACGGGTCTGGAGCTGGAAGTTTGAGATCAGAACCCAGCGTGGTTCGGTGCTGGTGAGGCCCCTCTGGCCGCTGGTGGGCAGCCATCATCTCACTGCGTGCCCTGGTGACCTCTTCTACATGCTGGGGGCGGGGGCGCAGAGCGAGCTCACTGGTGTCTCCTCCTAAGGGCACTAACCCCATCATGGGGCCCCTTCATGTCCTCCTCTAAACCTAATTACCCCCGAAGGCCCCCCCTCCAAATACCATCACATTTGGGCATTAGGGCTTCAACGTATGAATTTTGGGGACATGATTCTGTCCATAGCACTCCCCAGCCCACTTGTCCCCAGACCCAGGCCCTTGACCAAGCCCTTCTCCAGATTCCGGACCTAAACACAGGTGCATAACCACGGCTATGGGCCATGAGTGTGTAACCACGAGTGTGCAGCCAGGGGTGTATAACCAGGGGTGTAACCAAGAGTGTGTAACCACAGGCACACAGCCAGCCAGGGGTGTATAATTATGGGTGTACAGGAGTTGCCCATGGCAAACGTCCCAAGAACTCAGCAGTTGAGGGCACAGGGAGCCGGTATGGCCCACCCCTTTGCGCCAGTCACTTACATGTGTCCTTTTATTTAACCTTCCCAGGAATCCTGTATGTCAGCCGATCTGCGAGCTCCATTTTTCAGACAGGGAAACTGAGGACTAGGTTAAGTGACCTGCCCACAGGGATGGGTCAGCCAGAAGCAGTCAGGGCCTCAACAGGGATTGGATGTAGTCCGTCCAGGTCCAGGCTCTTCGTCACTAGGCTGCAGCCCAAAACACTTCCCAGAACGTGTCCCAAAGGGCAAGGCCTCCAGGCCCAGCTCACGGCGATCTCGCTTCCTGACTCGCCTGCCCCATTCCCTGTTTGAGAAAACCAGTTCCTGGCTGCTCCTCTCTGCCTGGCCATGTTCCTCCCCCAGGCCCTGGCCCTGGGAGTCCCCACTGCATAAAGCAGCCTCAGCTGGTGATGTTCAAAGGAGACCAAGGACATGGGTGGATGAGACGGGTGGATGAGAGGCCCGGGGACTGAAAGAACAAGAGACGGGAGAGCTGGCCTGTTCAGACAAGAGCCCTGGGAAAGCACGCCCATGCTGGCCATCGGGATTCCTCCCCGGGGCCTTTTCTAGGTGAACTGCCCCTGTCCTCGGAGGCAGGCCACCGTGAAGTCCTCAAACTGTGCCCTCCTTGCACACAGCCTCCCAGAAAGTAAGTGGATTCCCCCAGGCGCGTCCTTCCAAATGGGCCGTGCCGGTACCATGTGTGTGCATCTGCATGCGCAGACGGGTCTGGGTCTGGGTCTGTGACAGTCAGGCACGTGGGGTGTTTTGACATGAGGAAACTGTGTACGTAGGGGTTGCACATACTTGGGAGCCTAATGGCCTGGGTTCAAGTCCCAGCTCTAGCACTCAGCTGTGTGACCTTGGGCAAGTTGCTCAGCCTCTCTGAGCCCAAGTCCCTCATCTATAAACCAAGACTAATAATAGGTTGTTGTGAAGATTTTAAAAGTTTATATATTCAAAGTGCTTAAAACAGTGAGGGGCATATGATAAGTGCTATACATGAGTTACCCGTAATTACCATGTGTGGGGTGGTCTGTGTGTCTGTCTCCCCAACCAGAGGCAAAGCTCCGCGAGGGCAGGCACCAGGACATCCTCTCCCGTCCAGCTCAGCACCTGCCCAGGACATAGCAGAAAAGATGTTCCATGACCACTGGGGGCCTGAACAAAGGGAACTACTAGTGGCCTCATGAGTGTGAGTGTGAGTGTGAGTGTGTGTGTGTGTGTGTGTGTGTGTGTGTGTGTGTTTGTGTGTGTGTTGTGCATAGGTGTGTACATGTTCTACACATGTGCATCGTTAGCCTTTGGGTCAGGGCTAGCTGTTTGTGCCTGCGGCGTGGGGCTCAGTGCGGCACGTAGCTGTCACTGGGACGTGGATACTGGTGAGTCCTGGTGTGTCTATAGAATGTGGGTCAGTGAGCGTGTGTTTGTGTATCAGTGTTGTGTGTCAGCACCATGAGCAGGAATGTGTCAGCATGTGTATATGTGACGTCAGTGTACATGTGTATGAGTATGTGTCAGTGTTTTGTGAGTGTGTGCCGGGGGGGGGGGGGGGGGGGACACTGACTACTATGTGAGTCAGGACTGCATTTCTGTGTGGCAGCATTTGGGGTATATGTGTGTCTGTAATGAGTAAGTGTTTTTCAGTGTTGAGTGTTTGTGTAGGTATGTCAATAGTGGGTTCGTATGTGCGTCAGTGATGAGTGTATGTGTTTTAATCTGTCACTTGTGTGTGTGTGCATGTATGTATGCCAGCATGCTGAGTGTGCGTGTGTGTGTGGACAATGAGTATATGTGTCAGCACTGGGTGCGTGTGTATGTATATGTCCCTGTGCCCATGACAGTGTGCATGCGTGTTTCAGTGTTGGTTGTATGTGTAGCTGTGTGCCAGCTTTGGGCGCAGTGCTGTGTGTGCGTGTTGATGTCAGGACTATGTTTATCAGCACTAAACTCGTGTGCACTGGTGTGTGCATGTGTCTCTGCTCCCTCGCCCCCATCCCATACCATCCACTTTGAGGCAGGAGGTCAGGAGGGGCTCTCTCGGACCCCGAGTCTGAGCCCAGATCCCTAGTGGCCCGGGACCTGGATTGCCAGTCCTGGCACCTGCATCCGCCCAGCCCCTACCCTCACCCCAGCCTCTCCCTGACTGGCACCCAAGTTAATGTGTTGCTTTTCTCCTATTCTGCTCAGGCCTGTGATGGAAAATCCTCGGGCTGGAAGTGAGCCCCGAATCGATAGTCCATTCCATTTAACAGGGTGGCTGTCACCATAACGAGATAAAAGTGGATTAGCTTCTGTGCTGCTGCCGCGTCCGCAGGAAGCCCATCTGTTCCCTGCACAGCTGGCCAGGCTTAGAGTGGCAGCACGGGAACAGGGCCTGGCTGTGGGGCTCCAGTCAAGCCTGGGGTGGGTGAAGGGGGGGCTCATGGATGACTCAAGACTGGGATCCAGATGGGGTTCAGAATGGGGCTCAGGACGAGGTCCAGGTGGGATCAGCATGGGCTCAGGATGGAGATGGGGACAGAATGAGGACAGCACAAGATGAAGGCCAGCTGTGGGCCATGTGTCCAGACTGAAGATCCCATGAACCCCCCAAGAAACCTGACCTCTCCTGGACTTTGCATGTGGCTGAAAAAGACACCCAGGAGCCACATGTAGTATGTGAAGTCACCTTCCAATTCCCTAAGGACTGAAGGATAGAAAAGACTCCCCTCCAGCAAGAAGGATGCAGGTTGGACACTGTGAAGAACTTCCCGAAGGTGAGGGTGAGCACTTTCACAGGCAGGACACAAATGTTCACCTTTTCAGGATTTACGCTAGCTTTTGTGATTTTTTTAGTACTAGGTGTCAGGCGCAAATGAAAATGGAGATTGATTGAATTAAACCCTACTCGATTTCTTTCTTTTTCTTTCTGTGGTACATACCACCAGTGTATTTTCCCGGTTGGTCTGCCTGTTAACTTTGAGATTCTTCTTTTTTATTTTGTCAGTTCTCATAGTCTTGTCTGTAGTTTCTCCTTTGTTTCCTTGGGAAGGCCCACCTCATCGTGAGATAATCACCTACATTTCTTCTAGTTCTTTGTGACTTCTTCTTTATATTCACATCTTTATCCATCTGGAATTTGCGTGAAATAGGTGTCTTTTTTCCTTCCAAATGGTTAATTATCCACCCCCAGTTCATGACTAACCTATCCTTTCTACACTAATTTGAAATGCCACTTTTATCCTTTATTGGGGTCCTGTGTTGGACATCTCTGCTAATTCGTTCATTCTTGTGCTAACCAATTCAAGTTTTATTTAGAAAGCTTTGTGACACATTTTGGAATCTGGAAATGTTTCTCTTTAACATCGATGGCCTTGTATCTGTGTTATTTAATAGCTGTGTAAATTCAAAACTTGATCTCATGAAGGTGGCACAAAAGCATCCCATTTGAAGTCTGTGGTAACTGCCTTTTAAATGTAAACAGCAGTCTCCTAATAAGGCATATATTCAGGTTTTCTGGATCCGGATCCCGGGCACCAGGAAGCGTCCCTTTGCTGTAGCAGCCCAATGGAACCAGAGTGGAAGCACCCAGGACACACACACACACAAACACACACACACACCCTTGCATCCTGAGAGGGGAGTGGAGGAATGAGAAGTGTATATCCCAAGGCTCACCCTTGGGTGTGCAGGATGGACAGACCACAGTGCTGTCCTGGATGGGGTTCCCCTGGAAGCGACTCTGAGACAAGGACTTGAGTTCAAGCAGTTTCTTAGGGAGGTGATGGCTGGAAACCCAGCAGGGGCGTGGGGAGTGAGGCGGGGAAGGGAGGGAGTGGAGAAGTGTACCTTTATGAGGCACAGTGGGGAAATGGAGCTTTATTCCACTGGGGACTTCAGGAGCTTGTGTAGACCATGGGCCTCAGGTGTCCTACCCTCGGGGGAAGGACCTGGGCATTTATACACCCACTGCCCTCGGAGAAGCAGGGAGGGCCGTTGCTCTGCAGCGCTTCCTGCCTGCTGAGTGCAGGGGCGGCTGCAGCCCCAGGGAAATTGTGCAGGCACCTGGAAGTAGGGCCGGTATGTACTACATGGGAAGGCCCAAGAGGATCTGGGCAGCGCACTGACCAGTGGGGACATAGATGTGATAGCCCAGTAAGAGAGGACAAGACCCAGATGCGGGTGAAGGTAATGGGGATAGGGAAAGGGGGAGAGTCAAGAGGCTTTTAGGAAGCAGAATGGGTAGAGCTTGGGAGCCAGAGACTGTGAGGGTGTGGGAGGGAGCGCACACCCTCGGATTTCTGGCCTGGGAGACAGGATGGATGATGGGGTGAGGTGACTCGAAGGGAAACTCGAAAGGAAGAGCCAAGATGGGATCTTTGGAGCATCAGAAAGGAGCTGTCCTGGAGGCAGATGGGTGTGTGGGTCTGCGCAGAGCTGGGAGGTAAATGGACAGTTGGGAGTCGTCACCAAAACCACTGAAGCCAGGATGTGGGTGAGGTAGGTCCATGCTGGAAAAGGGTCCAGGTGAGGACCAGAGAGGGGGCATGTGGTACCTGGGGGAATATCCCACAGATGTGTGGGAGGGATAGCCAGTGAAGCTTGATATGGGCTGTCTCCTCCTGGTTCCCCAGTGACAGGGAGGCCCCTCCCATCCTCCTGGAGTAGGGCGGGGTGGCACCAAGGGGGAGGACGGGAGGAAGGGAGGAAGGGAGAGAGAGGGTGCTATGGATTCCAAAGGAGCCAACAGCTGTCACATAATATCAAACCTCATATGTTAATAATTCTTACAATTTTGCCAAAGACTTAATGGCCAGCCTGTCAAGAGCAGTGACAGAAGCTATTATGGAAACAAGATGGGAATATTTCGGAGGCAGCATCAGCATCAAGTCCCCGTGCTGGGCCTTCTAGGACCAGGAGGAAGACAGCCCAGCCTTCTGCTCCGCCAGAGAGGATCTGGGTCATTGAGGATTCAAACCATTGACTGGGGATTGATCACCTATGAGGACATTTTAATTAACCGTCAGATCTTGGAGCTGCCCCATCCTTCCTGTCCCCACCCCCTCTCTGGTCTGCAGCCACCTCCCCCGCAACACACAGAACAGAAGCGATCAGCCAACCGGCAGCACAGCACAGCAAGAGGCACCCCAGAGGGTTTCGGCTGTGAGAGAGGCAGATGAGAGGGTCTAGGGAGTCACTGTGTCCTGACCTGGCTGATCTGGGCATTCTAGGGACCTGCACTACTCATGGCCTCAGGTCCCAGGACCAGACCCAGTTCAGTTGCTGATTTCATTCAATGAGCTTGGACTAATAATCACTTGGTTTTGAAACACCTCGATTTCTCATGTTTAAAATGGGGACAATAGCCCTGCCGGTTTGGTTCAGGGGTTAGAGCATTGTTGGCCCGGGGACCAAAGAGTCGCGGGTTCAATTGCAGTCAGGGGCATGTACCTCGGCTGCAGTTCCTCCCCAGCCCTGGTCGGGGTCATGCGGGAGGCAACCAGTCAATGTGTCTCACATCGATGTTTCTCTCTCTTCCTCTCTCTCCCTCCCTCCTACTCTATCTGAAGATAAATAGAAAAATGTCCTTGGGTGAGGATTAAAAAACATAAATAAAAATGGGAACAATAGCAGGAAGCACGGTCCACAACTCTCAGAAGCACCTTCGGCTTAATTGTATTTAATTGCCATTAGCTCCGGGAGATGGCATCATGACCTCCGTCTTTACCGATGGGGACCATGAGGCAGTGAGACAGGCTGAAGTGGGCACAGTGCTAATTTGCAGAGCCAGGGTTGGAGCCCCCGTCTTCTCTTCAGCACCAGGAATGCCCGTTCCACTTGGAGTGGCGGATTCCCCGGGTGCCAACAAGTGCATCCCATACTCTGAGCCACCAAGACCCGCAGGCAAGGAAAAGAGGCCACTGGCATAGCATACAAGTGGCCGCTGGAAATGCCACAGGACAGCTGCCCCCAGGTGGGAAAGGGAGGCTCCCGTTTGCAGGTGCAGGTCTACGGCAAAGGGTCTGAGCAGACAGAGGAGCAAGATACAGGCAGCAAAGCAGCCTTTTGGACAGACATGGAGGAAGAAGAGGACAGGAGGGAGGAAGGAGCTGACATCACTGAGCACCAGGCACCGCTTACATCATCTCTAATCCCCACAACCCTTTCAGGCCCTTAGTCCTATTATCCCCACTCTGCAGATGAGAAAACTAAGGCTTGAAAAGGTAAATATGGACCTTGAGAGCTTGTTTGGAGGTTCTAGCAGGGGAGCGCAGCTACTCGTATACCCTGGACCAAAGACTGGTCCTCTCCTCTGGGGGGAAGTTCGTCCTCTTCGACCGAGCATGCAGCTTCGGGAAGGACGCACATGGATCGGTGAGGGAGGAGGGGGACACCCGCCTAGCCAGCCAGATCAGCCGAATCAACCTTGGCGATCAATGGGGTGACAGATGTCGCAGCCAGATCGCCCTCACATCTGAAAAGATAAATAGGAATGGTCCAAGGGCACCCTGCTAGGAAGTGGTTCAGCAGCTATGATTCTAGGCCTGTCTGGTTGCAGAACCCAGGCTCATACCAGAGTTTGGGGCCCTTTCCTGGTGTCTTAGTCAACTCAGGCTGCTATAACAAATTACCGTAGACTAGTTGGCTTGAATAAGCATTTATTTCTCACCGTTCTGGAGGCTGGGAAGTTTAAGATCAAAGTGCTGGCAGATCCAGTGTCTGGTGAGGGCCCACCGTGTCCTCCCACAGTGGAGAGCAGAAAGGAAGCACTCTCTCGTGTCTCTTCAAACAAGGTCACAAATCCCATCATGAGGGCTCCATCCTCATGACCTAATTACCTCCCATAGGCTCCGTCTCCAAATACCATCACAGGGGTTAGGGCTTCAAGATATGAATTTTGGGGGGACACGAACACTCAGTCTATAGAACCTATTACAGGAGGAGGGTGCTTCCCACAGCAGAGGCCCTCAGGGTCCACCTTCCCACAAAGAACAATATCACAAAGTTCCAGACAGTCCCCCATGCCCTATTTCATGCAGACAGGAAACAGAGACACCCTGGCTGGTTTTCTGGTCTCCGCCCGTCCCTGCTCCCAGGCCACCGGGCTGCAAGCCCACACTGTCTATAGCCACCCATCCAGGAGCATTAATTGAAAATTAATCCACTCAGTGCGTGCTGATGTGCAAATCAAAGCTAAGTGTCTCAATTAGGAAGAGAAATGGAGTCAGGCACTCTTCTCAGGCACCGGCTTATTTATGGGGGTAATATCATTTTTAATGAGGGGAGCTAATAAAAGGCACAACAAATGCAACATTTAATAGAAAAAAATTACAGCATTCCATCAACAGAATGCTGGCAGGAGGGTGGATGCCAGGGACACACAAGCACCCAGGAATCTACCTATGGTTGTGTGGGCACCTCTGTGTACGAGCATCTGTGTGTGACATGTGTCTGCATGATTGCACTTGTCCATGTACACATTCGTGACAGCATACATGTCCATGTTTGAATGTGTGAGAATGTGTATATGTGTGTCTGCGTCTAGGGGGGAGGGGTGAACATTCCTGTGTTTCTGCTACAGAAGGTAGATTTCCCGTCTGCTGCCTAAAGTACCCCATTCAGCAGCCTGGGCCAGCCAACTAAGGGGGATCTGGTCCATTCAGTCCCTTGAGAATTGTAGGTCTCTGTCACCCACCTCCATGGAGGGTCATAAAGGGGGGAATTAGACCCCTGGAGCCCAGCCACCTCTGGGCTCTCCCTGCCACATGTTGACCATGGTTGTCCCAGCCAGCCACATCACTGACAGATACAGGACAAGGCCCTCTGGGCACTGTCCCACTGCCCCAAGTTGGCACTTAAGCCCAGCCTCCCCTTCAGTCTCAAGATCCAAGGACTTTGCTTGCCAGGCTCAAATCCAAGTTCCCATTTCTCCACTCCTACACCAGGTACAGCACAGCCCCAGACCCAGGCCCTCAGACCCAGGCCCTGAGCCCCGGCCCAAGATGGCCTCAGCTTTAGCATCTGTGCAATGGGGAGCTATTGAGGTAGGCAGCTCAGAATCCAGCCTGCCCTCCTAGCACCCCAACACAACATACACACATTAATCTCTCCACCTCTGCTCATGTGGGACCCCTCCTGGGATGCGGGTCCCAATACTGCCCTCAATTCCATGCCCAGAGCAGACCTCTACTACCCCCACCACCACCACTCCCCCAGGCAGCTGATCTGACCACCCTACTGTCCTCAGGCTCCTCCCAAGAGGTTAGTGTCCTCACCCACCCATTGGGAATCACAGCAGAGGCAGGCGGCTTGCAGTGAGGGGTGAATGAGGCGTACACAGCACACTCAGTGTGCCCCGTCAGCACACGGGCCAGAGCAGCTCCCCACTAGGACAGCTTTATCACCGTGATCAGGGTTACAACAGCCACCTCTTCCCAGCCATACAAATCCTGGGAGGAACCTGAAGCTCAGAAAAGTTGAGAGACTTGCCTGAGGCCACACAGCAGGCGTGAAACATCAAAACCTCTGCAGAGGCTCCAAGGGCACTGGAACCCAGGCCTCCTGGGGCCAAGACCTGGGCTCTCCCAGCTCAGAGGGTCCTGGGGCTCTAAGCCTGGGGACTCGGGTTTAACCTGGCTATGCCTCCCACCCACTCTGTGACTCTGGACTCATTACTTGACCTCTCTGTGTTTCTGTCTTTTCATCAAAACATGAGGTAATAACAGCACTTACCAGTGGGGTTTTGTTAGGGTTAAATGAACTAATACCCATAAAGCACTTAGAATCAGGCCTGGCACGTGATAAACGATCATTATGTATTGAGATGCTGTTACGAATATTAGTCCACCCTACTCCCAAATCATTCTCTCCCTGACCAGGCACCAAGACCATCCATCAAGCAGTCTCCAAGGTCCTCGAGGCAGGGCCTTCCCCTCCGCCACTGCCCAACATGGGGCTGACAGATTCCCGGACCTGGGCAGTGTGCCTTCTATATACATGGTCATGCTTGTGTTCGGTGACTCCTTCTATATGTGTGTTATTCTTGAATTTTTCAAAAGTAAATAACAACAATAATGAAATAAAACCAAGCATGGGGAGTGGGGCTTGCTCCCAGGAGAGGGGCACTAACTGGGCAGTGGTGCTGGTGGGTCTTGATTCAGTGTCTGCCTCCATGACCTCATGCGAGAACAAAGTCGTCTCCTCTCCTGCAGTGTGCCCAGCAATACCTGGACGAGGGAGGTAATCAGTTGTCACTAATGATGAGGGGGGTGCTGAGGGCGGGCTCTTCCCGGCTGGAGCTCTGAGTCCGTGGGCACTCTGTCTTAGGAGTGGAGACCCCCTCCCAGACCAGAAGCCGGAACTGGGGGCTTCCCCCTCCCTCCCAGACCCCAGGCACCTCCAGATTGACGACATTTGAAAGTTAACTTCCCACAAAAGTCACTCTCCGGGATTAATATTTATTTCTTATGAAATTTAAATTTTTCAGGGTAATTAAATTTTTATTCGTCGTGAGTTATAGATAAAAATATTTATAGCTTTCCCTTTTGTGCCACTGAGGATGAGCCTTGGATGAAACCAATTCCCTGGGCCTCCTCCTGGTGACTGCTCCCAGGTCAGGGGCAGGGAGGCGGTCAGAGGGGCTGGTGGGGGCACCAGGAGTGCCTGTCACCCTGGGCGACCGTGGCAGCTCTGCCCCTATCTAAGCAATGGTGGTGATGGGAAAAGGAAAGGGCTCAGACCCACCCCACCCCCAACTTCCTGGCAAATAACTCAGTGGGAGTTGGAAACAGGGCCAGAGAGGAAGGCCATGGGCTGAGAGAAGACAGAAAAATAAGACCAGAGAATGAGCCAAAGAGAGAAGGGAGAAAGAGCAGAGAGAGAGGACTCAGGACTCACACCCTCCCACCCCAGCATGGAACATGGTGGAACAGCCTGCCAAAGACAGCGGATGTTGCCAAGGAGACTGTAGCTGTTGGCTCTGGGGCCTTTGATCACTTGTGCCCAGAGGCATCATGAGTGTCCTCTTAGGTGAGGAGCAGCCTGAAGGCACATCTTCAGCAGAGAGGCGTGGCGGGCCACAAGTTCGCAGCCAGGCAGGCCAGCATTCGCATCCTGGTTCTGAATGACCTGGGACATGTCCCGGAACCTCTCTGAACATCAGTTTCCTGATGATCACATCAGATGATGTGTAAAGGGCCTGGCACACAGCTGGGGCTCCATTAATGGATCCTGATGGGGAACTCACTACCTAACAAGGATAGTCAGCTTGGTTGAAAATCCATACTCATTAAACTTGAACCCTACACCTTAAAAAGATGGCTCTTTGGACCCCTCTGATTTGGACCCCTTCAAACTCTCCAATACCCACCACACAAGCTATCAATACAGCCTCAAATCTGCCCACAGACGTGCTGCCTTGCCAGGAGACTGCTTGTGTTTCACGTGGCCCTCGGGGCAATAATGTTACACGTGGGACACCATGCAACAGCCATGTCCAAACAATGACCTGGGTGAGACACAGCACCAAGAGGGCTGCATTACCGAAGAACAACGTCAATCAGGCTCCTGCCACGCCCTCCTTGCCCTGCCTTCCATGTGCCGGAGCCCCAGACTGGACACCGGCCAGGACTCGCATCCCTATCGCCGCTGGGGCATGGACCAGCCTCGGTCTTTCTCCTCACCTTGCCGGGGCTGCGCTGTGCTTACTAATTAGACCTGTCACTGGCCCTGAATCATGCCCAGGCTGGGCTGGGGAGGTCATTAAGCCAGAGATGGATAAGTGCTAAACCGGCCCTGCTCTAGAGATTTACAAGGCTCAGGCTGGGAGGATTTATAAGGTTTGTTAAATTTCTAATTGAGTTTAGAGTGCAGTGCCACGGTCTCAGTGACCAAGCCGCGTGGACGAGAATTAAAACAAGTGCACCTATCCCTCACACTCCGGGGAGACGGCAGCCTCCCACCTCTCCCCACGGCCCGCCAGCCTGGCTGCACAGGCCAAGGGCTGCGGAAAGGCAGCGCGGTCCGCTGGGCAGCCCCCACGAGCCACTCAGCACACCCTGCCCAGCGCCAGGCCCCCAGACCAGCCTGGCAAAGAGCTGCAGGCTCGGCGTCCTTCTGCGGTTGCTTGGTTGTCTGGATTTGCTGTTTTTGTTCTTTTTTTTTTTTTGAAAAGCTAATACACCCACATGGTTCAAAATTTAAAGACCATATAGGATATCCAGAGTAAATCTCTCTCCCACCCTGTGTCTCAGCCACCCACTTCCCCTTTCTGCAAAAAATAAACAAAAACAAAAAATAACTGATGTTACCAGTTTCTGGCGAATCCTTCAAGATTCACACACACAGCAAATATATACATACAGATAGGTTCTTTTGTATGTAACAATGTTCTTTCTCCCCTTTGATATACACCCTTAGGTACCTTACTCTTTTCACTGAACACCAGCTCTTAGGGACCTACATGCGAATGCCAGGTGTCAGCATCACACAGGCCTGGGTTTGAATCTCAGCTGTGCCCCATGACGTGCAGAGCTGACTCATACCCGCTCACAAGAACCCGCTGTGAGCATCTCTTCCCAGCTTCAGTCTGTCGTCATGTCGGTAGCTTCAGGTCTGTGGAAGTATTTACACCACAGAAACTGGCAAACACCACACACCGAGGCTTTTTCGTTTGGAGAGCTGGTTGTTAAGCACTGAGCAGCATGCCACCAGCTTTGCCATTTGTGAGCTGTGTGACCTCAGACAAGTCACTTGACCTCCCTGAGCCCCAGTTTGTTCATGTCTAAAATGGGTATAAATATAAATATAAAGGGGCGTATGCCCTGGCCGGTTTGGCTCAGCGGTTAGAGCGTCGGCCTGCGGACCAGAGAGTCCCGGGTTCGGTTCCCGCTAGGGGCACGGACCTTGGTTGCAGTTTATCCCCGGCCCTGGTTGGGGTCATGCAGGTGACAACCACTCGATGTGTCTTTCTCACATCGATGTTTCTCTCTCTCTCTTCCTCCATCTCTCCCTCTCACTCTATCTGAAGATAAATGCAAAAATGTCCTTGGGTGAGGATAAAAACATATATATATATATATATATATATATATATATATATATATATATATATATAAAGAGGGGTATATGAGATAGTGTCCTAGTGTGGCTGTGAGGATTACATGGGATATAACACACGTGAGTGTTTAGCACCATGCCTGCCACACGGTAAGTTAGGTGCTGTTGTCAATGACGACGTGACCTCACTCTGGGAAGCCCTAGGAGGAGGTAGAGGAGAGCAGGGGATGCTGGATGAGTATCAGATCGGAGTGATATGGACGGCAACTTTGTCCTGAGGGATCTTTGAGAATAGAAATCAATCCAGTTCTGGACCAACTCATCAGTATCAGCACCACATCTGTGGTGTGCCTGTCCCCATGCTGGGCATGAGGCATGCAGAAATGAACAGAGCTCCAGGCCTGCCCGTAAGGGGCTCTGGTCTAGTGGGAGGGAGACAGACATCTAAACAGACAATTCTATCGTGCTGTACAGATATAAGCAGACCAGGGTGACTCCAGGGGAAGAACCTAGCTCCCCAGGTGGGGTAGGGGTGGTTGCCCAGAGGAAATACCTTTTATTCTGGGCACTGAAAGATGTCCAGGAGCCCCAGACAGAAAGGTTGGGCCTGAAGGACGGAGTTCCAGAGCCAGTCCCAGAAATCAGAGTTCATTTCTTCTTAGCTCAGAGAGAGGAACTTACTTGCCCAAGGTCACATAGCGTGGAAGTGACTGAGCCAGGATTCCAACTCAGATCTTCTTGGCCCAAAGCAAGACTGAATCTCCTGCTGCATTGTCTGCTCTCCACCCAGTCACCAGGCACTGGCAGGAGCTCAGGAGCACGGAGCACTGAGCACTCTGCACAGTGGGGGCCGGTGCCCTCCAAGCCCCCTGACAAGACTGGTCCTCTAGCAGGGAGCGCACGTGCTCACACAGGGCCGTCATCGTGGTCAGAGCCCCCTCCACACACACAGCTTGGAAAAGGCCTCAGCACCTGGATCCCCTCCCCAGACCACCAAGGGCTAAACCCCACCCTTATGGCCCACTGCTCCCCTCCTTCATCCTCCCATATCTTGGCTTTGGTTATTAAATCGAACATCCATGGCTTCCTATCTGAGGTGTGTGCCCACCCATGGGGAGCGGATGAGGGAGTAAGGAGCCCAGAGAGGAATGGGAACGTCTGCCCCAGAGTATCCCAGAGCCTGAGGCCTGCAAGGAAGGTCAGTGTGACTCTTTGCTATTGTCTGGAGACCTGCATGGGTGACAGGCAACCCTCCAACCCCTCATTCAGTCGCTCAATAACCATTTGGGAGACATGGCCCATTGGGGAACACGTCAGGAAAGGTCCCTGCTTTCGTGACACTTTCATTCTGGCAAGGGAGACGGAAGGTAAACCATAAACCAGGTTAATTTCAGATGGTGATAAGTGCTCTAGAAGAAATTATAAGCTAGTGGGAAAGAGAAGGACTGCGTGTGGTCAGGGAGGCCTCTCTGAGGAGGTAACATCTGGCCTATCACCCGAATGACAGGAAGAAACCAGCCACGTGAAGATCTGAAGGAAAGATGTTCCAGGCAGAGGAAACAGCGAGTGCAAATGCTCAGAGGCTATTTGAGCTGAAGGAAGTAACACTCTAGAAAGGGAATGGCCCAAGGAAGCACTGAGCACACCAAAAACAGAGGATGCAGTAGAACCAAGAACACCAAGTGCTCATCTGTGACTCTCTGGGCCTTAGTTTCCCCATCTGTGTATGGGTCAATAGACAAAATATTTTAATTTATTGAGAGAATGAAATGAGCTTGCGTGTGTGTGAGTTACCCCACTCCTGATGTTGCTTTGCTAGGGCCTTGGGAGTCTGAGGGACAATCTGAAGTCCAGGGTGGGAGCCTTTCCTGACCTGAGGAGGACAGTGAAGGGCCCAGCCCTGAAGGAAGACAAAGGGCTGGAACAGGTTGGCCAGATTTCTGGTTCCTAGGAGGGACCCCAAAGATATTAGGGTCACCCTGCTCAATGATGCCAAAAGGTTTACATGTCCAAAGGCACAAGGTGATTTGGAGGTCTAGGACATGTGAGAAGCCACTGAGCACATTTTCCATCTTAGTGGGCCCTCTTCTTCCCTTCCCCAAGTAGACACAGGTGACTCGTTTCCTGGTGTCTACCTCTGGGTGGGGAGCCATGGGAGGATAAGCAGCAAGAGCTGAGACCCACCCCTTGAGCCCCAGAGTCAGGGCTCCTAGAAATGCCTTCACATTCCCTACACATAGTTAAACCACCTGAATACAGGAGTCCAAATAACGGTCAAGCACAGTGACTTCTACCCACCTAGAGAGAAGCTAGGGCACAGAGCCTTTGGTCCAGAATCTAAGCATCAAGCGCCCCCTGGTGGTCATTATGACAATCCAAAGCCTGGAACCATCAAACTGGATGGAGAACATCTGGCCCAGCCCTCTCCAGTATGGTCAGGAAGTGAAGAGCAAAGCCCAGGGTTCATCTGGCACAGTGCATAGTTCTGGGCAGAGGAATGCTCTTTCAGTAGCACTCACTAGAAAAGAACATGCCCTGAGATGACACAGGATATGTCCACAGTCACACAGCAAGTAGACCTACTGGCTATAAAGAGCTCTCATTCATTCATTCATTCAATCTGCTTCCTTTAGCATCTACAGTATGCCAGGCACTATTCTAAACATAGATAACCCAAGAGTGACCCAGACGAAGTTCCTACCCTCGTGAAGCCTGCATTCTACCGAGGAAAAAGGATGCCAAGCACATGAACAAATAAATATTCAGGGTGTCAGGTGGGGATAACAGATATAATGGAAAATAAAGCAGAGTAAGAGGAGGAGCATCTGGGGGCTATCTTAGATCAGATAGTCATGGGAGGGCTCTATGAGGAGGTGACATTTGAGCTGAGACCCAATGAAGAGATAGGGGAATACCTAGGAGAAAGCATCCAGACAATGGAAAGAGGATGTATTCTCTAAAGCAGAGAGGTCCTTGGCATTTTCCAATAACAGAAAGAAGGCCTGGGTGTCTGGAGTGGAGTGAGCAAGAAGAGATGGGAGATGAGGTGAGAGAGGTGGTAAGGGCCATATCCTATAGGCTCCTGTTCCCCTTATAAAAACCTTGGACTTTATTCTAAATTGTGTTAGGAAGTTATTGGAGGGTTGTGAACCTTCATCGTGGAGCTAACATCTACAAGGGCTCACTGGCTACTAAAGGAACAAGAGGCTGTAGGGGTCAGGAAGGGAAGCAGTTAGTTTGGAGTGAGGCAGCTCCTGAAGATCCAGGTGAGCAATGATGGTCAGTAGGTCAGAAGTAGGGCAATGAAAGGGTCAAAAGGGTCTCAGATTTGGGGCAATGAAAGGGTCTCAGATTTGAGATACATTTTGGAGCTCAAGTCAAAAGGAGTTGCTAGGGACTGATAGGATGTGAGGGAAAGAGAGAAAAAGAGGATAAAGCCAAGGCTTTTTGCCTGAAAATCTGGTGACTATTCCCTGGGATGGGTAAGACAGAAAGGAGAGATTTGTCGGGGGAGGGGGTTTGAGGAGGGATCAAGAGTTCCCTTTTGGACATGGTGAGCTTGAGGTGCTAGCCATGAGTATTCCCAGTTGGCTATAAGAATCTGAAGTTCAGAGGTGAATGTGGGAGTCATTAGCATATAGATGACACTTAAAGGCATAGAGAGACTTCTACTTCCATCCAAGATGAAGAAACAGAGACCAAACTGACCCTTCCACCTAAAACAACAGAAATAAATCACACAAAATATGTGAAATGATGGTTTTCAAGGTTGAATTGGGAACAAGGTGATAATGTCCACTCTCACCACTTCAAATTAGCATTGCATTAGAGATTTTAGCCAGTGCAATAAAAGAAGAAACAGAAATAAAAGTATTCAGATTGAAAAGAAAGAGATAAAAATAGTCTTTATTCACAGATAATTTGATTATCTATATAAAAAGTCCAATTAAATCTACAAAAAAAAAAAAGGCTACTAGAATTATTGAGTTTAGCAAGGTTACAGAATAAATATATAAATGAAAATCAATTATATTTTTATATACTAGCAATTAACTATTGAAAACTGAAATTCAAATATCAATACCACTTACAATAACATTTTTAAATTATTAAATACTTAGGGATAAATCTGAAAAAAAAATGTGTAAAATCTGTACCATGAAAACACAAAATATTAATGAGAGCTTAAATATATAGCTATACCTTGTTCATGGGTTAGAAGATTCAATATTGTTATGATGGCAGTTCTCCTCAAATTGATCTATAGATTCAACATCATCACAATGAAAATCCCAGCAGAATTTTTTGTAGCACTTGAAAAACTGATTTGAAAATGTATATGAAAAATACAAAAGACTTAGAATAATTAAAAAGAACAGAGGTGGAGAACTAATACTGACTTCAAGATTGATTATAAAGCTACAGTAATTAAGATAGTATGGAATTAAAGATAAATATAAAATATATAAATCAATAGAATAGAGTCCAGAAATATATGTATATACCAATATCCCACATGTACATAAATGAATATATATATATTTGAGATCATTTTCAACAAATGTTCAAAGTCAATTCAGTGGTGAAAGTCTAGTCTTTTCAACAACAAAAAATCTAGTCTTTTGCATATCTAAATGCAAAATAAAATGATCTGCACCTCATGCCATATACAAAAAATGACTCAAAAGGTATCACAGACCTAAATGTAAAATCTAAAATGATAAAACTTCTAGAGAATAAGATAGGAAAAAAATCTTTGTAACCTTGGATCGGGCAAAAATTTCTTAGTCACAACACCAAAAACACAATCTATTAAAGAAAATATCGCCAAATTGAAGTTCACAAATACACATGGCAGCGTCTATCAAGGATTTTTTTTACAACAGTATTAATTTAATGAGGGGGGCGAACCAGTAGTAATGCAGCTCTGAGGGTGAGCCCCCTGCCCCCAGGATGACCCTGGTGGAAGGTCAGACCAGCAGGCCTCAGAAAACAGCCCAAGGCCCCAATTTCTGGGGCCAGAGCGATTGCCTGGGGCTTGGGCCACACTCAGTGACTGAAACTATTGGGCCTAGGAATGTTAAATGTTTCCCTGCCCCAGAAGAGTCTCGATCCCTAGCCACTGCTTAGGGGACACAGTCCCCCACCCCACCCGCAGCCTCATCCAATGCTCCGGCCTCTGGTGGAGCAGTAGGTCCTCCTTCAGGAACTTGCCCTCCAGAAGCAATGAAATCCCAGTGGAGGCAGCTGGAGCAGATCACTGCCCAAGGCATATAAATGTCTAATCACTATGTTACACACCTGAAACTAATATAACATTGTGCATCAACTGCAATTAAAAAATGCATTTTTTTTAAATAATAAAAGAAACTCTAGTTTCAGGAGGATGAGTTGCCTGTCACCCACGTAGGTCTTCAGGTCTCGTGCCTGAGCTCAAGTATCAGCTCTGTTCTCACTGGAGAACCCTGGGCAAGTCCCATCAGCCACCCCCAGCCTCCATTTTCTCTTCTGTAAAATGGGGGAGTAATCCTACCTAGCCAGCATGGCGATGAGGATGACAGGAGGTAACACACGTGCCACTCCAGGCAGAGGATAGCCCAAGGGGTGGTCATCCTTTCGTCCTTTCCCTTTCAGCCTGCTCCCTGTGGTTCCTGGGGACAGAGGGCTCTCCTCCCGTAGCTTACTCCCATCTTGGGTCCCTATTTGACCCCAAATGGCTCTAGTTTCTCCCCTGCCTCTGCCCTGATGTGACAGTGTCCCTTGGCTGAGCCCAGCAAATCCATGGCAGCTGCAGGGGTAGCAATATCTGGCAAGGGTGTGCCCAGCTCCCCGATGTCTCCAGGACTAAGTGATGGTGGGTGGGAAATGGGGAGCCCCGCCCCAGGGGATGTTTAGCAGAGTGGTTAAGGCTCTGGCTCAGGACACTGGTTTGGGTCTAGGCTTCCCACTTCCTAGCTGTGAGACCCTGGGCAAGTCACTTCCCCTCCTGAGGTTCTGTTTCCTATTCCGTAAAACAGCACCTACTTCAGAGTTGTCACGAGGATTAAATGAGATAATGCATGAAGGTTCTGCACCCAGTGCCTGGCCCATGATGAGCACAGTACCTGTGGGCTGCTATTGAGGTGATGTTCTCCCATCCAGTTCACCAGGAGGCTAGTGCCCCCCACCCACCATTAGTCCAGTTTCCTGTGAGCCTGGGTTCAGAAAGCCAGGGATGAGCAGGGTCCCATGATGCTCCGTCCCCAAACACTGTTACAAGCCCATCCCTCAGCTCAACCTGGAGCCTTACAATAATAGAAATCCCCCAGTCCTGCTAATCACCTCTCTAGCGTGTGGGTTAGCTCTGACATCTCCAGCCCAGCTGCTGTTTCTCTCCCAGCCAGGCCCCTCCCGCCTCGGCCCTGCCGTTCCCACACTCTGTCTCCTGAGCACAGACTCTGCAGCCCCACTGCCTGACTCTGCCTCCTCCCAGTTCTGTGACTTCAGGCAGGTCACTTGATCTCTCTGTGCTTCAGTTTCATAATCTATAAAATGGGGCTAAGAATGGTATCCCCTCATAGGGTTACTCTGTAGCTTAAATTAGTTCAATGTAAATGATGCCTGGCACCTGTAAGTACCACTGAAGTATTTGCTCTGCTTATTATTGTTGTTATCTTTATCCAGCACATAGCCAAGGGCACAGTCAATTTCAGGGCAGGCTTATTGAATGAATGGATAGCAGGGTGGATTAATTAACGAACCAACCAACCTCTAAAGTTCTTTAGTTCACTGAAAACTGATAACAACGGCTATCAGTCTGAGCGTCTCGCAGGTGCCAGCTGCTTCGTAACATGCGATCCGACTCCTCACAACCTTCCAGGGAAGTGTGTCGTAGGTCTGCTTCACAGATAAGGAAATCCTGACTCTTAGAGGTTAACATGTTCAAGATCACTCAGTCATTTTTTTTCATCCCCTTTCATTTTGAATTATACATGATACAAAATCACTGAAGAAAACATTTCAGAGAGAGGCGAAATAAAAACAGAAGATAAAACCACCTGAGATTCCACACCCAGAAATTTCCATTGCTAAGTGTTTGTAGACTATCATGCAGACTTTTTCATGCAAATGTGTGTATATATATATACACACACACACATATACTTTTTTTTTTTAACGAAGATGGGCTCACATTATGCATACACTGCACTACGACAGGGAGGCTCTCTCTCTGTGTCAATAAATCCGTCCACCGGCAGCAGCCAGTGTTCTGTTGAAGAGCCGAGTCACAATTTATTTAGCCAATTTGCTGTTGTGGGATATTTAGGCTAATCCAATTTCTCACATTTTATGTGATGAATATCCTCCTCATCCACACAACTTTCTGAACTTGTCCAATTATTTCCTCAGGATAAATTCCTGGAAGTGAAATTTCTGAGTCAAAGACAATACATTTATTCAGGGCTTTTCATATATACATGCTGCCAAATTGTCTCCAAGAAAGGTTGTGCCGATTTATGCTCCCACTGGTGGCGAATAAGAGACGGGCCCCTACTATTAAAGATCTCCAAAGTAGATCAGGAATGGTGCATTAGTCAGCAAAGGTTAGGCCAAGCTTCAGTAACAAATTGACCCAAAATCTCAGTGGCATAACACATCAAAGATTTATTTGGGGCCCACACTGCAGGCTCGAATCTCCTGGGTCAGCAGAAGGAGGGTCTCTGCCTTGCACTGTGAAATCCAGGGACCCAGGCTGACGAGCTGCACCGTTGCCCCAGAATTGGAAGAGGGCGTGCTCCAATTCTCGAATGCCTTGGCTCGAAAGTGACACACATCCCCTCCACCCCCATACTGTCCCTCCTAATTTCAATCCCCTAGGGTCAACCTCAGGACAGAAGGAAAATAAAGAGTTCTCTTCAGGCATTGAAAGCTGTTTGCAATGGGGATCGAGCAGTGTTGAGACAGAAGCAGGCTTGGTCAACCCAGAATGGGGCGGGGTGGAGGTTGCCAGCAACTGCAGGCGCGGGTTTCCCTTTGCCTTGTTTAGGAGATTAGAGGTGGGGAGGAAAGAAGAGGAGGAAGCTGGAGGGGCAGAGAGGGAGGGTAGGGAGAGCAATGGTCTGCGGGAGGGAGCCTACGGGCCCGAGAGGTTGGCATTCTCTATTCACTTAGAGAGTACCAGGCCCGATGGGGGCCAAGGCTGTGTGACCTTGCTCAAGGTCATCCAAGTAATATGAACAGTCTCTTCTCCCCCCGCCCCCCACTCCACCCCAGCTGTGGTATGTATTGGGCAAGGGAAGGGGGAGGCATTTCTAAATGTCTGTTCCCCTCCAGTACCTAGATGGAGAGGGACCTGGGAATGTTCCCTTGGGGACTATGGGGACAGTCTGTTTCTCAGTAAGGGTTCCTTCCCCTCCCCTCCCCTTGGCTCTCTTTGATCTGCACACACACCAGAAGTTTACACAAACACACTTTCCTGAGAGACAGAATCTGCTGGGGAAAAGCGAAGCCTCAGAAGTCAGACTGCCGGGTGTAAATCCCAACTCCGCCCTCACTGCTGTGTGACCTGGGCCAGTGACTTCTCCTCTCTGAGCCCCCGTTTCCTCCGCATGGGTTGTTGTGAGGATAAATGAGTTAATCTGCACAGCAGCACCTAGAACAGTACCCAGCACATAGTAAGTGTAAGCTGCTAGCAAATTCACACAGGCTCTTACAGAGGAGCAAAGATCTAACCCTATTCACCCACCCATTGCACTCTCACGGGTGTGCAGACATGAACAGATAGATACGCACAGGTGCCATCAAAACCCAGTGCAGCTGCACACCCCCAAAGCAAGAGGGCAGGAGGTGGCGGTCCTTCTGGGCCCAGCACCAGTTGTCCTTGTCAGCCTGGGCAGACCCAGCCCACAGGGCAAACTCTCCACTGGCTGCTTCACCAGCACCATTGCCCAACTCCCCCACTCCCAGGGCTTACCCATCACTTCCCTTCCACAGGCAAAACGGCTCCAATGCAGCCCACACAAAGCAGCTGAGGGTGGGGTCCTCTCAGCCAAGCCCTGGCCCTCAATTCCAGCTCTGGGGCTGTAGTAGGCAGCTAGGCGTGAGCAGAGCAGGAGCAATGGGCCGATGGGCCAGGTGCAGAGGGTCAACAGGGTGGAGAGCCCCGGGTGCCTAGCAACAGGCAAAACTACAAGCCCTCGCACGACCACTCCGTTAAGCATTAACCCCTGGAGATGACATCAGCTGTAATTCAACTCCAGACCCAGAGAAGCAGCAAAACCAGACAGAGCCCTGGCCAGTGTGGCTAAGTGGTTAGAGTGTCAGCCTGAGGACCAAAGGGTCACAGGTTTGATTCCCAGACCCAGTCAGGGTTGTGAGAGAGGCAACCTATTGATGTGTCTCTCTTGCATAGATGTTTCTCTTTCTCTTTCTCTCTCTCTCTCTCCCCCCCGCCTTCCGCTCTATCTAAAAATCAATGGAAAACTATCCTGAGAATTAACAAACAAACAAACAAAGCAGACGGAGTCAAGCCCTGGCTGACATCAGGACCAGCTGCAATGACAAATGATCCCCTGCCCTGGTGCTGACCAATCAGTGGAGACCGCCACCCTGAGGAGACACACCAGGAAAGCTGATGAATATTCCATTGAGATCCTCCCGAGACTTCCAGATAAAGGCCCTCAGGACGGAGGATGAGGACGCAGCCTGGCTCTCTCTATGGAGCACACCCACGCCTTTCCCTACCCCCTTTTTTCCCCAGGGTGGCTGGGGGTCTCTCTCTCTTTCTCTTCCCACAGCTCCAAGGGCCCTTCTATGGCTCACTTCTGCCTCTGTGACTTTCAAATAAACTTTTTCTTATCATTTGAGTCTTGGCTCTGAATTCTTTTCACCAGAACTCAAAAGCTGAGGTTGCTGAACCTCCCCCCAGCCCACCTCTATCCTTCCCAGATTTGGTTTCTCAGGTCCCCACTATGACCCTGTCACCTGTCCGCTCAAAAGTCTCCAGCCTCTCCCCAAAGACGGGGATACAGCCAGAATCCTTAGTCTGGTGTTCAAGGCCCTTCAGCTCTGATGCCAACCTGCCTCACCTGCACTGGTGTCTTGGTACACCTCACCCCGGCCAGGGCAGCCCAACACCAGCCACAGTCCCCGCCTCCTGTCCTTTCTGCCAGGAGTCCCCTGCCACATCCCCTCCCACCTTGGCCTAGTCAGTCCCTAAGGTCAGGCTCAACATCTACTCATTCCAAGGAGCTTTCTGCAAATGCAGGCCAGAAGTCACCTTCAGATTCTTCACCTCCGCCGCCCTTAGGATCCTGCCTCTGCTCCGCCGGCCATGGACACAGCACCCCCACAGCACCCCCACAGCACCTCCACAGCACCCCCACAGCACCCCCACAGCACCTCCACAGCACCCCTACAGCACCTCCACAGCACCCCCACAGCACCCCCACAGCACCCCCACAGCACCTCCACAGCACCCCCACAGCACCCCCACAGCACCTCCACAGCACCCCTACAGCACCCCCACAGCACCCCCACAGCACCCCCACAGCACCCCTACAGCACCTCCACAGCACCCCCACAGCACCCCCACAGCACCCCCACAGCACCTCCACAGCACCCCTACAGCACCTCCACAGCACCCCCACAGCACCCCTACAGCACCTCCACAGCACCCCCACAGCACCCCCACAGCACCCCCACAGCACCCCACAGCACCTCCACAGCACCCCCACAGCACCTCCACAGCACCCCCACAGCACCCCCACAGCACCCCCACAGCACCTCCACAGCACCCCTACAGCACCTCCACAGCACCCCCACAGCACCCCTACAGCACCTCCACAGCACCCCCACAGCACCCCCACAGCACCTCCACAGCACCCCTACAGCACCTCCACAGCACCCCCACAGCACCCCCACAGCACCTCCACAGCACCCCTACAGCACCTCCACAGCACCCCCACAGCACCCCCACAGCACCTCCACAGCACCCCTACAGCACCTCCACAGCACCCCCACAGCACCCCTACAGCACCTCCACAGCACCCCCACAGCACCCTCACAGCACCTCCACAGCACCCCCACAGCACCCCCACAGCACCTCCACAGCACCCCCACAGCACCCCCACAGCACTGCCTGTCGTGGGCCTGTGAGTCTGAGAGGACAGGAACCAGGTTCTCTTCCCCCCAGCTGTCAGCTGGGACAAAGTCCAGAATCGTCACTATTAAATAGTGGGAGAGAGAAGAGGGAAGAGGGAGAGAAACAGGTGGAAAGAAGACAGCTCTGGACATAGACCTGTGCCTTAGCCTTCAGGAATAATAAGCGACATTTACTGAGAACTTACCTGCCAGGCACTTTCAAACTGCCAGTCCTACAAAGTAGGTACGGTTATACAGAGGAGGAAACTGAGGCACAGAAAGTTTGGCTTGTCTGAGATCACCCAGCTAGGGAGAGACAGAGACAAGATTAAAACTCAGGAAATCTGATGACAGCCCGTGCCTTCACCATCACCCTTGACTGCCTCTTGAAAAGCAGATTTCTTTTAAAACGTTAGAAAACTGAGCTCACCCCGCCCCCCACCTGGGCCGAGGTCAGTTTCCCCCGGAAGCCACTCTGGACTGAGCTGGTCTCCCACAGGGACGCACTGGGGACGTGGAGGTGGGGGTGAGAAAAGGGCTGTCACCCACAGGCCTGGATGGCAGCTAGGCTCTGGGCTGGCGTGTCCATTCGCCACAACACGGGAAAGTCGATCTGCCTCTGTCTGCCCCACAGCTGCCCTATTGGGAGATCTACAAGTGGGCAGACTGGGCAGAGCAGACACGGCCAGGAGGGGGCACGGGAGCACAGGAGGTCTGGCTGGAAATGAGCTGCTGTCCCCGGACCAGATCAGTGCGCTCCCAGGGTTCGTGGCCCAGGCAGGCTGTCAGCAATGGGAGGACTCACCGCAGGAACGGGCAGTGATGTCCCCGTGTGGAGCAGCCAGTACAACCCCAGAGCTCCCAGAGGGACATGGACTCTAGAAACTGTCGGCCAGGAGCTCACAGTGCTCGGTTCCATCGGCCGCACCAAGCCCCTTACTTATTTGCCACCTTGCATAGACGGGGAGCGTGCTGGGGGCTTTGGGAGAGGAGAGACCACGGGGTGTGATAGGGACCTAGAGGCAGGCTGTCAGCCCAGACAAAAATACAAACAAGAATACAGCCCAGGTTGTAGACAAGGACCAGTGGGAAAACCCTACAGAATGAGGGCTCCGCTTTAGAAGCTGTTGAGATAGGGAGCTGGTCCAGCAAACCCCTTCACCACCTGGCTGGGAGTAGGAGGGTCCCTCCCGACATCCAGGTACCAGAGCTCCGCTAAGCATCCCCGACTGAAGTAAGCCAGCTGTCGCCTCGTTCTCCCAGCTCAGGGCCAGGGGTGGGACTTCAGGCTTGATGGGAGAAGGGCAGAGAATAAATAAGCAGTAAGAAGTGTTCCCACGGAGCCCCGAGGGAGCCCGGAAGAGAGAGGTTAATCCTGCAAAGCTCCAGCAGCCTCCAGGGCAGACTATCAGAGAGACAAAGGACTCAGCCAAGTTGTAAACACATCTTGTCCAGTGACCCCCACTCCGAGACTCTCTGTGGGAGGAGTGGAAAGAACGTGAGGTGTGGTCATCTTTAACTCACCACAGACACCAACACATTTGGTGGGGCCCCATTCCGAGCCTGGAGTGGTTGTTGAAAACCCAAGTCAGGCCCGGCTGGTGTGGCTCAGTGGTTGAGCGTCAACCCATGCACCAAGAGGTCGCCAGTTCGATTTCCAGTTGTGGACCCAATCCCCAGTGGGGGGCATGCAGGAGGCTGCCAATCAATGTTCTCTCTCATCCATGTTTCTATCTCTCTCTCCCTCTCACTTCCCCTCTCTCGAAAAATCAATAAAGGAAAAAAAGAATTAAAAAAACAAAAAGGAAGCCCCAGTCAGGACCCTGGCAGGAAACGACTGCTCCTCAGGGGACGACAGAGTCAGTTTCATGACTGTTTGAAGAGGTGCGGCAGGGTTAAAGGGACCAACAGGCTGCCACCTGACGGAAGCCTCATTGACCAGACCCAGCTGGAAGCCGGGGGGTGGGCAGGTGGTCCCCCACAGAGGTCTGTCCCCTCAGGTACAGAGGAAGGTGGAGGGGTTGGAGACAGAGTGGGGAGTGGACAGCCCCAGGAGGATCGAGAGAACCTGTGTTTACGGAGCACTCCTGTGCTGTCCTACTGTGTGCCCAGCACTGTCTTTATGTTGTTGCCTCTTCCTACGTTTTCCTGGATTGGAAACTGACGCAGGGCAGGAGCAGGGCAGGACCAGGATGGGGGCAGGAGGGAAGGAGCACAGGGGTTCTGAAGGGGTTGGCAAGGCCTGAGGGTGGGGTGGCTCCTGACCCTGATGCCCAGAGGAGGTTGGACCCCCACATCTGTGTGCCCCCCACCCCTTTGATAGTCCACCCAATCCTAGCACCCAGGACAGGGTGACCTGCTCCCCACTCCATCCCTGGCTCCCTCCCTCCCTTGGCCAGGCCCCATCCTCAGAGCCTTAATGAGGTTCCAGGCTGACACCTCCTAACTCCTCGATGATTAACTTCCGGTGGATTAGAACCAGGACAGGTCTTTAATTAACACACATGTCTGAGATGACTCTGGACTCATTAGGCCTCCACGATTGACTTGTGCAGGGATTCAATTACTACCCTGGCACCGAACGCCTGCCCAGGGGAAAGGGGTGCGGGGCGGGGGGAGGGCAGCGGCAGGAACAACAAGTGCCCAGCCCAAGAGCCCAGCTTGACCCCAGGGGAGCCCCATCTGAGCAGGAAGTCACAACCCTTGTCCCCAGACTGAAAGGGAAGATACAGCCTCTGTCTTTGAGCATCTCCAAGTGTGAGAGGAGAGATACATTTCTGATCCCCAAGGAGCTGCCTGAAGGGGAAGACCAACTCATGACCTGGGGAGCCCTGGTCTGGGGAGGTACAGCCTCTCTCTTTGGGTCCCCATTCTAAGGGGCATAAGACAGCAATCAGAGCAGGGCAGCCCCATCCCTGCTCTGGGGGAGGGTGCTCAGTGGATGGGAAAGACACACAGCCATCATTGGAAGCCCCAGTCAGAATGGGGAGATGTGGCCAAGGCCTTGGGAAGTCTAGTCTGAGTTCCAATCCAAGAAGTAAGACAGGGCACAAGGCCAGTGTCTCCATGGGAGAGATCCAGAAACCCAGAAATAGCCGCCACGGGAGGAACCAGGGAAGCACACGATGGGGCAGAGACAGGCAGAGGGCGAGAGGACAGAGACAGCCAGTCACAGTGGGATCCTCAATGGAAGGACCGCACTGCTGATCCCTACCGCCCCAGCACTGCCCTGCCCAGCTAGGGTCTGAACCGCACCACTGGAGAAGGACTCAATGAGGAAAACGAGGCCAGAGAGGAGGGCCCAGGGAACCGAAGTCTGACAGATGAGGGTGGGATGGCCACAATGTGATGACAGTGGATTTACTGAGCACCTCCTTGACCTCGAGGGTTTCCCACACATATTCGCACTTATCCTCCCCTCATTACAGATGCGGAAACTGAGGTCCAGAGAGGTTAAGGAACGTGTCCAAGGTCACACAGCAATAAGGGTAAAACCTCGCTGAAATTCAAGTGGTCTTCATCATCCCCTTTACTACCCTACGCCCAAGACTCTCTGGTCCTGGGGGCCCGTGGGATGGCCGGCTCACACCTGCTGCTGCCATTGCTGTGAATTAACACTCTTTCCACACAACTGCATTAAGGAAATTCAGAAGGGCAAAGCATGGTCCACCCGACGAGAGAAGCCCCTCTGAAGCCTGGCAAAGAGGGGACCCCAGGAAGAAGCCTGGGTCATTATGCCAAGCAGACCCAACAGAATGGCAGCAATGCAGAGACAGAAACTTGGTGCCAATCCCTGGCAAACTCCACAGCCCATTGGTCAGCTGACGTGAGGACACCCATAGCAGAGTGGGGAAGCCCACAGGATGGGCTCTGCAGGCTGCCAGACCAGGACTCCAGGCACGGCTCGGCTTCCTACAAGCTGTGTGGCCTCAAGCAAGTTCCTTCACCTCTCTGAGACTGTTTTCTTACCTGTACATTGGAGGTGGTAATAGCACCTTTCTTATAAGGCTACCTGGGGTTTATAGTAAACGATATAACGTATATAAAGAGTTCATAACCATGGCCGGCAGGTGGACAGTGCTCTCAGTATGTCAGCCGCTTTGGGGTCATGGTCATTTGCTAACATTTTGGGAAGAATAGAGAAGTCACCAGGAGCCAACAATGGTTCATTTGAAGAAGTTATGTCCTTCTAAGCTCCACAGCGAATAGCATTTCTGAGATGGGGAGCTGAAGAGCACTAAAGATATATCCGTACACATTGGATGCTCTCCGGAGAGGGCCACGCTGATCCCTGTGAAATGCGGGCCGAGTGAAATACTGCCGTGTGTGGACTGACGCTGTGCTGAGGGCTCATTAAATGCTCTGGAGGCCACGTCATTGGAGAGGGTCGTTGCAAATGCATCTGAAGATGACAAGATGCCACAAAGCTGGAAGGGCCAACAGAGGAATATTAAAGGGCCCCTGACGTCCAAAACGGTGCATTCGGGCCAAGAAGACAGAGCGTAACAAGAAAAGGTAAAAGATCTTTTCTTTGAAAGCTGGTAGGAAAAGAATTCCACTGTGTGCTGTTTAGCAAACAAAGCAGTAAATAAAACGGTGGGTGGGGAGACAAAATGTGTGTGTGTGTGTGTGTCCTTTAAAATGGCCTTTAAAATCCCTTAAAAGATCTTATAAAATCTTAAAACATCTCTGGAAATAGACATAATAAATGAATAACTTCTTTTCTTAGTCTGTGAGGAGGAAAACCAAGGCTAGAAGACAGGGGTGTGGGAGGGAAGATTTTCCCTGAATAATACCCTTTTACAATTTTTAATTTTGAATCCTGTGAATGTATTGCCTATTCAAAAATTAAATTAAAGTATGTTAACACTGGTTATCTCTGGTTGCTGGGGTGATGGGTGGTTTTCCTCTCTTCTTCCTATTTTCCTGTATTGTCTGAGTTTTTTTAATGACCATGTATTACATTTTTAAATCAAGAAAAATAATAGAGCCATTAACATTTCCTTTAAAAGTCTGCCTTACTTGGATAGGCTGAGGACCCAGCTGGGCCACAACTCATGTGACAAAAGAATTATTGGAGGCTCACAGTTCAAGGGAAAGTCTTCAGAAATGGAAGCAGGCCTGCCGTGTGGCCACAGAGGGCAGGAGGAGGGAGTGTGGGCAGAATGACATACTGCCGCTCAGGGCAGCAGCCAGAAAGAACTTCCTATCAAGGTTGCTCTGAACGGAAATGAGCTTCCCGTCACTGGAGGTGTGTAAACAAAACCTGAAACGATCCTGGCCGGTTTGGCTCAGTGGTTATAGGGTCAGCCCACAGATCAAGGAATCTCAGGTTCAATTCCGGTCAAGGGCACGTACCTCGGTTGCGGTTCGTCCCCAGCCCCGGTTGGGGTCGTTCGGGTGGCAACCAATTGATGTGTCTCTCTCACATCGATGTTTCTCTCTCTCTCTCTCCCCTCCTCCCCCCACTCTGTCTGAAGATAAATGTAAAAATATCCTCGGGTGAGGATTAAAAAAGAAAAAAAAACCTGAAATATTTGTCAGGGGGTTACAGAGAAAGTTCCTGCTCAGCGAAGGAGTTGGATAGTCTAGGAGCTATGAGTTCAAGATCATCTCCTTGGGGACAGATGTAGGTCCAGTCTTCTAAGCCAGTCAGTACCAAGTAGGAAGCTCACCTCAGAGGGTTGGGCCTTGCTCACCGTCCTGGCTGCCTGGACCTGCCATCTGTTACAGCTGCAGCATCACCTATAATGTAGCAAATGCAAAACTTAATGATATATAATAATCAATGATTATAAAAACAGCTAATGTGTATCAAGCATTTACTGTGCGCCAGGCACCAGCCTAAGCACTTCCAGAGGTTAACGGATTAATTTTCAGAACAACTCTGTGAGGAAGGTGCAGTTATCACCCCATTTCACAGATGAGGAAAATGAAGCAGGGCTAGGTCAAGGTGTTGTCTACAGAGAACCCAGTGTTATGGCTGAATTGTTTCCCCCAAAATGTATATGTTGAAGTCCTAACCCTCAGCACTTCAGAATGTGACTATGTTTGGAGATAGGGTTTTTAAAGAGGTACATAAAGCAAAATGAGGTCATATGGGTGGGCCCCAACCCAATGTGACTGGTGTCCTTATTAAGAAGAGGAGATTTGCCCAGCCAATGTGGCTCAGTGTTGAGCATCGACCCATGCACCAAGAAGTCACCGGTTCGATTCCCAGTCAGGGCACATGCCCAGGTTGTGGGCCAAATCCCCAGTGAGGGGCATGCAGGAGGCAGCCAGTCGATGTTCTCTCTCATCAATGTTTCTATATCTCTCTCCCTCTCCCTCTCTCTCTCTAATATCAATTTAAAAAAACTTTTTTTTTGAGAAGTGAAGATTTGCCCTAGCCAGTTTGTCTCAGCGGTTAGAGCTATGGCCCGCGGACCAAAGAGTCGCGGGTTTGATTCCAGTCAAGGGCATATACCTCAGTTGCGGTTCGTCCCCAGCCCTGGTTGGGGTCGTGTGGGAGGCAACCAATCGATATCTCTCTCACATAGATGTTTCTCTCTCTCTCTCCCTCACCCACTCTATCTGAAGATAAATGGAAAAATATCCTCAGGTGAGGATTAAAAAAAAAAAAAGAAGAGGAGGAGGAGATTAGACACAGACATGAACAGAGGGAGGACCAAGTGAGGACACAGGGAGAAGACAGCCATCGACAAGCCAAGGAGAGAGGCCTCAGAAGGAACCAACCCTGCCGACACCTTGGTCTCAGACCTGCAGCCTCCAGACTGTGACATTTCCGTGCTGAAGCCCCCAGTCTGTGGGACTTCGTTACGGCAGCAGCCCTAGCAGAATACACCGGCTGGTTAGACATGGGCCTCGAGGGAACAGCATGTGGCTTAGCCTCTCATTTACAGGGGGTGTGTGCCTGTGCGTGTGAGCAGTTGTGAGTGAACGTGTGGATGGAACGGCCAGTGCTAGAACATGTGTGTGAGTGTGTGTGGACCTTTGTGGGTATGTAGGTGAGCACGCACTGACTCGGGTGCACAGGTAAGTGTATGTGTGCAACCACAGATGTGGCCACATGGGTGTGTATGTGTGTGAACAGAGGTGTGTGTCCATCAGCCCAACCTGGAAACAGATTCAGAGAAAATCGCTGTGCTGTGCACACAAGCACGTATGGACATCCACAGTGCCCCCGGTCCTGAGTGCTCAGGATGTGGGTTGGTGAAACATTTCTGCACCACCCTTAATGCCAACCCTGTGGGGTAGTCAGGACCACGTTTATTATCCCGGCACACAGTAAGCACTTATTAAACATTGCTATGGTCTTTATTATCATTGGTGTCACAATTTTACAGGTGAGGAAGCAGGAAAAATGGCCTGCTCAATGTCATCCATAATAAGCATAAAGTGGAAATAGAAACCAAAACTACAGAACTCAATTCCAAGCCAAGTGCTTTCTCCTTACACTCTGCTCTTTCATACACAGATCTCAGCACACACAGGTGCCATCGCAACACACGCATACACACACACACACACGCACAAGCACACACGCACAAGCACACACGCATACACGCACATAAGCACAAGCACGCACACACACACACGCACACGCACACACGCATACACGCACACATGCACACACACATGCACAGGCACACACGCATACACACACATAAGCACAAGCACACACGCAAACACACACACACACACGTGCATGCACACACGCATACAGATACCTGAACATCACAACATAATAACAGCTAATATTTTGCTCGACGATAGACTTAGCACCCTGTATGCATAATTTCCTTTCATACTCACACAAACCCTGTACAGTAAGGGCCATTCTTACAGACAAGGAAACCACAGCACAGAGGGCTCAGTGACTTACCAGAGGACACCCGGCTGCTAAGCAGAAGGGTCAACCCCCTCTGCCACTTCGGACCCTCAGCACTATGCCTCCCTGCGCACACCTTCCCCCTTTCATTCGCTCTGTGGAAATATATAATTATTCATCATACAATGAATGGCCTAATATTAAAGTGAAATTAGCAGCAACCGCCGGCAGACACTTTCCAACTTGGCTCCCTCCCCCATCCTCTTCCTGGAGAGCCAGTGGTTTTAAATGATCATACATCTACATAATGGCTCCCTTTTGTTCTTTTTATCCCACCAGCCAGAATACACACCTCTGTTGATCCCAGAGGCCTCCAGACTGGGGTCCAACTATAGCCACGTGTGCACATCCTCTGGGTGAAAGGTGGGAAGGTCAGTTTCCCTAGTCTGGCATGCAGTCTTGAATTCAGGAATATTCAAGTTTGGCTGAGGGCACCGAGGTCAACTCCGGGCGATTTAGAAGATTGAAGGTTGGGCTAAGAGCCTCCAGGACAAAGATTAAGAGTCACAAATGGTCTCTCCTGTGGAGGCCAGGATGTCAAACTGAATGGAAAGGAAATCGATAGGACATATGGAAGGTTTTGTCCCTTTAAGACTTATAAAGGCTGTGTGAACACCTTTCTCTCTAAGTCAGGCTGGACCCAAGACTTTGGTTTATTCTGTGGGCCGTGCCACCTGTTGGTAAAACTTCCAGAACATTCTGACGGCCAAGCAATCTCAGTGTTAATTATTTTCATGCCATTCACAATCCTGGAAGCCACAACTAGGGAAGGATGGATCCTAGTATCAAAACACACGTGTAAAACAAATATTTATTGAGCAGCTATTATGTACCAGGAGCTAGGATGTCACTGTGAAGAAACCGTGGTCCAGGCCCTCGCGGAATTACTTCCTGGTCTTGCAGACTCTGAACAGAGGGCACTCCACTGCCTGGGGACAGGCTATGGCCTGCTAGGGACCAGAGCTGGGCTCTGTCCCAGGCCACAGGCCCTCCCAGGACTTGCTGTGAGACAGGCAGGGCAGGTGGCAAGAGCTTTTGCCTGTGTGCGGCCTCGACACACAGCCTGGAATACCTTGTGCACAGAGAGAGAGAGATGCAGGAACATCCCTGGAAAGGGCAATGGGGCCGGCCGGCGTGGCTCAGCAGTTGAGCATCGACCCATGCACCAGGAGGTTGCCAGTTCGATTCCCAGTCAGGACACATGCCCAGGTTGTGGGCCCGATCCCCAGTGCGGGGCATGCAGGAGGCGGCCAATCAATGTTCTCTCTCATCGATGTTTCTATCTCTCTCTCTCTCCCTCTCACTTCTTCTCTCTCTAAAATCAATAAAGGAAAAAAAAATTTTTTTTTAAAAAGGGCAATGGACACCCTAAATATGTCTCCGACAGGGAAGAGAGGATCCAGCTGGAGAGAAAAGGAAGAGTCACCTTGGCATGCCCCCTCCCTACCCTGCCCGTCTCCTTCAGCATTTCTCTGTCTCTCTCTGTCTCTCTCTCTCTCACACACACACACACACACACACACACACACACACACACACAGATGGCCACCCCCAAAATAAATAGGTGAGACAAAGAAATGAAAGGGTCCCCCAGCAGCTTTCAGACCCACAGCTGTCCCTGACCCTCACAGATGGGACTCCACCAGGGGTGGTGTTGGGCCCCGTGATACCCGCCACGGGCCAGGCACTGAGCAGTGCTTCCCGCGGCCCGTCTCGTTTGTCCTCGCCACGCCCTTGATGCACTCCCACTGCGGCCTGTGCTGTCATTTGGGGTGAGTTTTCACAAGGCACCTCCTTGGGCTAATGGATTAGAACCGGTGCTGCCTGAGAGGGGACATGGCTTAGAGAGCAGAGGCATGTTTGTGATATTCAAAAGGCATCTCGCCCTGGTCGGAAGCTCAGTGGTTAGAGCGTCAGCCCACACACTGGAGGGTCTCGGGTTTGATTCCTGGTCAAGGTCACATACCTGGGTTGCAGGCTCGATCCCTGGCCCAAGTTGGGGCGCTTGTGGGAGGCATCCAATCAATATATCTCTCTCACATCAATGTTTCTCTCTCTCTCCCCCTCCCCTCTCCCTTCCACCCTCTCTAAAAATCAATAAAAAATATATATCCTCTAGTGAGGAATAACAAAAAATAAATTAAATAAAAAGGCCTCTCATTCAGCCTTCGGCCAGAGCCTCGGGCCGCAGCTGGCTCCGTGGAAGCTGTTAGCCTTCCCACTCTCTCCCTGAGGGATGAGGCGGAAGGGGGACCTCACTGAGGTCACAGCTAGTGAGTTACTAGCTGTGGGATTTGAACTCAGGTCTCCAAAGCCAAGGTTCATGCGAACTTGACTCTGCAACTTCCCAAAGTGCCCACGTACCCATGCACAAGCCGCTGGATATGCATTCACTCGTGCAAGCTGCGGGGCGCCCGGGGTGCCTGGGGTGCCAGGGACACTGACACTCTCTTGAGGGGTCTCAGAGAAAACACCCTTACCCTCAAGGGAGCTGGCCTTGTCCTCAGGGAGCCCAGGCTGAGAGCACGTCACGGGAACTGGACAGCCCTACTCCGGGGCTCTCCATTCTCAGAAGAGTGACAGGACAGACATGAGGAAAGAAGCCCTGGCAGGTCAGCTCTGCCTTCACCCCCCAACAGGCTGTGGAAAGGGAGTTCCCGAGTCTCAGTCTGTGGGTCAGGATGAGCAGCGTCAGCCCCAGGGCCCCGCAGGGGAGAGCCGGGCAGACAGGCAGGAGTGCGGAGCGCCGTCACTCAGCCGCCGCTGCTCCTCCCCCGGGAACGGTTACAACTTCACCTATTCTGCATCGCCTGCTTGATGGGGCATCCAAAGCAATTCCAGGACTATATTTCATTGTCACGTTTATTTGCCAGGAGTGTCAGTCAGGCCCCAGAAGTCGGCTGCCCTGCTGCTCCTTGTTCTTTGTTACACACACACACACACACACACACACACACGCACACACACACACAGAGGCACCCTCACTGAAACCCACATTCAGGTGCACCTCGAGACACACAGAGGACACCCAGGAACGCACAGCTGTGCACATGCTATGGACACACAAGCTTGGGGTCCATGAATCAGGGCCACCATAAAGCACAACCCCAGGGAACACCACTCATATTAGTGTTACTCTCGTGTATGGTCACTATGTGCACACAGCAAGGCATAGAGTGTCCCTTGTGCACACACACACACACACACACACACGCAGAAGCACACCCTCAGTCACACACACACACTCAGAGAGCCAGAGTCCTCAGGCCAAGGACTGCCACGCTCCCTGCCTTCCAGAGCCCCTAAGATCCAGAGATGTGGTGGAAAGCAAAGACCAGGGAGCTCTCTGAAGCCCCCCTCTCCTTATCCTATGAGTTTCTCAAGCTGAGAAGACCCTGCTGCACGTCCCCCCACACACACAAACACACATACACACACAGCAGGAACCTCTTCAGCCAACAGAGTTGAAACCCAACCATTAGCAGTAATTAGCACATTTGTTGGGAAAGGGTTTAATTACCTCTCTGCTGGTGCTCGAGGGGAGCCAGGGCCCAGGGCAGGCACGCTGAGATTTTTTAGCTGTGGGGGAAGAGTCCCCAGTGAGTTGTTCACATGTCTGGACCCCTGGATACACACTGGCACCTACATGACACATGTGGACGTATGCACGTGTGTGCACAGACATGCATGGAAGCATCCCCACAAACATGTGGCCCCAAACTTTAGAAAATGGTAGATAGATGATAGATAGATGGATAGATAGATAGATAGATAGATAGATAGATAGACAGATAGACAGATAGATGATAGATAGATAGATACATAGATAGATACATAGATAGATACATAGATAGATACATAGATACATAGATAATATATAGATACGTGAGTGGGCAGGCGAATGGTAGACGGATGGATGAACAAATATAGTTCCAGTCACATACGCGAGGAACGCACATGGCTATGTACTATACACGGTCCTACACATGGACATACATTGTCATCACTTACATACTCCCTCTCCCACCGTTCCCCCTTTCCCTGCCCAGGAACAGGGGCTTTGTAGCTTAGTGGCCGAGAACTGAGCTCCGGAGCTCAGCTGCACAGATGCGAATGGTTCTGCCCGTTCATGGCTATGTGAACTTGGACAGGTTCCTTAAGCATTCTGTGTCCACATTTCCTCATCTGTAAGACAGCAACAATGGTACCTAACAAACAGGATTGGTGTGAGAAATAAAGAGGAGTCCTTAGAATCCGTGAAAAGTGCTTGGAAGAGGACCTGGTACATAGTGAAGGTTCAATACCCCCTAACTATTATTGCTGAGGTGGGTTTTTCTCCTACAGGGAACAAACTGGAGGTCTCAGAAATATCCAGAACAGGCCCACGTCCCCAAGGAAGGAAGTTGAAGGCCTCTGGCTCCACCTCTGCTCCCCTTTCCAGCCCCTTAACACACACACACCCTGGAGACCAGGTCCTAGACAGAGCCCCAAGGGCATGAGGGCGCCCCGGGGCTCCCGCGGGGCAGAGAAGCCTTGTGTGCGCAGAGGGACTAGGCCAGGCCCCGAGCAATCAGCCAGGGAGAACCAGCCTCCAGGGCCCCCTGAGCCTCTAGCCCCAAACAGTGATATATATTTTCAATTTTCTCAAAAATTATATATTTTTTTCCTTCAGACGTTCATCTTGTGCTTTTTGACCAGGATAAACTGGAAAATAATAGAATCCAGATGGGAAAGAGATAGTCATTCATCCTGCATAGATTGTGGTGCTAGCACAAGGTCCCCCAACTCACGGTGGGGTGGGGGGTTCTGGGGAACGGGGGGTCCGGCCTGAGCAGGACGGGGGACTCGCAGCCCCTGCTGGCCTCTTCACAGCCTGGTGCTGGGGAAAGAGCTGGAGTTCGGAGCTGGGACAATAGGGTCTTATCTCACTGTGTGACCTTAATTAACTCTCCCTCTTAGAGACTCATTTTCCTCACCTGTAAAATGGGGATAATAATTCCTTAGTTGTCTACCCAAAGAGAAGATGGGAGATGCAAATGAGCTGTACATGGGAGGGCTTTGTGAGATGTGACCCCCACCCACACAGGCAGCATCGTACCCTGAGAGGCCCTGGCTTCCCGCACCCACACTCTGGGCTCTGGGCCTCAGGGATGGGTCTAACAAGTGGGCCTCCTTATGTCTTCTGCATTTACCCTGTCAAGTCTCCCTGGCTCTGGCATATCCTGTCTCCAGATCCTCAAACTCCACTTGGGGGATCTCATAGATCCAGCACCCTATCTAGCCTAGACAGCACCTTTTGTTCCAAAAGATCATCAGAGAAGGCAATTCATCTATATTAGTGCTCATGCCTTTGGGAAGTCCTTCCCAACATCTAACTCAAGTCCACAAAGCAATGAACTTACTTACTCTTGTTGTGGTCCCAACAGGATCAAAGCCTGATTGAGCAAGGTCTATCATTTTCTGCCAGAAAAAATAAATCTTTCTTTTCCAATGCAAGACAATTCAAGACAAGGTTGACTAATGAATTTTAAAAATTCAGGGTTTGGAGAGCAAGTACCAGCTCTGGCACTTATGGCTGTGTGACCTCGGACAAGTTATCTAACTTCTCTGAGCCCCAATCTCCACAGGGCTCAGAATTGTACCTTGCCTGCCTCCGAGGCTGAGGCTGCCGGAAGACCAGGGTAAACTGAGATGATCCCTGCAGATTTGAAGGATGCCTGGCTGCCTGGCTCAGGGGCTGGCCCCTCCTCTCGAACTCCCCAGCTCCAGCCTCCCTGCCAAGGGTGAGACTTTATCTCCCCAGAGCAGAAGCGAGGTGATTCGAAGGAGAGGAGAGGAGGGGAGCCGCTCACGCTCTGCCCGGAGTAATTGGTGGTAATCCCACAGCCAGGCCTATCGCCTCACTCCCAGCTGTGGCGAAGCCGTGGTCTCATCATCCGTCATTAACGGGGCTCATCTCTCGGCTCAATTGTAGAACATGATTTTAATAACCCTGGCAGGAGGGGATCATTTTTCTTTTGTCACTTAACTCTGATTCTGTTGGAGAGAGACAGAGACATGAAAAGAGAAAGACACACTGACACAATGGCAGAGACAGAGGACAAGGGAGAAGTAGGGACAGAGTCAGAGGGGCTGAGAACAGAAAGGAAACGAGTAGGTAGGCGAGGAAGAGGAAGAGGGAGGAGCAGAATGGAACAGAGCCCTCTCCGCCCTGCCTTCCCTACTGTGGCTGCCCGGCCCGGACCCCTCCCCCTGCACCGGTCAGTCCCTTCTGGCTCAATTTAGAGCCTTGCATGGGTAGTCAAAGTGCCCCAGGACTGGGGTGGAGGAGGATGAAAGGAGGGGCCCAGATTTGGGGCCTTTGCCTAAGAGCAGGAGTTCCTCCCGATGGTTGCAGTCCAGTGCAGAGGGTAAGAACGCAGGGATGAGCCAAACAGATGCCAGGCTGCAGGCCAACTCTGCCACCTGCTGAGTGGCCTTGCTAGCCTTCCTGACCTTGGTGTTCTCATCTGTACAGTGGGTACCTACTTCACACAGTTGTGTATGAATACATGAGCTGATGGGTGTGCCACATGCAATGCGGTGCATGGCAGATAGAAATAGGTGGAAAACGAAACACCCAGGCCACAGAAAACAGCCGGGACAGCAGAGGGGCCTCCTAGGATGGCAAGGAGCTGGGGCAAGGGGCATGCCATGAACTTGTATTCAGACTTCTCAAGGTCTGGCTCTGCCAGCCCTGGGAGACATCCCACCCCACCAGAAACCACCAGCACTGCAAGGAAAACAGCCACAAAGGGGCCTTGGAAGGGTTCATAGGACCCTCTAGAGTAGCAGCCCCCAACAGAATGCAGAGCCAAATTGCACTGCCAATACCTGCGGTGAGCAAAACTGGGGACACAGCGCCACCTTCTGGCCATTGGGGAAACATACAAGAGATCTGCTAGAGAGGGGAGGAGAGGAGGTGGGGAGATGGTGGGAAGTGCTTCTCAGTTCCCAGGAGGCCCAGCTTTGGGGGCCTGGCCCAGGAAGGCACCAGGCTGGGTCCCTGGGTCCTCCCTGCCTCAGGGCCCGCCCAGAAGGTGGCGACCAGGCCTTGCGGCAGGTCACATCTCTCCAAGTTGAGGATTACGACAAAGGCTGCTCCACCTTCTAAATGGCAGATTTCCTTCTAAGCCCCAGGGTCTGCCCCTCCCCCTGAAAAGAAAATTTTCACCTCAAGTCTGCAAGACTGCTGTGGACTGGGGGCCTCGGAGAAGAGGGAATCCTTTTCCTGGCCTGGGGAGCCACCGCCTGGTTGGGATGAGGGGGCTGAAAGCAGACCCCCGCAGTGGGGTGGGGGTTGTGAGGCATGCCCCCCAGAGGTGCACACAGAAGTCTGCAGATGAGAAAGAGCCTGGACTTTGGGGCAGCACAGGGTGCAGCTGGGGGTCTGGAAGTGAGAGGAACCCCATCATGACTGTCATTAACTCAGTGAGACTCAGTTCTTCCAAAGGTCGGGCCTGTGCATGGGGTTATTCCCAGCCATCCAGTGACGATAACTGTTGTCCCCTCTCTGGGCCTCTGTGTTTCCCCATCTGTGAAATGGGCCTTGGAAGGCGGACCTAGGTCTGGGTCCTGGGCCCAGGCATGCAGCCCAACTGTGCCACCTCTGATTTCTGCTTTCTCATGTCCAGGAGGAAGCCCTACAGGCTCTGAGACCTGCTGATAATTCCTCTTTCCCAGGAAGGCAGCGAGCCCGGCGGTGAACTCAGAACCTGAGCAGGAAGAGGGGGCACTGATGTCCAGGCCAGGGTTAGAGTAGGGGCGGGAGGAACTAACCAGGAGCACCTTCCCACCCATGTGCCCCTCTGCAACCACAAAGGACAGCTCCAGGAGCTCCTCTACCCCCCAGGCAGGCCAACCTGGAGGATGCAGGGGTCGCAGGGTGATCGTCCCCTTACCTGAGAGCAGAGCACCCAACAAGGAACCCCAGACACGGTGCTGGGGTCGGTTCTAAGGTCCCAGGCATTGGCAGGACGCCCCAGCAGCCCAAGAGCAATGCATTGCTGCCAAACCACTGTCAAGAGTCAGGCCGGGTCCCGGCCCAGGATCCAGCCCCTGACCCCGCTCTGCCCACCAGCTTCTCTTCCAGTTTCTCCCACACCTCTTTGCCCTCAGAGCCCTTCCTTGCTCCTTGCACCCAGGGGCTGGCCCCTGTAGGCTGTGTCCCAGACCCTGGGACAGAAAGAGGCATTGGTGGGAGACTGGAGAGTGGGAGAAAGGTTCATTCCTGAATCTGTTTTGACATGTTTGAAAGCCCAGAAGTTACTGGACTCAGAATTGACCCTGGTCCCAGGCTGCCCATCATGTAACTGGGCCCATCACCGTTCTGTTTTCAGACCTCACCCACCTGCCATTCGAGTCCTCTGAGTAGAATTCACACTCCCCTCATTTGTCAAGTCCCTGTTTCATAGCTATCTGGCCTCCCTAGAGGGCACCTGAGCACTCATACCCTAAGGGTATCAGTAGCCACTTGGCAGGGTGGTCGTGGAGAGATCCCCCTAGATCCCAGACTTGGGCTGTTGGCGCACCTGAGCCGGTGCGGGGTTGGATGCCTCTGTTACCTGGACCCGTCTAAACTACCATGAACATACAGATCTCGCTGCAACCCCTTTCCCTGCCCATGGGCATCCTCAGCAGAGACCCAGCCACAGCTCCCCGACCCCCTCGCCTCCTGCAGGCCAGAAGCCTGGGGCAGAGAGCAGGGCTGGCCCTCTTCGTGCTGTGTTGGTGGCGAGGAATCCACTGGTCAGGATCAGTGCTGGGAAAGGTAGAGATGGTTCAGAACCTCAACTAGAACCGGGGAGAGCTGTGCAGTGTGGGGCACGGGGCTCTATACGAGCTGTGTCAGGCTGTTGGCCCACCCAGGAACCTGTCTAACAGGAAGCCATGAACCGTGAACTGCGGTCCTCTTAAAGGAGGGGGAAGGATCTCATGCCCTGGCCGGTGTGTTCAGTGGTTAGAGCATCACAGGTTCAATTCCTGGTCAAGGGCTCATACCTGGGTTGCAAGTTCGATCCCCAGCCCCTGTCAGGGAGCTTACGGGAGGCAACCGTATAGATGTGTCGATATTTCTCTCCCTCTTTCTCCCCCTCCCGTTACCCCTCCCTTCACCCCTCCCTTCCACTCTCTCTAAAAATCAATGGAAAAAATATCCTTGGGTGAGGATTAACAAAGAAATAATAATAATAAAATATGTTTTTTAAAAAGGGGGGTCTCGCCCTGGCCAGTTTGGCTCAGCGGTTAGAGCATCGGCCTGCGGTAGAGAGAGACCCGGGTTTGGTTCCCGCTAAGGGCATGTACCTTGGTTGCAGTTTGTCCCCGGCCCTGGTTGGTCGTGCGGGTGGCAGCCACTCGATGTGTCCCTTTCACGTCGATGTTTCTCTCTCTCTCTCTCTTCCTCTCTCTCCCTCCCACTCTATCTGAACAAAAAATGAAAAAAAATGTCCTCAGGTGAGGATAAAAAAAAAAAAAAAATGGGGGGTCTCATTTCTGGCTGATAGAGCTTTGTCAGATTAATTCAGAATCAGCCCAATGGGTAGACCCCAGCACCAGGACCCCCCCCCTCAGACTCATTCCTCCTACTTCCCCTTCCAGTACTGAGACACTTTGGGGGAAAGTTGAGACTACTTTCTTTTTCCCCCTTTAAATCTGTCTGTTGCTTATCTTTTCGCTTTGTTCATGGTGTCATTTGTCTTATAGGAGATGTTTATGTTTACGAGCTAAACCTGACAGTGTTTTCCTTTACAGCTCTGAGTTGTGTGCCTTACTTAGGCTTTCCCTCTCCCAAAGAGACATTTTTCAAGGTTTGTCACTCTAGGTCCAAAGGAGATATTTGAACCCTGTCTGGGGCAGACAGGCTGCTAGTAAAAGATATGTGTTAGAAGGGAGCTGCCCTGGGACATTCTGGAGCCTGATGGAGGGCCCCAGGGGTCCACAGCAATGATGCTTTAGTGATTGTAGCAAAACAACTGTGCACTTCTTTTCAAAAAGCTTTTTCTTATGGAAAAGTCCAAACAGAAGGGTAGCAGAAGGCTCTGAGCTCTGATGTTACCCCTCCTCCCACATTCCTCTGGGCAGATCCTAGGGCTGAAGTCACCCCCTTGTAATACCCACACCCTTCCCCACACTTTCCCCACACCCACCTGCATACCCTTTCTGCAGTGTAGTGGCTCATACTGGCCTTCCTGCTCAGATCCACTCTGACACTCAGCTCTTTTTCTTCTCCCCTTGTGTCTGGCCCTGGGGTGCCCAATCTCTGCCCCATTAAGGACCTCTGATTCCTTTGTTGCCCACATGTCACCTGTTGGAAAATTCTGCCTCCTGAGCACCAGGGTTGGGCCCAAAGGGACTTCTGACCCTGTGCTGCATTCCTCAAAGCTCCAGTGCGGCCTGCCAGTCATGGAGATGCTGGTGCGGGTTTTCCTGGACCCTATCTAGCCATCAGACCATGAAAAGCTTTGCAGCAATGAGAACCATTAAGGTTTGAGGTGTGGCAGTAAACACAGGGCTGTCCCAGTGCTGCTGGGACATTGGCTGGGGATGTCAAAGCAGAGGCAGAAAGATGTGGGCCCGACCCTCTCTATCAGCCCTCAACTCCCCCTCCCAAGTGCCAGTAACCCCTCTAAATAAGCCAGTTCCTGAGGTTCCCCATCCTTCATCTCAGCACTCAGCCAGATTTGCAGGGAACTCCTGTGGTCCACACATATGGGGGAGGGGACAGGCTGAACTGGGGCCACACTCCAAACTGCCCTTGACACAAGTCAGCAATCCCCTCGACCCACCGCTTCTCTGTCTGGCATGGACCGCTCCCCGCAGCTCAACACCCCATGTCCTTTCTCACTTCCAAAGTCACCTCCACCAGAAGGCTTCCTGGAGAAAGGCAGCTCAGCTCAGCTGCCTCCTCTCCCCAGACGCCCTGGACACCTGGGGGTTTGCCAGTGGCACCTGATTTTGTTCCTCATGTGACTGCACGTCTGGGCTACCCAATGGGATCACCCAAAGGTTGTCCCCAAGGGCAACGACTGCCTTCTACCTTCCTACACACCTGTGTCCCCAAGTCCACGCCCAACCTCACGTCCACGGATCTCAGCCACACCACTGAACAAGCAGCTGATGCAGTCACAGGACAAGATGTGAGGCGTGGCTCTGGGTGGGGCCGCCATCCGTGGGAGGCCCCCAGAAAGAAGTGAACTGCGCTGAGTCCTGGGAGGGCTGAAGGGGTCAGGGCAGCTCACTCCGAGTGCCCACCCTCCCCTCCACCCCGTCTACCAGGAGCTCTGGACCTCTCTCTTCCCTCTCCTCTCTCTCCGTCCTCCACGCCAGAGGTCAGCACCCTGACCTCGGTTTCCCTCCTCTTATGCTCCTGGAAACAGCCCTTGTCTAGGTCACCCAGTCCTCACCAGGGGCTCTTTCTCAGTCCTTACCCTCCTAGCTTCTCTTCAGAATTCTTTGCACTTATTTTACAAGTGTAATAACTGAGCTCAGAGGCTCCAACTAGTCCTGGGTCCCCCGGCTCGTTAGAAGAAGAGCTGGGGCTCCATGGGACACCTGTACAGCCCCAGCCAAGTGCTTTATCCATCCAATGGGACGATGGGACCACCCTCCCGCTCTTCCAAATCCTCTCCTCCCTTGCCTATGCCGGTCCCCACTCTATCGGGTTCCCCCTACCTCCCCGGCTGCTCCTCCTCTGTCTTTTTCACTTCTCCTCCCTTCTCTAATGAAGGGTCTTACCAAGGATCATGGATTCACCCTCTACTCTTCTCTCTCTCAAAGATTTCATCCACTTTCACCCCTTCAGCCCCCACCTCTGGGCAAAGTGTCCCCAAAGCCCATCTCCAGCCCTTTTCTCTCCCTGACCTTGGGTCCTTCCCAAGGTCGTCTCTTCCTGACCTTGGACTGTTAGTAAGCGACTCCAGCTTGAGCTCAGTCCTCCTCTGGGGCTCAGCACACTGAGGGCGCCTGAGGGGGAGGGCAGCAGGAAGCCGCTAGGAGAGACTTGCGTGGAGCAGAAGGGATCTGTGCTGTGGGAGAGGGGGGCCCGCAGGAGGGCTGCACTGAGGCTGCCCGTCCCCAGGTCCGTCCCCAGGTCCATCCCCAGGACTCCCATCAGAGCGAAGAGGGGCCATGGGGCGGTGCGACTCACAGAGCAACTTTCCCCAGGAGTTCTATGACACACTGGGCAGAGGAGTTCAGCTTCGGTGCCCACGCAACAAAGTGTGTCCCAGGCTGGAAGTAAGGACCAGGCTCCCCACTTCCCCAGGGAACTCAGCATAACTTGGCTGCCTCGGTCTGCAGGAACCCTGATGCCCCTCTGGCTCTGGGGAGTGTCCAGAGGAAGCACCAATGGCACAGTGGACACAGGTGCGCACGGAGGGCCCTGGCAGCCGTGATGTGGTGAAGCAGCCTCAGGCAACCGCACAGACAGTGGACATCAAGGGGGCGGGAGCCAGAGAACATAGTGGGCGCCACGAAGTAACCCAAGCTGGATGGCTCTTTCATAAACACCATGCAGAACTCCCTGGAGGCTTCCAGAAATAACTGGTCGAGACCCACAGGCTTCTGGAAATCCTGGTGAAGAGATGGGGAATAGAAGCCAGCCAAGGACAGGTCGTGACTGTCAATGTGACCTCATTAGGGAGGACTTGGGGGAAACTTCAGACAAAGTGCTTGTGTTCAGCCACCGCCAACATCACAGTTCCCTTCCAACCTAATCCTTCTTTCAAGGAGGCTCTGCCCTGTCGTCCAGCCACCCAGACTCAAAGGCTCAGAGCACCTTTAGACCAGTCACGTGTATTGAACACTTACTTTGTGGCAGACTCTATGCTAAGTAGTTTACAGAAATTGTGTTCATTAATCCTCATGGTGACCTTTTATTTATTTATTTATTTTTGTTATTATTTTTTAAATCCTCACTCGAGGGTATTTATTTTCTATTTATCTTCAGATAGAGTGAGAGGGAGGGAGAGAAAGAGAAACATCAACGTGAGAGGGACACATCAACTGGTTGCCTCCCACATGACCCCAACCAGGGCCAGGGACGAACCACAACCAAGGTACGTGCCCTTAACAAGAATCGAACCTGGGACTCACTGGTCCGTGGGCTGATGCTCTAACCACTGAGCCAAACCGGCCAGGGTGAAGTGACCTTTTAAAGTAGATACAATGGACCTGGCCAGTCTGGCTCAGCGGTTGGAGCATCGGCCCACAGACCATAGAGACCCGGGTTCTGTTCCTGCTAAGGGCACGTGCCTTGGTTGCGGTTTGTCCCTGGCCCCAGTTGGGGTTGTGTGGGTGGCAGCCACTTGATGTGTCTCTCTCACATCAATGTTTCTCTCTCTGTCTTCCTCCATCTCTCCCTCCCGCTCTATCTGAAGATGTATGCAAAAATGTCCTCAGGTGAGGATTCAAAAAATAAAAATAAAATAAAGTAGATACAATGAAGACCACTATTTACAGCCGAGGAAACTCAGGAAAGTTATGTAATTTGCACAAGAGCCTGAGCAAGTGATAGGCAGAGCTAGGACTTGCATAGAGGCAGTCTGACCCCAAATCCCCAGCCCTTCACAAGCATCCTACATGGCTCAATTCTACCCTTGCTCCCCCTACATCCTCTTGTTGTTGTTACTGCTACTGCTGCTGTCATAATTTTAAAACCCATGTGTGTTTCATCTTTTTTCCAAAAGGACATGAGAAGTCTTTACAACAGGAAAGATTAATTCATTCAGCAAATTCATATTGCTCAAGGAAAAAAAATGGCAATCTTAAAGGTTGCCATTGTTACTGTGATTGATCCTGAAATTTGACATTGAGCTTCCTGGCAGCCAGGGCAAAAAATGAAACACTAAGTTCCGATACTCTTACTATCAGAAAGGAGGAAGCAGACCATTTCCTCCACAGGGACAAATATTTCCAGGAACTAATTTTGAAATGGGCTTCTCATATGGGGCCTCGTGTCACAGACATGGTGTGACATAATAAAAAAGCAATCTTCTATATGATTTGATGGCAAGAGCAGATAAAGGACTATCCGTATAAACAAAGGGGGCACCGTGCAGTCTTGGACACAACAGACTCAGGGGCCCCAGCATGTGGACTGCCTGTAGGTTAAAGCTCAGTAAAGGTAGAATTTCGCCTATGTCTCAGCACTTACTGGGTTTTCTGACAGGTCCCAAAGTACTGTGAAGTGGGGATGGGGTGGTGCAGAGCCCAGGCTATGGAAACTAGAGATGCCCCAAGAAGTGTGGTTCTGTTCTAAAAGTTGAAATCATGCACACATTCATTCATCAGATATTCATTGTGTCTTTTTTGTGCCAGGTTTTGCAAGAGGTGGAGTGGAAAACAATGAAATCAGTAACACAGGGTTCCTAACCTCAAGGAATTTAATCATTAACAGAAAAAAGAACTTACTTTTTTTTTTCCTGAGCACCTACTACATGTCAAGCACTAGCTTATTTATAATAAACCTATGCAGTAAGTATTATTGCTAACAACAGCACAGGACTAGAGAGAAGCTGAACCCCACAATGGCACACGCCCAACAAGAAGGCCAGAGACCCATCAGCCTCTGTGTGTCCAATATACACATCTGGTTGGAAAAGCTTATGTATCCAGAGTCCTGGTGGGAACCCCACACATACATCAAATGATGCCCTCATAGATAAAAGTGCTCCTAATCAAAAAATAATTTCAGGCAAGAGAAATTTCAGGGTGGGAAAAAGGGCTTCTATTCAATTCAACAAACGTTTATGGAACCATTTCTTCATGCCAGGACTTGTGCCAGGCAGTGTGGATACCAAAACAGTGAAATACCCTCCCTGACCTCCCTAAAATACCCTCCCCACTCTAGTGGAAAAGAAAATGCATAAATGGTAATTTCAACATGATTTGATGACTGCTAAGAGTGAGGTAAGCCCAGGGGACTTTGGGAAGACAGAGGAATCTTCCCTGGAGGACAGAGGAGCTCTCCAACCTGGAGGAGGATCAGGGAAGACTTCCTGGAGGAGGTGGCACAAAAGATGAGTCTTATAAGATGAGTAAGATTTATCCAGATGAGAAAAATGGGGCTGGGGAGACAGCTGAAAAGGAATTTCAGACAGTAAAAAGAGCTTGGGCAAAGTCAAGGAACTAAACAAATAACATGAAATGAGACTTGGCAGAGAGAGAGTAGGAACCACAAATAAGTTAGGAATTACTGGAGCATACAATTTGAGGTTAGGAGCCATGGGCAGGAGACTAGAAAGACTAGCAAGAGCCAAATCTTGAGGATCATGGACTTGACCTTGAGAGTAGTGGGGACTGCTGGAAGGTTTTAACCAGGGGAGTGACTTGATCACATTTATGCTTTGGGAACTTCTCTCTAACATCCATATGGAGGATGGTTTAGGAGCCTGCAGACTGGAAGAACATACAAGTCACAAGAGAGAGCCCACGCAGTTGCACGGAAAGGGGGAATCCTCTTCCAGCAGCACTGTGGATACTGGGCCCTCACGCTACAAATCAACCAGCTCCTTGAAAGAAACTACCTTTTCAAGCACTGCTAGGCAGACAGAAATTAACGAACTGCTCCAAGCCCACCATCACCATCAGCAAAGAGATGGAAACAACTGAGAGTTAGCAAGTGAATGGCAATATTTGAAGAGATAATGGCTGAGAATTTTCCAGAACTGATGAAAGGCATGACTCTGCAGATAGTGGGAGTATAATACAGATCTAAAGAGATAAATAAAAAGAAATCCACATCTAGTCACAGTGTGATGAAACTGAATGAACACCAAAGACAAAGATCTTAAAAGCAGCTGCCTCGAAAAGACAAGGAAAAGATCAACACGCCTCACAGAAGCATTGGTGAAAGCCAGAAAACAGAGAATACCTGCAGAGCCCTGAGAGAAAATAACTGTCAACCTAGGATTGTGAACTTAGCAAAACTATCTTTCAAGGTTGCGGGTAAAATGGAGTTATTGTTGTTGTTTTTCAGAAAAACAAAAAGAGTTTGCCATTGTGAGATATAGAATATATCTCCCAGACCTCACCCTCTGTATCTATTCATCTGGCTGTTCATCTGTATCCTTTACCATATCCTTTCATAAACTGGTAAATGTAAGCATGTGTTTTCCTGAGTTCTGTGAGCTGCTCTAGCAAATTAATTGAACCGAAGGAGGGGATCATAGGAACGTCTCATTTATAAGCAAGTCGAACAGAAGTTGTGGATAACCTCGGGACCTACTACTTGCGATTGGCATCTGAAGTGGGAGGGGCAGTCTTGCGGAACTGAGCCCTTAAGCTCTGGGATCTGACATTATCTCCAAATACTGTAGAGTCATAATTAAGTTCAATTTAGCTGGTGTCATGGAGAATTGCTTGGTGGTGGGAAAAATGCCACACATTTGGTGACCAGAAGTGTCAGAGTGAACTGTTTGGTGTGAGTAGGAAATAAAGACACGGAGTAGGAAATAATTGGTTTTTTCCCTATGGAGGAGGGAAAACTGGTTTATTTTTCCTACAGCCATCAACAAGTCTTACCAAAGGAACCTCTGAAGGGTGTGCTATAAGAAAAAGTGAAATCGGATATCCCAGAAGGAAGGTCAGGTATGTAAGAAAGAATGATGAACAAAGAAATTGTTAAACAGATAGATAAATCTACACAAACGTTGTATAAAATAATCACAATGTGTGGGAACAGAAAGAACTAAAATACTGCACAAAAATAGTACACAAATCTACAGAAGATCAAATTTAAAAGGTTAAAAAGTTGGTGAATGATTTGGGAAGAGGTTTTAACATACCCATAACCTTAGACTTCATTAGGTAGGCAAGATAGAATTTCAAAAGCAATCACTAGAGCTCTGGCCAGTTTGGCTCAGCGGTTAGAGCGTCGGCCTGCGGACCAGAGAGACCCGGGTTCGGTTCCTGCTAAGGGCATGTACTTTGGTTGCAGTTTGTCCCCAGCCCTGGTTGGGGTCAAGTGGGTGGCAACCAGTCGATGTGTCTCTCTCACTTCGATGTTTCTCTCTCTCTCTTCCTCCCTCTCTCCCTCCAGCTCTATCTGAAGATAAATGCAAAAATGTCCTCGGGTGAGGATAAAAAAAAATAACAATAAAACATAAGGAGAGCCCTGGCCAGTTTGGCTCAGTGGTTAGAGCGTCAGCCCAAAGACCAAAGAGTTTCAGGTTCAATTCCTGGTTAAGGGCACATACCTCAGTTTCAGGATCCCCAGCCCTGTCCGGGATTATGCGGGAGGCAACCAATCAATGTGTCTCTCTCACGTCAATGTTTCCCTCTCCCTCCCTCCCTCCCTCCCACTCTATCTTTAAAAAATCTATGGAAAAATGCCTTCATGATTCGGTATAGGGAAGGTCAGTACATAAAGATCAAGAAGACACAATTCTAAATCTGCATGTACCTAATAAAATAGCCTCAAAAATCAGAAAGCAAAAATTGATAGAATTTCAGGGAAAATAAAAAAACCACACTCATGGGAGTAGATTTGAATACTCACCTCTCCATTAGGTCAAGAAGACAGAAAATTAGTCAAATAGGATTTGAGCAAGATAACAAGCTAGGTTTAATGGGAGTTTATAGAACTCTACATTCAACAATAGAGACCAAACTTCTCAAGCACTCATTTTATTAAACTATTTTAACTGGGCATGTACTAGGTTATAAAGCAAGTCTTAATTACCAAGAATCATCATCACACAAATCATTTTCTCTGACTACAGTACATTTAAATTAAAACTCAGTAAGAAACAGATCAATTTTAAATTCCCATACTTTTGGAAATTTTAAAGTTTTCTTCTGAGCAATTCATAAGTCAAAGAAGAAATCGTAATAGAAATTTAAAAACACTTTAAAAAACAGAATGGTAATGAAGATAGTGCCTATCAGAACTATGGGATAGCGCCAAAAGAGTACTTTCAGTAAAATGGACAGCTATGAACGTTTCTGTTAGAAAAGATAATAATAATAATAATAATAATAATAATAATAAACTAAGCACCCAACTTAAGAAGTTATTTTTAAAACTATAGAATAGCCCTGGCCGGTTTCACCCAGCAGTTAGAGCATCGGCTCGTGGACCAAAGAGTTGCGGGTTCGATTCCAGTCAAGGGCACGTGTCTCTGATGCAGTTCGGTCCCCGGCCCTGGTTGGATCGTGCAGAAGGCAACTAGTTGATGTGTCCCTCTCACATCGATGTCTCTCTCTCTCTCCCTCCCTCCCACTCTATCTGATGATAAATAGAAAAATAACCTCGGGTGAGGATTAAAAAAAACTATAGAAAAAAGCCAATGAAAACTCAAAAAAAGTAATAATGAAGCTAAGAAGAGAAATTCATTAAATTGAAGCAGACAGTAAAAAAAAATCAACAAAGTCAAAAACTGGTTTCTCGAAAAGACTAATAAAAAGACAAACATCGCTGGGCCAGTGTGGCTCAGTGGATTGAGCATCATCCCATGGACTAAGAGGTCCCAGTTTGATTCCCAGTCAGGGCACATGCCCGGGTTGTGGGCTCGATCCCCAGTAGGGGGCATGCAGGAAGCAGCCAATCCATGCATCTCTCTCATATCGATGTTTCTCTCTCTCTCTCCCTTCCTCTCTCTCTAAAAAATCAATATTAATATTTTTTTAAAAAGACAAATCTCTGGCAAGCTTGATCAAAAACAAAAAGAGAAGTCACCAACATTTTGTATTAAAAAAATGTTTAAGGAACATATTTACAGATCCAGAAGAGATCAGAAAGACAGAAAGTGAGCACCATGAGTGACTCTATGTTAAGGAAGAACTCATTCCAACTTACACAAACTCTTACAGAGAATAGACAAAGACAGCATACTCTGCAGGCCATTCCATGAGGACAGTATACTCCTGATTCCAATGTCTGACAAAGACAGTATAAGAAAGGAAAATTACAGGCCAATTTTACTCAAGAGCATAGATGCAAAAAAAGTCCTAAAAAAGGTAATAACAACCTGAATCCAGCAGTGCTTAAAAGTGAGAATATATTATGACCAAGTTGGGTTTATCCTAGAATTGCAAGGATGTCTTAATATTATAAATCTATAAATGTTATTCATCACATTAACAAACTACTTTAGGGAAACCACATTATCTTTTCAATAGATACAGAAGAAGATGTGATATGATTTAACACTTAGGTTTTTTTTAACTCTTAGCAAACTAGGAATGGAAGGGAAATTTCTTAAGTGATAAAGGTTATTTGCCCAAAACCTTTAGAAAACTTTATTCTTAATGGGAAACTATAGAATTTTCTTTAAAATAATGAACAAGACAAAGATGCTCATTATCACTGCTTCTCTTCAAAGCCAAACTGGTAGTGCTAGCCAGTGCAGTAAGACAAGAAAATGAAATAAAACACATAAAGATTAGAAGGGAAAAAAATGTGTATCATTCACAATTATGTGTTTATTTACATAGAAAACCAAAAATCTATAAATAAAGTGGTAGAATAAGAGATTTAACAAAGTTGCTGGATTTTTAAAACAACACATAAGAGGGAAGAAGAAAGGTATATTTTCCTGTAGGGGAAAAAATGTCAATTATATTTAGGAGATTAATTTTAAAATATCTATTCTTTAAAATTGCAACAAAAACATAAGGTAATCAGGACTAAAACACCTTCATGAATAGGGAAACTCAGTATGTAAAGATGTCAATTCCTTCTATAAAATCAATACAACTCCAATAAAAAACACAAGATTTTTGTGGATCTAGACAAACTAATTCTAAAATACATTGGAATAGCAAAAGCCCAAGAACAGAAACTAATGGCAAAAAATAATAATAATAATAATAATAAAGTGAGGAGACTTGCTCTACCAAATATCAAGACTTACAAAGGTCAAGTAATTGAGACCATGTCTCAAATGGACCAATGGAGAAACAAATCACAAATATATGGAAATTTTACTTATGGCATTGCAGATCCCTGGGCAAAGGAAGACTTATTCAATAAGTGATAAATTGCATATCCACATAGAAAAAAATGAAATAAGATCCTTTCCCCAAATCATAAATGATATCAGTCCCAGGTGGATGAAACCCTTAAATATGAAAGGCAAAACTTTGAAACTCATAGAAAAAAAATACAAGCGAATATCTTTATGACCTCAGAACAGGAAAGTCTTTCTTCAACAAGATAAAAAGCATCAACCATAAAAGAAAATATTCATAAATTCAATTACATTAAAATTAAACTTTTCTCCATAAAGACTTCACAAAGAAAATGAAAAGACGGGCCACCAACTGGGGGAAGTTATTTGCAACGTGCACCACTGACAGCCCAGCTGAAAACATGAGCTAAATACATGAACAAGCATTTCTCAGAAGTGGAACATGAAAGACCGATCAACATATGAAAAGATCAACCTCATTCATAATCAGTAAAATGCAAATGAAGACATGAGCTACAATTTTACACCATGTTGGCAAAAATGAAGAAGTCGGACACACTGAAGGTTGGTAAGGATCTGGATCAACAGGAATTTTTATACTCAGCTGGTGGGAATGTAAATCAGCGCAAGCATTTTGGAAAACAAGATGGTGCCGTTTCTAAGTGTGACCATTTGCATATCCTATTTGCCCAGCAATTCTTCTAAAGAAAGACATAAACTTATGCATCAAGAAAGATGTACAAGAGGCCCCCTGGCCAGGTAGCTCAGTTGGTTAGAGCATCAGTATGCCAAGATTGCGGGTTCAATCCCCGGTCAGGGCAAATACAAGAAGCAAGCAAACAATAAATAAATAAGAAGAAGCAACCATAAATAAGTAGAACAGCAAATCGATCTCTCTCTCTCTCTCTTTCTCTCTCTCGCTCTCTCTCTATCTAATAAAAAAATAAAGATATTCAAGAACACCAGTCATATTGGATCCTTATATTAATGGCTTCAAATTAATTTAATCACCTCTTTAAAGATCTTATCTCCAAATATGGTCACATTCTGCTGGGAGTTGGGACTTCAACATATGAATGGGGTGGGGGATACAATTCAGCCCATAATAGATACATGCATACATATATACATACATACGTATGTACATACATACATGATAAAAAGCAAATTTGGTAAAATGTTAAAGATTTGGGTGAAGTGCAGACAGAGGTTTTCTGAACTGTTTTTGCAACTTTTTTACAAACCTGAAATGATCCTTAAAAACACACACACAATATGGTTACATACACTTACATAAGGCTAAAAATTACAATTACAATTTTCTAATAATGTACTTCAATAAAAAGTTTCCCTTTGAAAATCCAGTAAGTCCAAAGGAAGAGGAGATTGACACAGGCAAGTCCAGCAGCCAGCTGAGTGCGGAGAGGACCTAGAAGAATGTGGTCATCAGAAGAGAATGTGTTCAATCTGGAAAGAAACATTCCTACGGAGGGATGTGGGGAAGCCAGATTAGACTGGGTGAAGGAAGTGGAAATGGCAAATGCCGACAATTCTCTACAGTAATTTGGCTATGAGTGGAAGGAAAAAGATAGGGCAGTACCAAAAAGGAAATTACGCTGAAGGAATGGAAGAACTGGATCATGGCAAAATGCTGCTGGCAGAGAGAGCCACGAAGCAGGAGAGCCCGAAGCCACATGGTACAGACCTAGTGGTTATGCACACAGAGAACCTGGCGTCAGCTGCCAGGGTTCAGAACCAGATCTCGGCTCTGCTACTTTCCAGTTCTCTCGATTTTCCCATCTTTGGTATGGGGTAGTGGTGACAACAGTCCCTACCCCACAGAGCAGCCATAAACATTAAGTTAATAAATGCAAAGTGCTGAACACAGTGCACAACACTCAGGAAGCACTCAGTAGAGGGAGTTATGATAGTCATCGTTAGTACGAAAGCAGGGGGAGAAATGGTGGTGAAGATTGCTGGGGAGGTGAGGGTGAGGTCCATGTTGTTACCATGGTATCGGTAGCTAAAGTGGAGAAGGCCCTGGAGATGACTGGGCAAAGAACAGACAACCAGGGTGCGAGTGCCTTATCCATGTAGCTGATAAGGGCCCCGCTGGTGTCAGGATGGTAGTGGAGAGGAAGACTCTGGGGCAGGCATCCAAGTCAAGAGAACAAGGCCAAGTGACTGGAGGCCAGTGACGGGGAAGTAGAGGATGACACAGCTCTGCAGGCAATTCATATGAGGACGCAGGAGCCATGTCTGGATACCACCCTGGGATTAAGAGGAAATCCAACCACGTCTCTGGCTCTTGGTGTACCTGGAACTTGGGAGAGGGGCTGCCTCTGATCATAAGGGCTGCAGGGGAGTGGTGTGGTGTCCTTAGGGATGAGGCAGTTAGAGGTGCTGTGAAGAGCTTGAGGGTATGAAAAGTTTGTTTGTCAAAGACCATAACGACGTGGCTTTTTATTCACACTCTATCCTTATAACCAAGTGCAGGATCTGGTTGATAGTAGGTGCTCAAAATTATTTGCTGGGTTGATGAGTTGGTTGGTGGATGGATGCGTGCATGGGTGGCAGATGGACGAATGAGTGAGTGGGTGTGATGAATAGATAGATGGGTGAATGGATGATGGATGAGTAGGTGGATAGATGCGTGGGTGGGTAGATGGATGGGTGGATGGATGGGTGAGTGAGATGATGAATGTAAAGAAGAGTGAGAAAGTGCGCAATGAGGTGGGTGAATAAATAAATGAATACATTTAATAAACTGGACATTCCAGGAAACATAGAACAGCCTGGGAAGTCAGAGAGGTGATAGAGATAGCATATCAGGCCTTGCCCCTGAAGTCTAAATCACTCATAAGAACAGCTATAACCACAAGGAGATTGCAAAAGCCACCATCTCTCTGCTCCTTGCTGCCCCTCAGCCCGAAGACTTATCTGTGGGCAGAAGCCCCCATGTGTGGTCCCTGGTTCTAGACAGGAGGACAGAGAACATGAGACAGAAGGAACACTGGCTACCTCTGGGGACCCCTCTTCCCTCCCAGGATTCAGGCTGGGCACCTCAGCAGGGCACAGTGCCAACCTTAGTCATCACGGAAGTCATGGACCTGCCTTCACCTCTCTTGCCTTAAACAGGTCATTTGACTTCTGGCCACTCTTCCTGGGAGGATTTTTAGGAAAAATGCCCCTGTCTTCTCCTCCTACCTGCCTACCTCAGTGCTCTGGGGACATGAACCAGCTGCCTAGATCCCTCTCCCTCACCAAAGGAAACCCACGATCAGGGCAGAGGCTGGCCTGGCTGAGGACTCTCGCTTTATCGGCTGCCCCCCACCCCATCTGCCAGCCACAGGGTTGCAGAGGAGAGAGGCTTCCTCCAAGCTAAGATAAGCATCTGAGCTTTATCTCACCTCGGCCTCTGATCCCACCCTCACCCCCACCACTAGGACCATACCCCATCCCCAGCCACACCATGGCAGGCCAGGCCCGGAGAGCAGAGATAAGACCCTCCTGGCTGGCAGACCACAAGCAGAGGATGGAAGGTCTTCCCTTTTGCCTACCAAAGCTAGAACTCTGCTTCCTTCCCTAGAGGTAGGCCCCAAGAGGGCATCTGGGCAGCCAGTCCAGCCTCTTGGCAGCTTGGGGCCTGCTTTTCACCCTCCAGCATTTAGCATTGATTACATCCTAATTGATTTGTCTCTCATTTGGGGGGCACCAGTCGAAGAAAGAAAATTCTGCCAGCCTGTGCACCAGGGAAGCCAGAGAGTTCAGTACTGACTGCCAATGGTTGGAAGAGACTCCTCCAGAGCTCTTGGCAGGTAACCTGATGGCCACTAAAGACCCAAGTCCCAACATCCAAATTGTTCAGCACCCTTTCACAGATATTCTTCCATGCCAAGCCCCATCCTGGGTGCTGGGGCCACACATCCGGTCCCTGCCTTCACAGAGCACCTGGGAGCCCAAGTGAGCAGCACCTAACCCACCCTGGGAAATCCAGGGAGGCTTCACAGAGCAGGTGACATTCAGCTGGGTTTTAAAGGGTAAAGAGGATTTCTTCAGACACAGAAATAAGGAGAAGGGCATTCCAAGCAGAGGGAACAGTGTGGGAAAGGCCTGGAGCCTTGTAAAAAAAGCACAGCATACATGGTTGGACAGCGATGGTGAATGGAATGAAGGGGAAGAGGAGGCTGGGAAAGGGAGGAGGGAGAGATGAGGCCCCAGCATCTGGGAGGATTAGGGGCTGGTTTCGAAGGGCCTCGTGGCCATGAGGAAGACTTGAAACTTTATCCCATGGCAGTGAGGAACCAATAGAAGCTCTCCAGCTGAGTTTAACAAGGTCTGTTTCCCAGGGACAAAGTCAGGGAGACCCGGAGGAGGGCCCTGGGGTCATCCCAAAGAGCACCCTGGTGGCCTGACTCCTGCGATGGCAGTGAGGTGGGAGAAAAGGGGCAGAACTCACAGTGAAGAGCGACAGGCTGGATGTGGGGCACGGGGCAAGGAGAAGTCCAGATCGGGTCTAGGTTTCTGGATGCCACTCACCAGGACGGAGAAGCAGGTTTTCAGGAGAAAACGTGGAAGAGTTCAATTGGGGGCCTGTTCAGTTTAGGGTATCCATGGAGTACCAACAGGAAGCCGAGAACCTGAGAGGCCTGGCTGTGAGGTGCTGCCCAAGGTCGTGCGGGGTCAATGTCATCTCTGGGTCTGGAATGCAGGCCTGCCGCTACTTACCCCCTCCCCACCATTCCCAGGACTGTGCTTCCTCCTCCTACCTCTTTTATGGCCTCCAGACACACTCTTCCCATCCCAGCCTCCACGCTTTTGCTCATGCTGTTCCTCTGCCCAGAATACCCTTCCTTCCTCTACAAATCCCACCCATCCCTCGAGTTCCAGCTGGAGTCCCACCTCGACGCAGGGGCTGGAGTAAAGATCCAGGTCAGAGGTGGGTGGGGGATAGAAGAGAGGTGGTGATGGTGACAGCAAGTGCAGCAACCTGATTTAGAGCCCAGCTCTGCTGCAAGCTGGCTGTGTGACATGGGATAGGTCACTTTCCCTCTCTGGGCCTCAGTTACCTATTCTCTTCAAAGGAGAATAAAAAAAAGGACCTTGTCCCGAGCTCACAGTCTAGAAAGGGCCATAGGGTAAAACACAACCAGTGACATTAGATGTATATCAAATGCCTTGAATAGGCACATGAGAAGAGGTTTGTGGAGAAAGACAGTAGCGTTTCCTCGGAGCCTTGAAGCATGGATGAAATTTCAACAAGTAGAGATAGAGGCAGAGGAGAGCGCTCCAGGCAGAGAAAACAACCTGTGCTGGGAGGCAGAAAGTTCAGGGTGTGTTCAAGGAAGAATGAGTGTCTAGATTCTGGTTTCCTTCTGAGTCAACAGCTCAGACACTTTTTGTAAGCTGGCAGCCCAAGCCAGGCAGCCTCCAGTAAACACCTGTTTGCACAATCGAGGTCACACACAGGGGTGTGTTTGCACAATGACCTGTTTGCATAATCTCAGCCGACTGTGTATCCCAGCTAAACCAACCCCTGATGGACAAGCACAGCCACCACTTCCGGATACTCACACCGGCTGGCCCACCCAGCCCCTGCCCGGCCCCCCTCTAGAACAGGTGGCCTCTTGACACACCGAGCAGCCCCACACGTCACGGGCAATAACAGAAACTGAAATGATCCGACCCTCAGTAGGTCTGCTGAGAATGGGGGTTCCCTCCCCAGGGCTCCCAGACTGGGGTTTCCAGCCCACAGAGTACGCCCTGTCCAGCGGAGAAGTGGGCGGGGGCAGAAGAGCTGAAGGAGGAAGTATCCACAAAGCAGGCACTGGAGGAGCGCGGAGGGGATGACTCCACATCTGTCTTGTCCTTTTCAGCTCACCAGAGTAAACATCTATTTAGCATTTACTATGTGCCTGGCTCTGTTCCATGAGCCTCACAGGCATTATTTCACTGATTTCTCTCAAGAAACCCATGAAGCAGATTCTATTATTTCCTCATTTTAAAGATGATGAAACGGAGGCTCAGAGAGGTTTAACAACCTGCCCAGGGTCACACAGCTAGTATGTGGTAAACCCAAACAGTCTGGCTCCTCAGGCCCTGCTCTTAGCTTCTCTAATGACTCTCCCCTAAGGAAAAGTCTTCCTTAAATCTAACTTTCATTTCAGCTGCTACAGCTCCATTTCCTGGAGCAGGTCCAAAGTAGAGAACGAAGCACAGATGAGATTAGCCAAATCTCATTCTGAAATACTGAACAATGCAGGGGGTAAAAAAAAAAAAAGAAAGGGATTTTTATTGAACACCTATTACATGCTGGTTAATGTACAAGGCTCCTGGAGCTCATTGAATCCTCACAAAACCCTGGGAGGAGTTATTATCCCTGCGGCAGATAAGAAAATGGAGGCTTGGAAAGGGTGAACAACTTCTCCAAGACTCCACAGCCCAGTAGACTGCCCTGGGAACCCTCTGTGTGCCTGCACCGTGCTGAGGCTGGAGGAAGAGGTGGGGACATGGTTTCTGCCTTCGAGGAGTTCACAGTCTAATGCAGGAGGCAGACAGCCCACCGCAGTGCTACAGGATCACCAGGAAAGATGCTCAGCGCGGGCTGGATGTCTGAGCTGTGTCCAGGCAGGACTGGGAGCCTGGCAATGGGATCAGCAAGAACGAACAGGAGTTCCAGAGCCTGAGCAGGCAGGGAAACATTTGCATATTCTACATGAAGTGCATGGCCAGAGCGTGAAGTGTCTGCTGGGGAGATGGAGGCAGATAAGGCAGGAGAGGGAGGCAGAGCCAGATCACAGGGTTTCTTGATTGTCCAGTTAAGGAGTCAGGATGGGACGGGGAACTCTGAAGAAGGGGACCAGCGGGGGACCAGCATGGTCAGACGTGTGTAGGAAAGCTCACTGCCAGGCGCTGGCAGAGGGAGGAGCCCAGCGGGCAGGCTGGCACAGCCAGGTGAAGGATGCGGAGACCTGACAAAGGCAAGCAGGGGAGATGGATTCAGCAATGTGGACAAGACAGAGCTCCATAAAGGCAGCAATTAAAGCTGCTTTTGCAAGCCATTGCACCCCTGCACCTGCGCGTGGACCATGTTTTCTGAATGATAAACAAAAGGCCCATTCTCCTTCATTCTGAGCTGACTGGACACGGGAGTGTGGACAGGGGAGGTGAGGAATGACTCCTGGGTCCCTGGTCAGGTGACTTAGGGGAGTGGGGATGGTGGACTAATTTACCAAGGTGAGGCAGGTGGGGGTTGGGAATAGGTTTGGTGAAGTGAAGGAAGATTCATGCAGTCAATCCATTCATTCAACAAATATGTACTGAGGGCTCACCATGTGACAGTCAGTGTTGTACACACTGCAGATAATGTCTCAAACAAAACAGACTAAAACCCTTGCCTTCGTAGGACTTCCATTCTAGTGGGAGATGAGGGGCGGGGGCAGCCAACATCAGATGGTGAAAAGGGATATAGGGGGAAAAGAGGTAAGGAGTAGGGGGTAGCAATTTTTTTGAAAGGGTGGTCAGAGAAGGCCTTGATGAGAAGGTGATATTCGAGCAACAACCTAAAGAAGGGAAGGGAGTGACCCATGTCATTATTTGGGGGGAAAGAGTCCAAGCAGAAGAAGCAGCAAGTGCAAAGGCCCTGAGGCAGAAGGGAACCTAATAAGTTCAAGCAACAACAAGGAAAGTTGAGTGGCTGGAGTAGAGCAGAAAGGAGAGAATTATAGGAGAGGGATCAGGGAGCAAATGGGGGTACCCCAGGTTAAATAGGGCCTTGTAGATCATTGAAAGGTGTTTGACTTTGACACTGAGTGAGATGGGAGCCATTAAGGGTTTGGGTAGTGGATGACATGAACTGACTTCTGTTTGATCAGCACCACACTGGCTGCTGATGGAACTTTAAAAGATAGGTGGAGGGACGAGGACGAACGGAAATAGGATGCCAGGGAGGGGGCCAATGCAATGATCTAGGTTTAAGTGATATTTATATTTTCCAACTTTTATCATGAAAATATCCAAATATAGAACCAAGTTGAACTTTACAGTGAATATCTGTCTACCCAGGATTCTGGTTATATTTTGAAAGAAGAGTCCATGGGATCTGCTGAGCCTTCAGAGACTGCTGGACATCTTGGGGAAGTTGCCCCAGACAGCGGGTATTTCCATCTAGAGCCCAAACTGCAGCCCAGGTCTACCCCGTCACCCCAGACTCAGAAAGCCCGTTTTTCCTCAAAGAATCATATGTTATGGACACTCTGCTAGGCAGTTGGGACCTAACCTTATTGGGTCATAAATCCAATAAACTGTGAACAGTCTGAGCCTTCTTCAGAAAAATGCACAGAAAATTATAAACAACAGCAGGGGGATCGTGGATATAGACAACGAGAGACATAAGATGCAGTCTATTTCACTCAATCAAAAAATGTTCCGTTTAGCAGAGTCCTTGTGAGTAAACATTACCAATTTCTAGTGAGCCTATGAAGACCCTGACCTCACAGGTCTCCCCTCCGTGGTCCCAGAGTCCCCATTTCTCCATCTGCTGGGCCTACAAGCAATGGTGGGGAATGCGTGGTGAAGAGGGTAGCAGTGAGGAAGGTACTGAATTACCATGTTCCCTGTAACCTGGAGGCTGCCCCCCTGAGTACTGTGAGGGCCCAGCGGCTGGTGCCAAAATGAGGCTTAGAGCTGAGCGAACCTTCCAGCCAGGGTCTGTCTTTGAGGGATGCTCCCCCAAGGCAAGGGGCATGGGAATAGCACCCAGCTGGGTTGGAGCCTGGGCCCTACCGGGCCTCAAAGCTTTGAGGTCAGGAAATCCGGAGACAGAGGAGGGGGACATGGTTGCCACATCCCCCAGCCCCTTTAAGACCCCCGAGGCAGGAAGGCTGCCCAGGCCTCACCAGCTTCCCTCCCAGGCTCCTTCCTGGGAGGAAGGGGCTGCCTGTGCCTCGGCAACAGGGCGAGGGAGGGAAGGAGGCTGGGCAGGTGTTGCAATCCACGGCCCCTGGGTCTACCAGAGGCCAAGCCATTAACGACAGGGCTGGGGAGAGAAGCCAGACTGAGGCTGTTTTAAGGAACTTGCCTGAAGAAGAGAGCAGAGACCAGGGAGGCTGCAGGGCTGCGGGGCTGCGGCCCCAGCGTGAGTAGGGGAGCCCCTGGGGAGCCCGAGGGAGAGCTGAGCCTTGGCCTGATGGAGGGATGGAGTGCTGTGGCCATCCCCCCGCCCCAGCTCTGCCAAGTGCCAGTATGCAGGGGGCCTAGGTCTGGGACCAGAGCTCCTGCCTTTAGGGTTTGTCCCTTGGACCAGGAGCCCTGGACACTAGGTCTCTTTTCCCAGAGATGTCCTCGCTTTGAGGGTGGGAGTGCATCAGGGAGGTCTGAGGACACTGAGCGGGGGTTCAGGAAGGGCCTCATTGTTATGCCTCTCCGAGCCTCTGTCTCTCAGAACTTTGGTGTCCCCCCTCCCTGTGTGTCTCCATCTCTGTCTACTTTACTCTCCATTCCTCTTTCCCCTCAGCCCTCTCTGGCCTGCCTCTGTCTCTGTGTGCCTCTCTCCGTCTCTCTCACGGTTCCCTCTGTCTTCTGAATGTTAACCACTCCTGGGTATCAGGCTGCTTCTCCGCTTCCGAGTGCCTCAGTCTGTGTGTCAACATCCTCGTCTCTGGGGTCCTTTTCTCTCCCGACTCTCGGCCTCTCTCCTGCCCGTCTTTATCTCCATGGGTCTGTGTGAGCAACCACGTCCGCACTCTTTGTGCTTCTGTCTCCTTGCTCCGAACCACACCTGGGAAGGCCTCTCCCTCTGTTCAGTCCCAGCTCCCTCCTCCCTCCGACTCTCCTCCCATGGAAACAATCTCCAGGTGGACTAGAGTAGAATGAACAGGGAGAGAGGGGTGTGAATTGGAGAAGGGGGAGCAGGGGGAGATTGAGTGGAGGGGAAGGAGAGGGAAGTGGAGAGGGGGTAGGATGCAGGTCTACAAGGGTAGTGCGTTGTGCTGGGACCCAGAAAGAGTCTAGCGTGCCCAGCAGAGACAGCTGGAGCGAAGGGGAGACTGGGGGGCCAAGGAGTTGGAAGTAGGGGACCCAGAAATGGAGCCTTGAAGCCATGCAGCGTGACATAGATGAAAGCAAGGTGGCAGTCCTACCAAGCTGTGACCACGCAGCCTGTAGGCGGGGGAGGGGGCACCAGGCGTGCTGGGTTCCGTGAGGTGGTGCCTGCTTCGTGGCACGTGAAAACAACATGGTTATCGACTGCCCTCTCCTTGCGGGCTCCGTGCTGAGTGTTCTTACCACAGGTCATCTTGTTTCATCCTCACCACAACCCTGAGAAGTGGGTGCTATTATTATTCCTCTTTCACAGATGGGGAAACTGAAGCTCAGAAAGTAACTTGTCCACGGTCACAACGCTGGTAAGTGGCAGAGCTGTGGTTCAGATCAGCTGACTCACAGCTGGGCTCCCAACCTCTCTGCGCACTGGCCCCAAGAGAGGAGACCGTGCTCCCACAGGCCCCAGATCTCACTCAACTGGGCTGGGGGGCACCTGGGGCCGCCGTGGGGATCAGGGACTGGTGCCAAGGTGCCAACACCCAGCAACCCAGGGGAAAGGATGCCTGGCCTCTTGGGGAGTGTTTGCCCACTCTGGACAGGAGCCAGTGGTGAAGGTCCCTCGCTGGGCGTAGGCTGGGCCTGAAGCTGACCTGCGCTAGGGCAGCAGGGCTGGATATGATCAAAAGCACCTGAAGATGGAAACCAGTGTCCCAAAATCTGAACCAAAGAGGCTAAATCTCCCCCACCAAGCGTGCGGGGGACGGGGGCGGGGCTAATCCAACCGTGCGCTATAGTAAGCAGGTTGCCAAGCGCTGACAGGCAGCCGGGGCTGCTCTGACCAGTTGCTCAGGTTCCTCACTACACAAGGCTGCGGGCAGAGGGGCACGTGGAGGCTGACATCAAGCCTGATTAGCAAAAAAAAAGTGACTTAGGGGCTAGCCACGTGGTATCCTGGTACTGCAATATATGTGGCTAGACTGGGGTTAAGGCCCCTACAGTGGAAACGGCCTTGGGTGTCTGGGCAGTTCTTAGTCTCACCTGTTTGGGAGGGAGAGGAAAGGGAGAGAAGCTCTCTCCCTCATGAGCACAGGGATCTGCGGGGACACCACCTGTGTCTGTGAATGCGCATGCTGGCTTGTCAGCGATTCCCACTGGCCAATTAGTGCTGGAGGCTCAGGTGTCTGGCCCCAAGTCCCCGACAGGACCAGCATGCAGGTTTAGGCAGGAAGCCTGCGCCCAGCATACCTCCTGAGCCTGGAACGAAGGCTCCCTCCATCTAGGCACCGTCACCATGACTACAGGGCACCTGACCCCAGAAGGCCTCCAGAGGTCTGTGCCCAGAACTGGGGGTGCGTTAGACTCCTTGTGTGTCCCACCTGCTATCCTTTCAGCCCACCTGTCCCTCCAGCCATTGCCATGGCAGCCAGCTTCCCACACGTGTAACCTGACAGCCCCTTGCCTCAGCTGCCCCGTGGAGTTGTCCTTTTCTGCCAGGGAGCATCTCTGACATGTTTGGCATGACTCACCCAGCAGAACCCGCCTCATATTCATGCATGTGCAACCTGGATGCACCAGACAGTTAATACCCCAAGGGACGTCCCTAGACCAATGGGGACAGCAGTCGGTGGATAAATGTTCCCATCCTCCCTCCTGTTCAAGGGATAAATTGTCCCTTGGGTGGGCAGTTCTGAGGCATGTACACAGTTCCTTGGAAAGGTCCAGCAGGACTGAGTCCCAGTTGTCCATAGAGGTGACCAGTTCGATGAGAGTCCTTTGTGTTGGCTTTTCCTTCTTACCTGTTTCATTCTCCCTAACCCCTTACTCTGTTCTTGGGATCTTCCTAAAATAAGCTACCTGCATGCAAGCCCTCATCTCAGGCTCCTCTTTGGGGGGTGGAGGGAGAGACCTGGCTAAGACAGAAGGGAAGGGGGAGAATGCTGTTCCTCGCTGCTCTTTTCCTGCTCTCTCCTGGAAGGCAGTCTACTAATAACAGTGGCTGTCACTAATAGTCATTTCCTATGTGCCAGGCACTGTGCAAAGCCCTTGACTTGCATCATTTCATGTCTTCTTCGCAAAGCCCTATGTAGTATAGGCTGTTACCTCCATTTTGCAGACAGAGAAACTGAGGCTCACAGAGGTCAAGTAACCTGACCATGCCACGCTGTGGCAGAACAAGGATTAAGCTCAGCTCTGACTCCAGAGTCCAAGATCTTAACCATCCCCCTCTGCCTCCAGGTGAACACCAAGTTGGCACTATGGTGGGGCTGGGAACCTGGAGCCTGACCACAGCTGCTCTGATCATCCTACTGCTCCCCAGAAGTGAGTGTGGCCGGGGGTGGGGTGCTGTGGAGACAGGGGAGTTACAGGGAGAGTATCGGGCTGGCGGAGAGAATCATTTCCCTGCACTGCCACACTGCTCCTGGGGTCCCTAGAGAATCCCAAGAGAATCAAGACTGGGCCACAGATGTGGGGTAGCTGGGCTCCCATCCACAGACTTCTGCAAGCAAGCCACCACCCACGAACAGTGGTGAAAGGAGCTGGTCCGCCTGGAAAAGGCCAGGGGGGCCCAGATCCAATCTGCAAATCTCTGCCAGGCTGTCAGAGGGGACCTCTGACTTCAATGCAGTCTTCATGGGCAGCAAAGGGATGGGGTGGAAGCCACAAGGAGGTAGGTTTCATCCTGAAATAAGGAAGCCCAGGCAGAGCTCTCCTACTAAGGAAACTCCCATCTCCGGGGGTATGCAAATTGAGGCCAGGATTGACAGGGATACTGCACAGCACGGGTCAGCAAACTCGGTCTGATAGTAACATTCTGGCTTTGCAGGCCCCGGGCGGTCTCTGTTGCATATTCTTATTTGGTTTTTGTCTTGTTTGTTTTTAACCCTTTTAAAATGTAAAAAAAACCTTCTTAGCTGGCAGACCATACACAAACAGGCAACCCTAGCCCCGCTGTAGAGGAGGGAGCATCAGGTGGAGTTTTGAAGTAAATAGTTTTGCAAGGCTCCTTCCAGTCTGAAATTCTGAGTCTGTAAAGCGTAGGAGCCCCACAAACTTGCTCTGTGACCCTGGGCAAATGGTTCCTCCTCTTATGGCCTCAGCATCCCCATCAGGAAAATGGGCCAAAGGATATGCGAAAGAGGAGAGACGGCATGGTGGGCAACGGGCAACGCTTTATTCAATATCTATTCACCTTGGGCTACACTGTGCTAGGCACTGGGAATACAGTAGTGAGCAAAACAGCCAAGGTCTCTGGCCTCAAGGAACCTACAGTCTAGCTGGGGAGACAGACAAGCAAATAATCATATGACTCTATAATTATGAAGGATAATAAGAGCTTTGGGAAAAGTTCAGGAGGCTTGGCCTGGTCTGGTTACAGCCAAGATGCCTAAATGTTAACCGGGTGAAAGAGGGTGGGAGGAAAAGACACCTCCAAAAGCAGCCACAGGTGCACAGGTCCTGAGATTAGAGAGAGTGTGGTGTTTCCAGGGAACAGCAAGAAGCCAGGGTGACGAGCTGAGAGAGGAGGTCTGAGCTGGAAGCGGGAGGGTCAGGCAGGAGCCGGGCCACAAGGGCTGTGAGAAGGCTCTGGGTCTTTATCCTGGCAGCAAATACTCGCCTGTCAGACCCTGTTCTAAGTGCCTTAACACACCTTATCACATCTAATGCTTCCAGCAGCACTAAGTAAGGTCAGGACTATTTTTATCCCCACTTCACAGATGCGAAATCTGAGGCACAGAAAGTCTCAGTAACATACCAGGGTCACATCATTAATAAGCAATAGGATCAGGCTCTAAAGCTAGGCAGTCTGGGTCCAACACCCTTGCTCTTATCCATCACATTCGGAGCAATAACATGCCATTCGGAGCAATAACATGCCATTCGGAGCAATAACATGCCGCTGAAGTGCTGTGATCGAGATGCGGAAACAATCAGATCTGAGTTCGGAAAAGATTGCTGTGGCTTTGGGGTTCTTATCATTCTAATCACTGCTTTCGCCACCCTTGGGGAGGGCACCGGAGAGGGGACTAGTCTCTATCTGGTGGTGTGCTGGAGCAGGCTTGCAAGAGCTAAAGGTGCACAACTCTCCCCAAGTTCACACTCAGTGATGTCACACTGGTAGCTTGGTGGGAAAGCAGCCCACACTACAAATCAGGATGGGTTTTTCTCTGCACAGCCGCTTGATAAACTTGCATCCACACCTCACTACTTCTGTCTCCCCCCAAGCCTCCTCCTCTCACAGTCCCAAACACAGCGCCCCACTCCAGCTCCCACGTCTTGGGGGCTGAGGCCCTGAGTCTAGGAGTGCAAAGGCCTAGCCTGGAGCCCAGCTCTGCCAGGCAGAGGAGTCACCCACGGCTCATTCTCTTCCATCCCAGGCCTGGAGGAGTGCGGGCACATCAGCCTCTCGGCCCCCATCGTCCACCTGGGAGATGCCGTCACGGCCTCCTGCGTCATCAACCAGAACTGCAGCCACCTGGGCTTGGAGTCACAGATCGTGTGGAAACTGGGAACAGAGCTCCAACCCGGGGGGAGGCAGCAGCGCTTGCCGGATGGGACCCAGGAATCCACCATCACCTTGCCCCACCTCAACGACTCTTGGGCCCTTCTCTCCTGCTGTCTGCTCTGGGGTGACAGCCTGCAGATCCTGGACCAGGCTGAGCTGCAGGCAGGCTGTAAGTCCCTGCAGCCATCTACCTGCTCTGCCTCCAATGCCCGCCTGCCAATACTAATAAGAGCTGTTCTTCCTTGAGCTCTTGCTCAATAGCACTTTATGGGCTCAATATTAGGTCATCTTCCCTACCGTTGGATAGTGCTATGTAGCCCCATTTTGCAGATGAGAAAACTGAGGTTCAGAGAAGGTAAGTGACATACTGAATGAAGGTCACAAACTAATAAGGGTGGAGCAAAGATTTATATCAGGCAGTGTGGCTTGAGAGTCAGTGTAGTAACTGCTACTCTGTATGGCCACCAAATAAGCCCAACTCCCCAGCCACAGAAGGGTGTGTCCGTGGAGGACATTGTCTACCAGCTGGGCTTGCTCCCAGCTTCTCCCCCACCCTGGTCTCAGCCTTCTCACAAACTGCAAAGAATGGAGTTTGTGCCAAGCCAATGCATAAGAAAAAGAAAGACCAAGGCTCTGGTGTAAGAATCAGTAATAGTAGAGCTAGCACTTACTATGAGCCAGGCACTGCTCTGAGCACTTTACATATATAAGTCATTCAGCCCTCATAATAATCCCAGGGGGTAGGTAAATTACCAGTACCCCCATTTTACAGATGAAGAAACAGAGCAGTTAAATGACTTCAAGATCACACAGCTAATGAGTGGCAGAACCAGAATGAAAACCCAGACACTACACTGTCACTGTGAAAGGGGGTGAGGTGGAGGGTGTTTGAGGCTCTGTGATGTTTGTCCCTATATGTGCCTGTCACTCGGTTTCCCCCAGGGCTGCACAGAGACAGGTGAATAAACAAAGTGACCCCAGAGGGAATGACCCAGAGCAGGGAAACAAGCCAGTTGGTCCCAGTGGGAGCTTTCTGAGTGGTCCAACCCAAAGCCCTCACTCTGCCCCACTATGCACAGACCCTCCCGCCACACCCCACAACCTGTCCTGCATCATGAACCTCACAACCGAGAGCCTCACCTGCCAGTGGGAGCCAGGACCGGACACCTACCTGTCTACCAACTTCACGCTAAAAAGCTTCAAGTGAGTAGGGGTCTCTACTCCAGCCCTGTTCCTTTGGGTCCTGGGATGGGGCAGAGGTAGAACTGTGGGGATGGGGGAGACAGAGGCAAAGATGGGAGGGAGAAGGGAGCCTTGCTTTCTTCCCCTGCTTGACACCCAAGCTTGGCCTATTGGCAGGAGTCGGGGCAACTGCCAGACCCAAGAGGAAGCCATCCCCGACTGCGTGCCCCAGGACGGGCAGAGCCACTGCTCCATCCCACGCAAACACCTGCAGCTCTACCAGAGTATGGGCATCTGGGTGCAGGCGGAGAACGTGCTGGGAACCAGTGTGTCCCCGCAGCTGTGCCTTGATCCCATGGATGTCGGTGGGTGATGCACTGGGTACAGGGGAGGGAAGAGGCCCCCACAAAGGGCAGACCCAGAGAGGCACAGAGAGGGAAACACAGACCCAGTGACAGACAAATAGCCACTGGGAGACCTAGAGACAGAGGAAGAGAAGAGAGACAGAGACAAAGTGGGATGCAGTTGGAGACAGAGCTATGGAGACAAGGAAGAAACACAGACGCGAGGACAGATTGATTCTTTCGGCAAATGTCTTGAAGTGCCCGCTATGTGCTTGGCACTGTTCTAGGTGCTAGGGATACACCAGTGAACTAAAGAGCAAAAATCCTGCCCTTGAACATTACATTCTAGTGGGCAAAATAAATAAAATAGAATGTCAGCTGATGATAAGTGTGACGAGGAAATTAAAGCAGGGCAGGGGTGGGAGAGCTGGGGGTGGAGAGCAGTTGCTATTTCAGTAAGGTGGTCGGGGAAGGCCTCACTGAGAAGGTGACAGCTGAGAAGATCCTGGAAGGAAATAAGGGAGCAAGACACTGGATATGTGGAGGGAAAGTGTTCCAAGGAACAGCCAGTGCAAAGGCCCTGGGGCAAGAGTATGAAACAGACCTAGAGAGAAATACACACATATACAGAGACAGACTGACCCAGAGAAACATGATGATATAGAGAAAAAGAGACCCAGAGACAGAGCAAGAAAGAAAGACACAGAGACCCCATGGATGGAGACCCAGGGAGAAAAATTGAACCACAGACAGGGAGAAAAAGGAGCTAAGGCAGGACCTATTGGATGGGACAGAGAAAGGGTCTGACAACCCCTCTCCTTTCAGTAAAACTGGAGCCCCCCAAACTGTGGGCCCTGGAGCCCAACCCTGAGGTGGCGCCACCCCAGCCAGGCTGCCTACAGTTGCACTGGGAATTGTGGAAGCCAAGCCTGCACATAGATCAGAAGTGTGAGCTGCGCCACCAGCCACAGCTTGGGGAAGCCAGCTGGACCTTGGTGAGGTGGAGGGTGACCTCAAGAGCCTGGGAGGGGGTGGCTGAGGGGAGTGTAAGTTGAGCTGGCCCTGAAGGAGGGCACAGGAGTCCAGGCTCAGAGCCAGGCCTTCCTCCACCAGGTGGGCCCCCTGCCCTCCAGCACCCTTCAGCATGAGCTCTGCGGGCTCCTCCCATCCACAGCCTATGCCCTGCAGATGCGCTGCATCCGCTGGCCCCTGCCTGGCCACTGGAGTGACTGGAGCCCCAGCCTGGAGCTGACCAGCGCACAGCGGGGTAAGTGGGTGGTGAGGGGCTGGGAGCAGCCGTCAGGACCCAGTCCTACCTCCAAAGCCCTCCCTGACCAGCACCCCCTCCTCTCACTTTATCCATAGCCCCCAACGTCAGACTGGACACGTGGTGGCGGCAGAGGCAACTGGACCCCAGGACAGTGGACGTGCAATTGTTCTGGAAGGTGACCCCCTCTAAAGGTCACCCCTGAGACCTCCTTCAACCCACACAGACCCCCGTGCACTGGGCTCAGGACTCCACCAGCTCTGGGAGGCTTGGAGGCATTTGTATGTGATTTGCATGTGCCTCGGAAGCTGGGTAGTGCCCTCTGGAGAGACTACAGGCAGGACTCACGTGTGGCAAAGGGTTGGCTCAGTGAATAGTTAAGCGCCTGCTGCACACACCGACTTGCTTCTTCCTTCCCTCCCACCTAGAACCTGGTGCAGGGCAGCAGAGAGAAGAAGGGAGGGAGGGAAGAGGGCTTGCCTTCCTGCGGGGGCTCAGTTCCTGTGGTCCATCCACCTCATCTAGAAGCTGTCCCTGACTCAAGATGAGATGTGCACCCCTTATCTTTTCCCTCCTATGCCCACCACAGCCAATGCCCCTGGAGGAAGACAGCGGGCAGATCCAAGGGTACCTGGTCTCCTGGAGACCCTCAGGCCAGGCTGGAGCAGTCCCACCCCTCTGCAACACCACGGAGCTCAACTGCACCTTCCACGTGCCTTCAGAAGTCCAGGAGGTGGTCCTAGTGGCCTATAACACAGCTGGGACCTCTCATCCCACCCCAGTGGTCTTCCTGAAGAGCAGAGGTAAAGGGGGCTGGCAGCTAGTAGAGCATGGTGGTTAAGCATGTACATTTGAAGGCTCGACTGCCTGGGTTCAAATCTAGTCCTGTCACTTGCTAACAGTGCGACCTGGGCAAGTTACTTAGCCTCCATGGCCTCTGTTTATTCATCTAGCAAATGGGGGTGATACAGCACCTACCTCAAAGGGTTGTTGTGAAGATTACGTGAGTTAAGACATGTGCCTGGCACAAAGTAACTGCTCAGTATGTGTTAGCTCTTATTATGATGAGCTAGAAGCAGGTTAAGCTGGTGGTGCACACACACACACACACACGCTCCACTCTGCCAAGGAAGATGGGTGAGAAAGAAAGCCCTATGTTATTCCAGCTGGAACACAGTCCCTGAGTTCATTGCTCATTCTCCAGGGTTCAGCCACCACCACCTCAAGTCCCCCTGAACATGGGTCGTCACAAGGTGACACTAACAGTAACAATAGCGAATATGCCCACTGACTAGCTACATGGCCTTAGATGTTACTTAACCTCTCCGAGTCTGTTTTCTCATTGATAAAGTGGGGACAGTAGTAGCGCCCCATCATGGGACTGTTAGCACACACCAAGGACTAGAGCTGGCACATACCAAGCACTACACAGTGTTAGCTTTTGTCGTCATCAAGCAGTTCTCTGCACTAGGCTTGTTCCATGCATCATCTCACCTAATCTGCACCAAGACTCTATGAGGGAGGAACTTTTATCACCATTTGCATTTCACAGATGAGGAAACTGAGGCTCAGATGCTGAGTTACTTAAGTAGCAAAGCCAGGATTTGAACCCAGGCTTCTGGCTCTAGGGCCTGCATTCTTCTCACCTTCATTCCATCTTCTCCTACTCTGTCTCCAGGCCCGCCCCTGGACAGACTCTACACCATGGCCCGAGACCCTCACAGCCTCTGGGTGGGCTGGGAACCCCCCAGCCCTCAGCCTCGGGGCTATGTGATTGAGTGGGGCCTGGGGCCCCCCAGCCCCAGTGGCAGCCGTAAGACCTGGAAAATGGAGCATAACGGAAGCATTGCAGGGACCCTGCTGCAGGGTGAGGCAGGCCTAGGGGACTGGCAGGTGGGCAGGGCTGGGAGATGGAAAGGCAGTGGGCCAGGGGCAACCTGAACCACCCTAGACAAGTAGATTCCTAAGTCTTTCTTGACCTTTCACTGGTCTCACCTCATATACTCAGAATCAGGAAGTTCCTCGTACAGTCTAACTGGATCCTCTCTTGCTACAGCCCTTTCTAGCTCTCTCTTCCACTTTTTCCCCCATACCCCTGCCAAATGGTCTGAAGAAGAGATCGCAGAGGCTAGCCCTGTAGTATGAGGCCCAGGTTATCCCTGAGTAGAGGTGTAAGATTAGCATCTGATCGTCCACAGAGGTTACCCCCTAACCAGAGTGCCTGCCCCATTTTCTCTCTGCAGAGAACATCAGACCCTTTCAGCTCTACGAGATCACTGTGACCCCCCTGTACCAAGACACCATGGGACCCTCTCGGCACATCTATGCTTACTCCCAAGAGACGGGTTTGTCGTCCACCAGGCCCCTTCTCAGAATCCTCCCCTCTCTCAGGGCCTGCCTAGGCCCCAACAATCAGGACTATGCAGGAATATTTCCTTCTTTTCCCATCTCTGGCCCAAAGAGGGTACCTGCGGATCCTAAGGTTACCCCTGGCTTACACTGGACCCCTGCAGCTAGAAAGAAGTCAGGTGGTGGGGTGATAGAAATGAGGCAGTGAGTTTGGCAGAATTCAGGGAGCAAGTCTGGCAAAAGTCAATCAACTGTCCTGACAGAAATAAGGTGTCACGTGTGACAGAAATAGAGAGAGGTCCTGGCATAAATTCAGAGAGTGAGCAGCAGAAATCGAGTGGTGAGTCAGACAAAATCAGACCTGGTAGAAATCAGGGTGTGAGGCTTTGGAGTCCAAGAGAACCAGGTTTAAATCCTGACTCAGCCACTTATTAGAAGTGGATAGGATTTCGTCAAAGTTCCTGAGAAAATGAGGCTTGGATACGAGTCTCCTTGGACCCATATCACCCACCCTGCAATATGTCCCAGTTCTTGGGTCTGGGGAGCCACAAGTCCAGCTGGGCTCTCCACCCTGCCCCCTGTCAACCCTGCATCTCTCTCTTCCGGCAGCCCCCTCCCACGCCCCAGAGCTGCATCTAAAGCACATTGGCAAGACCTGGGCCCAGCTGGAGTGGGTGCCCCAGGCCCCTGAGCTGGGGAAGAGCCCCCTTACCCACTACACCATCTTCTGGACCAATGCTCAAGGCCAGTCCTTCTGTGAGTCTATTCTCAGCACTCCACAGCCCCAGAATGCCCGGGAGGGGGTACTCAGCAGCCTTGCAGGGAACCTCAGCATCCAGGCCCAGGCTGACCATTCTCCTCTACTCCCAGCCACCATCCTTAATGCTTCCTCCCATGACTTTGTCCTCCACGGCCTGGAGCCCACCACCTTGTACCACGTCCACCTCATGGCTGCCAGTCAGGCGGGGGCCACCAACAGTACAAGCCTCACCCTGATGACCTTAGCCCCAGGTAAGGGAAGAAAGGGGCCGGTCAGACAAGGCTGTTGGGAGGTGCCTCAGCCAAAGGATCTCCATTTTTAGAGTAAACAAGGCTTGCCTGGATCTCCTGGTCTGAGGGAGGAGGCCTAGCCCCGCCCTTGGTATTCCTAGTTTGAGAGGAGACCCAGCCCCGCCCTCAGATCCTAGTCTGAGGGAGGAGGCCCAGCCTCACTCTCATGCACTCTGATCTCTTCTGGCTTTCCCCTCACTCCAGAGGAGTCCGAGCTGAACATCTTCCTGGGCCTGTTCGGCCTCCTGCTCTTGCTCATCTGTCTCTGTGGGGCTGCCCGGATCTGCTACAGACCCAGGTGAATGGAGAGACCTGACACACAGATACCCCTGCCCACAAGGAATGTAAGCCCGAGTGGGCCAGTCCAAGTCCATCCCAGCCTTCCCGGGCCTCAGGGCCCATGTCTGGGAGTCGGGCCCTCCACATTCTCCTCTCTGCACTAAACGGCCATGCCTTCAGCTGCTGGGAATGGGTGGGAGAAAGGATGGAAAGATGGGAGGGCATGCCTGACTCTGACTTTACCTGCCCTCTTCTCCAGCAGGAAGAATCCCCTCTGGCCAAGTGTCCCAGACCCAGCCCACAGCAGCCTAGGCTCCTGGGTGCCTACCATCACAGCCTGGGAGGTGAGAACCCTGAGAGAGCGTGAGAACCCTACAGGGAGAGGGAAATGAGGCTGGGGTTATCGGCCCAGGCTCAAAGAGAATGGATGCCCCTCTGAAGATGAGTACTCAGACCTTCCCTTCACTTCCTAGCAAGGTCCACTCCCCTTGGAGTAAAGCAGACCTGAGTTTGTATCCCAGCTCTACCCAATTCAAACCCTCAGACACCCCACTGTGAAATGGGACTAATTTCACACAGAGTTGGAGAGATTCACTGAGATAAGTCTGAAGAGCACATAGCATGTATCATGAACATTCAAGGTGCTTTGCAGGTGCAACTCTTTGAGTTCTAGCAGAGAGCAGCAGGAAGGTCCTCACTCTGCCCCAACTCAGGAAGGGACAGCAGCTGGGACAGACACCTGAAATGAATCATGCCCTCACCACATATCCTTGTGTCCAGGAGATCTTCCAGCTGCCCAGCCTTTGGGACGCCAGCATGCCACCCATCACCAAGATCACGGTGCTGGAGGAGGAAGAGAAGAAGCCAGGGCCCTGGGAGTCCAATGACAGCTCAGGAACCTGTGGCCTTCCCACCCTGGTCCAGGCCTATGTGCTCCAGGGGGACCCAAGAGCACCTTCTATCCAGCCCCAGTCCCAGTCTGGCAACAGTGATCAGGTCCTTTACGGGCAGGTGCTGGACAGCCCCACCAGCTCAGGGCCAGAGCACTACATCCGCTGCGACTCCACTCAGCCCCTCTTGGGGGGCCTCACCCCTAGCCCCAAGTCCTATGAGAACCTCTGGTTCCAAACCAGTCCACTAAGGACCCCAGAGCCTCTAGTCCCAAACCAGGAGGAAGACTGTGTCTTTGGGCCACTGCTTGACTTCCCCCTCCTGCAGGGACTCCAAGTCCAGGGGGTGGAAGGGCTGGGGGACTTCTAGGACTTCCTGGGATGCCCCAGCTGGGTCTGCCTCTTGAAAGGCCTGGGACATCCAGAGAAGAAGCGAGGGTCAGTAAGCCCAGGGAAAGGCAGAAAGGCTCCCAGTTTCTCCCTATCTGAGGCCCCCAGCATCCCTCCCCCATGCTCTCAATACCCATGGGCTGGGCCTCCCACTTGAAAGGTCAGAGACTGCTTCATCCAGCCTGCCCACTATAGTGCCTTTTGTGCTTATTTCCTGTCATTTCAGTCTTTTAAACTGGTTTATGGTTCGGTTTGATTTAGTTTCATTTTGAGAAACTCGTATGTGTGCCTGCGTCTCTGTTCTTTTTCAAGGCCCTGGCAGTCAGGGGGCGGGGGCTGTACCTCTCAGAATCATTGGTTGGTTTATATTTCTTTCATTCATTCATTCGACCAGAACCCTATGCTGACAGCAGGGACTCAAAAATGGCTTGGCTCAGTCCATCCTCAAAGAGCTCTCACTCTAGTGATGGAGACTTGAAAATTGACCACTGGTGCCCTGGCCGGTTTGGCTCAGCGGTTAGAGCGTCAGCCCCCGGACCAGAGAGTCCCAGTTCGGTTCCCACTAGGGGCACGGTCTGTCGGTTACAGTTTGTCCCCAGCCCCGGTTGGGGTCGTGTGAGTGGCAGCAAGTCAATGTCTCTCTTACGTCGATGTTTCTCTCTCTCTCTTCCTCTCTCTCTCCCTCTCGCTCTATCTGAAGATAAATGCAAAAAGAAAAAAGAAAATTGACCACTGGGACACAGTGGCCAGGGCTACCTGGAGGGAGTCACAGAGTGGGACATAGGGGATATAGACCTCAGAAAAGAGTAACTTCTGTTAGGGAAATATAATTAAAAACAAAATCTCCCATCAACCTAGAAAAACCTTTCTACAAGGACAGAAAAGGAAGAAAACAGTTTTACTATTAAATGAGCATTAAGCCAGAATGTGATGCACATCACAGGCAATTAGCTAAAGGGCTGCAAAGACAGAAAGAAATCGTACTTTTATATAGCCAAGTGGATACGACTTAATGCATACATTTTCTCAAGATAAACAATAACTAGTTCTCAAGCAAGAGGACTTGACAGCACCATTTTGTCACACAGGGATCATTCTGAATTCACTTGGTAAATGGGGTAGTCAGCTGTCTTTGCTAATTGCATTTATCCAAAAGAAAAATAAATTTCTCGTGTCTTTATGAGAGAAGGTAGGTTTGCAACTTGGAGGTAGGCACCAGCTGAAGTTAGGCTCCCACCCTCCTGCAGAAACTGGGAGATAGGGGCAGTGTCTTCCTAATGATTGCACTTCAAAGAGATGGCTCCGGGGTCCTAGAGAAAGACATTCTTGGGTTGTAAAACTGGCAAGCTTACTTAGCTTTTAAAAAGATGTACACACATTTCAAAAGGGCAAAAAGGATTCACAATGACAAGTATTTCTGTAATTTTATTTTTCCTACTTTCAATTTGTATTTGTTCTTAACACCCCGCGTTTCACAAATATCATCACAGCCAATACTCACTGAATGCTCACTACATACCAGGTACTTGGCACACGGCTGCCTCAGTTAATCCTCTAACAACCTAAAAGGTGGATACTGTTATTACCATCCTCATTTGATGGATGAGTGTACTGTGGCCCAGAAGGGCTGAGTGGCTTGCCCACAGAATCACACGGGGAGTAAATGGCTGAGCTAGGATTCCAGCCCAGAGCTGTGTGATTCCAAAGTCAGCGACCTTAATCACCAGGCTACAAGGCTGCCAGACAGGAGGCTGAAACCCAGCAGTTCCTACAGAGCCTCACCCTGGCCTTGGGGGAGGAGGCGTGGAAATACTGGGTGCGGGGGAGAAGGCTATGACAGAGCCCACGGAAGCCCCCAAAATAATCGGGGCCGAGGTCAGGAACGTAGAGTGGGATTAAGGGCGAGATGCTTGCCCGGGAAAAAGTGGCATCTCAATGTATACGGCACCGCACACCGCTAACGCGGCCAGGCAACCACCAAGCCCCGCACCTCCGGAACCGCTAACCGGACCTCCCCGCTCGACCTAATTCCGCTTCCTTGCGGAGCGGCCTTGCCCATCCACCTGCTCGGTCCTCCTCTGCTCCGGCCTCGCGGCCGCGCTCGATTGGTCGAGCCTGAGCCAGCATGGCGGCGCCCGTGTAACCCGGTCTGCGCCGCGAGGCCGACGGCGGCGCCGCCGGCTGGGTCAGAAGTCACCATGCTGAGGGCGGCGTGGACGGTGCTGAGATCCACTCGGACCCAGGCCCCAGCCCTCGGGCTGGCGGGTGGAGGGTGCGCCCGGCTTCCCTCCGACCACTGGGGCCTTCGCTCGCCTCCCCGCGGTGAGGAGCTGAGCCGCGGGACAGCAGGCGTAGGGAAAGGGCTCGGCGGAGAGGGAGGGCACGGGAGGAGGATGGGCGAGAAGTGCGGTGGCAGGACACCAGGGAAAGGGTGGCGGGTGGGAGAGAAGTGGGACGAGGTGGGAGAGACGCGGGGTGCAGAAGCGGGCGGACGGCGGCTGGGCGCAGAGGTGCAGAGGCCATGGGGGAAGGGCCATCGGAAGGAGGCGAGGCTGGGCCATTGAAGGAGGTGGCCTCAGCCCTGTCTTTTTGCACAGGCCTCGTCCTCCCGGCCGCCCGCGGATATGCCATCCAGAAACCAGGTAGGAGCTCTTGGGTGGGACTCGGGCGGAACTTGGGGCGGAAGAGAAACTCCCTGGAAGGCTTGGGGTGGGCAAGAGGACGGAGGAGGCCAGTGTAGCCACTAGACGGCGTGGGCCAGAGGTCCTAGGTAGAAGACACCCCCAAGTCCAGCTGTCACAAAGCTTTAGCCTGAAGCCTGCAAGCGGGGCCAGGGGAGCTGGAGCGCGGGAGCAGGAACCTTCCGACTGGGGGTGAGTGGAAATGAGCTAGCCAGAGGGAGCCCACCCAGGCCTACCTAATATACAGCACTTGGTGTCTGCCCTCCTGAGGTGGAGGGTATGATTTCCTCTCCAAGGCATATTGGTAAAGATCTCTCCTACTAGGTAAGGGATACCGAGCAAGTTTCTTCCACTCTCCCAGTCTCATTCTAAAATGAGTGTAAGAGTGGCTATTTGAGAGGATCATTGTTAGGATTCAGTGATAACACATGCAAAGCATCTTTAGTACTGTATGCAATAAACTGTAGTATTTACTTGTATTTATTGCTGTTGTTTGCATGGCGGCAGAGTAGGGCCTGACTGGAGAGGACAAGTTTCCCTTTCACCTCCAGGGAAAGACAGGGATGCACATACCAGGGCTGAGGGTTTCCTGTGGTCTGTATTCGGTGCTTATATTTCAAGAGTACTAAAGCTAGGGATTCCTCCTCAACCCCCTGATTTTATTCATGCAGTCAGCAGGCAGTTGTTTGTTGAGCGCCTGTTCTGTGCTGGGCTATGGATCAGACGGGTGAGGGGGTGGGGAGGATTCAAAAAAAGTCAAATTCAGTCTGCCCACAGGAGGACCCATCCTATTGGGGATCTGATAACTGTAGAGCCAGACAGGTGTGAGAGGTGAAGGCACAGCACAGGGTCTTGGGAAAGGCCATCAACTCCCAGGGTGAAATATCAAGGCAGGTGCCTAGGGAGTTTGCAGAGGAAAAACTGAGCCCAGAAATATCTAGTGCCTTGCTTGAGACCCTGGATGTCTCTGATAATAAAGTTGGTAAGAAGAGTCAAGTCTGGGAGGATGGGCAGTGAGAGTTGACTCTGGGTGTTTTCCATCCTTCCACTTGACAGTCCGGCCCAGCCAAGAAGATGACCCACCCCCTTCCACACTGCTCAAAGATTACCAGAACATCCCTGGAATTGAGAAGTAAGCAGGAAGAAATTTCTTTGGTGAGGCAGGGGACCCTGGGAGGATTGGCGAGGAGAGGGGGAAGACCGTGGCTTCGAGGCCTAGCCTGCTCTATCTTGATTATAGAATGGGGCAGAGAACTGTAGGAGCCCAAGCATGGTGAGGGTGAGTGGGCAGCAGGGACAGGTGGAGCTTATGGAGCTCAACTGCTTACTTTTTTTTGTGCTCTGGGTGAAGAACCTATACCATTAGATACCAAGTAGGCAACCTGCCTCACAGGTCTTTGTAGAAGATCCTCTCAAAATCCCTGTGAGGTAAGAAATAGTATCCCCATTTTATAAATTATCAAGCTGCCCAGTGTCATACAGCTCCTACAGGAGAGAACTAGGGTTTGAATCCTGGGCCAGGATCCTTCTGCTCAGCCCCTATCCTGCACAGTGGTAGCTGGACAATCCCTCTTGTCCCTCCCACTGTGCAGTGTGACTTTAGAAAGAAACAGTGGTTATAGAATTGAAGTGTCTCAAGACAGATTGAACCATGTTCTGGTTAAAATAGAAATCCTCCCTTCGCCCTCCCTGTGACAAGTCTGAGACATTCGAGCTACAGCTTCAGTTTTCTGTAGTTATCACATCGTTCCATGTTCTCAGCCCAGAAAATCAGATGCATGCTGACTTCTAATCCATGGAAAATGGCTCCCAACTTCTAGGGAGACTCATTTGTTGTAAAATAAATTTTTAATCGTCCTTGCTTTTCCAACTAAAATGAAAACAATATTGCTTCCCTTTTCCCCTCTACCCCAACATCTGTCTCTCATTTCTATGATTTTTCCACAGGGTTGATGATGTCGTGAAAAGACTCTTGTCTTTGGAAATGTCAAACCAGGTGAGTGGTCTGTGCCAAACCTTGGCCTCCTCAGCCCTCTCCTCTGGGACTCCCTTCTGTCCTGGTAACACCTCCCATCCCATGCTTCTTGAGTCACAGCACTTATACCAATGTCATTCTGTGTCTACTTGTGAATACCTCAAGACTGAGCATCTCAAGGGCAGGGACAGTCTTGTTCCCCCATTATACCCCTAGCACCTGACAAATAGTAGGTGTTCACTAAAGATCTGATGCCTGAATGAATGAGCAAGCTTTTGGGACATTCATCCAACAAGCCATTTCTCTGGTCAGTGGCATTGGCCTTGGGCTCACCTAGATGTGAATAGCCATGTGATTGGCCAGAGGCCAGGCCCTAAGCCTTATGGCCTGGTTACTATCACTGCAGCCCATGGCCTTGAAGGTATGAGGGCCAGATCTTATGGGGTGGCAGACTTCACAGATTCTCTTTTTCTATCTTCAACAGAAGGAGAAGCTAAAACTTAAGAAAGAGCTATTGATGAACAAGGTTGTGGCAAACCCTGAGGACACCAGCTCCCTGGAGGCTCGAAGTTGGTCAGGGGGCCCTTGGGGAGTGGGGATACAGGAGAGTCTGCTAGCTGGTACTTGATCCAGGGCCCTCATCTGAAAGTACACTAGGGATTAGATGTGGCTTATTAAAGAGAGAGACAGGAAGAACCACAGATAATGAAAACTGGACTAGGTATCCTGAGCTGTGTGATGTTGGAGTCAGTGCCCAGGTCCTGCCCCATACCTCTATGTGAGCTCAAGCAAGGTTCCTCAAGAGCCTAAGTTCATCTCTCTGTCTCTCTCCACTCTGACCTAAGGTAGTGCGAAGGGGCCATGTGATCAAAGCCACAGTTCCCACTGCCCTGAGTGCTCCCAGAACTCAATATGTGTACAGGAAGGGCCTACCATAGTTACAACCTTTCCTTGGGACCACCTTCTGCTTTTGCCTTTGCCCCCATTTTTGCAATATAGGCAGGAATCAAATGAGAGGATACCTGAGGAAGGATATTCTAGGGCTTTAGGAGATGAATGAGAGTTAATAATTCTGAAAACTCATTAGTAAAAAGACAGAGATAAGGGTGGCAGCTGGAAGGGGAGAGGCAAGGAGCAGACAGACCCTTGGCAGTTTGGAAATTTGATCTTATTGCATTGGCTAGGACCTCCAGGGCAATGTCGAATCATTAACCATGTTAGTATGCATCCTAGACTAATTCCTGAATTTAATAGGAATTCTCTAAAGTTTTACCATTAAGAATGCTGTTTTCTATGGTTTGGCGATGATACCTTTATAAGATTAAGGAGCTTCCCTTAGGCTTTGCTTTCTAAAGCAAAGGTAGTCCAAAGTCTTTTGAGATCTTGAAATTTAGAGCACTTCAGGAATTACAGAGAGCTGTACAATCCCTTGGTGATTGTTATTCCTTGAGGTCTTAATACATAACCCTGACCCAGTCCCTTCCTTCCTCTGTGCCCGGCTCTCATCCTCTGTGGTTTGTGGTTTCAGTTGTTGCCTTGACTGTCAAGATCCGCAATTATGAAGAACACATGCAGAAACATCGAAAGGTAAACCTTGAGCATTGCTCACAGCTAAACAGCAGAAGCCGGGGCAGAGGAGTCCAAGAGGTGAAGGGCTCTGGGTCCAAAGAGGCAGCTTGAGATGCCAGGCTACAACACAGTGGGAAAAACGTTTCCTTCACGCCTCCAATAGAGAAATGAAAGCCTTCTAGGGCTGTGCCTTCCAGTGGTCAAGAACACAAACTTTAGAGCATGTTCAGTGTCTAGCACATAGTAGATGGTCAGTAAATATGTGTTGAATGAATGAAAGGAGTAAGATTGCCCTGGGTTCAAATCCTAGCTCTGCCATTGCCACTTACTAGTTACAGGATTCTGAGAAAGTTACTTACATGTCTGAGCCTCGGTTCTATCTGTAAAATGGGGATCATAATAGTACCTACTGACAGGATTGCAAGGACTATATGAAATAATAAAAGCAGCCAACATGATACAAATAAAGTATTTAGGCCTCTTCCTATATATTTAATATGCACTAGCTCATTTAACCTTCATACCCATCTTTCTATCCCATTTTACAGAGGAATAGTCTAAGCATGGAGTGGTTAAGTTATTCCTCAAGGCACAGCACTAGAAAATTATGTGCTAGGGCTTGAAACTATGTAGTTTCACTCCAGGGCCCATATTCTTAACCATTATGCTATATCTCAGCACAGTGTTGGGTACAAAGCGGCTATAATTAGGTAGTTGCTGGTATTTTTTAATAAACACAGTTGTGAATACAGATATTATGCCCCAGCTCCAGGCTGGCACCTCAGTGTTCTCTGGAGCTGGTTGAGCCTGTTCCTTGGAGGTCGGAGTTTTGTTCTGGAGTGTAGAACACCAGCACCACTGCAGAATTTTCTCACGGAGCAGCACCTGGCTGTGGGTTGGAGTCTCCAGGAAGGGCGAAAGTTCTTCCCTCCTCTCCACTCCAGCTGGCAGTTTGCTGAACTATGGAGAGGCGGAGTGGGTAGTGTAGGGAAAGAGCATGAGATTTGGAGTGAGACCAGTAGACCTGATAACATCGTTGAGTCTTTATTTTCCCATCTGTAAAATGGAAATAACAATAATACCTACCTCAGAGTTGCACTAATACTTGCATGAGATTGTTGGGAGGTTTCAGTGAGACGATGAAATGACTATCCTTTGTTACTGTGAAGTGACACACCACTTATTTATATAATACTGAAAGGAACTCACTTACAGGACAAAGCCCACAAGCGCTATCTGCTGATGAGCATTGACCAGAGGAAAAAGATGCTCAAAAACCTCCGTAAGACCAACTACAGTGTCTTTGAGAAGATATGCAAGGAGCTAAGGATTGAGTATACCTTTCCCCCTCTGTACTACCGAAAAGCCCATCGCCGCTTGGTGACCAAAAAGGCTCTGTGTATTCGGGTATGAGTCCAAATTGTTGCTTTGGTTGGCCCCATTCTGGGACTGTGGTGGAGAGAGCAGAAGGGAGGGGTCGTCTGTTTCTGATGAAGGCATTGGAACTGGCCCCAAGGCTATAAGCGGTGACTATAAGCCACCAACCCCATGGAAAAAGACTGGGGTGACCAGGTGGGGAAGTCAGTTCCCAGCCCATCTGCTCCCAATCAGAGATTTTACATAGGATTACAAAGTCTTTTTCCTGCTCCCTCCAGGTTTACCAGGAGGCTCAAAAGCTGAAGAAACAAAAAAGGGCCTTAAAGGCCGCAGCAGCAGCAGCCCGGAAACAAGGCCAGATGAACCCAGAAAGTTCTTCCACAGCCAGACCAGAGGCAATCAAGGAAAACCAATAAATTTTGTTAAAAGTTTTATCTTTCTGCCTTGAAGAATAATAGGAGAGAAGGTGGGGCTCTTTGTGGCCTGAGGAGGAGGAGTTCATTTATTCTTTCATTCAGCCCTAGGATCCAAGGGTTGTCTGAGGCAGAGTCCTTGCCCTCACACATCAGAGGACACACTCTCATAACACCTCACACACACACAACTCCCTGTCATCCAGGTGGTGTTTCAGTGGAGGTGAGACTGAGCACAGCAGCACAGAGGAAGTGTGGCTGGCTGGCTGCTGGGTGAGAAGGCCAGGGGAGTACAGATGTCTCTAGAAAGGTCATTAGAGACAGGAGAGTGCCCTGAATACCATGCCACAGAGACCTATCAAACAACAGGAAGCCACTGAAGGGATATGTGAGGTTGAAAGCTGTGTCTTCTGGGAAATTTAGCCTAGCAGCCAGTGCAGGTAGAGAGAAAAGAGCAGTAATATGGAGGAACATAGTGATGCACACAGAGAAGAAATGAAGAGGAAAATAGAATATTTTGGTAGGAAAAGCAGAATTTGGTGACTGATAAGAGGACCCAGGGTATTAAGAGTTGGAAACCAAGGTTCAGGTTTCAAGTCTGAGTGGCTGGAGGGAAAGGTGATTCGTAGGTTTTACAAATATTGAAATTTACAGAAATGGTTGCTTATCAACATAAAAATGTGCAGCAGGTGTCGGGGAAGGTGATCCTGGAACTCAAGATGGGGTGAAGGGTGGTTTCACTGCCCTCAAAGCAGAGATGTGGATGGGAGGCCTGCTGAACAGCTAGATGGGGGTAGTCCCAGCACACATCCTCCAGGAGCTGGACCGACGGGCCTGGTTTGCTTCGGGGAATATGAGACCAGGTGGGGCGTCACTCCAGGTAGCTTTTAGGGAGGAAATGCAAGTAATTCAAGGACTTCTGAGCATTCCCGCCTCTAAAAGAAAAGTCAGTTGCCATTTTATTGGTGCTTTCGTGGCACTTCACATTGACATTGGTTCCTCGGCAACCCTGTGAGATGGCTGTCCTCCAATTTAAATATAAGGACGCTCAGCCTCGGCTGCGCAAAGGCACACATAGGAAATAGAGCCGAGACTCAGACCCAGGTCCATCTGCTCGGGGACTGCGCTCAAGTTTCGCTGCGGTTTTTCTCGTTCTCGGGCACCTGCGCACGCGGCCGGGCTGAGTGACGGTGGTCGCGCGAACGGCGCTGGGCCGCGCACGGTGCCCGCCGCTCCCTCGTGGCCAGCCCCTGCCGCCCGGCGCTCGCCCTTCCACGGCTCGGGAAAGTCAAAACCAGCGCTCCCGACCTGGGGCCCGCGACGGCCCCGCCTCCGGCTCGGACCAATCCACATCGCAGGTCTCGGGCACCCAGCCCAGTAAGCGTCCTCCCCCGGGCGCCTTCCAACAAAGGGCCTGCTGATTGGCTCCTTTTGCCGTCCGCTGCGTTGCCCTAGCAACTAGGTTACGAAGACGCGGTGGTTGTTGGGCCTCCAGGTCTCTGGCTACCCAGCTCGGGTCTCTTCGCCAGCTCTGCTCGCTTTGGCCATCATGTCGGTGCGGACGCTGCCGCTGCTCTTCCTGAACTTGGGCGGGGAGATGCTTTACATCCTGGACCAGCGGCTGCGGGCCCAGAACATCCCGGGAGACAAGGCCCGCAGAGGTGAGAGACGCCCGGCCTGCACAGCCAGCCCCACCCCCCACAGTGCGCCCCCTTACAGGCTGACCAGCACCCCTGCACACTGCGCTCATATAGCCGGGGACCTTGCTCACAACGACCACAGCCCCACCCAGTCAGAGCCCCTCAGGAGTCAAATTCCCCAAAAGATCTTTTCACAGCAGAGGGATTTAATACCTTCACTGGATATTATTACAGTGCCTCATGCCCCCTCCCCCAATTTCCTCATCCCCTCAAATTGGTGAGGTGATTTCCCAATCTCTCTTGACCACCGGTCCCTCCCAAATGTAGAGGGCTCAGATGCCCACCACCTGGTGACATACTCTTTGCTAGTCCAGCTGCCCTCTTTCCCCCCGTGGAACAGGTTCTGATTCTCCATGCCTCTGTGTAGTATCCCCCTGCATAAACTGGAAGCCAGTTTTAGTAATTTCAGAAGCTATTTCTAGAAAGGTGAGGTCCTGAGATAACATAGATAAATAAGAAAGTTACCATTCTTTCCCTTCACAATTGTTGGAAAAGAATACAATTGTGGAAAGAATTATATGAGAGTTTCTAAAATGGAAAATCTGTCTCCCGTATATACCCCATCTAATGCCCAGAGAAATGACCACCCAGAACTCTCTGCCATCCTTTTTCTCTCCCTCTTTTCCTCTCTTCTCAACCAACAACTGCTTTCACCACTTTCCTGGGATTAAGTATTATATTCCAAGGTAGAGGAAGAAAGGTTGATAAAGGTATCTGACATGGCTACTGATTACATTTATTCTCTCCAACAATATCTGTATGCTCAATTAATGTTAAGCATGCATACTCAGATATTCACTACTGGGTCTATGTGATTAAGTCCAAGTCCATTCATAAGGAGATAAAAGGAACTCCCAATAGCATACCCGCTCCTTTCATTCTGTACAGTGCTGCCAGTGAGCTTTCTAAAATGCAAATCTGTCCATACTTTCTGCTTCTTAAAACCCTTTGTCAGCTTTCACTGCTGTCTGCATGGAGGCCAGGTCCTTGGCAGGATGTTTCAGGATCCTTCCTGATCAGATTTCTGTCCACATCTGCAGTCTCATCTTCCACCACTGCCTGCCTGCCTCCTACTTTGTATCTTAATACCACACTGCTTGTAGGTCTCCTGGACCAGCGGCTTAAAGCATGTTCATTCCTGTTTTCATGCTAGTAATCCCCATTCTACACCAAACTTCCCATTTTCATGCTAGTAACTCCCCGTTTGCTCTGCATTATTCAGCTTAAGATTCCTTTCCTTTTTCCCACATGGGAATAGGGCCAGCACATATTCCCATAGCACCCATAGGTGCTTCTACCTTATCACTGACCATATTATCCTGTAATTGTCTGTGTATGTGTCTCCCCCACATGATTGTCTTATTCATCTTTGTTCTCTCACACCTAGTATCATACCCAGACCAGAACAAATTGGTGTTCAGTAAATGTTGAATTGATTCTCGAAATTCACTGTTTTATGTGATGTTGCCACTTCTTCCTCAAAAGGGTTCTGTTTTCCTTGGTGCCTATGTTGTGTGATTTAATTTGGGCTAATGGCATTAGTGAGCTGACAGGTAGTTCTTGGATGGGTAGTCTGCATCTCAGAAGGCAGTGTAAATTAGCAACTAAGAGCATGCTCTCTGGAGTCATACAGATATGGGTCCCAATTCCAGCTTTGCCATTAAACTAGTTGTATGACCTTAGAGTGTAACCTCTATAAGCCTGTTTCTTTTTCCATAAAATGGAAATAATAACACAGACCATACTACAAAGTTGTAAGGATTGAATTAGATAATGTATGTACTTAACATATTTAGCACAACATGTAACAGATGTCTTTCAACAGAAGATCTGGGCAAGACCTTGTGAATATTAGAGGACTGGCTTCCTTTGTCTTCAGGATCTGTAGTCCTTCAGGGTGTGCTAGATACAGCTTAAGGGAGTGTCAGCCATCTTTGGTAATTCACATTCACACACTCATTCCTTCCACAGTTCGGATGAGTGTCACATGTGAGATGCTGGGTGGCGCATGATCCAGCCCTTCTGCACTTGCACTGGAGGTAGTGCTTTTGATCAGTCTCGTCCAGTAACTGATTCTAAAACTGGAGTACATATCTTCTTTTTTTTTTTATCCTCACCCGAGGACATTGTTTGCATTTATCTTCAGATAGAGTGGGAGGGAGAGAGGGGGGAAGAGAGAGAGAGACACATCGACTGGTTGCCACCCACATAACCCCAACGGGGGCGGGAACAAACTGCAACCGAGATACATGTCCTTAGTGGGAACCAAACCCAGGACTCTCTGGTCCGCAGGCCGACGCTCTAACCGCTGAGCCAAACCGGACAGGGCATATCTTCTTAATGACAACAATAAACATTTATTAAGCACTTACCATGAACCAAGGACTACCCTGAATACCTTAACCCCCACAACGATCCTATCATGTAGATAACACTACTATCCCCATTTTACAGATGGGGAAACTAAGGCTAATTTGCCCAGGGTTACATAGCTGGTAAGAGGAAGAATAAAGAATTGGAACCAAGGTCATCGGGCTCTAGAGCTCATACTCTTCGGCAGTATGTCCTTAACCAAGGCACTATACTTCCTTACCTGGGGTTACTGTGCCAGAATCTCTGTGGGGGTTGGAAGGTCAGAAGGAGAGGGAGAGGTTTGAAAATAATGTCTAATAGCCCGGCCGATGTGGCTCAGTGGTTGAGCATCAACCCATGCACCAAGAGGTCGCCGGTTCAATTCCCAGTCAGGGCACATGCCCAGGTTGTGGGCCAAATCCCCAGTGGGGGGCATGCAGGAGGTGGCCAGTCAATGTTCTCTCTCATTGATGTTTCTATCTCTCTCTCTCCCTCTCCCTTCCTCTCTCTAAAATTCAATAAAGAAAAAAAAATTTTTTTAAATATCTAATATACCCACTGGTGTTTTTTTTAAAGAAATGACAGAAAGTACCATAGTTGGCTGATGGGGACTTGTAGACGATAGAGTGAAAAAGCAGAGTTGACAGTGCGGGATTCAAATTTGAGAAACACTAATCTGTGCCACCATTTGGAGTTGGTGTAGCTGCAGAAAGCAGGAGCCGCTGTGACAAATGCCTGTGCACAGAGACCTATAACACACCGGACACAGTAAACTAGTCTTCGGTGAAGCTTTGAATGAAAACCATATTTCTTCTAGATGTTTTCATTATCTTACACAACTAATTGGTCTCCTGGAGGCCATCCTGCTCCAAGGCCAGTACAGATAGTGCAGTTTTCCCCCACAATGCAGCCTCTGGTTTAGCATTCAACAGAAAGGAAGTGCTCTCTCTATGGAGCAACTTTTGAGTGTTGCGTATTGAATGTTGTCCCACGTTTTAAGCAATAGTGAGAATAATAAAACCTGCCTTTGTCTCACTCCTGTCCTCTTAAAAATACTCATAAGACCCTATTACATTTCGTTTGCATTCCTCATTTTACAGAAGGGGAAACTGAGGCATAGGGCCATTCATTGATTTTTCTAATACATGAAGATCAGAGTGTAGTACTGAGCAACCAAATGGTGGTGAGGTTCTGTTTTTGTGTTTGTTTGTTCGTTTTTTCTAGTTCCAATTAAACAGGCAGCTCTGGGTAGTCTTGGGCATGCCTCTCACTCAAAATGTAACTAAAGTGGGATGTCACAAACAGTCATCTGGAAAAATGATAGAAGAATAGGACATCATTTATTTACCTTCCCCTGGATCCTCAAGTGGAAAGGGGCCAGGAGCACACAGCACTGCAGAGACCTCTGCTGGAGCTGAGCTTCATTGCCTATGGGAATGCCTCCTACCCCTGGGCATGCGTTTGCCCGCTCCATTTCGTCAGCAGCCGGTAGTCACTGTTCCTTAGAGTAGGTGAGCCCCTTGCAGCACCACTGTTCCTAAACACACCCTCAAGAGGGTGGCAACTCCACCTTTCTGAATTCCCACGAGCCTATTAGCAAGATTGCCTGTAAATAAATGCCACAACAGGATAGAAGACATGGCCATTTTGCTACAGAAGCCGGTATCTGCTTTAAGAAGGCATGACTCTTGGTGCTGCTTCCCCAGTGTTTTCTCTCCAACCACCTGTGACTCTCGTGGGAGAGAGACCGTGGATTTTCCCCGAGGAGTCTGACCTTGCAGTGGGAATCCTTTGCAGCGAGTTAGGGCTCAGCACCTGCTGTGCTTCCAGACTGGTCTCTTAGGGGCTATTGGTATTGTACATTGAAGACACATTTTTTATTATAACTGCAGAAATCACCTTTGAAACAATGTAGTGGCAGATGTTTCCAAGGAAGCCCATTAATTACAAAATGTTTTTTAAATGTGGGTGTGTATAGAACTCTGTTTATCTGGGAGTGGTTTTTCTAGATTGAAATCTCCCCCCAAAAAAAGGGTAGGAAAAAAAGTCATTTTTCATCCTTTATGGGTAGTGTCCACTGTCCTTCAGTAGAGCAAGCAGAACTAGAAGAGAAGCCAGCTAAGTGATGTTTCATATTTCATCCTCACAACAACCCTATGAGGAAGGTTCAGTTAATGATCCCCATTTTACAGATGAAGAAACTGATGTTAAACCAGTTGCTTGGAATTATACAGCTGATAAACGGGTAGAGCCGAGTCTCAACCCATTAAGGGCCTTAATTGTTACAGATTTCTCTAGCCAGGTACATTGTTCCTTATTTGATTTCCTCTTGACATTCCCGACTGCTTTTGTCCTCCTGAGTTTTCTTTGCAGTGGCCCCATCACCACTCCCCTCTTTTTACCTGGAAGTCACACATCTATGTATAAAAAGCAAATCAGAAACAAATAGACATTTTTTGTTTTTAATTCACATTTCAGGTTTTCTCATTGGAGCAGTACCATCTGTACTCTAGAAAGAGAAATCTTACATTAATAAAAAATCAGGTTATACAAGAAGGAACTCCCTTGTCTACCTGTTTTTGGAATCATTCTTCCTCGTGGAAGTCAGTGTTCTTTGAAAGCCTTATTTTGAATTATATGTATTCTCCCAGCATGAGAGAAGATGACTTCTTGAGCCTTTCAAGACAAACCCTGGGGTAGCTGGTTATTCTGAGTTTCCTCTCCTCCTAGGTCACTTTCTAAAAGATAGAGCCCCTCTAGGGCTTTTTTTGAACTTGTTTATCTGTCATCCTTTCAAAAGTTTCACATGGAAGGCAGAGTGTTCACATTAGACATTGATGCAAACATGCAAAATAAAGTTCTATAGACCAGATCATTGGAATTGGTGTTTTTAAAGCCTCCTTGAAAATGATATATTTGCTTCATGAACTGGTGTTTTCTTTTTATATGCTTCATGTAGATGAATGGACAGAGGTGGACAGAAAACGAGGTATGCTATCTCTGGGCTGCATGTACTCAGTCTGCATCCACAGGTTCACTCAGTCTTTTATCCGTGGGGCTTAAAGTGGGACCACTCTAAATATTTTAAAGTAAAAAAATAGGCATGATTTTCCCTTTAGCCAAGACATTGGTTATATATGTGAATATTTTATATAAATACAGCATGTAAGATGAAAACCAAGCAAACGTAGGCACAAGGACCATATTGCACCTGAGGTACTTTGTTCTCTCTTCATCAGTTCTAAGCTTTGTGGGGACAACTGGGGCAGTAGCTACACTTCTGGGTAGGTTGTCCTATTATGTAGTCCTTAAAGCAATTCTGTGATCGTATCATGCAACCAAAGAATTGTGGTTCAACATGAGTGACCTTCCTTAAACCATTCTCCTTAGCACACAGAGATACCAGTTGAGCAACCGAGGAAAATGGAAGCATGTAACTGCATGGCTGCCAGGATTGTGGGCAGAAGGCATGATATCATGCATGCAGTATGATCCTATCATGCCAGATCTTCCGTTTCCCCTTCACCTACAACTAGCAGCAAACCTAGAAAGTTCCTCCAAGTAAAACCTTAGCCTTTCTCATCTTTAAGTGTCACGAGTACCTCTCATCATTTGACATCTGGGTACAGTTTATGCATGTCGTCAGCCATCATCTTCAGTATTTTAAATGCTCTCACCACACCAAGTATGCTGAGGAGATAACATATATAATATCGAAGCGCACAGGCAGTAGAATCAAACAGCCCCATTCTAATTTCAACTCCACTATTAGCTGTGTGCCCTTGGATTTGAACCTCTCTAAGACTCGGTTTTCCTCCTTGATAGAATAAGGATAATAATTCAGAGTTGTCTTGGGGGGTTAGATGAGATAATGCATAGAAGGTTCTAAGCCCAGGGCCTGGAACATAGTAAGGATTTGAAACCTGGTAATCATCCAGAAGTAGTAGCTTCTCTCTTTTACCCTAAGTTCCATATTGCATGTTCTCATAAACAATTACATTTATAACAGAGGTTTAGTAAATAGTCAACCGCTTTCATAAAGAGAATTATTTCATCAGGCCGGGCTCAAAGAAAAGCCCATGCCCAGCAGGTGTGGCTCAGTGGATTGAGCATCCTCTCAATGACTGAGAGGTCCTGGTTGGACTCCCAGTCCGGGCACATGCCTGGGTTGCAGGCTCAATCCCCAGCAGGGGGCGTGCAGGAGGCAGCCAATCAATGTTTCTGTCTCACATCAATGTTTCTGTCCCTCTCCCTTCCTCTCTCTCTAAAACTTCAATAAAAACATATTTAAAAAAAGAAAAAGAAAAGCCCAATTAAAGTGCTTGATACACTTTTATTATATTTCACAACCATCTTTGGCCACTTCTCTTGAGCGATTTTGGGCCCACCTCTTGACATATGGCAGAATTTCAGGTGAGAATTGTGGGTTTTGAGGCCTTTTTGTATACATAATTGAATCACTCGTTTATTTTAATTTAAGCATTCAAAAATAATGAGCAGAAACTAACTTCATAATCTGACCTCATGGTGCACTTGTGAAAAATCGCTTTGCTCCCTGGACTTAGTCTCTTCCTGATGAAACCTGGCTCCTAATCCAGTCCTGCCTCATGAAATTATGCAAAGCTCAAGTGAGTGCTGAACACTGACACTGAGATAGACTGACAGGTGTGGTTAAACCTATTTCTCAGGTGTAACTTAAACACGACCTGGGCTGCTGCTCCAGGGTAAGGACAACATTTCCTTCCTCTCTGTGCCCTGGTGTTTCTTCCGTGTCTGGTACCTAGCTGGCCCGCCTCAACCTAGTGTGCGCTGAAACATGTGAGAGGTAGGCGTGTTCATGTGTGCCCCCATATTCTTTCCAAAGAATGATATGAGGGGTGGGACCCTGGGTATTGGGGCCCAACCACAGACTGCCATTTTCTCTTGGGGGCATTTGTGGTCACTGCTCTGCCCACAGGGACAGGGCCTGCTGCACTCTCTCCAGCCAGCGGACTTCCTGGATGTCCTTGGGCAAGAGCCATGGTGACGTACAGCTTATTCGCTTCCCAGAGGGAAAGGCTTCGTTTTGCTTTTTACTTTACCAGAGTGGCTAACAGTCTCCTTGCGACTTTCTTTCTTTTAAAACTGATTGATTTGGGTCTGAGCTATTTTCCTAGATCCTGCTAAGGGCTGAAAGAGCTGAGAGAAAGGACTCAGCGCCTAGGTGAATGGCAGCTACTTGTAAGCATTAACATAATCAGAGCTGATGTGATTCTGTAGCTTGAATTCTTCCTCTTGGGCACTCCTCCACGGCCTACATAAATCTGTGGAAAATTCAGATTCTCTCCTTTGAGGCCTTATGTGTGGCTTTTCAGTTGTACCTACTTCCCTGTAAATTCTGCATTTCATACAGGCTGCAGTGAGAAAAACGGTAGAAAACCCAGTTTACCACAGGTCCTTGCTTGTTTAGGTCAAAGGCAAAAGGCCATGCATGAGGCAAGCCCGGAAGAGTTACGTCCCCAAGCTGTCCACACTGGGGACATGTTAGTGTACATTAAGGGCAAGCTGCAATGTGTTGAAATTGTCAGATGTGAGGGATACCCTGTGTTGGTAATGGATTTGGTTCTTCCTCACTGATAAGAAGGAGTCTGGAATAAAAACGAAAGGTCAAGCATGAGTTCAACACTTCTGTAAGGAGTGATGTTAGTTCTTTTGTCAAGAGGGTAGGGGGGTCGCTTCCCCCCTCTCTCCTCTCCCCTCTCTTTCTCTCTGTAGCCCTTCCATTTAAGATTTAATTGCATATAGAATTGTACACCTGAAGCCTTTATAATTTTATTAACCAATGTCACCCCCATAAATTCAAAAAATTAAAATTAAACAAATAAAAAATAAAGATTTAAATACAACCAGCCCTGAGCTCCCCCTGCCACCCCACAAAAAAAAATGCTCTTTGAGATGCTTTAAAATGCTGACCTGAGCCTTCAGGGTACTCCTATCAATTACTTAAAGGGAGAGAGAGTGAAATCTGTATCTTTCAGTGATAATCACTCATGATTAATAATTGATTTTGTCTAATTATTTTAAGTAACCAGTTTTCTTTCAAATTTTAGTTACTATGAATGTATATTCTCAGCATCCATATACTCTCACCTTTAGGCAGGAATATATATGGTTTAATTAAGAATAATCTGCCCTGGCCGGTTTGGCTCAGCAGTTAGAGCGTCCACCTGCGGTACAGAGAGACCCGGGTTCGGTTCCCGCTAAGGGCATGTACCTCGGCAGCAGTTTGTCCCCGGCCCTGGTTGGTCGTGCGGGTGGCAGCCACTCGATGTGTCCCTTTCACATCGATGTTTCTCTCTCTCTCTCCGTCCCACTCTATCTGAACAAAAAATGAAAAAATGTCCTCAGGTGAGGATAAAAAAAAAAAAAAAAAAAAAAAAAGAATAACCTGTGTTCAGCCATATTTGTTTCTATTTCTTGTACCAGAGGGTTTTTCTAGCCCTCAACTAGTGATATTTGAGTAGCAAAAAATATCTAAAATGAGTGAATGAAGAACTAGAACTATAGACACTTTGGTCTGCACACATCTTAGGACCTTTTATTCTCACTAAATGAAAGTTTTCCATCTGAATAATAGTATGAGACATAGCACTACAGTGTAATATCAATATTATGAATCAAATGTAAAAATTAAGGCATTCTAAAACAGTACTAATCTGAAGTACATGTCTTGTAGAAACATTAGAAATGTTTTCATCTCTAACCAGTGGGTTGACGTGTCGATTTCATAAAATGTTTTGCCAAAAATGGTCAATTAGCATTATTGGTCCCATTTTTATAAAATTTAATTTTAAGTAAAAATGTTATAGATTTGCTAAACAAACAACAGAAGAGTGATGCTATTTCTCATGCTAAGGAAGAGGTCTAGTCTAAAATGTTCCTAGGAATATTTTTAAAGAAAGAAGAAACTATCATCAAGTGAAATAAGTATGTGAGAGTGATTTGTAACCTCTGAAGCACCACACATTTGTACATTGTCACACTTATGTGTGCTCTGAGATGGCCTCCTTAAGCACTCTGGACCCTGCCTTCTACTGGAACATCTGTGTGGTTTCTCCCAGGGGGCAGATCTCACCAAGCACATCTACATCCCCACTGTGCATAGGCCTGTCTCCTCCATCGCATTTGTACCCGGAATAAAGCTTCCTCTAGTACCTTGCTTAGCTATGTTCTCTCTTGTCTCTACAGTTCTTCATGACATCATCTTAACCATGTTCAATAAAAACTTTATAGAGGAATTGTTCAAACCCCAAGAGCTCTACACCAAGAAGGCCCTGAGGACTATCTATGACCGCCTGGCTCACGCCTCCATTATGAGACTGAACCAGGCCAGCATGGACAAGGTGAGCAGACAGTTGCCTCCATCCCCTTGACTGCGTTTCTTGTATCTTTCGTGGATGATCGTAGACTGGAATCAAATGAGATGACATATGCAGTGGTGCCTTGCCAAAAAATGGCCTTGTCTGTGTCCTGACCGGGACTCAAACGGGCAACCTTTCAGTGCACAGGATGACGCTCAACCAACTGAGCTACGCCAGCCGGGGCAGGGTACTTTTTTTTTTTTTAATCCTCACCTGAGGACATTTTTACATTTATCTTCAGATAGAGCAGGAGAAGAGAGAGAGAGAAACATTGATGTGAGAGAGACACATCGACTGGCTGCTACCCACACAACCCCAACCGGGGCCGGGGACAAACTGCAACCGAGGTACATGCCCTTGGCAGGAACCGAACCTGGGCTTTTCTGGTCCACGGGCCGACGCTCTAAACGCTGAGCCAAACCGATCAGGGGCTTTTTTTTTTTTTTTTTAAATAATAATTCCAAATAAATAAATTGCAAATAATAGACAAACCTCCTATTCAGAAAAACTCCAAATACTTTATTTGGGCACTCTGCCCTCAAGAAAGGAGAGCATAACTCCCCACTCCTTATGTGTGAGCTGTACTTAGTAACTTCCTTCCAAAGAGAACAGGATGGAAAGGAGGGGAATGACAGTTAACTATACAGTGGAGACACTGACAGACACTACCTCAACCAGGTGATCAACGTCAACATCAACCATGATGAGTCATGCTGGTAGTATGTACCCTGATACGATGTGATGAGGATAGCACTTTACTTCTGTGGTTTTCCTCCCAGAAACCCACAACCCGAGTCTAATCATGAGAAAAACATCTAACAGCATTCAGAGGTGATGTTATAAAATACCTGGCCAGTACTCAAAACTGTCAAGGCCACCAAGAACGAGGCAGAGAAACTGTCACAGCCCACAGGAGCCTGAGGAGACGTGACAACGTAATGTGGAATCCCAGAACAGAAATAGGACACTAGGGAAAACTAATGAAATCTGAATGAAGCATGGACTTCAATTAATTTGTAATGACAATAATAATCATTCCTTTACAAGTCCCTCCATTGTGTGAATTTGTTTTAGTTGTGAGGACTGACAGTGGGTGCCATGCATGCAAAATCAATGCTCACTTATTGCTGGTCCCTGGAAACCTCAGGGAGACAGTGGGTGTGTCTCTCTCACATAGATGTTTCTCCCTCCCTTCCTCCCTCCCACTCTATCTGAAGATAAATAGAAAAATAACCTCGGGTGAGGATTTTAAAAAAAATGTTAATTACCTTTTCTGCTCTGCTCCCTCTGCCTTTAAGAATGTGTAGGTTTTTTTATGCCCAGCGGGTGTGGTTCAGTGGATTGAGCTCAGTCCCATGGACTCAAAGGTCCTGGTTTGATTCCCAGTCAGGGCACATGCCTGGGTTGCGGGATCAATCCCCAGTGCGGGGTGTGCAGGAGGCAACAGTTGATGTTTCTCTCTCACATCAGTGTTTCTATCTCTCTAAAAAAAAATCAATAAAAATACATTTTAAAAAAAAAGAGCCCTGACTGGTTTGGCTCAGCAGTAGAGAGTTGGCCCATGGACCAGTGAGTCCCGGGTTCGACTCCAGCCAAGGGCACGTACCTCGGTTACAGTTCGTCCCCAGCCCTGGTCCGGGTCGTGCGGGAGACAGCCAGTCAATGTATCCTTCTCACGGCGATGTTTCTCTCTCTCTCCCTTTCTCTCCCTCTCTCTCTACCTGAAGATAAATAGAAAAATATCCTCAGGTGAGGATAAAAAAATTTTTTAAAAGAAGGTTTAGGTTTTCATAGAGAAAGGACATAGAATTTAGAATAAAAAAAACCTGGATTCCAGTCTTAGATTTACCAGTTACTAGCTGTGAGACTCCATTTACTGAACCACGCTGAACTTCTATTTCTTCATCTCATACCTGTTTTTATCCTTTATTCCTAGCATGGTGTCCTATATACAACAGGTACTTAATGTTTGATAACAATGGCAGAGAGTCTCAAATCTATGCCTCTAGTATTACACAGAGACACACACCAGGCGGTTCCTGTTGTATGCTACTTTCTAAGTGAAATGTTTAGCCGCATGTTGGAGATATTGGATCATGTAGAAAGTTCTAGCAAATGCCTTATGATCTGAGCCACCCGGCCAAGGCAAAAACCCTTTATTTTATTATTTTTTAATCCTCACCCAAGGATATTTTTCCATTTTTGTTCAGATAGAGTAGGAGGGAGGGAAAGAGAGAGAAACATTGATGTGAGAGAGACACATTGACTGGTTGCCCCTCGCACAACCCCAACCAGGGCTGGGAACAAACCGCAACCGAGGTACGTGCCCTTGACCAGAATCAAACCCAGGACTTACTGGTCTGCAGGCTCTAACCGCTGAGCCAGACCAGCCAGGGCAAAATCCCTTTATTCTTTAATGTCTTTTCTACAGATAGTTTTATAATATCTTTTTGTGATTTTTAAATTAAGGCCTAATTCACATAACATAAAATTTACCATTTTTTTTCCTTTAATTTTTCCTTTATTGATTTTAGAGAGAGAGGAAGTGAGAGTGAGAGAGAGAGAGAAATATCGATGAGAGAGAACATCTATTGGCTGCCTCCTGCATGCCCCCCACTGAGGATTTGGGCCACACCCCAGGCATGTGTCCTGACAGGGAATCGAACCAGCGACCTCTTGGTGCATGTGTCAATGCTTAACCACTGAACCACACCAGCCAGACAAATATACCATTTTATAGTATACAATTCAATGGTTTTTAGTATACTCATCATATTGTTTAACCATCACTACTATATAATTAGAGACTATTTCCATCAGTCAGTAGTAATATCATCTGTTTCATTTCTGATTTTAGTAATTTTGGTTTTCTCTCTTATTTTCTTGGTCAGTCCAAGTAAATAATTGTCAATTGTCTAGCTAAAGGTTTGTTGATCTTTTCAAAGAACCAATATCTGGTTTCATTGCTTCTTTTTTAATGTTTTTATTGATTTTTTTTTTTAGAGAGAGAGATAGAAACATCGATGTGAGGGAGAAACATCGATTGGCTGCCTCCTATACTCCCCACAGTGGGGATTGAGCCTGAAACCTGGGCATCAAACCTGACCGGGAATCGAAGCTGGACCTTTGAGTCCATGGGACGACGCTCAATCCACTGAGCCACACCAGCTGGGCTGGTTTCATTGATTTTTATCTACTGTTTTTCAACTCTTCAATTCATTGATTTCTGCTCCAAGCTTATTTTCCTTCCTTCTCCTTAGTATGAATTTAGTTTGACTTTCTTTTTCTAGTTTCTTAATGTGAAAAGTTAGGTATTGATTGGAGAAATGTAGGCATCCACTGCTGTACATTTCCTCTGAGCACTTCTTTAGCTGCATTTAAGACTGTTTTCTACAGACAAGAAAACTCAAGCTCAGAGAGGTGAGAAGACTTGGCCAGGACCATTCAACTAGTCAGTGGCAATGAAGGGCTTGATTTTGGGTTGTTGCTCTCCGACTCCAGCACCCGGTCCTGGGCCCCACAGCTGCCAGTATTGTTTCAAACATGTCTCATCAGCAATAAGCTGACCAGAAATCCTGATTTGCTCAGGAATGTCCTAGTCTAACCCTGTTGTCCTTGCTTAATTATTACTATCACCTCCCTTTTACTCTGAAAAGTGTCTTGGTTTGAAGGATAACTGCTATGTCCCCTGAGCTGTATGCTTTACCCAGTACTGGTTTTCAGTAAATGCTTTGGTGCTTCATTGTTTGGAGGTTCTGACATCTGCTTTAATGATCCCATTTATTTTGTTTGTGTATGGGTTGGCAGCTCTATGACCTGATGACTATGGCTTTGAAATATCAAGTGTTGCTGTGTCCCCGTCCCAAGGATGTGTTGCTGGTCACTTTCAATCATTTAGATGCCATCAAGGGGTTCATCCAAGACAACCCAGCCCTCCTGAATCTAGTGGATGAGACTTTCCGGCGGCTGATTGAAGTAAGATACCATCAGTTTAATCACCTCTCAGCCCCAATACTTGTTCTCGTTCCTCTGTTAAGAACAGGAAGATTCTGTGACAGGGAGAACAGGATGAGGAATGGCAAAGCCTGCCCCTCTCCCAGAAAAATCCTAAAAATCTCCAGGTATCCATTTCGGTAATACAAGAGGCATTATCATCTTATGACCTCTTAACTGTTGCCTTCAAAATTGGGAAAGCAATGACACAGAGCCTAGCCACTTTCTCCTAACTTTTTGGAAATGGGGTTTGCGTCTGTGGGGGACGGGAGAGGGGGTGTACCCCTGCTCGGATGTGGCATAAGGGGTCTGTGAGGGAGCAGTGCTGGCTCTCCTGCTGCCCCTCTTGCCCCAGCAGCTGAGTCCTTGCCTTGCTATGGCTCCCACCCTGAGCACCCGCCTACCCCTGCCTGTCTGCACTTCTCATCTCACTTCTGAAAGTGGATTGCTTCTTGCTGCTTTGCCTCTGGCAGGTATACGGGGGTCTCTCTGCGGGGCAGTTCCAGCTGATCCGGCAGACGCTCCTCGCCTTCTTCCAGGACCTGCACATCCGGGTGAGTGAATGGGCAGCTCCGGGAGCACCCTGCCACTGCCGTCCTAGGGAAGCAGGGTGCCAAGCCGCCAGGCAGACAAGGGCTGAGACTGCCCAGTTAGTGGTGTCCTCCGTGTTTGGCTCCATGATGATCAACTTTCTGATAACAAGTCTCAGCAGTTTTGTTGTTTGTTTGTTTGTTTGTTTTGTTTTGTTTAATCTTCACCCAAGGATATGTTTTCCTTTTATCTTCAGATAGAGTTGGGGGGGGAGAAATATCGACATGAGAGAGACATATCCACTGGCTGCCTCCCGCACGACCCTGACCAGGGCTGGGGACTGAACCACAACCAAGGTACATGCCCTTGACCAGAATCGAACCCATGACTCTTTGGTCTGTAGGCCAACACTCTAACCACTGAACAAAACGAGCCAGGGCCAAATCTCAGCAGTTTTTAAATGGACCAAGGAAAACAATGATATTGCCACTCCTTCCCAGTTACCTTATGTGTTTCTTTTTTTTTTTTTTCCTGTATTGATTTTAGAGAAAGAGACCAGGGGAGCAGGAGAGGGAGATAGAACACCGATGAGAGAGAGCATCGATTGGCTGCCTCCTGCCTGCCCCCCACTGGGGATCGGGCCCACAACCTGGGCATGTAACCTGACCGGGAATCGAACTGGCGACCTCTTGGTGCATGGGTCGACGCTCAACCACTGAGCCACACCAGCCAGGCCTTATATGTTTCTTTAAAACATGGTTTCTTCCCTTCTCCAGAGGAAATGTGCTTTCAAGGCTACCAGCCTGATCTCAATCGCAGTTAGCCTCCTTGACCTCTCCAGCATCTGATGCTATTGGGAGGCCACCCTCCTCCTCCATGAAGCTCTCGCCTCTCCTGGACTTTTGTGGCACCATGCCATCCTGGCCTGCCCTTACCTCATCCACCTCTGTGCCTCTCCCTCCTTCCTCTCCCTCTTCCTGTCTCCAAACCTTCTCCCTCTGCCTCTACCCACCCCCTGCTCTTTAGGGGTCGCTTCCCTCCCCCATTTCCAGCTCTTTCATCTGGCACTCCTGAGTCTAACCTCTGCCCTCCCCTGTCTCAGCCCTGCCATCTAGACCAACATCACCTGAAACTCCACGAGGATGCCCACGCGTGCCTACAGGTTAATGTGTGTGCCTAAACTAATCTCCAAAATTCAAGTCCTGCCTCAACTTCCCGATTTCTTTTGAGGGCAACATCATTCCTTCACTCACCTGGCTCAGAACCCGAGCGTCGCCGATGCTTCCCCTCCTCTGATCTTCACCTGACTGCTTCTGAGGCCCCTAGAGCCTGCCTTTTCGATGCTGGCGCTCTCTTGCCGTGCCTGTCGCCACCAGCCCAGCTCAGGCCCTCGTACTCCTTGCTGACTATGGCCTCCCAGTGGACGCTGCCTCCTCCTGCTGTGTCTGCTCAAGACAGTTCTACACCCTAACTTTTAAAAACATATTTCTGAGCTTCTGAATTGGGGCCTTTCTCTTTGGACAGGACTTTGCTCCTTCCCGTAATTTAACACAGTGATCAGGGAAAGATGGGTGATGTGGCGAAATGAGCCCGGGCTCTGGAGTCTGCCTCTCTCGTGTGTGAGTCAGCACAGCTCCATGACCTTGGGCAAATTACTTCTCCCGAGCCTTAGCTTCAAAACGATGGTGATAACCATTTAGATTTTGCTGGGAGGATTAATTGACGCAGCGTATATGTATAGTATAGAATGCTTCTGGAAGGACGGGCCAGAAGCGTCACAGCAGTTGCCCTCGGGCATGGGAAGCTGCATGGAGGACAGGGGCACAAGAGAGACGTAGGTTCCACTGTACGCCCTTTGAACCTTTTGAATTTTGTGCATATGCCTGGCTGGTTTGGCTCAGCGGTTAGAGCACCGGCCCGCAGACCAAAGAGTCAAGGGTTTGATTCCAGTCAAGGGCACATACCTCAGCTGTAGTTGGATCCCCAGCCCTGGTCAGGGTTGTGCGGGAGGCAACCAGTCGATGTGTCTCTCTCACATCAATGTTTGTCTCTCTCTCTCTCTCCCCCCCTCCCTCCCACTCTACCTGAAGATAGATGAAAAGCCCTGGCCAGTTTGGCTCAGCAGTTGGAGTATTGGCCCATGGACCAATGAGTTGCGGGTTCAATTCTGGTCAAGGGCTCATACCTTGGTTGCGGTTTGTCCCCGGCCCTAGTCTGGGTCGTGCGGGAGGCGGCTGGTCGGTGTATCACTCTCACATCAATTTTTCCCTCCCTTTCCCTCTCTCCCTCTCTCTCCCTCCCTCCCACTCTATCTAAAAAAAAAACTGGAAAAATATCCTCGGTGAGAATTAAAAAAAAAAAAAAATATATATATATATATATATATATATATATATATATATATATCATGTTATCAAAACTGTGCACATTTGGATGTTATTTTATGAACTGTAGTAACATAAGTAGCCTTAATAATTTCTCAAGTTCAACACAATGAAATTCATTATAATGAAAAGACACTCCTAATAATAATTCTATAACAAAATCATCAAAATATATTAAACCACAAAATATATTAAGCTTTAATTGCTAAGTGGGCAATAAACCATCAGAATGTTCATCAAGAGAAATAGGGTCCCCACCTCCTGGCAGTGTCCAGCACTGATCTGTAGCATGTGGCTGGTTTTCCAAGTCCGGTCGTTAGTGGTATTTCTGCTCGGCTGCAATTTGTGATTGACTATACAGATTTTGTCTGTCTTCAACACAGTCTTGATAGTTTTTAGATTTGCTAGCAAAACCAATTAACTAAATGAAGAAAAAAACATTTCATTTCCTTGCTCATTGTTAACCAAAACTCCTCATCTGCTATCCAAAGCTTTCTGTGATATCACAAAACATCTGAAGCGCTCTAATGAGGTCAAGGCCCCGACTGCTCTCCCGACCAAGCCCAAGAGACTGCCCAAAGACCAATTCCATTTGGAATCCCGAGCAGTTACTTACAGCCTTCTCGATTTCCCCTTTCAGCCTTCCAGAACTCCTCTAGAGTTGCCTCCTAAAGGGTAGTCCCCTGAATTCCCTGCCCTCTCCCGTACTCTCATTTCCATTCATGCATCCTTCCATCATGCACTTTCCTCGTGTTCTCTCCCTCGTTTCAGTTGTTGGAAAACATCGTTCCATCCTCGCCTCTTCATAGACTGTTCCTTATACCACTCCACTATCCACTCCACTTGGACATATTTCATCCCTGGGAAACTAGTCTAACAAGTATTTGTTGAGTGCCTACTCTATGCCAGGCACTGTGGTCAGTTGGAGACACACTCCCACGTAAGTGAACAGGAGGCCCTGCCTTGAGGAGGTTCTCTGCTAGGAGGAAGAGGCAGAGGACACATCAGCCATGTTCTGGTTCTGATAACGTTTGGGAAGATGGCAGAGTAAGATAAAGATGTGGAGGACAACTGGGATGGGATGTGGCACTAGACCAGCACTGTCCAACAGAACTTTGTTGTGACGGAAATGTCCTGCACCCATGCTGTGCAGTGTGTTAGCCGCTCGCCACGTGTGGCTATCGAGCACTTGAAATACGGCTGGTGTGACTGAGAAACTGAATTTTTAATTTAATTTAAATTTAAATAGCCACACTTGACTAGTAGTTACTGTACTGAACAGCACATCCTTAGATGAGAGAGTCGATTACAGCCTTTCTGAGGACAGACACTTTGATGGAGAATGTAACTAGCAGAGATCTCAGGGAAGGGCATCTAAACGGAGGTGACAGCAAGTGCGAAGGCCCTCGGATGGGAAAAAGCATAAAGTGTTCCTTGGACAAAGAGAAAGCCAGTGTGAATGAAGCACGTCAAGGCAGGAGTGACACTCCACGTGTACAAGCTGTGCAGCACGGGCACTGGCTCGTCATGGAAGATGCCAGTTTTAGACAAACTGGTACGCACCAGTTGACGTCACTTTGAACCCTAGTAAGGAGTTTATTCTAAGAGTAAAGAAAAGATTTGAAGCGTTTTAGGCTGATCTGATTTGTGTTCTGGAAGATGAACTATGTGAGATCAGGGTAGAGGCAGGGCAGCAGTTGGGAAACTATTGCAGAAATTAGGTAAAAAATGAAAGTGCTTAGATTAGGTAAAGACAGTGAGACGTGTTCACATTTGGGATATACCTTCAGGGCAAGATGAATAAGACTTACTAAGAGATCAGATGTGGGGAATGAGGAAAAGAAGAATGAAGAACGACTACTAAGTTTTTGTCCTGAGCAACTGCAGTGCCTATTAGGCGTCCGAGTAGCAATATCAAATAGGCAGTTGAATGTGCTGCGAGCAGAGTGCGGCTGGAACATGGGGTTCAAGGAGGAACATGCTGCAGAGAAGATCAGGGGCCAGCTGGATATTATCTGGCAGGCAGCAGAGAGCCACTGAAGGGAAAGAGGGACATTCAGATGTACGTTTAGAAGAGTTCATTTAGCAGCAGAATGGAGGATGGATCCAAACAAGTGAGGGGGAGGCAGGGAGACCAGTTAGGAGGCTCCTGCAGTGGCTAGGCAGGAGATGATGACGGTCTGCACTAGGGAGCAGGGTAGAGGAGGGGCCAGATACCAGGAGTGATCACTGGGTTGGCAGGACTTGGCGACTGAATAGACGTGGGAAGGTGATGGGCAGGGGAACTCCGATGGCTGATTCAGTGACCTGGTGGTGTCATTCACTGAGACTGGGAATATCAGAGGAGGATCAGGTCTGGGAAAACAATTGACGAGGCTTGTTCTGAACAGGGTGAGTTTGAGGGGCATCCCATGAAACCTATAGGTGAACATGTCTAATACGCAGTGGGATAGATGGGTCAGGTGGCCAGGTTAAAGGCTAAATGGGAGCTGGAGATCTGGGGGCCATCAGCACAAGGTGCAGACTGGTGTTTGTGAGTAGATGAGATCCCATGGGAGAAAAAAAGGATGGATTGAGAGAAAAGGGACTTGGGAAAGTCACACCTATAGCTAAGGGCCAGCAGAGGGTCTGGGCAAGAGGACAGACCCAACAGTCCTGTCCAGCCAAGGGCAGACTCTCAGGTCAAACGCAAACACACACTTGACTTAAGTTTGTACATTTCAGATCTACTAGGATATAGTCAACCTTATTAGAATTAGGCTAATGGAACGTCTGGCGTGTGTGTGTGTGTGTGTGTGTGTGTGTGTGTGTGTGTGTGTGTGTTTCCCAACTCTCTGTCCAAATTTTCTTTCTCCATGCCTGTATTCACATCCCTTGGCCACAGAATCTCAAGTTCACAGAATCTCAAGGTTAAAAATTCCTTCAAGGTCATTCAGCCAAACCCTCTGAGCAAACCAGTTTACACATTTCCCATAAAACATGCTTTGTGTCTGCCTATCTCTGTTTCTGTAGTGTCTTCACACCACCTTCTTCCTCCAGGCCCAGCTCCAAACCCAGTCACCCCTCGCCACCCCCACACCTGCAGTCATCCTCCCCAGTGGGTGAATACGCATAAGCCAATCAGCATTTCCTGCTTTACAGTGTCATTTTCCCCATTTCATGCTTGTCCTATCTCCAGTTAGCCTGTGATACTAAGAGTATTGTAATTTACTGAGCACTTACTATGTGTCGGCCTCTGTGATAAGTGCTTTTTGTTCATTATCTGGTTTAATTGTCACATTAACCCATTGAATAGGTACTATTATTACACCCCCCCCCATTTACCAAGAAGAAAATTGATGCACAAAAAAGGGTTGTAACTTACCAAAAACCAGGAGCTGAGGAGTGGCCCGGCTGAGATGTACCCTAGACAGTCTACCGTCAAAAGGCTAACCTGGTAGCTTACAAATTCTTGTCACTTTGCATTTTCACAGCCTGGCACACGATATCCTTGATGATATTACAAATACGATCTTGTAGAATCTTAGAGTTTGAAGGGACTTTCAAGTTTATCTCATTTCACAGGTGACAAAGCTAAGATCCAACAAAACTGATTAACTGCTACAGTGTCTATGGGATTAGTCTAACCAAGACCTCAACACAGAGTGCACAAACCCAGGAGTAGAAATAAGCATATATGGTGTTTTCAGTCACATAGAAGACCTCAAACAATTGCCGTCTGGATTCACCTACTCCCGCCCCTTCTCACCAATCCAGCACGTGGCTAAGAGTTCATGCTCCAGAGTCAGAAACCCAGGGTGGGTTTGAGTCCTCAGCTCTGCCCCTGTGAGCTGGCTGGCCTTGAGGAAGTGTCTTAACCTCTGCACTGCCGATTCCTCCTCTGTAAAGTGGAATAACGAGGTTCTAACAGCCCAAGCCTCGCAGCTATATGGAAAGTTAGCAGGGAACCAAGGGCTGGGTGTGGAATGTGGAGTCAGCCTTGGTGTTGAATCCTGGCCCTGTCTCTCATTGTTCTCTCTGGGCAAGTCACTTTATTCAGTGACCCTCAGCTTTCTCATCTTTAAAACGGGGTATAATAGACCTCACATAGAAGGTTTGCTGTGAGGCTCAAAAGAAGTTCTGTTGGTGAAAACACTGTAACTCTGCAGGTGTTAGCTGTGGTGAGTTTTTCTCTCACTGTTATAAACTCACTAGATAGCATTCCCGACGCATTACACACTTTCCATCCTCACAATGCTTATGCCTATGAACATATGCCAAGGAAAAAAATGACAGTAAGTGTATTTTTTTTTCCAGGTGTCCATATTTCTAAAGGACAAAGTTCAGAATTCTAATGGTCGCTTTGTGTTGCCAGTGTCTGGGCCTGTTCCCTGGGGAACTGAAGTTCCCGGACTCATCAGGTGAATTCTCAACAATAATTGTCAGACCGGTGTTTGGGGGTCCCGGGAAACCAGTATGTGGGCCACCGCACAGAATGCAGCTGGGTGGGCACTTCTTTTCTTCAGTAAAGCACAGCAGTTAGGAGGTCGGGTTCGAATCCCAGCTCTGCCACTGAGCAGACACAGCAAACCACCCCGTTCTCCAGCACTCATTTCCTCATCTAGTAAATGGGCTCATCATTTGTTTTCCCAAACCTGAGGGTGAAGACGAGAATAATGCTCTCCAGCGCTTACATAGCACCCGGCACAGAACATGCACTCAGTACATGTCATTGTACCATTATTACTACCACAATCGGCACCTTTATCTTGGAGAAGACATGACTTCCTTTTTGTCCCATAGTACAAAGAATAAAGACGCCTCCAGGACTACCCGAGCTCGGGAACATTCCATTATGTCATTCTTTGTATTGCAGAATGTTCAACAGCAAAGGCGAAGAAGTGAGGAGGGAGGAATTCCAGCACGGTGGAAACTTCGTCACCGCACCAAAGGAAGGTTCTTTTGAAGTTTACGGAGACCGAGTCCTGAAACTGGGAACTAACATGTAAGTAGGTTCTCCCTCCCAAATGGATTCAAGTCCAGGAGGGGTCACTTCATTTAAATCCTGCTGACAATTGGAGTGATTTCACCTCAGACACAATGCATGCAGCCCTGCCACTTTCTTTTTTTCTTTTTCTTCTTTATTGATTTTAGAGAGACAGGAAGGGAGAGGGAGAGAAATAGAAACATTGATTGGCTGCCTCCTGCATGCCCCCCACTGTGGATCTGGCCCACAACCTGGGCATGTGCCCTGACCCGGAATCAAACCGGCGACCTCTTGGTGCATGGGTTGACGCTCAACCACTGAGCCACACCGGCCGGGCAGCCCTGCCACTTTCAAAGGGCACCTAAGATTTCCAAACATAAGGTAATTCTACAGGTTTAAAAGATAATTTAAAGTGTCCGTGGACATGCAGAAAGGCGAGGCACTGACACACAGCTTCCCAGGTATTTTTCTTCGAGAAGTGACAGTTGAGCAGTTGACAAGCACTTAGTTATATTCTATACTCCCAGCACCTTTCTGGGTGCTTTTAAACATCTCAAAATAAAAGCTGTGAACTAGATTGAGGGGTTCGAAGGAAGTCAGTGTAAAGGGCTGGACAGTGTTTTCACGGTTTTCTGTTGACAACCAGGTACAGTGTGAACCGGCCTGTGGAAACCCATACATCTGGAACATCAAAGAACTTAACTTCACAGACACAGGTGAGCCTCTGCCTCCCATACTTATCTTCGGACCTTATTTCTAGATTCAAAGTCCAGATGTGGAGAAGTGGTGGGAACTCGAGATTTCAAAGCTAGCCAACATTTCCCTCATTGTTTGCAATCTTCTTGATTCAGCCTTATAAGAACACAGGTTTTTAATTGTAGTTTCCCATGGAGACCTCTAGTGATCTAACTAATTGGGTAATTTTAGGCTTGGCTCAATCACCATAATTAAGTGGGAACCACATACCAGGACATGTGAAATTAACATTATACCTGTGCCATTAGGTTCGTGGTTGCTGACTCCAGCACCTGTGTGTGTCCTGACCATTAAAACATCCCTTTTCAGTGCTTCCCTATGTAATGATAGCTACGTTCAAAATGGGGTTTTAGGTTCTCTGAATGCCATCTTTACCAGTTTCACTGGACTAGCCACCAGCCAGCTACAGGACAAATCATGAATATTCAGTTATTCAGCATACACTCACTGAACTACGTCTGTGGGCTGGGTGCCAGGCGTGGTCTCATCCTGAAGGGGTGTCTGGTACTCAGGCAAGATGGAGACAGAAACAAATAACGCACACGGTGGAAGCAGAGCTCACTGGGTATTCTGAACAAAGGCCTGTGCAGAAGAACATGTGTTCTGCCCAGTGGGCTGGGGGCAGGGCACGGAGATCAGGAAGCCTTTTCAGAGGAGGTGACATTCAAGTGGGGCTGTAGAGAAGGAGAAGTGGGCGTGCAGACCGAGGTGACAGTTTGAGCAAAGGCGCCGAGGGGCAGGAGAGCAGTGTTTGGGGAAAGCGGGGAGGCAGCGTCTCTCTCTCATGACTAGATCACGGCCCAACAGAGGCAGGTGGCCAGAGATTGGACTGTACAGAGACACTGGGGCCTGATTAGGAAAGGGTTTAAACAATGTGGACTTTGTCCTTTAGGCAGGAGGCAGAGGGGTGTATTTCAAGCAAGGGAAAAGAGAGGTGAGGACTGCATTTTAGATCACTGGCGGCACGGTGATGGAAGAGCAGAGGAGGGGAAGGCTGGCTTAGAGAGCCCTGTTGGAAGGGGAGGAGGTTCAAGTGGGCAAGACGGTGAGAGGAGGGAATGGGTTCGGGTGTGTTCACGATGGCCACCACCTGAGGGCAGTGTGGTAGCTCCGATGGAATGGATGCCCTTGGACCTGGAGCCTTCGGTTGGAGGGAACCGAACCAAGCTGACTGAAGAGGAAGCAATGTTCTTCTCCTTCAAGGAGGAAGGTAGTTTGAGGACAGCGGGGATCCCTGGGGCCTTCCACTCATCTTGAGCGTGTGAAAATCTCTGCTTTGCTGCCCTGCGAGAGTCCTTCTGCTTCTGACGCAGATGGTCTCTTTTGGTTAAGCCTGTTTTCTATGCTTTATTTGCACCCAGTTCTTCCCAGAAATAATTTAAACAGTTATTGTTTTGCCTTGTTTTATATTACCACCCTGGGTCTCTGGGTCTCAGCAGGAAGTATGATCACTTTCATGTGGCTAAAAATCATGACATTTTTTTCTGCAGCAAAGCATTGCTCCAAACCCTCTTGCTAAAGAAGAGCTGAATTTCTTGGCGAAGCTGATGGGAGGAATGGAAATTAAGAAACTCAGTGGCCCTGAGCCAGGATTCCGGTTGAATCTCTTTACCACTGATGAAGAGGAGGAGTATGTTTTAAATGTTTCTTTAGAAACATGTATAAAAATCCTAAGTGTGCTAGACCAAAAAAGCGGCCATTACAAACCAGCAATATTTATAAATGCAGATGTAAAGACCACAGATGACATACCAGAACATTCAATAACCCACTTAAAGAAGAATCCACCAGTGTTAAATAGTCCGGACTTTCTGGATTCATTCACAGCACAGCTGAACAAGAAGTTTAGAAATCAAGATAGTCAATTTAAGAGAAGTCTGTCACGAAACCAGAGGAGGGCCCAGCCGGTAGGAGACAAGGCTCAGTGGATTGAGCCTTGTCCCATGGACTGAGAGGTCCCAGTTTGATTCCCGGTCAGGGCACATGCCAGGGATGCAGGCTCGATCCCCAGTGGGGGACGTGCAGGAGGCAGCCGATCAATGTTGCTCTCTCACATCGATATTTCTATCTCTCTCCCTTCCTCTCTCTCTAAAAAAAATCAATAAAAACATATAAAAAAGAAAGGAAAGAAACCAGAAGAGGGAGGTCAAAGAATGATATCTTTGAGATTAGACAGCCTCCCCCAAAACCAATAGCGTTAATAATTCACTGAGATTTATATAGTTCTTTACAGTTTACAGAGCACTTTTGCATTTATTATCTCATGTGATCTTCATAACAAAATATTGGGGGAGGGCACCTTCTATTTCCCTATCCATTGCACTAACTTCTCTTTGCATTTCTGTGTGGCAGGTACTATGGTAAGTGCTGGGAATGCAAAGATGGAGCGTATGACCTAGAGCCTGTCCTCAGGAGCTCCCCACGTAGTAGGAGAATGAACATAAGTCATTTCAGTGTCCGGTCATTAATGCGCTAATGGAGGACACAGTGATTACTTGCACTGGCAGAATGAAAGAGTTGGCATCTGAGCTGGGTCTTGGAGTTTGCCAAGCAGAGGAAGGGGGAAAACATTCTTGGCAGAGTTTAGTATATGCAAAGGCACAGAGACGTAAAAGGACGTGACTTTCTGCAGTGTGGGGGGCATTGGTTAGGCAGAGGGGGTACAAAGCTAAACGGAAATGGCAGAAATGAAACAGAAAAAATAGGTTGCCAAATTATCAAGTGCCAATTTGCCACGCTGGCCACGCTGGCAGGGAGAAAATTCTAACCTTTGACCCATGTTTCTCCCATCTCATGCAGACAAGCAGCGCTAACCAGGCCAGAAGAGTTATCCCATGAAGTTGTCAACATACAAGCTATTCAGGTGCGTGCAGGGGATTCCACAAGCCAAATCTTATTCCCCTCCTCATCTTGTAATAACTTTGACCTTCAAGGGCCCTGCCTTCTCCTCTCTAATCAATATGTATATAGTCCCTATTCTGACAAACAGGTGAGGAGCTGAAATGCATCACAGTGGGGGGATGAAAATCAAATACCCACTGCACCTCTCATTGCTCTAACAGGACCAGCAAAGGAACCAAGAGCTGGCTCGGATCATGGAGGAGTTTGAGGTCACAGACCAGCCAAGGTGGAGCGCCAGCAAGGGGGATGGTTTGCTGGCCATGATGGACGAGTTATAGCTGTGCTGACCAGGCACACCCCTCCCGCTACGGGAGAGGCTGCCTGATGAGGACCCGGGGGAATGCAAAAGGATGCTGCTAGCTTTCTACTGAGCGAAGCCATTACCTCTTGTTCCTGTTTATGTTGGAATGAACTGCGCAAGTCTCTCTCAGGGAGCGCACTCTCTGGAAGGCACACACACACACACACACACACACACACATTCAGTAGAACATACTCGAGCTTTTAAATTGGGCCTTTCTCATTTTCCTTCTGGTTTTACAACCATCGAAAGCATCCTGGGCCATAGGTTCAAGCCTCGGAGTTGGTAAGGGACGCTTCTGTTGCCGCTTCAGTGACAGTGTTCCCGTGGGGACCCACAGCTCACAGATGCCTGCAAATCATCACCAAACTCCAGGGCTTTCTGGAATGGACTATGGCTTGTGAGTTTGAAACAAGTGGAAAAGGCAGTTGACAGCCCTCCTCTGCCTGGCACACTGGGAACTGTCACCTCAGAGGCAGAGGCAGCAAGGCTGTGTGACAGGGACGCTCAGCTGGGTCCTACATAGCATGTGGGCGTCTGGAGCCTCTGCACGTCTCCCCATCCACATGTGGTGTGGGCTTCTCCCACGTGGAGATGTGTACCAAGGAGATAGTCTGCTTTTCAACGTGACATATACTCTTCATCCCCAGAGCTTCCTCAGCCCCTTAGTGTTCTGCCTTCTAAAGATGCCCAGCACGGCACGCCAGAACATCGGTCTCCTCTGCTTCCCCATCAGTGGGCAGAGCCTTACGTCGGATACGTGGGAGGTGTGCGTGATGAGTCATTTTCCCTTCCATGTGCCAGATGAGCTACTTCCTTGGGCATGATGCCAAGTCTAATTGGGATCCATGTAAAATATCAGACCGGGGCTGCCTTAATGGTTTCAGGAAGGCCTGGGACTGAGTAACTGGCCGGCTCAGGGCCAACCGATGCCCGGAGGTCAAGGTCCGTTCAGCCTCATGGAAGGAATATCCAGAATGGTAGCGGGGAGGAGAGAAACTGAACTGAGTTGGTCATTGCCTGAGATTGGACCAACCCCAGGGAACACTCGGGCCCCTCGCACCCTGGCAGGAGTGAAGGCGAACACGGTTCCGGACTGTGAGGCCAGGAGCATCTCTTAGCTTGCCAAGGCATGGTGTTTGGTTACAGAAAGGTAAATCACCGAATAAATTTAATTTGCTTCCTGCCCATGAAAGTCACACTTCCTTGCCTACAAAGACGCCCCAAAAGTTCCACTGAGGAGGAGAGTCATATCTTGCTGTAAAACACCTGTTAGAGGCTTGCAAAGTGCCTTCTGTTTTAGTCTCTTTCAAGCAATCTGGCCACCACTTGGGGTGGCCTGACTGGGTGACAGATGAAGGGGAAGGTGCTGTCCTGTTCTGAGTCTGGCTCCACCCCTGGCGCAAACCTGAACTTCAGTGTCTGCTCTGAGCTGTCCTGGGACCTGGAAGGGTGGCCCCAGCTGCCGAGAAGCAGCAGCCTCCTCCCTCCACCTACTCCGGAGCGATGCCGAGGATTTCACATGTATCTGTCCTCTCAGTAAATAAACAAGATACAGATCTCTGGTAAGGCAGCCTTGTGATGAGGCAATCTTTGAGTTTCATGTCTCTAGACAAATATTGAGAAAAACAAGTTGATTTGCATGGTAGTTCAGGGCATCCAGAAAAAGCAGGGCTGAGTCGGGAGGAGGCAAAGGAAAAAGAAGATAGGGATTACTCTGGCAAGTATGTGGACATCAGTGTTTCTTTACAACCAGGCCACAGGGTACGAGGGTGTCACACAACACACTTCAAGGGAAGGCCTGCCGTGGTCAGAGGCAGGACACTGGGTTCTGGTCCCATTCCTGCCCCCAATTCACCATGTGTCCTACTCAGTTGCCCTCACTAAGCCTCAGCTCCCTCATCGATAAGAATGAGCTCACTGGGTCACACTGGCTTACCCACCTAAGTCGTCGCATTGACAGTGTCCGAGGCCCTGCTCCAGGGGGGCCCTGGGAATTGGAATGTTTACCCATGTCAGCCCAACTCCATGCCTCAGGGGTTTGTCTGCTCTCTCTCAGCTCCCTGTGACTAATCTCAACTACGTTCAAACTGTCCCGCTGCTGTTCTTACCAGTGTTGAAGAAGAGCCTCTGAATGAAAGTTCTTCAATGACTCCCAGAAGAAAGATGTGATAAAAATTGAGACTGAAGAGGGAAGAAAAAAGGGGGGAAAGTGCGTGTAGCCCTCAGTTCTAAGAGGCAAGTCATCCCATGTAGCCCACATAGGTGTCTAGCGATTTTTTAAAATATTTTTTATTGACTTTCTGTTCGTTTGTTTTTAGAGAGAGAGGAGGGAAGAGGGAGGTAGAAACATTGATGAGAGAGAAACATCATCCATCAGCTGCCTCCTGCACACCCCCGACTGGGGACCGAGCCTGCAACCCAGGCATGTGCCCTGACCAGGAATCTGACCGGCTACCTCTTGGTGCATGGATTGATGCTCAACCCACGGAGCCACGCCGGCTGGGCAAGTCTCTAACACTGTTTTGAGTAAACTCACATTTCGCCTTAGATCTAGATCCTGGGAGGCCAGAAACAAACTTCAGCATGGTCACCAGATCCTGGAGACCCCCACATCCGAACAGCTCCAGGCTCTCTCACCCTCTTCATCTGGTTTATCACTCTGGTTTGCATTCAGTAGAGAGACCAACTCAAGCCACAGAAAGCACAGAAAGAGAAATGCAAACTTTAGAAAATATATATAATCCTGACCGGTTTGGCTCAGCAGTTAGAGCATTGGCCCTCGGACCATAGAGTCCCGGGTTCCATTCCGGTCAAGGGCACGTACCTTGGTTGCAGTTCGGTCCCAGCCCTGGTTGGGGTCTTGCGAGAGGTAACCAGTCGAAGTGAGAGAGACACAGCGATGTTTCTCTCTCTCTCTCCCTCCCACTCCATCTGAAGATTTTTTAAAAAAAAAGAAGAAAAGAAAATTCATATATTTATCACACTAGCTAATCATAAAGACCCAAATTAAAATTTGAAAACTAATACTACTTGCACCTACCCCTAACTCTCTTTAAATAATGCCCTGGATAATTCCTCTTCAGCTGCTAAATTCCTGGACAGCTAATCATCAAGTTCACGGGGAATGGGCCAGGAAACCCCTTCTCAGGTGGATTTTCCCCGAAGTTTCATAGTTTGGTAAGAAATAAATTCTCAGATTGTAACTCACCCCTTTTCAAAAGAGAATGTCATGATGCATTCCAAGGGCCATTGGAAATTATTGTGGATTATTTTATTCCCTTAACAACCCCCCTCCCGCACACACACAACACTACATTCTTTTTGTTTCTGGCCAGTGGTGCCTCTGCTAACAAAAATAATATTACCTTCTCTGTTAGTTCCCAAAACTACCTGAAACCCCGATTGCATGAGCCCTGTGAGGCCGCACCACTAGCACAGCCCCAGAGGAGCTGGGGCCAGAACCCAGGACTCCTGAATCCTGGATGTGAATCTAGGTCTCAGATCACTCTGCCCTCCCTTCTCTTTATAAAACTCCCTCACTTCCTTCTGAAACGTTGGGCCAGCGTTTTTTCAGGCTTTCCTTCCGGGGGAAGTCATGGTGTCAGCCAAGAACATTTAACTCAGGTGTTCTGGATATCCTAAAGACCTCTCAGGTTCATTTATTATTGAGAAGATAATACTTGTTTTGTGTGCTCTCCTTCATCTCGCTGCCTCAGCATATGTTTTATCTATACTCTTCCCTGCTGCCCCGTCTCACACAGCCTTCTTTCTGCACCTCAGATATTTATCCGAGTGGCTTCTGGGCCCTCCTCCCCTCTCCAAACCGCTCTCACCCACACCCTTAACCCTGCTTCTCCAGGGGCTCCTTCTCTCCATCTTCGTTCATCTGGCTGTTCAGTGTTCCTCTCCATTCACGCACCAGCTCCCTTGCTGCCTCACCTCCCTCTCTCCTACACCCTATAGCTCTTATCACTACGCAGATCCCAATTCTCCTGTCCCAGGCCCCGGCTTTACCAGATTCCACAGCCTTTTCTCCTCCCATTCTCCTTGGCCATCTGAAGACCCCTGGCCCTGCCAAACACCCGTGTCTTCCTAATACTCTCTCACCCTTCTGCCCTGGTGGCTCTAATCATACCACTTTCTGAGTACACGTCCCCTCCCTTCCTCAGTGGCTTCTGATTGAGGACTGCCCTGATATAGATGTTGATGAAGCCATTTTTAAAAGTCTGTCAAAAAGGCCAGGTCTTTTTTTTTTCTTTATTGTTTAGAGAGAGAGGAAGAGAGAGATGGAAACATCGATAAGAGAGAACATTGATTGGCCGCCTCCTGCATGCCCCCCACTGGGGATCCGGCCCACAACCTGAGCATGTGCCCTGACCGGGAATCGAACCAGTGACCTCTTGGTGCATGGGTCGACACTCAACCACTGAGCCACACCAGCCCGGCAAGGCCAGGTCATTTGCCAGATGATCTTTATTTCATCCCTGGCTTTTTCCCGTTCTTCATTCTGGTCTCATCTCTCTCATTCACTCCATTTCTCACCCTCACTCTCTCCCTTACTCTGACCCCACTTCTGACCAAATGTCTATGTGTCCCTCAGTGCTTAGTTTGCATTTTTCTGCAAATTGTTTTGCATCGCTTTTTCCCCCCGGAGAAGCCATGACTTTCAACCATTACTGTTGACTCACAGATCGCTGCACCCCCACCCTGGGTTGCAGGCTCACTCTCCCTGAGATGTCCCACATGGCCTCACACGTCAATGTCGAACAATGAAGTCATTTTTATTTAGTACATTCACTTCACTTTCAAAAGGCATGAAAAAAACTTAAATATGATATGAAATAGGACAGTTTTCCATTGAAAAGAACTGGAAGCGATGGATACCAAAAAACTCCTAACAATGGAGTCCAATCACCTAACAAAGAAGTGAGTTGCTGGTCACTGGCGTTGATCAGGCAGTGGTACCCGCGGGTGCTGTATAGGGGATGTGGGCACTGGGTGGGGAGTTGAAGCAGGAGACCTGGAAATCTCCCTAACTCAGGATTCTGACCACTGGAAATGGAAGCCCAACTGAGTTCACACGGGAACGAAGAAATTCAAGTCTCCCGAAGCATCTCCATGCAGGCGGGCCTTGTATTGGTCTGGGTTGTTAGTTACAACACATTGAAACCAATTTTGACTACTTAAGTAGAGAAGGAATTTACTGAAAGGGGATCAGGCAACCCAAAGAGTTGTGGGGAAGACTAGAGAACCGTGAGAAAATGGCCAGGAACCAGGGAAGGTAGGCAGCGTAGGCAAGGACTCCAGCACCAGCAGCCCCGCCCCTCCCGGGATGAGGCACTGGATGACGCAGAGGTGAGGACAGAGCCCAAACAGTCCCTGCTGGTTTGTGTCAAGTGCTCCAGATTTAAAGTCTGATAATGCCTGAGTTTAGGTCACATGGTGTAGTTCACAAGAATCAGAGACAATATCTGACCTTTGAATCATCTATAGTGGAAGCCAATTCTCACCTGCCACCGAAATTCATGTCAGATTTCCCCCAAACGTGGAGAAAGTTCAGTGGCTGAGTAGCCAAAAAATTGAGATCTCCACAGGCGTGACCCCCATTCCACCCCAACCTTCTTATTCCTATCCATGGGCCACCATCTCCTTGGATACCCAGTGTTAAAATTTAAATCATTGATTCCTCCTCCTACCACCCACACTCCAAATTGAACTAGCCTTCAAGGATTCTGATTAGCTGTTTTCAGAGCCTTTAACATTCATCCCTTTTTTCCATTCCCACTGCCTCTCCATTCAGATCCCTATCTTCTCTCCACGTGCAATTGTGGTTTGTAGGGTGAAGCATGTGGGCCTCCTAAGGCTTCTCTCTGTCCCAACACCCAGGACACTAGTAGAGGAAGTGAGATTTATGTTACTAACTACTGAGAATCTTCATGCAACAAGCAAACATATAGCAAGCAATAAACTCTAGGGGTCAGAGAAGAGACATCACTCCCAACTGGAGTAATCAGTGAAGACTTCAAAAAGGTATAGCAATTGAGCCGGCATGCTTTGAGGGAGGGATTGGACTTAACAGCCAAGGATAAATGAGAGCAGACTCGAAGCAGATGGAAGAGGCAGGAGAGCCAAGAGTGTAGGGACAAGAGTGTAGGGTTTGTCTGGGGGTTGCTGAGCGGCTGAGTCTGACTAAAGAGTAGGACAGTGGATCTCAAAATTTAGTGTGCATTGTCAGATGTGCAGATTCCCCAGGCTCCACTTCTTTTTTATTTTTTATTTATTTATATTTTCATCCTCACCTGAGGACATTTTTTCATTTTTTGTTCAGATAGAGTGGGAAGGAGAGAGAGGAAGAGAGAGAGAGAGAGAAACATCGACGTGAAAGGGACACATCGAGTGGCTGCCACCCACACGACCAACCAGGGCCGGGGACAAACTGCAACCGAGGCACATGCCCTTAGCGGGAACCGAACCTGGGTCTCTCTGTACTGCAGGCCGACGCTCTAACCGCTGAGCCAAACCGGCCAGGGCTCCACTTCTTTTTTTAATTTAGCTTTATTATTGAACGTATTACAGATGCCCCCCCTCTTTCCCCCACTGACCCCCTCCACCCTGCCCCCCCTTCACCACACTATTGTCTGTGTCCATGGGTTATGCATATATGCATATAAGTTCTCCAGGCTCCACTTCTGATTCTGCAGGTCTGGTGTTGGGTTTAACAAGCTTTCCAGGTAATGATGAGGCAACTGGTTCCCATATCACATTTGAAGAAACGCTGGTTGGAGAATTTGGGTAGAGAACCTGAAGAAGACCCAGCTGCAAGGTAGGCTGGAATCAAATCATGTGGGGCCTTAAGCGTCAGTATGGGAACCTTTATTCTGCTGGCTAACTGAAAGTTTTATTAGCAGGTAAATGATAAGATCATACTTATATGTTTTGAGTCTGTTGGCAAAGGATCATGAGACACAAAGGCCAGTATGATGGTTTTTATAATGATCAAATGAGGAAAAAAAGGGTCTCAACTAGGGTCGTGGCAGTCAGAATAAAAAGGCAAGTGAGCTCTGGCCAGTTTGGCTCAGCGGTTAGAGCATCGGCCTGCAGACCACAGAGTCCCGGGTTCGGTTCCCGCTAAGGGCATGTACCTCAGTTGAGGTTTATCCCCGGCCCTGGTTGGGGTCATGTGGGTGTTGACCACTCGATGTTCTCTCTCATCGATGTTTCTCTCTCTCTCTCCCTCTCCCTTCGTCTCTCTAAAATCAATAAAAAGAAAAAAAAAATTAAAAAAAAAAGGCAAGTGAGCCCTGGCCAGTTTGGCTCAGCGGTTAGAGCGGCGGCACGCGGACCAAAGAGTTGCGGGTATGTACCTCGGTTGCAGTTCGGTCCCCAGCACTGGTCAGGGTTGTGCGGGAGGCAACCAATCAATGTGTCTCTCTCACATTGATGTTTCTCTCTCTCTCTCTCTTCCTCCCTCCCTCCCACTCTATCTGAAGATAAATGGAGAAATATCCTTGGGTGAGGATTTTTTTTTAAAAAAAGGCAAGTGAAGGGTGGGAGACACACCAAAAAATTCGCAGGGCTCAGTGACTTTAACAGGTGTGGGGGAATCAATAAATGATAGAAGTTGTCAAGTTTATTCAAGGTGCCCAACTTGGTAGTTGAAAAATGGTGGCAGCAACCACAAAAATAAACTTCAGAGCAGCAACTGATTTGGAAAGGACTTGGTGAATTTACCCTGTAGACATGTTGAGTTTCAAATACCAGGAAGACATAAGTAACAGACAGATGGAAAATGGAGCTCTGTGGAGCACCCTGAGCTGGACACCTAGACAAGGGACTCAGCATGTAGTAGTGAATGGCATGGAGATGGATGTGACCGAGAAAACAGCTGGGTTGGGAATACAGCCCCAGAGAAAGCACATTTAGGGAGCAGGAGAATGAAGTGCGGATGAGAGAGAGAAAGAGAAATGGAGAAGAAACCATCAGAGAAATGGGTGAAACCAAACGACACAATGCCCCAGAAAAAAAAAAGAAGAAATCAAGGAGGAGGATGGGCAATATGGTCAAGCAATGGGGAGGATCATGGAAATAAGGTCTAAGAAAGGAGCTAAAAGTTTTATGAACAAGAAGATCATTAGTCATTTTTTTTATTAATTTATTTTTGTTACAGATGTTTCTCCTTTTTTCCCCATTGACACCCTTCTCCCCATCCCCCCCACCCTGTCCCCAGCATTGTTGTCCATGTCCATCAGTTATGCGTACATGCGTATAAGTTCTGTGGTTTATCTCTTCCCTCCCCCCCCCACTCCCTCTTCTGAAGGTTGTCAGTCTGTACCCTACTTCCACATCTCTGGGTCTACCCTGTTCCTCACACTGTTATGTTCATTATATTCCACAAATAAGTGAGATCATGTGATATTTGTCTTTCTCTGCTTGGCTTGATTCGCTTAGGATAATACTCTCGAGGTCCCTCCATGTCGTCTCAAAGGATAAGAGATCATTCTTTCTTACAGCTGCATAGTACTCCATTGTGTATATGTACCACAGCTTTTTTATCCATTCATCCACTGATGGACACTTGGGCTGTTTCCAGATCTTAGCTATTGTAAATAGTGCTGCTATGAACATGGGGGTACATGTATTCTTTCTGATTGGTGTTTCAGGCTTCTTAGGGTATATTCCTAGAAGTGAGATCACTAGATCAAATGGCAATTCAATTTTTAATTTTTTGAGGTAACACCATAGTGTTTTCCACAGTGGCTGCACCAGTCTGCATTCCCACCAGCAGTGTACTAGAGTCCCCTTTTCTCCACACCCTCGCCAACACTTGTTGTTTGATGATTTGTTGATGGCGGCCATTCTGACAGGTATGAGGTGATACCTCATTGTTGTTTTAATTTGCATCTCTCTGATGATTAGTGATGTTGAGCATTTCTTCATATGTCTCTTAGCCATTTGTATCATTAGTCATCTTTGCCAGAGAAGTTAGTGAAATCTTGGGAGGAGAAGCCAGATTACAGTGAGTTGAGAAATTGCATAAAGTCCTCAGACAGTGATTTGAGAAAGTATATGAAAGTCCTCAGATTAGAGTGGCAGTTCTCAAATTTTTCGGTCTCAGCCCCCTTTATACTCTTAAAAATTATTGGAAACCCTGAAAATCTTAATTCAGTTTAAAACAACAATAAGAAACTCATTAACACATTTTATATTTAAAATAACTATATTTTCACACACACACAAAAACATTAAGTGAGAAGAGTGACATTGTTTTGTATATTTTGCAGATCTCTTTAATATCTATCATAGAAGACAACTAGATTCTCATATCTGCTTTGTTTGGCATTTAAAAAAAATTTTTTTCCAAACTAACTTGAAAAAAGTCTTTAATGATATACAGAACTAATATATTTCCTAATATATATTTTTAAAATGATAATGCTTTCCAGATATATAGCATATAAAGCAAGATCATTTTTATCAATAATTTCTCTTAAAGGAGAGAGGGTGAAAATCTTAAAGTATAACCCTACAAAAATACAAAGTAAACTGTGAAGCAAAGAATAATCACAAAGTTCTCAAAGTGGAAGTGACTTGAAAATAGCAGGCCGCCTAATTAATTCAGACAGTAGGGAGCCAGGATGCAGCGGAAATAAAGTTGGGACTAAACTGCTAAAAAGATCATCTGTCTTGTCTTCAGTTTCTCTGACTTCTCACAAAGTATAAAGGTAATGAAAGACTACTCATTCCCAGTGCAGAACCAATAAAGAATAAAATGGAAAAACGTGTCCCTCACTATGTTTCACTAACATTTTACCTATAAAAATGAGAAGAAATGTAAGGAAAACTATACTTCCACCTCAAATGATTTAAAGACCATCATGGGCTAAACCAATCTTTTAACTATAATAGTAATATTCCATGTTAAAGAATGGTCTAAGAAGGGAGAGAGCAGGTAGCTATTTAAGCTCCATATAAATTTCATTTTTTACTCATGTACTAACCTTCATTTATCTTTTGAAGCACACAAACATTTCCTCTTTAATCATCCAAAACCCCGTGTAAAAAGATGAAGTCTCACCTATAGCACAGATGTAGAAACAGAAGCAGGAAAAAGATTAAGTGACTTACATAGGTTATGCCATTACAAACTGGGAACAAAGTCTAACCTGGTCGTCATTAAATGTGTTACAGGCACACTAATAAATATCAATGAAGTGATAAAATACTAAACTTGGTCTTATCTTCCACATGAATAAAGGTGGAAGGGGAGGCACTGGGTCAAAAGTACTTAAAACGTCTTAATTCTTTTTCTAGAGATTCCTTAAATTCCCCCTTCAACGTCTTGCACTAATTTACACAGGACACATTACCATTTACTATGTAACATTAAAGTTTCCATTTAAGAAAAAGGTCATCAATGAGATGAAAAGCATCAGGGAAAAAAGCCAAACCTGCTGAGGAGGGTAGCTGAGGGGAAATACAGAAGGAGGGTGGGTCCTTTATGATATAGTTTAGCCACTATACTGATTCTGGAACCGTCTCATCTACCTCCAGACTCCTTGCCATGAGAAATGATTAAACATCTTCGCTTTGGGGTGTTTTTTGTTTGTTTGTTTCTTTCTTTGTTTTTGCCAAAAAGAAAGAAAAAAAGTAAAGAAATGGCCCGGCTGGTGTGGCTCAGTGGTGGAGCATCGACCCATGCACCAAGAGGTTGCCAGTTCGATTCCTGGTCAGGGCACATGCCCAGGTTGTGGGCCCAATCCCCAGTGGGGGGCATGCAGGAGGCGGCCAATCGATGTTCTCTCTCATCCATGTTTCTATCTCTCTCTCCCTCTCCCTTCCTCTCTCCCTAAAATCATAAAGAAATTTTTTTTAAAAAAAGTAAAGAAACGTCATAACCTTTCATATAGGATTCATTTTTTAAAGTTTACATCTTGGAACAAAAGTGATTAAAAACTTGGCTTTTCTAAAGAGGCTTGTACGAATATGAAGCTGTGAAAATACACAAAGCTGAAGTGTCTGGAATCATTTTGCTGCCTGTAGTCTTCAGCAGGATCACAGAGTGCTCAACAATTCTCTGACCTTTTCAACCAGACTGTCGTGTTTGTTCTGAACATCTTCATTAACATCCAGTGTTAAGGTAGGCACTTCTTGTAGATCAAAGTTGGTTTTCAGTATGCTGTGCAGCAGCCAGCTTCCACACTTAGAGCGAAGCTTCTCTAAATATTCAAGAGGAATACCTTGTTCTTCATTTCTTCCCCGTAAATCAAGCATTTCTCTGGAGTGGCTCAAAAATAAATGATTCCTGCCCTGGCCAGTTTGGCTCAGCAGTTAAGGCATTGGCCCGCGGACCACAGAGTCCTGGGTTCAGTTCCTGCTACGGGCACGTACCTCGGTTGCAGTTTGTCCCCGGCCCCAGTTGGGGCTGTGTGGGTGGCAACCAGTCGATGTGACACATCGATGTTTCTCTCTCTCTCTTCCCCCTCTCTCCCTCCTGCTCTGTCTAAAGATAAATGCAAAAATGTCCTCAGGTGAGGATAAAAAATTTAAAAAAAATAAAAAATCAAAATAAATGATTCCATCCAGTTCAAGGTTCTTCATTCAGTCATGTCAGTCTTGATAAACTGTCCACTCTGTTTCATTCATGCAGTCAGATTCATACAAATTAGATGCAAAAATATACCTGTCACTCACTATACACAGATCATTTAAAAAAAATAACAGGTTTCTCTGCATCTTTGAGCTTGCCATTGAGAGAGGCAAGCTGAGCTCCTATTCGACAGAGGCAGGCATATGACTGGAAGGAAAAAGACCATTGTTCAGGTTTCTCATACATCATCTGAAGAATATTCCTGTCACTTTTCTGCCATGTCAGTTCCTGAAATTCATCTTGAATACTGTGAACCTTGCACCATCTGGCAACAGATTCAGGGGCCACTCCTCCCTGATTTGTTTAAGGATATTCACCAATGTTGGCTTCCCTGCAGTGATGTTCCCTCAGAGCAGCTCCTCTTGGGTGGGGTGGCCGTTCCTCATCTGGTGGCGGCCCCAAGCGCCTCGGGCAGGGAGAGCTGGGAAGTGGCCACAGGTGCTTGCACCGCCGCAGCCGCAGAAAGTGGCCTGACTTGCAAGCTGGACTCTGGGCCCGGCATCGGTTCTCCCGCCTGCCTGTCTCCGGATTTGATTTTGGCACGTGGAAGCAACTGGCGAGGGGGGTGCACCTGTGACGGGGCCGCGGGTCCAGAGATAGCTCCTCGGACCCCTCGGCTTTCCCCTGCCAAGGCCGGGGCCGCTGCGTGGGCTCCCCGCACGAGGGGTCACGGCTGCCTCCGTATTTAATGTTGTTCTGATTGAAGTACGTGAAGAAAATCCAGTTTCTCTCGGATATGAGGTCGGGAAAGGGACTACACTTGGAGAACCACTGGTATAGAGGCCTCTCTTGAGAAGTTTGACTGTGGAAGGCAGGAGAACAAGAGTAGCTTGCAGAGAAGAAAGTATTTTTAGGCTAAGAAGAGATCAGCTGTCATCACTGGTAAAAGAGAAGTCTCCTGGGGGAGATGGAAATAAATGAATGAGTGAAGGAATCAAACAAGCCTAACTCTTACTGAGTTTCTCCTATGTGCCAGGTGCTGTCACATATTAATGAAGATCATTCAAACCTTATAATTCTCTGAGATCGACTTTCTTTCTTTCTTTTTTTTTTTTTTAATGAGGAATTTGGGGCTGAGAGAAGATAAGGAGCTTTTCCAAGGCTATACAGAGTGACCTTTCAAAAATGTAAATCAGATCATGTCACTCCCGTTTGATTGCCTATCATCGCACTTCTAGTAATAAATGAGGAAACGGAGGGACAGTGAGAATAATTAACTTGTCTAAAGTCAGTCAGTTTGCAAAGAGCAGGTTTGAACCCAGGTACTGCCTCCAGAACCTACATGTCTAACCAAGAAACCCAAACTCCTTACCTTGGTTTACAAAGTCCTAAATGCCTGGCTCTTGCCTTCCTCTCCAACCTCTTGTCACACCACTCTCCCCCGTCTTACTAGCCTTTCCGTTTTTCCAAATTGGTAAGCTCATTTCCACCAGGTCCTTCACACAAACCGTTTCCTGTTTACAAAGCTCCTCTCCTAGTTTTCAAAAGGTTGACTTTATGTCATTCATCTCAGCTCAGATGTCACCTTATTAGGACATCCCGGGCCAATAAAAGCCCACATAGTCTCTATCACATTACCCTATTTCAATGCTCTGAAGAACTTTTATCATAATTTTCTTCTTTTCTAACAGACATCTCGCCCCCACCCACCCACCACTCCCGCCCAGTGGATTTAAGGATCATCAGATCAGAGAGCTTGTCTCTTTGGTCACCTTGGAAGGGGCCTCACAAACGGTGAAGGCTCAATGAGTTATTTGTGAAATGAATGAATGACTCCAACGAAGGAGACAACGCAATGACGTAGGCCGGGGGGTTGCAAAAGTGCGAGTCGCGGCGCTCGCGGGGCATTCTGGGGATTGTAGTTCGGCCTCCGCCGGCGGTGACGCGGCTTTGCACGCTGAGCGTTATCTATGCTCCGAGAGGACAGAGCGGCCTCGTTGTTGCGATGGCTCCTAAGTTCCGCCGCCGGAGGCGGGCCGCCCAGCCAGGCGCCCGCTAGCTTCCGCAGCGACGCGGTCTGGGAAGCGGAAAGAATCCTGCGCGGTGGGTCCGGGGAGCCCGGGGGCGGAGCGAGGGTGGGGCGGGGTGGACCCTGAACCCTGAACCCTGGATGGCGGTGGGGAGCAACGGAAGCATCTTCTTTCCAATTTGCTGAGTATAGCTCATCTGCCCAACCCACTCCCACGGCTGTGTGAGTAAAGGCTCTTCACCATCCCCATTTATCCATGGGCTAACTGGCTTGAAGAAGCTAAGTGGCTCGCTCGAGGTCTCCCTCCCAGAAAGTGGCAGTGCCGGTCTTAGAGCCCAGATCTGCCCCTTTTAGTCGCTGTGCAGCCCCAGGAGTATGTGCTTGGGCGCATGCTCCTGGTGAAGCCTGGTTAGACCCTTCCTGCCCAGCTCCCAGCCTTCCTCATCAGTGGCGTGGGCTGGCTTGCCACACTTAATGCCACCGTGTTCAGCCCTGTCGGGATTCTGAGTGAAGTCTTAAAGCTCCACCACCTCCCACTCAGGGTCTGAAAATAGGGATAGACAAGACAAAGTTACATTAATAAAATATAAGGGCATGCTGAAAGCAAAGGCAAGTACGTTCAATGTGGTGAGATTCTGCTAGCTTCATTTAGCAAATGGTTTAATAGACGGGGAAACAGGTTCAGAGACATCAAGTAACTGTCCTAGGTTTACAGAGTTTGTGGGTGGAGTGGAGATTCCAACCTAGGTTTCTCTACCTTCAAAACCTATGTGCTTTATATGCAACCTTTTTTTTTTTTAATTAATGAGCTAAATTTCTACTTATATGGCAGCTGCACTGTGTAGACCAGTTGTTCTCAGTGGGCCCCAGCTCAGCAACGTCAGCATCAACTGAGAACCTATTAGAAATGCACGTTCTTGGGCTCCACCTCAGACCCACTGAGTTAGAAATTGGGAGTAGGGCCCAGCAATGTGTTTTAAGAAGTCCTCCAGGTGATTCTGATGCACACTAATGTTTGAGAACTACTGGTGATTCACCTAGGGGTCATGTTAAAATACAGATTCTTTCAGAAGGTCTGGGAGAGACTGGAGATTCTGCATTTCTATCAAACGCCTGGGTAATGCTGAAACTGCTGGTCCATGGACCGTACTTTGAGTAGCATGGGTTTAAATTACACCTTAGAGCAGTGGTTCTCAAACTTGGATGCACATTAGAATTACCTGGGGAGCTTTTAAAATATAGGATACCTGGGCTCCACCCCTGACCTTATGAATCAGAACCTCTGGGGTGTGGCAGCCAGGTAAAAACCCACTGGGTGATTCTAGCATGCAGTGAGGGTTCAGAACTCCTGGTGTGGGGTTTGGAGTAGAGCAGCCATGAATTTGAACCCTAGCACCTCCATTTCTCAACTGTTTGACCTTGGGCAAGTGACTTAACCTCTCCTGGCCATATTTTCCTCATTTATAAAATGAATATAAGTAATCCTGGGCTTGCAAGGTGGTGAGAGGATTCTATGAGGTGGGTACATGAAGCACCTTGCTCCAGACTCAGAAACTGGGGAGGTGGGCAAACTTGGGGAAGTCTGTGGTGGGGATTTTGTGCTATAACCTGGTGGAGGTGAGTTGGCAACTGCACCCCCTTGCCTGCTAAAGCTCCCATCTGTGTGTTCCTCCCACAAGCAGCCAGAAGTGTGGGAAGATGGCGGTGAGCCACTCAATGAAGGAACGGACAATCTCCGAGAACAGCCTGATCATCCTGCTGCAGGGCCTCCAGGGCCAGGTAACCACTGTGGACCTTCGGGATGAGAGTGTAGCCCACGGACGCATAGACAACGTCGATGCTTTCATGAACATCCGCCTAGCCAAGGTCACCTACACCGACCGTTGGGGGCATCAGACTGAGCTGGATGACCTCTTTGTAACAGGCCGTAACGTACGTTATGTCCACATCCCAGATGACGTGAACATCACTGAAACCATTGAGCAGCAGCTGCAGATCATCCATCGTGTGCGCAACTTTCGCAGCCTGGGGCAAGGCCGGCGGGAATTTCCCACCAAAAAGTATAAATGAGTCTGTCCCTTCAGCAAGCCATAGTCACCACTCAGGTTCCTCCAGAGTTCTGCTGAGCCAACTGCCTACTATCCATCCCTGCCCAGAACCTGGGAAGGGAGCAGGGCCAGCTCTGCTTCCCAACTAGTATCTGACAGACAACACCTATCACAGCTGCCTTTCACGGGGTTCCACCTCCCAGACTCACCCTGGGACCCAGAATCCTATTTATCTGTGGCCTTGGGGTAGATGACAATCCCCCCTTTTGATCATTTGTATCTGAATCTCTGATTTACTGGTTCAGGGAATCTGTCAAATAGTTTTCAATCCTCTCCCAGTGAGGATTATTACATGTGCTCGGCCTCAGCCACCCCTAAGTGTCCCCATTTCTCTTGCAATTGTGTCTGTTTTCTCATAAAACTAACCTTGGACACAAACAAGTGTGTGCCTCATTCTTTCCCTGATGAGTGTGGGCCCCTGTTGGTCCTGTACCCTAGGGTGCTGGGTCTCCAACTTGGCTGCACATTGCAAGCACCTGCCCCACCTTTACTTATTCGGATTTCATTGGTATGAGGTATGGCCTGGGCATTGGATTTTTGTAAGTTTCTCACGTGGTACTACTAAGCAGCAAAGTTTTAGAATTGTAATAGGAGAGTCCTTCAGTCTGGTTGGGTCGAAAGTGACTTTTCTGTTCAGATTCCCTGTTGAGGGGGCTGTTAGTTTCATTGCTATTTCCTGAGGTGGAGAGGTGGGAGTAATCCTGGCCCGCCCTCCCTCTCCCCCCCCCAAGTATGGGAACTCATCCAACAGCAAGAAATCAGGCTCCAATTCTGAGAGTCATTGGGTCCTCAGGGAAGAAGGGGTTCTGGAAGTTAGAACCCTAGTCTTTGTTTTTGCTGCCTTGCAGCCATACCAGCCCCCAACAGGTAAACAACCATCTCTGTTCTTTGAAACTAGAGGCTTTGTCTTCATGAAACAAACATCCATGGATCAGCTGCCATGGGCCAAGCCTGCTGAGCACACATTGACAATAAGATATGGTCCTTTCAGGAGAGGGGATTATAATCTAGTGGAAGAGTGGTCAAAAATGAAGTCCAGCCTGAGAACTGCTTCACCAGAGTTTTGAATAAGACAGGGCCCTTGAGATGCTGTTATTTCTTGAGGGAGATTTGAGGGGAGTGTTCATTTGGGCACCAGCAGCCCAAGGTCATTGCATTCACATTTCAGCACAGTCTTTGTCAAAGTGTTGTCCTTGGACTACGTCATCAGAACCAACTGGGATGTGTCTAGAGCCACTTTCGTGGCTCCCCCTTCCCCCAGACTTGAACCAGAATCGAAACTGAGACTCTGCATTATTAATTTAAATTTAAACTGAGAAGGAGCCTGCCATTTAAAGAACCAGGTACTCACTCACCATGAGGCTTCTGATACTGCTTTTATTTCATTGTGGCCCGGAGGTCCTGGAAACTGCTCAAATTCTGCCCTTTGCCTTCATGAGAGAACAATGGATCCCAATAGGAGAAAACTACTCTGAGTTTCCAGGACCCTATGACAGCCAAGGTTAAGGGAGTAACACCACAGGGTGACTACTGGTAAGAAAAAGCAGAGGGCAGGCATTGAAGGAAAGGCCTCATAGTGGAAATGTTCCTATACTCACAGCCAGTGGGGAGAAAGCCACCGGTCTGGAAAGAACTGGTGAGAGCCCCCACCGCAGCCTCCCTTGCACGTGGTTCCCACGTCTGCAGGTGTTCCCAACTTCAAGAGGGCTTATGCTATCAGTTTGGCCTAGGGATGGAGGTAAAGTCTAGCTCTGAGGCTTTAAATGGTGTGCCAGGGGCTTCTACATCCTCAGCAGAGCCAGGGAGAGCCCCCAGGCCAGGGAGGAAAGAAGGGCCAGTGCAGATTGCTAAGAAAGGCTCAGGGCATGTTCCATAAGTGTGAGCCAGACCCAGCAGAGCTGCTGTCATTCTGGGCAAGGCACAGGGAGGGAAGATGGGAAGGAGAGGAACCTGCCCCCTCTGAGACACACTCATGCTGAATCCCTGGATAGAGCACAGCTCAGTCTTCAAGCCCCAAGGTTATGGGTCTTTTGGCATTCTGTCCTGGATTGCTGGGAAAGGCTGTCAGGGGCCCAGGTAGGGGCTGAGGGAGCTCAGTGCCCACCAGCCTATTGCAAGCCAGGAATTCCCTTACTGCCGCTGATCAGCCATTCCACAAGTAATTCTAGTCTCAGTGCTAGCTACATACATTGTCATCAAGGAACATTGAGATGGACAAGGGTCCTAGAGAGGGAGACTTAACAACAACAAAAAATTTATACATGTCGTGAAGGAAATAGGGCAGTTTGAGAGAGGGTAGAGAGGTGGCTTTATTTTGCAAAGTGTGGTCTGAAGAAATAAAATTTTTTTTAATATGTTTTTTTTTATTGGTTTTTCAGAGAGAGAAGAAGGGAGAGAGAGATAGAAACATGGATGTGAGAAACATCGATCGGCTGCCTCTTGCATGCCCCCTACTGGGGATCGAGCCTGAAACCCAGACATGTGCCCTGACCAGGAATCTAACCGAGACCTCTCAGTCCACAGGTCTATGCCCAATCCACTGAGCCACACCGGCCGGGCGGAAGAAGTGAAATTTAAACTGAGAAGGAGCCTGCCATTTAATTTTTTTTTTCTTTTATCCTCACTAGAGGACATTTTTGCATTTATCTTCAGATAGAGCAGGAGAAGAGAGAGAGAGAAACATTGATGTGAGAGAGACACATCGAGTGGTCGCCACCCACACAACCCCAACAGGGGCCAGGGACAAACTACAACCAAGGTACCTGCCCTTATTGGGAACTGAACCTGGATCTCTCTGGTCTGCAGGCTGACGCTCTAACCGCTGAGCCAAACCGGCCAGGGCAGGAGCCTGCCATTTAAAAAGCCAAAGGAAGGCAGAGGAAACTGCCAGTGCAAAGGTCCTGAGGTTGGAAAGCTTAGTGGTTTGGGGCAATAACAAGAATACCATTGTGACTATTGAGGCAGGAGAAATGGAAGAGGGGTGGGGCAAATGATACAAAGACCCGTGGGTAAGGAATGTAGCCGGTTCCAATTTCTGGTGTGCAAGAAATATAACTTGAATTTTGTCTAACTGAACTGAATTTATATTTCCTCTCACTCAGCCAGAATGGTAGAAACTTTAATGCAGTCATTTCAAAGTCCACCACCACCACCACCACCACGACTTTCCTTGGAATTGGTTGAATTCTAGGGCACTTTGTTTCAAGATGCCAAAGCATGGGAAGGGTACCCTGATCTGGTGGTCACCCAGTCACACTAGCATCCACTGAGATGTCACGTTTTGTTCTGGCCTTTTGTTTTCGATCCACTCGGGTTGCATAGCTCCACAAGGGTTTTGTTCTGAGTGGTGTCATCAGCCCACTCAGGTTGCTGTTGAGTTGCTCCTCCCTGACCAGAAGACCTCTTGACTTCCCCTTCAAGTGTAACTCATACCCTTCTCAATGTTCAGATTTTTTTATTTTTTATTCCTCACCTGAGGATATTTTTCCATTTATCATTAGATAGAGTGGGAGGGAGGGAGAGAGAGAGAGACGGAGAGAAAAATCTACGTGATAGAGCCACATCAACTGGCTGCCTCCCGCAGGACCCAACCAGGGCCGGGGACGAACCACAGCCGAGGTACGTGCCCTTGACCGGAATCGAACCCACGACTCTTTGGTCCTCAGGCCAACACACTAACTGCTGAGCCAAACCGGCCAGGGCTCAATGTTCAGATTTTTATCCTACTTTTCCCAGGCCAGTCAGGCCCAAATTCTTAGGATCTTGGGTCTGTTAGACCCTGTTTGCCCACATTCAGCACACAGCTGTTTCATCAGAGGGTTTTGTTACTTCTTGGTGCTCCCCCAGGGAAAGGAGCACAACTTTTCCTGCTTTCCAGTCCCTGAGACCCAACTGATCCCCTCCAGCTACGAGGCTGCAGAGAATCTTTATTCTCAGGGCCCACTGCCCCCAAGTCAGTCTCCCAGATCCCCCTGTTACAGTTTTCTAAATTGGTGTCTGCTCAGAAATTCTTTCCATTCCTCCCTGAAGGCTAGGCCTTTAGAATTCAGAAGCTAAAAATGAACTCTGCATTCTGTTGCATCATTTGTTTCCTGACATGGGGAATGCAGATTAACTTAACTATCTGCATAAAGGAAAGGCTCAGGGATACCAAGGAAAAGATGAACATATTTCAAATGTCATCACCCCATCCAAATTCAGGTTTTGTGCTACTCATGTTATTACCTTTGTTCAAGCCCACACGTACATCATTGTGGGGGTCCTCACTGATGACTGAGCCCTCAGGAATTCTGAGAGTTCAGGTGGTGCCATGTTCCCTCCCTCCCCTCCTGTTCCTAGAGAGAAGAGTACAGAGGTCTCTCTCTCTCTCTCTCTCATTTGTGGGAGGGGACTCCTACCAGGACTGTGAGGAGAAATGGGTGGGCAGGCAGCCTGAAATTCACATCTCCCTGATATAACAGCTCTAGCTTTCAGCTGGATGGGATTTGAAGGGATCTGAAGGAGATCATCCAGTTCAGTGAGTTCCAGTCTGGCATCCCTGGCTGAAGGATCCCTGAGGGCAGCAGGGGTCCCTTGAGTTCTTATGGATGTTCCAGAAGGACCCAGAGAAACAGCACAGAGTAAGTGAAAAGTAACCAAGCTAGCTTGGTCTCTGCTTTGGGCTGGAATTACACCAACAGTATGGTGGTCACCCTGGCTTGCTCCTTCTGATCACAAGTTCTAATGGCTATGATACGAGGCTTTAATCAATAAAAGGGGAGAAATGACTTGATGCAGGTTGTGCAGGAGACAAAATCTTACCAAATGTGAGGCTCATGTGGAGGGGAAAATACTAAAAGAAGCTTTGAAGGTGAGAAGGTTGGGAAGCGCTGAGCCTGTCTAACTCTGTCATTTCTTTTCTTTATTGACATTAGAGAGAGAGGAAGGGAGAGGGAGAGGGAGAGAGAGATAGAAACATCGATGAGAGAAAACATCGATTGGCCGCCTCCTGCATGGCCTCCACTGGGGATCGGGCCCACAACCTGGGCATGTGCCCTGACCAGGAATCAAGCCGGCGACCTCTTGGGGCATGGGTCCACGCTCAACCACTGAGCCACACCAGCTGGGCTAACTCATTTTTGTGTGTGTGGTAGATGCTTGATATAGCTTTACTTTATTTCTTTTAAAAGAACCTAAACTTAACAGTAGCCATAAACAAGTACTACAGAAGGAAAGAGCCTTAAAAGATGCACTGCATTTTCTAGGTTCAAATGAACAGCAATCATTCACATTTTTCAGACCCCACCATATTAACTCTGACCCTGTAACCCACAGTTGCCGGTGAGAACTTCACCTTTCTATTTCTTGTGGGTAACTATCATTTTATAGTTGAGGAAACAGCCCCAGTTTCCTCAGGGGGAAGGGAAGGGACTATCCTCAGATCCCATGCTTAAGTTAATGGCAGAATGCCAAGATGGTCATCATGAGTAGCTACTGCTTGTTGGGTCTCACTGTGTGCCAGGCCCTGTGACAGGGCCCTACATGCTCCAGGAGGGCAGAGCTATAGTCTGTTTGGTCCCACTGGATCTACAGTAGCTAACTCAGTGCTCTGCACCTAACAGGCCCTCCGTAAATCCTTGTGGAATGAAAAAATCATCTCATTTCATCATTATAACAACCCTGGAGGTATATGTTAATAGCCCCATTTTACAGATGAGTAAACAGACCCAGAGAGGTTAAGTGACTTGCTCAAGGTCGAAGAGCCAGTGAACAGCAAAGCGGGGATTTGAACTCAGGTCTGTATGACTCAAACTCCATAATACCACACTATATTATTCTGCTTCCCAGCATCCTGACATCACACTGATGACAGAATAAGATAAGCAATGCCCTGCTCATCCCAGTGGTGGTACCCAGTCACCAAGTGTGGGCCTGGCACTCAAAACTTGCTATACCCAGTTCTTGGGGCTTGGCCACAAAGAGAAGCCAGAAGCCAGCCAGTAAGAAGGATTTGCTGGGTTTAAGAAGGCTGAGTAAGCTCGTTGGGGTTGAAGGTCTCCTCTTCTCCTTCTGTGATAGGCAGGCCTGCCTATACCTCATCAAGCAACCATCTCATGCTTTTTGTGACAGGCGTCACTTTGTTTTGGCAGCACTGTCTGCCAGTATGCCCAGAGTTGGAGAGCCAGCAGGAGAGGATGTCACTGTGTGTGTGTGTGTGTGTGTGTGTGTGTGTGTGTGTGTGACGCAGCAGTCTCATGTTGGTGTCCTGATGACAGTTTTTCATTTCCTCTGGCTGGCACCTTTAGTTTCTATTCATTACCCTTCTCCTCCCCTCCTTCTCTTCCTCCTTTTCTTCTTTGTTAAAATCCTATATTTTGAATCAGCTGAGAGTCTCCTGGGGGTGGGGATGGTGGTGTCAGCTCCTAGTGATTCATCTAGCTGATAATTAGAGCTCTGGAAAACCCAAAACTCTTTCCTGTCAGAGTCAGGGCTTCCGGAATCCCTAGGCTTTTCCCTTTGTCAGAGAGGAGAGCTTTGGGGGCTTTGGTCTGGCTTCTTTGTGCCTGACTTTCTGTCATCCACTTCATCAGAGCTCTGTAACTGAGGTGAGTATAAGCAATCTTACTCACCTGGTCCTGTGAGCAGCTGTTTCCACACTCACTGAATCCTCACAGTGTTATCCCTATTTTGACAGATGGGGAAGGTTGAGGAACTTACACTCATCACTCAGCCTGTAAGGAATGCAGTAAGGATTCAAATCCAATCTTTTCAGAATCTGCCAGAGTTGTTTCAGCCTTGCTATAATAAGTTGTATGTCTTTGGGCAGGTTACTTCCCGTCTCCGAGATCTAGATTCTTCATCTGTAAATAGACTCCTAACCTGATGTCCCTAAAATGCTTGTGACACAACAGTGGGAGCTGTTTTGATTACTATTGTTATTCAGCCCCATCAGCTCAGTGGACACCAGGCATTCAGACAGACAAAAGATGGACAACAGGAGAAGGCAGCCAGATTCATACACCAGCTCTCATGTGCTGCCACTGCCTGTGTGGAGATGACAATTGCACATACATGTAAGTGCTGGACTACACGCCCTAGTAAAACGCAGCAGTGCACACAGGCTTGGACACGTGTGCCCACACATGGATGCAGAGTGACCCAGGGGACAGCTGGCGAAACACCTGGGAGTCAGACTGTCATATGCAACAAGCACCCCGGCTCACACCTCTGAGACAAAGGAGTGACGGCCATGGTCGCTGGTGCTGCTGCCACTGGTCCCTTTTAGCTGCTTCTGCATGCCAGGGGAGGGAAGCCAGGCTCTCAGAGGGCCCCAGTGAGTCACCAGCCTGATGCAATCAATCCCTTTAAAGGGCTCCTCTGCTGGTGCAAGAAGCTGATTCATGGAGGGCGTGGTTGCAAGAGGAGGAGGAGAAAGGGACCGAAACTACAACAGGAGGGGCTGGGGTTAGGTAGCTGGAATCGTTAGTAGAACTCTTCTCTATAAACCTCCCTGGTCAAGCCTTCAGGGATCTTCAGGTTGAAGCAGGGTTTCAACAAAAGCGAGGGGCCCCGAGGGAAAGGAATTGTGAGGGCTACGACAGGAATTTCTGTCATTTAATCAGTCGAACCGCTGCGCTCTCAGCACAGAACTCTAGAAACCGAGAGATGGGGATCTAGGAAGAGCCATTTTTTTGATAAATACACTACAACTGGCCGATCTTCCAACTGTTGGAATCTTCTAACCCGGCAGGGCGAAACTGGAGGGCACGCGAGGTGGCTTGGAGTCGGGGCGGGGGGCGGTGCCTCAGGCCCAGCCTCTCCGCAGACTTAGATAAGCGGTAAGTACCGCCTCTTTAGCGTCTCAGCCTCCAATCGTTTTCGCAGGTCTCGGTCCGGACCCCACCCTCAACCAATCCGCAATTGGAATCTGGCCTCTTGCCTGTAGGCTTCCGCCCATCGTCAAGATGGTACCCAATCTCAATGCCGTGAGGCCGTAGACACGGGCGAGGGGCGGGGCCCGGAGCGGGGGCGGGGCTGCGGCTGGGGCCTGGAGGAGGGGGCGGTGCGTCACTTCCGTTGTCAGGTGGCGGCGCCGCAGCCATGGAGGGAGGCGGCGGCGGCGGCGGCGGCTGCTCAGGCTGCTGCGCTGGGAGGCGGCGGTGAGCGGCTCCCACGCCCCCGGCCCGGCCCCGGCCCCCCGGGACGGAGCTCCGAGCAGTCCTGGCTCCGGGCTACGGACTATGGGCGAGCAGCGCTGAGCACCGGGGGAAGGTGAGGACAGGGGGTCTGGGATCGGGGAGCCGGGCGGGGGGTGCGGGTTTTCTGGGCGGGCCTCAGCGGCCGTGGAGATGGGACCGTGGTGACAGCCCGAGGCCGTCTGGCTGTGACAGAAATGGCAACAACAAATGCCCCCTCTTCTGCTGGGGTCTGCCGTTCCCGGGCAACGAGGGTGGGAGCTGCTGCGCGCCGGAGACTGGGGGCCACGGGGAGCCTCAGTCCCGCGGAAGCCCTGGGAGGTGGACACTGCCAGCCTTGCCCGGAGTCACTCCGTCAGTAAATGAAGGCACCGGCGTTTGAATCAGCCAGGTTTTTCCCAAGAGACAGCTTCTGCCTCTCCATTCTTCCCTCCTGATCCGACAGTGACTTGAAAGTTAGAACGAGTCCCCAGGGAGAGCCAGCCAGGGCTTCCTTCAGGAGCCCTCACCCGTTGGCACGGGCACCATCGCTGCTGGGGAATTTTCGCCTCCTGGGCGGCGTTCAGGTGCGGGTCAGAGCTACCTGCTTGCTAGAGCTACGTTTTGGTCGGCCTTTTTCAAGGAGAGAGCCTGCTGCTGTGGTCAGTTTCACCTGCCTTGCCGGGTCAGGCCCGCCCATTCCCACGCCACTTGGCCTCACCTTCCAGCGGATTGGTGGGGGAGTTGGGATTCCCGACGCCGAGTTCTCTGCCCACCCCCACTCCGTAGGTTCGATGCCCGTTTGTTGGCGGAAGGAAGAGATGACAGCCGCCTTCTGTGGCAGGATAGACTTTGCTCTGTTTTAAGTCGCGGGAGGAAACCGGTTGGCTTTGCTTGGTTTTGAGAGCAGTGGGGAAGAGGGTAGTCACTCTGGGCTGGGCGCCTTTACCTCTTGGCTTCGCTTTCATGAGATAAGAAAGAGCAGAATATGTAATTGTTTGTAAACAGTGCTTGTGAGCTGCTCCAGCGCTGTAATGGCCCTGCAGTGCTAGTTGTTTGTGAGTTAGATCTGGACAGTCTGGAGATAGATAGCCCTCATTCATTCATTCATTCATTCATTCCCCACATGACAACAACAGTATCCTTGCCTGGAGAGGTAAGTACCCTGTATTATAGTGGTTAAGAGTGGGCTTCGGAGGCCCTGGCCAGGTAGCTCAACTGATTAGAGTGTTCTCCCTATATGCCAAGGTTGTGGGTTCGATCTTCAGTCAGGGCACATACAAGAATCAGCAATGAATGCATAAATAAGTGGAACACCAAATCGATGTTTCTCTCCCTCTCCCTCTCTCCCCCTTTCTGTCTGTCTGTCTCTCTCTGTCTCTCAAAAATAAATATTTTTTTTTTAAAGAGTGAGCTTTGGAGCCAGATTTCCTGAGTTCAAATTCTGGCACCGCAGCTTTCTAGCTGTGTGACCTTGGGTACATTGTTTAACCTCTCTGTGCCTCAGTGTTCTCATCTCTAAAACAGAGGTGATAACAGAGTTGTTAGGAAGATTTAAAAATTTAACACATTTATGTCCTGGCTGATTTGGCTCAGCAGTTAGAGTGTTGGCCCTCCGACCAAAGGGTTGCGGGTTTGATTCCTGGTCAAGGGCATGTACTGGGTTGCAGGTTTGATCTCCAGCCCCAGTTGGGGTCGTGTGGGAAGCAGCCAATCAATGTGTGTCTCTCACATCGATGTTTCTCTCCCTCCCTCCCTCCCTTTTATTCTATCTAAAAATCAATGGAAAAATATCCTCGAGTGAGGATTAACAAAAAAATGTTAACACATGTAAAACACATAGAACCATGTCTACTACATAATAAGAGTTCAGTAAATGTTAGCTATTACTCTTATTTCAAGAAGCTTATGATCTGGTAAAGGGAGACTGACCTGTAAACAGATAGTTGCAGTGTGGTCTAAAAAAGCTAGTAGCAGCCAGAACAAGAGGGCTGTGGGAGCCCAGCAGAGGAAGCTGCTAGTTCAGCCTGGGTATAGGGAGGGTCCTGGAAAGGTTTGGCCGAAGTGATGATGTGGGAGCCGTGTCTAGAAGGATGGGAAGACTTAGCCAGGTGAGAGTGAAGTAGCAAGGTGTTCTATTTAGAGAGAGACAAGTACATTCATAGTTTATTCCAGGAACCTCAGCTTGTTCCATACGGTGATATGAAAGCCGACATGGTGCAAGGTAAGGCAGTATAGATTAACAAGGGAACACAGCATTAATAATTTGGGACTTTGTGCCAAGGGCCATGGGGAGCCAGTGAAAAGGTTTTAGGCGGAGGAGTGTCATAATTGGATCTAGTTTTAGAACTGTCTCCCTTGAGTCCCAAAAGAAGAAGGAAGAAGGAAAAGGACTGGAGACCTCTTCAGAGGCTGTTGCAGGCCTCTAAGAGAGGAGAATTGGTGCTAGGGTGGCGGGTCTTTGCTGAGAAAGCACTATATGCAACCGGTGGCGGGTGACAGGCTCCCTGATTGCCCTGGACTGCTCTGCCTATCACAGAAGTGCCTGGGACATGTGCTCCACTCTTCTGGGATTGCAGGTTGCTGGGGCAACTAGAGAGGTGAGGCTGTCCTCTCAGAAGGCCAGTTGTAGGGGGGTCCTGCATTTGCTCTCTTATGCCTCTAATTTGACCTTTTGGGAAGGCAGCAGCTTGTAGTGATTAAGAGCCTGCTGGGTTCTAATCCCAGCCCTGCCAGTCACTAGAGGTTACTTATTCTCTCTATGCCCAGCTTTCTCATCTGTGAAATGGGGATAGTTAGAGCCCCTCCCTAGAAGGGCAGTTGTGAGAATTAAGTAAGATGTGGCAGGTTGAGCATTTGACACACACCGACTGTTCATTGTTATTACAGGCTGCAGGAAAGAACTTCAAGAATTAGTCAATGCAGTTAGTAGCAACTAGAACTGTGTCCCATTGAGCTGTCAAGTGTCCTAAGGGATCTCAAAATTACAGAATGTTATTGTATTCATTCTGAAAAGGAAATCTGTGGGGAACTTACTCACTCTGTATAGGAACCATTCAGATGATTCAACTTGGCTCTTTAAAAGAAACTTTTTTTAGCCTGGCCGGTGTGGTTTAATGGATTGAGCATTGTCCCATGGACTGAGAGGTCCCGGTTCGATTCCCAGTCAGGGCACATGCCCAGTTTGCTGGCTCGATCCCCAGTAGGGGGCATGCAAGAGGCAGCCGATTGATGTTTTTCTCTAAAAAAATCAATAAAAACTTTTTTTTTTAAATAGAAGAACCATTTTTTAAAAAATAGAAATAGGAATGCTGAGGAGGACAAATGTATTTTAAAGTAGGAGAAAAAGTATTTAGAGGTTCTTCTGTGTTTGTCCCTATCAGTGACCTTAGTCTGGTGTCTGAATTAGTATCAACAGGAAACCTCTCACACATTGGTGTGTGTGGTGGCTCAAAATCCAGAACCCGAGTTCCACACCGATGAGCTCCCATATGTTGCTGTGGATGTGCTGAGTACAGGGTGGGGGAGTGAGGGGGGCAGAAGGAGAACAGAGAGGTAGGCAGCAGGGACAAGGCAAGCCCCTAACCAATTAACGCTTGCATAGAGCTTGGCAAGTCTCTCTCGAAGTCTGTGCAGCATGTAATGGGAACCCAGAGGAAGGACTGATCCCCCTGGAAGAAGAGAAGAAGATTGGGGAGAACTTTGGAGAGTCCTTAGAGCTTAAACTGGGTCTTGAAGGGTGAATAGAGTTTTCTGAGGGCTCTTGAAGCACTCCAAGCAGGGGAGCAGCAAGGGCACAGGCCTGGCTGTGTGCTGGGGTGTGTGCATTTTAGATGTTCTAGCACAGGGTGTGAAGGCACCTGGCTGCAGGACATGCTGGAGAAGTAGGACCAGTGCTAAAATGCTATTGGTGATGGGATGCTTGAAGTGGAGGAAACATTAGACTTGCATGTTCCCAAGAGCCCTCTGGCTGTGGGTGGAGGATGAATTGGGGAGAGAGCGAGTCTGGAGTTCCTGTAGGAGGCTGTTACAGTAATCAAAGCAAGGGCTAGTCGGGGCTTGGATCAGGGTAGAGGCAGTTGGGATGGAGAGGAAGGGCAGAGAATAGGGCTGTTTTGGGGGAAATCAACTAGACTCTGGGAGTGTTTGGAATTGATGGTTAAGGGAGGAGCAGCAATGGCAGGTGACTCTGAGGTTCCTGGTTTGGGTGACAAAGTGAATGATAGTGTAGAGATAGGATGGCTGGAAGAAGACAATGACCAGTGAAATCTGCCAGCTCCATTCAGTAAGCCCTGTGCACACTCTCACAGGACAGGATCAGTTGTGAAGTCTGTGGCACCCTGTCTGGCTTTGGGCCAGGCTTCCCTCTGGTTTTGCCTGAGTCAGTGCCTGAGAGAAGGCAGCTTCCCTTCCTTTACCTTTCTTCTGTCCTGATTTGCCCAGGGAGGTGAACTTCTTCAATGTTTCAGAAACTCAAGAGGCTGAGTCTGAAAAACTCCCATTGTTTCTGCAGCTTTCAAATGGCCCTAAAGTGCAAGCCCTTCACTGATTCAGCAAGCAACAGACTGATGGGGTCTTGTACAGCAGCTACCCTCTGGGAGGGATGGCTTTCCCAGCTCCCTGGAGATCTTATCTAGAAAGAGACCCTGAGATTGCTGTAGCCTCAAATGATCTGGGTCAGCCCTCTCAGTCCCTCTTCTCGGGAAGGAGAGGTATCAACCAGAGGCTACCTAGGACCCACTCCGAACCATAGAAGTGCCCTTATCGCCTTGAGCTCAAGGGGAGTGCGGAGCTAGACCTGGATGGGATTGGGCTGTGGAGAGGGATGTGCTGGTAGGCAAGGCTTCAGACGGGCCCTTTGGAATTGCAGAGCTCTCCAGATTTGTCCTTGTGTTTGTGGTGTGGAAAAGAAAGTGGCCTAAATTAGAGCATTTCTTTCTCCTCCACCTGCTCAGGTGGGACTGTGGTTTTTGAAGGTGACCCAGCCCACAGCAGCCCTGCATATCCTCTGGATCTGTAATCAATATCCCCAAAGAGGGAAAAGGATGCTGTTGCTGGCTTTGATTTACTTACTATGTTAGAAATGGTTCCACTTTGGTACATCCATGTCTGGATCATTTGAGGCTACAGAGTGTCATCTTGTGTCTAATTTATTTAGTAAGTTCTCTACTGATGTACTTAGGTTATTTTCTGTCTTTGCTCTCCAAACAAAGCTGAAGTGACCATCTGTAACATGTGATCTTGCCCAGCTTAGATTTCTGCAGGATAAATTCTAGAAGAGGGATTGCTGCTTCAAAGAGTACTTTTTCTTTCTTTATTGATTTTAGAGAGAGGAAGGGAGAGGGAGAGAGAGATAGAAACATCGATGAGAGGGACATCAATTGGCCGCCTCCTGCATGCCCCCCACTGGTGATTTGGCCCACAACCTGGGCATGTGCCCTGACCAGGAATTGAACTGGCGACCTCTTGGTGCATGGGTCGACGCTCAACCACTGAGCCACATCGTCTGGGCTCAAAGAGTACTTTTATTATTATTACTGGTTAAAAATTTTCTAGCACACACACACACACACCCCTCTTTTTTAAGGATTTTTAAGAGTTTATTTGAGTCAAACTAACGACAATTTCCAGGAAGCAAAATCTGAGTGGATTGAGAAAATGCTCCCTAGACGTCCTTTGAATAAACTGAAGCAGCCTGCTTTTCCCCCAGCAAGCAAAAGTAATCCTTCTGGGTTGAGGTCCTCCTTCCTGACAGCCCAGTAGTAGTCATCCTCTTTTGGCTAATGGCAGTCTGTCTTGGATGTGTGAGTTTAGACTCCCTGGTATGGCAGTATACAAGCCTGCTGATTCAACGAAACTCGAGTTCTTGGAAAGCATAAAGGTATAGCAAGACTGAGAAGGGCTCTTGTCATTCAGAATGAAGCTGTTTCCTCTGAATATGTATATACACTGTCATCTACTTGGCAAAAGAGATAGAGGATCTCTAGCCTTTAGGGAGTCTTTGACCCAAGGGACCAGACAGAAGAGAAAGTGGCCTGGACGTTGCCATGGGAATTGTCAAGAGCAGGACTGGTGTGCCTGTCATTTGTCTTTGGGTGTGATGAGGAAACAGCAGGTGCTTCTAGGGAGAGGCTCGGGTTCATCTCCTTGGGAGACCTTGGGACTGGTGGAGCTCAAACTTCTTTGGAGCTTTTGGAACCCACTGCTGGCATCTGCCAACTTTGGGGAGCAAGAGTCCTGCTCCTTTTTGCAGTAGATAAGGAGCTCCTGGCATTACTGTGTTTGGGACAAGTTCCAGGGAGTGTGTTCTATACTGAATCCTCTCCCAAGGTGGTCTCTCCTAAAGGAACGGAAGGAAAACAGCCAAAAATAAGGATCCCCACCATCTTCCAGGTCCTTGGCTAAGTACTGTGCAATACATATTGAATCTTTCTCTCATTTAAGGAAGAAAGGGTTATTTCTTTTACAGAGGAGAACCCCCAGGCTCAGAGCGGTTAAGTAACCTGTCCACTGTTATACAGCCAGCAAGGGCAGAGCTGGATTTCTAGCCCACACTTGTGTGATGTTGGAGCGCATGCCATTCCATTTCTCCATCCTAGCCAGACTGTGGCCCCAGGGAGCCCAGCCACATGGCATCTTGGACTCATAGAGCCATAAGGCTGGCAGGGACCTTGACAAAGCTGAAGCACTTCTTTGCCAGAAGAATGGAAACTGCCACTGCCTAGAGACAAGTCCCTCCCTGCCCTGTGAGTAGTGGGTTAGGAGACTTTCAACCATGTCAGCCAGCAGTTCTACCCCTTGCTAGCTGGGTGACCTTGGACAAGTCACTTTCTATCTCCAGCCCCAGTTTCCTCCTCTATAAAATGGACATAATGCTTCTTGCTGCTAAGGTTGTAATATGGATTTAAACACTAAGTGTTATTGTCTATAGTTGTCTATAGCAGATTCAGTCTAGTGCCTGGCCTGCAGTCAGGACCCAGGCGCTAGCTCTAGTGAGAGGCCCAGGTGAGCTCTTTGCTAACAGGTCTGTCCCAAAAGCGGCATTATGAGCCAGCTTCCAGGTCTCCCATTAGAATGGTTTGGTGGTCCTCCCAGCCCTTATGGATACCAGCAGAATTCTGTTCCTTATTTGCAAGCTACCTGGGAGAGCTTTAGTGTACCAGGAGTGGTGGTTTTGTCCCTTCCGCCCCGCTCCTCTCCTGTTGTAGCCTGGGATCAGGACACTTACACACACACACACACACACACACACACACACACACGTGTTCCCGTGCCATGCTCCCTCAGTGCACCGCCTCTGAGGCCCAGCCTTCCCTGATTCCATTACTGCTCTTAATTTTAATGAGTTCAGAAAATTTCTAGATTTTTTTAATCCATTTAATATGTTGTCCCCGGATAGAGGACGTATCAGATATTAAACTGATAAAAACAGATACTACACTTGATCTTAGCCAAAAGGCCAAGAAGCGATAGATTTTTTAAAAAATTATTATTATAGTAGTTTATAGTAAAATAGTTAAACAATATGGAAGAATATAAAACAAAATTCTCCCTCCTCTCCTTGGGTCCCTAGTTCTACGCCTGAAGGTATCCATTGTCAAGTTTCTTCTAGAAATTTCCTATGCATATTCAAAGGTGTGTATAATCTTTTTTTTTTTACCCAAATGGGATCATGTTATACAAATAGTACTGCGTTTTGCTTTTTTTAAAATGTAATGTGTCATGGACTCTTTACCTATCAGCAAGTGTGGCTTTAGTCTTAAAGGCTGTGTAGTAGTCCATTGTCTGGATGGAACATGATATAGGGAACCAGTCCCCTCTGGGTGGACATTTAGGTTGTTTCCTGTCTGAGATGTGTGTGTGTGTGTGTGTGTGTGTGTGTGTGTGTGTGTGTGTGTGTTTTGAGTTTTGTGGTTTTGTCTTTTGTGATTTTTTTCACTGCTGCACATAGACACCCTCAAGCAATTAATCTTTGTGTGTTTGTGTGAGTATATTTTTAGGATAAATCTCTAGAACTGGCATGCTGGACCCATGGTGTGTGCATTTTTTACTTTGTTGGTTGTCATTTCATGCATGTCTTCTGTTGGGCCTGTGCAGGGGTTCTCAGGTGGACAAGGCCTCAGGCCCTGTCCTCAGGAGTTCACCCTCTTGAGAGACACAGGCAAGCAGACGTGCCATGAGCGTGCGCTTGCCAGTGCATGGACAGTGTCTGTCACGGAGGCTTGTGGCCCTCGGGATTGGCCATGGCTTGTCCCCCAGGCTCAGAGCAGGTGAGGCCCTCATGTCGGCCCACTGAGTGGCTCTCTGATGGCCCAGCCTGCCACCTGCCTCTGTAATCTTGTCCCTCCGAGCAGCCACAGCCAGCAGCATTTAGTAAAACTGCAGAAAGTGAACTGTATTGTTCATTGTCAAAGTTGTGAAATTTAATTGAATTTAATTTTTGATAGAGGCAGTTAAGGAAAGGCAGTTTGCTGGCCCTGGTCCTAATTGCCTTTCTCACAGGATGACTGTAGTGATTTCTGCTGTTAAAAACAGTTTAAAGAGAGAATCACGTGTACCTGGGCCTGGCCTGGGCTTTCCTGGCTGTCACTCTGGAAATCTGGGATAGAAGGAAACTTAGCATTTGTCTAGTGCCTCCCACACTCTTACTCCCAGCAGTCCTCAGGGAACCCTGTGTGGAGCATCACTGTCCTCCTCTAGGTAGGAGACTGAGGAGCAAGAGAAACACATGCCCAGGTCGCACAGTGGACCCCAAGATGGCCCTCAGACTCGGCCAGCCCTTCTTTAGTTGCTTGCTGCATTCTCCTTGCCTGATTTGGACCATTGTGAGTGGCAAGAACCTGAAGTCCACATGGGACCCTGTGGCAGGCCTTGTTACTGGCTGAGTCACTACACAAAGCAATAACTGATGGTTTGAGCTGAGGGACCCCTATTATGTGTTCATGTCAGGGCCCCCCTAATTGTAGGAGGCTGGCATGACAGGGAGGGCTGTCAGTGACTCAGCCTGCCATCACTGTGCATGGCAGAAGCCCCTCCACCCCCGGCAGAGCCAAGAGGCCACCAAGAATGTCTCCCAAGCCAGTGTGCTTCACTGTTTCCCCAGGCTGCTTCTCTGGATGGGAGATACCAGGGCAGCACAGCTCAAGAAAGAGCTATTAAGTCTGTCCCTTCCTCCTCTGACACCCACACACAGTGACGGATTATTTGTTGTCACATCAGCTGCTTCCGGAGGCTCTGGGGAGGGGTAAGCTGAGCGCAGGGCTGGTGATGCTGCCCTGGATTCTGCTCTGGTGGCTTTTATGTTTTATTATTTTTGTTAATCCTCACCCGAGGATATTTCTCCCATTGATTTTTTTTTTTTTTTTTTTAAGATAGAGTGGAAGGGAGGGAGACAGAGAGAGAGAGAGAGAGAGAGAGACAGAGAGAGAGAGAGAGAGAGAGAGAGAGAGGGAAACATCTGTGTGTGAGAGAGACACATTGATTGGTTGTCTTCTGCACGACTCCTGCTAGAGCTAGGATCGAACCTGCAACCCAGGTACTTGCCCTTGACCGGCAATTGAACCTGTGACCCTTTGGTCCTCAGGCTGACACTCTAACCGCTGAACCAAACTGGCCAGGGCTGATACTAGTGGCTTTTAGAGTGGCTGCTGGTGAAGGCCTATGACCCATCTGCAGGAACTGGTTTCTTACACCATTTATCTTTTCCTCAGAGGGATCTATGGGTCCACCTCTGTGTGCACAGCCCTGGAGCCTTTTCTCCCAGAATCCTCTGAAACTCATCTTCCTAGTCACGAGCCTTTAGCCTCCAGTCTGTCCCCCCAGCCTTCATGGAGGCCACAGAGAAGCCCAGTGGAGACTTCCTTGGAGCAGTGGGGTAAAGATGGACATCACTGATAATGTAATCTCCTTGTGTGTAATCTTGTCTCCTGGAGGAGACTAGAGCTGGACCACGAGCTGCAGGCACTGGGCTTCCTGTGAGCAGGGGTCTTCAGGCCCCTGCAGGCCCGCAGGACTGCTGAACTCAGCACCCTGTAGTCCTGTGAGAAAAGGCAGTGACAGGACAGAGGGGGAGCAGCTGGGCACAGGGCCCTCTTTCTGACTGCCCCTCCCACTTCCCACTGGGCTGAGTCACTTCCTCTCTGGCTGCTGCAGGTACTCTCCCACATGCCTGCAGCAGGGCTTCAGGGGGTGGGGTCGCCCTGTGCAACAGAGGGGAACTCTGGTTAGACGCAGTGGTTCACTCGGTACCCCTGAGGCAGTGAAGCACAGCCTTTAAGAATGATGTGATGTTATATATTCTTGACAATTGGAGCTATACATATCCTGCATTTTAAAAAGGAACAAAATCATCACGCTGTTATGGAACAGTGAAGATGACAGCACAGGCATGAATCTTTGTCATCAGGGAGTCCTGGCTGTAGCCAAGGGATTACTAATCCACCTCCCCATCCCCCCAGCATCCATCCTGAGCACAGAAGCAAATGGCTTCCAGGGGCTTCCTTGAGAGATTGCTCGTAGCCTTCAGTCTGCCAGGGAGAAGGTTCATGCCTGCTTCAGAGATGGCTGTCACTCAAACTCAAAGGAAAAGCCCACAAACAGAGCCTCCTTCCAGTCAGCTAGCAAGGGTAGACGAGAACAGACCCCTGGGCAGCCTCCTCCAAGCAGGTGAGCTGGGCCAGGATCTCTAAGCTTTGGCTTGTCAGCAATAAAAAGGGGGAAATCTTTCCTTCATAAAGTTATGAGAATTCAAGAAAATCTTGGAAACACTAAGAACGTCCCTGGCAAGCAGTAGGTGCCCATCAAATGATAGTTAAAAAGGTATTCGTCTGGAGAGACTTGTCACCAGGAAGGTTACCTCTGCATGGAACAGGGAGCACTCACCTTTCATCCAGCATAGCCCTCCGACCACCAGCCACAACATTGTCTGATCCTTCAGTCATCCCACTTTTACAGATGAGGAAACTGAGGCCCACAGAGTGGAGGTGACTCTCACAGAGGATTGGGACTACTTCAGGGGCACAAAGCAAGTGAGTGAGGGAAACTGAAATTTGAAACCGGGCCTACCTGACCCCAAAATCCATCTTGCTCTCCCAACTGGTATGTGAGTAACTGGTCCATCGTCCAAAACATTTGGTTCCGTGAATTCCTCTTGGTTCCCTGGGTTGCCTTTGTAGACCGAGAATAGGCCTGTAGGGGAGTTGGTGGCGCTGGTAGAAGCACCTACCATGAGTATTGAGGTGCAGTGCGGGTGGCTCCCCAAGTGCTTGGGTCAGGGAGGGGTGTGGGACACTCCCTGTTGGCTGCTGGGAGGATGTGTCAGTAACCCCACCTCGGACTCAGCCCTTTCCTCCAGAGAGACCCTGCTCAGGGGGGCCTGAAACGCCTCCTTCTCCAGGGACAAGCATGGCCCCTCTCTCTCCCTGCGCACCTGCAGCTTTCTGGCTTGGCAGCTCCCTCATTCTAGAATGATTGGTTATCAGGAAGTCCAGAGGGTATTGTCCTCTCTGTGGCTGGCATTCCTAGAACCACAGCCGACATCAAGTAGAGAAGGAGCAGCGGAGGAAGCAGTGTGGTCAAGTAGAAGTACGTGGGACTCAGTGGGAAAACCTGTGTTCACGTCGGTGAACTCTTTCAACAACCAGCCAGGAGACTTTGAGCAGGTCTCAGTATTCCTGAGCCTCCGTTTCTTTTTCTAGAAAATGTTGTATTCTGGGGGTAGAGGCGATCAGTTACAATAATGTATTTGAAAGTGCTTTGTAAACTATAAAGGCTTGTACAAAAGTTAGTTAATATGAGGGTGTGGGCCTCCCAGTGGGTTCTGAGCCCAAAATTCACCATCCAGAAAGGGGCTCAGGGAGTTTCTGAAGGAATTGGCAGCCCTCTAGTGTGGAGGGGTCTGGTCTGTAAAGCATGGAGCCACACATCATCTTAGTTGGATGGTAGGTTCAGATTTCCCCCTGCCCACCTCAAGTCTTATCATTTCATTCCAGGTATAGTCCGCTAAATACATAGCTGGGCTGGAATTTTTCTCTTCTGGTGGAAGCAAAAGTGATAGGAATTTTTCTGACCCGCAGAAGAACCTTCACACTTCAAACCTGGAGTGGCAGGAGGAGGTCACCGTGGGAAAGGGCAGGCCAGCTATCACTCCCACGCTCCTACATCTTGCTGCAGGAAAGCAGATATTTTAGCTGCATTCAGCAAAAAGGAGGGCTGGTCTGCCCTTGTGCCTGTGAGGGGTGGGCCCAAGCTGCAGGCATGCTGTGAATGGGATTCATTCCTCAGTGGAGGCTGCTCTGCAGCGCGAGCACTGTCCAAGCACAGCCTCTGGCCATCAGCCGACCTAGAACGCCTTGCCTCGGGCATCGGGACATTTCTGACAGGAGACTTCTCCAGGACAGACTCTTCCCAGCACTACTGCAGCCCAGTTACCTATTGCTATGACCCCCCATCTCTCTGATCCTGGATTCTGGCTCCTGCCATAGGATGGTAGACCAGCCAGACTTTCTTCTGGGTCCCACTCCAACCGCTAGCCTCTAGTTGGGTGATCTCGAGCTCAGTCCCCTGCCCCATATGGGCTTTAGTGCCTTCTGGGTACACAACAAACAGTTCTGCACTCTCCCTTTTCTCATTCAGCAGTTTGCCAGGTGCTGGGCAGGGTGCAGGGAAGCAGAGGTGAGCTGGGATTGTTCCCAAAGGGGTACCTACAACCTGGGGTAAGGGGGAGTCAGACAGATAAACCAGTGGTTACAGTACAGCAGGAGGGGACAGAGGTATGCTCAGGTGCTCTGGGAGCTGGAAGAGGAGAGGACTTGCTGCAGAAGGTGATAGTGAGGACTAAGGGAGGACAAGCCCGCCAGAAAGAGGAGGGCCAGGCAAGGGTGTTCATGGCACACTCAGGGAATTGTGAGTCATTTGGTGTGGCTGGATTTAGGAGGCATATAAGGGCACTGACGCTGGAGAGGTAGCCTGGATCTAGCCAGGCTCACTGAGGAATTTGTTTCTTCTTGAAGACCACAGGAGTATTGGAGGACCCCCACAGCAGAGACAGACAGATACTGCAGCCCCAGGTCCACAAGCAGAGGAGCAAGTGCAGCCTGTTGGGATCTGTTTGTCCAGCCCCAATTACACAGGTAGCTGAGGTGGGGTCTTCTAATGGAGCCATTTCTGCATCCTTCCTGATCAGCCTCATGGAGAGCCAGTGCCCCATCCTGGTGCCATGAGAAACCCTTTGAAAATACTCTGCAGAAAGACGCCACCAGGTGGCAGACCGGGAGATTGCATAAAGGCATCCTCCCCTCCACCCCACCCCATTCTTTTAGCACAGTGTTTGGGGTGGGGAATGAAGGGGGACAGTCAAGACTGAACTCCTGTTCATGCTGGGCTAGCTCTGCTCAACAAGTATGAGATTCCAAGTTCTGCTGCTGTGGGCTGTGTACCCACCAGAAATCCCTGTGACTCCGGACAGCATATTCCTCCAGGGTCTTGGGAGCTTTTTCAGCAGGTTGCACTTTCTCCTCCGTCTCCAGGCACCTGAGAGTAAATTGCACCATGACCCTTCAACCCCAAGCACTAGCATCTATCACCTACTATGTCCTGTGTTATTCCACAATGCAATTTTCAGATTCAAGAAATTTAACATTGATACAATACTGTTATCTAATACACAGTTCATATTCAGATTTTGCCAATTGCCCAGTCATATTTTTTTTTAATTGATTTGAGAGAGAGATCAATTTGTTGTTCCACTTATTTATGCATTCATTGGTTGATTCTTGTATGTGCCCTGACCAGGGATCGAACCTGCAACCTTGGGCTGCCCAGTCACTCTTTATAACCCCCCCCCACCAAGATGACCCATTGCATTTACTTGTCATATGTCTTTAGTCTCTAATCTAAAATAGTTCTTCAGCCTATTTAAAAACTATTCATCATTGATGTTTTTGAAGCATACAGGCCTGTTTTCTTGAATGCCCCTCAGTTTGAATTTGACTCATGATCAGATCTAGTTTATGCATTTTTGGTTAAAAAAAAAAAAAAGTAACATAAGTGATGTTGTATGCTTCTAAGTGCATCATATCAAGAGTAATGTGATGTCAGTTCAGCTATTGGTGGTATTAACTTTAACCATGTTGTTAACGTTACACCTTGCTATTTTATTAATTTATTTACACACAGTGAATTTCACAGATCTTTTAACTGTACCATTCAGTTTTTGACAAGTGCACAAAATGACAAAAGTTATGTCCTTAGATAGTAAAAGTTTTACAGCCCAGTATATGTGCTTTGTCTACCCTTCTGGAATCCTGCTCCAAGAGATCTTGGACTAGAGGCATTAGGTCTTAATTCTATCACCAGATCATAATGAAGGACCCAGTTGGGGTGGCCTCATCCTCCTGGACGGTCCCTTACTGTGCCATGAGTTGATAATTGCCAGCTGGTGCTCCAGCCTCTGTTTCCCCAATAGACCAACAAACAAGATGATGAGATGCTGTGTGCCTCTGCCCAAAAGAGTAGGCACTGCCCTTGGCCCGCAAGACAACTGTACTCTCCCCCTACTGCAGAATGTGTACCTGGCACTGCCCACAGCCCTCCACTCCTCAGCAGCTCAGCTAACCTCCAGTCCTCTTCTCTTACCCACACTGAGTTGAACATGTCATTCAGGCTGGCCATCATCGCCCCCCCCCCCCCTTAGTCTCAGGCCAGCAGATAGCAGGTTTAAGGTCCCTTAAGCCTTTAATCTTGTTATCTTCCTTCTGCTTCCCACCTCCCTAACTATCCCTTTCTTTTGGGGCAGGAGAAATTCAAAGCAATTGTGTTTAAGGTAACAGAATCACAATTCGTCAAATGCTTACAGTGTGCTAACAGGTGCTCTTCTGAACCTGCTGTGTGGACTTTCTCTCTCTATCCTTAGACCAACCTTGGAAGTTAGGTGTTGTGTACCATTTTGCAGATGCAGAATAATTTGTCCAAGATCTCATCACTACTAAGTGAGGGTGCCTGGCTTTGAACCCAGGTTTAGCTCACTCAGACCCTTGCTGTGACTCAGAGGTTCCCATCCAGTTGGGTTATGTAGGTCAAGATGGTGATCCCTTCAGCCTGAGGCATAGGACAGGGCCACACACGGGACAGCCGGAACCCCCAGTCCTTTCACCCCCAAGTACTGTACCAAAGTTTCTCTTTATTATGACAGGTAAAGACCAACACACGTTGCTCTAACCACTTTGTTCTGCTGCCTTAGTGTCCTGTGGGTGAAACTCCTTCTGCATTCCTCCTGGGATCTGCTGTGGGTTTGAACACATGTGACAAATAGAATTGAGGCGAGGGATGGGCAGGAGTTCTGTGTGCACTTCCAGGTGCCAGGTGGGCTGGACAGAGGTACAGGGCCCTGCTTTCAGTAGGTACTGCCAGAGGTAAAGTCCAGAAGACAGGAGCTTGCACAGCCCAGGAACATTTTGTTTATTTGTTTTACCTTGACAGAACCAGGAAACATGGGGGTAGGGATAGGGACGGCTTGAACATTGATGGCTTCGGCTCAGCCTGATCCTGCAGTGTAGGCGCAGTCCTTTGGCTCCTAGCAGGAGCACAGAGGGAAGCTGCTGACAAATTGTGGCTGCCAGCTGCTGTTGTCACACATGCACACACAGCAAGTGCTGCACTGGGCCGAGGTCCCCACTTGCTCCTTGTGGGGACTGCCCTTACACTCTGCCTTCACTGGTTTGGTTTGCAAGGTCACCCATCTCTCCAGGAACCCAGAGCAAGAAGCCTAGGACGAGGTTGAATGCAGAACTTTCTGCACATGGGAGCAGGCCCCACAGCTGCCCTTGTGTTTATGGGGAGGGGGGTTTGCTCTGGCTCTGTGCACATGTAATTGTCCACTGCCTGGGGCCATGTGTCTGTGCATCTGTGTGAAGGCCTGGGGGGATGCTTCTGGTAGGAGTGAGGGGACCCTTGTTGCCTTGGCCAGGCGCTTTGTAGTTGGGTGGAGCTGAGAAAAGACTGAGCTTGGGAGGCCTCAGTACCATCTCTCTTGGCAGCCCGCCTCCTTTTGGGGTTAGTGGTATGTACACCATGTTAAACTGTGCCCTGCCATAGGGTGTTCTGCCTGGATGTACCCCCCATACAACACCCCTGGACTCAGCTTCATGGGCCTTAGAACCATATGCGTTGCTAGTGGCCTGGCCTTCATTTTCTTCTGGCAGAGTTGGGCTCATATGGCCCAGCAGCTTTGGAGTGACATGACGGTAACCCCAAATTGACAGGGTAGGGCAGGCCTCCCCTCCTCTGAGCATGCCACGGTAGCTGTCACGGAGCTGAGGCCCTGTCATGCTAAGGCCCACAGTTTGCTCCCTGTCTGGGTTCTCTGTCAGTGCCTCCCGCCCAGCCTCCACGCCTCACCCCATTGTTGCCTCACTGAGCGTCCCGGTGAGTTCAGGTTCCAAGGGAACCAGCCATGGTGTGGGAGGATAGCACACAGAATAGTTGACAGATTAAAAACTCCAGAGACTTCCAAGCCAAGATTGCTAAGTTCCTGGGGAGCTGAGCGGTGGGCCCAGGAAACATCAGCAAACAGCTCCTTAGCCAGGCTGGGCCAGGACCGGTGTCTCAGGAGGAGTCTGGCCCCAAGTCCTTCTGAGACCAGGGTAACCAGAGCATCCACAGGGCAGATCTCGCTGTGCAGCCAGGACCCCTCAAAGTGGCCTCCTCCATGGGAGCATTGGTGGACCACTTGCAGGTGTGCTTCTGGAAGGGGACACATCAGGAGGACTTGAGGGGGGGGGGCACACCCTCCCTGAGCATCAGTGAGGATGGGGGACAAGAGGGTCTGTCCTCAGGGGTCTTTGCTCACCTCAGTGAGCCTGCAGCAGCTTCCATTTCTCCACGCCCGCCTCCTCACATTACTTCCTTTGCTTGCACCAGCTCTGTGTGGCAAGTGGGATGCTCAGGAAGGGAAGCAGCCTTGCTGCCACTCCCCCTGCCAGCAGCATCTTTTCCCTCTCCCTGCCCGTCTGCTCCCATCCTTCTGTCTGCCTACATTTTGGAGCTGTTCCCATGCCATTTGCTTGAGTTAAATCTTGAGTGGAGTGGGTGGGGTCAGGCTGAGCCCACTCATTGTCTGTGCTGCAGCTGCTCCCAGCAAACTGTTGTCTAGACCATGCCTGTGAGTAGGCGCCTAGGCAGCGTCTACATGGATATGATGAGGCCTCCGCGGTGCTCTCCAGGGAACCAGGAAAAGAGGGGAGGCTTAGTGCTCTGGGGAAGAAGGGAGACAGGACCATAATGGCGTGAAACCAGCTTATCTGCTAGGGCAGGGGCAGCTCCAGCACAGGGCTGCTGACCTGGTAAGAACCATCAGTAACTAGAAGAAAGACGTCCAGCCATTCATGGAGTATCTGCTGGGCCAGGCACTTGGGGTGCAATGGTTTTTTGTGTTTTTTTTTTCCCATGGAATTTTTAGTCTAGTAGTAGGGTAAAGATTTTAAGCATATAAACACACAAATACATAACCACAGAATATGGAAAGTGCTACGAATGAAAAGTACAGGATACAAGTGAGACTGACAGGCTCTCTGGTGGTGGAGATGTCAAGGAAGGCTTCTCTGAGGAAGTGATATTTAAACTGAGAAGGATGCATAGAACGTAGCCAAGCAAAGAACAGGAACACTATTCTAGACACATTAGTGTCCAGCTTTTAAGTCTAGAAGCAGTTTTATTTTTCCCAGCTTTTGTGTGAATGACTTTGAATCTGCTTCTAGCATGAGCTTTGGCGGAAGTCACAGCGGAGCCTGACCGTGGCTTCTGTTCCACCTGGGGACTGTCAGGGCCTACCGAGTTACTTGGTCCCAGCTTCTCTCAGAGTGAAGGCATGGGTCTTCTCCTCAGTGGCACAGCTCTGAAACAAATTGCAGCTTGATGGGAAGCAACCCTGTTGGATTGGGCTAGAAGTACATCAGGCCATCTCTCTCACTTCCCAGTTCACTTCATGGAGTCAGTCTTCTGGTGTTTAGAATAAGGGCCAGAATGGCAGCATGTGAAGATTTAAATTAACCTAACTAGTGAATCCACCTGTTCTCTGAAACAAACTGGGGCTTGATGGGAAGCAAGCCTGATGGATTGGACTAGAAGCACATCAGGCCATCTCTCCTGAGAAAGCCGCCTAAAAATAACAGTAAAACAAAGGGAAGGAAAGAGAACTATTTAATTACATAAACATTTAACCATATTTTAATTTTAAAACGTCAAAAGATTTAGAAAAACTACATCCTATGTCAGTTAGAGCCTTAATATAGAAAGAGTTTCTAAAAACCAGTATGACTAATACACAGCAATAAAAAATATGAACTGGAAATTCATAAAAAATAATACATACAACCAGTAAGCATGTGAAACAAGTTCAACCTCATGAATAATTAAGGAATTATTAATTTGAACAATGATATACTTTTTATTGCCCATCAAATTGGCAGTCTTTAAAAATAAAGACATAGTCCTGGTGCAGGTCCTGGGACTTACTCGCCCACACTGCTGATGGGATATAAATTGGCCTGGCCTCCCTGAGAGCAGCCTGGCAGTGTGAAACAGCTTTTAAAATGAGTTCACCTGGCCGGTCTGGCTCAGCGGTTAGAGCGTCGGCCTGCGGTCCAGAGAGACCCGGGTTCGGTTCCCGCTAAGGGCACGTACCTCAGTTGCAGTTTGTCCCCGGCCCCGGTTGGGTCGTGCGGGAGGCAGCCACTCGATGTGTCCCTTTCACGTCGATGTTTCTCTCTCTTTCTCTCTTTCCCTCCCACTATCTGAACAAAAAATGGAAAAATGTCCTCGGATGAGGATTTAAAAAAGTAATAAATAAATAAGTAAGTAAGTAAATAAATAAATAAATAAATAAAATGAGTTCCTGCCCTGGACAGTTTTGCTCAGTGGTTAGAGCATCGGCCCACAGACCAGAGAGGCCCAGGTTCGGTTCCCGCTAGGGGCACGTATCTCAGTTGCAGTTTGTCCCCGGCCTAGGTTGGGGTTGTGTGGGTGGCAACCAGTCGATGTGTCTCTCTCACATCAATGTTTCTCTCTCTCTCTCTCTTCCCCCCTCTCTCCCTCCCGCTGTATCTGAAGATAAATGCAAAAATGTCCTCAGGTGAGGATTAAAAATAATAATAATAAATAAATAAATAAAATGAGTTCCCCATTTGACCCTGCAATTCCATTTCTTAGAGTTTATCTTGAGGGAGAGAGACAAGTATGCCAAGATGTAGGTGCATGACTGTCAATAAAAATATTTAAAAATGGAAAGTCTCTAGATACCCATGAATAGGGGTGTGGGCCAATAAATCATGATATATTCTTACCCAGGAGACTGTGCAGCTATTTCAGGTGGTGCTGTAGAAGACTATTGTCAGGCAGGGATGTTAATAATGGTGTTTTGTTTTGTTTACAGCTTTATTGAGATGTAGTTCACATACTATAAAATTCACCCTCATAATGTATTTTAGGTGGGAGAAAATGAAGCTCACAAAATGGTATTACGGAGTGGTCCAGATTTTTGTAATAATGAAAATTAAGTACACACATACAAACGCACACAGGAAAGTCTGCTTGAATGTTAACAGTGATTACATCTGAGTGGTGAGATCACGGGTACCTTACTTTTTTTTTTTCTTTATTGATTTTTAGAGAGAGAGGAAAGGAGAGGGGGAGAGAGATAGAAACATCGATGAGAGAGAACATCGATTGGCCGCTTCCTGCATGCCCCCCACTGGGGATTGGGCCCACAACCCGAGCATGTCCCCTGACTGGGAGTCGAACTGGTGACCTCTTGGTGCATGGGTCGACACTCAACCACTGAGCTACACTGGCCAGGGCACGGGTACCTTATTTTCTTATTTTTGCATATCTGTATTTTCTAATGTTTCTGCAGGGAATGCCAATTTTGTATGAAGGAAAAAAATTATAGAAGTTTAGGGCTGATTTTTCAACCTCTAAAGGTTTCACTCCTGATGTGGCAGTCAAGTCCCCTAGATGTGGCCCTGGCCCCTTCCCTGGGTCACCTCTCTCCACTCCCTGCTTCGCACTGTATGCTCCTGCCACACAGACTGCCTGGAGTTGGCTGCTTATGTGCCATTTCTCTCCTTTGTACGATTGCTTACCCAGGTCCCTTTGCCTGGAATGGCCTGACCCCTTGCCTGGCCCACTTCAGTACCACCTCCTCAGGGGAGTTTCCCCTGAGCCCCTCACCCACACCAGGCCAGGTCCTCTCCTCTGGATTGGGCAGCCGGCCTTCCCTGGGCATCCCTGTGGCCCTCTGCCCTCTGCCTTCTCTGTGGAACTCATCTGTGTACATCTGTTTCCTCACCCCACCTCCAGGATGCTGTGTTCCCAGGGTGTTAACTCTAAAGAGCTGGAAAGAGTGACTCTTTTTTAAAAAATCCATATCTAGCCCGGCCAGTGTGGCTCAGTGGATTGAGCATTATTCCATGGACTGAGAGGTCCCGGTTGGATTCCCCCATCAGGGCACATGCCCAGGTTGCGAGCTCGATCCCCAGTAGGGGGCGTGCAGGAGGCAGCAGATCGATGTTTCTCTCACATCAATGTTTCTCTCTCTCCTTCCTCTCTCTCTAAAAAATCAATAAAAACATTTTTAAAAATCCATGTCTAGAGTTTAATGTCTCCTAGAAGCTGGCTCCTGAGTCAACCTTTCATTTTAACCCTGGAGGAGATAGGAATTACTAGACAAATAAAAGAGTGATCGCGACCTCCAATGATGTCCTTTAATTGGTTCCTAAATGCACAGTGTATTTTTTTCTTAAAAGTAAAGAAAAATTTGAAAATAGGAGAAAGGGAAGAGAAAGCAAGCCCCACCCCCCCACCCCGCCATTGACAACTTTGGGGTATTCTTCCATCTGAGAGGACCTAAGAGTCAGGGAGAGCTGGAGAGAGAAAATCCTCAGGGCAGTAACCCGCACACTGTGGGCTTCATATTCATCATGCCATTTCCCGGGGCCCACACCCCAGAGATCAGAGCGTTGGGGGTGGAGTGGGACCCAGGAATTAGTACCTCAGGCCACTGCTGTAGGTAATGGCGGGGAGGCCTCACTTGGGAATAGTCGATTCTTGGCCAGCTCTCCTCTCTGTGGTGGTCTCGGGGACTCCAGTTTGCATCTACACAAAGCCCAGCATTCTCCTCTCTGCATTCGACTGGCCCCTTTGAGGCAAGCTGGCTGCCCTCCTCGTAGCCAGTTCATGCTAGTTTGAAGTACACCTACCTTGAGCCCCAAATTAATCCCAAGTAAAGGAACCCTGGTTCTTTGTCATCAGGAATCTTCGGTTCTCTGGGAAGGGGAAGAGGGGGCAGCGGCAGCGGGAACAGCAGCGGCAACTGTGTGGCGCATCCCCAAGTCAGAGACTTGGAGGCTGGGTTAGCGTAAGGAAACTCGCTGACTTGGTCTTTTCTGTCTTGTCTAGAGCTGAGAATGAAGCGGAGAGCATCAGACAGAGGAGCTGGGGAAACGTCGGCCAAGGTGAAGGCTCTAGGAAGTGGGATTTCCGGAAATAATGCCAAGAGAGCTGGACCATTCATCCTGGGTAAGCCTCTCCCCTCCGAGCGAGTAGGGATGCCAGGGGCAGGGCACACTGGCATGCACAGTCTGACCTGAGGACATGCAGAGTGAAGGGTCACACCCACCTCAGCGAGGGGTCCTGACCAACCCCGGGTCTGGCCCAGCTTCACCCCCTTAACTAGAGTCTGTTTACACCACTGGGAGATCTGGAGCCTTAGGTCATCACCCTGTACCAGGAGTCGTCACTTTTGTTGTAGCTGCACCAGCCTTAGATCGGTCTCAGCTGAGAGCTAGACTCTCTCTTCCCCTAGGCTGTCACCCACGGAAACACACAAGCTGCATTAGATCCCAAGGGCCATCATCCAAGGCACTATTTGAACCATTCTTGGAGGGCATGATTAATTTTACAAGGTGTTTGGTATAGCCCCTGAAACTTCTTGTGAAGTTGGCACAGAAATCCTGTAGAATTGGGTGTTCCCAGTGGCCCAGAGGAGCAGCAGGGCCTTTCTGCGTGATGTTAAAAGCCCAGCAAGTCCAGGTTGCTTATGTTCAGGGTTGCAGGTGGGGTGGGATCTGAGAACCCCAACTCCCCAGCAGCCAGAGACCAGGTGTGAGTTTTGCTGGGGGAACAGCATCTGGACTTATGGACACAGAATAGTTCCAGCTCCAGTCATTCAGCAAGTAGTCCCACTCCAGGTAGCAGTTAAGTCCTGCCCTCACAGAACTTAACGTTCTAGTTGCAAAAAGAGACAGAGTGAACAACACACGAGATCATTACTGGGGGCGGTAAGTGCCTTTAAGGAAGTAAAGGAGCCCTGGCCGGTTTGGCTCAGCGGCTGGAGTGTCGGCCTGTGGGCCAGAGTCCCAGGTTCAGTTCCTGCTAGGGGCACGTACAAAAAAAAGAAAGTAAAGGAGGCGATGTGAGAGTAAGAAGGGCCGGAAGATAGTGTGGACAAGGAAGGTTCTGAATGAGGAGGTGACATTTGAGCTGACACCAAAGGATAAGAAGGAGCCAGCCATGTGTAAAGCAGAGGAAAAGCATTCTAAACAGAAGGAACAGCAAATGCAAAAGCCCAGAGGCTGGAAAGGGCTTAATGTCTTGGGAATTAAGAGGCCGGTGTAGCTGGAGTATGGTGAGCAGGATGGGGAAACAACTGATTAGAAAGATGGATAGGAACCAAATCATGCAAGACTTCAGAGGTCCAAAAAGGAGTTTTGATGGTGTATTACAAGCAGTTGAGCATTTAGGGTTTTTAGCAGTGCAGTGACATTATCTGCTTTGTGCTCTGAAAGCTCAGGCAGGGTGCTGTCACAGGACAGCAAGCAGTATACGTCTCCGGAAATACTGAAGTTCCCAAAAGCTGGTACTTGGGCCGGGGCCAGGTGGCTGTATCAGACTACCATGGGGACCTGTTAGCGTTGTAGTTTTCTGGGTTCTCACCCTGGAGCTGCTAATTCAGAGGGTCAGGTTGCAGCTGGGAGCTCTTTTGCTGACACATGCTCCTCAGAGATTCCAGATTGCACCCACTGTTGAAAACCCCTCTTTTTGAGAGAGGTGCCTGTAAAAGCCAGGTGTACCTCAGGCAGGTGTGCACACATGCCCTCTGTTTTTGTAGGAGGGACCACGAGGGCTCTCTACCAGGAGAGATGTAGGGTGAGCTCAGTGGGGTGTCAACTGTGGTGCCCATCTGAAGAGAAGAACTAGCCAAAGACCACGTGGTGACATGGTGCCCCAATAGACAGGACTTCTGAGCAGTAAGCCAGCTGCTTTCTGTGCCGTAGGTCCCCGTCTGGGCAACTCACCGGTGCCGAGCATTGTGCAGTGTCTGGCGAGGAAAGATGGCACAGATGACTTCTATCAGCTGAAGGTAAGGGAGGCGCTGGGGCTGGGGGCTGGGCGCTGGGGGCTCGAGCTATCCTGCCAGCCTGGCTCCCTTTTCTCTACTTCGCACCTGCACCACTTGTGAGCAAGAGTGGCACCATTTCTTCCCAAGAAGCAATCAAGTTCACAGCCTCTCTCTCTGAACGACTCTTGATTTAATGAGCTTTATCTGTGCATAAATTGCATTGCCGTCACATTAAGAAAAAATGGTTTCACTTTGTAGGTGCGTGTGTGAGCGTGTTTGCAAGTATTGAATGGTAGAACGTGACCCCCCCTGCTTTTCCTGTTCTGGTCATTCTGCTTTGTAAAGTAAGGATTTTTGGGTTGTTTTTTCTTTTGTGTGTGTGTGTGTGTGCCTTCCTAAAGATCCTTACCCTTGAGGAGAGGGGGGACCAAGGAATAGAAAGCCAAGAGGAGAGGCAAGGCAAGATGCTGTTACACACCGAGTACTCTCTGCTCTCCCTCCTCCACACGCAGGATGGCGTGGTTCACCACCACGGGCTCTTCCAGGTGAGTGGCTGCCTGTCCCCCCTCTCCCTGACCCCCACCCTGGGCTGGCATGCTGGGGCCAGATCTGTACTTTGAGCAGCTCAGCCTTGTGACCCCTGCATGCTAGATGCATCAGGACTTCCTGGGCTGGGCGGACTAGAGGTCATGCTGGGCCCGCCTGCAGCTCTCCTGCTGTGATGATCACAGCCTAGCAGGAAGGCACGCAGTTCCCATCTTACAGCCGTTCTTTGAAAAGCGGCTTTTCTGAGAAAAGAGGAAAGCAGGAAGTCATTTAAAGACACGGGTTCTTTCTACTGTTTTGTCAGGAATTGGCCAGGCCAGGGCGGAAGGGGCTGTGAGGAAGGACGGGCACTTGGAGCCACCTCCGTTGTCTTGGTACCAGAGTCCTGCTTGCCCAGGCTTTCTAGTTTGTTCAACAAGTGTCCCTGAGCCCCCGTGCTCTGGTGTTCAGGTCCCTTAGGAAAGGTACTAATTAGCAACCTGTACCCTGAAAAGCGCCCTCCTTGGGGCAGGACTGAAATTGTGTCTCCAGGATAAAGAAGCAGGCTCAGATGCCCAAGAGGCCTCCTGCTCAGGACCCAGCAGAGCCCCCGCAGCGCCCTCAGCCAGTGCTCTGGCCGGGGCTCCTCCTGCTTGAATGGACCTGGTACACCAAAGGCAGCGTGGTGTCAGGGACTGCACACAGGTTTGGGAGTCAGCAGTCCCAGATTCAGTTTGTGTGACCCCAGGCAAGTCACTCAGGTCCCCAAGCCTCAGATTCCTCATCTGTAAGATGGGCATAATAATAAGGATGCCCACCTTGTTCAGTGGGTGGGGAGATGAATGAGCGTGTACAGGGCACCAAGCTGCCCCTTTTGCACTCTCATCATGGTTATTATTTCAGGCAATAAAATCTCCTTGAAATACAATAAAATGCCTCCCCCACACACACCCCACAGTTCTTCATTCTGAGGTGAGCGTTTACAGGCAACTTGGTGTCATTAGGCAGCTGTGAAAATGAGTGTTTCCCTCAGACATGCAGTCAGACTGAGGGTGATTGTGATTTCTCAGTACTTCATTTCTGCTGGCTTCCAAAGCTTGGCCTTGGCTTGTATCATTTTGGGTAAGAGAACCTGGGCGATTAGTATTTCCAGAGTCGTCTATGTGCCAGACACTGTTGGGCCTCTGAGGAAGAGAATAAGAGGTGTGGCATTCAGTCCCCGGAGTCCCCCAGAGGCTGGAGGTGACACCCAGGGCCTCCTCAAGCTGGTAGGATAAATGTCCGCGTGTTGTGCCTATTTTTTGTCGTACCTGAAATACCTTTCAGCAAGGAAGTGGGTCCAGAACTCGCAGCCGCAGGGTTGGTAGCAGTGCCCACCTCCTGAGCCCTGGCTGGGGCGGGACTAGTGCTCGGCCTGGGCTGTCTTCTTCTCAGTAACCTGTGAGGAGCAAGACTGCCCTAGGTCCACATCCTGGACAAGGTGGAGCTGGGGCCTGAACCCAGCCTTCAGGGGCCAGGGCCATACTCTTAGCCAGTGTTCCATGGCGGCCTGGGAGTCCCACTTTGATGTGAAAGCAGTTGTCCTGGACACACCACACATTTCACATCCACCATTTGGACATTGGAAGGAAGTATACAGTGGTCATTGCTGAGATCCCTGGAGTGCCATGGAGGGGAGGATGTCTAGGGCCCTGGGTTTACAGCCTGTACACTGGGCTCAGGGGGCCCTTTGGCTTTCAGTGCCCAGCCCTGATCCAAAGGCTTTGCATTAGGATCAAAGCGTGAAGCCTGTACCGGAGCTACTATAACCTCATCCCTTGCTCGTCCTGGCACTGGTACCTGGGAAGCCAGACATGGCCAAGCGGCCCCATGGTCCATGCCTCCTCCACCCACATGCATGCAGGTTCTCCCAGGCTCCCTGCTGTGTGTGTCCAGCTCCAGAGGAGAGTCCCAGAGCCCTGGCCCAGCTCCATGTGTCCTCTTGCCTCCCAGGACCGTACCTGTGAGATGGTTGAGGACCCAGAGTCCAGCCGAATGGTTAAGAAGATGAAGAAGCGCATCTGCCTCGTCCTGGACTGCCTCTGTGCGCACGACTTCAGCGACAAGACTGCTGACCTGATCAACCTGCAGCACTACGTCATCAAGGAGAAGAGGCTCAGCGAGCGGGAGACCGTGGTCATCTTCTACGACGTGGTGCGCGTGGTGGAAGCCCTGCACCAGGTGAGGCTCTGCCCCTCTGCAGCCCCTCCTTCCCTGGCCCCACGAGCCACAGAAAGCCACCTTCCTGCTGCTGCTGAGTGGAATCAGCTCTGTCTCGTCCTTACCCAGGTATGCTTTCAGCTGGAAGTGTGCAAAAGGAAATTGGCTGGATGACGTGTCTGCCTGGCGAGGTGCAGTGCTGCAGGCCTCAGCTCACGGTCCTGGGGCCAGGGTGCCCGGACCAGCAGCTGAGCGGAACCCAGAGCAGGGACTCCCTTCAGTTGAGAAGCTAAAATTGAGTCTCCCATCTTGGGTGATGACTGAGATATTCACTGGAGGCCACAGCCTTATCTCTGAGCCTTTCCTAGGACTGAGGTTAACAGGTACCCCAAAGTCCAGGTGAGGAGAGCCTTTTGCAGGCACACAGCTTCTGTGGGCCAAGCCTGCAGACTTGGTCACCAGAGGCAGGCGAGTTCATCTCGGACTCCTGGTCAGTCTGTGGCTCACAAATCAAGGCAGGAGCCTAAAAGGACATGTCACAGCTTTTTCCTGCCTTCCCCAACACCTTACAGGCTGGGCCCGCCACCAGCCCTCACTCACCTCGTGGTGCAAACCCTGTGTTTATTGTCTTCCAGAAAAACATTGTGCACAGAGACCTGAAGCTTGGGAACATGGTGCTCAATAAGAGGTGAGATCTGCTTTCCTCTTCCCCGGGGTGACCTGGGGGTTGGAACAGGCCACATGCGGCCACTACCAGCTGTCCCATGCCCTGCAGTATGTCCATGGGAGTTCTGACTCAGAACCACCCACTCCTCCCAGGAATCCCAGTAGTGGGATAGGACGCCTGCTTTTGTGTTTTTGCCACATGGAATATGGTACTTGCTAGGAAGGAGAGTCTTAAAGTCCACAGACAGAGATCTGGGAAGGGTTTCAGTGATCCTCTCTGGTCTATTAATTGGTCATACCTAGTGGGTGCTCAGTAAATGACTGTAAAAATAGACAAATGGCCCTGGCTGGGTTGGTTCAGTGGTTAGAGCATGGGCCTGCAGACCAAAGGGTCACGGGTTCGATTCCTTGTCAAGGGCACGTACCTGGGTTGTAGATTTTTAATTTTTTTTTTCCTTTATTGATTTTAGAGAGAGAGGAAGTAAGAGGCAGAGAGAGATAGAAACATCAATGAGAGAACATCGATTGGCCGCCTCCTATATGCCCTCCAATGGGGATTGGGCCCACAACCTGGGCATGTGTCCTGACTGGGAATCGAACCGATGACCTCTTGGTGCATGGGTTGACGCTCAACCGCTGAGCCACACCGGCCGGACATGTGTTGCAGATTTAATCCTTGGCCCCAGTCAGGGTTGGTCGAGGTCTCTCTCTCACATTGATGTTTCTCTCTCTCCCTCCTCCCATCTTTCTACTCTATCTAAAAATTAATGGAAAAATATCCTCAGGTGAGGATTAACAGCAACAACAACAAAAAAGACAAATGGGTGAAGGAATGACAGATGAGCAAAATAGGTCAGATTTCCAGGAAACAGACTCAGATGTGCCTGCAGGAGGTGTACTGGGGAGAGCTCTCAGGGAGAAGCGGCAGCATCGGGCAGAGGGAGAAGCTGAACTGTGGTGCAGTGCTGACATGGAAAGCTTCAGAGCCTGGTGGCCCTTCAGATGTCCCAGATTGAGGCAAGGGGGTACATGGCCGTGTACCCCCACTGGGGCAGCCACCGAATGTGGGCCATGACCGGGGTGGGGTATAGGCTTAGGCAGTCTCCTTTGGCTGGCCCCAGCTATGAGCAGTCAGAAACCAACACTCCCTGCAGTAGGGAGAGCATGCCTTCATCCTGGAGGGGATCTGGTGGCTCACCCCAGCACCCCAGGGGGCCAGTGGCAAAGGGAGATCATGTGAGGTCCCAACCTCAAGCTGTCACCCACTCAGGCAGAGGGTCTGGCCCTCTCGAGTGATCTGGGGCAGCAGCAGAAGGACACCAGCCATGTAGGGGCCCAGGACCAACAGGAAGAGGCCCGCTCTGAGCACCATGGTCTGAGAAATGCAGGGCTCACCCCCTCACCCCTTTTCGTGAGCCTCTCCTACCCTCTCCTCCCTCTCACCTCCAGGTTTTGCAGTGGGTCGGAGGGCTTGCCAATGGCAGGCAACACAAATCTCACCGCAGAAGTGGTGTGGTGGGTGATTTATTCCATAATGTGGTCATCCATCCAGGAAGGGCCACTGTTTCTGTGAAGTGGCCAAACCACAGCAGTCACAGAAAAAAGAAGCTTCAGGGAGAAGAGTCTCTGGGGAGGGCCATGGGGGCACCAGACCCTGCAGTGCCAGCCTGAGGTGCCATGGAGTGTGCTGGTGAGCCTCACAGCTCAGCTCTCTCCCGGACCTCGCCATTGATGGGACACCAGCCAGGAAGCACACATCCCCGTGTTGAGGACTAGTGTGCAGATGGCTGGGTCCAGTGGAGCGGGGAAGTAACGCAGCCACCCGGGTCAGTGTGTAAAGGACGAGTCAGGATTTGCCAGCCTGACCCTGTTGTGCTCCGCAGGGAAGAGGGAAGGAAACGGAAATACTTGAACCCTTGACCAGCTGAGGGAGAGTTGGGAGCCTGGAGGAGCAGGACTTGGGGGTCAGGCCTGGCTCATAGCCTAGCACTGTCTTTTAATTACCCCTAAGACCTGAGAGTTTGTTGCATTATTTATTCACTGATGAATTCATTCATGTATGGCAAAGCTGCTGTGGTCCCCGGCGCGTCTCTGAGCCTCCATGCCTCACCTGTGAGAGTGCAGGTGATCGCACCTTTCTGCCGAGATTGGCCAAGACATGAAACTGCCTCACAGGGAGGGCTTGGCCCCTTGTCAGCGCACCCCCATGCTCCGCCAGCCAGGCCCGCACCCTGCTTCCCTCTGGAGATGAGGCCTGCTGCGTGTTGAGAGGCTGATGAGGACGCCCATGGTGGGGGCCCTCCGTGGTCCCAGCTCTGAACTGCATGAGGAGGGCAGGTGTCAGAGAGCACCAACCATCCCAGCCCTGTGGGCAGACTGTCCTAGCCTGGGAGACACAGCCCTGGCCCTCGGGGACATTGGGTCAGTCACTGTCCTGCTCTGGACTTCAGACTCACTGTTCTCAAAGGGAGGGCACGGTTTCTGAGCACTGAAGTCCATGTGGCCGCAGAGCCCACATCCTCTGCCGCTCCCCAGAGCCGTTCCTTTGCTCTAACGAGCACCCCGAGGGTTGTCACAGGAACGAAGTCAGGGCTCCGGCGCTGTGGCTACCCTGGCGCCCAGGCCTCTTGGTCTCTGTGGTGGGTTTGCTTCCACCTCTTACTTCTCTAGGCCCCTCAGTCTAGGAAGGTGGTCGGAAGGTCACACCTCTCTTGAGTAACACCAGTGTAGCTGTGCAGCTCGTGTGTGTGTGTGTGTTTTCCTTGGATTGCAGAGCATCAATACCTCATTCAGACCCTGGGTCTTGGCTGCACTCCTTTAATCTGATAATCCCCTTCTTGTGCTGGGGCAGATGGAGGTTCTGGCCACCACTCACTGACTCCTAGCCGCTCTGGAAGAGGGCAGGGTGGTGTGGTGCAGAGACCTGCGCCGGGAGTCCAGGGCCCCCTCTGGGTGTGTCCAGGCCCACCCCTCCTCTCCAGAGCTTGCTTTCATCCTTTCTACATCAACCTGGAGGAGCTCCAGCCCCTTCCTGCCCCTCAGGACAGGCCCTAACTCCAGCTGGAGAGGCAGGCAGACAAGCTGGAGGCCCTCGTCTAGTCCTGTAGCCGAACAGAGTGCTCCTAGGGGAGGAAGCCGGGAGCCGTGTTCGCCGGGCAGCTGCAGTGACAGGCTCACCCTGCTTGGAATGAAAGGCAAGGGCTGAAATCTGACATCTGAAATCCCCTTTTGGGGTTATGTGAGGTTTGCTGTGGGTTCCTCTTCCTCCTCTCTCTCTGGGTAGTCAAGCTGCACACCAGTTTCCTAGAAAAGGAGAAAAACACTGTGGTAGCCCAAGGGGCCATAGCTGAGGAGTGACTCACTCAGCAGATCCTGCTGACACAGAGCTCCCTCCCTCCATCCTTCACTTCCCTCGCCCCCTCTTTGAGGACGAGCCTGGGGGGTCTGGACTCCCAGGGATCTGTGCGCCACCCTGCCAACTTGGGCGGTGGTGGCCGGGCAAGGGAGTGTCGCCAAGCTTCAGGAGGTCTTGGAGCTGACCATGTGGTTTCCTGTGGGACAGACTCCAGGGTCCTCGGCGGGCAGAGCAGTGCAAGCCCAGTGGACCCGGTGCCCAGCCCTGCAATCTCGGTGCGTTTCCTCCACGCACGCGGGCTGGGAGGTCCTGTCACAGAGCTGAGGGGAAAGCTCAGCCACACTGGCACGTGTGCTCCAGGGCCTGTGGTCACAATGTGGCACCTCTCTCCTGCCACCTCACACATGGTGTCTTTCCCAGGGTCTCCCTTTGGTGGCCTCTGCCCACTGTCTGAGGGTGACATGCTAATTCGAGCTAGCAGTTAGTAATCAGGGCCTGTTCATCAGGCCCTGGGCTCAGTGCTTTCCCTGGGATTAAATTCTTACCTTGTTAAATCCTAACACAGTCCTGGGAGTTAGGTGCTAATGTTTTCCCTGTTTTACAGATGAGGAAGTTGAGGTTTAGCAAGATACTAAATAACATGCCCAGGACCACACAGCCAGGAGACGCCAAAGCCAGGATTGGAACCCGGGAATCTGATATCCAAGCCCACCAGACTGTCCCCTAAGTGGTCCTCCTCCCAGTGTCACGAGCCTCAGAGAACCCCTGCAGGATGCACTGCAGCTGCCCTGGCCCTCTGAGCACGGGAGGAGCCGCCGTGCTTCTGCTCTGTGGGGACCTGGTTTGAGAGGCTGAGCTGCCCCACGCTCAGGACAATGCCATGGGCGGTTCAGGCTGGAGAGTCCACTTCTGGACGTGCTGTGATCCTTGGCCAGGACCCTTTGCCTGCTCTCTCGGGCTCTAGCTGCCCTGAGGGCCACCAGTCAGACTTCTGTGGCATCTGATCAGGCGGGCCTGTATGGAGAGGAGAGTCGACATTTCCATTTGGAATGCAGAGGACAGACTGGCCTTTGTTTTTCACTAAGCCCTGTGCCAACAGAATCCCCCAGATGCTGAAAGGCTCTGGGAGCCTTTTGGATGCAGCTTCTGGGGAATTCCACCCTCAGCCCTACACAGCCTGCACCTCTGAGCCGACTCCTGTCCACCCTTAAGAGGTGGCCCAAGGCCCTTCGTGTGGCTTCCTTTCCTGCCGTCCTCCCTGGCTTCTCGGCCAGCCGCTGACATCAGAGCCTTGCAGTGGCCCCTGCTCGTGGGTAGAGAAACGCCCTTCCTCACTGGCTGTCACCTATGGGACAAAGAAGCCTTTCCTGGGCCACTTGAAGGGGCCTGCCCACCCCACCCCACATCCCAAGTGTGACGTAAGGCGACCTCTCAGCCCCTTCCTTTTGCTCACATCGTGAGCCTCTTGGAGGATCAGAGCCCAAAGCTGCTCTCAGCCACAGCTCAGATGGGGGAATCCATGGTTTTCCAGGTCAGGGCAGAATCTGAAGTACAAGACAGGGAATGAGTGAGCTTTGATGGAAAGGAAGGGGAAGTCAGGGGCTGGGCACTGTCCAGGGACACAGTGGGCACCTGGGTGGGGTCAGTCCAGAGGGCAGGCCCTGGGGTCAGACCGACCTGGGTTTGGATCCTTCCACTGCTCACTAGCTGTGTGACCCTGACAAGTCCCTGCACTTCCCTGTGCCTCCGTTGCATTGTCTGTGAAATCCCTCCTAGGTGTTGAGGGGTGAATGAAAACTGTCCACGTCAGGCAGTGAGGCCAGCAAGTGCTCAGTACACATAGCTTCTAGGACTGCCAGTGATGCTGATGGGTAATGACATGGGTGATGACCACAGAGGAATCAGCAAAGGGAGATAGAAGTAGCACCCAAAGGTGGGCTCCAGAGCTCTGCTGGACCTTTTCCTCATGTGTAAATGTGGGAATTGAACTAAATCCCTGGTCACTCCCAATCTAGACATGATGTGAGGTGGTTTGGGGACTCCTCTCCTTGCAAGTTGTTCTGAGCCCTAAGCTATCCCGCTCAAGACTCAGCTGGGGCAGCAGGTACAGGGGAGCTCCCCTGAAACACTCATCGGGTCAGAGTGACTCAGCTCCCTGCCGGGACAGCTCAGCAGGTGGCAGCCAGCACCACGGGCACCCCCTACGTAGCCACAGGGAAGGCAGCAAGGCCAGGGGAGCAGAAAAAGTGTGAGCGTGATTCCTTGCTCCCTGGACAAGAGGTGAGGGCAGCAGGGGTACCCATGGGGACAGACACCAAGGTATGTTCACTCTCTGCCTCCCACTCCCAGGACGCATCGGATAACCATCACCAACTTCTGCCTCGGGAAGCATCTCGTGAGCGAGGGGGACCTGCTGAAGGACCAGAGGGGGAGCCCCGCCTACATCAGTCCAGACGTGCTCAGCGGTACGTGCAGAGTGCCAGGCAGCGGCCCGAGCCCTCACCACCAGGCGCACGGCTGCTCGCTCCTTCAGCACTCCCTGTCTGGGCCTCAGCGGTGGCTCCGGCAGCACTGTGCTCCGGGTCCCATGGAGGAGGACAGCCTTCGCCACACAGTGCATGTTTAATTACCCTCTGAGATTAGTGCTTAGCAGGAAAGATCTCTGTGAGTGTAGGTAAGGGGCACTTGAAGGACTTCCCGAAGAAGTGACATTTGAGCTGAGGTGGTAAGGATACGTGGGAATCACTGGGGAGTGTGACTAGGCGGAGGCAGAACACATTTGAGGAGAACTGACCAAAGGCCCCTGTGGCTGCTGCTCAGAAAGTGAGCCTGATTCAAGGCCAGAGAGGTGGGCAGGGGCCAGACCACGAAAGGCCTATGGAGGCCTTACTGAGAAACGTCATCCTTTATTTCGAGTGCAAAAGAAAGCCTTTGAACAGGTCTTCACTGAGAGTGCCACGATGAGATTTGCATTTCGAAGACATCACTCCCTTTGTTCATTCATTCATTCATCATTCATTCTGCTGGCATTTACCTACCAAGGGCCTACCGTGTGCAAGGTTCTGTGGTAGACACTTTGGATACAGCGGTAACCGGCAGACAAGCATCCCTGCCCCTGTAGATGGTGAGCTGACTTTCCAGTAGGGCCGAGACAGGTAATAGACAAAATAAATAAGGCACTGGTGTCGTTATTAACCACCATTCATATTTCTCTCTTTTTTATTTTTTATTTTTTATCCTCACCTGAGGACATTTTTATTTTTTGTCCAGATAGAGTGGGAGGGAGAGAGAGGAAGAGAGAGAGAGAAACATCGACGTGAAAGGGACACATCGAGTGGCTGCCACCCACACGACCAACCAGGGCCGGGGACAAACTGCAACCGAAGTACCATGCCCCCAGCGGGAACCGAACCCAGGTCTCTCTGGACCGCAGGCCGACGCTCTAACCGCTGAGCCGAACCGGCCAGGGCCACCATTCATATTTCTAAGTACCAGACACTGTGCTGAGCATGACGTGCATTACCTGTTTAAAGTCACACAGCTGCCTTAGAAGGTAAATATTCGGGGTTCCTTTTTTACAGATGAGAAACCGAGGCTCAGAGAGATCAAATCTCTTGTCCAGAGTCACAGCTAATGGTAACCTCGGAGGCTGGGTCCCAGGGCTGACTCCTGCCCAAGCTCAGGCTCCTGCTTCACCACAGACTTTCTTTTTCCCGCTCGTCCTTTACCAAATTGGGTCCCTCCATCCTGATCCCTTAGGGGACCAAGGGCTTATATCAGCTCCCACCCCTCCTATGTGAAGGTCTCAAGGTCGTCCCCAGGGTGTGTAACTACCAGCACACACAGGTGCGTCCCCCCTCATGGTCTCACTTGTCTCCCTGGGGAGCAGGCTGCCATAGCGTTTGTAGTCCCCTTGGAGACCTCCCCCAGCTGAGGCTTCCGCTAGAATGCCAGGACTGCCCTGTGCAGAGGGTAGTGGTGCCACTCTCCAGGCATGGGGGATTTGGTTGGAGTCACTTTGGCCTCTGCTGGAGGGATCAGGGTGCCAGGGGTACACCCCAACTCTCTGGGTACCTCCCGAACCCAGCCTGGACACCCCCCATGAGAGTCCCCAAAGCATCTCCGTGGATGAAAGAGGCCAGAAGGATGCAGCAGTTCCCTCCCTCAGCCTGGTCTGTGAGATGTGCAGGCCTGGGGTGGGGGCTGGCCCTGGTCGGGACTTGTCCTTAGCTACGCCAGACTACGGCGGCCTCCATGTGCGGTCACTGCCTGCTGCTGCCCGTGGCTTCTCTCTCTGTTCTTCCAGACTTGTGTCTATCTTGCAGGATAAAACACAGGCGCCCACTGCACCAGAAAGAGACCCAGGCTGGGAGGTCAGAGCCCCGGGCTCTTGTTCTGGTGTTGCTGATTGACCAGCTCTGTGGCTGGGCCTTCAGCCCCCTTCTCAGCCTCAGTCTCCTCATGGAAACAGTCCTGCCTCTCACAGTGTTCAGAGGATCAAGTGTGATGATTAAGTACAAGTCCTGCATGTGGGTTCTGGTCCCAGGTCTGCTACTTCATCTATTGTGTGTGCCAAGCACAGCCCTGGGCCTCGGGCATGAGCTGTGTAAGGGCAGTCACGGCCTTGCGTCATAGAGTGTAAGGTCTGGTGAATAGCTGTGACCTTGGAAGAGTTACTGACCTCTCTGGACCTCCATTTTCTCATCTATAAAATTGGGATGATAATAGCCTCTACTTCATTAGGTCCCTGTGGGATTAGATAAGGCCTTAACCTAGTGTCTGGCTCAGTAAACATCAGCTGGCATCGTCATTGCTACAGGGAAGCTTGAAGTTCAGTGTTTCCTCAGAAGCCAGAGCTCAGGGGAAGGTCCCTGGACGGTTAGAGCTCCTATGAGAGCTTGTCTGCTGGAGGCAGCCGGCCGTTCGTCCAGGTCCAGGTCAGGGAGAAGACCCCACCCTTCTGCGTGGGCCAGCCTGACTGGCACGGTGCCCCTCCCTCCTTGGCCGTGAGATGGACTCTCAGGCATCTTGGTGGGAACCACCTTCCCGCTGCTGCAGGAGAGGCTGTGCCCTTGGTGGAGCCACACGGCACTGCGTTGGAGCAGGGTCTGCTCTCCACACAGCTGCCTGCCGTGCCAGCCACAGCAGCCTCGTGAGGTCAGCGTCTCATCCCTATTTAGAGGTGAAGTAACAGGCTCTGAGAAGGGGTCCGTGGTACCTTCTGGAGGCGCAAGCCAAGGCCTGAAACAGATCCTCTGTGCACAATCCCACCCCCGTAAGCTGCTTGACCTTCAGTGGGCCTGGTGAGCCCTTGGGAACCAGCATCCTCCACCCCAAAGGCATCTTCAGCCACCCAGGAGGCTTTGGGACCCAGAGGGGAGGTCCAGGCTGCCTGGTGCCCAGCAGAGTGTCTCACACCATGGAGAGCTGGGTTGTGTTCAGGGATCCAGCTGCTGCAGAGCCTGCTGGTGTGCCAGGCAGGGCACTGTCCCGGGACTGGGCCTGCAGGGGCTTTCGGAGGGCTGGCACTGTCCCGAGACCGAGACCTAGCACTCGCGCCTGGGTGGAGCTCTGCTGCTGACGGTGGGTGGGCGGCTCGCCCGACAGTGGGGAGAGCAGGGCTTTCCATCAGCCTGGGACCCTGACCAGATTAGCTCCCTGGGCCTCAGTTTACTCTTTGGAAAAACAGAAAACATCTAACTCATAGAGACATGGCAGAGATGTAATGAGATGAAAGTGTTTCTTCCAGTGCTAGCTCAGAGTTAACTCAACGGGATAGTCATTCCTTAGCAAGTGAGAGCCATGCTGGGCACTGGGCCCAACGGGGAGCAAAGCAGAGAGGTACCTGTGCAAACGTGCCTTCCGGGGATACACAGGCAGACAAAGGATCCTTACAGGTTGTGCTAAATGCTACCGGGGAATCGGGAATTGGGGGACTCGTGATGGAGGTGTGGCTGACTTGTCCGGAGCCGACTAGCTGTTTGTTCCGCACGCACCTTGGCCACCTGCTCTGAGCCCTCTGCCGGGGAGCAGGCCCGGTGCCCAGAGCTCGCCGTCCGCCAGAGCAGGGCTAGTGCTTTAGGGAAGAGGCAGGAGGCGTGCCCGGGGAGGGTGTCACCCTGCGGTGCTGGGTCTCCAGAGCATGGGCAGGATCAGCCTGAAGAGCAGGGGTGGGACCAGCAGGGTGAAAGCTCCCAGGACTGAGCCGGATGGCGAGGTGGAGGGGGTCCCTGGATAGGATTTCAGGCAAGTAGCTGGTAAACAGAGGGAGTCCCAGAGCCATTCTGTGTCCCTCTCCTGTGCTAAGTGTGCGTGTATCCCTGTGCCTGCAGGCCGGCCGTACAGGGGCAAGCCGAGCGACATGTGGGCCCTGGGCGTGGTGCTCTTCACCATGCTGTACGGCCAGTTCCCCTTCTACGACAGCATCCCGCAGGAGCTCTTCCGCAAGATCAAGGCCGCCGAGTACACCATCCCGGAGTGAGTCCTGCCTCCTTGGGGAGGGGGAGGCCAGCTGTTGAAGCTCAAGGGGCCTCAACACAGTGAGGCTGGGAGTCCTGGGTCCAAGACCCAGCGCCAGCCCACCCACCTAGCCCTCACCCTCTTCCTCCTGCACCAGGGATGGGCGGGTTTCTGAGAGCACCGTGTGTCTCATCCGGAAACTGCTGGTCCTCGACCCCCAGCAGCGCCTGGCCGCTGCTGACGTCCTAGAAGCCCTCAGTGCCATCATCGCATCGTGGTAAGTGGGCTGGCCCGGGGCTGGGTTCTGCCCGTCCTACCAGAAAAGAAGCCTGGGGTCATGCCTGTTTCTCTGTCGGGCAGAGTCAATGTCCAGATTCTCCCCGTGGGCAGGATTGGAGGATCCCAGCAGCACTCAGGATCTAACACCTGCCTTCCTGCCAGTCGATGCCAGTAGTGGAGGGGCACTATCTCACTGGGTTCTTACACAGCCTGGGAGGTAGAAATCGTCCCCCATTATTGGATGAGAAAACTGAGGCTTGGAGAAGCAGAGTTGATCCTATCAGGAAGGGGCTGAGCTGGGACCCAACCCCGGTCTGTGGACTCCAGTGTGCCTTAGAGCCGCGGGTACCTGGCCTTTCTGGGGAGCAGGGGCTGGGGCCTACCTGGAGCCAACCTGACCTAACTGTCTCCCCTGCAGGCAGTCCCTGTCGTCTCTGAGCGGGCCTTTGCAAGTGGTTCCTGACATCGACGACCAGATGAGCAATGCAGACAGCTCCCAGGAGGTGAGTCGGGAAGGACAGACAGGCCGCTACCCAAGTCCTGAGGGACCAGCCTCCAGGAAAGGCGGGCGGGGCAGGGGCAGAAGTAGCCGCTCCCAGCGGGCTGCAGGGCCTCCTCAGCTTTGTCCCCAGCTCTCAGAGGGCAGGGAGACCTACGTCCTCACCCTGCGCTGCCTGGGCCTGCCTGTGTCCGCCTCAGTGGGCAGTCCTGTGGCCTGAGAGAGGGCAGCTGAGGTGGCGCTCCGCGGCAGGGAAGCCTCACAGTGGCCCAGCCTGGCCCCGCTCAGCTTCCTCTTCCCGCCCAAGCTCTCTGCCACATGTTGGCCCTTTAAACAGTCACATTTCTCTGCCCCTCTGACTCACAGGGTTCTCTCTCAACCTTCCTGCTTTTCATTTTCCAGATGATTCATTTTCTCCCAGTTTTCTCTTTTCCCCTCTTGCCCGCACTAGAGAAAGTGTTGGGCCCAGGGTGAGGGCGAAGACCTGGACACAGGCAGACAGGCCGGGGTGATCTTAGTGTGCCCCCTGGAGGGCAGAGTGTGGCCAGGCCCTGGGGAGGGATGCCGGCTCTCCCCTCTCTGGCCCACCCTGGAGTTCCACAGCAAGCACTGGGCAGGTGGACCAGAAGGCCCAGCCTGGGGCCACAGCAGAGCCTCCTAGCCCTTGAGAAGAGGGTCCCAGGCCCTACCCCCAGCTCCCACTCATCCCAGGGCTGTTGAGCAGCTAAACATGATCATCCCTGGCACGCAAGGAGTGCCCACCCCAGCACATCTCGTTCGGTCCCGTGTGGTCTGTTCTTATCCTCGTTCCACAAGAGGAAGCTGAGGTTCAGAGAGGTGAAATACGTTTCCCAAAGTCACACAGCTTGGAAGTGGTGGAGCTGAGCCTTGAACCCAAGTCTGATTCCAAGCCCTGCTTTCCCCCTCTGCTGATGAACACAGGGACCTACCACTCAGTGTTACTGTCTGCCTGGGCCGCGCCAGGGCTCAGCGAGGGGCGAGGTGAGGAAACTTGGTTGCCCAAGTGCTGAGCGCTTCAGCCCCTGGCCTCTTTTTCAACATGAGCCCTGCACCGCCTGCACCCCCCCCCCCAGGGCTCTCGGTACCCTCAGAGGGGACGTTACTGCTCCACTTCACAGGCAAGGAAGCGAAGGCTTCAGAGGCAATATGACCTCCCCCGAGGTCAGTGAGATAGGAAGGGAGGGATCCGGCTCGGTGCCGGGTCTGCTTCAGCTGGAGTGACACCCAGGGCGGCTAGCAAGGCCAGGTCCAGGGCAGTTGAGGGCTTCAGGAACCCACACACTGTGCCACCGGCTAGACAGGGTCCCAGGGTGTCGGACGGAGGGAGTCTCTGGAACCAGGCGACCTAACACCCTTGCCCCTGCTCTCTCCCCCTCGGTGCCTCCCAGGCCAAGGTGACAGAGGAGTGCTCCCAGTACGAGTTTGAGAACTACATGCGTCAGCAGCTGCTGCTGGCCGAGGAGAAGAGCTCCCTCCACGAGGCCCGGAGTTGGGTGCCCAAGCGGCAGTTCGGCAGCGCGCCCCTGGTGCGCCGGCTGGGCCACGACGCGCAGCCCATGAACCCCTTGGACGCCGCCATCCTGGCGCAGCGCTGTCTGCGGAAATAGCAGCCTCTGGCAGGGGTGCCAGCATCGCCCGCACCTCTTCCCGGCCCCCAGCCGACGCCCTGCTTTGGGGCTGGGCCCTGGAGTGCTGAACTCTCCCCCAGGCTGCCACAGAGATGGCCAGGGACAGCCCAGGTCACACATGGGGTCAGCAGAGGTACCACAAAGCTACCTTTTGGAATGATTGCTTGATTGTTTGGTTTTTTTATCTGAGAAGCCTAGATAACTAATCTGCTTTTAATCATGACGTTTTAATCTACCTCTGTCTCTTTAACCATGCTGTCTCTGGGCTGAGGAGCGGGAGGAGGAGGGAGCCCACCCAGGGCCTGTCCCGGGCAGCTGCTCCCCACAGTCCAAATAAGCTGAACGTGCAGCTGGCTGCTGGCTCAGAACGATGCCCCCTCCAGCCCTCCCAGCCCTCCCGTGGTCAGTCTCCTCCCCCTCCCGACCCCGAGCCCCTCAGTCTAAGCTTTGGAAAACCTTCACCTCATCTTAAGTGGAATTCAAATATATTTATTTTTATACTGAAACCAACTTCTCTCCCATCACCAGGTGGCTCGGCCCATGGCCACTCCCTGCCCCCAGCCTGGCTAGACAGCAGGGCGCCCACAGCCCACAGATGGGCCCCTCCTCACCCCAGGCTCAGAAGCCCCTTCTTGCCGGCCCCTCTCCACCTCCAGCCCACCAGTCCCTCCTTGCTTCTGGTGATGGGGAGGCCTCTCTCGGCTTGGTTCTCTTTCTCCCATCTCGGTAGCTTCTCTGAGGTGCTGTACATGCATTAATCCTGGTTTCCTTCCCCCCCCCAGCGCGGTGCCGCGGATGTGAAAGAGGTGCCTGGTGGCTGGGCGGGGGGTGCTCCGGGCTGCCCGGACAGGCGGGCCCTGCTTCACGCCCTCTCACTCCCCGCACCCACTCTGTTCGGAGAATGGTGGGGACATCTCCCCTCCTACCCTTGCCTCGTAATAGATGTGGTGTCTCTCCCAGCAGACTCCGGCCAGGGTCCTCCATGGGGCTGCAGGGCTCTTGGGAAGAATTGTGGGAACTGGGGGGCCCTGTCTGGCTCGAGAACAGCCCTACTGCCCTTTTTGAGCCGAGATTTTGAAGTGGATGCCCGTCTTGCCAGAAACGCTGTTCTCACCAGAATGCCCCCCGCCCACACTCCCTCACTGGACTTGGCCCTGCCCAGTGCCAAGCAAAGACCTTCCCCCGGCCTCCCCACCAGACCCCTTGGAAAGGCCAAGTGTTCCCCTCCGGGCAGCCCTGGGCCCTAGGCCCTTCCTGCCTGTCCTTGCTCTCCAGTGGGAAGGTGACCAAGGTCTGTATGACCTTGTCTCCCAGTGTGAGCTGCCCCTTCCCCAAAAGCTGACTCACTGTGAGTGACTTGGGCAAGTTCCCAAACCTCCTTGTGCCTCAGTTTCCCCATCTGGAAAAAATGGGGCCACCTCTTGCCAGCAGTAGCAGGGCCACCCATGCCCCTTCCTCCCCATCCCCCACCCCCAGCACTTGGGTGCCTCTGCCTCAGTGGGTCTGAGGGAGCCCGCCTGAGCCCAGCACTTACTCCCCTGGAGCACCAAGCTCTGCCTGTCAGCTGTCCGGCCGCTGAGAGCCAGGGTGTCATGCTTTGGGGTCGGGGGATGCCCTCTTTTCTATATTTATTTCAAAAAGAAGTCTCCTAAGGGAGTAGAAATGCAGTCCAGCCCTGTGACTGCCCTCCTGTGGGGCTCAGCTGTGCCCCTTGCCCAGCAGCCTGCCCAGACCCTCCGGGCCTGCTTGCCACGTGTGGTCTTTCTCCTCCTGTTCAAAGCAATATCCTCCAGATCTGCAAAGCCCTGTCAGACAGAGGTCCCTTCCAAGGTCAGCCCATGTGTCTGATTACATTTCTGCAAAGCAAATGAGAGGAGGTTGGGTCTGCCCTCACTGACTGTCACACGCTGAGAGAAGTCCAATTGTAAAGAAACAAAACAAAACAGAAAAAGTCACAAAAACATTTGTATAAAGACATATTTTTGTACTACGTGGGGACTCTTCCTGCATGTCAGCAATAAAACTTCCGATCTGGAGCCACCGTGGCCGTGTGTCTGCCGTTCTTGCCCTCCTCTCCTGCGCCTGTCTCCATGTCTCCCTCCAGCCCAGCCAGGCAGGCAGACCATGGGGTGCACTGGATAGGCGCCCCCTACCTGGGCAGCCAGCTGGCCTCACGCCATCACTGCCGTGGTGGGGGAGGGGCCAGAACTACCCAGCGTTCTCCCAGACCCGCTGGTCCCGCCTGCCCCTGGGTGCCCCTGGGTGCCCCTGGGTGCCGGGACCTGTGCAGGAAGGTGTCCCAGAGCGGCTGTGGCCGCTGCTTGCAGGGTAGTGATCCTCTCTCCCGGCCAAACCCCCATCTGGGGTAAGGGGAACTGAGCCCGACAGAGACCGCCCATGTGCCCACATGCCCATCCGGGGCAGCTGGGGTAATAAGGGCCAGGCCAGGCCCTTTCCTGAATCACCCGCTCCTTCCCTCCCCTCCATAGGAAGCCAAGGGGCTTCCTTCCTTTCTCCTTTCCTTCCTTCCTTAGCTTAAATTTAGACGTTGCAGATGGAGCATTGGAGCAGTGGAGCTAGAGGGAGTCGGGCTCTTCCTAGACACTGCAGGCGCAGGCGGACTTCCTTTGTGTTCAGGAACCCCACACAGGCCCAGGTCACAAAAGGAGGGATCCATGCCCGAGGAGCCCTTCCCAGTCAAGTGTCCACACAGCCAGAGGGGATGGCACCTCTCCAAGATGTGAGAGGCCCTGGTTCTCTGAAAATGCTTCAGAGCAGACCCCCAGGCCCCTCGTCCCAGCATCCAAGTGGCTCCCCATCTTCCTGTCCACCCCCAAATCGATAGAAATCTTGCCCATGTCATCTGGCCCACATCTCTGTCGAGCTGTCCTGGATGCCCCACCAGAAGGGGCCCTCCCTGCAGCCCAGCACTGTCACTCAGGCCCCTGCAGCCGCCCTGGGCCTCGGCTCCGTTCTCAGCCTCCCTCCTGCGCTGTGCCCGGCGTCTCCTGAGCATGTACACGTGTCGGGCTCACGATCTGCAGTCCCCAGACAGCAAGCTGCGGGCGGGGACGGTTTTGCTCACTCTTGTACCTCAGCATCTAGAACCCACGCAGCTCGCACGCCGGGACAGTAGGTTTATTGAGCAAAACTTCTTAGATCTCTCTCCACCAGTTAGTTTTTTTTTTCAAATCCTCACCCGAGGATATTTTTTCCATTTATTTTCAGACAGAAAGGAGGGGTGGGGATGGGGAGAAACACCGATGTGAGAGAGAGACATCGATTTGTTGCCCCCTACATGACCCTGACCAGGGCCAGGTACCGAACCGCAACTGAGGTACGTGCCCTTGACCAGAACTGAACCCACCATGACTCCGGTCCGCAGGCCGACGCTCTAACCGCTGAGCCAAACCGGCCAGGGCTCCGCCAGTTGTTATTGTGAGCCCTTGAAGCAAAGGAAGGGGACAGGACCAGGAGGTGCGTGTGACCAATGGCCGCCTGTGCTCCTGAGAAGTCAAACGAGAACCGAGGAGTTTCCATCCACTGACTGTCTTGGGGGTGCGGTCTCCGAGAAGCCGGGGGGGCTGCCCAGCCACCTGACAGGGAAAGGAGGTGAGGCAGTGGCGTCTCTCTCCACGGCTGAGTTGTCCAGGCTCCCCAGCCGGCAGCTGCGATCTCGTCTCTGCCTCCTTCCCACACCCCCCGTGTCCTGTGGGCCACTTCTCACAGCTCGCTGTGACCACCCCATCTGAGGTCTGAGCCCCATTCTCCTGCTTCCTGGCCTCCCTGTTCCCTGTGAGCCCAGCCACACAGCAGCCAGAGGGAGCCTTTAAAAGTCAGATTATTGCCCTCTCTGCTTACACCCCTCTGACGGCTTCCGCCCGTGCAGGACATCTAGAGGCCTGTCTGAGGCTTAGACAGCGCTACACCAAAAGGCTCTGCCCTGGCCTCTCTGACTTCTCGGCCCCTCACCCTCACCCCCGTGGGCCTCCTTGCTGCTCCTGACCGAGCCGAGCACAGCTTCCACACCAGGTCTTCACGGGCTGTTCCCTGGAAGGCTCTTCCCCAGATATTTGCATGGTTCCCTCCCACACCCCCCTCTGCTCAAAATGCCACCTCCTCAGAGAGGCCTTCCCTGACCACTGACACCTGGGCTCCTCTAACCCCTTCCCTGCTTTATTCTTCTCCACTGTGCTCCTCACAGCCTAACATTGTATCATCTGTTTGACTAGTGATCACATCTGTCTCCCCTACTCGAATGTTGTCCAAAGGACAGGAGTCTTTTCTGTGTGTCCATGTGGGGGTACGGGGCTTGGGGGCTGGTCGTCACAATGGGGGGTGCTGCTGGCATTTAAAGGGTGGGGACCAGGGACTCCAGACAACCCCACGAGGAAGGCAGATTCCACCTCCTGCACGACACGGGCAAAAACTTGTTTATAATCACCAGAGCCAAGAATCTAACTCCACTTTACACATAAACACAAAGGACTTGTGTATACACATGTACACTGGATTCTTGGGGAGTGCAACTGTGCAGAGTGGAGGACATTTGCACTTTGTTTGGTTCAGAATTTTACCAAGAGTTCTTCATTGTTTCAGACACTAACACCACCACAGTACCCAGTGTCAATCTGATCACTTCACAAAGTCCTATCGTTACCCTTTTGTTTTTGAGTTGATCTTAGAGAAAGGGAGGGAGAGAGAGATAGAAACATTGGAGTGAGAGAGAAACACCGATCAGTTGCCTTCCGCACGTGCCCCACCCGGAGCTTGAACCATCACCTTCTGGTGTACGGGACAACATTCCAACCAACTGAGCCCCACCAGCCAGGGCTATTTCTTTTTTTAATTTTTCTTCTTTATTGATTTTAGACAGAGAGGAAGGGAGAGGGAGAGGGAGAGAGAGATAGAAACATCGATGAGAGAGAACATCAATTGGCCGCCTCCTGCATGCCCCCACTGGGGTCGGGCCCACAACCTGGGCATGTGCGCTGACCGGGAATCCAACCAGCGACCTCTTGGTGCATGGGTCCGACGCTCAACCACTGAGCCACACTGGCCAGGCAGGCTATTTCTTTTATATTATGACATATATAAGTATATGTGTGTATGTGTTTTAAATTAGATGTGGAGGTGGGTATATTAACCATCAGTTTCATTCAGGAGCATAAAAGGAGCAATGCAAAGAGTCAGCTTTGGGTCTGACAGGGTGGAGAACTGTGACCTGTGGAAGACTAGCTGGGAGCACGGGCTCTGAAGTTCAAATTCAGGCCCCACCCTTTACATCCAGGTGACCGCACATGTTACTTAACCTCTCTGAACCTCACTTTCCTCATCTGTAAAATGGGAGCCACCCTACAAACTACGAGGTTACTGGGAGGACTTGGGAGGCTGAGGCAGCACAGCAGCGAGCAGTCGGGTACCAGGAGGGTGCTCAGTAGGCATTACTATTCGTTCTTGTTAATCCTCACCCAAGGATATTTTTTCCATTGATTCTTAGAGAGTGGAAGGGAAGGAGGGAGGGGGGAGAGAGAAAGAGAAAAACATCGATGTGAGAGAGACACATCGATTGGTTGCCTCCCACATGTGCCCTGACCAGGGTGGGGGATCGAACCTGCAGCCCAGATATGTGCCCTTCACTGGGACTCAAGCCCAAGACCCTTTGGTCTGCGGGCCAATGCTCTGACCACTGAGCCAAACTGGCCAGGGCGATAGCCACTGCTGTTATTCATTTTGTAGACTCACATTGCCCTCTTCCCAGCAGCTGTCCCTGGTGCTGGGGAGGCATTCAGAGGATGCGCTGGTCTTAAGAGTCCTTGAATGAGTCCCTTTCTTTCCTCCATCCAAGAACTAGGCAGCCTCTGACCCCCCCCCCGCCCCCGCAATGGAGTGAGGCTCCAGTGTCAGGAACAGAGCAGCTGGGGCCAGACCCCAGCGTGGCTGCTGGGGAAGGGAGCAGTAGGCTTTGCATTAGGCCCTGAGTGTGCAGCGCCCCGAGGCCCCACCCAGAGGCTCTGGATCTCTCAGCCCCCTGACCTCCCATCAGACCTGCCTTTCCCGTGTTTCATCTTAGGAACACTCTCTGTGCCTCCCAAGGTGACAATTCTCTAGTCTCACAGACAAGAGGGCAGAGGGGCAGCCAACAAGTGTGCAGGTGGCCAGGCAGCAGGTCAGTAATAGGCCAACAGACAGGGAGGAAAAGCAGCAGGCGGATAGAGGGGATGCACGCCAGGCAGGCAGGTGGCAGGTATGCAGAGAGATCCCCGTCAGCACGCCGGGAAAACAGGTGGCTGGGCAGACCTACAGATGGGCCAGCAGGCAGGGAGAGGCAGGCAGAAAAACAGACAGCAGGTGGTCAGGGGGACACGTGGACTGTGCAGATGGCCACATGGGCCAAAGGCTTTGGGCATCTCCCCCAGGGCCTCTAGGAGCAGCCCACAGCTTCTTCAACCCTCCAGGGCAAGGCGGCCACTTCTTCTATCTGGTCTGGCTTGGCCACACGCATCGCCCTTCTGTATGTCCCTCTCTGAAGGGACCAGCAACCATCTCAACCCCCACTCTGCTCCAGCATGGCCACCGGCTTCACTGGGGCTGAGTCACACCTGACCCACTCCAAACACATGTCACACACCAACCCAGACACATCTTTATCTACAGATAATGATACCCAGAGATCTGCAGAGCATAGGGACACACACAAAGAGCTGAACACAAACATATCCAAAATCTCACAGCTGCCACCCACAGAAGCACACATCCCCAACACCCAGGGTCGGTCACACAAGCACAGCCGAAAGGCACTGATCTTCACATGGATGGTAGGCATTCAGCGTGTTGACACAACCATGGAAGCCCACCGATATCCTAGACAGGGGTCCGATTCTGGCCCCTCCTTTACCTCTCAGCCCAATTTAACATGGCTGATGGCGTCCTGGTCCTGGCCAGGACTTCCTTCCGTCTCTCCTGGCTGACTCCTCCTCCACGGGACCCCTCCTGTTGGAGCTTCCAGGGCTCAGGCTTCAGACTCCTGTCTCTCCCTGCCCCCTGGGCGATCTCACCCACTCCCAGGGTGCTCAATCCACCTTGGGAGTTGAGGACTCGCAAACACATTTCCAGCCGACTCCTCAGAGCTCCTCCTGCCTGTCTGACACCTCCACCGAGATATCTACTGGACATCTCAAATCCATCTAAAATGAAACTCGGACTGCCCCAAATCTGCTCCCCACCTAAGCTTTCCTCAGGTGTCTAGGCCCAATACCAAGTGCTATCCCACACGCCTCTCCCTCCATCCACATCCCATGCAGGAGGTCCTGCTGACACTCCTTTCAGAACACTGCCTGAATCCGATCCTGTCTCACCTCTTCCACGGCCCATTCCGGTCCAAGCCCTCTGCCACTGCTGGCCGGGACGGCTGCCAGCCTGCTCACAGCCCTGCTTCCAGTCTTGCCCTGCGGGGCCCATCCCACACTGAGCCCCTACAGGGATCTCTCCAAAGTGCGTCATCATCATCTTCGAACCATGACACTCTCCTGATTAAAACTACAGGAGCTCCCCATGACACGCACATCTAAGGCCTTCTACAGGGCCCACGGCCTCTTCCTGATCACCCCATCACCCCCTCGCACCTCTCTGCCCCTGGGAGAGCTGCCCTAGGACGTTCTACTTCAGGCCCTCGCCCTCCTTCCTGCCTGGCACTCAGCCCCAGATTCTGGCATGGCTGCTCCCCGCTCAGGATCTAGCTCTTACCTCTGACGTCCCCCTGAAGAGTTGCCCAGGTGTTCTCCATCCCGGGCCCCTATTCCATCATCCCCTGAGCACTCAGCAGCACCAAGATTCTCTTCCTTATGTATTGCCCATCTGTCCACCTTAGTGTCGGCTCCATGAGGACAAAGATTTGTGTCTGTTCTGTTCACTGCTGAACCCCCATTACTAGGGTCCTTGGTTAGCATTTGTTGCCTGGTGGCTGTACGGATATATACACAGACATGTCCACCCCCACAAAAATGCTCAAGCAGATACAACACGAAAATAGACACACAAATATACAGATATAGGCAGAAATAGTGGCGCATGCTTACAAAACAGACTAAACAGCCATAAAGACCCCAGGAATCCCCTTCCCGCCCCCAGAGGAGCCAGTCCATCTAGATCTGCCCTCTGCTTGAACCCAGTCTCAGGACTTGGAGTGGGGGTCTCTGGCCTGGACAGAGAGGGGGGGTGTCACGGGCCCACAGGCCTCAGGCAGCACCTTCAGCTATGTCTGCAATTTCCTCTCCCCGCTTCCTTCCCTCCTCCTCTCTAAGACTCCCGCCAAGAAGGCCTCCCCCTCACCCTAGCCCCAGCACAGGAAGGGGGGCCCACAAGCGGGGGCTGGGAGTCTGGGCAGGAAGAAGACCCGGGCCCACACACTGATCACACATTGCATGCATGAGCCCTGAGCCCATGTGGAAATGCGTGTGCACAGGCAGGTTTAGCCGGAAGGGAAAGGCATTTTTGCCACGCACTCTGGTGCAGAACACAGGGGACCTCAGAGGCCCCAGGCTCGGTTCTGCAAGGCTGGCTTGGGCCTGGCTTGAAGCCTGAGTTCAGCATTCATTAACCCTGCTGACCAGCGCTCCGCCAGCTGGACACACTCACTGCCTGGGCCCTGGGAGGAGGGGGATGAGAGTCCCTTCCCTCGGACCGTGGGTTGAGGGTTTGGGGAGTGCTGACCTCTGGGCTGGAGAAAGCAGGCAGTCTTCCCTGGGTGAGGGAGCCTCCTGGGGGGAAGAGCCCGGCACCGGGACAGGGTTTCAAACCCTGACTGGTAAAGTCTTTCAATCTGTGACTTAGTTTATTTATCTGCCAAGTGGGGATAATGATACCGCATTGCAGGATTATTAAAAAAGAAGGATTAAATAAAAGCATATTGTAAAGGGTTTATTTAGCCCATTGCCTGGCACCTAAGCAGACCTCCATCCTCCTCCTCGTTATTATTATTGTTATTAGTAGCCTTGGGGGCGGGTCCCTGGCCCCCGCCTCCCCGGCCTCCCCTGAGGTTTCCTCCGGGGGAGAAGACTCCCCGCAGGCCTCACTCCCCCTCCACTCCCCTTCCTCTGCCTGCCCTTTCCCTCCCCGCCTCCCCCGCCCCGCCCCGCCCCGTCCCTCCTCTTTCCTCCGAGGAAACTTTCCGCCGGCTGGTCCATCGGCCCGTGTCCGGCCCGCGCTGCCGCGGCCTGGGAGCCGAGCCGAGCGGGCGGGGCGGCCAGGACCGGACGGGGCGGGAGCGGCCAGACCCGGGTGTGTGCGGCCGCTGGAGCTGGAGGCGCCGGGCCGATCAGGTCCACGGAGGAACCGGGCGTTAACGGTGAGTAAGCCCGGGCCTGCGGGCCGGTGGGTCCCCGGGGGCGGGCGGGATGAGAAAGGGAGTCGGCCTCCCCCTCCGTGAGCTAGCTACGGGAGAGCGGAAGGCACGCGCGTTTCTCCAACATCTTGCTCCCGGGACAGCAAAACCGGACCTCCTCGGGGGACCTCACGAGGGGGCGGGGCCTCCTGCGGCCCACTCCTTGACCCCCAGGTTGGAGGGGTGTCGGTGCGCAGGGGGAGGATCCCCAGACAGGGCCCGAGTGTGCAACCAAGTCAGGACGCCGATCTTTCCAGGGTGGAAACGGGGTTGCTCTTCCAGGGAGAGGAGCTGCCCCGAGGAGAAATTGGGATCGGGGTCAGCTTGAGGCTGGGGATTAGGATCTGATGGTGCTGACCTCGCAGGCTGAACAGGGGAGCTGCCCCCCAGAGCAGCATGGATGCCCCCCGAAGAGACATGGAGTTGCTCAGCAATAGCCTGGCGGCCTACGCACACATCCGCGGTGAGGGCGGCAGAGGCATGCAACCCTCCCTGCCCCTCTGAGGCCCCACAACGCCCCTTCCTTCCCACCCCTCCCCCCCAGCTAGTCACAACCAATTAGCCCCATCCCTCACTGCCCCCCATTGCCCGTGGCGGCTACCTAGTGTCCCTCAAGTAGGAGGTACTGCCCTTGCCCCCCAAACTTAAAAAGTGGAGTCTTTTCGAGATGGAATGACTCCCACCCGCCCGGGCCCCTCCATGACTTGTGCCCTCTGACCTCCAGCTAACCCTGAGAGCTTTGGCCTCTACTTCGTGCTGGGCGTCTGCTTTGGCCTGCTGCTAACCTTGTGCCTGCTCGTCATCAGCATCTCCTGCGCGCCCCGCCCGCGGCCCCGGGTCCCTGTGCGGCGCCGGGACCCCCGTAGCACCCTAGAGGCGGAGGCGGAGGATGATGACGAGGACGAGGAGGACACAGTGACGCGGCTGGGCCCCGACGACACACTGCCTGGCCCGGAGCTTTCCACAGAGCCCGATGGGCCCATGAGCATTAACGTCTTCACCTCGGCGGAAGAGCTGGAGCGGGCGCAGCGCCTGGAAGAACGGGAACGGATCCTGCGGGAGATCTGGCGCACCGGGCAGCCGGACCTGCTGGGCACCGGCACGCTAGGGCCCAGCCCCACGGCCACGGGCACTCTGGGCCGCATGCACTATTACTGACCGGGCCTCGTTCCCACAGCAAGGCGCTCTGGGTACTGGACGTGTACATGAGCTCATAGCTGTAGCAGGACCTGACTTCCCCTGCCGGCGTTGCTATGTTGGCCCCGCCCCCACAGCTCCCACGGTGCTATTGGGCGTGAATCCCCACCCTCTGGGAGGCGCCCTTCCCCAGTCTTGCCTGAAGACCCTGGGGGGAGGGCAGGACACAGGGTCCCCACCCCCGCTCCTGGGGACGATTAAGAGGTGAAGTGACCAATGAAAGCTGCATTCTTAGTGACTCAGGTTCCCTCTGTTATCCCCCTGCCTCCAGCGTTCCCTAGGCTCCGGTCATGCGGAGGGCCCCGGGGCTGAGACCCCACTAGGCTCCTTTAACAAGCTGATCACCTCCATCACTCCGTCCTCCGCACACTTGCTTGTGTTCACTTCACGGACGGCAGAAACACTCCACCACTTCACCAGTCTCACACGAATCCCTTACAGATGCATTCCTTACCTGCATGCGTCCGGGCACACATCACCTCTGTCCCTACAAATACCCAAAGTTCATGCATCACTGCAGTCACACACACACACACACACACACCAGGCCTCCGGAGCCGACCTTGACACTAAAGTGTCCCAATGTAACCACGTGTGCCTGAGCTGGGCTGTGGAGTTCGTGTCCGGGCAGAGGTGCGTTTCTGTGGATCCTTCTAGGCGGACAGTGGGGCCAACTGGGAGGGGCTGGGGATTGGAAAGCTGGGCCACTGGCGCACAGCTGGATTCCGGAATCCGGCCACAGGCAAAGCCTGACCCCGCCTGGGCCTGGGCCCCTCCTGCCGGCTGGAAGGAGACGTCCGAAGGAGACGCCCCTCCAACCCCCGCCATCCGGTGGGTAAAAATAGCCCGCTTAGGCCTTGGGAAGGGTAACGAGAGCCACATGTTGACCAGATGTGCCAGGGAGACTGCCAGGAATGTGGAGCGCCAACCTGGCCCCGCCCCCGCCACGAAGGCCCCGCCCCTGCAAGGACCAGGCAGGCGTGTTGTGCGTACACAGCAAAGTTTACTTTCTAGGCTTTCCCAAAATTGTGGGCAAGGACGTGGGTGGCCGGAGGCTGATTCCCCTCCAGGCCCCACCTCAGTGCGTCTGCGTCTCCTCGAGGCTAGGGCCTGAGGTCAGGGGTTCCTGGGTCCTCATCTTCAACTGAACCTAGTGGGGAGAAGGCGTCAGGGGAGGGCCTGCCATTGGCCCCCTCCGTGCTGGGGATTTGCATCGCACCCACCTCCAGCAACTGGCGCTTCTCCCTCTCTCTCTTCAGCTCCTCCCAGATGTCTGTCAGTTTTTTTCTGCAGACAAGACAGTGAGGGGAAGGAGTGGGCCAGGGCTGGCTTCCAGCCGCCCCCTGCCCTTCTCCTTCCCACCCCCTCCTTGCCCTCCCCCACTTACTCCAGCTGCACCTCCATCAGCTCCAGGGCCTGCCTTAAAGATTCCACCTCATTCTGTAGCCTCATTACATCCTCTCTGTCACTTTTGCTGTCCGTGGGATTTTGCAGGACCAGTGAATGCAGGGTGGGAGTCTCTTGAGGGTCTGGAGTCGGCTTGATGGCCTGTGGATTCTTTTCAGAAGGAGCTCTCTCTTTGTGGGGTGCCTCCTCTTTGGGGGTAGTCTCATCCTTCCCAGGTGCCTCCTCTGGGAGGGTAGTGGCTTTTTCTGGGGGGAAGACTTTCTCAAGGGCAGGCGTGGACCCTGGCTTAACCTCAGATTGGAGTGTGGAGCTGTTCCTCTTATCCAGGGGGTGTTCCTCTGGTATGTGAGCCTCCTCTTGGGACTGCGCCCCAGTGACCAAGAAAGACTTGCCCTTGGGCCCGTCTGCCTCCAGAAGGGAGGTATGGAGCTGAGTGTTGTCCCCAGCAGAGGCCTCTTCTGAGAGCATCTGCTCCGAGGTCAAGGCCTTTTCTAGGGTGGAGGCCTCATCCCCAAGAGGGGCCATCTCTGGGGAAGGGGCTTCATCTTCAGGTGGGACACCTAGAGCAGGGGCTTCATCCACAGAAAAGACCCCATCTGGGCTGGGGGCCTTGTCCTCTAGAGTCGGGATCTCCTCTGGGGTGGGGGTCTTATCTGGAGACGGGGTCTTCTGTGGGTTGGGGGTCTTGCCCAGAGTAGGGGTTTTATTCACAAGAGGGGCTTTTCCTCCTAGAGCAGGGGCCTCATCCACAGGAAAGACCCCATCTGGGCTGGGGGCCTTGTCCTCTAGAGTCGGGATCTCCTCTGGGACGGGGGTCTTATCTGGAGACAGGGTCTTCTGTGGGTTGGGGGCCTTGCCCAGAGTAGAGGTTTTATTCACACGAGGGGCTTTTCCTCGGCTTCTCCGCTCTTCCTCCTGTGGTGAGGGGGATCAGGTCTCAGCTGAGGGCTCCCCTTGGCCTGGGACCCTTCACCCTCACACACCACACCCTGGGAAGCAGACTGCCGTCCCCCGCTCCGCTGCAGTGCTGGCTCTCACCTGACTGTTTGCAGATAGTTGCCGGGAAGCCTGGGTTCTGGATCGCTTTCTGCCAGGGTGGCCTGGACCCCCACTGAGGAGGCTGCCGCTGGAGCCTGAGAGCAGAATGTCAGGGGCCCAGGCCTACCAGGACGCTGAGTCTCTCCCCACCTGCCCCCCAGTCCTCACCCAACTGAGGGACGCAGCCACGCTTACCGGAGTCTCGGGAGGGACGCTTCTGACCTTCTCCACCAGGTTTCCAAGATGGCCTGCAACACATCCCCATCAGACCCAGGGGGTGCAGGGCAGGACACAGCATTTCCTTTGCACCCTCATCCTTCCCCCAGTCCACCCTGCTCCTTACTTGGCTTTGCTGGGCACAGTGTGGGCTGTCAGCAGCTTCTTGACTGCAGGGAGGGCTGTTTTGGGCATCATCTTCTTTGGTTCCTTAACAGGAGCTGAGAAGAAGATGAGGGCAGCGTTGTCCTCACTTATCCACCTGAGAGTCGCTGCCCTGCCCTGAGCTATGCACAGGGATTAGGGACAGGAGATGAATCATATTTGACTCTGCCTCTTGGGAGCTCTGGGGAAGCTGACCACCCTCAGGCCCCGTGGGCACAGGGCACTGGGAGCACCCCGAAGACTGGCCAGGGAAAGCTTTGTGGGGAGGTGGCTGCAAACACGGCCCATTTTCTATCCATGACCTACCCCTGCGCAGTGGCATGACTGGTTCGGTCTTCATCTCTGTCCTCGCTAAGCGATCGCAGTCTCACGGGTTTAATGATCACCAACTCCCACATTCCCATTTCTAGCTCCTTCCTCTTCCCTGAACTCGACACTCATGTCCAACTGTCCCATTATTTGCACTTGGAGAGCTAACTTTTATCACACACTCAACGTATCCAAAACGTATCTCTTGTTTCCCAGCCTCCTTGTCCCCTGAATCTGCCCCTTTCCAAGTGTTCCCCGTCTCACCCGTTCGCCCTTTTGCTCATACGACAAAATGAGGAGTGGTCCTTGACCTCTTTTATACCTTCTACTGCACACATCCAGCCCATCAGTAAATCCTGCCTGCTCTATCTTTAAAACATGTCCTAAACCCGCCTCTAAGCACTCCAGGTCAGGTCCCCACCGTCCTCACCTGGACTACGGCAAAAGCCCCAGCCTGGCCTTGGGTGCACTCACCTTGCCTTTGGTGCTGTCTTCCCCCAGCAGCCCGAGCGAGCTCTTTTTCTACTGGGGAAGCAGACATAAACAAAAGAAGTGAAACACGTAGTGGGTTAGAGTCACGAGGTATTGTTGCGGAAGGATCATTTTAAACGGGGTGGTCAGAAAAGGCCACACTGAGATGGCATCAGACTGAACACCTGAAGGCCATCACACACAGCGACATTCATATCCTTGGACACACAAGCAGCCACCCTGGCACATGCACACGTGTTGTCACAGATCCATACACAAGTCCCCAGACGCCATGTCGTGGTGGGCAAGGGCATGGCTCCTATAACTAGACACCAGGCTGTGAATTTCTTGCTCCATGACTTGCCTTGCGTGAAAATGTGGGAAGGTAACTTAAGCTCTCCCTGGCCCAGTGTCCTCGCCCGTGGAACATGGATAACAACAGTACCCACCCCGGGGGCGTGCAGCGAAGTCTGAGGGACTTCATCCACACGAGCTGCTTAAAAGAGTGCTTGGCATCTAGAGTCAAAGCTCGTTAAAATGTTTTTTCTTTCTTTTTTTTTTAAATGTATTTATTGGGGTGACTTTGGTTAATAAAATTATATAGGTTTCAGGTGTACAATTCTATCACACACCATCTGTATATTGTATGGTGTGTTCACCGCCCCAAGTCAAGTCTCCTTCCACTAAAATGTTAACTTGGCCCGGCCAGTGTGGCTCAGTGGATTGAGCATCATCCCATGGACTGAGAGGTCCCAGTTAGATTCCCAGTCAGGTTGGGGGCTCGATCCCCAGTAGGGGGCGTGCAGGAGGCAGCCGGTCAATGCTTCTCTCTCATCAATGTTTCTCTCTCTCTAAAAAATCAATAAAAACATATTTTTAAAAAAATGTTAACTTTGACTTCTGCTTCTCGTAGTATGACTGATTAGGTGCCCGGTGGGGCTCTCCCACTAGATAGCAATTACACCCTGCTTAGGATAAAATCTGGGGCACTGTTGGACTTAAAAGAGGTAGGGGAGAGCCACACAGGGAGAAACTGGGGCCAGCATGGTGGTGAGCGGGCAGCACCACTATGGCTACTGAGCCTGGGGCCAGCAGCCAGGAGCAGAAGTCAGACCTCTGGAAGAAGCCTTCCCCTACTAAGGCATGAGCTCACACACAAAGATCATAAAACACGTGAGAAGACAGGCCACCGACGGTGGAGTCAGCAGACACAATACACAGAGGATAATGGAATTGCCAGGTCAGAGACCACAACACAGCTCTGTGTAAAACATTTGCATAAAGGATGAGCCTGCAACAAAGGGGCCATCAAGAATAAACAGGGAGCCCTGGCCGGTTTGGCTCAGCAGTTGGAGCGTTGGCCTGCGGACCGGAGAGTCCCGGGTTCGGTTCCCGCTGAGGGGCACGTGCCTCGGTTGCGGTTTGTCCCCGGCCCTGGTGGGGGTTGTGTGGGTGGCAACCAGTCGAGGTGTCTCTCTCACGTCGATGTTTCTCTCTCTCTCTTCCTCCCTCTCTCCCGCTCTATCTGAGGATGGATGCAAAAATGTCCTTGGGTGAGGATAAAAAAAAAAAGAAGAAGAATAAACAGAGAGCCCAGCCTGTGTGGCTCACTGGTTGAGCCACACCAAGAGGTCGATGGTTCGATTCCCAGTCAGGGCACATGCCCGGGTTGCGGGCTGGATCCCCAGTAGGGGGCATGCAGGAGGCAGCTGATGAATGTTTCTCTCTCACATTGATGTTTCTCTCTCTCTCTCCCTCTCTCTAATATCAATAAAGAAAAATAATTTTTAAAAAGGCAACACAAAGAATGGGAAAAAACATTTGCAAATTGTATATCTGATAAGGGACTTTATCTAGAATATATAAAGAACTTCAACTCAACAGTAAAAAGACAAATAACCCAATTCAGAAATGGGCAAAGGACTCAAACAGATATTTCTCCAAAAGATATACAAATAGCTAATAAACATATAAAAACGTTCAACATCATTAACCATCAGAGAAATACAAAGCAAAACCACAGTGAGACACCACTTCATATCCCGTAGGATGATTATAAGAGAAGAAGAAGGGTTAGTGTAAATGTGGAGAAACTGGAACCCTCATTCACTGCTAGTGGAAATATAAAATGGTACAACCACTTTGGAAAACAGTCTGGCAGTTCGTCCCAGAGTTAAACATAAGAGTTATTGTATCACCCAGTAATTCCTTTCTTAGATATATACCCAAGAGAAATGAAAACACATCCAAATAAAAACTTGCACACAGCTCTGGTCAGTGCAATAAACTCAATAAAGCTGGAGTTTTTTGTTTGTGTGTGTGTGTGTGTGTTTATTTAAAAAAAATTTTTTTTCTTTATTATTTGAGAGAGAGAGAGGAAGGGAGATAGAAACATCGATGAGAGAGAACATCGATTGGCCGCCTCCTGCATGCCCCCCACTGGGGATCGGGCCCACAACCTGGGCATGTGCCCTGACCAGGAATTGAACTGGTGACCTCTTGGTGCATGAGTCCGACGCTCAACCACTGAGCCACAAGGGCCGGGCTGTGTGTGTGTTTTTAATCCTTACCCTAGGATATTTTCCATTGATTTTTAGATAGAGTGGAAGGGAGGGTGAGAGGGAGAGAGAAACATTGATGTGAGAGAGACACATCGACTGGCTGCCTCCCGCACTACCCGACCAGGGCCAGGGACGAACCGCAACTGAGGTACGTGCCCTTGATCAGAATTGAACCCATGACTCTTTGGTCCAAGAGCCGATGACCGGCCAGGGCTGTTTTTCTTTTTTTTATAAAGGTTAGCAGGGCAGGCCCTGGCTGTATAGCTCAGTTGGTTAGAGTGTCATCCCAATATGCCAAGGTTGTGGGTTCAATTCCCAGTCAGAGCTCATACAAGAAGCAACCAATGAATGCAAAAATAACAACAAATTGGAACAACAAATTGATGTTTCTCTCTCTCTCTTTTTCCCTTCTCTCTCTCCCCCCATCCCTCCCTCCCTTCCTTCCACCCTCTCTAAAAAAATCAAAGGAAAAAATATCCTTGGGTGAGGATTAACAAAGAAAAAAGGGGGAATGATTGTCAGACTGAATAAAAAAAGCAAGATCCAACTACATACTACGTACAGAGGATTCACAAACAAATAGGCTGACAGTAAAACGCTGGAAAAAGATATACCAGACAAATAGTAACCAGAATAGTAACCATGTAGTAATATCAGACAAAACAAACTTTAAGAAAGATTATTAGAGACAAAGAGGACGAGGTCGTCATGATAAACAGGTAGAGATAACAATTACAAATGTATATGTACACGTGCCTAACAACAAAACTTCAAAATATACGAAGCAAACACTGATAGAACTGAAAGGAAAAATAAACAATTCAACAATAATGATAGTTGGGAGATTTTATTCATGAGGAAGTTTAAGACTTGTGACTTTAGATTGTAAAGTTAAATATAATTATGATTAATATAGTCTACCCTGGCCGGTGTGGCTCAGCGGTTGAGTGTCGACCCACGCACCAAGAGGTTGCCGGTTCGATTCCCGGTCAGGGCACATGCCCAGGTTGTGGGCCAAAACCCCAGTGGGGGGCATGCAGGAGGTGGCCAATGGATGTTCTCTCTCATCGATGTTTCTATCTCTCCCTCTCCCTTCCTCTGTCTCTAAAAATCAATATATATATATATATGGTCTAAACTCCCCAATTTATCACCAAAGGCAAAGACTGAGTAAAAAAAAAAACAAAAAGCGAAGGTACTTTCTAGCGATCTGTTTACAACGATGTGGACATAGTTAACACAACTGTACACTTAAAAATGATTAAGATGGTAAATCTTATATATTTTATTTTAATTTTTCTTTATTGATTTGAGAGAGAGAGGAAAGGAGAGGGAGAGACAGAAACATGGAGAGAGAACATCGATCGGCCGCCCCTGCACGCCCCCCACTGGGGATCTGGCCTAAATCTTATATATTTTAAACCACAATTAAAAAGGTACACTAGAGCCCGGCCAGTGTGGCTCAGTGGTTGAGCAACGACCCATGCACCAAGAGGTCGCTGGTTCGATTCCCGGTCAGGGCACATGCCCAGGTTGTGGGCCCGAGCCCCAGTGAGGGGTGTGCAGGAGGCGGCCAATCGATGTTCTCTCTCATCGATGTTTCCATCTCTCCCTCTTATCTTCCTCTGTCTCTCTCTAACATCAATAAAGAAAAAAAAAATTTTTTTAAAAAGGTACACTAGAAAATGTTTTCTTAAGTACTGAATATATTAACAACTCTAATGATATTGAACAAAAACAGAGGGAAATACATTCTTAGAACTGAAACCGACTATAACTACGGATACAGATGAGACTTAAAAGATTTAAGAGAATATTATGAACAACTTTACACAAATTATTAGAAAATATCGATTAAATGGATAACAAAGAAAATAGAAATCATTAAAACTGATTCAAGAATTGTAGCAGATTTTTGGCCCACCGTTGTTAACCAGGGACCGGGAGACAGAATGTGGTCTGTGCATGTTGCCGAAGTGCAAGATTTCTTCCTCTCAAATGGTTTCAGGGTGAAGCCACTGGAAAAGCAGCTGTCAAGGAGTCTTTACAGATGTAATCAGATTAAGATGAGGTCTCACTGGATTAGGGTGAGCCCTAAACCAAGGACTGGTGTCAGCAGAAGAGAGAAATGTGAACACACACAGGGCAGAGACCATGTAAAGACAGGCAGAGAATGTAGTGATGCACCTACAAGCCAAGGATTGCTAGCAACTACCGAAAAGCTAAGGACAGATAAGGAAAGACTCCTAGCCTAGCACTTTCACAGAGAACATGGCCATACCAACATCTTGATTTCAAATTTCTAGCCTCCAAAAATGTGAGAAATTAAATTTCTGTAGTACTAAGAAAGAAAAAAAAGGACAGAATTGTAGCTAGACTGGTTTATAACTATTAAAGAAATTTAAATATTTTTTGCCATGATGGAAAAAAACAGAGCCAGATGAATTTACAGACAAGTTTTACCAGCTTTCCAGGAAAGATGATTCCCATCTTATATAACATCTACCAGATAATTAAGAAACAAAATGCACCCTAGCCGGTTTGGCTCAGTGGTTAGAGTGTCAGCCTGCGGACCAAAGGGTCACAGGTTCGATTCCTAGCCAAGGGTACATACCTGGGTTGCAGGACTCATCCCCACCCTGGTCAGGTCATGCAGGAAGCAACCAATCGATGTGTCTCTTTCACATCAGTGTTTCTCTCTCTCTTCCTCCCCACCTTCCACTCTATCTAAAAATCAATGGAAAAATATGCTCGGGTGAGGATTAACAACAACAAAAAGAAACAAAATGCATACTCCTTAACTCATTCATGGGGCCAGTAATAACACTGATAGAAACAAGGACAGTAGAAATAACTGCAAAAATCTTAAGAAAAGGGCCCTGGCCGGTTTGGCTCAGCGGTTAAAGTGTCGGTCTGCAGACCAGAGAGTCCTGGGTTCGGTTCCCACTAAGGGCATGTACCTCGGTTGCAGTTCGTCCCCGGCCCCAGTTGGGGTTGTGTGGGTGGCAGCTCGATGTGTCTCTCTCACATCAATGTTTCTCTCTCTCTCTTCCTCCCCCTCTCCCTCCCACTCTATCTGAAGATAAATGCAAAAATGTCCTCGGGTGAGAATTTAAAAAAAATCTTAAGAAAAGGGAAACTAGGAAAATATTTCAACAGCAGAATTCCAACATGGTAATGATGTTCAGCATCACTACTTCTATTCAGTATTGTACTGAGATCCTGAGATCCTAGCCTCTATAATAAAAAAAAAGAAAAGAAAAGAAATTAAAAGGCATAAGGGTTTGGTTGGTGTGGCTCAGTTGCTTGAGCATTGTTCAATTCCGGGTCAGGGCACATGCCCGGGGTTTGGGCTCAATCCCCAGTAGGGGGCATGCAGGAGGCAGCTGATCAATGTTTCTCACATTGATGTTTCTCTCTCTCTCTTCCTCCCTCTCTAAAAATCAATTAAAAACAAAAAACAAAAACGTATTTTTAAAAAAAGGCATGCCCAGCCGGTGTGGCTCAGTGGATTGAACATCGTCCCATGGACTGAGAGGGCCCAGTTCAATTTCCAGTCAGGACACATGCCCGGGTTGCAGGCTTGATCCCCAATAAGGGACGTGCAGGAGGCAGCTAATCGGTGTTGATGCTTCTCTCTCTCATCAATGTTTTTATCTCTCTCTCCCTCTCCCTTTCAATCTCCCTAAAAATATCAATTAAAAAAATTTAAGCCCTGGCTGGTTTGGCTCAGCAGTTAGAGCACCTCCGAGGACCGAAGGGTCACTGTTTTGATTCCCTGACAAGGGCACGCAGGTGCCTAGATTGCAAGTTCGATCCCCCATCCTGCTGGGTTCATGCGGAAGGCAACCAGCTGATGTGTCTCTCTCACATCGATGTTTCTCTCACTCTTCCTCTCTCCCTCCCTTCCACTCTATGTAAAAAAAATCATTGGAAAAATATCCTCAGGTGAGAATTAACCAAATATAAAAATAAAATAAAAGTATTATCTTTAAAAAAAAAAAACAATTTAAAAAGTTTTAAAGAAAATATACTAACTCTCTGAACCTGGTGCAGGAAATATTTTTTTAAACAACAACAAAAAACCTGCTAACCATTAAACAAAAGATTGATATGTTTGTATTAAAATTAAGAACTCCTGTTCATAAAAAATAAATCATAAAAAAGAGAAGACAAGCCACTAAGTGAGAGAAAATATTTGTAACATGTATAACCCATAAAAGATTGATATTCAGAATACATAAAGAACTCCAACAAATTATTACTAACTAGGGAAATGTAAATTAAGTCCACAATAAGATGGTATTTTGTATCTATTAGATTCACAAAAATAATGAAGTCTAACACCACCAAGTGTTGAAGAGGATTTGGATCAATATGATCTTTTTTTCCCCCCAATTTATTTATTTATTTGAGAGAGAGAGGAAGGGAGAGGGAGAGAGAGAGGAAAACATCGATGAGAGAGAACATGGATTGGCCGCCTCCTGCATGCCCCTCACTGGGGATTTGGCCCACAACCTGGGCATGTGCCCTCGCTGGGAATCGAACTGGTGACCTCTTGGTGCATCACTGAGCCACACCGGCCGGGCTCAGTATGATCTCTTATACACAGATGGTGAAGTGTTGAAGGATAAAATCCCTTTGGAAACCAATCTGCTTTATCTGATACAAGCTGAACGTTCGCATACCCTATAATTTAGCAGTGCTACTTCTAGAATCATATCCTGGAGAAGCAGTTACACCTACATACCAGAGGACAGGCACATGAATATTCACAGCAGCACTATGTAATAATAAAAACCAGAAACAATGAAAATGTCCAACATCAGGAGACCAGATACATAAACTGTGGCAATATTATACAGCAGAGAAAAACAAATGAACTAGATCAACACACAACATGGATAAATCTTAGAAACAAAATGTTGATTGGAAACAGTAAGTCCCAGAGCCTATAAATACATGAAACCATTTTTATAGAGCTCAAAAAGAAGCAGAAATAAATCAAGTGACCCATTGTTTAGGCACATACACATGTAAGTAAACTTAAAAACTCGTGAGAACTATAAACTCAAAATTCCGGATACTGGTTATGTTTGGTGTGGGGGAAATAGGAGAATGGGAGAGGAGGAGTACACAGACTAATTGGCAATGTTCTAGTTCTTGGGTTTGACGGATAGATCATGGGTTTTCATGAAGTTTTAAAACACATATGATGTCACATATATTTTTGGCAAGTGTGACATTACATTAGAAGATAAATAAAAAGCCCGGCCGGTGTGGCTCAGTGGTTGAGCGTCAACCCATGCACCAAGAGGTTGCTGGTTCGATTCCCGGTCAGGACACATGCCCAGGTTGTGGGCCCGATCCCCAGTGGGGGGCATGCAGGAGGCGGCCAGTCGATGTTCTCTCTCATCGATGTTTCTATCTCTCTCTCCCTCTCCCCTCCTCTCTCTGTAAAAATCAATAAAGAAAAAAAAATTTTTTTTAAAGATAAAAAGACACATATCCCCACAGACACGTATACAGAGTTACTCATATACACACTATAAGACACGTGAACGTACAGTCTCATAGACGCAGACACACCAGTCCATACACTTTCCTACAAAATGAAACAAATCTAAACACATTGATAGCTGCATCCTGAAGACACACAGGGAAACATGAACATACTGACACGTACACTGACCCACATACATTCCTATCGGACCCCTAACCCACCCGGATGTAGCTCCTAAGTGGGTGTACTAGACCACTGGGCAGCTGTGGGTGTTTATGGGCAACTGGACTGATGGGTCTCCCAGAAACACCCCCAACCCTAGGCTTCCAGGGCACCCACCTGATTCTCGAGATGCCACTTTTCGTGGGACCAGCTTCTTGATCTGCGTGGAAAAGAAGTATCAGAATCTGAAGAGAAGCCCCCACATTTCTAGGTCTACTCTCATTTAGGGGTGACCCTCCAGCTGTGTACAGTGAGCACCATCACCCCCAACTTTGTCCAGAGTAACCTGTCCCTGCCCCCCAACAACACACACCTTACTTACTGGGGGTGGTGGGAGCACAAAGTTGTCTGGGAAAACTCCTCTTCTGCCTTGAGACTCTCCTTCCCACCAGCCCTCATCCTCTGTGGTCTGGGAGAGAAAGATGCTGTCGGGAGGACAGCCAGGTCCCCAGGCTCCTTCTACCTGGTCCCATCCCATCTCAACACACCCTTCCCTGCACCCTCCCCTGCCTGTGCCTTCATACCTTCCTCAGTACTTTCACCTCGTCCCCTCTCCGCAGTGCCAACTCATCTGGGGCCTCAGGCTGGTAGTCAAACAGGACCCTGTAGGTCTCAGGGCAGGAGACTGAGGGGAGGTCAATTCTGTGAAGCCAACTCCCCTCCCCTCCCCACATCAATCTGTGGCTCCCTCCTCCATCAGCCTAGCTGGATTCCTACTCCTCAAAGTCAAAGTGGCTTTGGGAAGGGCTATGCAAGGGATTCTTTGGCTGAGTGCTCACCTGTCTGCAGGTAGGTTGGAGGGCTGTCATAGGTCAGGTTGCTCAGCTAGTGAGGGCAGGGAGTGGGAGGAAAAAGCTGAGCCTCCAAACCCACCTTACCACACCCCATGTCAGGAACGCACCTCCTCTGTGCCCATTCCACACAATTTACCTTGTGAGGCCGCTGGGGATCAGGGCTGATTGAAGAAGGCATGTCTGGGTTATCAAGGCCTGGTGAGGGAAAGGGACGTTAGGGGTGGTGCTAATTCACAGGTTAGATCATAGAAGAGGTCAAAGGGGTCACAGGGTCAGGATGTGTGGATCACAGGCTCAGGCCACTGGGAGGGTCAGTGGAGATTGCAGAGTCTGGTCACGGGGTCTCACGGGGTCACAAGGTCCAGGTCTCACTTGGGGGCCCACTGTCCAGCAACTCCACAAAGTTGGATGGGAAGGCTCCCAGCTGCCCGTTCTTCTTTCCCAGCCACCAGCCATCCTCAATCTGGGGAGGAGGGAAGGACGCAGGGGCATCTGGTTCTGCCCCAAGTGTCTCTCTAGAAATCATACACTCAGTTCTGCTCCGATTCTGCCCGATGATCCCCTCCATTTTTGTTCCCTCACTTTACCATCTCTGCACCCCTCACCATTCCCATTGCGCGCACCCTCACTTCACCCATCTCCTCTCACCCAGGGATGTGCTCCATTATTTCGCCCAAATCCTCTCATCACCTCATCCCCTCACCTCCTTTATCACTTCCACAATCTCCCCAGCTTGCAGCTTCAGCTCATCCGCCTGCTCCGGGCTGTAGTTGAAGTTCACTTTGCACCATCTTTTGGGGCTCCGAGATTTGACGGGGCGACCTGGGGTGGGACGTGAACTAGGCCCCTTAAGCCGGGCGCCCCAGTACGCTGAACCAAGGGAGGGCATGCGGGCTGCAAGCGCCGCCTCTGTACCTCCAGGCCCCGCCCAGGGCGGAGCATTGTGCTCGAGAACCAATCGCAGGCCGCAGAGCGGCCCAGAGGCTCCGCCCACAGAGGCGCCCGTCTGGGCGAGTGGGGGCCGCGGGACCGCCCCGGCTCCGGGCAGCCACTCACTTCCCCACCCGTCCGGCTCTTACCTAGGCTTCGCGCACAGCGTGGTCTCGGTGCCTCTCCCGTGCCACGCAGAGTCTCCGGGATCTCCTGAAAATAAGGGCCCGGGAGAGGGGGTTCTCAGCTCCCGAGGGTGAGGGCTGAGACCTCCCGCGCCGCCAAGCTGACCCCCGGCCCGGCCTCACCTGCACCAGACGCTCCGGGAAGAAGCCACAATGGCCCCCCAGTTCTCCGCGCAGCCAGCCCCGGGCAGGTCCCTTGGATACCTGTCGGACTACGTCCCCGGGCGCCAGACTCAGCTCGCCCTCCTTCTGCGCGCGGTATCCGGCCAGGACCAGCACCTCTGCAGGCGGAAGCGCGGCTCAGAAGGGCCCAGTCAGCCGCCTGGCCATGGCGCGAGTCCCGGGCTCCGTGTTGAGGACAGCGGAAGAGCAGGGTGGTGGTGTAGGGTTTTGTTGCCATTTCCACACTGTTGTGTAGAGGAGCCACCCCAACCCCTCTGCACATACCCATAGCTTCCGGGCGCCCTCCAGGGCCAGGCCGGGAGGATTGTGAGATCCCGCGGGCAGCCGAGTAGTGGGCCTGGATAGGCTGGGACGAGCTGCGAGACTGGGAAGCAAAGGAGGCGGAGACAGGAGCGGATAGGATAGGTCCCGCTCCAGGTGCTGCGAGTGGGTGTGGGAGAGGGGGCGGCCCGGCTCAGCAGGTTCGGCCCCCAACCCAGGGGTGAGGAATCCAGGGTCTCTTGCCAGTGCTGAGGTCACACAACTCCCCCACCTGCTCTTGCCTGCCTAGTCACCCAAATTTTCAGTCTAGCTGCCTCCCGTCCTCCCAACCTTGGCCCTGAGGCTCCCACCCACCTTTTGCTGAGCCTTCCTGGTCTAACCTCCCCTGCTGGTAAGCCTTTAGCTCCAGGAGAAAAGGTGGGGAGAGGCACATACCAGGGTGGGGCTCCCCCTGCAGGCAGAACTACTTCGAGGCGGGAGCTGGGTGGAAGTGGGTGATTGCTCTAGTGCGCGCAAAGCTGGTATACTGTACTCTGCTTTCCCTGGGAGGCATACATCCCTCCCTGGCACCCGTCTATGGAAGAGGAAGAGCGCAAAGACCCTTCCAGTTTGGTTTCAGAAAACAAGTCTGGATTCTCCTTGGGGGGAAGGCAGGAAGAAAGGAACTTTCGCTTCCAATGCGTCTGCCGGCTACAGCCAGCCCAGAGATGGCAAGGGTTCATGAAGGTTAGGGCCCACCTAGTGCCCATTCCATGAGACTAACTCTCAGGTAATCTTCCTGCTCAGTGGGAAACACAGAAGGCTGAGCCTGTAATCCACACCCTTTGGCCCCTGCCCCACCACCTTGGAAGCCAAAGTCCTTGCTCATGCATGACACACTGCAGTGAAAAAAAATCTGGTTCTCCTGGGGTGTTCAAGGTACAGGATAAGGTAAAACCATTGGGATGGGAATGCAGTCATAAGCTAGCAGGACCGATGGCTGAGACTCCTCCCAGAACAAGTGAGTGTTTATCTTTCAGGTTCCCTGAAGCTGCTGCTATGGGAGATATCCAACACACACACACACACACACACACACACACACACACACACACGGTGACAATGATCAGAGCCCATTTACATCTGCCACTTCATTTATTTATTTTTATTTGCAGGAGGAGTTGAAACAAATCTTTAAGGGTATTTTCATTTTTCCCCCCTAAACATGAATCATTCAAGTAAAACCAACTTAACTATAGAAATGTAGCAAAGTAAGGGGAAAAGTAGCACACAACCCAAGAGGCAAAGGTTGGGGGTGGGGGGAGAGGTGGGTGCAGTCCACATATACCATATGCATAAGTGCCATATGATTCACCTGCTCAGGACCACCTCCCCAGAAGGCAAGCACAAGGACCCCATTTTAAGAGGATGTTTACCCCCCAACATCTGAGAATGCTTCAACTTAAAGCTTAAGGTTAAAAAAAAAAGAAAAAGAAAACCCCACAAACCACCCAGCCATAACCACCTTCCTTAATCGATCATAGGAGTTTCTTTTCATTTTATAAAAAGATTAATAAAAAATATTGAAAAAATTATTTTCTCATCTTATATTTGTAAAGATAATAGAATTCAGAAGTTTCTTAGAAAACAGACCAGAAACCGCCATCCAGTTTCCACCGCTGTTGCTGAGAGGATCAGCAGGACTAGAAAGCTGGGATACTGGAGCTGCTGGTGGAGAATGGGAAGCCCAGCCCAGAAGAAAATATTGGGAGAGGGGGCACGTGGGGTGTGGTTAGGAGCAATACCATGTGATACATGGCTACACAGAAAAGGGGAACACAAGGCCTTGAACTCCTCCTCGACATACAAAACCGATTTTTACAAAGATCCAAGCAGTTTGGTCCCAAACTGAGGTGAACACTTCAATGTTTATTCACATGCTTTGTTTTCTCTTTTTAAGAATCAAAGTTGTCCAATTAAATCTTTCTGCTAATGTACTTACTACATATGCCTAAAAAAAGGAGGGCTTTAAAAACCAGAAAAAGGGAGAAGAGATTTAAAAAATCGTCAGATTAGTCCTCTTAGCTCCAAATGAAATGAAATTAAGAACAAAACTGGTTTCTAATAGGGAACAAACCAAAATCCAAGTATCGCTCTCCCCTCCCTACCCCAGCCCCCACCCCACACACCAACAACAAATGAGAAACACAGCTAAAGCCCAATGTGCCGTGTTCTGCTCAAGAGCTGGGCCTGACCCCAGGCTCCATGGCTGGCTGCTTCTGTCCAGTGGGACACTGCGCCAGGGACACTTTTGACTATAGTAGGATTCTGCATGACTGGTGGGGAGAGGGGGGAGGGATTTTCAGAATCTTCTTGGGGCTCCTCTGTTTCGTTCTTCACCAGCCATCTTCCCAGCGCCTCTATCCCCTGGATAGGAGCTCCCATCACAGTGGCCCCTACTCAGTGGTGGGCTGTAAATTGTCCTTCTCTTCTCGGTTCTCTGTCCCACTCTCGTCATCTTCAATCTCCCCTTCTTCCCCACTGAACTTGTCGTGGGCCCATTTGGGGCTGGTGCTGGATTTCCGGAACATGAACCTGCCCCGACCCCGGGGAAAGGCGCCTCGGCCTCGGCCCCGGCTCACCCACTTCTCACTGCCTTCGCCCTCACGGTCATCATGCTGAAAGGAAAGAAAACTGCCATCAATGCCAGAGCAAATGCGTAGCCAGAACCCTCTTCTCTGTGATTTTCTCAAACGAACCTATGTCCTGACCCACCTTTTTGCTCCTTTTCTATCCTCCTCCCTGTTTCCTATCCAAAGATGCTACTGATTCAGATCCAAGAGAATATTCAGTTGGGTGCCTTAGGAGTGCAAAGGCAGTAGCTTGGGCATTATAATGATGATGATGATGACAAAATCTTCACTGAGCCCTGAAAGATCTATACATGCACTATCTCATTTAATTCTCACATCTTCCCTATCATTATCACCCTCCACTATGCAAATGAGGAAACAGGCTTAGGAACTTTAACTCCATATTATTTAGTACACCATCTCTCAAAGGATGGGTTTAAGAATGCCAATCACACCAAAACATGAAACTGTGTCTGATCTGGGTTGTCAGGTAGCTAAAAGAAGCAACACTCAAATATATAGCTACCGCTCCAGCTCTTCCCAACCCACCCCACCCCCAGCCAAGAACAGACAGCAAAACCAAGAGTAAATGACTTGCTCATGGTCTCAGACCACTTAATGGCCAAGTCAGGACCAGAACCCAGCCTCCCATCCTGTATCTCACAATTTGAGTTTTATGCAAGGAGGCAGTGTGACAGAATAGAAAAAACACAACCTACATCTCAAACAATCCCTGTCCTGATGATCAATCTCAAGAGGAGGCATCAATGAAAGAATGAATGAGAAAGAATTTTGAAAACTAGAAGTCGTTGCTAACTCATCAGTCCCATGACTTCAAATAGTCCAAACTACCCACCCATGCAAGTAGGGGAAGGCTCCTGGGGGTCAAAGGGCCAGCTGCTTCCTACTAGGGTTGCTTGTTTACCTGCCTAAATGCAGCAGGTTGGTGATGCTCCTTTAGGGGACAAATAGGAGCAGGAAAAGGGGCTGTGTATGGCCTCTAATCATCCCCCTTGTAACTGTCCCACTCTAGCACATATCCTGGGCCCAGCCAGTATTTTCCTGTCTGCTTGCATCTAAGCCTGCTATTGAGTTCACTCACTAGCCAGGTAATTCAGCCTAGAAGAGTCCCAACATGAGAGGGAAAGGCCCAGAAAGTCCCTGGTACCTGGCAATGGCAACAGCTTAAATGAGAGAAGCCCCAATGGCATTTCATTTTGGAGACAGAGAGATCCTGATCTACCTTCCCTGTCAATCTTGCACTGGTGAGTGTCAGAGTGGAACTGTGGCTTAAGGGGAGGGTTATAGCTCTATCCCTGGGTAGAGGCTGACGGAAGGCCGAGGTTGGGGTGGGTGAGCAGTAAAATAAGTTCACAAAATAAAAAGGGAAGGGCAACCCTTCTTGTTTACCCTGGCATCCATAAATGTCTCAGGTGATAAACTCTTTCAAGCCAGGGCTGCCTCTCTAGAAAACACTCATCTTGCCAGCATACTGTCCCACAAATATACATTCCCTCAGTGCAAGATGCCTGCACACATATTCAATCCGTTTTGAAAAGACCAACTAAAGCCTTGGTAAGAGCCACTATGTGTGCCAAAGGCCCCTGGCCCTTCCTTCCTGGTTATCCCCAGACACATACCAGGTAATACTTCTTGCTCTTAGGCGTGTACTCAGGGTCCCACTCCTCCTCCCGGCTTCTCTTCTGAAAATCATTGTTGCTGTTGTTGTTGTTGTTACCCGAGTAGCTGCCTCTGCCCCAGCCTCTCCCTCTGGCTCGAAATTGCTGTGGCAATAAGCAGGGAAAAGGAACAGAGGGCCATGTCAAGAACGGAGAAAAACAATGCTCTGCGTTCTGTTCAAACACTTTTCTGGCACAGAATAGACAGTTGTCCTCCAGTCAATATGCTGATCAACTGGTTTGTAGCCATTCCCTTTCTGCTCATCTCAGGTCTGCAGCCTAGACAGAGGACAACATATCACAAGGGCCTCCTACACATAGCAGGAACCAAGATATGTTGAGAAGTTGAGACCAGAAGTCCTAAGAGGCTTCTTAGGAAGAGGCTTCTAGCTCAGTGATTATGATCAATAAAATGACAACAAGTGGAAAGCCTGGGTAATGGGGAACCACAGATTGTGAGGTCTGCAGACTGGATAACTTATATCAAGGGCAATCAAACTGGTTTTCTGAAAATCACATAATTAGAACTGGTGGGAGCAGGGGCTTTAGAGAAAAAGGGGTGAGGGCAGAGCCTTCTCCTTACAAAGGTCCCTCGAGCTCTGCCTCCTCTTTCACTTGGACCCACGAAGTCTTTGGTCCCCAGTCTTGATTTGTCAAAGCCGGTGGTACTCTCCTCTCTCTCCTCCGTTTCTTCAGTGTATTCCTCCGCTTTGTAGGAGTGGGATGACTGGGAGGAAGAAGATGATGACCTGGACCGGTCTCGTGCTCTTCGGTGCTTCCTATGAAAACAGATGAGCCAGAGGGAAAAAAAAAAAATCAATAAACCCCTTGGCTAGGGTGTCTGGATAAGCAGCACAGAGCATCTGTGATGAAGACATTGAAGATGAGTAATCTAAAGAACCCCAACTCCTCCTGGGGAGGTCCCAATTCTGTCAGACATAGATGTTCAGTGACACATCTATGTCTGAGCCTGTGATGAACATGGGACATACACATAAGGAGAAACAAAACACAGTCCATGGTTTCTGGCAGCTCAATTGAGTACATACACATAAACTAGAAAGGCAGAAGGAAACGAACACTATATTAGTCCCATGTACATGGTACTGGGACGGAGGCTTTATATATTACCATCTATTTGTGCTTTCTAGTACTTTGTTTTTCCTAGGAAGAACATTACCTGTCTCTTGGGGTTGCTCCAAAGATAAACACTTTACAGCAGACACACAGCAAATGGCAACTCTGATTATTCAGTATTCTTCCCTCATTTTGTAGATAAGTGATTTGGGTGACAGAGCTGAGCAGACCCTGGATTCAACCCTAGCTCTAATTATACTACTACTCCACATACCACCTCCCACTGAGCTCAAACAGGTTGTGCTATTAAGCACAGAATCTGGTGAAACTCTTCCCAGAGTTATTTCCCTACCTTCCCTTCATCTGGGGGAAATTACAGACCACAGCAAATGAGACGACTACAATGAGTCACTGTCTATGTGCTAAAGGTCAGTGCGCCAGCCCTGCCTCTAGGGGAGGTGGCCTCTGAGGCAGCAGAAAAGCCAGGCTCCCAAGGGTAGAAAAGGATCTAGAGGGAGAAGCCAGCCAAGTGTCAGCGACCCATCCCTGTCCTCCCTTCATCCTCTTCCAGTAGGAAAAGCGCCCTGCCCCTCCCCCACATTTGAGAAGCCCAAGAACTGAACTATTTGAGTCCTATTAGCATTTACTCATAATAAGGGAAATCTAAGTTATTACCATAGGATTCATAACTCAGATGTGGAATGCTATTTCAAGAGGTTTCCAAAAGACCCCAAAAGGCTCCAGATTTGAACTCTAGCACTGCCTCTTCATGTGTTCCAGGGAAAGGAACCAGAATCAGTCATCCAAACCCAACCCTGAAATGCTTGAGGGGTTCTGCTCCCTTTCCACCAGGGCAGTACTGGGAATGACTGTACCACTTCCATGTCCTGTTGAGGATTACAGGTCCTTTACCACGGGCAGCCCTGAATGCACAGGGCTCCTAATGCATAGTTAACACACTGGAAAGAGACAAAGTACAAAAGAAGATCTGAGTTCTGACACCAGCTGGTACTTCTGTGATCTTAACCGTCCTGAGCTTAGCTTCTTTACCAACCGTTCAAATGGGCAAAATGGGTATCACACCAACTATCCAACTTCTCTCAAAGGATTTAATAATCAAATGGATACAAAAATGCTGGCCAGCTGAAGTTCAGAAACAGCAAAAGTGGTGTTGCTTCTTATGGGAAGGTGCAGGGCTCCAACTCCGCTACATTTAATGACATCACTGAAAAGTCACAGAACTTTTAGAAATGTACACAGAAACAACAGGACCTTGGCGTGAATGCTGCCCTATGAAGTTCAACAATGCTCCCCTTGTTTAAAGAATAACCTCTCCTGCAAGTGTCTGCTAAATTAGTTGAAAAGGCATTAAGATCAACAATCTTGTCCTATCTAGTTATACACTGTTTCTTTGACCAGTGTTATTACCTGACAACAACTCTGAGCCATTTCTAAAACATAACCTCCCCATGAAGACTTGTGATGAGAAAGAACATGTCTAAAACAGCTACAAAATGAATTCCCAAATGATTTCCCCACACTGTCCCTATAGCCAAATTAACTAACTGCCCTTCTCCCAGCAGGCCTTCTTTGGACAAGGTTCACGTCTACTTGATGCAAAAGTTCTTTTTCAAACTAGTGGCCTTACTGACAGTTACAGAAGAGACTGCACAAATTGCTATCATTCCTAACCCCAAAGTTCTCTGCTATGGAAGGTCTGGTGTAGAGCCTAAAGGGGGCAGATGAGAGACTCCACTTAGGATTTTGAATGAGGCAACAGGGGCTTACGTACTTCTGCTTCTTTGATCCTTTATGGGTTTTCTCAGTTTTCTCAGCTGATCTTTCCCTCGAGTGGCTTGAGTCTCGGGAATCCACTGATTCTCTTGATTTACCTCGTTTAAGATCTCTCTCCTTATGTTTTTTACGACGTTCAATATCAAGGCGGAGATCAACAGGATCATCTTTGTATTTTCCCTCAGCCTGCCAAAAGAGAAACCAAAATGAAGGTTCTTGAGACTCAGGGCTGCCAACTCAACCACCCCATAAACTGTGGTTACTACTCCAATGGAGTGGTCCAGAGCAAGCACTGGGAATGTGGGGCACCTCACCCAAGCTTGGGAGGGATAAAGATATCCCAAGAAGTCACTTCATGAGGATCCCTCACAGATCCCAAGTCAGTTCTCTAAAGTAATGACAATAGTCTTCTAAAAATGCTATATATTGATCTCGCTTTGTTTCCTCTGTGGCCTCATAATGATCTAGCGAGCCTACAAGTTGAGAAGGCCAATCAGCTCTAGAAGGTGGTTGGTTAGGGCTGGCTCCAGCTTACTTACCAATTAGAGCAGAAATGCACCTGTTATCCTGTTCCTACCTACACTGTAGCAGCCACCCCAGGCTTATCCTCTACTTGGAATCATCTTTGAGTATGGAGTCCAAAGACAGACAGTGGGAGACTTAAGCAGCCTTTCTAAATGGTTAGTTATATTGAGAATTTCTCTAGAGATGAAATATCAATAATGTAGGGAAAACCATAATGGACATTTCATAAAGTGGCAATTCCAGATCAAAGTTTATTTGTTTAAAAAGGAAAAAGAAGAAAAATCTTTTTCGAGGAAGTGTAACCATCAGGGCACATGAGCTGCAGACACAATATGAGCAACAGCAGCAAGGGCCTTCCATCCTAAACCAGCATCACAACGGTTTCCACCATTCTTGGGAAACTCGGTGAAAGCAGAGATGCAAGGTGATTTCAGGGACATTATACATTAGGATGGTCTCATGGAACTAAAAGTTCCCCTAAAAGAGCCAGGAGTGAGCAGCTCACTTTGTATTAACATTTCACTTACACTAAGTTTTTTGTTGAAATAAAGCTTAACTTTAACAGGAGTGGTAGGTAGTATGTTTATTTTATCACCATTGTTTTTGAGAGAGAGGGAGCAGGATCTCTGCACCCTGCGAAGACTAAAGGAAAACAAGATATATGCAGGTGCTGCTCCCTCAGGCGGTGCACACAACACCTCTAATGAGCTGGCTTTGTGAGGCATAGATGAGATGTCTTCTGATGTTTCAAAACTTTGCTTTTCACATGTTAGTGTCAATCTGGCGGACACTTGGAGAAAAAGAAAAGGGGACAGGAGAGAAGGGAGATTGTGCAAGAGTGCCTCTCATCACATTCAACCAACAAGACAAATTTGTTTGTAAAACTTGGAAGATTAATTAACATTTTAAGAAAAGATTTCAGCGGCATTGGAAGAGCCATCTCTAATTTTTAAAATTTCAACCATATATGTGAATGAAGGTCAATAAATACTAAGATTTTTTTTAAAAAAAAACAAATCTAGTATTTCACATTAAAAGAGTGCATACAAGCTTTAACCTCTTAATAACAGTGTTTACGTGCACATCACTGCAAATGTAGCTGGGCTATCAAAGTAATGTTTAGCTTTAAAGTAACAGTAACCAACAGATGATAGATATGGTACAATGTTAGAAAAAACTGGACTAGCTGTTTAAAACAGTCTACGAAGTTAAGACATGAATAGTTCACTCTCCTTTGACATGCATGTCTTTTTGAAATCATGGTTGGAAATAGTGCATGTATATAGTTGATTTGGTAATACTTACAAGCAGAAAAATATCACAAAAAGTTTCTTCTCTCATCATGGGCACTTGTTCCAAAACTCCTCTTTTTTTTTTTCTCAAGCTCACCTCAATAGACTTTGGGGTCATTTACCATATTCTAACCACTTCACAAAGGTTGTTGATACATTTAATAAAAATTAACCCTTTGTAGTTCATTTTTAGAATTATGCCCATCCTTAAAAGAAAAACACAAACTTAAGTAGAGAGTAATTTAAACAAACACATTTCTGTCAAGTTCATGCCCAACGCACTCATTTTGTTGGAATTACTGATCAAAGCAACAGTTCACCTTGTAGCCGGGTTCCCGGGGACTTTTCATTTCATCATGAGCCAAACCATGTTTTCTGAATGTACTGGGGGAAATGTCTATCCTCCTAAAAGTGAAAACACACAAAAAAATTTAAATATCCATAGTATGAATATAGTACCTGTAATATTTTAGTTTGTAAGTTGGGTAATGGAATCATAGGCACTCCTTTTTATTGTTTCATAACTTGCGTACTTATTATTCTTATTCCCTCCCAGTAATATTACATCTAGGAAGACTGACTCATTCACAGACAAGCTTATAATTTCAAGTTCACATCAAGACTATCTATATGCAGCCCTTACCAGGCAGCTCAATTGGTTAGAGCATCATCCTGATACACGCCATGGTTATGGGTTCGATCCCCGATCAGGGAGCAAACAAAAAAGCAACCAATGAATGCACAAATAAGTGGAACAACAATCGATGTCTCTCTCTCTCTCTAAAATCAATCAATCAATCAATCAATAAATTAGAAATTGTTGGTTTTTTGTTTTATAAAAAGGACTGTCTAGCCTGGCCAATGTGGCTCAGTGGACTGAGCGTTGTCCCATGGACTGAGAAGTCCCAGTTCGATTCCCAGTCAGGACACATGGCCAGGTTTCGGGCTCAATTCCCAGTAGGGGGTGTGTAGGAGGCAGCCAATCAATGTTTCTCTCTCACATCAATGTTTCCTTCTCTCTCTACAAAAAAAAAAAATCCATAAAAACATATTTTTTTTAAAAAAAGGACTATCTATATGCCCTACTAACGTCAAAGAGCAGTTTTCACCTTGGGTATTAGAATGTAATGGCCCATACGAGATTAGGTCTAGGTGAGAAACAACTGTCTGGCATGACCCTAAATCCAAGTCTACTATACAAACCTGGTCCTACCTACTGCAACAGAGCCAACTTTGTTTCTAGACAGAGTTCACTACAACTAAGTGTACTATTCTTGAAACCTGCTGGGCTTTTAAACCCTTTGACATAATCCTACAAGCCCCCTCCCCGACCCCCTACAAACACTCCCCCAAAAACTGATATATGAAATACACGGTTTGCTTAAAGAAACTTAATATTTACTCTATGTATAGAAAGCTCACAGAGATCTCAGGTTACCACTTGCTGACTCCAAAGAATACAAGGGTTCATTTGTATCAAAAAGGCCGTCTTCCTCAGGATGAAAATGAGAAACTTACAGTCATCAAAGCATGTCCTGTCCACTCACAACTACAAAAACCCACTTCTATCCTAGAATCTGAAGGATGTTAACTTAATTCTATTGCGAATGTGGCAAAGACAAGTTTACTACCTGATGATCAATCTCTTTTCTTTATTAAAATTTTTTTTCTTTTATTGATTTTTTAGAGAGAAAGGAAGGGAGAGGGAGAGATAGAAACATCGATGAGAGAAAACATCAATTGGCCACCTCCTGCATGCCCCTCACTGGGGACTTGGCCCACAACGTGGGCATGTGCCCTGACCAGGAATCGAACCAGCGACCTCTTGTTGCAAGGGTTGACGCTCAACCACTGAGCCACACCAGCCGGGCCTGATGATCAATCTTTTATCACCACCTCCAGTGTAAGGTTGAGGTCCTCACCTGTGTATCTCCGGACTTTTCTTGTTCTTAGCTGCCTCCTGCTCAGTTCCTCTCTTTAGGTATTTAGTAAAGCGTTCATGCAATGTCATTCCTGAGGACCCAAAGTGATGCTCTGTGGGGATCAAAGAAAAACACATTATGCCATCAAAGGCAGCCACAATATTCAACTCTTCTGTATGAACCTACAGCCACAGAGATGTTGACTAAAGTGCTCAAATCCATGTAACAAACATACTGAAAAGAGGAAGGAAAAAAGGCTGGTTTGCACAATCCAATGTTGGGTAGTAGACTACCACTGTAGCTCCCTTATCTTAGGACATGGATACAAAGAGCAACCTGGAGCTTATCGTTATTTGAATCACACCACTAACTCCTGCTTAAGTTTACATTTCAGATGGAATCTGTAACTGGCCCAACCCAGCTTCTACATGACCTCTCTGCCATTTCCTCAACCTGTCCACCTCCATTTGCCCTTATGGTAGAGAATAAAATTCACACCGTAAAGTCAACAAGAGACCTCCCTCTAAAGGCTTCTACCTATTGGACAAGAAAAGACAGAGGTGCAGGAAAAGCCACTTTTCATACCTCCTTTTTCAAGCCCACACGTCAAAGATTTTACCCAGTCTCACGATCACAGGTTACTGCTAGCAATTCAAAATGTTCAGCTCTATAATTAAAAAAATGGAAATTCCTTTCTGGAAGGGATTTCCTTCAAGTCAGTCCCTAGCTTCAAAAAGGTTCTTTCAATGAGATTAAGGGCCTCAAAAGGCTCCCTTATTCACCAACTCATCCTGCTGCTTGTAATAGAGGAAGCTAAGTGGGGGCAAGGGAGCCTGAGCAGGCTGGGGTCAGGACTAACCTTTGACATGGTGAACAATGGTCACTATGTGCTGGGCAAACAGTTCCGAGGGGCTCCGCTGAGACTGAGCTGACTGTATGTGCTGGAAAATGGAACGAAATTCCTGTTCCTTTTTGTTGCTATGCACTAGATCCCGACAAAGCTTGCGTTCCTGAGCCAATAAGCCACTGGGTCTGGGGGGATAAAAAAACACAAGGAGGCTTAATATAAGAAGATATACAGAAAGTCAGAACATTTAAACCCTAAAAAATACAATGCATATTTTCAGGGCTTTAAATCTATCCAAAGTTCCTTTTTTAATTCCCTACCAAAGTTCAAAGTAACCTCAATGCACCACAACTATGGAAAAAGGCATCCAAAATCTATCACTTCCTTTTTTTCACTGGGAATCTTTATCTATTATTATTATTTTTTAATCCTCACCCGAGGACATTTTTTTGCATTTATCTTCAGATAGAGCGGGAGGGAGAGAGGGGGAAGAGAGAGAAAACATTAATGTGAGAGAGACACATCAACTGGTCGCCACCCACACAACCCCAACCGGTGTCGGGGACAAACTGCAACCGAGGTACATGCCCTTAGCGGGAACCGAACCCAGGACTCTCTGGTCCGCAGGCCGACGCTCTAACCGCTGAGCCAAACTGACTAGGGCTCACTGGGAATCTTTAATAGGAAGAAATGTTCAGGATGAAGTACTAAACCTCAGTGACTGCTTTTGGGGTCACTGCTGGTTTTAACATACACAACAAATGGGAATGTATTTTAAGAGCTCAACTAGCTTGGCCAACCAGGGCCATTTGGTGAATCAACACAATGAAGCAGCAGTGGAATGTGACTGGAAAGTGGCTGAGGCCAACTTCCAACAGGCTGCACAGTTTTTACCCCAGGTGAAAAACAGCCTGGCCTCTTCCTCTTCCTGAAAGCAGCCAGAGGTGACCTCTGAAAATGGTTCGCTATTCACTTGAGCCAGAAAACCCCACAAAATCATGCAAATCAAGAGGTTTTAATCTTCATGTTCACTTTAAGAACACTCGTGAAACTGCCCAGGCCATCAAGGGTATGTACATTTGAAAAGCCACCAAGTATCTGAAGGATGTCACTTCACAGAAACAATGTGTGCCATTTTGTCATTACAATGGTGGAGTTGATAGGTGTGCTCAGGCCAAACAGTGGAGCTGGACACAGGGTCGGTGGCCCAAAAAGAGTGCTGAGTTTTTGCTGTACATCCTTGAAAATGCAGAGCAATGCTGAACTTAGGGTTTAGATGTAGATTCTCTGGTCATTGAGCACATCCTGGTGAACAACGCTCCCAAGATGCAGCGTGGAACTTACGGAGCTCACGGGCAGATTAACCCTTACGTGAGCTCTCCCTGCCACACTGAGGTGATCCTTACTGAAACAGAGCAGATTGTTCTAAACCAGAAGAGGAGGTTGCAGAGAAGAAAAAGACAGCCCAGCAGAAACTGAAGAAACAAAAACTTATGGCCCAGGAATAAATTCAACATAAAATAAAGACTAATAAAAATCAGCCCTTGCCTGTTTGGCTCAACGGTTAGAGCGTCAACCTGCGGACCAGAGAGTCCCGGGTTCGGTTCCCACTAAGGGCATGTACCTGGGTTGCAGTTTTGTCTCCAGCCCCAGTTGGGATCGTGTGGGTGGCAACCACTCGATGTGACTCTCTCACATCGATGTTTCTCTCTCTAAAATCAATAAAGGGAAAAAAAAAAAAAAAAAGACTAACAAAAATTAAAAAACAGAAAAACAAACAGCCTGGCCAGTGTGGCTCAGTGGTTGAGCATCAACCCATGCACCACCATGCACCAAGAGGTCACCGGTTTGATTCCCAGTCAGGGCACATGCCCAGGTTGCAAGCTTGATCCCCAGAAGGGGCATGCAGGGGGCAGCATAAGATGTTTCTCTCTCTCTAAAAATCAATAAAAACATTTTTTAAAAAAAAGTAAACAAACAGCCCTGGCCAGTTTGGCTCAGCGGTTAAAGCGTCAGACTGCAGACCAATGAGTCGCGGGTTCGATTCCGGCCAAGGGCACGTACCTCGGTTGCAATTCATCCCGGCCCTGGTTGGGGTTGTGCGGGTGGCAGCCACTCGATGTTTCCCTTCCATGTCAATGTTTCTCTCTCTCTCTTCCTCCCTCCACCCCCATTCTATATGAACAAAAATGGGAAAAAAAAGTCTTCTGATGAGGATTAAAAAAAAAAAAAAGTAAACAAAAAGCCAGCCTGACCATCCCTACTCTTTCCAGAAATTCTCTTACCCATGGCCCCACCTCTAAAAAACAAAAAAGCAGAGGGGACCCAACACCAAAGCCAGTAACTAAAGAAACTCCCTTCACCACCTCTGCGATACCGACCCCAACACATAATCACTCAGTGACACACTCTCTCCACTGAATACAGGTGGACCTGAGGGTATTAGTAGTAAAACTTGGACAGCAGGAAAAAGAAACACAAGAGGGGCCTATGCTGGTTCTAGAATGTCCTCAGGAAGAGGGGTCAGGAGACACCATGTAGGCCACTGAAGTTCCGATCATGGACTACACCTCACCTTGCAAGGTCCTCATCAAAAGAGTCCATCCGGACATTGACCTGGGCCTCTCGAGTAATGGAGAAGGAAGACTTCCCCGTGGGAAAGTCTCCTTTGGCTCCCAGCTTCTCCCGGCTCTCAGAGGTCTTTCTTGGGGGAGGTGATGAGCTTTTCTCCTGGACTGCTTTGTAAGCAGTCACTCGGAAATTCTTTTCAGGCACAAACCCCCTGTGCCCACTTTCGGTTCTCTTGAGCCCTCCCCGATCCTCCTTTTTGGATCTCTCTGAGAAAGACTCCTCCTCCAGCTCCTCTGTTTTCCTTTGCTTTTCCTTCCCTGAAGGTGCATACACCAGGCCTTCCCATTTGCCTGACTTCTCCTCCTCCTGGTTTTTGTTTGCACCTCCTATGACTTTCGACATAAATTTGGGTTCATCGTCAAACTCAGAATCCTTCCTTCCTTTAGCTTTGTCTTTATCTTGATCATCCATCTCCTCCTTGTGGAAGTCGGCCATCTTCTTCTCAAAGTCATCTCGGAGCTTATACCTTTTGGGAGACTGGCTACCCCGAAAAGGCTTCTCAGAATCAGTTTTAGGAGCAAACAAATCAGATTTTATTTTTGAATCACTCAAGCCAGCGTCAGAGTAGCTCCCTTTCTCTTTCATTTTCTCTTTATCCATATTTGTTTGTTTCTGTTCCTTATCTTTTCCATTCTCTGTCTTCTGCTCATCTAGATACCTAGTGATAAAAACATAAGGGAGACACACAAGAGATTTCTTAAGCAACTTGATCTAAGACAGCCCTGTATGGTCTTGGGTTTTTGAATCTCTGAACAAACATGTCTCGTGGATTCCAGTGTTACCAAAGGACTTTCTACTTGGCTACTTTCTGGTAATTTAAGAGAAAAATATATGGTCCGTGGAGTTGTGTCTTATAAAAGCAACCAAAAAGAAAATAACAAAGGTAATTTTTAGAATACTGAAAAACAAAAACCTACTTACCTGTAAGTGGTCTAGGAAAAAAAAAATTAAGGTCTTATCCAACCTTCAATCAGTCACTTATAATCTGCTTTCAGCAAAGTTAACATAGAACGATCAACACCTTGGACTGTTTTGCTTTTATACAACTCACATTTGGAAATACAAGTCTCAAAAGAGACTTCAAATTTGCTTCAAGTCACCTAGAAGATCTAAATATGAAATATACTGCAAACACAAATAAAAACAAAATACATGTTAATTGAGGGGAGGGGGCAAAAATCATCCTACTCTTTCTTATGGAAAAGCAGAGCTCAATCATACCCAAGTCTCCTAAAGACATTCACAGTTCTGGCAAGGAACAAAACTTATGTTTTAAAGTAGACTTACTAAAGGCTGGAAAGTACAGATTCTGAACATCTCATTTGTACCATTAATGGAGAAATATGGCAAAACAGAATCAAAGGACAGCAGGACATCAAAGAATACAGTAATAAGAGAAAAGAAAAGGGGAAATCCCCATTTGCCCGGTAAGTCCCTCTTGACAACCTGGTCCCAATGCAATGTCTCTGTTATGTCTCTGCTGTCCCAATCCATCCAACCACACATAGATTCAGGTTCCAACTCACCGTGTCCCCCGGGGTATAAAGACGGAAGCACTGTCACATCCTCTCCTAACACGCAGCCCAGTTGGCTTCTACTGGGACATACACCCACCTTGCGATTTTAAAACAAGGCATTCCTGGACTAAGCCTTGGATTTTCCCATTCTGCACAGTCTCCTCAACCGGAGGGTGTGAGAGTGCAGCTCTTCACCATGATGGGCTGATGTAGATCAATCACAGTAGATGGTGGTTCTTAGCGGGTCTAACAGCTCCAATGGCCATTCATTTTGGCAAAGATCATATTTTTTGATAGCTGACCCACAAATCTCTACTGTTCTTTGGCTTACATTGGTAGAATCCAAGGCAAATTTTAAATGTGAAAACATCATTTCAGAGTAGTCTAAAGAAACTTTATGCTGCAATACAAATTCAGGAAGGTAGGAAAGCTAGAGTTAAGCTTAAGACATCCTTGGGTGATGCTTTTCAATTTTGCTAATGAAAAGTTTAGGAAATGGGGATTACCTTTTTACCATTAATCACAGCTCTAATTTAGATTACATTACAATTAAACTGCCAGCTGGTGAGATAAAACCACAACAAGGCAGGGGAAACAAGATACTTGCCTCTTGGTATAGGCTGCTCCTCCTGAAGCAGCAGCCTCCTCCTTCTGAGACGAATACGTGGAGCCAGTGGCCGGTGGACTCTTACCCACAGGGCTCTTCTTGGATGGACTCAAGGACCCAGAGCCATGGTCAAACTGACCTTGGTGTGTCCCAGCCTGGTACCCAGAACCACTCTGCAGAGCTGAGCCCATCTGGGACGTGCTGGAAAGTGGAGGGCTAGGTTTTGGCACAGGGCTAGGACGGGGAGATCGCCGTCTCACTACCACAGACTGGAGGGGGCTTTTCAAAGCAGGGCTCCGCTCCCGGGGACTCAGCTCGGAAACCACTGATCCCCGTGATGCAGAACCAGCACTGTATGTAGTGGCATCTGCCCATGGCTTCGAGCTCTCAGATGCTTTTGTATCTTGAGAGGTGCCTCCAGAGAACGTTTGCTCCTTGGCCTCTTCTCCCTGGTTATCCCCAGCAGCCTGAGATGGCCGGCTATCCTTGGAAGAGGACTTTTTCTCCTTTGCAGACTTGCGCTTAGAAGATTCAACTCGGCTGTGGTTGGAGGAAGAACGAGAGGATGAGGAGCGCCTTGACCTGTCAGAGGAAGACTTATCGGAGTTTCTAGAATGGCTCCTGGACCGTGGTGAAGGAGACCTTCTCTTTGGGGACCGGGATCGGGAACGGCCCCGACGAGGACTGTACGCTTGCCGATAATTCTGCCAATTTGAGCGGTAGTTTCCATAGCCTCCTCGGTTATACTGGCCCCATGGATAAAAGCCTCTGTTGCGCCCACGGAAATAATAGGGCCTTCTATAGCCTCTGTTGTGACCTCGGAAATCCCGATTCTGATATACTCTTGGGTGATTCCTCTCTCTGTTATGAGCTGGAGAATATGATCTGGAACGAGACCTAGAACTGAAAGGGGGATGAAGGGGGGGAGAAATGTTTGAATTTTGACACAAGCATTTTTTTCATTAAAAAACCTGTCAACAAAAAAGTAACACTTTGAAATTCCTGTTCATAGGGTGCATACTTAAATATTTACCCCCATTGCTTATGAACCATATTAAGTACAAAAATACAGATAAGAATCATTTTAACAAAGCGAGACACCAAGATTGCTTCATTAATATTATAGCACATTTTAAATGAAGATATATTTCTACAGTGAAAGAATATCAAAGTGTTCATAATGCAGTAAACTAAACAAAGGCCATTTTAATATAGTATACTAATTGGTTAAGAGTTCCACAGCACAAGGGATTTTACAGGTCCCTAGATCATTGGAAGTGAGGAAGAACTACAAGCTGTGGTACCCAGACAGGTAACTGTTCAGGTCCTTTGTCCCTATACTGTTATAACACTCTACTCCTCATCCTATTCACCTCTCTCTGCCTGTGCAGGGCTAATTTCTTAGATTCCACTAAGACCTGGAATTGTAAAAACACAGTAACAGGTCTAAATGAAGGAACACTTAAATAGGGACTTAGAGAATGCATCTGTTCAAAGCTTAAAAGATTTTAAACTGAAATTAGATATGCAAAGCATACAAATATTAGTTTTTTACTGGGGACCTGGAAATGGTCCCACTATTTATTTAGGTCAGTTTCTGTGGCTGAAGTACAAGATATTACCTAGGTGCCACAAGAGGGCACTATTGGACGTAAGATACCCAAATATACAGGAGATTAGCAGAGAAACTACAAAACAAACCCTCTCGCCCCATGTATATCTTTCAAGTCAACCTAAAGCCGAAGTGTTGTGTTCTTTATTGTTAATAAAACATAGAACACTAACTTGGCAAAGGCACATTTCCAGAACCGTGGGTATTCAACAATAACCTAACTTTGTAAAAATTACATGTCCGTGAATGCCAGGCTCGTCAATGACAGGGAGCCAAAAACAGTATTTGTTGGTGTAAAAATCCACTGGGGTTCTTGGATACCACCTGTCTTGTCAACTAAGATACAGATCATTAACATTAACCACTATTCCTAGTTAGCCAGAAATATGTAAAATTACCAGAAAATGCTTTCCAAAAACATTTTCTTTACATATAGAATATAAACCGTTCAGTTACTCAGCAGGCCTGAATGGAAACTAATTCATTGTTTGTTTTATAAATAACTCCATTTAGCAAATGTGACAGGCTTTAACAAAATGGCATTTAAAAAAAGAAATTTACATTTAATTTAGTCTAAAGATAAAGTTGGATTGGTTTTCTACTACTTATTACCTGCGGTGCTCAGGTTCTTGTCTACCCCAAGAACAAGAGCACGGGCAAGATGCATCATACTGCTGGTTGTTAATGGCTGCTATTTAAGTACAATAAAAAAAACAACTTACCTTCCATACTTTTCATTCGAAAATAGTACAGTATAAGAAAAGAAGGAAGAGGCAGATGCAGGCTATAAAACTGAATGTGACCCGATTAAGTGGCTATGCTTGAGGGAGGTGCTGCACCACCAGCACTAAGGAAGGTTTAATTCATGTTGCCATCCTCAGAGGCTACTGCTGCTTCTGTCACCAATTACTAGTGAGGGCCCTGGGGCATACTGCATCCAAAACCCGTAGTCACTGCACAGATGCAGGAACATGAGTCTCTGCAGATTGCAAATGAAGTTATTTACAAAAAGTCACTTGAAAGGATACAGTCTGTGAAATACAAGGAAACAATCAATTTTCCCCAATTCTGTAGAACTCAGCAATTAATTTTAAAGCATGGTTTCTCAAACTCTCTGGATAGTACAATTTCCTTGTAGAAGGAAAACAAAAGGAAAAAAAAAATCATGAAACAGATAAGCCAGAAATAAGAATTGAACATGCAGCGGCAAATTTATCTGTTTCTAAAAAACAGAGAAGTCAAACTAGAATGAAGTATAAAAACATGTTTTCTAGTGGAGAAATTCCTCCAAAACAATAATCTTCTAGGTATAAGACAGCACATCTAAAGTGGCTCTAGACCTATCCCAGCACATACTGCCTGCCTAAGACAGTTTAGGCAAGTCAATAACCATGCCAAATGATTTACAGGGTAAGGAGATCTGTCCAGACAGATCTGCCCGGAGTTCTAGTTTTCACAAATACTTCAGAGGTGGTTAACATTTTTCAATTTTATTTGCGTCGGTTCTATTTTGTCTGTTTTGGTTGTATAGCCTCTTGTTTTTGAACCAATTACTTAGTTTCCATTTATTCAAGTTTTAAAATGTTACCTTTCAGAACCAAATAGGCTAAAACTGAGGTTTAATCAGGCCTAATCAAAACCTCTGGAGTTACTCTGGAGATAGGAGTTACTAAGAGTCTTTGCTCAATCCCAAAACCTTGATGGTAACTTCCAGAGGTAGATGTAAATTTATTTAGTGGATTTTCCTTTTTTTTTGGAGTGGTTGACGTGGGACAGAATTGTACTTATACAGACTCTAACACAATTGGGCAACAGACAGACTCTATCTAGTCTAGCGTTTGAACAATGTTTGGGATGAAAATGCATGCCCAAAAAACTCTTGAGAAGGAGAAAAAAACCTGAGAGTGGTTACCCTCAAGGTGTAATGTTAAATTAAAAAATTTTTTTTCTTTATTTTTAGAGAGAGAGAACGGGAGAGGGAGAGAAAGACAGAAACATCGATGAGAGAGAACATTGATTAGCCGCCTCCTGCATGCCCCCCACTGGGGACTGGGCCCACAACCTGGGCATGTTCCCTCCCTGACCAGGAATCAAACCGGCGACCCCTTGGTGCATGGGTTGATGCTCAACCACTGAGCCACACCAGCCAGGCTGTAATGTTATCTTTTCCTTTCTTCTTTTTTATCCTCACTCGAGGATAATTTTTTTGCATTTATCTTCAGATAGAGCAGGAGGGAGAGAGGGAGGAAGAGAGAGAGAAACATCGATGTGAAAGAGACACATCAACCGGTTGCCACCTGCACAACCCCAACCAGGGCCAGGGACGAACTGCAACCAAGGTACGTGCCCTTAGTGGGAATCGATCCCGGGACTCCCCCGTCTGCGGGCCAACGCTCTAACCGCTGAGCCAAACTGAAGAAAATCTAGTATTTCTTTTGCGGAAGAGACTCAAAATTTCTAACTTCCTGTTCTACATTATATTGGAGTCGTCAATACTTATGCACACTTACTTTTTGTTCAACTTCTGGTATGAAATTAAATTTCAGGCAGGCTTCTCATAGATTCCATTTAAGAAAATAACTTGTTACCCTGGCCGGTTTGGCTCAGTGGTTAGAGCGTCAGCCCAAGGACCAAAAGTTGAGGGTTCGATTCCAGTCAAGGGCATGTACCCTGGTTGCGGTTCAGTCCCGGCCCAGGTTGGGGTCGTGCGGGAGGCAACCAATCGATCTCTCTCTCTCTCTCCCTCCCACTCTGTCTGAAGATAAATGGAAAAATATCCTCAGGTGAAGATTTTTAAAAAAGAAGGAAAAAAAAACTTGTTCTTGTTGGGAGGTGGGGGTAAAAATCCTACCAACCATTTGTTTAATAGACCCTAGAAGTACTATGGAACCATCAAAAATAAAGCTTTTAATAATTTTTCCTGAAGTTTATTTTAAATTTCATAATCAATTCATTTAAAAAAAGGATTCTAAAGACTTATCAGAAATAAACAGCAGGGGTTCCAAGTGGTAAAATTGAGAAATTACTCCTTGCCTAATTCAATTCTCACAAAAAATGAAATTGTGCAAAGATTCCCCCTTTGGTATTTAAAAATATCAGTGTTTTCCTAATGCACACATAGAAACTAGTATCTACTGAAAGGTTCTTATCTACCCACAAAAGAAAATTAAAACAGTTTCAAAGAATAAAAAACCCAACTCACAACACATCAAGAGGAAAAAATGCTGGAGGTTTGGCATCCTACTCCAGGACATAATTGAAATAGGGAAATCCCACCTAAAGGTGTGAAAACTGACTGAATTAAAGAATATTGGCAATAAATATAAAAGAATTATTTGCACATTTAGTAAGAAGACAAAGTGATGTCTATAATAATGGTTTTTAGATTAGTTTTCAGATGTGTTTACTAAACAGATGCAGCTTGTTAGTAACTGGCACATCAGGTGTGTATACAAATGACTCCTGGTAAGTTTTTTAAGGTTTATTTTAGTGGGTTAAGACTTCTTTTCCTTGCAATGTTGACCATACTAGTAGTAATCCTCTTAGCTATCCTTCTTTCCTGATGAAAATAAACTTTGGTCCAAGACTCCAAAAATACTTCATTAAAAAAATAATCAGATGTAGAGATTTGAAGTAAGCAGCTCAAATAAAAATAAAATACTCTTCCTTCCAAAGTAGATGTGAAATAGTACGTGCTGGCAGAGGAGAACAGGAATTAGGCAAACAGTTATGGCAGGCAGAGCTGATTGGGATTTGTAGCATTTGAAGAAACCTGGAATATCTTACAGCCCAACCTCCATCTGAAGTCAACCTCCCCTCTTCCATTTGATATTCACAGAAAAGAGTCTAACAAAAGATCTTTAAAGACCCATCTAGCCCGATGCAGTGATTACCTCAATATACAATCACACCCGCTTACCTCAGCCTGCGCTTCCTTGAACGAGAGACAGATCGACTTCGGGATCGAGACTTCGAGAATGAACGAGAACGAGATCTTGATGCAGATCTTGAGCGAGAAGAACGAGATCCAGACTTGGATTTGTTTGTTTTTGACATCTCTGAAGAAGGGGACAGTCACTTTTCAATTACACCTAATGTAAGAAAATAGATTCAAACAAATGAGTGAGTCCCTTTCCAAGCTTGAACTTCTCTGGACACTTTGAAACAACTTTTTAAAAAATACAGACGAAATAACAGATACAAAAAATTAAAGAAAAACACAAAACACTTGGCCCTTTCATCAAGGAGGATTTGACTTCTAAGCAGTATAATCCACAGACCAAGCCACAGCAGCAAATGGAAAACCTGACACGTAACTCGAACTGGGTAACGTCATAAAATACTGGCAAAAATGAGGAGAGCTAACAATATTTGCTGCACAATCTTTTCTGAAGAGGCCAACAAGTTTTGTGAACTAACCTGAAATGACCTATGACAGGCTTCCCAGCTCTTAATAGAAGAAACCATATGCAATGGTATCTTGGTTATGGTCTATCTGAGAAATGGGACACATCTGACCATTTCCCTAATCCCCAGACCTTGGAGTCAAAGGCATATCTTTAGTATTTATTTCCAAGGAAAAGGTTTTAAAAATGTAAGAATATTCTCAAATAATTTAATACCACAGCAACCTATACTTACCACATCCTGTAAAAATACAGGATATTAATCCATAAATATAGGACTAAAGTAATTTATAAAGTGAAGAACTATCACTTTCTTCTAGCTAGTCATTAGCATCAACTTTCTTTTAGGGTCATTTGCTCCTATAAAAAACAAAACTGTCTTTTTCCTTTTCTTTCCCTCTCCACAGGAATGAACAGAGTTTCCCTGACCGCTGGGTTTGGTCAGCAAGGTGCACTGTCAAGCTGACTCACTTATTCTCTTTATACCCTACTAGAACTTTGGGCATTTTCCAAGAAGCAAAAACTTGCAGTGCTAAAGCATGTGTCTACCAAAGACCAGGAATAAGGAATATGTCAAAGATCACAAAGCTAGTATATGGCCAAACCAGGCCCAAACTCCAGGGCTTATTCCATCACACCTCATCATTTCACTGCTTAGCAAAAGATATTTTTAAGTGATGCTGCTCCCAGCTTGTAAAGGGAAAATAATAATCAACAAATATTTCACCCTCCCCTACCACCCAAAATTCAGATTTTAGCTCAAAAGCTATCTGCTCAGAGGTTTGCCCTGGCCACCCAGTCAGAAGTAGCTCCCCGGTCATTCTCTAGGATCTAATCTAGTACTTTTTTTTTTAAAGAGAACTCAATTCAGTACTTGAAAACTATCTTGTTTACGTTTTTGTTTTCCATCTTTACCCAACTAGAAGGTAAGCTTTCCACCAGCAGAAATCTCATCTTTCTCATTTACTTAATGCCCAGAACAGTGTTAAAATAAGAAACAGAGACCAGCCTTGAAATTTCCCCAAGCAGATAAAACCAGTGCAGTCATACAAATAAAGCTTAATTTAGCTTATTTTGCAAGACTACCTTGACACGTGTCATTTCTTGCTTATGCCTCTGGAAATCATAAACCAAACTTGAACTGTTTCCCAAGGTTGATACAAAGTAACCACTGAAAATTCTAATATTATAACCAATCACTGTGAAGAATAGTCACTGCTTTCTCACTATACAAACTTCTTTATAAATACCCGTGAGCCTCATTCCATGTTTTGGGGTTTGAGTGCTCCCGGTGTGCGGACTGTTTTTTTTTTTTTTGTATGTGCACAATAAACTTTTACTAATAACTGCTTCAGTAATTCATTGGCTTTACTTGTTATTTATGAACTATTGTTAACAACAAGAGTTTTAAAAATGTATTTTATGAACTTATTTTATCCTCAAGGAGGGCATTATCAGGTTTAAACCTAGCCAACCTGGCTCCAAGCCAGCGTCCTAAACCACTATTATTCCATCTCTGTACAGCAATAGGAGTCATTCACAGATCTGTAGAATTAATGATTACAAGGCTTCTCTCCACTCTTGCCAAGCTTAGGATCTGGTAAAGGAGGCAAGAGGTAGACAAACTGAAAGGTGATATTTGTTTCTAATTATTATATTCTTAATTTTAAGAACTTTTCAAAAAGCAAAAAGTCCAGGAAGCTGCTATAACTCCAGCTCATAGGAAATAACCATAATGTCATAGACATAATTTAGAGAGGTCTGAAAAACTGCCAGGAAGCCAAAGACAAAGGGTGATGAGTAAGAGATTGCTTAATGAGGACACCAAAGACCTGCAGACTAGATCCTGCCAAACAGATCAAACTGTTGTGTGCTCTACCAAGGTTAAAGATACTTCCATTTGGAGCCAATTTCTGGCAGCAGTGTCATTGTACAAAGCCAGGGTAGAGGAATAAGTTACTCGAGGATAGGAGGTGGAGGTGTACCATGAACAATTTACAGAAACTGAATATTGAAAATACATTTTGTTTTGCTAGCTGGCCTTCAGCACAATTTAGGATTCTCCCTCTGGTTCATTCTTGCTGAATGACTTTCTTCTGTCACAGGTTTAGGGATATCTTTGCCTAGTAACTTCTATGTCCCATCTTCAATTCTAGCTTGGGCCAGAAATAAAAATACTTTTAGATCACTTACACAACAGGTAGACAATATCAGACTTTAGAAGAAAAAGAAAGGGCAACAGTTAGTGAAAAAGAAAATACTCATTTCAACCCTCAGAAACTGGAAAATTAAGAAGCTAATTTTCATGAAGAGAAAAAGGTGTCATCTGAATACATGCAGAGCCAAACTTAACATGTCTACACATATTAAACTTACGAGAATTGACAAGTATACTCAAGAGTAGCAATACTGCGACACCACCCCCACTCCTACTGCTGGAATTTCTTTCATGTGAACTGAAACTAATTGTAAAAACATCACTATACCTTCATAATTAAGTGGAATAATTTTGTATAATACAAACCACAGCTAGAAATAAATCAATGAAATACTTAACTCATTCAAGAGGACTCTATCTAGACAGTGGGTAAACAATGGTAAACTAAAACAGACTTGGCCCTTGCCTTCATTGAGCTTATAATCTAGGCGCACATAGGCAAATAAGCAAGCAAGCAAAATAGTTACAAATTCTGGTAAGAACTAGGAAGAAGACAAAGAAAACACTATATTGGCAAATATATGCAGTGTGGTAGTTATTTAGATAGAATGGTCAAGAGGTGGCATTTAAGCTGTCACCTGAAGATTAAGAAAGAGCCCAGCCTGTGTGGCTCAGTGGATTAAGCATTGCCCCATAGACTGAGAGGTCCCGGTTTGATTCCCGGTCAGGGCACATGTCCAGGTTGCTGGCTCCATCCCCAGTGGGGGGCATGCAAGAGGCAGTCAATCAATGTTTCTCTCTCACACAGATGTTTCTATCTCTCCTTTCCTCTCTCATTTTAAAAATTAAAAAGAAAGAGCAAGTCACATGAAAAGAAAGGGAAGTGTCCAAAAGATGTGTGAAGTTTCTTCTCTCAATATAAATTTATACACACACACACACACACACACACACACACTTTATATGCACATAGCTTTTCCCATTTCTAACATTTCCTCAGTGTCCGTGCTTTAAAAATGTAGTAAGACGTGAGATAGACAAATACTACCTTGAAAATCAATTTAGCACCTTTTACATGTTACAAGTGCCTAGTATTTAGTTTCTGTTCAAACTATGACTTCCCTAAAAGGAAGTTTTGCTTCTTCAACAATGCCTACTCTTTCTGGCTGAACATGCTGTTTCTTTCAGATTATGAAAAAGTGTAGTCCCTACAGAAGAGCTATGGCATAACATGACACCCATGGCTATGATGTGCCTCAGGTAAAAAAACATGTCTCCTCAAACACGACTATTTTGGATAAAAAGATTCTCAATTAAGATAAGGTAGCCATGTTCCTACACCAGCATTATAAAAGAATCCACCTAGTGACCAATACTATCTATTTGATAGTAATGATCAATACTTAATATCTATTGATAGAAGTGATCAATACTTACTATTACGTGTTTGGCATGTTAGGATGCAGAAATATAATAAGACCAAGTTCCTAACCTCCCAGTTAAGGGCCTAGTATGATCCAAATATCCTCAATTTTCCAACATTCTTCAGATGATGTGGTTTCATATCTACATTATTACCCTCTCTGCCACTGAATCAATTCCTGTTTGTTCGCTTTCATTGGGATACTCAGTACTTAATGTGATTCTCCAAATGTGGCCTAATATAGAACTATTTAGACATTAATGAGTTCTAAGACTCCTCTTTCTCTTTCTGGCAGCCACACCACATGTTGATTCAGAATGAGCTCTGAGTCACTAAGCCCTGAAGTCCTTTTTCATAAACCCTTCTTCAGCTGCAAGATGTCCTCTTCCTCCATTTTACATTTACACAACTATTGTTTTATCCCCCATCCCTTATTTAACACCCAAGTGTAGAATTTCAAACAGCCTTTTGAAATCATTTCAGATACCATTTTGTCACTTGGAGCCAGGGTTCATTTTCAAACTGTTCTGCACAGCCACTTGAGAGCAGTTTCCAGACCAATCACCCTTTTCAAAGCCCAGCCTTCTCCACCCAAACCACTTATCTAATTACCAAGCACATCAATGGTTCTTAAAAGAACATAACTTTTGGAAGAACAGATGCATTTTACTTAAAACAAAACATGATAGAGGTATTAAGATATATAATTACATGGCTTTTATGTCATTAAAAACACAGATCTTATTTTTCAACTCCAAGAAAAATGAGTAATATTGGCAGAGAAAGCCAAAGCAAGCTTCTCTAAATCAAAAACCCTCAAAGATAAGAAAGGATTAAATTACTCCTCTCCCTTTCTCACTCCAGATTAAGTTTCTTCTTAATGTCCCTAGTGCTGTGGCAGCATTGTGCTTGGCACATGGTAGATGTCTGTTGAATTCACCAGAACAAACATTTTGGAAGTATTTACCACAGTTTCCCCATGTATGGAACCCTGTGGGTAGCCCATTGAGAGGTTATATTTGGTAGGAGGTTGGGTTCCTAAAGCTAAGTAGTCCAAACAAAAGCCTCTCAACAGACCACCCTGGGGTTTCAACCTTGGCAGCCTGAATGGCCAGGCTATACAGAAACCACACAAGTATCCTTCCACCCATAAATACTAGGCTCATATTAAAAAAGTTCTTCTCAGATAATACTTAACTGCTCATTTATATATAAAGGTTTAGCATGCCCACACCTTTCCCTTCCCCCTCTTCTTCCCTCACAGGAGTGCAACTCCTACACTCTAAGGGTCCCCAGGAGACTAGCAACCAGGGAAGCAATGGGCAGCAGCAGCTCATTCCAGGCTAAACCCCTGAACCTGTCTCCAAGGGCCCCTTTTGTGACTTCTCAGTGAGCCAAAGCAGCCCAGCCTAGGTTCAATTCTTTTCCTGTAATATTTCTAGAGAGCCAAAGCTGCCCTCTCCTGTTGCTTCTTCTATCCTAAGCCCTTCCTTGTTTCACTGTCCCCAGCTTTAATAAATGTACTCTCAAAATAAATAAAATAAAATGAAGACGATTTACTACTAGTCAAGCAAATAAAAATGTAAGCCAAATATACTATAACTTGAAAACAATAACATAAAATAGACCCACAGCCACCCCAATATGCAAAACCAACTCAAAATTAAGTCCTTTAAAGTTCTCTCAACCCATGGAAGGATATGGAAAACTGAGATGGGCCAGGGAACTAATGTCTACAGTAAATAATTTCAGCTCTGGATAACTATACCAAAGTGTTTGGATTTTTTAACTGAATTTATTGGGGTAACAATGGTTAATAAAATTATAAAGGTTTCAGGTGTGCAATTCTATAATATATTATCTGTATATTATATTGTGTGTTCACCACCCCAAGTCAAGTCTCCTTCCATCATCATTTACCCCCCCCCTTACCCTCTCCCACCTCTCTACACATAAGTGTTATGAATGGCTTCACTGCTGTAATTTAATGTCTGTGCAGGACTTTGCTGGGCAAATCATTCCTTTTTTTTTTTTCTTTATTGATTTTTAGAGAGAAAGGAAGGGAGAGGGAGAGAGAGATAGAAACATCGATGAGAGAAAACATTGATTGGCCATCTCCTGCATGCCCCGCCACTGGGGACCGGGCCCAAAACCTGGGCATGTGCCCTAACCGGGAATCGAATCGGCGACCTCTTGGTGCATGGTTCGACATTCAACCACTGAGCCACACCGGCCGGGCGCAAATCATTCTTTTTATTTCCTTTTCTCATTCCCATTAATATCGAATTTATCATCTCACAGAATACATTCAATTTCTTCAACAGATTTCATGTACCTTAAAGGGCATATTCAGAGCATTTCTCATGGTGTCAACTCTACTTCAGTATCCACATTAAAACCAATTTACAACCAAAGTTCAAGGTGTTCTGATAAACACCAGCCTCTTTTTCTAGCAGCAATAAAAGCAGAGAAGTACCGTTAGCTTATTTTCTTATTATAAATTTTTTTCTTTACCGATTTTAGAGAGGAAGGGAGAGGGAGAGAGATAGAAACATCGATGAGAGATAACATCAATTGGCCGCTCATGCATGCCCCCCACTGGGGATTTGGTCCACAACCTGGACATGTGCACTGACGGGGAATCAAACCGGTGACCTTTTGGTGCATGGGTCGATGCCCAACCACTGAGCCACACCACCCGGGCCCTTCAGCTTATTTTCTTAGATTATTAGACTACATAAACATCACAAGACTTTGATCACTAATTCTTACTCCAAGGGATCATGACAAAAAAGCCAAGTGTTAATTCAAGGAAGCAGGAGTGTTACAAAGGACAACTTTTCTTAAAAAAAAAAAAAAAAAGTTTACTGATTTTTTCTGAGAGAGAGGAAGGGAGAAAAGATAGAAACATCGATGTGAGAGAGAAACATTGGCTACTTCCTGCACACCCCCTACTGGGGATCAAGCCCGAAACCAGGGCATGTGCCCTGACCGGGAATTGAACAGGGATCTCTCAGTCCACCGGACGAGGCTCAATCCACTGAGCCACACCAGTTGGGCAACAACTTTTTTCTTTTTCTTTATTGATTTTAGAGAGAAAGGAAGAGAGAGAGCGAGACAGAAACATCGATGAGAGAGAACATCCATTGGCCGCCTCCTGTATACCCCCATCCGGGGACTGGGCCCACAACCTGGGCGTGTGCCCTGACCAGGAATCAAACCAGTGACCTCTCGGTGCATTGGTCAACGTTCAACCACTAAGCCACACCGGCCGGGCACAACAACTTTTATTTTAACGTTTAATTTGGGTTACAGGACCCAAATAAGATCAAGGCCTAAAGAATCCCAGGATAGGACCAATAAATACCACCCTTTAAAAGGAAACTAATAGCCCTGGCAGGTTTGGCTCAGCGATTGGAGCTCAGCCTGCGGACCAGAGAGTCCCGGGTTCGGTTCCCGTTAGGGGCACATACCAAAAAAAAAAAAAAGATAAAAGGAAACTAATAGTCAAAACAATGGATAAGAACTATCACCTGCCCAACCAGTGTGGCTCAGTGGTTGAGCGTTGACCCATGCACCAAGAGGTCGCTGGTTCGATTCCCGGTCAGGACACATGCCCAGGTTGTGGGCTTGACCCCGAGTGGGGGGCATGCAGGAGGCGACCAATCAATGTTCTAATTGATGTTTCTATCTCTCTCTCCCTCACTCTAACATCAATAAAGAAAAAAAAATTAAAAAAAAAAAAAAAAGAACAATCACCTATGGAAATCTTCCCAAGAAATAACCCTACAAAAAGAAATGCAAAAATCTCAGCATAAGACAGAATCCTTTTGGGTCTCTAGGATGTAAATACCATAAGATACACTAAAACACTGAAATGCATATCATCTATGACATGAGTTTATAAAAACACAAGTTTTAGTAATAAATACTGAATATTGAAAGTGGGAAATTTAAGTTCAGAGAAAAAGAAGGCTATGGTTTAATGACCTATAATAATTTGGAAAAGAAAACTATCCACCTAGAAGCAGGAAGACAAGAGAGTTCAAGCCTAAAAGTTAACATACAGAGTCAAACAAAAGATTTCTGCCCTGCTTCTGGTTGAGACAGGTTGGGGGTATGAGGATGACATTTATATCTAGCAATGTAAAGTTTATAGAATATTTATGTTGACAATGACTCTCTTGAAAGACCAGGATACATCATTTCCTCAAGTAGGATAATTTAGCTACCCCAATTGATGGACTTCCTTATGGACTAGCACTAGCTCCATTGTTCTGTATCTTGAATATGTTCATCAAACACCCTTCTAACTTAGAATTTGGTCTCTGAATGGACCTGCCTACCAGAAAAGACTGCCCTAGGCAAAGGTTGGCTTTCCTGGTCAATCTGTATGCACTGGAAATTGATTCCCTGGCACTTCACCAATAACAACTGCTAACACTTACTAAGATGCGCCAGACAAAGAGTTACAAATCTTTAGCACTATCTCATTTATATACACAGATCTCATTAAGTACTATATTCTGTACCTGTTTTACAGAAGAGGAAATGAGGACTTGCAGAGTTGGTAATTTGCCCCCAAAGTTCTATAGCTAGTTAAGTTCAGAATTCAAACACAGACATTATGCCAGTCACCATTACCTCATGGGTTACCTCATGGTATACCCTACTTATCAGTTTCTTGTGAATTTGATCAGCTAAAAATAAAAATCAGCCCGGTTGGTGTGGCTCAGTGGATTGAGCATTGTCCCATGGACTGAGAGGTTCAGGTTGGATTCCTGGTCAGGGGACATGCCAGGTTGTGGGCTCAATCCCCAGTGGGGGGCGTGCAGGAGGCAGCCAATCGATGCTTCTCTCTCACATCCATATTTCTATCTCTCTCTCCCTTCCTCTCTCTCTAAAATCAATAAAAACATATTTTAAAAAACAAAATAAAAATGAAAATCAATCTCAGAAGCATAATTGTCTTGAACCAGGAGAGCTCAGATGCTTAACTAAAGCAGCCAAGAGCTCCCTTCCCCACCTCTCTCTTAACTCATAACATATGCAAAAATTGGAAATAGCTCTGCCTGAAATGTCTCAGAATTTCCAGTGCAAAGCAAGTCTCTTGCCAAAGACAGCAGCAATGTTTCTGCTATAGATGATTTCAGAGAGCCTAAACTAGGAAAGCTACAGCCAGTTGTACAGAACAAAGAGCTTTGTGTAACAAGAGACTAATAACAAGAAACATGAACATAACCACCAAGGGTAATAAAACGGTCCTTGCTTGGAAAAGGATCCTTCCCCAGAGTGGCAGCTCAACACCAGCCTTTCTGGGGGCTTTCCCTGCTCTAGAGCTTGCCTGTTACACAAGGCTTTTCAGTGGAGCACTGCTCGCAAGATAAATCAGAAAGGTGCAGAAGAATACAGTGTGAAAAATTAAAATAGTAAGCCTGATTTCCATGTACACCACCCCCCCCAGACCAAGGCTGTGTGGAGATGTTTTTATCTCTTGGGTACATACCTAGGCGTGGTACTGCTCAGTCACATGGTAACTCTATGCCTAACTTTGTGAGAAACTGCCAGACCATATTCCAAAGCAGCTGTCTGATATTACATTCCCACCAGAAGTAGATGAGGGTTTCCATTTCTCTACGTCTTCAACACTTAATGCCTTTTTTACTATAGCCATCTTAGTGGATGTAAAGTGGTATCTTACTGAGATTTTGATTTTTATTTCCCTAATGACTAGTGATGTTGAGCATCTTTGCATATGTGTATTGACTGTTTGTGCAACTTCTCTGGAGAAATGTCTAATTCAGATCCTTTGTCCATTTTTAAACTGAATTATTATTTGTACTTTTATTGAGTTTTAGAGTTCTGTATAAATTCTGGATACAAGTCCCTTATTAGATACATGCTTTGCAATGTACCATTTTTGTAGGTAGTCTTTTCATTTTTTTTATAGGGAGGGAGGGAGGGAGAGATAGAGAGAGAAACACTGATATGAGAGCGAAATATTGGTTGGCTGCCTCCTGCATGCCACACCTCCTACTGGGGATCCAGCACACAACCTGGGCATGTGCTCTGACCAGGAATTGAACTGGCAACCTTTCATATTTTCTCAAGAGATCATCCTCTCCTGTGTAAGAAGGAAGGAAAGCCCTGGCTGGTTTGGCTCAGCGGTTAACGAGTGTCAGCCATTGGACCAATGGATTGCAGGTTCAATTCCCGTCAAGGACAAGTACTTCGGTTGTGGTTCGTCCCCAGCTTGGTCAGGGTCTTGCGGGGAGGCAACCAGTAGATGTTTCTCTCCCCCTGCCCCCCACCTCTATCTGAAGATAAATGGAAAAATATCCTCAGGGAAGGATTTAAAAAAAAAAAAAAAGGAGAGCCCTGGTCGGTTTGGCTCAGTGGTTAAATCACTGGCCCTCAGAGCAGAGTTGCAGGTTCTATTCTAGTCAAGGGCATGTACCTCAGTTGCAGTTCTGTCTCCAGCCCTGGTCGGGGTCAGGCGGGGAAGCAACCAATCGATGTGTCTCTCTCATATTGATGTTTCTCTCTCTCTCTTCCTCCTTCTCTCTCCCGCTCTATCTGAAGATAAATGCAAAAATGTCCTCTGGTAAGGATAAAAAGATAATCATTTATTTCCTGAGAGATAAAAGACATTGTATTCACCACAAAAGAACAGAAACTCAATAATAATATAAACAGCTCAATAGGAAAATGAACAAACAAGTTAATTCCTAGAAAAATAAAACCAACAGGATAGGCAAATATATAAACAGATGCTCAAATTCATGGTAGTCATGGCAAAAGTGAAAAGTGATGCCATTTGTCTGCCCAGTAGAAATAGGAATTGTTTTGCCCTTTTAGTAAAGCAATCTGATGTTGTTTATTATATTAAAAATTACATATCAAAAATAATAATGGCCATGCCCTGGCCGGTTTGGCTCAGCGGTTAGAGCATCGACCTGCGGTACAGAGAGACCCGGGTTCGGTTCCCGCTAAGGGTATGTACCTTGGTTGCAGTTTGTCCCCGGCCCTAGTTGGTCGTGCGGGTGGCAGCCACTCGATGTGTCCCTTTCACGTTGATGTTTCTCTCTCTTTCTCTCTTTCCCTCCCACTCTATCTGAACAAAAAATGAAAAAATGTCCTCAGGTGAGGATAAAAAATAAATAAATAAATAATAATAATAATAATAATAATGACCAGGCCAGTGTGGCTCAGCGGTTGAGCGTCGACCCATGCACCAAGAGGTCACCAGTTCAATTCCTGGTCAGGGCACATGCCTAGGTTTCAGGCTCCATCCCCAGTGAGGGGCGTGCAGGAGGCAGCCGGTCAATATTTCTCTCTCACACTGATGTTTCTATCTCTCCTTTCCTCTCTTAAAAAAAAAAAAAAAAAATATATATATATATATATATATGTATATATTTGAAATATATACATATATATATATCCAGCAATCAGTATTTATCCAAAAGAACTGAAATTAAGACCTAGAAGAGATATTAGCACTCCCATGTTCACTGCAGCACATTCACAATAGCCAAGATGTGAGAAGAACCTAAATGTCCATTGACAGATGAATGGATAAAAAAAATGATATACACATAAAATGGAATACTGTTTAGCTTTTAAAAAAGAATTCTGCAATATGTGACAATATGGATGAGCCTTGAGGACACTATGCTCAGTGAAATAAGCTAGTCACAGAAAGCCAAATACTGCATGATTACACTCACAGATTCAAAGAGTAGACGGTTGGTTGTCAGGGGACTGGGCTGGGAGAAATGGGCAGCTACTAATCAACGTGCACCAAGTTGCAGTTAAGCTTTACAAAACTGTTGCACAACACTGTACCTATGGTGAACAACATACTGTACACCTAAAAATCTGTTAAGAAGATAAATCTCATCTTAAGTTTCTTACCACAATAAAATAAATACCTCATCATCCATGATGTTAGCAAATTGGAAAAGCCTTTATGAGAAATGGGGCAGAAGTGGTTTGTAACTCATTGCAATTGGAATCCCCGACTCACATCATGAGAAAATTTAAAGAACCAATTATTGCCATTCTGTCCTGGCAGCTATAAGACAACAAGTTTCTGCAAATGTATGAAGGGCATACATTATATCTTGTAGGAACCGAAGTTGTTTAGAGTTGTGTAAAGAAGTAGGATTGCCCTGGCCAGTTTGGCTCAGTGGTTAGAGCATCGGCCTGCAGACCAGAGAGTCTCAGGTTTGGTTCCCGCTGAGGGCACATACCTCGGTTGCGGTTTGTCCCGGGCCCCAGGTGGGGTCGTGTGGGTGGCAACCACTCGATGTGTCTCTCTCACATCGATGTTTCTCTCTCTGTCTTCCTCCCTCTCTTCCTCCCACTCTGTCTGAAGATAAATGCAAAAAAAAAAAAAAAAAGAAGTAGGACTCATTAAAAAAATTCTTGCTGAGGCCCTGGCCAGTTTGGCTCAGTGGTTAGAGCATCAGCCTGCAGACTAGTCACGGGTTCGATTCCGGCAAAGGGCATGTACCTCGGTTGCGGTTCATCCCCGGCCCTGGTGGGGGTCGTGCAGGAGGTGACCAGTCAATGTGTCTCTCTCACACTGATATTTCTTTCTTTCTCTCCCTCCCTATCTCCCACTCTATCTGAAGATAAATGGAAAAAAAATATCCTCTGGTGAGGATTAAAACAAAAAATTCTTGCTGAATATGAAATGTGTGTGTGTGTGTGTGTGTGTGTGTGTGTGTGTGTGTATAAACACAAATGAAAAACTACAACAAAGGTTAGAAACCATAGTCAAGGACATCTCCCAGAAAGAACAAAAACATAGAGAAGGGACTAGCAAAAAAAAAAAAAAAGAGAGAGTTATTTGCAGGATCATTTCGAAAGAGCCAACATCCAAACAGTAATTCCAGAAAAAGAATAGAGAAATAAAGGGGAGAAAAATCAACATAATTCTAGAAAATTTTCCAAAACTGAGGGATGTAAGTCTCAGTTCAATGAGTGACCAGCACATTGAATAAAAACAGTCACACAAGAACATCATTACGAAATTTCAGAACACCGAGGGAAAAAAGTTTTAAAGTTTTAGAGGTTACATACAGGTTATATGCAAAGGTAACTGACATCTCACCAACACTGAAAGCTAAAAGACAATAGACAAGTATCTACAAAATTATGAAGGAAAATTATTTCCAAACTAGAATTCTATACTCAAGCCAAACCAACAATCAATATAAAGGCAGAATAAAGGCATTTTTAGATATGCTTGTCTAAAAATTTACCTCTTCTGTATCCTTTTTTCAGGAATTTAATGGAAAAAGGTCCTCCTCCAAATCAAGAGAGTAAATCAAGAAAAATATGAGAAAAGATAATGGGACCCAGTATGCGAGAGGTGGGAAAAATCACCAGGATGATGATGTTGGGATGGCATGTATGACAGCTGGGCAGCTACCTAGAGTGTATGTCCAGGCAGAGCAGATCAGAAGGTCTATTTCCAAAAAGATAAAATTCACAATATAGCTAAAATGCTTAAAGTATTGAAGAAGATTTACACTTCTGGGTAGATTTAGAGAGAAATTACTTATAAAAAAGATGGAAATTGCCCATGACGGTGTGGCTCAGTTTGCTGAGCATCGTCCTGTGTATCAAGAGGTTGCTGGTTCGATTCCCAGTCCAGGCACATGCCCAGGTTTCAAGCTTGATCCCCAGTTAGGGTACATGTGGTAGGCAGTCAATCAATGTTTCTCTCTCATATCAATGTTTCTCTGTCTCTCTCCCTCTCCTTTCTTCTTTCTCTAAAAATCAGTGAAAACATTTAAAAAACAGCCCTGGCCGGTTTGGCTCAGCAGTTAGAGCGTTGGCCTGCGGTTCAGACAGACCCAGGTTCGGTTCCCACTAAGGGCATGTAACTCGGTTGCAGTTAGTCCTCGGCCTTGGTTGGGGTCGTGTGGGAGGCAGCCACTCGATGTGTCCCTTTCATGTCGATGTTTCTCTCTCTCTCTTCCTCTCTCTCCCTCCTGCTCTATCTGAACAAAAAAATGGAAAAATGTCCTTGGGTGAGGATAAAAAATAAATATAAAAAAATAAAAAATAAAAAATAAAAAACATGGAAATTAAGCCAGAGAGACCAAAATGATACTAACAACCTACAACCCAGGTACATGCCCTTGACTGGGAATCGAACCTGAGACCCTTTGGTCTGAGGGCTGACGCTCTAACCACTGAGCCACGCTGGCCAAGGCTATAAAGCACTTTTTTAAAAAATATGTTTTTATTTATTTATTTTTTTTAAAGAAAGAGAGGAAGTAAGAGAGAGAGAGAAACATGGATTGAGAGAGAGACATCAATTGGCTGCCTCCTGCACGCCCCACACTGGGGACCAAGCCTGCAACCTAGGCATGTGCCCTGACCGGGAATCAAACCAGGACCTCTCAGTCCATAGGACGACGCTCAATCCAGCAAGCCACACCAGCCAGCAAGCCACACCAGCCGGGCTATAAAATACTTTTTAAAGTTAAAAGATAATGTACTATGGGGAAAATTCAAACGTACAGGTGGGCCAAAGTAGGTTTACGGTTGTAATAAAAATAAATTATACAATAATTAATAAATAATAATGCAAGAATACACTCTGTGTTTCACATACTCACAACTATAAACCTACTTTTGCCCTCTCCTACATACATGAATTTATTCATATCCATCACACAGTTATCTAAGACGGGAAAATGAGAGAAAAGCGTAAATGCCTACAAAAAGGAAGTAGTTAAATTATACAGCACATCCACTATTAAATGCCATGAGTCATTTTAAAATGCAAACTTGGCCCTGGCCACATGGCTCAGTTGACTGGAGTGTCATCTTGTACACAAAAAAGGTTACAGGTTCAATTTCTGGTCAGGGCACATACCTAGGTTGCATGTTCAATCCCCATTCGAGGTGCTCACAGGAGGCAACCAATCAATGTTTCTCTCTCTCTCCCCCCTCCCTCTTAAAAACAAACAAACAAACAAACAACAATGGAAAAATATCCTTGGGTGAAGATTACCAAAAAATAAAGTAAAATAATAAATTAAAAAAATAGGTGAGGCCTGGCTGCATGTGGCTCAGTGGTTGAGCATCGACCCATGCACCAGGAGGTCACCGGTTCGATTCCCAGTCAGGGACACATGCCCAAGTTGTGGGCCAATTCCCCAGTGCGGGGGGGCATGCAGGAGGCAGCCAATTGATGTTCTCTCTCATCGATGTTTCTATCTCTCTCTCCCTCTCCCTTCCTCTATCTCTAAAATCAATGAAGAAAAAAACAAAAATAGGTGAGGATTAGAAAAAAAAGTAAACTTGTTCTTGTTAACAAGAACCAGGTGACAAGAGAGTGCAACCCCTATTTTAATTAAACACAGACGTATCCGTCCGGCCGCTGTGGCTCAGTGGTTGAGCGTCGATCCGTGCACCAAGAGGTCGCCGGTTTGATTCCCGGTCAGGGCACATGCCCAGGTTGTGGGCCTGATCCCCAGTGGGGGGCATGCAAGAGGCGGCTAATCGATGTTCTCTCTCACTGATGTTTCTATCTCTCCCTCTAACATCCTCTCTCTCTAAAAAATCAATAAAGGGAAAAAAAAACACACGTATCCAAGTAACACAGGCGTGAAAAGAGACTATTCACAATAATTACATACATCAAGCTTATAGATGACCTTTTCCCACTATTTCCAAATGAATAAACGCATTATTAAAGAACTGAAAAGTTAGTTAAAAAAGTAACTGCTAATTCTACAACTTAGAAAGGAATCAGAGAGGATAGGAAGCTACTTTACCATCTTTATTTCAGTTTGTTAAACTGATAAACGCTGCTTAATAAGAACCCAGAACCTTCCATTAAGGAATCTTAACAATACACAACTCTTAACCTTAGACTGGATTTAGAAGTCAGTGAAGTTATTATTAGTTCCTTTTACCACCATGCATTTACCTTATATGAATAGTAATTCGACTTGCACTGGATCCCAAACGGACACTACTTCAAAGAAACAATGGCAGTGCTGCTGGCTTCTCCAACTTACAAAGTCAGGATACAGCTCTGGAATGAGAGGAAATAAGGATAAAATAGCTACCCAATCCTTGCAGATTACATCTTGAAATACAGATACTTGATATCTATAAGCAAAAATTCTACTGCAGCCCTGATTTTTACTCAAAGTGGACATAGGCTTCTCTCTTTAAGTATACTAGCCTGAGAGTCTTTGTCTGCCTGTCTCTCACACCCGTTTTAACCCATCCAACTTCCTCCAGTAAGGATGCAATATGGAAAGCCAAAACCTTCCTCTTATAACCTGATACCTTCATTGGCAACATTTCAGGTGCTACAGTTTGCATTATGCAAGACTAATTCACTAACTCCATAATTCAACCTGGAAAATTACTTCAGAAGAATTATTTAAAACAAATAAATATAACTGAGATATGCTGAACTAAATTAATACTTTTCAAATTAAAATAACTCCCCATCCGCCCGGCCGGTGTAGCTCAGTGGTTGAGCATCAAACCATGCACCAAGAGGTCGCCGGTTCGATACCTGGTCAGGGCATATGCCCAGGTTGTGGGCCAAATCCCCAATGGGGGGCATGCAGTAGGCGGCCAATCAATGTTCTCTCTCATCGATGTTTCTCTCTCTCTCCCCTCTCCCTTCCTCTCTCTCAAATCAGTAAAAAAAATTTTTTTAATAAGTTTTAAAATAACTCCCCATCCTCATTCCTCAAAGCACACACACAAAAAATTTCTGATCCAGTTGTTTAAATATTCCCATACCTTAAATATTACTAACATGGACATACATCATCAAAGCTATGTAGGGTATTACCCAAAACAAGAAAACAGTTTCAAGATCAACAAGCTCATGTATGTAGTTAATGTCCTCACTCCTCACTTATTAAAGCTTTATCGTTCATTCACATTACTATAAATTAGGAAGGTCCCATGATTCAAATAATCTGAAGATGCAGACCTGACATTAATCTTTTCTGTTTTTCACTTAGTATTCACTCAGTCAAGGATAACCACCTTAACCACCTTAGCTTTTTCTGAAACCTGAGGCTTACACATAGCTGAATCCTTGCCTATTTAGTCAGGAAAGAAAGGAAGGTATCTCCTTAAACTATGGTCTCTTGGTACATGTGAAACCCTCAGCTTAGAAAGCTTCTTTCCATCTCATCTAACTCATTCTTGTTTTGTTTTTATCCTCACCTGAGGACATTTTTGCATTTATCTTCAGATAGAGCAGGAGGGAGAGAGAGAGAGAGAAACATCGATGTAAGAGAGACACACCAAGTGGTTGCCACCCACATGACCCCAACCGGGGCCGGGGACAAACTGCAACCGAGGTACATGCCCTTAGCGGGAACCGAACCCGGGACTCTCCGGTCCTCAGGCCAACGCTTCAACCGCTAAGCCAAACTGGTCAGGGCTCACCTAACTCATTCTTATGATGGTCTCCTCCCCCAGAGAGCTTTCTGTCTCTGGCTTGCCCAGGCTGGGTTAGGTACTGCTTTTCAGTGTTACCTTAGACATGTATTGCCTTACACTCATCTCATTCAATCTGTTAATATGTCAATTTTCCTAATAGTGATATGTGTCTGCTGATAACCCAAACAACAAACTCTTGACCTACACCAAAGGTAACCAGGTAACTGACATTACAAAGAGGCAACAAAAATCTACCTTTAAAACAGGATAAACATTTTTCATGCAGATGAAATTAGTACTCAGACCCTTTACTAAATTAGTTATAATACTGGTCTATATTTACTTAACTGATAAACAGTAAAAAACATAGCACTTTCAAAAAACTCATTCAAGCCCTGGCCAGTTGGTTGGGATCATCCCTTGCACAGAAAGGTTGCCGTTTCAACTCCTGGTCAGGGCACATGTCCAGGATGCAGGCTCAATCCTTGGTGGGGGACAGGCAGGAGGCTCTCACATCCATGTTTCTCTCTCTAAAAAATCTATTTTAAAAATCTTAAAAAAAAAAACAAAACTCATTCAAAATATTTTGCACATATTCTTGCAAGTTATTCTTGGAATTCATCCTAGGTTACATCATTCAAAACTTCTTTCCCTGTTTATAACTGCAGAGGCACAGAGGCTCACATCAGTTTGAGAGAAATCCTGATGACTGCTATAGGATTGAGAACTGCTTACTCTACAACTCACTGAATTAAGGAAAGGAACTATTTCGATACATCTATCCTTAAAAAATTTTTTTTTTTGTTAACCGTCACCTAAGGATATTTTTCAATGGACTTTTAGATAGATTGGAAGGGAGGGAGGGAGAGAATGAGAGAGCGACACATCAATTGGTTGCCTCCTGCACAACCCCCACCAGGGCTGCAATCAAACCTGCAACCCAGGTACCTTCCCTTGACCAGGAATGTAACCTTAGACCCTTCGGTCCATGGGCAGACGCTCTAACCGCTGAGCCAAACTGGCCAGGACCATCCTTAAAATTCTAACCAGATAGCACACACACACATATTTTCCACTTTACTATCCCATCATGTTTATTTCCTATTATTCTCTTCTTGGATGTTGTCAAGAATTTTACCATACCAACAAGTCTTCAATTTTCCATTGTCCCCATGGGTGGAGAAGCAAATTTGAGGCTCTGGCCCTTAGTTATTCAGTAAAAGGAAGGAGACACTTGAAGCCCTGAATCATCCCCACCACCACAGCTTTTATGCACCACCACCCCAACTTGTCCTGTCTGTGTCATGTGGACAGTCACAGGTATACTTTTCAGCCTCTATCTACTGTCAACAGAGAAAATGCATATGGGGTATACATGCACTATTTTCTTACTACTATCTGAAACTGTTCCTAAAGTAGGCATTTGTTCGAAAAGAAAAAAGGCAAATGATTTTGAGTGGTATTCCCTAGCTCTTGATGATTTGGCAGATGTTTTTGATACTGCTCAGTTGTTTATTGGAGAAATCAATGCTGAGTTTGAGGTAACTGAAGAGTTGGCTCCTATCAACAGTCTGTGTGGAACAACTACAGGCGAGAATTTTTTCAAAGTTGAGAGAGCACTAATTCAATAAACCTGAACTTAAATCCGCTAAAATGTGTCACAAATGATGGTGGTAAAAATGTGTGGAGAAGGGCTTAGTTGGACAAATTTACAAAACTTGTGATAATGCATTATTTAAAGTATACGGTTATTCTCGGTACTATTTCCATCAGCAGGTACTCTGCAAAAAAAAAATTTAGGTTCTCGTGTATTATTGAGCCAATACTGGCAAGAGTGACCTTCATTCACTCTCAATTCACTTTTGTAAACTTAACCATCATAAGTTCTGTGAACTTTTGTCACAAATAGGTGAATCCTGAGCTGCCTGAAGTAGTTCAATGGCTTAGCAGTGATAAAATGTTATTGTGATTTTTTTTAAGCTCTGAGCTGAATCTGGAAATTTTCTGAACAAGCCCGGCCAGTGTGGTTCAGTGGTTGAGCATCAACCCATGCACCAAGAGGTTGCTGGTTCGATTCCCAGTCAGGGCACAGGCCTGGGTTTCGGGCTCCATCCCAGGTGCGGGGGTTGCAGGAGGCATCCAATCAATGTTTCTATCTCTCCCTGTCCTTTTCTATCTCTTCAAAATCAATTTTAAAAAAAACATTTAAAAAATAAAATGACTTTCAGTCATGGAATTTATTTTTTAAATGTTTGTGGCCCTGGCCCTGGCTGGTTTGGCTCATCGGTTAGAGCATCGGCCTGCGGTCCAGAGAGACCCAGGTTCGGTTCCCACTAAGGGCGCGTACCTCAGTTGCAGTTTGTCCCCGGCCCTGACCCAACCAAGGGCCATGCGGAAGGCAGCCACTCGATGTGTCCCTTTCACATCGATGTTTCTCTATCTCCCTCCCACTCTATCTGAACAAAAAATGGAAAAATGTCCTCAGGTGAGGATTAAAAAAAAAAAAAAAGTTTGTGGCCCTCGCTGATTTGGTTCAGCAGTTAGAGCATCAGCCCTCGAACCAACGAGCCGCGGGTTTGCTTCCGGTCGTACCTTGGTTGCAGTTCATCCCCGGCCCTGGTCAGGTCGTGCAAGAGGCAACCAGTCGATGTGGCTCTATCACATCAATGTTTCTCTCTGTCTCTCTCCCTCCCTCCCTCCCACTCTATCTGATGATAAATAAAAAGTATCCTCGGGTGAGGAATAAAAATAAATAAAAATAAAAATGTTTCTGAACAAAAAAAACCACCCTTAAACACTATTATTGAATACTGAATGGCTTTGGAAATTAGCTTTTGCTACCAATTTGATCATGTTTGTAAATGAATTCAACTGAAAGTTAAAAGGCAAAATAGTCACTTCTTTCAATTAATTTGAACATTGTTTAAACAACATTTTTAAATCACAAATAATGGCAAGTTACTTGATTCACTCCCATGCTATCAAATGTTAAAACAAGCAATGAGATCTCCATTCTCACACAAATTTGAAGCATATTTTTAGTTCAAAGTACAATTCCGGCATATTTCCAACCTCACTGTAAGTACAAAGGAAATCTCCATATTTCAAAATCCGTCCAACTGTGCAACTGAGAACTTCCATCTAATCTTCAATTGGAAATGACTAATATGCAGTGTAATGGCACGCTAAAAGGCAAATATCAAGAAAAGAATCTAACAGAATTCTATAAATGCCTTCCAAGTAATGAATATACTAAATTAAAATCATATGCTCATGAATTAATATTAGTTTTTGGCAGTACCTCTCTTTGTGAAAAGATATTTTCAAAGGTGACACATGTAAACTGTCACTACAGACTTCAGCACTCACAGATGAGTAGTCAAACCTCGGTTTTCAAATGTCTCCCATCTCAATTCAGTTCTCCACCAAGTTGTTCACAGAAAAAAGGTCTCGGTTGTCAAACAAAACTTCAGTTCTCAAACCAACAACCCTTTCATGCTGATACAGTGGAACCTCGATTCTCAAACTTAATTCATTCTGGAAGGCTGTGCCAGAAGCGACTTGTTCGAAAACAGAATCATTTTTTCCCATTAGAAACCATGTAAATTGAATCAATCCATTCCAGACCCCCAAATGATTCCATTTTAACCTTTCTCAGTTGCCTGTGATTCTTGTTTCCTGAGCACTTTCACCCCCTTAGTAACATCAGCACTCTTGATGGCCTGTTTTAAAATTGTGCTAATCGTCGATTTCACCATACCACAATCAGTAGTCATATCAGACATACAAACACCTCTATCACACTCTGCAGTTATTTCTTTTTTTTTTTTTTTTTAATTTTTTTAGCCCTGGCCGGTTTGGCTCAGTGGTTGGAGCATCGGCCTGCGGACCAGAGAGTCTTGGGATCGGTTCCCGGTAGGGGCATGTACCAAAAATAAATAAATAAATAAATAAAATTGCCAACATTCAAAAAAAATTTTTTTTAATTGATTTTAGAGAGGGAAATATTGATGTGAAAGAGAAACATCGATCTGCTGCCTCCTGCACACTCCCTACTGGGGATCGAGCCCACAACCAGGGCATGCACTGACAGCGAATCTAACCAGTGACCTTTTGGTGCATAGGATGACACTCAACCAACTGAGCCACACCAGCCAGGGCTTCAATTATTTCTTTTCTAAGCTCTATAGCTGTTCTTACAACTTTCCTTTTCACTTTGTTATCACTAATCTTAGAACTCATGGTACCTTACTGTATGTATTTAATAAGTAGCAACAAAAGCCAAAAACACACGAAAATATCCACAGTACAATTTCCTGAGATGTTAACAATTCGAGGTTTAGCAGTAAACTGACTCAGACTCTCGCATCCTCTCCTCTGTCACCTGAGACACACATGACTGATCATACAGGTATCAGCATGAAAGGGTTGTCGGGTCAAGAACCAGTTTTGTTCGAGAACCAAAGTTTCATTCGACAATTGAGACATTTTTTCCGTGAACAACTTGGTAGAGAACCGAACAGTTTGAGATGGGAGACATTTGAGAACCCAAGTTGGACTGTGCTTAATTAAATCTCACTATATTTGTTTCCTCATATGTAAAACTGGTTCCTACTACACAGGATTGCTGTGCAACTGAATAAATTAATATGTGTGTAATGTTCTTGAAAGAGTGCTTAGCACATAGTAAGCACTTAATAAACGTTATTGTATTATCAATCAAGCCAATGTCAGTTAAAAGACAAAGATTTCGCCCTGGCCAGTTTGGCTCAATGGTTAGAGTATCGGCCTGTGGACCAGAGAGTCCTGGGTTCGGTTCTCACTATGGGCACATACCTCGGTTGCAGTTTGTCCCCGGCCCCAGTTGGGGTCGTGTGGGTGGCAGCTACTCGATGTGTCTATGTGTCCCTTTCACGTCGATGTTGCTCTCTCTCTCCTCCCCTCTCTCTCCCTCTCACTCTATCTGAACAAAAAATGGAAAAATGTCCTCGGGTGAGGATAAAAAAAAAAGAAACATTCATGTGAGAGAGAAACATCAACTGGCTGTCTCCTGCACACCCCCTACTGGGAATCGAGCCCGAAACCTGGGCATGTGCCCCGACTGGGAATCGAACCACAACCTCTCAGTCCATGGGACAATGCTCAATCCACTGACACACCAGCCGGGCTAGTTTTCTCTTTAAAAAATACTAACATAGCCCGGCAGGTGTGGCTCCGTGGTTGAGCGCTGACACATGCACCAAGAGGTCGTGGGTTCGATTCCCAGTCAGCGCACATGCCCAGGTTGTGGGCCCAATCCCCAGTGAGGGGCATGAAGGAGGTGGCCAATTGATGTTCACTCTCATCGATGTTTCTATCTTTCTCTCCCTCTCCCCTCCTCTCTCTCTAAAATCAATAAAGAAAAAAAAAACTTGCCCTGGCCGGTTTGGCTCAGCGGTTAGAGCGTTGGCCTGCGGTCCAAAGAGACCCGGGTTCGGTTCCCGCTAAGGGCATGTACTTCGGTTGCAGTTTGTCCCCGGCCCTGGTTGGTCGTGCGGGTGGCAGCCACTCGATGTGGCCCTTTCACATCGATGTTTCTCTCTCTCTCTCTTCCTCTCTCTCCCTCCTACTCTATCTGAACAAAACATGAAAAAGTGTCCTCGGGTGAGGATAAAAAAAAAAATTAAAAAAAAAAAAAAAAACTAACATAGCCCTAGCTGGTTTGGCTTAGTGGTTAGAGCGTTGGTCTGCAGACCAAAGAATCACGGGTTTGATTCCCTGCCAAGGGCAGGTACCTTGGTTGGGGGTTCAAGCTCTGGCCCAGGTCAGGATCTTGCAGGAGCCAACCACTCAATGTGTTCTCTCACATCAATATTTCTGTTTCTCTCTCTCTCTCCTTGTCTTAAAAAAAAAAAAAAAAAAATCAATGGAAAAATATCCTTAGGTGAGAATTAACAACAAAAAAAGTTTTTAAATAAGCAGAAAAAATTGATGTTTTTCTTTCTCCCTTCTGCTAAGAATTCAATAAATTCCATAAATAAAATTTTTTTAAATTATAAATTTAGCCCAGCCAGTGTGGCTCAGTGGTTGAGCATTGATCCATGCACCAAGAAATTGCCAGTTTGATTCCGGGTCACAGCACATGCCCAGGTTGTGGGCCAAATCCCCAGTGGGGGGCATTCAGGAGGGGGCCAATCGATGTTCTCTCTCATTGATGTTTCTTTCTCTCTCCCCGTCTCCCTTCCTTTCTCTCTAAAATCAATGAAGAGCCCTAGCTGGTTTGGCTCAGCAGTTAGAGCGTCGGCCCGCGGTCTGGAGAGACGTGGGTTCGGTTCCCACTGAGGGCACGTGCCTGGGTTGCAGTTTGTCCCCAGCCCTGGCTAGGGTTCTGTGGGTGGCGGCCGGTCGATGTGTCTCACATCCATGTTTCTTTGTTCTCTCTCTTCCTCTCGCTCTAAGAATGCAAAAAAAGTGTCCTCAGGTGAGGATTAAAAAATAAATAAATAAATAAATAAATAAAATTAATTTTAAAAAATTTTTTTTTAATTATAAATTTAGCCTGGCCAGTATGGCTCAGTGGATTGAGCATCGTCCCATGGACTGAGAGATCCAGGTTCAATTCCCAGTCAGGGCATATGGCCAGGTTTCAAGCTCGATTCCCAATGGGAGGTGTGTAGGAGGCAGCCAATCCATGTTTCTCTTTCACATTGATGTTTCTCTCTCCCCCTTCCTCTCTCTCTAAAAAAATCAATAAAAACATATTTTAAAATATATATAAATATAAATTTTTAAAAAATTAAAAAGAGGTTTGCCCAACAAGGCAAGAAAACTGGAGCCTAAGGACCTTGACTCTCAGTGTCCCAGTTCTTTCATATCATCATGCCACCTTTTACCTGTTAAAGAACCTTAAGCCAGCCTGGCTGGTGTGCCTCAGTGGTTGAGTGTCAGCCCATGCACCAAGAGGTCACCAGTTCGATTCCTGGTCAGGGCACATGCCCACATTGTGGGCCTGATTCCCAGTGAGGGGCATGCAGGAGGTGGCCAATCGATGTTCTCTCTCATCAATATTTCTATCTCTCTCTCCCTCTCCCTTCGTCTCTCTCTAAAATCAATAAATATATGTTTAAAAAAAAAAAAAGAAACTTAAGCCACAAATTCCACCCAATTGGCTCTGATTTCTCACTTTTCTTCCCAGTTACTTAAGACCTAAGGGAAATTTTTTTTTTTTAATTCTCACCTGAGGATATATCTTTCCATTTATCTTCAGACAGAGTGGGAGGGAGAGATAGAAACATCCATGTGAGACAGACACATTGACCGGTTGCCTCCCGCAGGACCCAACCAGGGCTGGGGACCAACTGCAACCAAGGAACTTACGTGCCCTTGATTGGAATCGAACCCGCGACTCTTTTGGTCCAAAGGCAGATGCTCTAACCGCTAAGCCAAACCGGCCGGGGAGGAAATTTTTTTTTTAATGTGCCTTATGAAATCAGTGATAGAAGCATTCCTAAAATAATCTCATTATTATTTGCTAAAATGTACTCTACTGGAAGCTACAGGGAATACTAAAGAATAAATCTGCCCTGGCCGCAGGGCTCAGTTGCTTGCAGCACCATCCCATACACCAAAATGGTGGTGGGTTCTATTCCCCTCAGGGCCCATACCCAAGTTTCCGGGTCCCGTCCCCCACCCCCACTGGGTCCAAGTGCAAGTGGGAGGTAACTAACTGATCCATGTTTCTCTCTCTCTTCCTCTGTAAAATCAATTTTTTTAAAAATTGGACTATAGTCTCCAAAACTGAAGAGATTTCACTAGTGTAAAAAAAAAAAAAAAGATGGAATTGTATTGGACATAAAGGTTTCTTGTTAAAGTTTCTTATAGAAATTCCAACTTACCTCTTCTACAAAATACTAATCACGCCTAAAGAGCTGCAGAAAAAAATGTTTCTGATACTGCTAAAGTGTGTACACTAGGTCACAAAACACATTTCCCACTGAAAAACAAACTAAGCCCAATTTGCTCCGCAAGTTGTTCATGGCAGCAGCCGTTTCTGGATCTTTCAACAAACTTCTATGTAATGATACACACATATGGCTGTCTAGTTAACAGGACAAATTACAACAGACAATATTTTCACAAACAAAAAAAGGGAGGCGAAGGGGAAGGAATATAATGGTGTGATGCATGCCTTTCCACTCTGGACCCACAATCTAGAAATCCTATAAATGATGCTGATAATAATAGTGTTTAATACGCATCAGGTAATCAGCTAAGCGGTTTTCAATTTAATCTCATTTAATCTTCACAACAATTCTATAAAGTGGCCAGTTACTCACCGCTATTTTGCAGATAAGGAAATTGAGGCACCTGGAAGTGAAGTCCCCTGACCTAAAATCAAAAGCTAGCAGGGCCAAACTTTAAACCCAGGCAAGCTGGATCCAGGATCCTTCTGTTATGCTGCCACCAGAAGCTTCACTGGCTCCCTCCTGCCAGGCTCTACCATACTCTGAGAGGCTTTTCCTGCTATCCAACTAACAACCTCCCGTAAACACGTACTACCACTGATGGCTTCCAACTTCTGGGCGCCAGCGCTACTCGCCAGCTTCTGCCGCTATGCTCCTCCCCGAAGATTCACAAAGGCAAATATAACAGCTGATAAAAGTTGGTTAGGTGCTAAAAAAGGCAAAGAATTGCCTCATATAAGCAGAACATACGCCGATTATCACTGGAATGCAAGTCGGCCTCACCTCCAGCCGAAGAGACTGAAATAAAAGTGGGCGCACAAATGTTCCCGGGCAGATAAATTTGGACTATGCCTCCCCTGGCCACACAGCAAAAAAGGACGGAAGAGGTACTAACATTTACTGAGTGCCAGCCACATGCACCCTAGGGGAAAACAGAACCAGGCCAATGGAGACTGGGGGGGAGGGGTACACTCAAGAGTTCCGGAAAAAGAGAAATCCAAAATAATTGGGTTCATACGACTAAAGGGGGGGGGGGGAGGCCGCTCTCCCACAGCTTGAAAGGAGAAAGAAGAGTAGGAGCTGCTCGGGAGAAAAGGCAGTCGTGAGCGTCGGTAACTAGGCCGGAGCGAGGGGAAGCCCAGTAGAGCGGGGAGGAGGGGGAGGAGCCGGAGGGAGCGGGGCCCGCTCAGAGGAGGCCCGGGGGTAGGCGCGGGGGAGCGGCTCCGCGCCAGGCGGGCCTGGGGACCCTGACCCAGCCACCGCTGTGAAAAGACAAAAAACGAAATGACTGGAGCCGGTCAGACTACCTTAGATCCCATCAGAAGCCCTCACTCACCTAGGCCCACCGCAGCGATCGCGGCTGCAGCCTCGCAACGGCACAACCGGCCCAAACCTCGCCCCCGCCCGACAGTGCGCCCGGCGTCCCCGCTCTCCGACGGCGGCAGCGGCAGCGGCAGCGTCGCCTCGCTCCCTCCTGGGAAATGTAGTCCTACACCCGTCTTTCCTTGCCCACTTGACGGTGTACAGAACTACGTTTCCCACAAGGCAGGTCAAGCGTTGGGCCCGCCGTTTTGCGTCATGCGCCAAGTTGTCGGCAGTCACGTGGGTTGCTCTCTTCCATCCCCTCCCCCCGCCTGGGTGGCCTGGTGAAGAAGGAGGGAGGTGGACGGAAGGGGCGGAGGTGTTGCTGACGCCACAGCCCGCACCATTTTGGAACCATCCTGGAGGGAGGGCCTGAGTCCCACCCACTCGCGGCCTGCTTTCGCAGTCGAAAGTCTCTGAGCTGAGAATCCGGTCTCCTGGCTTTCAGTCTGTAGCGGGCTACCTCTCGCTTTGTGACCTTGAACAAATTGCCCACTCTGAGCCTCCGTTTCCTCCCCTATGAAACGAGACTCATAACTTCCACCCCACAGACTAGTTGTGAGGCTCCGACAAAGTAAGGCACGTGAAAGCGTCTAGTACCCGGAAAACGCGACTCAAATGGAGTCTTTATTGTGATAATGACCTTCGCAGATCCTGGAGCCCTGATGGGCAAAGCTCTCTCCAGCCCCATCTCCCGCCATCGCGCCCGCTCCCGCTCCCCATCCCCGCCTTCAATAACAATGGGAGCACCGAAACAGCTTTTCCGAAAGTGAGGCCCTGTAAAGCTTCTTAAAATGGGTGCCACTCACCTGTTGAACCAGAAGTTTACCGGGGAGTGTAGCCTTGGTTCCTATGTTATAAAGAGGCCTCTCTAAAAATTCTTACACACGTACAAGTTTGCGAACCATTGCATTTATCAGGGTTTTGCACAGGCTGATTTGCAGTGGAATTCCTGCCCTAGTGAACTCCAACTGTTAATGACTGAGCTCAGATATCACCTCTTCCGTGAAGCCTTCCAAGTTTACTAGTTCCTTCCCGTCCTCTATACTCCTACAGTACCTTTGCACTTTATTCTGTATTATGGCCTGTTTTGTCTTCCCCACCAGATGTGAGCTCTTTGAGAATAGAGATCAGTTTTGATAGATTTCTGTATCCCTAAGGCAAAGTAAATATGAATAAATATTGAAGGAATCTACTGTTCTTTCAGGGGAAAAGCTCACCAGGCTCAACTCAAATCTCAGACCCTGCCACGTCAGTCCTCACCCTTACTGGTCTCAACAACATTCCTTCCACACTGCTTACTTTTTCTTCCTTCTTTGAGTACTTCCTGTGGGCTGCATGCTGTGTAGTGCTTCTTGAAAGGTTCTGATTGAATTTAATTTTCAATCCACAGAGTTTCTGAGTGTCTACTATATGCCACGCCCAGTACAAAATACTAGGAACACAGAGGCAAACCAGATGGATACAAAAATACATAGTCATTCCACTTGGTTTCTAAAATACCCCATGCTTGGATCTCTTACCTCCGTGGACAGAAAAGGGGCCACATGCTAAACCTGACAAGCTCAGGGGAAGCCTGCATGGCGGCCTTAAAAACTCAGAGACAGAAAATAACCAAATAACCACATAGGATGGACTAAAATTAAAACTGTCTAACTAAAAGCAGTTCCTGGACCGTAGTCATGTCCTAGGGCAGGGGTGGGGAACGTCTAGCCCACAGCTGTATATAAGGTCTGTGAAATCAATACCAGCTAATATCACACACCTCACCAAATTAGCCTGACCAAATATAGCATGCTAATTTTTAAGTTGATAATTTTGTATAATGTTATAAATATCCAAATGGCCCTTTGCAGAAAAAAGCTTCCCCACCCCTGTGGGCAATATTTTTCCCTAACAAAGGTCAGTCTTCACTTTAACTGAGCCTCTCTGATGTCTTTTAGCATCTAGGATAACATACCTGATAAATATGCCTTTAGAATAACAAACTAATTTCCTTTTTTCTGGACCCCTCACAGGAGACCACAAATCCCCTTATTATTATTGTTATCATATAGTTGTTGACTGTCAACTATCCTGTATCCACCTATATAAAAGAAGTATGTGTCTATTAATTTTATTTTTTATCCAATCCCAGAGGTTCTCCCTTCCCTTACTTTCTCCCACCTCCTTAATCTATCACCAATGGATTTCATGTAACCCCCTTAACTCTCCTTTGATTGTAATGTATAAAATAAGTTGTATAACTGCCATTCTCTAGAGCATTTTCTCAATCCGTTGAGATTTTGCTTCCTGGCAATTGTCATCAGTTTGGCTCAAATAAACTCATAAAAATTCGTACAGGTTTGGATAGTTCTTACGTTGATACCTCTCTCCCATCTCTGCCCTTTCCCTGGCCCAGAAACTTACCCCACAGTTCCAGCCTACTCCCTCTCCTTTCCTTATTCAGCCTTTCTCCCTGTGTGACCTCTCTCCTTGAGTGATATGGCGTAGCTTTTACATCTCTTCTATGTGTTTTACTCCCTTTCTACATCTTAGCATTGACTCAGTTCCAGATGTTTGGGAATCACCAAACCCTGAGTTCCTGCTGGTATCGCAAACTAAACCTGCTGAAAACTGAACTCTTCTTCCCTCCAATACAGCATTACCTAGTTAATTGTGGAGTCGTTTACATGTGTGTATTCTCTTCTAAGCTTTGAGCTCCTCTCAAGGAAACGAACACTTTATCACTCCATTCACTTATTGAGCACCTACTATGGGCAAGGCCCAATACTAGAAGACCAGGAGGAAAACTGTAAACAAAACAAATGTGGTCCCTGCACAAAGCTTACTCCCAACTGGAGAGTCAACATTAAGAAGTCTATGACATGCATAATTAATTACTACTGTGATAGGTGCAACACAGGAAAGTATATGGTATATACATTATTGTTACTGTTGTAATTAGCTTGTTATTAGTAATAGGAAAGGAGCAAAAGAGAAGGCCAGACATAGTAAGCATGACCATCTGGGCAGCCTCACCAGGAAGTTGCAGTTTCACACTCATCAGGGAACCACCAGTCCATTCCCTGAAAATCACTGGGGGAAGGGACTGAACAAAGAGGAGATGGACATAAGGACAGCAAAGTTGGGGTGCTGTAGTAGGGAAGGTACTTGCCTGTCAATCTAGCCTGGGGAATCATGGATTGGCCAGAGGGGGTGGGACCAATGCAAGCCTGAGAAAATTTGGGGATATGTAATCTTCGGAAAAAGTAGTTCAAAAGAAGACTAATATTTTATGACATGTGAAAAATATATATGAAAGTCAAAGTTCAGCGTTTATAAATTCATTTATGTATTGTCTGTGGCTGCTATAATGCAAAGTAATTGTGATACTCTATGACCTACAAAGCCTGAAATATTACTATCTGCTGACTCTTGGTATAGAATCTGGAGGTTTTGACTTAGGCTAGAAGGTCAGAGGAAGCTTCCTTGAGAAAGTGACCCATAAACTTGTAATTAATCAGACCAAGAATTGGGGAAGAGCATTCCAGGCAGAAGGAATAACACATGGGAAAGCACTGTGGTCTGAAGGAAGCTGATACATCCTAAATATTGTTAGGCCTGCCATTGACTCTAGAGTGTAATAGGAACTAAAGCTCATGAGCCTCATGAGGTCATAAGGAGCCAGATAACTCTGTGTCTGATAATCCAGGTTGAAGATATTGGCTCTTACTCTGAAAGCAATGGGAAGCCATTGAAAGGTTTTCCTTTATTGATTTTAGAGAGAGAGGAAGGGAGAGGGAGAGAGAGATAAAAACATCGATGAGAGAGAACATCCATTGACCACCTCCTGCATGCCCCCCCACTGGGGATTTGACCCACAACCTGGGCATGTGCCCTGACTGGGAATCGAACTGGTGACCTCCTTGTTATGGGTTGACACTCAACCACTGAGCCACACCAGCCGGGCAGGTTTCCCTTTTTAAAGGATTATTCTGGCCAGGCCGGTGTGGCTCAGTGGATTGAGCATCATCATCCCAGCTTGAGAAGTCCCAGTTTGATTCCCAGTCAGGGCAGATGCCTGAGTTGTGGGTTCAGTTCCCCAGTGGGGAGCGTGCAGGAGGCAGCCAATCAATGTTTCTATCTCTCTCTTCCTTCCTCACTCTCTAAAAAAATCAAGAAAAACATATATATTTTTTAAAAGGCTATTCTAGCCCTGGCCGGTTTGGCTCAGCGGTTAGAGCATCGGCCTGTGGTCCAGAGAGACCCGGGTTCAGTTCCCGCTAAGGGCACGTACCTCGGTTGCAGTTTGTCCCCGGCCCCGGTTGGGGTCATGTGGGTGGCAGCCAGTCGATGTGTCTCTCTCTCTTCCTCCCTCTCTCCCTCTCGCTCTATCTGAAGATGAATGCAAAAATGTCCTCGGGTGAGGATAAAAAATAATAAATAAATAAAATTTTTTTTAAAAAAGGCTATTCTGGCACAGTGTGAGAATGAATTAGGGCAAACCAGAGTGAAAGTGGGGAGCCCAATTAGGAAATTATATTACAGTAGTTCAAATAAGAAGACACAGTGGCTTGATGTAGTGTGTTCTCAGTAAGGATGAAAAAAAGTTGGCATATTCAAAAAATGCTCAAAAGATATTTAGGACAGCCCTGGCCGGTTTAGCTCAGCGGTTAGAGCGTGGGCCCACGGATCAATGAGTCGCGGGTTCGATTACGATCAAGGGCACGTCCCCAGCCCTGATTGGGGCCCTGTGAGAAGCAACCATTCGATGTGTCCCTCTCACGTCAATCTCAATCTCTCTCTCTCTCTCTCTCTCTCTCTCTCTCTCTCTCTCTCTCTCCCTCTCTCTCCCTCCCACTCTATCTGAACAAAAATGGAAAAATATCCTCGGGTGAGGATTTAAAAAAAAAAGTTATTGAGGACATCAAATCTACTGGACTTGGTGATTGACTGGATGAAAGAGGGAGGGGGAGGGAGGAGTCAGGTTTCCAGCTTGAGCAGCTATGTGGATGGAAGTACTATTATTGCCTCCTTACCCCACTGTGCTTGTACAAGTCGGCCCACATTCGTCACAGTGTACTGAAATCATCCATTATATGCCTTTGTCTCCTGCAGAGAGCCATCTCCTAAACGGCGACAACTAGCTTGTTCGTGTCTTCCTAGAGCCCAGTGGTGGGCTAGGCACAGAATTGGTAGCAGTAAATGCGTATGGACTTTTCTTCTTTCTCTTTTTGTTATAGAGGCTCCTCTATCCTTCTGATTGCCCAGGTTCAAAATTTCAGAGGAACATTGGTTTCCTTTTTCTACCTCAACCACTGTACAGCATCCTTCACAAAGTCCAATGTATTCTGCCCCCAGAACATCTGTTGAATCTCCTAACACCCTATTTCAGGACTTCTCCTATCTCAGCGCTGTAAAGTGGTTAGAACAGTGCCTGAGCCACAGTTAGCAGTATATGTGTGTTGGCTATGATTAAGAGTTCTTCTCCAGCCTCCTTGCCTCCTGCCTCTTTCCAATCAGGCCATCCGTTGGAAGGTAGAATGCTGTCAAAGTACAACTCTGATCATGTTGCTCCCTGACTCCAGGGCTCTCAGGATCAAATCTTGAATCCCCAATGTGATCTAACCTCTGACTAAATCTCCAGCTTTACCTTCACTTTCAAAGGTTCTCCATTGCCAACAGGATGAAGAGTAAGCTTAAGGGCTTCCACCATCTGGCCTCCATGATTTCATCAGCCTTGGCTCCTTCATACACAATGGTCCAGTCTTGTATGCTATTCTCTTTTTTTTTAAACATATTTTTTATTTTATTGATTTTTAGAGAGAGAGGAAGGAGCAGGAGAGAGAGAAACATCCATGCAACAGTAGAACATTGATAGGCTGCCTCCTGTACACTGCCTGCTGGGAATCGAGCCTGCAACCCAGGCATGTGCCCTGATCAGGAACTGAGCTGGGACCTCTTGGTGCATGGGTTGATGCTCAACCACTGAGCCACACCAGCCAGGGTCTTGTGGGCTATTTTTTTTTAAATCCTCACCCAAGGATATTTTTCCATTTATCTTCAGATAGAATGGGAAGGGGGAGAGAGAGAGAGAAACATCGACATGAGAGAGACACATCGATTGGTTGCCTCCCGCATGACCCTGACCAGGGCCAGGGACTGAACCGAAACTAAGGTATCTGCTCTTGGCTGGAATCGAGCCCGAGACTCTTTGGTCCGAGGGCTGACGCTTTAACCACTGAGCCAAACCAGCCAGGGCTCTTGTGTGCTATTCTTGGCTGTACTCTGGGTTTCCTGCCTCCTCATGGCAACTCATGCCTTTCCTCCCCAGTGGCCCCACCTATCAAAGGCTTATCTCATTAGTTCAGGGTCCCCTTCCCTCAGTTGTACCCCAACCTCTGTTCTGCATTTGTCAGTTCTCCCATACATTGTTGTGGTTTCTGCACATCAATTACTCCACTAACCTGGGAACAAATAGAGTGGCCATCTGTTGCTGTGCCTGCTCAGCATCCTTCCATTCCTCCTCCCCTGGTAACAGCATCTGATAATCCTTTGAGAAACCTTCCCTCCCCCACCCTGGCTCCAGAGTGAACAGGTGACTCTGGCTGATCAGCACATTTCATTCCTTTGACCTCAGTGATTGGCAGGTGGCTCAAACCAGGCAAGCAGGGGGAATGAGCATCAGCCTGAGACCTATGCTGGAACACTGAGAAAAGGACCCTGTCTTTCTTCTGGGACGGCTAAACCAGAAGAGTCCAGCCTGGACTTGATAATGGTCATCTTTGCCACCACTGGAGAGAGCCTTCCTGAGAATTAAGCCTAACACAGTTGGAAAGCAGAGCCATGAGTTGGGAAAGACATATTCCTGGCAATACCATTGAGCCCTTGGATTCAGCCATGCCTGAGGTTAGCAGCACCTCTGGACTTTTGCATGCATGAGCCGATAAATAAATTCATTTGAGTTGTGTTTCTGTCACATCCAAGCTTAAGTCATGACTAGCAGAGAGAAGTTATTGGAGCTGTCTGTTGTATACAAGAGGCTTTCAGGGCAGGAAGGAAGATGAGAAGGGGAATCAGAACAGACTGGGACCAGCACCATGAGTGACCAGCACCGTGATAGGAAGGGATACAAACTATACAGGTGAGATGCAGTATAATCCATGTTCTCAGGGGCCTCCAGGGACCAACAACCTCATCGGGGCGGGGGTGCTTCCCAAAGAGGAAGCATTCAAGCTGGTTCTTGACGGATGGGAGAGGTGTTGCAGGACAAGGGCAAAGGTGTGGAGATATGACAGGTTCGTTCAAGGGAATGTTGTGCTCCCCCAAGGACACTTGTAAGGACTGTTCTGTATGACACCCCCACCTCCACACACATCTCTGAGTAAGCCAGAGGGCAGGGCTTCACTTCAGTTCTCTTCAATCCACTCACGTGGGCAGATCAACTGAGACTGAGCACTCAATGCCAGACCCTTACGGAAGGAAGAGGCCTACGGAATAGGTCCCGTGAAAAAGCAGGACGTAGCACCAACCACCAGTCACTACTCTTTCCCACCCTTGGCTCTGAGCAAGTTCCTCTTGCATTTGGGGCGTCCTCCTTTGGGGTGGCAGTAAGTGTAACATCACTGACCCCTCTTGGACTGGGTCCCAGCACAGCCAGTTAAGCCCAGGAAAGTCAGTCAGGCCTCAGAGGATTACTGCAGGCCCTGCTGCAGACAGAGACCCAGGCCTTAGACCTGCCTCCCCTGCTGGCTCTTGCATCAGAAGCAGGAATCCGGACCTGGATGATCTTACTCTCCCAAACTACCTCAGGACGGGGGATTTAGTCCTCGTTGGCACATTTTATTTACTTCTAAGACCTGCTTCCTTGAAATAGCTGCTTCCCCCCCCAAATCTGTGGTTTAATTCAGTGGTTCTCAACCAGGTGTGAATTTATCCCCCAGATGACACTGGATGCCTGGAGACACTTTCGGTCGTCACAACCTGGAAGGGGGTGGGGAGACGTGAGGGGGTGCTACTGACATCTGGTGGTCAGAGGCCAGAGATGCTGCTAAACTTCCTACAAGGCACAGGGTGGCGCCCACAACAAATAATAATCTGGCCCAAAATAGCAACAGCGCCAAGGCTCAGAAACACTTTTTTTTTTTTTCAATATAGTTAGGTTCAGAAAGTCTTTATCTTGCTGAGAGAGAAAAAGTTCAATAACATGGAGCTTTAAAATATTCTTTAAAAAACATCTTTTTTATCCTCACCCGAGGGTATTTTTGCATTTATCTCCAGACAAAGCAGGAGGGAGACAGGGAGGAAGAGAGAAAGAGAAACATCGATGTGAGAGAGACACATCGAGTGGTCGCCACCCACACAACCCCAACTAGGGCCGGGGACAAACTGTAACGGAGGTATGTGCCCCTAGCGGGAACCGAACCCGGGCCTCTCTGGTCCGCAGGCCAACGCTCTAACTGCTGAGCCAAACTGGCCAGGGCTAAAATATTTTTAAGGTCTGGCCAGCAATAAGGAACACAAAGTTGTTGTTTTGCAATTCATCAATGAATTCACACTTGCTCTCCTTTCCCCAGCTCCTGTATGGGGAGGTGGCAGCGGTGGTGGGGTGCTGCAGAGGTACATTAGGGTCAGGTGGGGATGAGAGATGGGGTCACATAGTGAGAACACATGCTTTGGAGTCACATCTGAGCTCACATTCCAGCCATGACTGCTTCTTTAGCTGTGTGCCTTCAGGCAAATGACTGACCCTTTCTGAGCCTGTTTTTCTCATCTGTAAAAGAGAACCACTCTTACTTAACAAGGTCCAGGCACTCAGTTATTAATATGACTTCATTCTGAGGCTGTTGGGGAGCCATCAGAGGACAGTAGGTGTGTCAGCTTTGAGGGGTCGCTGGGGTGGCCTGGAGGGGAGACCACTTACCCTCACAGCTTCCCTGTGTCCTTCCCTCCAGACAGGTCAGAAAGTCTTTCCTGAAATCTAGCTGGAATCTCCCCTCTTCCTTTTGTTTCGTTCAGTGCCTCAGCAGGTTGTTGCCACCACAGTGGTCTGACCATGCTGCTGGGAAGCATAATGAAGTTATAATTTGCATTTTGGTCTCCTTGCTGTGGGTATGTTTCCTCCTTTTTGCCTGAGGTGAGGACTGAGGCTGTTGAAGGCTTTGGGGTTGCCAGGCCAAAAGCAGAGGTTGCCAGGCACCAAATGACATCCCCCAGCTAGGGCTTTTGTTTACCAAGGTCGGGCACTAGGAGACGTGGAGCTGGGTTATTCCAGAGCACAGGGCTCCCAGGCTTGGGAGGGGCGGAAGTGGGCCCATCAAAGAAGGCTTGAAGAGTTCCCAAGCCTCAGAAAGTGAACAGGGTCTGGGTGTCTCCGCTGCTGCTGTTGTCTTTCCTTGAGTAATTGTAACTTTTCACCACTCCCACAGAGGGAGGGGACGGTGTGTGAGTGCTAAGAGTGGTGGTTTGAGAGTCACAGCAAAAGGCCACTGTGGCTAAGCCACACAGATAAATGAGGATAGATCAAAGTTGATTGATGATCAGAGTCCTCCCTTGAATGTTCTAGACTGGACAAACCCTCAGGAATTATATAGTGTTTCAGAGAGGTGGGGCATTATAAAAAATTGAATTATGTAAACTTAAACTGAATAAAGTATATTCAGAGGTAAAGCATTCAAAGTGCATCACTTCTTGCCCTGGTGGTTTGGCTCAGCGGTAGAGCGTCGGCCTGCGGACCAATGGGTCTCAGATTCGATTCTGGACAAGGGCACGTACCTTGGTTGCAGTTCGTCCCCAGCCCTGGTTGGGTCGTGTGGGAAACAACCAGTCAATGTGTCCCTCTCACATTGATGTTTCTCTCTCTCTCCCTCTCTTTCCCTCTCTCTCCCTCCTACTCTATCTGAAGATGAATAGAAAAATATCCTCGGGTAAGAATTTAAAAAAAACAAAGTGCGTCACTTCTTAATTATTTTACTATATTTTGCTATTATCTGTGCTCTTGGGGTTATTCACATCTGTATGGTGGAAATACTACATAATGGTGCACTGCTGCCCACCTCTTCCAGCAACACTGTCAGTGACATCATGTTGGCAACTTGAAATTGGCCCTGGGAGTATTTACACCATGGAAATTGGCAAATGTTACAAATCAAGTCTCTCCTTAGCAACCCCACACTCCCAAGCTGTTTGTAAATATTTATATCACTGGGAAGAGAATTCCCAAAATATGACTGTGATTGAATTTGGGGGGGGTTGCCCTGGCTGGTGCGGCTCAGTGGTTAGAATGGCGGCCCACCCATTGAAGGGTCACATGTTTGATTCCCGGTCAAGGGCATGTATCTGGGTTGCAGGTTCAATCCTGACCCCAGTCCTGGTGTGTACAAGGGGCAACCAATTGATCTATCGCTCTCACATCAATGTTTCTCTCTCTTTCTCTCTCTCCCTCCCTCGCTCCCTTCCTTTCTCTCTAAAAATCAATGGGAAAAATATCCTCAGGTGAGGCTAATAAATAAATAAACAAAAAAATAATTTTGGGCCCAGCTGGTGTGGCTCAGTGGTTCAACATCAACCCATGTACCAAGAAGTCGCCAGTTTGATTCCTGGTCAGGGCACATGCCCAGGTTGTGGGCCCGATCCCCAGTGGGGGGCATGCAGGAGGGGGCCAATCGATGTTCTCTCTCATCGATGTTTCTATCTCCCTCTCCCTTCCTCTCTCTCTAAAATCAATAAAGAAAAAAAAGAATTTTGGGGGGAGGTTTGGAGCAGACAATGTGATTTAGAAAAATAAATAAATGTGACATGTCTCACATATGGGTATTGTGGATAAAATGCACACTTGCTATAAATACCTAGTCCAGAAATACTTGGGGGCTCATCTCTTCCTCCTCCCTTAGAGACAAGAGTGCACACCCACTCACAAAGCACCCCCTAGCATACCCCAAAACACACCTGTGGTGCCTTTTGAATGGAACAAGACCAGAAAAGTCATGAGGGCGGGAGCTTTGTCCACTGCGGCTTCAGCAGGTCCCCAGACCCCTTCTCAGTCTCAGCAACTCTCCCGGTTTCTCTGGCCTCTGAGGCAGGGCAGTTGGAGCCATGCTGGGGGCGAGGGGATGCACAAGGCTGATGGGAGAACCAGGAGTTGCCTCTTCTCAGAGCAGGGAAGTTTGTCATTTGGGGGCAATGCCTCCCCAGCGAACATTTGGCAATGTCTAGAGACATGTTTTGGTTGTCACAACTGAGGGGCTGTGGGTGCTACTGGCATCTAGTGGGCAGAGGCCAGGGATGCTGCTGAACATCCTACAATGCCCAGGACAGCCCTCCCCCCATCAAAGAATTATCCTGCCGGAAACATCAATAGTGCTGAGGTTGAGAATCCTTGGGACCGGAGACACAGTGGGGAGAAATTCAGACAGGGTGGGGTCTAGGAGGAGATAAAGAAAAGGTCTGCCCACCCTGGCCGGTTTGGCTCACTGGTAGAGCGTCAGCCCGAGGACCATTGAGTCTCAGGTTCAATTCCAGTCAAGGGCATGTACCTTGGTTGTAATTCGTCCCCGGCCCTGATCTGGTCATGTGGGAGACAACCAGTCAATGTGTCTCTCTCACATCGATGTTTCTCTCTCTCTCTCTCTCTCTCTCTCTCTCTCTCTCTCTCTCTCTCTCTCTTCTTCCCTCTACCTCCTTCCCACTCTATCTGATGATAAACAGAAAAATATCCTCAGGTGAGGATTTAAAAAAAAAAAAAAAAACAGAAAAAAAGAAAAGGTCTGCCTGGTAGCTACTGATCCCTTCCTCCCCCATGACACCCATTTCTCTGGGCAGGTCATTGAGTCTCTTATTCTGTGTCTTGCCCTGCTTCTCCAGATGTCTCTGGTGTTGTCCCCGTTTATCTGTTTATCTCTTGGTCTCTTTTCCTCACTCTCAGTCATGCCATCTAGTCTGGCTGGGTCCTTGTGTTCTGAGACATGAGACAAGCCTTTGGCATTCTTCCTCCCTCAGCCCACACTAATCACTCCAGCTGCCTTGGCCTGGGAGCCAGGCCAGGAGGTTGGTGAAGGGGGAGGGTACAAAGACAGGGGAGGGGGCCTAAAGGTTCCCGTTCTCCCTACCACCCATCCTGCCTGTGATGCTAGGGCCCTACTGTCTGCCTCCCAGAGGCCTGGAGCTCCAGCCTGCTCTCTTTCTCTTGCCCCCGGACCGAAGTCAGCCTGCCTAGTAGCCTTGCCCTGCCCACAGACCCCTTCCTCCCCACCCCACTTCCTTAAATTCCTCTTCTAGCCTAGTCCAGCAGCTGTTACAAAACAACTGGGGGCTGGGCAGCTCCTCATCCCCAGTCCTGCCCTGGGCAATAAGCAACACCAGGCTCATGACTGCTGTTGAGCCCAGAACCCTCTGCCTAGTGACCAGTGGCCTTTGCCCTGGCTCTAGTTTCCAGGACCAAGAGCCCAGCACTCAGAGCCAGGACATGGTCCTTTGTGCTTGGAACCCAATGCTCAGCACCCAGGTTCAATTACCAGTGCCCGTCGCCAGGACCCAGGACCCAGCCCTCAGTGCCTGCTGCCAGAGCAGCCCGCCCTGCCCCTTGTGCTCACCTCACCTGGCAGGCTCCCCAGGGGGCCTGGGCTGCTGTGTGCTGGGCCCAGCGCCCACAGTGGGCACTGGGTGAGGCCAGGGACCCTGAAGAAAAAGCCTGGTGGAAATTTTTTAAACAAATTTGAGTGACTTTTAGAGTAAAAATCATTCAAATGAGGATTTAAAATAAAAATTGGGGAAAGGGCCAGCAGTATGGGCAGAGGGAGGAGAAAGGCCAGGATATAAGGTTGCCAGATGAGATAAAATATAGGTTGCCCACTTACATTTGAATTTCAGGTAACAACAAATATTTTTTATTTTGTTTTAAATTTTATTTATTTATTTGTGTGCGTGTGAGAGAGAAACATCTATTTGTTGTTCCATTTATTTATGCATTCATTGGTTGTTTCTTGTAAGTACCCTGACTAGGGATCGAACCCACAACCTTGGCATATCAGGACGACGCTCTAACCAACTGAGCTACCTGGCCAGGGCAAAAATATTTTATTTTATTTTATTTATTTATTTTTTTATCCTCACCCAAGGACGTTTTTTTTCCACTTTTTGTTCAGATAGAGTGGGAGGGAGAGAGAGGAAGAGAGAGAAACATCGACGTGAAAGGGACACATCGAGTGGCTGCCCCCCCGCACGACCCACCAGGGGCTGGGGACAAACTGCAACCGAGGTACGTGCCCTTAGCGGGAACCGAACCTGGGTCTCTCTGGACCACAGGCCGACGCTCTAACCGCTGAGACAAACCGGCCAGGGCAGGGCAAAAATATTTTAAATGTAAGTGTGTCCCATGCCATATTTGGAACATACATCTACTAAAAAATTATTCATTTACTAAAAAATTATACACTGTTTATCTGAAATCCTGCTTTAAGAGGGGTCCTATATTTCAATTTATAAAATCCAACAACCCTACCAGGGGATAAATCTTACTCAGAGCCCTCACCCCAGGTATCTTCCAGTAGCTTTAGGTGAGGAAACAGTATTTCTCACACAGCTCGTTTTTGGGTAGAAGGAACTTCAGGGATTATACTTTTAAAAATTTCTTTTAATTTCTACTTTTATGTATCATCTCATTTTCTTTAAGGAGTCAGCTTTTGTGTACCATTAAAAATCAAATAATATGTCTTGCCTAGATTTTGCAACATACCCCTTTGGCCACTCCTTAAAATTATTTTTTGACTAAGTAATATGGTCACGATTCAAAATTCCATAGGTACAAGTGAGCACGCAATGAAATGCCTCTCCTGCCCCTGGCCCTCGGTCACCCAGCTCCCTTCCCCACTTCTCTGTCTCCTTCTAGAGACATTTAAAAAAAATTTTTTTGTTCCTTTACTGATTTTAGAGAGAGAGATAGAAACATTGATGAGAGAGAACACCGATTGGCAGCCTCCTGCATGCCCCCCACTGGGGATCGGGCCCACAACCTGGGCATGTGTCCTGACCAGGAATTGAACCGGTGACCTCTTGGTGCATGGGTTGACGCTCAACCTCTGAGCCACACCGGCTGGACTCCTTCTAGAGACATTTTACTGCCAAAGCCTCATAACTGTCTTCCTGCCTCCAACTTTGCCCACTTGCTTCCGGCTGGTGTTTTATCTTCAATCATGTTACCTCCTGACTTAAAACCCTTCTGTGGTTTCCCATGCCGTGGGAGAATGAATAAACTTCCCGGCTAACCAGGATAGAAGGGGCTCAGTGCCTGATTCCCGTCCAGCTTCCCTGACACTTGGCAACCCCCTAGCCTGTCTCACGTGGCACCACAGAAACACGACCTGCCTATTAGTCTCCCTCACTCCCAACCTGTTCTGGCTGCCATGCTCTTGCTCCTGTTTCTCCCTGTCAGACCTTCACTGCACACAGACAGCATCTACTGTGGGCCAGGCACTGGGGCTAGGAAGGACGCAGTGAACACACTGAAATGGTCCTGCTCTTGTAACTCTGGCTCTGGCAGGGGAGCACTTAATGGGCAAATAATTACAATAAAGCCTTTGTTGTGTTAGGGTAGGTACAGAGCTCTGGGTCAAAAGAGGCCTCTGGGAAGAAGTGATATTTAAGAGTTGAACAGTCATCACCCAATCATGGGCTTGGTGGGGCGGGGCAGAGTGTCCAGGCCAGGAAACAGTTCATGCAAAGTCTTGGAGACCTGAGAAGAGTCACAAATCCAGGGTGGTGGGAACTCAGAGAAGAAAGGGGGAGTGTGAGAGGCACAGGGTGACAAGCCCCAGGAAGCCACTGTATAGAGTGTGTATTTTATCCTGAGGGCATGAGAAGGCCTCAGAGGGACTTAGCAGGAGAGTGTATAGGCAGATAGATTTGTGGCTACTGAGCAGAGACTTGATTGAAGGAGAACACCTTGCTGCTCTTCCTAGGATGGAAGAAATGACGACACCCAGGGCTGGAAAGATATTTCAGAGGTGAGGCAGCTCGATGAGTGACTTCCCAGGGATCTATCTGACTTGGGAGACTGGTGGATCTTGGTGATGTTCTTTGGGATGGAGTTTCTGAGTCCAGTTGGGCTTGTTGAATTGGTGCTTGCAAGGTGTCCAAGCCAGGATGTCCAGCAGACAGATATACAGGCTGTCAACCTCAGGAAAGAGGTCTGGACTGGAAATTCTTATTTGGCACCATCAGCATAAAGCTAACAATAAAAATGCTGCCTAGCTTTTACCAAGCACTTATTAAGCGTGAAACACTTTTCTTCTAAGTTCTTCACGGACATTAACTTATTGATTCCTCACAACAATCCTACGAAGTGCCTTCACTTTAGAGGCAGGATTTGAATCCCAGCTGTCCAGCTCCAGATTCCAAGCTCTTTTTTTCTTTTTTAAACTTTTATTTTGTTTTAAATATTTTTTCTTTATTGATTTGAGAGAGAGAGAGGAAGGGAGAGGGAGAGAGAGAGAAACATCGATGAGAGAGAACATCGATTGGCCACCTGCATGCCCCTCACTGAGGATTTGGCCCACAACCTGGGCATGTGCCCTGACTGGGAATCGAACTGGTAAACTCTTGGTGCATGGGTCGACACTCAACCACTGAGCCACACCGGGTGGGCTGAAATGCTTAGTATTTTAATTTCTGGAAATTAATTGCCATACAAAATTAACTCAAAATGGATCAAAGAACTAAACAGAAAAGCTAAAACTATAAACTCTTAGAAGAAAACATAGGGGAGAAGCTTCATGGCACTGGATTTGGCAAAGATTTCTTGGATATGACAACAAAAGCACAAGCAACAGAAGAAAAAAATAGATAAATTGGATTTCATTAAAGTTAAATGTTTTTGTACATTGGACACTATCAGCAGAGTGAAAAGACAACCCATAGAATGGAAGAAAATATTTGTAAATCATATATCTGATAAGTGATTTATATCCAGACTAAATAAAGAACTCCTAAAACTCAACAACAACAACAATAACTAAACAAAAATAAAAACAAACCACAACCCAATTAATAAAGGAGCAAAGGGCTTGAATAGATATTTCTCCAAAGAAGATATACAAATGGCCCATAAGCAAATGAAAAGATGTTCAACATCACTAATCATTGGGGAAAAGCAAACCAAAACTATAAGATACCACCTCACACCCATTAGGATGGCTACTGTGAAAAAAAAAAAAAGTGTTGGAGAAGATGTGGGAAAATTGGAATCCTTGTACACTATTGTTGGGAATGTAAATGGTACAGCCACTTTGGAAAACAGAATAGTATAGCAATTTCTAAAAAATTTTAAACAAAATGACTATATAATCCAGCAATTGCACTTCTGGGTATATACCCAAAAGAATTGAAAGCAGAGCCCTGCTGGTGTGGCTCAGTGGTTGAGCGTTGACCCATGCACCAGAAGGTCGCCGGTTCGATTCCCGGTCAGGACACATGCCCAGGTTGTGGACCCAATCCTCAGTGGGGGCATGCAGGAGGTGGCCAATTGATGTTCTCTCTCATCGATGTTTCTCTCTCTCTCCCTCTCTCCCTTCCTCTCTCTCTAAAAATCAATAAAGAAAAGAAAAAAAGAATTGAAAGCAGGGACTTGAACAGATATTTGTACACTAATGTTCACAGCAGCATTATTCACAGTAGTCAAAGATGGAAACAACCTAAATGTCCATCAACAGATGAATGGATAACAGAATATGGTATTTACATACAATGGAATAATATTCAGCCTTAAGAAGGAATGCAATTCTGACACGTTGCAATATAAATGATCTTTGAAGATATTATACTAAATGAAATAAGCCAGTCACAAAAGGACAAATATTGTACATTCCACTTATATGAGGTACCTAAGTACTCACATTCATAGAGACACAAAACAGAGTGGTGGTTGCCAGGGGTTGGGTGGAGTTGGTAATGACAAGTTAGTGTTTAACGAATACAAAATCCCAGTTTGGGAAGATGGAAAAGTTCTGGAGATGAATGGTAGCAATGGTTGCACAACAATGTGAATGTACTTAATGCCATAGACCTATACACTTAAAAATGGTTTAAATGGTAAATTTTATGTTATGTATACTTTACTGCAATAAAAAAATAGATGAAAATAAAAAGGATAACTTAACTTTTAAAGATATTATTTCAAATTTGAAAAACATTTTATGTTTGAATTAAATTTGTACTTTCCAAACAAAAATATTACACCTTATAGTTCTCACCGTTTTAAATTTTAAACTCAAATTTTGGTTATTGAGTTTTAATAATATTATATGTAAGTTTTAAATTAGCACCAGTGATCACATAGAAGGATAGAATTGAAATAACTTAAGTTCTGTTTCTTAGCCTCTGCGGTCATTGTGTCACTGTTGTTTATTCTGAAACTACTGTTTAAACCCAGGAATATGTAGTGTCACAGAGTTGGAGACACCAACTGAGCCCAAAGCAAGCCGGAGTGACTCCAAACCATTAAGAAATTACTTTCAAAATGCACATGTGTATCTGAGTCTGTGCATGTGAAGAGGTGACTAAGTGAGATTTCTCCTTTTTAACTTCCAATAAACACAATGTTTATTAAAAGGTAAGTAATAGGCCCTGGCCGGTTTGGCTGGTTTGGCTCAGCGGTTAGAATGTCGGCTGGAGGACCAAAAGGTCATGGGTTTGATTCTCGGTCAAGGGTACATATCTGGGTTGTTGGTTCAATCCCGGGCCCTGGTCAGGGTCATGTGGGAGGCAACCAATCGATGTTTCTCTCTCCCTCTCTCCCTCCCTCCCTTCCACTCTATCTAAAGAAAAAAAAAAAATCAATGGGAAAATATCCTCAGTGAGAATTAACAAAAATAAATAAATTAAATTAACTTAATTAAATTAATTTGAAAAGGTAAGTAATAAATTTGAAACCTACATATATATAGCCCGGCTGGTGTGGCTCAGTGGTTGAGCGTCAACCCATGCACCAAGAGGTCACTGGTTTGGTTCCTGGTCAGGGCACATGCCCAGGTTGTGGGTCAAATCCTCAGTGGGGGGCATGCAGGAGGCAGCCAATCGATGTTCTCTTGTCGATGTTTCTATCTCTCTCTCTCTTTCTCTCTCCCTTTTTCTCTCTCTAAAACCAATAAAGAAAAAAAATTTTTTAAAAGAAACTTACATATATATATAAATATTGCTAAAACTCAACAGTATCTGCAACAGCAATTTAGAACTTAGATCAATAAAATGTTTTTTTCAGGGAGAAGTAAATTTTTTTTTATCCTCACCCGAGGACATTTTTCCATTTTTTGTTCAGATAGAGTGGGAGGGAGAGAGAGAGAGAGAGAGAAACATTGACGTGAAAGGGACACATCGAGTGGCTGCCACCCGCACGATCAACCAGGGCCGAGGACAAATTGCAACCGAGGTACATGCCCTTAGCGGGAACTGAACCCCGGTCTCCCTAGACCGCAGGCCGACGCTCTAACCGCTGAGCCAAACCGGCCAGGGCGAGAAGTAATTTTTTGACTGACATTGTTTAAAATTGCCAGTGGATGGTGATAATAAAAAGCAACCAATTTTTAGTCATTTTTATTATGGTGCTTAGATGTTCTACAGACAATGCGCACCTGTATTGCCCACACTTGGGGCAGACCTCTACCACCATCCTGGCTTGGTAGGCCGCTCCCACCAATAACGGAATCCAATTCCACCTGTGGACCAGTCACAACTGTGAACCAGAACCGAGGGCCAGGGCCTGCCCTTTGGAGACATGCAAGTTCTCAGCCCTCACTTTAAAGGGCTTCTCAGGTGTTGTCTTCTCCAGGAAGCGTCCCTTGACATTCTCTCCCTCCTTGAATCTGGATCAAATATTTCTCCTTTATATCCCCATAGTACCCTGTGCCTGGTTCTGTCACTGAACTTTACATTGTATTGTAGTGGTCTCCTTTCACTTCTAGGCTGAGCTCCCTGAAAGTAAGGACCTGGCCCTATGGATCACTTAGTGCTCAATGTTATGGCCTCATCGTGTCGTGTCTAACATGGCTGTCTGGAAGCGAAAGGGTTTGGGGAAGGGGTTGGTAGCACACAGGAGGAGTCAAGCTGCACCAGGAAGTCAAGGCCCCTTGAGGTGAAGAGTGGGCCTTGCAACTAACAATACTCTTATTCTGTGTGTTCTCTTAAGGAATGGATGGCCCATTTCACTAGCCCTAATTTTCACTAGCTCACAGAGGTGAGGGGAATTGCCCACAGCTACGGAGTGGGTGAATCAAGCCTGGATGGGCACTTTCTGACCTCTCAGCCAGAAACCCCACCACAATCCCGCGACTGGCCCCTGCAGCTCCGACCTCGCCTATCGAGCAAAGTGCTCATTGAACCACGAGGGGGCGCCCGACGCCCGTTCCAGGGGAAGCCGGGCCCAGGCGTCGGGGAGGGTGGCAGGACCGCTCTCCTCTGCGCGGGGCCCACCGGGCTCGGGCCGGCTGGTGGAGCCGGGGAGTCCTGGGAAACAAAGGGTGGGTGCTGGGGCAGGGGGAGGAGTGTCGTAAGAGAGCCGGAGTTCAAGAGAGTTGGCGGCGGGATGGAGGAGGAGGGAAGGGCAGTTGTTGCCTCCTCTGGCCTTGCCTTGTCTGGCCCTGGGGAAAGGGCAGAGATGGAGAAAGGGAGGACTCTGCAGAGAGCGGGGCCGCTGCCTCCGCCTCCATTCAACTCAGTCTCGCTGGGAACAGACCGGACATTCCTAAGTCTCCGGCGGAAAACCTGGAAATAGACCCGGAGGCCAGCCTCCTGCCGCCCGGGCCTGTTCTTCCAAAGCTCGCCCTGCCCCGGGACTTCCCGGAAGAGCCCCCGGAGGCCGGGCCCTCACTCTGTCCCCCTGGACTCCCTGCACTCGTCCCTGCTGGCTCTTCCCTCCCAGACCCCTGCCCTGAGCGACCGACCTGGATCCACCCACTTCTAGGTCAAAGTCATGATGTGTCCCCCTGAACCTGGCTGTCTTCCAGAGTTCCTTCTCTCAGTATCCACATCTTTGTTTGACCACGAAAGCTGGGAATCATTCTTGACACCATTCTTTCCCGTTCCCCATGTCCAGCCCATTTTTTCACCTCCTCTTTCTTCCTCTTGGTTTTCATTCACCATTCATTGAACCCAGAATGGGTGCCTTTGCCTGGACTCCCAACTACCACACTTGTGACCTCTCCTCTTAATCCCTTTCCCAGGTGGTAGCCCTGATCATCTTTTTCAACCATCAGTCAGTCGTCACCCACCTGCTGACATCTTTCAATAACTTTCCAGACCAAACTCTTAGCATGGCCCACGGGTCCTGAGTGATTGGTCCTTCACTATCCTCCTTCTCACTCTCTGTGTTCCAACTACACTGGCTGTGCTCATCACAGGGCCTTTGCAAGGCTGTTACCTTTCTACCTTGTTAAGTAACTCCTGTCCTTTAGATCTCACTCTAGCATTGCTTTCTCAGGGACACCCTCCCTAGCCTCCCTGAGCAGGCCAGATCCCCTTACTGTTGACTCCCCTAGCACCCCATACTTCTCCTTCATGTATTTGTCATACAGTTACCTACCCCACCCCCTTATCTGCAGTTTTGTTTTCCACAGTTTCAGTTACCTGAGGTCAACCATGGTCCAAAAATATTAAGTGGGAAATTCCAAAAATAAACAATTCACAAGTTTTAAAATGCACACCATTCTGCCCTACCGGTTTGTCTCAGTGGTTAGAGCATCGGCCCGAGGACCAATGAGTCGCGGGTTTGATTCCTGTCAAGGGCACGTACCGCAGTTGCGGTTTGCCCCAGAGACCAAGTCAATGTTGTTTTTTCTCTCTCTCTCTCCCTACCATTCTATCTGATAATAAAATAGAAAAATATCCTTGGGTGAGGATTCACTAACTAAATAAAAATGCATGCCATTCTGAGTAGCATGATGCCCTCTCGCCATCCTGCTGTCGCCTGGGATATGAAGCCTCCCTTTGTCCAGCGTATCCACGCTGTATGTGCTACCCACTCATTAGTCCCTTAGCAGCTGTCCTGGTTAGATCTACTGTCACAGTATCGTAGTGCTTGTGTTCAGGTAGACTTTATTTTACTTAATGGCCCCAAAGCAATCTAGATGTGCCAAAGAGAAGCTGTAAAGTGCTTCCTTTAAGTGAAAAGGTGAAAGTTTTTGAATAAAGAAAGAAAGAAAAAAATCCTATGCTGAGGTTGCTGAGATCTACAGTAAGAACTAATCTGTCTGGGAATTTTTGAAGGAAAAAGAAATAGATGCTAGTTTGCTGAGAGAGACCCCATTTACATAACTTTTATTACAGCATGTTTTATAATTATTCTATTTTTATTATTGTTGTTGTTAATCTCTTACTGTGCTGAATTTATAGTTTATCATGGGTATGTATGTATAGGAAAAAACAAACATAGTATATATAGAGTTCAGTATTATCTGTGGTTTCAGGCATCCACTGGGGTCTTGGAATGTAACCCCTGCAGATAGGGGGGACTACTATAATTGTAAGTGTCCATTTGCTTGTAATATTATTTAATTAATGTCTGTTTCTTCCACTAGACTGTAAGTTCCATGAGGTGAGCCACTTCAAAATCTCCAGCACCTATGTGCCTGGCACACAGTAGGTGCTCAGTATTCTTGAATAAATAATGTATGTGGCACACTTTCTCCACACTTTGCTCTATTTCCTGAGCCTAAGCCTCTACCATCTCCTATCTGCACCTCAGCAATCACTTAAAAAAATAATTTTTTTATCTTTATTGATTTTAGAAAGAGAGGAAGGGAGAGGGAGATAGAAACATCAGTGAGAGAGAACATCAATTGGCTGCCTCCTGCATGCCCCCCACTGGGGATCTGGTCCACAACCTGGGCATGTGCCCTGACTGGGAATTGAACCGGCAACCTCTTGGTGCATGGGTTGATGCTCAAGCACTGAGCCACACCAGCCAGGCTCAGCCATCACTTTTAACTGGTCTCCAAGTTTACAATCAAGTCCCTACCAGTTTCCTACCCAACAGCTAGAATGGTCTAATAAAAACGCCAATCTGACTATGTCACCCTTCCCACCCCCTTTTTAATAGCCCTCGGTGGCTTCCCATGGCTCTTGGAATAAAATCCAGACTCCTGACACAGCCTTACAAGGCCATGTATGGTTTGGCTCACTTCATGCCAAGCTCCACCTCAATGGACCTTTCTTTTTTTTCATTTTTTTTTTTCAATCCTCCCCCGAGGATATTTTTCCATTGATCTCAGATAGAGTGGGAGGGAGGGATGGAGGGAGGGAGGGAGAGAGAGAGAAACATCGATGTGAGAGCAACACATTGACTGGTTACCTCCCACATGACCCTGTCCACAGCCAGGGATGGACCACAACAGAGGTACATGCCCTTGACGGGAATCAAACCTGCGACTCTTTGGTGCACGGGCTGATGCTCTAACTGCTGAGCCAAACGGCCAGGGTACTGACCACATTTTTTATGTTTACATCTGTTTGTGTGGTTATTTGGCTGATGTCCATCTTCCCCACCAGGAGCTCCAGGAGCTTCCATGTCTGGTTTTTGCTTACCATCATATCCCTCTGGTGCTTAGCTGGTGCTCCACAATTTATTGAATGAATAAATGAATAAGTGATTCCCTTGCAGAGTATTCAGAGGGTGCTGCCTTTAGGGAAATGTTGGTACCTCTGCCTTTAGGGAAATGTTGGAACCTCTACCGTTGTTCTCGATGCCCAGCAACACTGGTCCTGCTCCCACTCCTCCTGGGCTTCCCACGTACTGACCCCTCCACCTGCAACTCTTCTCCCTGCTTTCACATGGCTGGTTCCTCCACATCCTTCAGGACACATTTAATTGCTGCATCTTTAGAGGACACCTTCACTGTAGCTCACAATGGAAATACATTTATATATTTATCATGGGTCCCTAGATGCATTAGAAGCTTTTGGCCACACATTAACAGAAAATCCAACTCCACTGCCTTAAAGGACAGTTGTGTAGTGGTAGGACTGCTTTTGAGGTTGGTTAATTCAGTGATGGTCTCGAGGACCTAGGTTCTCCCCCTGGCTGCTCTGCCACCCTGGCTGTTGGCTTTGTCCCCAGGTTGGTGAGCAGGATGGATGCAGCAATTCCAGGCATCACAGTCGGACCTCATATCACACATTGTTATGTGTCTTAGTTAACTCTTGCTGTGTAAGAAATTATCACAAAACTTAGCAGTTTAAAACAACCTTTATTATCTCACAGTTTCCGAGGGTTAGAAACCCAGGTGTGGCTTAGCTGGTTGGTTCTGGCAGAGGGTCTCTCATGAGGTTATTGTCAAGCTGTGGGCCAGGGCCAAAGTCATCTGAAGGCGTAACTGGGGCTGGAGAATCCACTTCCAAGCTTATTCGCATGGCTGTTGGCAGCCGGCTTTGGGCCCTTGATGGAGTTTCTCCATAAGGCTGTCCATGTACCAGCTGCCTTCGTCCAGGGGAAGTGATCCAAGAGCAAAAGCAACCAAGGCAGAAGCTGCAGTGTTTTTAACGACCGAATGTTGGATGTGACACACCATCACTTCTGCGTGTTCTGTCGCTCGCTCAGCCCAACCCTGGTACAACATGGAAGGGACTACACAGGGTGTGAACACCAGGAGGTGGGGACACTGGAAGGTTGACTGGCGACCACATGGTATATTTTTCAAAAGCGAGGGAGCCTCTCCTAGAAGCCCAGGAGGCTTTTCTTTATGTCTGCTGGTTGGAATTGTGTTACGTGCCCATACCTACACCAATCACACACGAGGTTCGTTCGGACTACCAGTTTTGGCTCATTACAATCATACCCTGTGGCTAGGGTCCATCTCAGCTGACGCACAGAGTGGGATCCAGGAGGAAGGTGGCCACCTGAACAAAATCAGGACTCTGGTTGGAATGAGGAAGCGGGATGGGAATGGATATTTAGTCGGCACCTCACAGTGTCCACAACACGCACCTGCTCCCTGAGAAAAGAGGCTACATCTTTTCCTACTACTTATCCCCAGCACGTAGCCCATTGCCTGGTACAGCGTAGATGTAACCATCCTTGTTAAATGAATTAGTGAATGAATTCATGACTAAACTGGAAGACCACTAGGACTACTGCCAAGCAGGGGTAGATATCCCCAGGCCCTGGCTCCTTAAGTTCTTAGAACTCAGGAGGCCACCTGCTACCACCCCCACCGCCAGCCCCAAGGACAGACAGGACTGGCAGGATTATTCTCACTTTATTTCTGGAGAAGTTTGATCAGATGCAGTAACACTGATTCCAGGCGAGGGCAGGGGCATGGGGACCCCTAAAGCAATCAGCATCCTGTGGCCCAAGGTGCCCCCCATCCCCAGACCTGGGCTCCCCCTCAGTTACAGTTAAATAGAGAGAGGAAGATCTCCCCAGGGAGTCTTGGGAGGGTCTGCCTCCTGCACATGCCCCCTCCAGGCAGAGGAGTCTGAGCACAAGCTATTTACAGTATTCACATCCACTGACCCCACCAAACCAAGGCAAATACTACAGGTGGCCCTTCCCCCGGGGAGGAGGCCAGAGAGGCTGTGAGTGTATGTGTGTATGGGAGGTGTCCGCGAGTGTGAGCACACAAATGCACGGAGGAGCAGGGCCTGGCTCCAGCCAGAGACAACAGTCTATAAGGTGCTGATTAAAAATAACAGAGAGGACCCACCCCCAGGGGCCCAGGCCACTTCCGGCTTTGTTCTGTCTCTTTCTTTTCCAGACATCCTGGTAGATGATGCAAAGGAGCCCTCATAGCTGTGCCTGGATCCAAGGCAACCCCTTAAAGGACTTCTGGGGGAAAAGCAGGAGGGGAAACAGTTAGGCAAACTATGCTTCAGAGCCCAGCCAGCCAGGGTGGGGGAGGCATGTGGAGCGTGAGAAGGCCCCTGGCAGAGCTGGAAGAGAGGGCAGGGATGGGGAGTCCCGAGGAGGCTGTGGATCTGGGAGTTAGGGATCCCTACCTGTAACCTGCGGGGGCTGCACCACAGCTTTCTTGAGGAAGGCTTCTGCCTCTGCGAAGGGCAGGAGTGCCTCTGGTGTCCGGCCTAGACTCTTTTCACCAGAGGGTCCCTTGGGGGAGAAGCCATTTTCCTGGTGTGCCGGGAGAGGCTGCAGGCCATTCACCAGGGAGCCTGGTGACTCCTTGTTTGGCAAGCTGTGGATGCAGGGGCCATGCTCAGGCACCTCACATCCTAGGACAGCCCAGGCACCCCACAGCTCCAGCTTGCCCCGACTCCCTGCTCAGGGCCCCGGATGGGGAGCTGTACCTCCACTGAGGCTCCTGGGGAGCCAGCTCCTCTTTCTGCGTAGCCTCCTTCTGCAGCCCCGAGGGCCGTGACTCCCCGGCTTTGACAGGGTCTGTCACAGGGAAGGAATGGCCATCAGTTGCTGGCTGGTGAGAGGAGGAGGTATGATGATGGGGTGGCGAAGGGGACAGAGTGGGGGGAAAAGGGCCTTTACCTGGGCTAGAATTGTTGGTGTTTGCCTCCTTTCTGTCCAGTTTCTGCTTTGAAGAGGAAGAGCAATCAGACTCAATGTGTATCTGGCCCCACCAGATGGAGGTGCTGAATTCTTCTCTCGCCCAGCCCAGACCCTGAGCAGCCTGCCACAGCCTCCTTTCTCCATCCTGGCTGCCTTTCCCCAGCCTCCTCCTCACCCAACTCCCACTGTGGACGCTGCCCTTTGGGGAATCCTGACCTTGGCTTCAGCAGCTTCTGACTTCCGAGTCCTCTTCATGATCTCCTCCAGACGCTGTTTGGAGGCCCCACATCAGTTAGGCCTAAGTGCCGCCCTGATCCTAAACCTCCCACCATCCTGGGGTCTCAGGGCCCTCCCAGCTCACACCAGTCCTCTACAGGCCAGGAACCAGAACTCCCCAATTCCCTCTTGTCCTACCCTTTACAAGTCCAAGGCAGGGCCCACCCAGAAGATGGCCCCGCCCACAGGAGCACTGCCTACTGCTCCCCTACCTTTTTGCGCTCTTGCCGCTCCTGCTCCTCCCTCTGGAAGTGCTTTTCCCGCTCCAGACGCTGCCTTTCTGCCTCTTCCCGGGATCGAGCTTCAGCCTCCTCTTTCTGCCAAAGACCCCAGGGAGCTTTAAGCGGCTGGACTCCAGCCTTCCCTCCTGACCAGCCCTCGGCCCACCAGCAGCAGGCTCCAGCGCCCAGCCCAGCACTGCCCGCTGGGCACCTGCTTCTGCAGCCGCTCCTGCTCCTCCTGTTCGGCCTGCGCCTTCTCTCGGGCCTCTTGCTCCTCCCGCCTACGGGCCTCTGCCTCCCTTTCAGCCCGGGCCTCGGCCTCCCGAGCCAGCTGCTCCTCTCGCATTCGCCTGGGGGACACAGGAAACTCGCGCTCAGTTCCATGCTTCTTTAGCAGCCCCTGTATGGGCCCCCTTAGTCCCCAAGGGCGCACTCACTTGTCCCTTTCTGCCTGGAGCTTCCGCTCCTGTTCCTCGCGCTCCCGCTGCTCCCGGGCCTGGCGCCGCTTCTCAGCCAGGAGGCGAGTAGCCTCTTCTCGGTCTGTGGTGCCAGCTATGGGTTTGCCAGGGGTCGCTGGGGGAGCAGGGACTGGAGGTGAGGTCAGGACAGCAGTATCTGGAGTGGAATCAAGGTCCAGGAGTCAGCACACACCAACTCAGGCCCCTCCAGCTCCCCTGTATGCCTGTGCTTCCTGGACCTCAGGGTGACCCACCCATCCAACTTCTGCCATCAACTTAGAGTGTGAGGTCCTCTTCTCTGGCCTATGGCCTGGGACTGGACCTGCTGAGGGCAGGGGCCTCCTCTTCCTGTCTGCCAACACCCAGTGCCCAGTCATCTCTGGGCCCACACCTCTGACCACTTCCCCACACAGGCAAAGCTGTCTTCTCTGGCCCTGCCCACCTCTCCGCCTCCTCTCTTCATGCCCACCTGCAGGGATCTCAGCTGTGGGCTGTTCCTTCTGGGGTTGGGCTGGGGTGGGTGAGGGCACAGGCGAGGGTGCCGGTGAAGCTGGGGCTGCAGGCTCCTTCTCTTCACTGGCCTTGCCCTTGCTCTGGTTCTTGTCTTCGGGTCCTGCCGCACTGGAGTTCTCCTTTGCCTCATCCTTCCTCCGAACCCGCCCCTTGGGTGATGCAGTGGTGCCTCGGGGGGATGGTGGTTTTGGGGGTAGAGCATGGTTGGGCCCTGGGCTGGGGCAGGGAGAGGCTGGCCTGTGCCAGGATGTGGAGGGAGAGGATGGCCGGGCCTTAGATTTGGGACTGAGAGAAAAGGGAAACGTTAGGCCTGGAAGACAGAGTATCCACACATACATACACACACACGACATGTCATTCCTCAGGGAAGTGTGCCTACCAGACTAGGTCAGCACCCCCCACCTTATATGCTCTCACGGAACCATAGCACTTCCTGTGAGAGTATGTATCCCAGTTTGCAATTACATATTCACTTAATTAACATCTGTCTCCCCAATAGTCAGTAATATTAATTAGAGCAAGAATGAAGCCTGGTTTGGCTCACCAAAGTGTCCTCAGCACACAGGACACTGGCAACAGTACCTGGCAGGTCCGTTCATTCATTCAGCAGGTATCTGTTGAGAGCTTACCAGATGCTAGGCACTGTTCTAGGTGCTAAGGTACTTCAGTGATCGAAACACTCAAAAATAAAAATAAAAATCTGCCCTCAAGGAGTTTTCATTCTAGAGGTGGGTGCCCAACAAATATTTGTGAATGAATGAATAAATGAATGGCCTGGTGACATGCAGGCTGTGCCCACCTGAGCTCAGAGGCCGTGCCAGCAGAAAGGCGTGGGCGTGGAGAGGCAGGCAGTGACTGACGCTTCTTGAGGCTGCGTTCCCGGGCCAGGGCACTCTTCTCCTTCTCATTTTCCCGCTCCTTGTCCTTCTTCTCCTTTTTCTGCACCTGGTGAGGAAGGGGATGGAGAGCAGGGAGGCAGGGAACAGAGGTCAGCGGTGCCCACACTCCCAAGCTGGGCTCCCTGTCCCCACCTGCTTGGCCACTTACCGGTGAGGCCTGGGGCCTGCGGTGGACCGGGGTGGGGCTGCCCAGTGAGCTGGGCTTGCGGCGCTCCCCACGCTCCCCGGAGGAGGGGGTGCAGCGGTGCACGCTGCTGCGGGGGGCGCTGCATGGCGGCATCAGGGGGCTGGCAGAGGCCGAGCGCGGGCACACCGGCACGGCTGCAGAAGGATGAGTGCGGTCGGGATGTGGCCCACACGCGAGGCTGGCCCCTGCCCGGCCCCTCATGGGGGCTCTCCCAGGGCCGCTGCCCCTACCCTGGTCACGGCCATTGCGGGGCAGTGTGACTGCACTGCGACTCCGTGCCAGGAAGGAGAGGGTGGGCGTCATGAGACGATCTACGATGCTGCTCTCCCATGCGCTCAGCTGCAGGCTTCGATCTAGGGGGAGAATGCCAGGAGGAGCTGGTCACTGCAGGGGGGTCGCAGGGGACAGGCAAAAGCAAAAGGGGGTGGCCAGGTACCATCCCATGCCAAGACCAAGGAGTCTCTCCCAGGAGGGCTCTATCCTGATCACCCCTGGCCACACTTCTCTGCTCTGGGGTCTGACCCCCACTGCAGACTGAGGCAACAAGACACTTTCCAGAGCAAAGTGCTGCACAGCTTGAGGGTCCCCTCCTACCTCTCCCCCAAGGTGAAAGGGCTTTGAACTGTGAGTGCAGCAAGGAGCCGCCCAGGGTTGGTGTCCTACTGTAGGGACCTTTCCCTCCTGTTATCAGAGGGCTGGGGAGGCGTGACTCCATGGATTTGGGACAGTAGGGGGTCTTGTGCTCCTCTGACTCAGGAGAGTCCCAACTTTCAGACGTCCCATGCCAGGGAGAGGCTGCTAGGGGGCCTGGCTGCCCTGGGCTACCCTGCTCTATCCCCTCAGCTGCTGGGTTATTTTTAAGCCTCAGTCAGGTGGGTTTGGTACAACAGCTGATTTGGTTGCCAGGCAACAGAGCAACCAAATAAAAGCTGGAGAAATTTATAAATAACTCCTACCATGGCCCTTCACATGTGAGTACCAGGGCAGTGAGAAGCAGGGGCCTTGCCACCCTGGTTGGCCACAGCTCTGGAGCCAGCCAAGGCCATGGCTGGGGCTCTGAAGGCAGAGGGCAGGGTTGCATGGACCCTCCAGGGTGGAGCCAGGAAAAAAGGGCCCCCTCCACACACACAGCAACCAGGCCAGTCTGGTACCTGGGGGCAAGGCCACCTGCTGAAGGCTGGCCTAGGCCAGCTGGCTGTGGTTGGAGACGAGGCTGCTTGCCCATTCCCACCCCCACCCCCACCTGCTCTTGAGGCCCCTGCCAGGCTCTCTGTCTGCTCTCTGCCCTTTGTCTCTCTTCTCCTCCCTGCAGGGCACATCTCTGTCCTCAGGGTCCAGACCCAAATGCCGGCTCCCCCGAGGGGCACAGAACCCTGGGTGGGGTAGAGTGGGGATGGAGACCTGGAGTATGTGAGGACTCCGGGGACCTGGGGCTCTTGCTGAGCTCTGGACGCTTGGAGGGAGCTACAAAGGACTCTGGAGGGAGCAGGGCTGGGCCTTCTCTTACTTCTACTGGGGGAGTTCCAGAGCGTGGCAGAGGACTTTGAGAGCCGCTTGTTGATTATAGAGTCCACGTGTTTGGGCAGGTTTACTGCCGACACGGAGCACCTGCTCCCACCTAGAGGGGAAAAGACACGGCATTAGGGCCGGGCCACACAGGAGCTGGGGCGCACTGAGGCCTTCCATGCAGGATGCTCCGCGGGCAGGTGGGAAAGGGGGGAGTGGGCAGGCTAGGAAGGGGAAGAGGAGGCAGACTTGGCTCTGGGAAGGGGGGGGTAGGTGATCAGGGACAACCTGTATTGGGGGAGCCGACGGAGAAGGAACAGAGGGAGGAGATGGAGTAAAACTAGAGAAACTACAGCCTTCCTGGCCAGGAAGCCATTCCCTAAGGCTGGGCACTGCAAGCCCTCCCCCACTACCACCCGGTGTTGCACTTGCTGACACTGCCCAGCCAAGGCACTATGGCTACAACACCCACTACTGGGACAAAGCAGAGACGTTCCTAAACAGGAGAACCCACAGTCACAGCCATTTGCACAAATCCACATGTTCATAGAGACACACAAAGACAAAGACATGCAGGCACAGGCATATAGAGTGATGGGCACTTCTGCATGCACACATGTGTGCAGACATGCACAGTTACAGAAACACGAACACTAACAGATAATGTGCCAGACCCAGATGCACACAGGCATGAACACATCGAAGCAACTTAATAATGGTATTTGTAACAGCTAACAGTTGTTGAATGCTTACCATGTACCAGGCACTGTGCTGGACACCACACACATGTTACCTCACTTGATCCTCCCAAACATCTACCTACAACCTCGGAGGCAAGTAGTATTGTTATCCCCATTTTACAGATGAAGAAAGTGAGACATTGAGAAGTTAGAGGTTACACTGCAAGGGCCAGAGTTGGGATCCTAACCCATTCTGTCTGACTTGGGAGTCCTCACTGAGGTCCACAAGGTCACAAACACACCAAGGCAAACACATATTAAGACAACCAATGCCCAGATCCATGAGCACATACACCAAAAGATACACAGCTAGGAATACTGGACCTTGCCATTACAGAAAGGTGTCCAGACACAGCAGTACATACATGCCAGCAAAGAATCAGACCAAAGTCCACGACGGCCTTACATGAAGAAAACCCAGAGACAAAAATCTACCTTCCAAGACAGGTCCATAAGGGGTGGGGGTCGGGGGGACAGTTTTCTTTAAATATTCCTTGTCTACAGGGTGTTAAAGTCCTCATTTACGTATCATCAACTAATAATTGTCAGGAGCAAAGAATGCTAACCCAAAAATGACAGGTTTGATGAGCAAACCAAACGAAGAGACTCATCTCTGACTTGATAGTGGAAGTCCTTGAGAAGGGACAGTTTGGTCCACAGACCATTCCAGAAGATACCCATCACGAGCAAGGCATACCTGCTGCAGGGAGTTGCCAGTCCTGCAGTGAAGCTGCTCCCTTCCCCCACTCCTCAGGTCCCAGCCTCGCCCACCCACCCACCAGCCCCTCCAGCCCACTCACTGGTCTTATGTCCCGGGGAGCTGTGGTGCAGGGCCCCTGCCCAGGACCAGCGCTGCTGCCGGATTTCAGCCCACGTTTTCTTCACTGACCGCTGGATGGCTGCTTCATAGCGCTCCTGGGGGGGGAGGGCAAGAGGGAGATCTGCGCTCAGAACCATTCATCATACCTGGGAGAAAAACTCCTTTCTCTCCTGTGACTGCCCTCCCCCAGAAGTTTTCTCTTACCCATTGCAGGTAACCAAGGTTACTGAATCCTTGCTATGATTAAGGACCATTTGCCAACAGATCCCTTTCAACTTGTTCTTGGGGAACTTTTCACTGTTCTTGAGTCATTTCCTGAGTGTATGAGCTGTTTCTCTGGGCACAGGGTGGGACTCTCCCTGCCTGGGGCTCCCTGGTGGAGCCACATCCCCCTGGCACTGAGGGTCCTGACCCTAGGGCAATGTTTTCCTTTCAGCCTGAGGCCACTGGACAGGGCCAGGCCACGTTTTCCTTTCATTTCCTCACTGGTGCTCAAACTAGGGCTCTCCTCACATTGTGGAGCTCAGGACACTCACATAGATTCATCTCTGCATATAAATACCCACATACGGGGCACACACACACACACACATGCACACACACACACACACACACACAAATACTTGTTCTGACAGCACATAGTCACGGGTGCCCACCCTGGCAAGTACTGACCCAATATGCCTGCAGTTGCCCAGACGTCCAGATATTGTACCCACAGAGACGCAACTATAGGTGTGAACACGGATATGACCATGTAGACAGAGATGACGCAGAGGTATGAACACAGATGTGTGTACACACTGAACCAGTGTACAGATGTGTACGCACACGGGTACGCAGATCCACGCACACCCAGTCGGAAGTCAACACAAACGTACCTTGTTCTTCTCGAGCTTCTGCCGCTGCCGCTCCTCCAGCGCTGCTCGGCGCTGCTCGGCTTTGAGCCGCTGCTCCTCCAGCCGCCGCCGGCGCTCCTGGAGCTGCTTCTCCCGCAGGGCCTTGGCCTTCTCCTCCTTCTCCAGCCACACTGCCTTCTTGGCTGCTGTGGGAAGGGAGCCCCAAGGGGTGTGAGGGACTCTGCAGAGGGTGGACCTTCGCTGTTACCCTGGCCCTGAGTGGTCTTTCTCCTGCTTGCTTGGTGGGGAGGGGCCTCCGCTCTCCGAGCTCCTCGAATTACAGGGCTCCCTGCTGATGGGCTCAGGCCTCAGAATGGAGGCCTCGGTCTCCGCCACTGGCCCCATGCTCCCTCCGCACTGAAGGACAAATGAGTTCTTTAGTGCCAGATCCCTGTCTGACTTTGGGGCCTGCTGGACAGATTTTCGTGGACTGTGATTGACAGCTGAGCCTCCAGGTCTGATCTCAGGTACTCTGTGAGCTGTGTGACTCAGGCAAATGATTTCATCTCTCTGAGCCTGTTTCTCGTCCTCAAAATGGGTTGAGAGCATTAACGGGGCTAACACAGGTACCGCTCTGAGCACAGTGCACATAACTAAGTGTCCAGAAGTGTTAATGTTGTTAATAGGACATTGATGGTGATGATGATGATGGTGAGGAAGATGACGATGTTTCCTAAACACTCACCCAGGTACTTGGCCCGCTCTTCTCGCCGCTCCTTTGCCAGTTTGTGTCTCTCTCCTGCCTTCTTCACATCTTTAGTAGAGGGAACAAAATAGATTTCGGTCAAGTGGCTCCTCCAAAGGAGAGTCAGCCTCAGCTGACCCCCCCCCCACCCCAGGCCTCGCCCCATCCCTTTCCCCACCTCCTCCAGGGCACAAATTCCCTCTGATGGTGTCATCTAGGGCTGGGACCCTGAGCTAAAGGGTCTGGGCCAGGACATCACACACACCTTGCTTGGCAGAAGGGCTGTCGGAGGCTGGCACTGCCGTTGGGGATGGCTGGCTGCTCCTTCGAGGAGGCCTGGAATCCCGTGGGCCTGTGGCTGGTGGGGTGGGTCCCCTGATCTTCACTTCTGAGAAAGGGGACTCTTCCTGCTGGGGGGTTGGTCTAGGCCCGACCAGCCCTGAGGGGCTCTCTGGTTCCAGTGAGAGCTGCTTAGAGTTAGTGGCATTCTTCATGGCGGGAGGGGTGTCTGGGGGAGTGTCGGGGACCAGGGATGACATCGGTGGCGGTGGTGGCGGAGGAGAGGGGTCACCTTCTGGAGAAGGTCTTGGCTCTGTCGGGGTCCTGGCTGCCACAGCTGGAATACCAACACAAGAGAGGAGAGTCAGACAGTATATCTGCACTATCAGTTCAACTTGAAGCTTTCTCCCTTGCCCAACTGACTTATTCATTCATTCACCCAACATGTTCACTGAATTCCTTCTATGTACCAGGCCCTGTTCCAGATACTAATGATATAATGGTGAGAAAATAGCCATGGTCCCACCCTCTAGCAGGGCAGACAAAGCACCAGGCAGTTACAGTAGAAAATAAGTACTATGTCTGGGGGTAACACAGCAGACATGGTTAACCTATGTTTGGGGGCTTCCTGAAGAAGTAACAATAAGCCCAGCTCTGAAGGATGAGCTCGAGTTGGGAAACCAGAAGGAGAGGGTTTTTGGCAAAGAGAAGAGCATCTGCAAAGGGCCAGAAGGGAGCAGGGTATGTTCGAAAAACAGAAACCCTGGCTGGGTAGCTAAGTTAGAGCATTGTCCTGATATGCCAAGGTTGTGAGTACGATCCCTGGTCAGGGCACATACAAGACTCAACCAATGAATGCATAAATGAGTAGTACAACAAATTAATGTTTCTCTCTCTCTCTCTCCCCCCGCTTTCTCTCTCTCTAAAATCAATAAATAAGCCCTGGCCGATTTGGCTCAGTGGTTAGAGCGTCAGCCCATGGACCAGAGAGTCCTGGGTTCGGTTCCCGCTAAGGGCACGTACCTCGGTTGCAGTTTGTCCCCGCCCTGGTTGGGTGGGTGGCAATCAGTCGATGTGTCTCTCTCACATTGATGTTTCTCTCTCTCTCTTCCTCCCTCTCTCCCTCCAGCTCTATCTGAAGATAAATGCAAAAATGTCCTCGGTGAGGATAAAAAACAAATAAAATCAATAAATAAAAATTAAAAAGAAAAAAGAAGAACTGAGAAAAAGTTTGTAGTACTTATTGATCTACCAAATGGTAATGATTGGTTTCCATGTCTGCCTCCCTCACCTTTCTGCTTTACCTCAGGGTCACAGCGCCCAACCCAGATCTGGTACTCAGAGGGTGCCAGTGCTGGGTACCTGAGATTGGTGAAGAAGAAGAACACAGCACGGGCACAAGTAGGATCCCCACTTGGGTGGGCAACCAATATCCATTTTGTAATCTTTTTTTCTTTTCCTAGCACTCTCAGATTTCTTCTTCTTCTTCTTTTTTTTAGAGGGAGAGGGAGAGAGAGATAGAAACATCGATGAACATCAATTGGCCACCTCCTGCATGCCCCTCACTGGGGTTTGGGCCCACAACCTGGGCATATGCCTTGATCGGGAATTGAACTGGCGACCTCTTGGTGTATGGGTTGATGCTCAACCACTGAGCCACACTGGCCAGGCGCTCAGATTTCTTCTTTTAAGACATTAGTATTTCAGGGGCCCTGTAAAAGATACCAAAGAGCCAAGGCAGGAGGCCACATGACTTGGTATGTACCAGCATATGCATACATGTGAGTACATGTGCCCTACGGGGCAGCTGAAAGATAGGTCTTGGTGTCAGTCAGACAAGGACCCAATTGAGATGTCAATACTCCAAGACAGGAAGGGAGGGCCTGCTTCCCTGGCAGGTAACCTAGGGCAAGCGAGTCAATTTCTCTAAGCCTCAGTTTTCAAATCTGTAAAATGAGGGCAATGATCCCAAGCTAGCAGGGATGTGAGGAAAGTGCTTGGTACAATTACTGTGGCAGGAAACAGCACTTCTCTCCCTTTCCCTGTGGGTCCTACAGAGCTCCCAAAGAGAAGTCTCTGCATGTTGAGCCCTAGTGCCATCTGCTACTACTCTGGGCACTGAAGGGACCAGTTGGGACACAGCCACTGACCTGGGCTTAGGGAACAGGGCCAGGGTTCAAGGGAAGGTGCATCTAAGGAACTACTGTTTGCTCCTATAATGTGCCTCCATGATACTAGGTCTTCTGCTCTGGGAACTCTAGCCCTCTCAGGAGGTGACAAATTCCCCATCCCCATGGGTGACAATGTATGTGCAGGGACTCACAAAGCGTCGCCTTTGGGATGGGTACCTTTTTCAGGGAGACAGGTGCCCACTGGCTGAGTAGGGGCTCCAAAGGCAGACTATTTGAATGTGAATTCTGGCTTCCCCACTATCTGTATGACCTCGGGCTAGCTCCAGACCCTCTCTGTGCCACAGCTCCTATAAAATGCAGACAGTACCCACCTCACAGGACTGTGAGGAGTGTTCGTGACAACAATAACCACTAAGAGTTATATATTTCTCGAGAGCTTCCTAAATTGAAAGCACTTTATACATATTAGTTTAATCCTCACTGACGATACTTATGAAGGAGGCACTATAAATATCTCTTTCGTACAGATGAGGAAAGGAAAGCAAGGAGACATTGAGTAAAGTGATTTGAGGTTACTCAGCTGGAAAGTGATGGAGGCTGGACTTGAACCCAGCATCTGTCACCAGAATCCACGCTCTTACTCATTACACCGGCCTGCCTCTTTTTAAGGCAGTATGAGATAACACATGTTACACAATGAAATTATGTAAGGCTCATGCTATTTTCCCCTCATTCCTTCCCTTCTAGCTTCCTGGGCTCCAGGCAAGAGACTTAGCAGAGGCCCTGTGTCCCCAAGAACCCCTAGACTGCATGCCAGTCGACCCAGCTCTCCCCATGCCAGCTCCAGAAGGCCGCCTGGTCACTGCTGGTCTATTTCCCAGCCACCTGCAAACCCCTTTCCAACTCCAATCAGCAATAAAACTACAGCAGGTCCTGCAATAATGTAGTTTCATACAACATCATTTTGTTATAACGTTGATGAAATACCGCAGGAGCTTAACTCTTGTTCATATCAATTAGCCTATGGTAAAATTGGTTTCATTAGATGTTGTTTCACTTAAAGTCACAGGGCCTACTGATGGCACTGAGGACTTACTATAGTGGCAACTATTCAGTGAGTGCTTGCTATGTACCAGGAGCTGAGCTAGACCCTTTGTATGCCCATCTTGCATCTTCATATGAACTCTGAAAGGCAGAGATTCTGATCCCCATCATGCAGATGAGATGATCAAAGCTTACCCCACTGAGTACATTTGCCAGGGTCACAGATCTCGCACGTGGCAGCATTTGAATCTGGAACTGTTTGGGGCCAAAAGGCCTAGGCATGTAAGTACTAAGTTTGAAGGCTGAGGGTGAGGCCGGATGTTGCCATTCTCCTAGCACCTGTGCGTGCTGCAGGTGTTGCAAGGAAAATTTGTAGGCGGATATTTGTCTAGACCTAGGCAAATCACACCCACAAGGCAAGACACTGAATCTCCAACTAGGTCCTGACGAGCTGTGTCAAGGGAGCCTGGGAGGAGCAAGAGAGGGAGGTCCTGAAGGACCTGTACCTGGGCGTCAGACGCAGTGGAGTAGAAAGGTCTTGGGCTTTGGAGCTGGACAGGCCTGAGTGGGGAATCCTAGCTCTGCTGTGGGACCTTGGGCAAGCCTTGAAACTAGCTGAACCTCAGTTTCCTCAGCAAGTTGTTGGGAGCAATGGTGAGTAGGTACATCATGCCTGGCACCTGCCCGATAGAATCTGTCCACTTCTTCCCATCTCTGCCACAAGAACCCATGTGGGTCAGGACTCCACTCCCATTGCTCCACGACACTGCTCTCCTCAAGGTCACCAGTGACCTCCATGTTGTTCAATCCAGCAGCCATTTCTCAGTCCTTGTCTTGCAAACCTATCAGCCACATCTGACACAGCTGATTCCTTGGTGCTCCTTGAACACTTTCTTGACTTAGCTTTCAAGACAACACACTCTCCCGGTTTTCCTTCTACCTTGCTGGCTGTGACTCTTCAGACTTCTGTGTTGATCCCTCCTTAACTTGCTCACCTCTCAGCACCCGAGTGCCCCAGGGCTCAGTGGAGGACCTCACCTCTTTTCTGTCTACACGCATTCCCTCGGTGATCTCATCCAGACTCATGGCTTTAAATACCACCACTTTGCTGATGACAACCAAATTTGTTTCTCTAGCCAAAACCTCTCCCTTGAGTTCCAGTTTCACTCATGCAGCTCCCTACTTGATACACCTGGATGTCTCACAGACACCCCAAATTTAACACATCCAGAACTGAGTTCCTGATATTCCCTGCCCCCCTCAATGCTGCTCCTCCCCTAGTTTTCCCCATCTCAGTCAATGGCAACCCTGTCCTTCTAGTTTCTCGGGCCAAAACCCTTGGAGTCATTTTAGAATCTTTTCTTATCTCATACCCCACATATAATCTCTCAATAAATCTTTTTGGCTCAATGTGCAAAATATATTCTGAATCCAATAATTTTTACTATTTTTGCTTCTAACATCTTGGTTCAGTCACTACCATCCTCTTATAAAAGACCCCCCCCCATTCTTTGTTCCCCTCTGGTCTTTTCTCAACACAGCAGCAAGTGATTCTGTTTAAAAATAAGTCAAATTAAATCACTCCTCTGCTGGGCCGGTGTGGCTCAGTGGTTGAGTGTCGACCCATGCACCAAGAGGTCACCGGTTCGATTCCCGGTCAGGGCACATGCCCAGGTTGTGGGCCAAATCCCCAGTGAGGGGCATGCAGGAGGCGGCCAATCGATGTTCTCTCTCATAGATGTTTCTATCTCTCCCTTCCTCTCTCTCTAAAATCAATAAAGAAAAAAATATTTAAAAATAAAATAAATCACTCCTCTGACAAAATCCTCCAAAGATGCCCCATCTCCCAGGGAGGAAAAATCAAAGGCATCACACAGCCTCCAAGGCCCTTCAGGATCTTCCCTCTCCAGCCCATTATCTCTTAGGCCCCATCTCCTCCTCTGCTTTGCCCCCTCTCAGACTATGCCAGCCACTGTTCCTTAAATGTGCCAGGCACGCTCCTGCCTCAGGGCTTTGCACTTGCCATTCCCTCTGCCAGGAATTCCCTGCCCCCGGATTATGCATGTCTCACTCCCTCACTTCCTTCAGGTCTTTATCAAATGTCACTCCTCAATGAGGCCTTCCCTGACCCCCTATCTAAAATGACAAACTGCAGTTGACGTCTCCCTCCCCTCCCCATCTGTATTTTCTTCTTTCCAACTCCATTATTCTCCACAAGCATTAACACCATTTTAACACTCTCTCCCACTGGCAGGAGATAATCTCCAGGAGGGAACGCATTTTTGTCTATATTGTTAGCCGTTCTGTATCTAGGGCAACAGATGCTGGCACACAGGTGCTCCACAACTATCTGTAGAATGAGTAAATCAATGAACTCCACCCTGGCAGAGATCATCAGCATCTCTTACCTGGATGACTGCAAAGTCCTCCCATTGCTCTCCCCACACCCATTCTCACTGTGCTGTCCAGGGAGCAGCCAGAGCAATTGTTTCAAATGCGAATCTGATCGTGGTCCTCTTTGCCACCTGAAACCTCTCAGTGCTTCCCATTGCTCTGAAGATCAAGATAAAATTCTTGAACCCATTGCTCTGAAGATCAAGATAAAATTCTTGAACCCAAGCTGCAATTCTGGCATAGTTTGAAGTCCCTAACCCCCAACTGCCCCCAACCTTTTGCATCTCCTCTCCATGTCACCTACCCACTTGCTCTCTGCACTCTAGCCATACTGACCTTTTCATCTGATAACTAGCCATGCGCCCTGTAGCCACGAGGTCTTTGCACATGCTCTTCCTCCTCTTTTCTTTTTTTTTTTTTATCCTCACCCGAGGACATTTTTTAATATTTTGTTCAGATAGAGTGGGAGGCAGAGATAGGAAGAGAGAGAGAGAAACATCGACGTGAAAGGGACACATTGAGTGGCTGCCACCCGCACGACCAACCAGGGCCGGGGACAAACTGCAACCAAGGCACATGCCCTTAGCGGGAATCGAACCCAGGACCGCAGGCTGACGCTCTAACTGCTGAGCCAAACCGGCCAGGGCTCCTCCTCTTTTCTTAGACAACTCCCATTTAACCTGCATGTCCTACCTAGCTCAGTCATCATTTCCTCAGGGAAGGCTTCCCTGGCTCCTCTGATCAGGATGAAGTCCCTTATCATATACAGTCATGGCTTCGTGTACCTCTTATTTGGAGTACTGTGACCCTTGCAATTTTAAACTTCCTCGTGTGGTTCTGTTTTAGTTGACAGCCTCCCCCTAGGTTGTGAGGAAGCCCTACAAGGGCTGGGCCACGTCTGCTTTGCTCACTGCCTCACCAGCAGACACCATGCTGCCAAGTAATGAAGACAGTCACGAAATGCTGTTGAAAGAGAATCAAGTGCTGTATTGGAAAACACCCTTGCCTAAAGCAGGTGTATAAAGAAGACTTTCACTCTAACAAAAGGTACATCTACGTGGCAATTTATTGCAAAGGAATGAACTCTTGAAGGAAAGCAAAACAACAAGCAACTCCATCTCAGCTGAGTTTGGGCAGCTTCTTGGACTAAGGCGCTCAGGTAGAAGTTAATAACGATAATAACGAGTGTTTACTCCAGCAGCACAAGAAAGACTTCTCGACAGGCAAACAAGACTTTTGGAACTCTTTTTTGGACCTGGTGGACTATTGACCTGGAATACAAATATTTTCCTCAGAATTATGCCAATCCTAACGAAATGTCATTGGGACAGTGTTATCTGGAACAAATTATATTACACCAAATTAATTCCTTGGTTAATTATCTATACAGTATGATTAAACTAATTTCTGGTGATTCCCACTCTCAATCCTGAAATGTGATCCTTCATTTTATTTTTGGTTTGTGTCAAAATACCAGATTTTAGCCACAGTTGGTTTTATTTTGCTACATCGATATCTACCAGAAGAGTTTGTTAAGAACTGGATAAGAGACAGATAGTTTGTATTGATTTCTTGGCACAAAGAGCATTAGCAGGGCAGAGGTGCAGGAGCTGAGTCTTGTCCTCTCAAGAGTCCCAAGGACTATACCTGGGGTCTGCAGAAAGATTCAGGCCAAGTCTCTCAGAGGGTCTGTCACACTACTCGCCTTCCCCACCCTCTGGGAGCTGGCAGTCCTTTCCTCTTGTCCCTGCCTTCTCCTGCCCCAACAACTGCTGCTTGCTCGGCCAGATATTCCCAGCACTGATAACCCAGCCTGGCTTTTCTGTTTGCCTCCCTGCCATTGTGAGAGCTCGTGGAGAGAAGAGACTGGGTCTTAATCCTTCTTGCAGCCCCAGTGCCTTATATAGTACCTGCCCGGCACAGAGTAGGAGCTCTGTGTGTGTTTACTGACCACCTGGGTGGATGGATGGATAGATGGATGGATGGATTGTGGAAAGCTACTTAGCCAGCACATAGTCAAACTCCAAGCTGCTCCAAAGCTTAGCCTTTCTAATCCTAAACATCTTGATCATATCAGAGCCCTATGTATGCCCTGACAGCTCCTAAGCCCAGGAAGGGAATCCAGCTAATTTACTGAAGCCCTACCATATACTAGGCACTTGCCCTCATCTCATTTAATTCTTATGACAACCCTAAAGGGAAAGTACTAAGGATGGCCCGCGATCCGCAGGTAAGAGCCTTACGTAGACGGATTAAATGAATTGCTCATGTCAGTGTCAGAGGCAGGATATGAACCCAAGGCTGTCTGATGACAAAACCCTTATGTCACACTGTTTCGGACAGGCAACACTCCTCCCCAAGGCTTCTGCCTATTCTTTGAAGAAGGAAATGATTTGGTGGTTCCCCCAGGGAGGTTCCCCCATGATGGTGAAGGGTGCAGGTGGGGCCCGCAGGCACTGAGCTCACAGTGCAAGAATGCAGGGAAGGCAGGCTCCTGCCTAGGCTGGCCACCAGGAGGCAGGAAGTGAGGCACCAGGGCAGAGGGTGGGGGAGAGTGGCCCTCCTGCAGGGGGCAGAGCAAGGGAGTCCAGGGAGAGTTGGCGCACAGATAGCACCCCTGAGCGGGGAGCATGGGGAGGCAGAGGCGTGATGAGGCAGAGAGAGGAACTGGGACAGAGATCAGCACCTCTAGCCAGAGCCCTCCTAGCTCTCACAGAACCTCCTTAGGTGGTAGCACCGAACCAGACAAATGAATACAGTGAGGCCAACAAAGGGGCAAAGATACAGAGACAGAGTACACAGCACAGAGAGACACCCCATGTGGACAGAACCCACACAATGGCAACAGACAAGACATCTCCCCCAACCTCTCTCTCTCCCCCCTCCCCCCCCCTCACACACACACACACACACACACACACACACGCACACACCCGGAGCCAGGGATTCCCTCTGTGTGCCTCAGAGACACCCACACAGCACTCAGAGACACAATGTCCCCAGTATATTTATACAGCCCCATCCAGGTCACTTCTGCCTTGCCCCCTGGGCCCAGGGAAAGTCCAGTTAACAGCAGCAACAGCTAAGGCTGTGTTGGTTACAACTGAACACTTTAAACACATCAGTCCACTTCATCTGCACCACAATGCTATGAGGTAGACACTATGACCCCATTTTACAGATGAGGACATACATTCAGAGAGACTAAGATACTTGCTTAAGTCACACAGCTGGTGAGTAGCAAAGCTGGCATTTGGACTCGAATCAGTTTGACAGTTTGTAACTTCACTCTGCTACCCTAAGGGGCAACCTCTGGGGTTTCCTCTCCGGAGAGATCTGCCGGGAGGATGGGGGGTAGGCAGGAAGGACAAACCCTAGGGGATGCCTGACTGTGGGGCTGGGACAAAGGGGGCCCTTTGGGGGCAGCATTACTTCCGGCTGAGCCAGCCTGCTCCAGCAGTCCTCAGAACCTAGGCCACAGACCCATGGCAGGGCACTGGGGCCCGGCCACGGGCCTCAGTGGGTGATGAAGCCCATGAAGCCGGGAACCCAACTGAGACTGCAGATCTGAAGGAGCTGCCGGGAGGGTTTGCCGGGAGGGTTGGCGGCCATTGTTCCCAGCCTCCAATCAGGAGCACCCACTTCCTGTTATTTTAGGCGGCAGGAAATGACCCCATCCCTGCAGTTCAGGCTCCACCATGGCCCTCCCTCTGCCGGGGCAGGGCTGCCCACACTGAGGCCTAGATGCTGAGGGCAGAGGCCCAGCCTCAGGCCAAGGCCTGAGGATGGCCCATTGGCTGGACTGTCAACACTGCCTGGAGCCAAGACCTCCTTCTGGTCCGACTTGTTCAGACTCCAACTTGGCAGGATGTGTGTGGGGGGGAGGGAAGGCACATGCTCTACCTCTGCCTGCCAGAGAAAAAAGATCATAGGGTCCCCCAGACCAAGATGCCCACAGAAGACCAGCCATGCAAGGGACGCGGGTCACCAGCTGGCTTGGCCACGATAATTTGGCACAGAGGTTTGGTGCACAGGCTTTAGAGTCAGACAGACCTAGGTTCAAATCCTGCCCGTGCTAGTTCCTAGCTGTGTAGATTTAGCCAAGTGATTTTGCTTCTCTGAGCCTCATCTGTAAAATGGGGACAACACTAGTCTCTACTTATGTTTTGAGGATCCAATGAGACAATGCATGTGACATGCTGAGCACTGTGCCTGGTGCAGAGAAGGCCCTTAATAGACAGGAGTGGGAAATAAGTTGGTTCACCAGGGAGTCTATTCCTGGGCCACATCTGCTCTTACAAATGGCAAGGAGTGCTGATGGGTGCAGCGATACCATGTTCTCTAACCCCTACCATGCTCTCTGCTCCCCTCAGGACAGTGCTGCAGCTGAGAGGTGATGGAGAAACCGCTGAAGGCTGTGCCCCGGAGTGCCAGGCAGAGCTGCCGCTGTCAACAAAGCTTCATTATCTGGGCCTGCCTCCTTGGCTCTCTCACTGGTCCCAAGGCCCAGAGGGGACCCAAGGCCATGGCTCCCAGCTGCTTGTGGCCTAACTTCCAGCCGAGATCAGACCTGAGACCTGCCCTGACTGCCCTCAAGTGCCACCACTTCTAGTCTGGGCCCTGCTTTCTGCTCCTTTCCCCACTCCCTCAGCCCTGCCCCACCAACAACTGATGCCCATCCTGAAGGGGAAGCAGGTGGTGAACTGGCTTAGTGCCATTTCCTCCTCGTTTGCATATGCGTGACTACACATTAGGGTCTCATTAGAGGCCTCATTACTGGGCTCACCAGCCCATTTAGGGAGGAAGCTGTCGGTGGGAGGTGCTGGCCAGGCTGGCCACTGTATGCAGAGATGTGGACCATTGTGCCAGCCTCACCAATTTCTACTCATCCTTTCAGGTCCAGCTCGGATGCCTCCTCCTCTGTGAAGCCTTCCACAAGTGGAGCCCTCTGATCAGTGGATCACTGTCACACCTGGGTTTCCCTGCAGTGAACACGTGCTCCCCCACTGGGCCAGCAGCTCCCTGAGGGTAGCTGTCTGATCCACTTCTCTGCTGTCGGCACAGCCAGCAGTGAGCTGGCCCATGGCAAGCATGGGTGTGCTGGCTGGCTGGCTGCACCCACCTCCTGTGTCCTCTCCTACTCCCACTGCCGCATTACTCCCTGGCTCATGTCTGTCCAGAACTCGTACCCCTCCTTGCCCTGTCCCACATTTACCTCGCAAATTAATCACACCTCTAATTAATCATACCTCTTCCTCAGGACTCCGAAGGAATTAAAAATAATAATGCAAAAAACAAATAGCTAGTGTTTATCGAGCACTAACTATGTACCAGGGCCTAGACTAACTGTTTTATGTGTTCATCTAATTTAATGACCCAAATGTCTCTATGAAATAATTTCTAACATTATTCTCACCTTATGGATGGGAAAATTTAAGACTTAGGTTAAGCAACCTCCCTGAGGTCACACAGGAATAAGTTATGAAGTGGAGACTTAAACTCTTTTACTCCAGTTTATACTCTTAAGCAAACTGACTTCCAATTCCTGCCCTCTCCTCCCCTATTTGTATTCCACATCTCCCTGCTGGCACCAGTTCCAATGAGCATAACCACAATAATGGTAATAACACTGTCCTGAGGGTGTCTATGTGCCAGGGTCCTTTAGATACCTCATCTCTAACCCTCACTCCAACTCCTCCAAGACTGATAACACGGCCTCCATTTTTCAGGGGCATAAACTGTATCTGGAGAAAGTCAGTCAGTTGCTCCGGTCCAGTTGCCAGTAAATGGCCCTCTGAGATTTCCACCCCAGTCTTCTGGCCCAAAGGCGGGTGCCACACTTGTCCCCTACTTCATGCTGCCTCCTGTTAATGCTCCGTGTGCAAAAGGAACTCAAAGAGGGCAGGGATCATGTCACGTGCACTCAGTCTCAGAGCCATGCCTCAAATTCTCACAGGGCACTTGTAGTGGGCAAGACCTTTATTCCTAGGAAGCCTTTGGCTCAGAGGGGGCCTCTATCACTTCGACTTCTCTCTGTGTAAGGAACAGGTAACATTATGATCCAGGTTCTCATGTTATTCCATCCAGACCCCTGTATATAGAATAATCTTCCCAACTAAGACCCCATATACAGGCCCCATGCAGGCTTCCTAGTAGTCAAGCATCCCACCGATGCCCCCATACTCAGTCCAGGCATCCCACTCAAGTACCCTAATTATTATAAAGTTGCTAGCCACTCAGGCCCTCACCTCACCTACGGCCTAGTCACCACCCTCACTCAGGCCATGACCTCACTCAGGCCATGACATACACACCAGTGCTGGGAACCCTCAGGTGCAGAGGGCCAGTAACCAGATGGAATGAACCCAAGCTGGGTCTCCCTTGTTGTCCCCTATCAGGCTCAGCAGAGCCAAGACAGACCCAAGCACCCTTCTTTCAGCACAGCCTACAAACCTTCTGAACCACACCAGTCTAATAGCCTCCCCTTTGCTTCCTCCAGCTCCCACACCCACAGGGTACCCTCAGAGCACCCACGCTGGCATGGGGAGGAGCCCACCCACAGCCAAGCCGCTCCACCTTGTCCTGGGCTCTCCGCACCCACAGACACTGTTTCATCCTGGGCCCACGCCCCAGGGGCCAGGGAGGTGGCCATGAGGATTAGGCTCTAGGACTCTATGGAGGTGTGGGGATGGGGCCACCTCCCCCCTGAGTCAGTGAGAACAGAACTTGGGTCCTCAGTAATCATGCTCTTCCCTCCCCTTCCAGGAAGAAAAAGAAAGAGAAATCCCTCCCTCCAACACCAGGCCCAACCAGAAATCTGTCCCCACCCCCCTCATCAGCTGCTCCCAGATCCGAATGGGATTTGCAGAAGTCCTGGGCGCTGGTGGTTGGTGGGGTGAGGGGAGGGAGAGCTTTGATGGTCTGGGGCCTGGAGAGAGAGAAAGAGAAAGAAAGAGAACGAGAGGGAGAGCGTGAGCAAGCGAGGGAGGGAGAGGGAGAGTGGTGTGTGTGTGTGTGTGTGTGTGTGTGTGTGTGTGTATAAGGGGGTATGTATCCAAAGTCTCAGGCTGAGGAATGATGTGGCAGGTCGCTGGAGTGCCGGCCTGGAGCCTTCACTTCATTCTCCAAGGGGAGACTCAGGCCCAGAGAGGCTGGGAAGGAGGACGAGCAGGATAAGCTGATTTATTTCTGTCCTCTTCCTCCCCAAATCGGGCTGGGTGGGCTCCGGAGTAGGCCAGGCTGCAAGGGAGTCGGCCCACTCCCCAGCTCCCGCCTTCGCCCCAAACAATGCTGTCTCCCCCTCCCCCTCGCCTTTATCCGGCGGGTTACTTGGCAGCCGCCGCTTGAGACCTCCCCCTTCCCTCCCCTCCCCTCCGCCCGCCCGCAGCAGCAACAGGCCCTTTGCGCGGCAGCTGGAGGGATGGGGTGGGGGCGAGGTCTGAGCCCCGGCCTGGGCGTGGGGGGCGCCGGCGCCTAGGCTTCGGTATGTAGGGTTCCAGGCCTGAGAATCTGGACCCCCAAACACACATATTCAGGCTGGGGTCACACGTGCCGACTGGGGTTAGGAAGGACAGACGCCCTGGTTCAGTAGAAGAGGATCTTCAGGGCCTGGGTGGATGGGAAGGGGGGTGAAGGCGGGGAAGTCGAGGTGGCACTGGCTGGAGAGGAAGGGTCACCCGACAACTCCGGAGCCGGGTCCTCGCGGATCCCGCCACCCAGTGCGCCCCAGCTCCCGGGTTGGGGAGGGGGTAGCTGTCAGAAGATGCATCAGTGGCCCCGAGTCGCCGCTACCGCAGCACCTTTTATTTTTAAACTTCAAGTGGTCACAGGGCGCGGCGGGGGAGGGGTCCCCGCCCAGCGGGCCAGCCTTGTCCTCGGCTCCCCCGAGGCTCCTCGACCTGCCCCCCATCTCGCCACTGCATGGCTCCCGGCATACCTGGGGGTGCGCCGGCACCCGGCTCGGCATGTGGGCCGCTCTCCATGGCTGCAGCGTCACTGGGGTGTCTTGGGGGGTCTCAGCGACGGCGGCGGCGGCGGCCAGCGGCCAGGACAGGGGTCCCGCGGCGCATCACGCCCAGCCCGCCCAGGCGGGCAACGACTCCGAGTGGGGGGCGCTCCGGAGAAGATAGAGGCTGGCTCGGCTGGTGGTCTGCGAGGCTCAGAGTTGCCGGCCGCCCAGAGTCTGACGGCTCGGGCTGCGACCCTGCTCCCTGCCCGGCGCCGGCCCAGTCCCGGCCGCGGCCCAACCCTATTGTACCGCCCGGGCTGGGCCTGGCCTCTCCGCTGGCACGTACCAAGTGCGACGCGGGGAGAGTCACCCCCGCAGTGCCCGGGGACCGAGCCGCCGCGCGCCCGTCCCGCCCGCCTCGACCCCGCCCTGGACCGCCGGGCCTCAAGCCTCCGTACTCCTCTCCTGTGGTCGCGGATGAGGGGCCACTAAGGCTCTGGGAAGACCGCCATCGAGCTGCCTCCCCCTGCGGCCGCGCGTTGGTACGCGCCGCCGCGCGAGAGGACTATGTAGGGAGCGCTCTGGTGACTCACCCGCCACCAGGACTGGGGGAAGTGGGGGGAGCGCGGCTAGGAGCCCCCAATCCCACCTTGGAGCCTGGGAGCTCCGGCTCTGGGGCCTTGGCGGTAGCTTCAACTCTAAATTGTCTCCCAAACCCACCTCAAATAAAATTCACCCGGGGAGCGTGGGGAGACGGAAGGAGGGTCACATGGATACCCCTAAAAGGGCTAGGCTTTCTCTCCCGTGGTCATGGCTGGGATGGGGAGAGGCCCAGGAGCCTTGCTACCGCCCTTCCTCTAGCATCCTACAGTTGGTGTCTTCCCTGCTCCTCTGGGGTAATTACAGGCCTGCACCGCTGCTTTACCCAGGTCTTTAATCTGCTTGGTCCCTCCCAGCTCCAAACTGGGTGGTCCTGGCCCAGACCCTCCCCACCCCCATCAGACGACCCCTTCAATCTCCTCCGAAGAATTTTCTCTCCTGTGGTCTGTTGAAGGAGGGACTAAGCCCCTCTGACTCTCCTCCCCCAAGAAACCTTTCTTCCCAGCCCTCCGGAGTGGGTCCCCTAATTCCTTGTTAGTGCCAGTTGAGGTGGGGCTTCCAGCCAAGTCAGGCGCAGCCTGGGCAGAGAGGGGGAGCTTGCTGGGAAGATGGATCGATGATGGTGGTTCTGCAGAGATTGACAGAGGAAGGAGGAGGTGCAACTGGGCCTGCCCACCCCAGCCCTGCACTTTGTCCTGACCTCTAGAAGGTCAGTTCTCCAGTTCTCCATTGTCCAGAGATTAGGCCCAGTGAGATGTTGTCCTCCTGCAGCCCTTTCCCGCCAGTGTCTCCTCTTTGAGCAGCTCCAAAGAGCAACCATTTCAAGAAGGATGGTGGAGAACAAAGGGGTCTGGGTCTCAGGCAACCTGGGAGGAGTGAGTAGCTGGGGGACTGAACCCTCTGGGGAGGGGCTGGGGAAGGAATATTTCCTCCTCCAACCCAAAATCTTTAGAAGAGGATGATAGAAGGCCTGCAGGTGGAGCTCGTAACCTTAAACTAGTGTCTTCACTTTTCTGAAACCCAGTTTGCTCACCTATAAAGTCAGGAAAATAATGGTACCATGAGGTATCATGGGGTTGTTGTAAAGGTTAAATATTGTAACACAAATGAAGTGCTTAGCAGAGAGCCTGGCATATAGGAAATGCTTAATCAATAGGCATGATAATGATGATGGGGCTTCAAAAGTAAAAGCAAATTATGATGAGGAGCAGACCCTCCATCTTTGTTGTCAGTCATCCCATCTGCAGGGTGAGTGTGAGGGAACCATGTGGATGATGGAGACGAGGACTGTCCTTTGTGAGGTCAGAGAGGCCTCAAGGCCTGCATCTTCCAGAGCTGAACAGGCCCACCCTGAGCCAGGCAGTGACTAGATTCAGGAGAATTCATGAACAGAACCCAACAGGGCGAGAGCCCTCTGCCATGGATCTTCCCCTATCCCCACCTCTGATCTTGAGCTGACTGCAAGGACAAAGACATATGTGGGAGTAGTGAGATACCCTCATTGGCTAGAGCTCAAGATTAGTGAAGGAGGAAATGGTAGCTACAAATGAAAAAATAGGCCAGGGATGGATTTGAATGCCCGTTGACATCACAATCTACATAATGTATATCATGGAGAGCTGCTGAAGATTCTTCAGAAGGGGAAGGGTGAGCAGTGCTGTAGAACTAGAAATCCCTGTCATGTCTAATAATCTGAGATTTACTTTATGGAGCTCGCTGCAATGAGACAGTGTAGCCTCCATCAGTGATTCTCAACCAGAGACAGTTTAGCCCCCTAGGGGACATTTGGTAATGTTTAGATGCACTTTTGGTTGTCACTGGGGGTATTACTGAAATCCAGTGCTTAGTTGCTAGGGATGCCATTTAACATCTTACAATGCACAGGCCTACCCCCAAAGAAAGGACCATCAGGCCTCAAAACATCAATGGTGCCAAGGTTGAGGAACCCTTCCCTAGATTGAGGGTGGGGACACCTGCACCCCCTCACAAGATGCTGGTGGTGTGGCTTCCTGCATGCTGAGAGGCTCATAGTGAGTACTGGGAGGATGGAGCTGGGAGAGCACCAGTGTCCTGTGATTGCTGCAATCAGAAGAGACAGATGGACTTCTCTCCTTTCTCCCCCTAACTGACCAGGATCTCTGGCAGATCCCAGGCCTCAGCCACTGAGAGTGTTTAGAGTGGGCGTCTTTCTTTGAGTTTGGGGCTGAGTGACAGTGCCTGAGGGCTCCCACATGGCCCCCCAAATATTAAACATCCCGGAGAAGAAGCAAGTGGGGGCACTTGCAACATCCAGAGCTAAAGCTCCAACAGAATGCCCTGACATCTTCGATGAAGGGCAGGGAACTCTGTCGCCTCTCCAAGTGCCTGCCCTACCACCCAGGGCAGTGCTATCCCCCTCCAGGGAAACAGATATGAATGAGATGTTAGTCTCACCACAGGCTGGGCTAGGGGGCAGGTCACTGAATGGGGATCAGAAATATGTCCCCTTTCTGATCCTATAGGGAGAGCAGGAGTTTATACAACCTCCTAGGTTAGGTGAGGTAGAGTTCAAGATGAACCTGATGAAGGGGTGAAGGAAATCACTGGGAGATTTGACGCAGGGGTATGAATCAGAACTAAGGCCCTGGAGGCTGCTTTCACACCCACAAAGTAGGAAGTGGAAGGGGCCTCATGGTGGGGTGGGGACAGCAGGGAAGAACAGTCACCAGATTCTCCTACTCCACCTTCAAGGTAATACTGCATGAAGAGGTCTCCAATCCATACTGCTTTCCTGGGGACCCATAGCCTCTAGGGCCCACTCCCTGGTGCTGGGGGTGGAGAATGTCCTCAAGGGTGTTGATGACATCAACTACAATAAGGCCTCCCTCCCTCTAGCTCTTGGGGAGCAGAAGAACAGAGAGGGACTGGAGGGGGAGAAACTCAGATCCAAGACTAAATAGGTTCAAACTTTTGGGTTCCTGGGAAGAGGTCTTTGTCTAAAGCCCCTGTTAGAGATGGGAAATTGTCCTTGCTGTGTTCTTTTCTAGGGAGAAGGAGATCAGGGTATGGGGGAGTGCCTGGTGTTCCTAAATGTCCTGGCCCTGAGGGGTGGTGGAGAGGAATTGATTTGGGAAAATAGTGAGAGCTGTACTGAGAGCCCTGGGAGTAGCTGTCTAAGGAGCCTTTATTTATTTTATTATTTAAAAAAATCTTTTTAAAAAAATTTATTTTAGAGAGAGAGGAAAGGAGAGAGAGAGAGAAACGTCAATTTGTTGTTCCACTCATTAATTCATTCATTAGTTGATTCTTGTATGTGTCCTAACTGGGGATTGAACCCACAACATTGGCCTATTGGGACGACACACCCTAACCATCTGAGTTACCTGGCCAGGGCTTTAAATTCCCATTTAAGCCAAGAAGAGACCCCATAGATCAGCCTGAGATGGACCCCACACCACCCTTAATTCAGGACTAATGACACCACCCTTAATTCAGGACTAATGACACTTCTAAGAGTCCCAAAGAAAAAGACACCAAGAGGAGGAATCACACACACACACACACACACACACACACACACACACACACACACAAGAGGCTCCACCTTCAGTCTCTCCAGAGCCTCCCTGCTTGACAGCAGGCTGGGTGGGGTTGGGCTGCTGGCCGTGACTGTGACTCAGGTTTCTGTGGGCAGCCAAAGGCAGCCGGCTGGGAGGAGCCCAGACCAACAGACAGGCCAGCCAACTGCAGCTTTCACCTCAGCTGTCCTCTCTCCTGGGAATGCAGGATGCTCTTCTCTGGCTGTGCTGGTCTCTGGGGGCTAGCTGACCCTTGCTTTCTCCACCCCCAACCCCCATGTTCCTTCCCAGAATTCTCAGCCCTTGGCCATCTCTCCTAGGCACTGACACAGGAGGGAGAATCAAGGGACACTGCCTCTAGGGAGGCCCCATAATGTCTGTGCCACAGGGAGCAGGGTATAATAATAATTTGTCTTGCACCCTGAGGGAGAGACCAGGAGAATTCTGGGCGCTAACTTTCAGCCTGAGCAGCCTAGCCCCCCAGTCTTCCCCAGACTGGTTGGCCCAAGTCTGGACAGGCTGGTTGTCATGGCGAAGGCTAGGGTCTATGTAGAATGCAGCTTCTGCAGAGTCAGGCCTAAGTGAAAGAGGGTGCTCAGCTACTCCAGCCCTGCCCCTCAGAACTGACCAACCAGGGAGGAATTACTGGAGTTGAAACCAAAGAGCTCTGGTCAGGGACTGTAGGACTTCCCCTTGGTGATGGGTGAGGGTGTGGCGGCACATTCCCCTGGTGTTTCTGGGGCTTGTTTGTTGGGCTGTGTTTTTTGGGCTGTGTTTTTTGAGAGTGGCTAGAAAAAAGGGAATATGCATTTACTTTGCATCCAAGTGCTGTGCATACGCTGCTCACCGGTCTTCACGACAACTGAGAGAGATACATTAACTAGCCTAAAATGGCATAACTGGGATTATAACCCAGGACTGGCTGCCACCAACACTGATGATCTATTTTGGAAGCCAGGCAGTTGTGGTGGTTCTAGGAGAGGGAGAAGGGAGAAAGTGACTTGAACTTTACACTGGATATTCCATCAGGAGGCCACAGGTGGTAGGATGCAGATGCTGGCTGCGTTTGGGGTTTTTGGACAGATGGCAGTTTGAAGAGAAAGTCACTAGCAAAATGCTTGACACATAGTAGGTGGCCAATGCTTGACACATAGTAGGTGGCCATTAAATATTTTTGTAGTGAAGAAACCAGATTTGCGTACGAGCCATTGCTAGTTTTGGGGACATCTTGGGATCTTCTAGCTCTGAATTGAAGCAACAGCGTGAGAAGCTAGTTGGAAACAGGGACTTTCCGAGACCAAACCCGGCGAGAGAGGAATTTGCGGAGCATATCTGAGTCGGGGCTGGGGGTTGGGAAGGAGGGGAAGTGTGTGGATGATACAGAATTACCGTATAGTGCGGACGCCACCCAGTGGCCAGTATGCAGCCTAGGAGGAGAAAGGCTCTGCAAGGTAGCTGCGCGCGGAGCACTCTGGGAGTTGTAGTCCAGCTGCGCTTAAGGGGCGACTCTGCCAGCGGGACTGTTGGGTGTTGTAGTTTATGGGGGAGGGGAGAGTTACCCTTGTCAGCCGGACCACGAGTCCCGTGGTGCCTCGCGGCAGGCCGCGCAGGCGCGGTGAGTTGGTGCTGGTCAGTCCGGAAGGCTGAGGGGCCGCGGCTGGGTTGAACCTTGTCAGAAGGGGTAGCTGAGTGGGCCTGTGGCGAGGTGGGTTGGGGCGGCCAGCACCATGTCGAGACAGGCGAACCGTGGCACCGAGAGCAAGAAAATGGTAACTCGGAGCGTGTGACTTCAGCGGGCGGGGCAGAATAGAGGCGTTCTGGGGAAGGGGTCCAGCGCGGGGCGCAATTGGAAAAGGGTCCTCCTTTGAGCTCTGGGAGGGGCTGGTTCGGCAGGAGGAAGGAGGAGCTGCTTGGTGGGTTGAGAGGGGAGAGCCACTCAGGGGCGTCCCGGGCCTGAGGCTGGTTGAGGGCCGCCGGAGTAGCTCAGAGACCCCTCCCCCACGGCCTGAGTGCAGCAGTGCAAGTGTGTGCTGGGCAACAACAACGACGGTAATAACAATAACTACCACCTACTGCTCTTACTTTGTGCCAGGCACTGGGCCAACCACTTTCCATATATTATCTCATTTAATCCGCAAAATAATCCTCTCAGATGGATGATATTATCGCCATTTTACAGCCCAAAGAGGTTACGTAACTTGCCCAAATTTACAGCTAGAAAGAATTAGGATTTGAACCCCTGTCTCTAACTCCAAAGCTAATGCTTCAGACTACTAGGCCAGGCTGCCTCTCACACTTGCCTTGGCGTTGTAAGAGATGCTCAGATACTGGTCTTGCCAGAAAGGAACTCGATTCCGTGGAGTGTGAGGGGCCAGAGTAAGTGGTGCCCCTCTGGTAGGGGAGGTTCTCTTCTTGTCCTGGGAATAGTGGGACACCACAGAGTCCCATAAAGTTTGCCTTTGGTTGGGGTCTGGGCCTGGAAAGTAAAGTAAGTGACATTTTTCTCCAAAGTAAGGGACTTCTTGGTACGTGTTCCTTTTCTTTGGCATATTCTTACTTCCTCCAGAATTTCCCAGGTTGTCTTTCCTTGTTTTCCAGTTTGAAAACTGAGAATCCAAGGTTGCTTGCTGGACAGATCAGGGGCCTTTTGTTGACATTTAGCTCTAGAGGGGATGATTAAAACTTCCCTCACACCTTTGCATTTTATACCAGGAACAGCCACCAAAAATATGCTGCAGAAGGCCCTGTTACTCCTGAGAAGGACTTAACTTTTCCTCTCGCAGAGCCCTTTTGAGAAGCTGATGATACCTATCATGGATCATCTCCCCGGAAGTATTAAATAGAAAAACATATACACAGACATTTACTTCAATTTTGGGGGGCGGGATTTGTAGGCCCCCTAAAGATACCCCATGGATTACATACAGGTTAAGAATTCCTGTTTTGGAGGAAATACCAAGAGTTTAAACAAAGAAGAAAAAGAGAATATTTTGCTAGGAAACTGTCATGTAGGGGAAAAAGCATGGGCATTGCTTGGAATTCTTTCTCAATTGATCCTCAGTTTCCTTATCTACAAAATGGGGACAATAATGCCCACCTAGGATTAAATGAGATTTCAGTGTAAAATGTATCGGGCATGGTAAATGTTTCCTCCTCCTTTTCTTAAGATATGAGCAGATATGAGAGGTCTTCCTGTTTAGTTTTTATAACTTGCTCTTATTTTGTACTTTTTTTAAAACCTGAAATCAATATTGAAATCTTTTATAGCATTTCAGTAGAAACCTGCAGTCTCCACCTCCAACCCCAGTGTTCACTCAGCTTTGTTGAAGTGAGGGAATTACGGAGGGGCAACAGCACACTCCTACCTCAAAACTTTTGCAACTGCCGTTGCTGCTTGGAACTCCCTTCCCTCAGTAGTCACTTCATGCACAATTGTCACCTCAGAGAGGCCTTCCCTGATCACATTGTTAGTTCTCTATTCTGTTACTCTACTGTTTTTCTTTACAGCACAGTCTATTTCATTTTAAATATTTTATAAATAAATTATATATTGTTTATTTTCAATCTCCCCCATGAGAATGTAAACTCCATGACAGTAGGAATTTTTGTTCACTGCTCCATTCTCAGCTCCTAGAAGGATGCCTGCCACTAGGCAGTCTATATTTATTGAATGGATGACATGAAGGTTTGATGCATCCTCTCATTCAGTTCCTGCTGGTACCTACTTGGGGCTTGTCACTTGCTCCTCTTTGTAGCCACCTGGTTTTCACATGCGCCTTTCTTCCCTGCTTAGGGAGTCCCCACCTCTGGCAGCCCTCTTCCCAATCAGCACAATCTTCTGCAATCAGCAGTCTTCTAATTGCTGTGTTCCCACTTAAACCTTTCAAGACTGAAAGGGTCAGTATGCCCAAGTAACTAGATCTCTGCTTTTAGTCTGTGCAAATAGAAACAGCCCATTTGTCTAGCAAACTTTTCTTGAGTCCCAACTATATGCAGAGCTCTGTGCTAGGTGTTGTGGGAAATGCAGAGATGAAGTTAGAGTCCTTAACTTGAAAAGCACATACTCTATGAGAGAGTCAGAAAAGTACCAACACAGGAGTATGATACTGTCTGGGATTGAGTCCTGACTTCACTGGTTGCTTGCTCTGTGACCTTGGCAAAGTTTATTCATTGTCCTAAACATGAGTTCCACCCACTTTAAACTAAACTTAGAAAGGTAATAATAGGTGAATTTATTTCTAGTGACAGAAAGCAGATCAGTATGTTTGGGAATGGTGGGGTGAGGGTGCAAAGGAGGGACAAGTGTGGATGATTACAAAGGACCACTGGGAATCTTAACTGTGGTGATGCGTGCATATATGTATGCATATATCAAAACTTCTAAATTGTACACTTTAAATAATATGTGCAGTTGGTTGTATATCAATTATATATCAGTAAAGATATTTAAAATATGTTTTTATTGATTTTTTTAGAGAAAGAGGAAGGGAAGAGAGATAGAAATATAAATGTGAGAGAAACATGGATTGGCTGCCTCCTGCCCGCCCCCTACTGGGGATTGAGCCTGCAACCCCGGGAACATGCCCTGACTGGGAATGGAACCAGGACCTCTCAGTCCATGGGACAATGCTCAATGCACTAAGCCACACCAGCCGGGCATCAGTAAAGATATTTAAAATAAAAATTTTTTAAATCTGAAAAATAATTTCTAATAAAATAAAATATTTTGTAAAAAAAAAAAAAGGTAATAGCATCTGTATCATAGAGATGTTCTGAGGATCAGTTGAGGTGGATATTGCATGCAAAGCAAGCAGTGTGACACTGCACCTAAGAACGAAGTTGACAGTAAATGTCAGCTAGCATTTTTATTAGTAAAGATATTAACCTTCGTGTGTCTATAGTGTTTGGTTCTTGAATCTCATGGACAATCAGTCCTGCCCCTTTGTGTTGTGTTACTAGTAACCCAACACTGGCTGCTCTGTTCTCCAGATCTCAGGTGAGTTACTACTTCATAGCAGCACTCGGAATCTCCATGACAGGAGCCTGGAGCGGAAGAGAGGCAGGGACTCAGTCCTGTTACTGACCTTCCTTCCCCAGCTGCTGGGGCAGTCACACTAGATTACTTTTGTTGACAAAAATAGTAAGTGTGACTCTTGGAGCATTAGCTCCAAAAATCAGCCCCCTTGAGATTTGATGTCTTTTTTGGGGTGCTAATTAAAAAGCCTTCTGAAAACCATCAAATGCAGTAGCTCACTTGAGTGTAGAGCTTGGCTTAGCTTACTCTGTGCAGGTTGTGCCTGAAGTACGTGGAGAAGTACTTGGAGATCACACTGCCTATGCCAGTGTGAAACCACTCCTATGGTTTCTTGGTCTGCAAAGAAAGCAGACCATGATCTCATTAGATCCTCCCAACAACCCTGTGATTGGCATGACAGATTCTACTGTTACTGTTTGAGGAGATTGAGATTTAGCAAAGTGAAGTGACCTAAAGTCATCTAGTAAGTGACAAGTTGAGACCCAGAAGCAGTTCTTCTGATTACAAACCCAATATTTTTTCTATATGCCTTATTGGTTGCTAAAAAGTTCTTTAAGTTGATTCAAAACCTCCCTCTTTGAACCTAGTTCAGGGTGCTCTCTGGCACCGCACCACAGAGAAACAGTTTAGGAATAAAAATAATACCTACTTGAATTTGTACTGTGCCTTGGATGCTCTACAAACATCTCCTTGGAATCTCACAGTAACCTTGAAGGACAGACAATATTGTCACCATTGTACAGATGGGAATAACTGAAATTCAGAGAGATTAAGCAATGGATTAGGGTCACGTAACTTTTTACAGGACAGTGCTCAACTATAAGGAAACTGAGTCTCAGCCCTGGCCGGTGTGGCTCGGTTGAGTGTCACCCTGTGCATTGAATGGTGGCGGGATCAATTCCTGGTCAGGGCACATACCCAGGTTGCAGTTCCATCCCCGGTTGGGGTGTGTACATGAGGCAGCTGATTGATGTTTCTCTCTTACATTGATGTTTCTCCCCCCACCTTCCTCTCTCTAAAATCAATAAAAAGAAACATATTCTCAGGTGAGGAATTAAAAAAAGAAGGCTGAGTCTCAGTTACTTAACCTGTCACCTGTAAAATGGGATAAGTAATGTTTGTTCTGCTAACCTCTCATGGTTGTTATGACGATCAGTGAGAAACTGTGAAGATATTCTGAAAGTTTTATAAATGTTAATGACCATTATTATTATACATAATTAAAGAAATTGGAAAATAGAAGTATTGCAGAAGAGATTCGTGTTTCTGTTGAATGTGAGGGAGGATGTGGTGCTTACATTCAGTGAAGAAATTGGACTGGTTGAATAGCCAACCTTTAAGGTCCCATGGAACCTTTTGTTATAAGCGTCACAGGACTGAAAACCCAGGTCTTCAGACTTACTTCTCTGACTTCCTCTCCAGTTCTCTCTTTTGTTCACTCCTCTCTACTCACACTAGTCTGCTATCTGTTTCTCAGACATGGCAAGCATACTCCCACTTGCTGCCTAGAATTTTTCACCAGGATATTATCTTCATGGCTTATCCTTACTTCCTTCAGTTCTTTTATATCACCTTAATTAGGCCTTCTCTGACTACCCTATTTAAAATTGACATGAACATAAATACCCGCTAATCTCCTTTTGTGCTTTGTTTCCTCCATAGCACTTATCACTATCTGACAAACTATATATATGTACAAAATTTATATATAAAAATAAGTATATTTACTTATTTTTGTTAATCCTCACCCGAGGATATTTTTCCATTGAATTTTAGATAGCGTTATAGAGTGGAAGGGAGGGATGGGGAGAGAGAGAGAGAGAGAAACATCAATTGCCTCCCACATGACCCTGATCAGGATGGGGGATCGAACCTGAAACCCAGGTCCATGCCCTTAACTAGGAATCAAACCTGAGACCCTTCAGTCTTCAGGCCGATGCTCTTAACTGCTGAACCAAACCGGCCAGGGCGGCAAACCATGTATTTTATTTTTATTTAAAAAAAAATTTTTTTTCCTGTATTGATTTTTAGAGAGAGAGAGGCAATGAGAGGGAGAGAGAGATAGAAACATTGATGAGAGAGAACATCAATTGGCCGCCTCCTGCATGCCCCCCACTGGGGATCAGGCCCACAACCTGGGCACGTGTCCTGACCAGGAATCGAACCGGCGACCTCCTGGTGCATGCATGGGTCGATGCTCAACCACTGAGCCACACCGGCTGGACAACCATATATTTTATTTATTCAGTTCATTATCTCTCTCTCTCTCTCCCATTATATAGTCCCTGATACATAGTAAACATTGAATGATTTTTTTTTTATATACCACAGCCCCATTCCTGTTTTTAAAGTATGAAGACATTTAAGTTATATATTTATGTTCCAAATAGGCTTGGTTCACAATTGAAGATGGAGACAGACTTGAAAATTAGAGGGTGTGGAGAGCCTGGGTCAGGGATCCCATTCCCAGATCCCAGGCATGTTGATTCTTTGACCATGGACTGATCTGTTTAGGACCTTGATTTTTCTTATCAGTAAATTAAGGGCTGCTACATTTATAAGGAGCTTGATAACATCATGATATGCTTGTTACTTGGCATCATGGTGGGCTGAGGCTCTTGGAGTTTCAATCCAAGGGCTCATTAATAATGGAAGGAAAGCTCTCTAGACTTAATGCAGTGATGCCAATTCTGTGGACTGGTTACTGCTGGACTGTCTCCATCCATTCATGCCCAAGCCATTTGCGTGCCAAACCTTAACCTGACTAAAAAATTATTCTCCTCCTTAATAGCTTCTCCTTAATGGCCATATTTGGTAAATGGTCTCTTGGAGATACCCTGATCTGAGTTCAAAGAGCTTCCTGATTCTGAAATTGATTCTCTTTGACTTCCTTAGTGCAGCTAAATGTTTTGTTTTGTTTTAGGGGGGTTTATTAATGTTGCAGTTTTGGGGAAAATGTATAGAATGAACATTGGCTTAAAAACTCTTGGTTTTTGTCCCCCAAATTACTTTCGTTAATAATTAGCTGTTTGTCCTTGGGCAAATTACTTAATCATTCTGAGTCTCAGTTTCCTCATCTCTAAAATGAGATTAACTCCTGCCCTTTCTGCTTTACAGAGTTATTGTGGGGAGGAAAATGAGATGATGAAAAATAGAATGCAGTATGTAAGCCAAAGGCAGTCACATTATTATTCTTGCAGTGACCTCACCACCAGGCCATGGGGATGAGGTGAGGAGCATTCGGACCTGAGAGCCTGGGTCTTAACATTACTTGGACTTTCTTCCCCAGAACACTTAAAGACAAAAAGATGCTCTACTCCCAAGTTTGACAAGCCTCTCTTCAGAATGGAGTGGTTGAGTGGCAGTCTTGATATTTTAGCCTCATATCTGTGTGAATCATTGGTCCAAATATACTGTTAACATGGTTCTCACTTTGTTTAACTCTGTTAATGCCTTTCCCCTGACCTGCTGCTTTCATTCTGTCTTTCATTAGTCTTGTTTTTTGCATTTCTTTTTACCTTCCACATCTCTCTCTTCCTTGGTGGGAAAGTGACAGGATTCTTTATCTGAGAAAAAGTTTTTGTGATTTTAACTGTGATCATAGTAGAAACCAGTCCAGGTCAGTATTGTGTTCCAAGAACACAAAAGAGTGTATTTCTTTCACAATTACTCCTTTTCCTGGAAGCATTCTAGCTGCGTGTCAAAAGGAACATTATTTTTTCCCATGCTGGTGACTTAGAAGAGGGGTTATTATCATGCAATGGACTTCATCTAGGACTTCCTTCCCCTTGGGTCCCCTGAGTGGGGCCTTGGGACTGCAGTTTAACTTGAGGCCGGGATACTCTGACGTTCTAAGGAGTGGGGAAGCCCTTGGTCACACCTGCTAACCCACGGAGGGTAATTTGTAAACGTCTGCTCTTGGTCGGTCTTTCACAGGACCTAGTGAATGGCTATTGCTCCCACACCAGATTCTGGGGACTGGAGCTTAGGCTTGGTAGCTGTAGTGGGGTTCTGCGTTGGCAGAGGCCCACCTGGGTTTGTTGGAAGAGTGACCGCTCAGTGTATGAGCTGCCTTTTACAGCCTGTTTTGTAGTGGGTCTGGTTGTAGCCCTGCCACATTGACCCTGGGGAGCCAAATTCCTTGGCCACTCCATAGGGGATGATGCTCTCTCCCACTAGACACAGGTGACCCTTCTTTGAATCCTGACAGTTGCATTGAGGCCAATCCAAACTCTCACCAGACATTCTCTTTTGTGTGTCTTGGTCCTGACTGCATTTTGAATCTCTTTTAGAGCTCTGAGCTCTTCACCCTGACCTACGGGGCGCTGGTCACCCAACTGTGCAAGGACTATGAAAATGATGAAGATGTGAACAAACAGCTGGATAAAATGTGAGTGAGCTGCTCCCCAAGAATGGGCTCCCTAGTACATGAACTACATGGTCCTTTAGAGTTCAGAACAGGGTCCTCTCTCTCATAACCAACATTTTGTTTCCACTGAGCTCATTTATTGGGATGTCTTGGAATTATCTTCATTTTCCTTTTACCACCAGCAGCCTTATGTACAGATATCAGACATTCAGACCCTGTAACATAGTCTGTTCTTTCGTTTCCTTCCCAGGGGCTATAACATTGGAGTTCGACTGATTGAAGATTTCTTGGCACGGTCGAATGTGGGGAAGTGCCACGACTTTCGGGAAACTGCAGATGTTATTGCCAAGGTCACTATCCTGGGCCAGTTGGCCATGCCGAAAGATTGTCTTTGGGAGGCACAGCTTACCACTCTCTCTGTCTCCCTTAGAGAGGCCCTTAGTATTCCAAAAGAGTAATTAGGCAGCTGTTTGGGCCCAAAAAGCCTTCCTGGTGGTTTGGGAATAGCACAGGTTATGAAAAAGGGAAGAGTGCTTGGGATCATCCCCGTGGATTAAAGCCCCACTGAACTAAGAGCCAGATCTCAACTGGGGAGATGTAGCTGAGTAGCATGGCGATTAAGAATTCAGACACCTGGCTTCACATTTTGACTCCAACATTTACTAGTTCTTAGGTAATTTACTTTTAACCTCTTTAATTATCAGTTACCTCATCTTTAAAATGAAGAAAATAAGAGCTTCCTCACAGGAAGGAGTAAATGAAAAAATGAACATGAGCATTTAGGTAAAATGAATGCACTTAATGTAGTGTGCGTATAGTAAATATTTGCTATTAGCAATATTAGTGTTAGCCCTGGCCAGTTTTGTTCAGTGGTTAGAGCGTCGGCCTGTGGACCAAAGGGTCGGTCTTGGGTTCTATTCCCAATCAAGGGCATGTATCTGGGTTGCAGGTTTGATCCGGGCCCTGGTTGAGGGTCCTGTGGGAGGCAACCAGTTGATGTGTCTCCCTCACATCAATCAATCTCTCTCTCTCTCCCCCTCCCTCTCCCTACCTCCCTCCCCTCTTCCTCTCTTTCTCTCCCTCCCTCTCCCCCTTTCCCTTCCACTCTGTCTAAAAATCATTGGAAAAATATCCTTGATGAGGATTAAAAGTAATAATAATAGTATTAGTGTTACATAATATAGGACTAATAATAAATGATAAAACACCTGTAGCCCTGGCCGGTTTGGCTTGGCAGTTAGAGTGTCGGCCCGCGGACCAGAGAGTCCCGGGTTCGGTTCCTGCTAGGGGCACGTACTTTGGTTGCAGTTTGTCCCCAGCCCCAGTTGGGGTCGTGTGGGTGGCAGCCACTCGATGTGTCTCTCTCATGTCGATGTTTCTCTCTCTCTCTTCATCCTTCTCTCCCTCCCTCTTTATCTGAAGATAAGTGCAAAAAAAAATGTCCCTGGGTGAGGATAAAAAAACAACAACAACAACAAAAAACACCTATAGCTTTAGGTCAGTTACCTAAAGGTTGGTTTTTTCTGTTGTATAGCATGTTGGCCTTGCCCAAATCCAAGAGAGGGTTGACAGTGGAGAATTTTGTGAGGGTTTGGAGTTAGGAGGGTAGGTAGAGGGAAGGCTGTGTTGAGGGTTAATCCACCCCAGTGACCTGTATTCCCATTCGAGTGACCTGTATTCCATAGCACAGACAGAGGACCGGAAGGTGGGCTGGGGCCTCTGCACTCATGCTGGTTCAGGGCAGGCACCCCACTCAGGTCAGTGCTTCCTTCTGCTATGAAGTGCAGGTGGAGAGCAAGTTTTTGCCTAATTGTATGATGCCTTGAAAGAGAAGGGATGTGGAATTTTTCATAGGTGCCTTTTTTTTTTGCTCGGAGTACCTAAAGCTTCAGTGTCTTGCAGAGCCAAGTTTTGCTCCTGAGCCACTTAGTTCCCCTTTGCCAGCCCATCACCTTCCCTACTGCACAGCCCCTGCTATCTTCCCATAGTGCTCTTGTATGTCCCCTGACAGGTGGCTTTCAAGATGTACTTGGGCATCACTCCAAGCATCACCAATTGGAGCCCAGCTGGTGACGAATTCTCCCTCATTTTGGAAAATAACCCCTTGGTGGACTTTGTGGAACTTCCTGATAACCACTCATCCCTTATTTATTCCAATCTCTTATGTGGGGTGTTGCGGGGAGCCTTGGAGATGGTGAGTACAGCTCTTTGCTTCTGGGACACCTGAAATGTAGGGGCTTGATAAATGTTTGAATGAATGAGAGGGGAAGAGAGAGAAGAAAGGCCTTGGGCTCACCTAGCACTTCGCTGCCTAAGATGCTGCTGCTGCTGCTGAGCGTAGGCTGCAAGCTGGACGTCTCTACATGGTGATGAGCCTTCCTGCTGGCCTGGGAGATGGTGCTGTCAGCACCAAAAACCCAGAACATCCATTCCCAGATTGGCTGATTTGGTGATAGTCTCATTGGGGTGTGTTATGTGCTTAGTCTCTCCTTACGGGTTGGGGCCACTGCCTTCTACAGGGAACATTGGAATTGACAGTCTTGTCCTGTGGGAAACCTTTTTTTGGCTGCTGTGGATGAGTCAATTATAGCCCTACCCCCAATGGTTCTCTAGAGGCTGTGGCTAGGCAGTCACCCCATTATCTTCCCCACTGTCCCCCAGGTCCAGATGGCTGTGGAGGCCAAGTTTATCCAGGACACCCTGAAAGGTGACGGTGTGACAGAAATCCGGATGAGGTTCATCAGACGGATTGAGGACAATCTCCCAGCTGGAGAGGAATGACCGTCCCCAGGACTTCAGGGTAGCCAGCAGGAGCACTGGTGGGATCGGAAAGCCTCAGCGCTCCCTCTGCCCTCTGAACTCAGTGACTCTCTAACACGGATGTTATATATTCTTCTAACCTTGTTTCCATTCTCCATGCTAGTGAAGAGCAGACTGTAATATAGTCCATTTACCACACAGGTGTGCACATTCAGGAGGGAAATCCTTTGCTCCCTTTCCCTTCAAAGGGATGGATATAGTCATCCTTGGTTGGACTAGAAAGAGCTCAACCATTTTACATTCCTGTTTGAACTTTCCAAAGCAAAGCCCCCTTTGACCCCGTTAAGAGGCAAGCCTAGCACATCTATCCCTGGACCTTCAGGAAGCCATTGGCACCTGGCTGTCGGGGACCCAGGGTTGTGGGGCGGGGAGGAGAGGCAGGGAGGTGGTGGGAGCTGCCAGCGGTGGAGTGACGCACCCAGTGCTGCCAGGACAGGGGAGCCAGTCATGCTGGAAACACTGACTTCTGGGAAGCCACCCAGGTCTCATTCCTCCCTGCTGTTTGGAGGCAACATCTCCTCTTTTTACAGAGGGTTCATCCTTTTTTCTTACAAATTCTTCAATAAAGACACATTCTTGAGTGAAATCCCAATCCTGTCCTGTTTTCTTTCTGCCCAGCTCTGGGAATTTTGTTACAGTGGGGTGAGGAGACCAGCCAAGTTCCTGGGCCCTGCCTTGATGTTACCTGCTCTAGGAATGGCTTCTCCCCACAGACCAGAGAGCCTGGGAAACCTGGGAGCAAATCAGACCCCTTCAGAGTAATTTTTGGGTCTGCTCTGTAGTAAAATCTAGAAGCAGACCATTATCCCGTACCTAAAACGGACTACCCTGGGCTCTTGGCCACCCACTTGGGGTTTTGACTTAAAAAGACCATGTAAGCCCTGGTGTTGGGTACCATTTGCTACGTGCTTACCATGTGTCAGACAATTGAACACTTTGTATGCATGATCTCATTCACAATAATACCATTTTTAGAGGGGAGGCCACAAGTTGCCCAAGGTCATACAGCAGTAAGTGGAGATGGTAGGGTTCAGAGCCCCAGCCAAACTCCAAAGCCCATGTTCTTAGTGATGATGCCTGGTCAGCACTGTGGGAGGAGGGAGCAGGCCTGTAGCTTCCTCTCCCAGCCGTATACAGCTTAGGATAACGTTCACAGGGTTTGAGGGGGATTAGAGATTGCCAGGCCTTGTTTGGTAGACTTTTCTTGGGGATATCTAGGGCCTTAAGGTCCAGATACTCAGGTTGTTGCGGTGGGGGGATAGGGCCCCCAGGCCTTCCCCGAGGTGAGTAGACAGGCCTGAGATGAGCAGTAGTGATGCACTGTGCTTGGAGAGTCTTGGTTGTGTAGGTTAGGACCAGGTTCTGGGACAGCAGGAAGAGAGGCAGTTTGCACGTGACCTGCCTCTTCTAGCTCCAGAAGGAGGAAAGTTCACTTTAAAAAAAAATCCTCACCTGAGGGTATGTTTCCATTGATTTTAGAGAGAGAGGAAGGGAGAGAGAGGAAAAAAACACATCGATATGAGAGAGAAACTTTAATTGGCTGCCTCCTATATGTGCCCTGACTGGGAATCAAACCCACAACCTTTTGGTACACAGGATGATGCTCCAACCAACCGAGCCACCCAGCAAGGGTGAGGAAAGGTCACTTTTGTGTCTCCAAGTATAGGGAGGCGCGTGCTCTCTGGGGTCCGATCCTTCTCTAAGCCTCTACTTCCCCCACCAGGTACAATCTGGGGCCCAGGGCAGGCACCCCATTTTGGGCAACTGTATTCTTAGAACCCAGTATAAGGCTAGGTCCAGTTGCACTAGGTTCTGAGTGAATGAAGGAGAGATGAAGGGAGTGAATGCTGGGCCCAGATGTGGAAAGCGTTGTGTGGTGTCCAGATCCTGCCAAGAAAAGTGAGCTGCACCACCCTTTCCCTTCTCCAGGGGGGCCCTCGCCCTTCCTCTCCTCCCAGTACCACAGCCTACTTTCCAGCAGCCATTTGTATGGCGTGAGGTTTTGGATATTTCCTTTCCCAGAGTTAATCTTGGGCAACATTACAGGGTCGGCAAGCTGTGGAAACAAAGCCCCTTAGTGACTTTCCCAGTTACAGCCCCACAATGGTGTGATACACAGTTGTGTGAGGGAAAGGAGAGGGCTGAGGACTGTGGAGCTATTTGGAACATCACCTAATCGTCTTTCCCAAATGAGCCAAACATACAAGTCCCAGCAACCTAACCGCTGGTCCCTCCACCCCAGAGTTAATGATTATAGATTACATGTCCCTCTGCTTGACTATGATTATGAGGCTGGGACCCCTCCCTGACCCTAGGCTGGGCCATTCCCATTCTCCTTGATGTCCCGGCAGGCAAGATGGGGCAGGTGTGCCTGGCTATATGGGAGGGGTTGGTGAAGGAGGGTTCCCAAAGAGCCTGGGTCACAGTGGAGTTCTGGGGCTGGAGGGGTCCTGCTGGTGGCCTTTGGGCTTGACGCAGGCTGGGCAGAGCTCTAAGGAAGGGCCTCGTTCTGCAGCCTTTGGCCACCAGGGGTCTCCAGATCACCACTGTACTGTTCCAGAGACCAACCATTGGACCCCTGGTTTTCAAAATTTGCTAAAAGATACACCTGATGGAGCAAATCTCAGAGGCTGGTCAGGGCCAGGAAGCGCCCCTTCCTCCAGTCATGCCCACGGGACCTGAATGCAAAGCTCAGGTGGTTGCTAGGCTGAGGGTTTGCCTACTAATCCCAGGGCACTGCAAAGAGCACATTGGCTGAGAAGTCTGTGGCCCCCATACACACCCCAAACTCTCATGCTGACCTGCTGAGTTGTACAAGCTAGCTCTGAGCCCTCCCCCAACCAACACCCTTAATCTCCTGAGTGGAGACCAGAGCACCAGCCCAGGTCCCCTGATGTAAGAGAGTCCTTTTCCTGCCCCAGACTCCCACCGCTGACATTTCCATCTCAGGCTATGCCTTTCCCTGGTGGACTGGCCTCCTTACATTTGTACTGGGCATCCAGGTCTGAGAAGGAGGTGGCAACAGAGGCCCAGGAGCAGAAATTGCATTAAGTAAAATTAAAATAGCCTCCTAACAAGTAGTTCATTGTGGATGGTTGGGGGTGGTGGTGCAGGAAAAGCATCCTCCCGTTCTCCCAGAGCTTAAGTGCTACCATGTGCTGTTCCCTGGAAGCCAGAGGGCCGGTGGGAGGCGGGGGAGGGTGGCAGCAGGCGAGGAGCCTCGCTGTTACTGTTACGGATCCCCAGCCTTTGATGTAGGGCCAGGCCTGACCCCAGGACTGCTGCCGGCCACTGCCAGGGGAGCTGTGGGATGCAGTGCATTCCTGGGGGCAATTTACGCTTCTGGCAGGAGGAGAGGAAAGTTTCTACCGTGGGGAAGGGGGTGGAGAGAGGGCGCTGCAGCAGAGGTTAGGGGGTGGGTGTTGTGAGGAATAGTGGAGGGAGCCAAGGCACAGGGCAGCACCCTCCTGCCGAAGCCTGGCTCAACTGGCTTGGGTGGAGGCCTCCTCCAGGAAGCCTCCTCTGATAGACCCAGAGCTGGTGTGGAGCAGCACCCTCCCTCCCCCCATGGCGCGTGCGCGCACACACACGCACACACACACACACACACGCACACACGCACACACGCACGCACACGGGCGGCCCAAGTCCAGCCTCTGAGGATGGAGGAAGAGCCACTCTTCCCTCCTGGCTCTGGGGCCTGGACTGTCAGCCATGAGGACATCTAGGACTGAGCTAGGCTAGAAGAGGGCTGGGAAGAAGTGTGATGGGCATGAGAGCGTGTATGAGTGCACACAAATGTTATTCATAGCAACAGCTAATATTTACTGAAGAGTGACTGTGCCAGGACCCGTCTGAGCACTTCACGTGCGTTCCTCATAGTATTCACAACCCTGTCACTATTCCTATTTTGCAGGTAAGAAAACAGATACAACCCTAGTACTTAGTAGAGCCAGGACTTGAACCCAAGTAGTCCAGAATTAGACACCTCTTATCCACTGCCTTACGTGTTATATACATAGTTTTTATGTTTCAGTGTGTGTGTGTCTCTTTCCTTGTGTTTCTTGGGGAGTGTGTCTGTATGTGAATTCTTTTTTTTTATCCTCACCCAAGGACATTTTTCCATTTTTTGTTCAGATAGAGTGGGAGGGAGAGAGAGAGAGAAACATCAACGTGAAAGGGACACATCGAGTGGCTGCTTCCCGCAGGACCAACCAGGGCTGGGGACAAATTGCAACCAAGGTACGTGCCCTTAGTGGGAACCGAACCCGGGTCTCTCTGGACCGCAGGCCGACGCTCTAACCGCTGAGCCAAACCGGCCAGGGCATGAATTCTTTTTTTCCCCTTCTTTTTGTATGTGAATTCTTTCATTTAATAAAAATGTAGCCCAAGCCCTGGCCGGTTTGGCTCAATGATTAGAGCATTGGCCCGTGGACCAAAGAGTCACGGGTTCGATTCAGATCAAGGGCACGTACCTCGGTTGCGGTTCAGCCCCCGGCCCTGATCAGGGTCATGTGGGAGGCAACCAGTCTATGTGTCTCTCTCACATTGATGCCTCTCTCTCTCTCTCTCTTTCTCTCTCTCTCTCCCACTCTATCTGAAGATAAATGGAAAAATATCCTCGAGTGAGGATTAAAAAAAAAAATGTAGCCCTGCCCTGGCCAGTTTGGCTCAGCGGTTAGAGTGTCGGCCTGCAGACCAGAGAGTCCCGGGTTCGGTTCCTGCTAAGGGCACATACCTCAGTTGCAGTTTGTTCCCTGCCCCGGTTGGGGTCGTGTGGGTGGCAGCCGCTCGATGTCTCTCTCTCACATTGATGTTTCTCTCTCTCTCTTCCTCCCTCTCTCCCTCCCGCTCTATCTGAAGATAAATGCAAAAATGTCCTCAGGTGAGGATTTAAAAAAAAAAATGTAGCCCTGTGCTGGGAACAGGGGACATGGAGATGCTGGGAGCTTCAGTCCAGGGAAGCACCTGAACACAATGTGTGTGTGGTGGGGGAGGAGAGGAGAGGTTGACAGTGAGAGACCAGGGCAAGTCCTGGCTCTGCTGCTTATTGGTTATGTGACACTGGACAAAGGAGTGGAACTCAGCCTCAGTTTTCATCTGGAAAATGAGGATCATAATGCCTACCTTGCTGTCTGCTTTGAGGATGAACCAAGATGAAGTATGTAGATTTCCTGGCATAGGCTGTGTGTTCCCCAGTTGGCAGTTACGATGAACATGACTATTATTAGAGGAGATGTTTTGTAAAACTGTGTGTGTGAATGAGTGTCTGAATGTGTGCAGGTGGCAACTTTGTGAAATCAGGGCCAGGTCTGTGTTGTTCATCACTGTATCCTCAAGTACCTAGCACTACTTCTCAGCACCAAGTAGGTGCTCAGTGAGTTTTTATTGACTAGGTGTCAACTGAGTGTGAGAATGGAGTGCGGAGGGCCCAGAGAGAGAGGGGTGTGTGGGCAGCGTGGGCCTCCACCAGGACCGGCTACGTAATTTATGGGGCTTAGGGCAAAATGAAAACGCAGAGCCCCTTTGTTCAAACATTATTATGAAAAAAATATATAAATTTCAAGTTGACCCAGCAGAGCGTTAAACCAAGCCCTTCTGAGTATGGGGCTGTGTGTGACTACACAGACTACCCGCCCATGCAGCCAGCCCTGGCACCTCCTCGCCTGTGAAGCGTCGCCAGCCCGCATCCCAGCTGTTTGGGAGGGAGTATAAGAAGACTCCACCCGTGGCCTGCCATGCTTCCTGGGCTGCCTGAGGAAAGGAGGCAGGGGAAGGATTGCTCAATGGAGGCAGGTCAGGAGAAAGCAGATGCAGGGACCCAGCGACCTGCAGACCTCTCCCCCAGAGAGACCCGTACCACCTCCCCAAACCACCAACCAGGCCGCTGGGTGGTCTGGCACATGTGGTCACATTTAGATGTTGATTGAAGCAAAATTGTTATAAGATTAGAATATTTAAGGTAACTTTAATTTCCACTGCATTACTGGGATTTTTGAGGATGGGGCTGAGAGATCCCCTGGGGTGGAAGTGAGAAAAGTGGGGGATGCAGGAGGTGGTCTTCATTTCTCTAGTCCTGTAGGCGAGGCCTCTGGTGACTGAAAAGAAGGAAGGAGGGCTAGACAGACGGAAGGACTTCCCAGGAATTGTAGAACTAGGAGTCCGGTCCTTTAGCAGATGTGGGAAGTCAGGGGTGGGGATGGAGGGTGCAGTATTAGCAAGGCCCTCGTGGAGCAGGAATTTACCCGCACCACACCCCCTCCCCAAGCTATTTGCACACCCCTGGCCACACATCTGTGCAAACATCCCTCCCTCCCCTCAGCTTGCCAGATGGAAGGGGTGGCAAGAGGAAGGTTTCATCCAGGCCCTCCCCAGGTTCCAACCCAGGGTGGGGTGGTTGGAGCCCCGAGTGTTCTCTTATTTCTTTAGATCAAGATAGAAATTGAAAGCCCTGGCTGGGTGGCTCAGTTAGTTAGAGTGTCGTCCCGTTACACCAAGGTTGTGGGTTTGATCCCTGGTCAGGGCACCCCACATACAAGAATCAACCAATGAATGCATAAACAAGTGGAACAACAAATCGATGCCTGTCTCTTTCTCAAGTCAATTAAAAAATATATTTTTAAAAAGATAGAAATTGTGAAGGAATGGGAGGATTGTGGTAACAGTGATAACAATTACTAACATTTAGTCGTTACTATGTGCGAGGCTTGTGTTAAGTATTCACTGTCTTTTCTAAGAGGTCGTGTAGAATGGTGGGAAAGGGGAGGACTAGGGAGCCAGCTGCCTGGATTTCCTGCTCACCCACTTCTTGGCTATACCTGTGTGGGTCAGTCGGTTAACCTGTCTGTGTCGCAGTTTTCCCATCTACAGAGTGAGGACAATAGTGATACCAACCTCAAAGGGTTGCTGTGAGTATTAAATGAGTTAATTTATGTAAGGTGCTCAGACTGGTGCCTGAGTAAGAGCCCGCCCTTCAAGGTTCAGCCGATGTCATTAAGGACTGTCATCATCCCCCTTGTATTTTATTTATTTATTTTATCCTCATCCAAGGACATTTTTGCATTTATCTTTAGATAGAGCAGGAGGGAGAGAGGGGGGAAGAGAGAGAGAGAGAGAAACATCGATGTGAGAGAGACACTTTGAGTAGTTGCCACCCACACGACCCCAACCGGGGCCGGGGACAAACTGCAACCGAGGTACGTGCCCCTAGCGGAAACCGAACCCGGGACTCTCTGGTCCACGGGCCGACGCTCTAACCGCTGAGCCAAACCGGCCAGGGCATGAATTCTTTTTTCCCCCCTTCTTTTTTTGTATATGAATTCTTTCATTTAATAAAAATGTAGCCCAAGCCCTGGCCGGTTTGGCTCAGTGGTTAGAGCGTCGGCCCGCGGACCAGAGAGTCCCGGGTTCGGTTCCCGCTGGGGGCATGTACCTCGGTTGCAGTTTGTCCCCGGCCCCGGTTGGGGTTGTGTGGGTGGCAACTACTCAAAGTGTCTCTCTCACATCGATGTTTCTCTCTCTCTCTCTTCCCCCCTCTCTCCCTCCTGTGATAAAGGTTCTCGGGTGAGGATAAAATGAATAAATAAAAATAAAGGGGAGGAATTTGAAGTTTGGAGAAATGCCCAGTCACAGAGAGTCAGAACTGGAATCCAAACCCTGGTCTGCTTGACTCCTCAGTTCATGCTCGGAACCACCAGGCAGGTGCCAGCCCCGGCTCAGCCAGGGGCTGCGCTGAGCGGGTTATATGCCTCATGGTTCAGTTTAACCACCCACCCCATTGGATACCTCTGCTCAGGCCTAGAACAGTCCTTGAATCATTTCTGGCCAGTCTTTGATTCTTGTGGCTGAGGGAACTTGTCCAGGGCCACATGGCAGGTAACCACAGACAAAGCTGACCCACTGAAATCCACCAGAGACAGACCAAAGGTGGAAGGCCCTGGCAGGTGGGATGGGGAGCCTGGCGGGAGTCTGGGCTGGCTTAGCCCAGAGGTAAGCCTGGATGGGAGAGTCTACAGACTTCTGGCTCCAGGACACTCATTTCCTGCCTTGAGGTTTGCTATGCAAAGAAGCAGCTGTAGCAGGGTCAGGGCATGGCTGTCTCAGCCTCTGTTGGAGGATGGGCAGCTGAGGACCACCTGGAGTGTCCAGTGAACACCAGGGCCACAGGACAACAGGTCAGGCCTCCTAGAGCAGGTTGAAAGAAGGAGCTGGAACCCTCGCTTCCTGCAGGGCATTCAGCAGGGGATAAACAAGGGAGGGCCATACCCAAAGACCCCTTTCAATCCCCCAATCTGAGTGGTAGGACAGGAGTGGTAGGGAGGGTGTGTGCCCCCTAGAACCAGGCCGGGGAGCCTCAGGAAAGTTCACAGAGTAGCCAGGAGAGTCAGGGGTGAGATCATGGGGGACTGGCTGAGTGTCTGTGTGTGTGGAGCTCATGGGAGCCCCTTCCTCAGCACAGTGCACCCCCTTACTTGCCTGCTTGCTTCACTATCTCCCCTTCACTGAGCTCCCCTCCCCTCCCTAAGAACAGCTCACCTCAGAGCTAAATGTTCTATGTGGATTCAGGGACTTAATCCTCACAACAAGCCTAGGAGAGCTTTTCAGATGAGGAAACTGAGGCTCCAAAGGTTAGGTAACCGGCTCAAGGGCACACAGTTGGTGAGTTTGGGCTCTTGGACTTGAGCCCAGGCAGCTTGACTCAAGTCCACATATCAACCTTCAGCCTCTGCTGCTTAGCTCCCGCCCCCTCCCTGAACATTCAACCCCCATCTGATCCCCATCAAGGGCCTAGTTTTCACACCAGCTTTGGGAGAGGGCCCCAGCTCTCCACCCCAGCCAGTGTCCTCTTAGGTACCTGCCAACCAGTTCCCCTCCCCTTCCTCAGGCAGTGCCTCAGCCTGGCTCCCCTACAGTCCCTCTGGGCTGGCTCAGGCCAAGAGGCCATACCCAAAGACCCCTTTCAATCCCCCAATCTGCGTGGTAGGACAGGAGTGGGCCCAGGCTCTGGAGGTGGGCGAGGGTGAGAGGCCCCACTGAGGAGTGGCGGGGCTGGTGTGTACCTTGGCAGGGGGACAGCAAAGTGGGAGGCCCTCGGAGGGCAGGTGGGAGGAGGGGAAAGGGGCAATGGAGGTAGGCCCAGACCCAGAGACAGGCAGCCTCGGACCTTCCCTGCTCCTTTTCTGGACCTGTTGAACACACACACACACACACACACACACACACACACACACACACACACCTCCCAACTCCCCTTCTCCTGGCCTCAGTTCCTCTAGACCCCCCTGCTGTACTCACTGCCTCCACGACTAACCAACCCTGTGGCTGGTCCTCTGGCTCCTGCCTCTACCTCCCACCTCAATCACCAGTCCCTACTTGCCAGTCCCAAAGGATGCTCTTCTGGGACACCTGATCCTGGAGGCCTCTGGGGCCCCTGGCAACACTGCCTTTGCCTTTTGAGTCACTGCTCTCCTGGTTTCCTCCCACTTCCCTGCGGCACCTTCTTGCTCTCCTTTGCAGACCCTCTTTCTCTGCATGCCCTGAATGTTGACCATGCCCACATCCTGGCCTGGGCTTCCTCTTCTCCCTGCACTCCTTCCCTGGGCATTGCTTCATGGCACCAGCCACACCTGTACAGCATGCACTCCTAATCTCTAGCCCAGAATTCTCACTTCCCTGGATACGTGGAAGTCCCACGGGCACCTCCAACTCCACGCAGCCGACCACCCTCCTTCTCCTGGACTGCCACTTGCCCACTGCCTAGCCAGAAACCTGGGCACTGCCCTTGATGTCCCCCCTGTACTAGATCCCTCACCCCCACATTCAAATCCTGCCTGTTCCACCTCCTTAACTCCTCTCACACTTGACCCTTCGCTCTGGCCCCCACCTCTCTGAACCAGCCAGGATCTAAAGCACAGCTCTGACCACCTCACCAAGCTGCTACGGAGTCTTCTGTGGCTCCCACTTCCCCGAAGGTGAAGTCTAACCAGCTGCAGCATGGCCCACAAGAGCTCGCAGCATCCAGCCCCTGCCTGCCTCCGAGCACACAGGCTCACCTCCCTAAAGCCCAGCGTGCCAATCACGACCACCCCTCTTGCCTCCTCCCAGTAAGTCGTCCTCCCTCAGCCCAGGTCACCATTTGCAGGAAGCCTTCTGTGGCTGCTCATTGATGGGCCACAGCCCCTGTGCTGCCCCCTCCCCGCGCTGACCGCCCTCCTCAGCAGCCGGGTCTGTGTCCCCTAGACGGCAGCCCTCGAGGGCATGGAGCCCGCGGGCACGGGGGCGTGAGGGAGGCCGGGGCGAGCCGCCCGGGAGCTGTGTGGCTGCGGGGTCTCCGCCGGGTCCGGGGCGGGGGCTGACGTCGAGGCCGGCCGGGTGCGCGGCCAGGCGGGGCGCGGGCCTTGGCCGTGGCTGTGGAAAGAGGAGGGTGGAGGCCCCGCCCCGCCGAGCCCCTCCCGCCGCCGCCCGCCCACTCCGGCAGCCGCGAGGGCGGCCGGCAGAGCGACGCGGAGCCCCGGCGTGGACCCGACGACGGCGAGCGCCCACCGGCCTCCGCGGAGCCCGCGCGCCCGGGCTGCCCTCGAGGGTCGGAGCGGCGCGCGGCGGCCGCCCTGCAGGTAAAGGCCGGCGGGCTGGTGCGGCTGCGGGGCCGGGGGGCCGAGCGCAGAGCCGGCCCGTGCTCCCCTGCACTGTCCGGGCTGCTGGGCCGGCGCTCCTCGGACTCGGGGTGGGGACTGGATGGGGACTTGGGCCAGGGGTCGGGCAGGATGAGGGAGCCCATCCACTTCCCTGCGCCCCGTCCCCCCTCCCCCCAGAGGTGCCCGGGCAGAATCCCAGATACAGCCCCTCCGCCCTCCCTCTCCCAGAAGCGGGGCTCCATCACCAGCCCTCGTAGACTCCCTGACGGTGTGGCTCTGAACATGTCACTGCTCCAGGAGTCGTCCTTCCCACCTGTGAAATGGGAATGACAACGCTTCCTTGGCAGGGCGATGGAGGAGAGAGGCGGGCGTGAGGGGCCTTGGAGCGCCCTCCAGCCCCAGGCAGGGAAGCCCCCCAGCTCTCTCCCTCTCCTCTCTCTGCCACGGCCGGTTTGCTGGCCACCTTCCTGTTTCTCCGTTTTTCTGCTTCTGTCCCCACTACCTCCTATTCTAGATGTCCTGGCAGCAGCCCCCAGGCCCAAACTGGAGACTGAGGTTCTGTGGAATGTCCCTGCCAGAGGCTCAGCACCTCCCCCCAACTCGGGACTGAGACTTCGCAGGGGTGGGACTGGGGGCTAAGGCCCCAGAACAGCCTCCCCAGTGTGTCTGTCTTGGAGCTGGAGACACAGGGGCCCCAGGGGTCCCTGGACGGAGAATGCTGTTCAGGCTGAGGAGCCCAGGAATTGGGAGCTGGGAAAGGCAGGCCCTCTGAGTCTGCTTGTTGTGTGTATGTGTTTCTGCGTGGGAGCCTGTCAGTGTGTGCACTTGTGTGTGGGGGTGTGTGTTGGGGGGGCAGCGAGTGTCTGCCAGTATGTTCTTTTTTTTTTTTTCTTTTATTCCTCACCTGAGGATATTTTTCTACCCATCATCAGATAGAGTGAGAGGGAGGGGGAGAGAGAGACAGAGAGAAACATCGACATGACAGAGCCACATTGACCGGGTTGCCCCCCCACCCCCCGAGGGCTGGGGACGAGTGCAACCGAGGTACGAGGTACCTGCCCTTGACCAGAATCGAACCCGAGACTCATTGGTCCGTGGGCCGACGCTCTAACCGCTGAGCCAAACCGGCCAGGGCTGCCAGTATGTTCTTATTGTATGCGTCAGTAAGTGTGTGAAACCCTCAGTGTGTGTGAGAACATGCTAGGTTCCTGACACAGAAAGGCCGCTGACCTCCTTCAGGGGAACCCTGGCAGCCCACACATCTTCCTCCTGGCTGCTTCTTGCGAAGTCCTGTGCCTTGTTTGGTGGCAAGGGTCCATCTATCTCCTCCTTGGAGTGCCCTTAGCAAATGTAGCCTCCCAAGAGCTGCCGGGAGCATTTGGAAGGTCTGGGCGCTGTGGGGCTGAGATGGCTGGGCGGCAGGCAACCTGGGGTCCCTCTCTGGCGACTGATCCCCACTGCCCTGAGCAGAGGGGGCCCTCAGGGAGCCCAGTCTAGAGCCCAGGAGAGGAGGTGGGTCTGAGGAGGCACCGTGGGAAATTGGCTATCTCTCTTAGGGCATAGATGTCCCCACTGGCCTCCTGCTGGGCTGGTGAAAGGCCAACAGACCCTTGGACACACGATCACTCCCAAGAGATAATGAGGACACACCACAGACATACTCACACAGTCACACACAGCTACACTCCCTCCCACTGACAGTCACACACAATCAACACATGAACATGCTCTCCTGAACCACACTCCACCAAAGACGCTGAAACAATGACAGGACATGTGCACACACGTGCACACACCCAAACTCCCACAGACACACAGCAGCCCACACGGCCCAGCCAGACATACTCAGACAGGGCAACACACTCACATACCCTCACCCTAGCACTGACACTCAGACACACCGGGGACTCTCTCTGGCTTCACAGTGTCCACCACAGAGAACATGAGTGTTTCCGCTCTTTGCTCAGAGGAAGGGGAAAGAAAAAATGGAAATGGATGTGTCTGCTAGCAAGAGAGAAGAGAAAGACACCAAACAGGGCTGTCAGCCTGAGCACCCCCCACAACTACTCCTGCCTGGCCTGAGCCAGACCAGAGCTTGGCAGAACCTCAGCTTCCCTGTCTTGCTGTCCCCACACTCCAGACCCCTCCAGTGGCAGGCATGGGGCTTCCCTTGTAGGAAAGTGGGGGCTCAGATGAACTGGTCCCACTTGTGACCTGGGGCATTTGCAGAGGGGGTGGAAGAACCAGAGGCACAGCAACCGCTTATGGGGGGAGCAGCCGTGTCTCAGGGTGCCTGTCTAGGTACACCATGCGGGCCAAAGTGTGTGAGGGAGGGGGGGCAGGGAGGCAGCAGCTGGCTAGAGCTTTCAAGAACGAGAACTTTGACATGTGCAGGTGGTGGAAAGGGTGAAGGGGAGGGCATTCCAGTTAGAGGGAACAGCATGTGCAAAGGTGTGGAGGTAGGAAGCTGCAGAGTTCTCTCAGGGGACAGTGAGTAGCTGTTGGCTCACACAGTGGGGGAGTGAGTGGGAGGGACTGCCAGCTACTTTGAGGTCAGATTTCCAAAGTCCTCGTCCAGAAAATGGGTGTGAGCTGCAGAATGGTGCAATCTGGCTGTCACTGTGATTTCTCTGGGGGTCAAGAACAAAGGGGGATCTTACAGTCAAGGAGACTATTGTCCTGAGGAGGAAGGTGCTGGGAGCTGAGGTTGGTGGTTGCCATGGGGATGAGAGGAAGAAATAGATGGAGAGGAATAAGAGCAGAGACTGGACAGGCCTTGGTGACTGACTGGTTGGGGGGATGAGCAGAGGGCAGGCCAGGAGCTATGCACTGGGTGACTGTGGTCTGTCTCCAGAGGAGGCAGGTGAAGGGGAGACATGGGTTTGGACCCCCGGGTCTGGTATGCTGGGATGGCAGGGGTCTGGGTGTTGAGTGTGGCCATGAGTTGGGCAAGGGAGTAGTGTCTGGGAGGCCTGAGGTGTGCACAGGAGCCCAAGTGGGAGTGGGAGGTCACGTGTACACGAGTGCCCAGACATCAGCTAGGGAGGGCACACTCCCAGTAGGGAATTCCAGCTCTGTTCTGTGGGCATTTGCAGATGGTGGTGTGTGGACAGCAGATCCTGAGTGAAGGCAGTGCATGAGTGAGGGGAAGAGATGGCCTTGGGAGTCAGACAGGCCTGGGTTACTTTCCTTGTGACCCTGGGTAAGGGACTTCCCAGCTCTGTGCCTCAGTTTCCCCACCTATCAAATGGGAATGCTAATAGTTGTCTCCAGGGTCGTTTTGTCTGCAGAGGGGTGAGTAGGGTCCCAGCTCACACAGCACCTGGAACTTTCACCCAGACTTCTGATCAATATATTGTACCTCTCTGATTAGATCCTGGGAAGGGACTTGGAAAGTTTTGAATTGAGAGGTGAGTCTCCCCATGCAATCCGGATGGACTAAGATTTCTGGTTCTTGGAGGGCAGAAGAAGAGGGTGGCAGAGGGTTAGTGCCTCATGGGGAGAGCCATGCCGGCCTTATGGGCTCATTTCATGGATGGGCTTATGGAGACTCAGAGAGGAACTTGCCTGAGGTCACTTAGCCACCGATGACAGGATTGAGACCAGAGGCCAGGACCCTGCTCTCAGGGCTCCCTTCCTTCCAGAGGCTACCCATCGCCCCCTCTCCCCAGTACTGGGGTGGAGGGAACCTTGTCACCTGAAGTTCTCTAATTTCAGTTCTTCTTTCTGTCCCATTGGGGGAGGGGAATAATAAGAGTTTATTGGGCACCTATTGTGTACCAGGTCCATGTCTCATTTAGTCCTTGTAACAGTGTTGCAGGGCTTGGTGGCCCATTTAACAGAGAGGGAAGTGGAGGCTCTGAGAGTTTGGTAACTGGCCAAATGCCACCTTGCTGAGTGCTGGGCTGGGACTCACTCCCAGGTCTGTGAGCGCGCAGCTCACGTTCTTCCCACTGGCCCCTGGTCACTGCTCTCTGCTTGGTGGCGGGGAAAGGAAAGGAATCTCAACTGTCGAGCATGCACAGTGCACCATGCATTTTATAGCACAAGGTGCTTTTGGGGGGCGGGGCGTGAGGAACATGGGGGAATAGCAGGCGTGGGAAGGTCAGGCCCAGAGAGAGCCCAGAACAGTAAGGGCTGGGATGGGGTTTTCTGATATCTCAAATGCACTGTCCCCATGAGCCCTGTGAGGGAGGGTAGCCTCTGGGAGGAAAGAGTCCTGGTCTCTGGTCTCAGTGCTGCCACTGGCTGCGGTGTGACCTCAGGGGAGTTCTCCTCTGAGTTTGCATATCCCCCCTGTGAGATGGGCCAGCAATGCCACCCTGGCTCTCCTTAGAGCCTTGGTGAGGAGCAATGTAGATTGTGGGGTGGGGGGTCATTTCTCCTCTCCTGAAAGGTCTCAGGAGGTCTTCCACAGCCATCTAACATCAACAGCTCTCAATACCCAGACATTTTCTGTCCTTCCCTTCCACTGTGGCGGCTGCTGGCCGACACGCAGCTCTGCGTGAGTCCTTCAGGCCATGCTCCTCTGACAGGGGACCACGGCTCAGCTCATGGCAAACATTCTTTTCATAGTTCCTGGAGCACAGAAAATCCCGCTGCTTAGCCAGGAATGCAGAGTCCCTCCTGCAGCGGCAGCAGGGACTTGGGTGGGGGAGCCCCTGGGGGTGAGGCAGGAGGGGCTGCGGGGGTGAGGAGGACCCCCACCCCACCATGCCTCGGCTTCAGGGAGCTGTGAGGCTGTCCCCATCATCTGTGGACTCGCAGCTTGGGTCCAAACTCTGGGACCGTCCCCCACTGGCTAGTTGCGTGAACTGGGGCAAGTGGCCTCTCCAGCCTTGGTCTCTTCACCTGTAAAACAGGCTTTATAACCTAACCTCACAGAGCTTTCGAAAGGTGTCATGGTAATGATGATTATAACAATATAATAATAGTGGACATTTGTTAACTGTTCCTTTATGTCAAGCACTGCTTGAAGTCTCCTATACGAAATTACCTCGTTTAATCCTCACAAATGTTCTAAGAAGCTGAGGCACAGACGAGTGAGATCACGTGCCAGGAAGAGGTAGGGCTGGGGGAAGAATGCCCGCAGCTGGGCTCTTAACCCATCATATGATTTTTAAAGCAAGACTCAGCCCAGGGCCTGCTCGTGGTAGAAGCTCAGAAAGTGGGACTTCCACCATGAGCCCATCTCTGGAGAGGCCGACTCTTGGCCTCATGGCCATCAGCACCTCAGTTTGGAAAGCTGGGATGAGGAAGCGGGCCTGGGGCCCTGGCCAGCCTCCCCGGGAGCCCTGCAGCTCTTAGAGGCTGGCGGGGGTTGGGGGTGCATACTGTCCCACCCACATCTGGCCTGGAATTTAGCTGGTGCTAGGCTCTGTGCAAGGAGGAGATATCACCAGCGGAGGGGCTCAAGGAGGAGATTAGGGAAGGCAGCTGGGGGTGGAGGTTAAGAACAGAGTCCCATTGAAGTTGGCTCAGGCACTGCCCTGGCACACAAACCCACCCAGCTTCCTGTTTTGTAGGACTGGGGGGGCCTTGGTCAACTGGAGTGGGCCCCTGGCCCTCGATGGGAGCTGCCCACTCTGCGGGTCCACGTTGCCTCTTGGTCGAGGCAGCACAGCTAGCGGTGGAGAAGCGGGGAGAAGGACCTGTAGCTGAGGTCACCAGGAAGCTCACTGCACAGGGTTTGGCCATTCTGTGGGGCTGGGCAAGCCCCAAGGTTCAGAGCCAGCCCTGGTGCTTCCTAGGCCTGTGATCTTGGAGAATGGATGTCACCTCTCTGGGCCTCAGTGCCCCTCCTCAGAAAAACAGGACAGCAATTCCTTCTTACACGGATATGGGAGAGTGTGATAAAACCGTGCCCGGAGCATGCCAAGTGCTACGTCTGGTGCATCAAATGTGCTTGGGATTTAAAGGACTAACATGAATGCCTCATTCAAGGCATTTCTCAGGCTGACCCCAGCCAGCCCTTCTCGTCTCAGATCACCTGTATAGTAGAGAGGTTAACAGCCCAAGCTTTGGAGTCAGCAGCCTAAGTTTAAAGTCAGGCTCTACCCCTTATGAGCTGTGTGACCTTGGGCCAGTTACTTAACCTCTCTGTCCCTTTGTTTCCCCATCTGTATAAAGGAAAAACAAAGTACCTACTTCACTGGATTGTTGTAAGGATTGAATTAGATACTCCGTGAGATCTCAGAACAGTGCTTGGCATGTGGTAGATCATGATAAATGTTAGCTGTGTTTAATTAGTTCATTTGTTTGTTTATTTTTTATATCCACCCCAAGCTTTCACACCTCCATACCCTCACACATGCTGTTTCCTCGGCCTGGACTGATTGCCTCTCCCCGTCATCACCTAGTTAAATCTGTGTTCGTTCTCCAAAATCCAGATTCAATTTAAGTCACTTCCCCTCCTCAAGCCTCATGGAGGGGGTGGGGACTGGGGCCAGAGAAGCTGGGGTTGAGCTGGGCAGTAGGACCTCCTACCCAGCTCCACCAGCCAGACTGGGCCCTTAGACCCACCTGTGGGGTCATGGTATTCAGAGTGGTAGGATGGAGACAGGGCTCAGCTGAGTTGAAGAGAAGGCCTAGGAGCCGCTGGCTTCGGCATCTGGCTGCTTGCACGGTGAGAGACAGGGCCAGGATGTCAGAGTTTCCATGGGAGCGGGCAGAGGCAAGCAAGCAGCTGAGGGAGAGAGTGACGCGGCCGGTAGGTCTCCCTGCCAGGTGGGCTGACTGGGTGTCCCCTCCCCATTCACCCAAGAGTCAAGCCTGGCCCCGGACTATAGCCCAGCTCCCCTGTGGACAGCTGTGTGACCTGGTTAAGGGCTGGCGACAGCCTGGCATCATGGTTGATTGAGGCAGAAATGGGGAGCTGGCCATTCAGGTTCCTGACTCTATCACCTCCCCACTCAACAACCTTCTGTGGCTCCCCAGTGCCTTCCAGAGGAATGCAAGCATGGCATTCAATTTTCCTCCCTAGGTTGTCTCAGCTCCTGCTTATCCCTTCAACCCCACAGCACTTCTGGATCTTCCCTGTATCTGCCGAGCAGCTTCCTACTGCCAGAAATTTCTTTTCTTACTTTGTCTGCCTTTCAGACTCCTACTCACCCTTCAGGATCCAGCTCCAATGTCTCTTCCTACATGAACCCTCCTGGGGAAACCCAAGGGGGAAGCAGTGTCCCCTGCTCTGTGTTCCCACAGCCCAAAGATCTTAGCCAATTGTGTAGTGGCCACTTGTCTGATGCCTGTCTCTAAATCAGGGCAGGGCAGGACATGGGACTGGGCCATTTCTGGGTCCCAAGGCCCAGCCTAGTGTCCCCCACACAGTGGGAGCTTCCCCAGGCAGGAACTCTAGCCTGTAGTGGGGGCCACCCCCGCCCAGGGCCTGCTATATAGTAGGGATTTCTCTATACGAACACTGGCACACAGAAGGGGCTTCCTCAGCCTGGGCCCTAGGACAGGAGGAACTCCATCGAGTCAGGGCCAGGCACCCTGTGGACATGGCTAAGTATGCATGAAATGAATGAAGGGAGTCACATCCTGAGAAGAGAGACTGAGGTTGGGGCCAATGTTCCAGCAGGGGCTCTTGGTGAGAAGCCCCTGGCAGGCACTGGGGTGGCTGTGAGTTAGGGCAGGAGGCTCCCCGGGCTCCTGGCGTCTTCCTCACTGTTTCTCTCTTTCGTCCTCAGGCCGCGCCAGTGCTGGGACCTTTAGAGGCCCCTCCAACCTGAAAGGTAAGCTAGATTTGGGGGCATCCAGCCAGGAACATCCCAGGCTGGATGAGGCCATTGCTGGCTGCTGTCTAACCTTGCTCCCTCCTGCTGCAGCGGAAGCCCCTCCCTGCCCCGGGATGTCCAACAGGCAGCCCCTCTTGCAGGTGACCTCAGCTCCCTGCGGCCTGGGCTTTAAAATCTCGGCCCAACTCGGAAGCAGCTTTTTCTCATTTGTGAACTATTTCTCCCTGACTCCTTGGCGTGGGCCTGTGTTTGCTTGGCCTGCCCGGGTGCAGCGGCCTGGCGGTGCTCCTGCCGGGCCCCCTCCCTGCCCAGCCCCTCCTGCCGCCGCTGCCGCTGCCGCCACCGTGTGGGGAAGCCACGAAGGCCCAGGAATTTTGGCAGGCATGAGGAGGCAGCGGGCGGCGGGTGGCGCTCCGGAAAAGGCTGCAAATGTGAACCAGAAGGCGAGGGATTGGCAGCGAGGAGGCCCTGCCTGGCCTGGCCTGGCCTGGGGCCTGGGGGTGGCTGGGTCTGGGGAGACCCTTCAATGTCCAGCCTGGTCAGAAACTCAGGGCCTCTGCTGGGAAGTGAGAGTGATGGCACCCGCTGAGGCCTGAGCCCTGGTGGGGAAGGGCCCATCCCCTGGCCACCTGCCTGAGGATGCATTGTTGCCCCGGGTCCTGCTCGCTGCTGGACCTCTTCTGGGTCATCTGCTCCCATCTGGTTATTCCTACCTCCCTGGTCCCTTGGTTACCCCAAGATGCTCCTCCCCAGGGGAGGAGTGGGGCGTGTAGTCTCAGAGGTGGACAGGCTGGGGGCCCAGGTGGTGTACCTAGTTGCCTGTGGGGAGGGAGGTTCAGCCCTAGCCCCTCCGGTCCAGAGCTGGGAAGGACTCTGGAAGAGCCACAAAGAAAACAAGGTCCTATGAGTGGCCACCCTGCAGGCTGGGCTGGAACTGGGAGCTGGGTGGTCAGAGGTCTGAAGCCAGAGCACCCAGGCTGCAGACTGTACTGAGCACCTACAGTGTGCCAAGCCCCAGTCAGGGATGAGGCGGGGGTGTGGGGAGAGGTGCCTAGGAGGAGCAGGTCCTACCTGAGGGAGGCAGGGAAGGCTGCTTGGAGGAGGAGGCATTTGAGCTGGGTCTTAAATGAGGAAAAAAATGTTTGCCTGGAGGAGAGAGACGGAAAGGGCAGTCCAGGCAGAGGAGAACACGCAGGTGAAGGCAGGCAGGTACAGGAGTGTCAGGGGTGCCGGGGCTCAGGGGTGCAGTGGGCTCCTCTCACCCTCTAAGCGTGGATGTTTGCCCCAAGGGTGAGTCTGTGGTCCTTATCCAGCCTTCAGGAACCCTGTCAGTGAAGCCCCATTTTTAAACAAAACATGTTTCTATTTTTTTTTTTTAGAGAGAGAGAAAGGGAGAGAGAGATAGAACAATCAATCATTGATCAGCTGCCTCCTGCATGGCCTCCACCAGGAATCAAGCCCACAACCTGGGCATGTGCCCTGACCGGGAATCGAACCGAGACCCCCTTAGTCCATGGGATAACACTCAATCCACTGAGCCACATCAGCCGGGCCGTGAAGCCCTATTTTTATCTACAGCCTAAGTCTCTCTCGAGTTCTCCGACCCACAGGTTCTCAGCCTCTTGCACACGCACCACAGAAATACCCCAGGCCCCCGTCTTCCTCGATGAGCTGTTTGCTCTGCTCTCAGTTTGGCGTGTTCCACCATCACCTGCCCCTCAGGGCCTGTTGAACCCTGACCTTCCTTCATGCCTCCTTCCAATGCTGCTTCCCAAATTGAGGTCCCCTAGGGTCTGGGAGGAGAGGATGTTGGGACTGTTGGTGGAACTGAAGCCTGGAGGGGTAGGCACTCCTGTCCTGCCATCTGCCCGATGATGAGGCGGCCCCCGGGCAGCCCTGCCCCAGCCTGCCACCCCCTCCCCACCCAGCTTCCAGATTCCAGGCAGCCCTTTGGCTTTGGAGCAGTCCTCACACCGGCACATTTAAATTTGAGGGGGTCAGCCCTGGCCAGTTTGGCTCAGCGGTTAGAACGTCAGCCTGCGGACCAAGGAGTCGTGGGTTCGATTCTGATCAAGGGCGCATAACTCGGATGCAGTTCATCCCCAGCCCTGGTCAGGGTCATGCGGGAGGCAACCAGTCGATGTGTCCCTCTCATGTCGATGTTTCTCTCTCTCTCCCTCTCTTTCCCTCCCTCCCACTCTATTTGAAGATAAATAGAAAAATATCCTCAGGTAAGGATTAAAAAATAAATAAATTTGAGGGGGTCAGAGTCTCATATCAATCCCAAGGACAGAGAGCTCGGCTCATGGGCACGGACCCACAGTGCCCATGCAGACCGCGCGGCTGCCCAGGCATCGCCAGGGGGTCAGACAGACCTGGAGTTAACACGAGTGTCAGGGCTGTAAATGCCGGTCTTTGGGAGGGTCCCATCGAGTGACCAGCAACTAGAAATTTACAGAGCCTGGAACTCAGACAGGGATCTAGGTACAAGCATACAGGATAGGACAGAGAAAGATAGGCAGGGTCACAGAGAGGAACAAATAGAATGGCACACAGGGATAGGAGGAAAGACACACCAAGAGATGCCTGACACACAGGCAGGTGAGGACCAGACTTAGTGACACAGAGGAAGGAAGGGACACAGATGGGCTTGGCACCTACCCACGTGGCTCTCTTACATGTAACTCTTAGATAGTGTGTCCCCCGCCAGTCATGATCTCAGGGCTTTGTGGGCTCACCATCAGCCTCTCTCCGTCCTTTTTTTTTCCCTCACCTGAGGATTTTTTTGCATTTTTCTTCAGATAGAGCGGGAGGGAGAGAGGGAGGAAGAGAGAGAGAGAGAGAAACATTGATGTGAGAGAGACACATCGAGCGGCTGCCACCCACACGACCCTAACCGGGGCCGGGGACAAACTGCAACTGAGGTACATGCCCTTAGCGGGAACCGAACCCGGGACTCACTGCTCTGTGGGCCGACGCTCTAACCACTGAGCCAAACCGGCCAGGGCTCTCCATCCTTTTTACCCAGCTCCCATCTTAATTGATTCACATCCTACTGAGTTTAAAGTATGCCTCCTACTCCAGGAAGCCACACGAGAATAACATGAAATTTATCATGTTGGTACTAGGGAGCCACTGGAGAATCTAGAGCAGGGGAGGACCATGGGCAGAGCTGTGCCAAAGTGTGGTCCACAGACAGGCAGGCAGAGATGCAGATGTTGGGCCCTACCCCACACCTACTGAATCAGGATCCCTGGGGGGCCGGCGGGGAGGAGGGGCTTGCTCAAGAACCGGTATTTTAAAAAACTGATGCCCACTGAAGTTTGAGAAGTGCTGTTGCAGTATCACGGAAGGCATTGAGGAAAACAGAGAAGCTGAGGGTGAGGGGTGGGGACAGCCTATTATGACCATCCAGGTGAGGGTTTAGCCATTTAATTTAACAAATCTTTATTGGGTGGCTGGGATGTGCCAGGCTCTGGGCTGCGCGTTGGGAGAACACAAGGTCTACATTAGGGCAGAGACTGTGGGGAAGGAGGAGAAGGAACAGAAGTGAGAGAAGCAGAGGAGACCGGATTGGGTTTGCGGGCAGAGGCACGGGGTGTCATGCACAGTTGTGCACGTTGGCTTCTGTACGAGGACACCCGGGAAAGGCAGTGAGTCGGGCCTGCGCAGGCTGGAAGGAGAGTAGCCTTTTCTGATTGTGCTGAGGCATTGTGTGGGCCAGAGGGAGTCCTTACTGCCCTGTAAGGAAGGAAGGGTCAGAAGTGATACCCGGATTTCTAGCCTGGGCTCCCGGGAGTAGGGGAGAAGCAAATGGAGAAGGTAATGGCAGCAGTTTGGGCGGAGGTGTCTAAGGGCCAGCCAGGCGAAAATGCTCAGCTTGTAACTGAGCACCAGAGTCTGGGCTCAGGGAGTGGTCGTAGCTGAGACAGATGTGGGAGTCCTGGGTGCTGGGATTGCTGAAAGCGGGAAAACGCAGGAGGAACATCCACATAGAGACGAGGCCTGAGCCAGCTCCTTGGGGAGAGCCTGGTCTGCAGGGCAGGCAGAGAGGAGTCTGAGGAGGACACTTTCCAAGAAGGAGGAGAGCAGGGTCACAGGCAAACTCAGTGCTGGAGAGAAGGAAGCCCCAGGGTCAGAGGGTGGGGAGTGAGCAGGAGTGGGGGTGCGGGGTAAAGACAGTTCTTTCAAGGAGCTTGGCTGAGAAGGGCTAGAGAGAGATGAGGGTGGCTGGGTTGGGGGTAGGAGTTAGGCCTGAGTGGACATGGCTGGAGAGGCTGGAGATGGGGTAGGTGAGGGAGGCGTCCACAGACAGTGAGAGGCCCTGAGGGAAAGGTGTGGAGGGGCCTGGGCCTGGAATGGCAGGCAGGACGCCCTTCATCTGGGACTCGGGAAAGGAGGGTAGGAAAGGCTGTCCATTTTCTACAAGCTGGGAGAGAGGTGAGGGGATTAGAGGCTCTGGAACCCTGGAGAAGTCTGGAGCTGCCCAGTTGGGCATTTGGGGGTGGGCACCATGCCCAACAGGTAAGGAGGGCAGTGTCTCTGTTCCTCTCCATAACTCCATCCTAGCAGGCTGTGACCCCTGGTCAGTTTCATTTCAGGAGTAGTCCGAGAAAAGGCCTAGGAGGCCAGAAAAAATTGCCTTTAGGGAACTTTCGCAAGGTCCTGGCCTTTGGCAGCAAGTCACCTAAATTTTGTAGGGGTTGGAGGAGATGTTGCTTTGCAGCAGGAAGAATTGAGGTTAGACTGAAGATAGAACTTCCTGGCCATCAGGGTAGCACACCTGGGGATGCTGACGGCTCAGATCATCCCAGGTAATCCTTTCTCAGATGAGGATACTGAGGTTCAAAGAGGTTAATTCACTTGCCCAAGATCACCCAGCTGGTGAGTAGTTGGGCTGGGATGGGAATCCAGGGGCTGCCGGGACCTAGGAGGGCCTTGAGGGGCCAACCGGCTGGACCCCTGATAGGGAGAGGCTGAGCAAGAAATGCTGCTCACCTGTTGAGGTGGCAGAGACAGGGCTGGAGACAGAGACACAGAAATGAGTCAGGGCCAGAGACCCAGGGAGAGAGCAGAGAGCTCGGCTGGGAGAGTGGGGAGACAGGAGGCACCGGGGGAGCAAGCGGGGCAGCCGATCCCGCAGAAATGTCTCCACAACAGGAAGTGTCTCATAACATACCTGTGGTTTGGCCAGGCCCTGGGGCTGCCTGCGCGCTCCCCACTGCTCCCTCAGCTGCAGCCGCCTGCCCGTCTGGGGTTCAGGGCTTGGAGCCGAAGGACCTGCGCACCACTGTGGTCCATCCACCCACCCGGGAGGGGGCGCTGCCAGGGCCACACCAGCACGGTCCACTGGGAGACCGCTCCCTCCGGCCCCTCTTATGATCTGGACCTCTGACAGCTCATCTGTGAAATGGGGTGGGGAGTGTGCAGGCCTTTAAATTCCATACGGTCACCTGGGCCCCCTCTGCTGGTCACCCCGGGGACAGGCCCCTTTGAGAGAGTCGAGGTTGGAGGGGAGCGGTCACAGTTAGCTGATGCCGGGTCCCCTCCAGCAGCCGCGCGCGCGCGCGTGTGCGTGTGCGTGTGTGTGTGTGTGCGCGCGTGGTGTGGGGCGGGGGTCTGCATTCATGCCACTTTTTCTTCCTGCCGGGGCCTATTCCCCACCCCCTCGGTCTGAAAGACCCCCGGAGCACTCCCGCTCCCAGCCAGCCTCCTTGGCCGCCCCAGGAGGAGGCCCAGGCTGCCACAAAACGCTGACTTGGACAAAATGCTGTTTTACGGGGATTTGTTGAAAAGGGGGGAAATCCCCGTTAAGGACTTGCAGCTGTCCAAACACAGCGTACAGCGTCCACCCTGCCGCCGCCACCGCTCAATCCCCTGAATCAGCGTCTCCTTCTGCACCCCACCTCGTGCCCCTGCCAGCCCAGCCCCTTCCCAGCTGCCCTGGCTCCTGCCTTCCTTCCGAAGAGGTTACCAGAGAGGGTGATGGGTCACACAGCAGACGGGCTTGAGCCTCAAGGCCCTCCCACCATTCCTCTGGGGGGAGGAGGGGGCAAGGAACAAGGGAATGAGTCCTTCTTCCTTTGCACCCCTGTTCCCTGGGTAGGCTGTTCGTAGCTGAAGTTCTTTGACAGGCCATGGGACCATCCTCACCTCTTTCCTTCTGGCCTGGGGCGAGGGAAAATGTGTGTGTGATGTGTATCTGCACAAAGTCTGAGGAAAGGACTGAGTTATTGGCGAGATCTTTACATTTGACAGTGAACTGAGCTCATCAAACATTTATTGAGCATCACTGCTTGCCAGCCAAGGCCTGTGCTGGGCACAGAGGAGGGGGTATGTGGCGGGTAGAGAGAGCAGAGGAGCCAGAGAGAAATAAGAGCTGAGATGGGGACCTGCAGGCATCAGGGCGTCCAGGAGGCATCCAGTAGGTTTCCCCACATCCAGGAATGAGTGAGAGGTAGGTGGTGGAGACGCCCTGCAGGGAACTGAACGTGCAGAGGCCAGAGAGCTTTGGGGAGCCTGGGTGTGGGGGGAGGGGTGGCAGTGAGAAGGAGGCTGGGGGCTCAGAGGTGCTCAGGCACCCTGGCTCTGATGGTGGCTGGGTTGGGAGGCAGTCTATCCCACCTGGCTGCTGCGTGGTACCATTCCAGGGCATCATTTCTCTTTGCAGCCCCTGGAACAGGCTCGGCACCTCTTCTCTCTGCCATGCATTCGCTCCCATCCCCCAACCCTCACCCGGACTGGCACATGCCAGCCTTCCCTCTAAGAGCTGGAGTAATCTTCCCCCCTCAAGCCCACAGGTGGCTTGGAGCCACACAAGAGACTCTTTTTAAAATATATATATATATATATTTTCTTTATTGATTTGAGAGAGAGAGGAAGGGAGAGGGAGAGAGAGAAACGTCGATGAGATAGAACATTGATCAGAACTGGCAACCTCCTGGTATAGGGATCAACACTCAACCACTGAGCCACACGGTCTGGCCCGGGCCGCACGAGAGACTCTTTTTCTCTGTTTGCTTCTCTATCGCAGTCTGGCTTTTGCTCTCTGGCTGTCTTCTCCTATCTCCCCCAGGATGTCACAGTGGTTAAGAGCTCGGGTTCCTTACAGCCCTCTGTTCAAATCTGGCCCCACTCTAGACATCACTGTGCTTCTCTGAGCTTCAGGGTCCTCACCTACAGAAAGGAATCACAACAGCTCCTCTCTCCCAGGGACCAGGTGGGAGTTACATCACATATTGAACATGAAGTACCTAGGCAGGTGCATGACAGGAGGTCCGCGTGCTCAGTGGGAGCTGTCATTTCCCCAGACACTTCTCACTGCAGAGGAAGCACCTGCTGGGGGTTCCAGCAGCTGACCTGTCCCACCTCAGTGCAGGAGGTGCTGGGATGGGGCACGCTCAGGAAGCCAGAGGGGCTGAGGCAGGGACGCTCCCTGGAGAGCCCCATCGCCAAGGAGGAATGAAAGGTGGGGAGCTTGTCGGGGGCCCTGCCCCGACTCCTAATGAGACTTGGGGCTCTTCCTTAGCACCCTGCCTGCCTGTGCTCCTCCATAGTCCTCCCAGCTGAGCCTGAGGCTGCCTGTCCCCTCCATCACCCCCCACTCCCAGTGAGGCCTTAGCTCAGGTCCCCAGAGCCAGGCTGTCCTGAGTCCTTCTGTGGTGGTGCCTTGACCTTTTGACCTTGGCCTCTGGCCCACTCAGGCCAGAATGGCTCACTGCCCTGCCCCTGCTTCCTGCTGCATGCTCTGCCCCCTCCACCTGCTCCTGCCCCCGCTGCCGGCACCAGGCAGAACATTCCGGTCCTGTGGGTGTGTCAGCTCTGCTCCCCCTTCACCTCTGTGGGCCCCCAGCTCAGGTGCCAGTGCAGGAGGGCCCTTTTCCTGCTCAGGAGAGGTGGGATGGTGAGGTGGTTAGGGCTGGGGCTCAAAGGTCAGACTTTCTGGGTTTAGGTCCTGACTGCACCGTTTTCCTTATCTCCAAAACAGGGCTAGTGCCTGGCTGGGTAGCTCAGTTGGTTAGAGCGTCGTCCGGATACGCCAAAGCTGTGGGTTCGATCCCAGTCAGGGCACATACAAGAATCAACCAATGAATGCATCAATAAGCGGAACAACAAAGCAATATTTCTCTCTCTTTATCCCTCTTCCTCTCTCTTTCTAAAAAATCAATCAATAAATTAAAAAATAATTTAAAACAGGGCTAGCATGCTTTACAGGGCTGAATGTGGCTGGGATGTAAAATGTTAGGGCAGTGCCTGGCTAGAGCCTCTGTCGGCAGGACTGAAGGCCAGGCCTACACGGTCAGCTTCATGAGTCCTGGTGTCAATCATACGGCAGTTAGAGCAGGGGGCCCATGCTGAGGGCAGGCTCTGGACAAGATTCCTGCAGTCTAAGTTTCTGTTTCAGGGTCTATTAAATGAGGATATAAATGAGCCTCGGGGTGGGGGAGGGGTCGAGAGGATTCCGTGAAATGAAGCCTGCTAGGCCCTGAGCTTGGGTTTGGCTCGTGGGGAGCCATGTAAGTGGCAGGTGTTACTGTCAGGCTGAGGCTCAGGGAGGCTGTGTGAGACCTATGCAAGGTTACAGAACAGGTTGATGGCAGAGCTGGGGTTTGAACCCCAGAGCTGGGTTGGCAGCTTCACCGACCTTCTCCGGAGCCCCACACTCATTCCTGCAAAGCTCTGCATGATACTAAGTGTAGAGAGACATCGAGCTGCAGCTCCAGATGCACCAGTTACCAGGGAGGGCTCTGCTCCCCAGTTGCAGCCCAGTGTGCAAAACCCTCTCCTCCAAGCCCCTCCAGGGGCCAGGTGCTGGGCCCAGGGGCCCCTGGGTGGGGGTGAAGGGAGCCCAGAGCAGAAATCTGAGGGGAAATGGGACTTTCCTTGGGTGTGCAAAATGCCATATAGTCCCCCATTCAAATATTGATGGGTGTCCGCTGTGAGGCAGACACACTATCTCTAATCGTCACAGTAGTCCTAGAAGCAGGTTGTTAGCACAGTTAAATATATATATATATCTTGCCCTGGCTGGTGTGGCTCAGTTGGTTCTGTGTTGTCCCATGCACCAAAAGGTTGCTGGTTTGATTCCCCATCAGGGCACAAGTCTGGGGAGGGTGAAAGCAGGAGGCAGCCGATCAATGTTCCGCTCTCACATTGATGTTTCTCTCTTTCCCTCTCCCTTCCTCTCTCTATAAAAATCTAAAAAAAAAACAAAAAACAAAAAACACACCATCTTTATTGGGATATGATTCATGTATTATATAATTGGCCCATTTAATGTATATGATTCAATGGTTTTTAATAATATATTCAGAACTGTGCAACCATCACCACTATCAATTTTAGAACATTTTCATCACCCCTAATAGAAACTCTGTCTCCATTAGTAGTCGCTCCCCATATCTCCCTACCCCCACCCTAGGCAACCACGAATCTACTTTCTATCTCTATGGATTTACCTGTTTTGGACACTTCATATAAATGAAATCATATAACATGATTTTGTGACTGGTCTTCACTTAGCATAATGTTTTCAAGATTTGTCTGTATTGTCGCATGTTATCAGTACTTCATTTCTTTTCGTTGCTGCATAATATTTCATTGTATGGATATACCACACTTTGTCCGTTCATCAGTTGAGGCACATCTGTGTTATTTTTACTTTATGGCTGTTATGAATAATGCTGCTATAAACACTTGCATACCTCATTTTGTGTGGGCACATTATCCCACTTTAAAGATAAGAAACAGGTTCAGAAGGAAGCCGCTTGCCTAAGCTCCCCCAGCTGGTGAGCAGAGGACTCAGCTGGCTGTCCCCATCTAGAGCCTGTGCTTCTCTGCACCCAGGAGCTGAGCTAGCTGTGACAGAGCTAGGTTGGGACAAAATGGAGTGAGGGGTTAACTTTATGGAGGAAGGGGTGACAGCTTCCCTGGGCTTTGAAGGATGAGTAGGAGAGGGAAGAACAGTGCGGGTGGAGAAACAGCAGGTGCAAAGGCCTAGAGGTGTGAGACTGCCTGGTGTCTGGGAGCCATTAGGAGTCCTATGTTACTGAGGCAGAGATCTGGAAGAGGGAAGCAAAGAAAGACACAGGAGGTGACAGGGTTGGAGACACAGATTAGATTTAAAAGGACTTTATATCTGCACTGGCCTGTGTGGCTCAGTTGGTTGGGCATCGTGCTTTGCCCTGAAAGGTTGCCAGTTCGATTCCCAGTTGGGGCACATGTCCAGGTTGTGAGTTTGATCCCTGGTGGGGGACATGCAGGAGGCAGCCTACTGATGTTGTGCTCCATGTTTCTCTCTCTTCCCCTCGCTTCCTCTTTCTCTAAAATTCAATTTAAGAAAATCTTTAGCCCTGGCTGGTTTGGCTCAGCGGTTGGAGCGTCAGACTGCGGTCCAGAGAGACCCGGGTTCGGTTCCCGCTAAGGGCATGTGCCTCGGTTGCAGTTTGTCCCCGGCCCTGGTTGGTCGTGCAGGTGGCGGCCACTCGATGTGTCCCTTTCACGTCAATGTTTCTCTCTCTCTCTCTCTCTCTCTTCCCCTCTCTCCCTCCCACTCTACCTGAACAAAAAAATGGAAAAATGTCCTCGGATGATGATTAAAAAAAAACAAAACTTTAAATAAAAGGCCTTGCCCTGGCCTGTTTGGCTCAGCGGTTAGAGCGTTGGCCCGCAGACCAGAGAGACCCCGGTTCGGTTCCCGCTAAGGGCACGTACCTCAGTTGCAGTTTGTCCCCAGCCCCGGTTGCGGTTGTGTGGTGGGTGGCAACCACTCGATGTGTCTCTCTCACATCGATGTTTCTCTCTCCCTCTTCCTTCCTCTCTCTCTAAAATCAATAAAGGAAAAAAAAAGGCCTTTATATCCTTTCTTCAGGAAACTAAGCTATAAATATGCATGCTTAATTAAGTATATATCAGTGAGAGTAGGTTTACTTCAAATCAATGTCTAGCCAATGAGTTATATTTTAATGTACCTCATCGAAAGACAGTGCCACATCACATTGTTCCATAAAGTATGGCCATTTTCATTTCAATCATCGTAACACAGGAAAACAGATATTTCCTAGGTGATTTCTGAGTTTCTCCCTTAAAGGACTAGTACATTGGTTTGCATATGTCTCTGTGGTAGGGATAATATTAATATGTGTGTTGCTACCTATTTAAGACTAAGCGCATCTCACGTTGATACCAGGCCACGGTTTACCACTCTTCTGCCCAGTGTACTGAGTCAGTGGCTGAGGGTAGTTCCATGTTCCAGCTGTAGACTTTGATAGCTTCAGTAGGATGTGACTCTATTCAGGTCCTTCCAGCCTTTTGTTTTGGATTTTTAGTAGGGTTCAGTTGATGTGGTAGTCAATTTCTTTTGCACACAGGAAGCTTTATAAAATTTTATTCATAAATCTCCTATTTTGAGAAGCTGTTTTGCATATGAGAAGAACACTGTTGAAATAAAACAATATTTTCCCAGAAACTAAAGCTTTGTATATTGATCTAGGTGATTCTGAAAGTTAAAATTTTAAATGCTCGAATGTTATTGTTAATTGTACTATATTATGTATTCAATAGGAAATCATAGTTTATCAATAAAAATTAAAATTCCCATCTTGGAAAATAAAAGGCCTTGAATGCCATGCTAAGCACATGGACTTGATCCTGAAGGCAGTGGGGAGCCCCAGATGGGCATCAACATAATGTGAAGACAGATCTAAGGCAAATCCCAGTTCTGCTTCCTAGAGACCTGTTCTTTAGTTTTGTTATCTGGAAAATGCAGACGACAAGAATAATACCTTGTTTAAAGTGTTGGGGGGATTGAATTCCTATCTCTGGAGAGCTCATCCCAGGGCCTGGCAGAGTGCCAGCCCAGCAAATTAGGTAGTAAGTGCTATCGTCATCAAAGGGTGTTGAGCAAGGGCTGCCAAGGTCAGATCTGTGCTCTGGGAGGGTGTCTGGCTGCAGAGTGACTGGTCTGGGGGAGGCTGTTGTCCAGGGGAAGGGGCCCAAGACAGCAATGGGAATGGAGAGCCATGGGCAGGCTTAAGGGAGGTTTAGGAGATAACTTCTGCAGACTCCGAGACTTTGGGAATTGCTTGTGAATAATATCTAAATTCTGATCATTTTGTGAGCCCCTGGGCCTGGTGCCAAACCACCCAGGAGCTGGCTTGATGGCCCCTCTCGGTTCCTCCCTGCAGCACGCTCGCGGACGCCATGCGGTGGGCTCTGACGTCCCTGTCGGTGCCGCCACCTACACTGCTGCTCCTGCTGCTGCTGCTGCTGCTGGGGTGCGGGCCGCGGGCGGCCACTGGCGGCGGGGCCGGCGGGGCCGCGGGCTACACACCGGTGAAGTACGTGCAGCCCATGCACAAAGGACCCGTGGGGCCGCCCTTCCGCGAGGGCAAAGGCCAGTACCTGGGTGAGCACCTCCTTGCCCCCCCCTTCCCCCCCAGCGCCTCGGACAGCTCCTGACCCCTCAGCTCCCTGCCTCCCGACCTGCATCTCAGGCTCCTCTCAGGCACCTCCCCCGTCCCCACCCCACCCTAGGTCACAGCCCTTCAATCTCCACCAAAGATCCCATCTCCACTTTCTTCCTGATGCTGGTTCAGGGCCTCCCACCCCTCTAGGGCTGGGAAACCGCTAGCTGGCAGTGGGGGTCTTTAGTGGGGTAGAGGAGGGACGGGAAGGTCTATGGGGAAGTTGGGAGGGGGGCGGTTCTGCTCCAACTGGCTCTACGGAGGGCTGCTGGCGCCACCTGGCGGTCATTCCACTCTAGGTCATGCAGGGATGAGAGGTTCCCCAAACCCTTAGGGATGACCCAGCTTGGGTAGGTTGGATGCTAGAAGCCCTGGGTGAGGACATTCTGAAGCCCCCAAGATTGCCACTGGAACCGCAATAAATTCCATCTTCAGTGAGAGCAGGGCGTGGTCTTCATGAACAGATACAGAGCCTTATCTTCTCCCAATGCACCCTATACTGGTGTGGGGAGGGGGTAGATGGGTCCACTGTACCCACTGAGCAGGCCCCTGACTGCCCCTTCTATCTTTCTTTCTCTTAGAAATGCCTCTGCCGCTGCTGCCAATGGATCTGAAAGGAGAGCCTGGTCCCCCTGGGAAACCAGGGCCTCGGGGGCCCCCTGGACCTCCTGGCTTCCCAGGAAAACCAGGCACTGGAAAGCCAGGGCTACATGGGCAGCCTGGCCCCGCCGGCCCCCCTGGCTTCTCCCGGATGGGCAAGGCTGGTCCCCCAGGGCTCCCGGGCAAGGTTGGACCACCAGGGCAGCCAGGGCTTCGTGGGGAGCCAGGGATACGAGGGGACCAGGGCCTCCGGGGTCCCCCAGGACCCCCTGGTCTCCCTGGGCCCTCAGGCATTGCTGTTCCTGGGAAACCAGGCCCCCAGGGGGTGCCAGGGCCACCAGGATTTGGGGGGGAGCCAGGGCCCCAGGGGGAGCCTGGGCCCCCAGGTGATAGAGGCCTCAAGGGGGATAATGGGGTGGGCCAGCCAGGGCTGCCTGGGGCCCCAGGGCAGGGTGGTGCCCCTGGACCACCTGGCCTTCCTGGTCCAGCTGGCTTGGGCAAACCAGGTTTGGATGGGCTTCCTGGGGCCCCTGGAGATAAGGGTGAGTCTGGCCCTCCTGGGGTGCCAGGACCCAGGGGGGAGCCAGGGGCACTGGGCCCAAAGGGGCCCCCTGGGGTAGATGGTGTGGGGATCCCAGGGTCAGCAGGGGTGCCAGGGCCACAGGGCCCAGCAGGGGCCAAAGGGGAACCAGGGACCCGGGGTCCTCCTGGCCTTATAGGCCCCACCGGCTATGGGATGCCAGGACTACCAGGCCCCAAAGGGGACAAAGGCCCAGCTGGGGTCCCAGGGCTCTTGGGGGACAGGGGTGAGCCAGGTGAAGATGGGGAACCAGGGGAGCAGGGCCCTCAGGGCCTTGGGGGCCCCCCTGGACTTCCAGGGTCTGCAGGGCTCCCTGGAAGACGTGGGCCCCCTGGGCCTAAGGGGGAGGTAGGGCCTGGAGGACCCCCAGGAGTGCCTGGCATTCGGGGTGACCAGGGGCCTAGTGGCCTGGCTGGGAAACCTGGGCTCCCAGGAGAGAGGGGACTTCCAGGGGCCCATGGACCCCCTGGACCAACTGGGCCCAAGGGCGAGCAGGGTTTCACAGGTCGCCCTGGGGGACCAGGGGTGGCAGGAGCCCTGGGACAGAAGGGTGACTTGGGGCTTCCTGGGCAGCCTGGCCTGAGGGGCCCCTCAGGAATCCCAGGACTCCAGGGCCCAGCTGGCCCTATTGGGCCACAAGGTCTGCCAGGCCTGAAGGGTGAACCAGGCCTGCCAGGGCCCCCTGGAGAGGGGAAAGTAGGGGAACCTGGCATGGCTGGGCCTACAGGGCCCCCTGGAGTCCCCGGTTCCCCAGGACTCACAGGCCCTCCTGGCCCTCCAGGGCCTCCTGGTCCCCCTGGCGCCCCTGGGGCCTTCGATGAGACTGGCATCGCCGGCCTGCACCTGCCCAATGGTGGTGTGGAGGGCGCTGTGCTGGGCAAGGGCGGCAAGCCGCAGTTTGGGCTGGGAGAGTTGTCAGCCCACGCCACACCTGCCTTCACCGCTGTGCTCACCTCGCCCTTTCCTGCCTCAGGCATGCCTGTTAAATTTGACCGGACTCTCTACAACGGCCACAGTGGCTACAACCCAGCTACCGGCATCTTTACCTGCCCTGTGGGCGGGGTCTACTACTTTGCCTACCACGTGCATGTCAAGGGCACCAATGTGTGGGTGGCCCTGTACAAGAACAACGTGCCAGCCACCTATACCTACGATGAGTACAAGAAAGGCTACCTGGACCAGGCGTCTGGTGGGGCTGTGCTCCAGCTGCGGCCCAACGACCAGGTCTGGGTGCAGATGCCCTCGGACCAGGCCAATGGCCTCTACTCCACCGAGTACATCCACTCGTCCTTTTCAGGGTTCTTGCTCTGCCCCACATAACCCGTGGGGCCCTGCTGCCCAGGCCTCCTCCTCTTTAGTGGTAGCGAGAACTTCTCAGTTACAAAGAACCTGCATTTAAAGAAAATCCAAAGGCTGAACAGAGGTGGGAACAGAGGCAGCCATGGCCTTGGCCTTGGCCCAAGGAGACTGACTTGGTTTCTCCCTCCATGCAGGCTGAGGTTGTCTCTGGAAGAGGCTGGCCTGAGTTCCTCCTCTCCCCCAAATGTCTGTGCAGTGTCGGGGTTGTGGCCCCATTCCTGCCCTGCCTGGCCTGCAGGCAGGGCTCCAGGACACTCGGTCCAGCTGTCGGAGACCCCTGCCCCCTGTGAGTCCTGGGCTCTGCTGGGTGGTGAAAGACGCTGCTTCTCTGTGAGTCAGAGCTAGAGGGGACTGAGCTCCCCTATCCATCCCCTTGGAGGGACATATTCCCAAGCCCTGCCCTTCCTGTTGGCCCCCAGATGGTACTTGCTCAAGGAGTGAGGCATAGCCTCCCTCAGTTCTTGGCTGGGGCTCTTCCAGCTTCCCTGGGACCTCCAGCATATGATGGTGGGTCCCCTGAAGAGTTTGTTTCCCTCCAGGGGAAAGGGAGAGGAGGGGGCCATGTGGACACCGTGCCAGGACTGCAGTCCCAGGGGTGATGCTGTGGCATCAGGCATGTACAGGCGCATGGCCATCCCCCTCTCATGGCGCCAGCCGCAGCCATGGGGAACGGTGGTTTGTGAGGGGTGGGGGCATGGGGCTGGGGCAGGAATGGCAGGTCTTCACATGCATCTCTATCTCCTAAGCTGCCCCCTCCAGCTCTGGCTCTGTTCAGCAAGAGGGCAGCTGCCCAGGCCCCTGGGGAGGCGCACAGGCAGGCACTAGGCAGAGTCAACTATCAGCGAACAGGAGTATTCCTCTCTTTATCTCCTTTCACCTTCTGGGAGGAGGGCTGATTTTCTTATACAGAATTGAAAGGGATCCTTGACATCCCCAACACAAGTATCCCCAAAGCACAGCCTCTTGTTTGGCCCTCAGAACAAGGTGCACACAAGCTCGGGATGAAGGCTCCGCCTGGTTTTCCTTAATAAGAACCACATGTATGTATGTATCTACTAAAAGGGTTAATCTGGGGGGGGGGGCTTCCTCTCCTCCCACCTCTGGTTCCAATTTCCTGTTCTAAGCGGGATTAGGGCCTAGGAGGCTGAGGCTCTGGGAAAAAGGGTGCCAACAGACTCCTTTGAAATGAGTTGTTTCTGGATGTTTCTGCCACTTTCCCTAATCAGAATTCCCCTGCAGGAAACAGGCAGGATACCCCTCCTCTCTCCTCCCCTCCCCTCAGCCCCTAGTTCAAGTTGAGTGGATAAAGCTGAGATTAGTGCGGGGGTAGGGGCGGTGGACACTCTTGCCCATACAAGGGCAGCCACTCTCCCAGTGGCTTGGGCCTCTCCTTCAGCCCTCCCTAAGTCAGCTCACCGCCCTGGACCAAGTGTGAGCCTGGGTCAGTCAACTTGACCTGGTTGTGCTGCTCCAGTTCTGGCCCCACCAGACCATCCGTGCTGACTTCTGACTCTGAGCTGTGGTTCCTGCAGGCCCCTTGCCAGTCCTCCTCCCCACGACTTCTCCCAACAAAGCAGACCATTTGACTGCTCATGCTAACTTTCAAAAGGAAAAAGGAAAACCTAAATCTGCCCAAGTGACACTTTAAGAACAGGTTTTGGCTGGGGTTCATGGTGTTCTCACTCCCCAACACCCCAGAGAGCTGTCTCAAACCATGCCTGGTGGGCCCTTTGCTCAGCCTCCTTCCTGGGTCAAAACCACCACTGTCTGACCTGTTAGGGAGGGGTTCCGATGGGAAGAAATTCACCAGCTCCCATTCAGAACCCAGGGCACTAAGGAGGGTATAGGGGAGTCAAAAAAGCTGTTTCACAAAAATGAGTTTCTGCTGTCACTCCTGAAGCCTTTGAGAGGGGTGATTGGTGCTTCCAAAATGTTATGTTCCAGGTGTTGTCTACTTAACTGACTTAGCTTTTTGATAAATGATGTCAGGTTTTAACAATGAAAACTACATTACCTTGTGCATTTTTATATTCTGATTCATTTTTTAAGATTAAGGTTTAAATGTTTTCCATTAGTAATTTCACTTCTAACTTGGTAGAAGAAGCTTAGTTCTCTACATACCTATTATGTGCCCTGTGTCTCAGAAGATTCGGAAAAAATGCACTTGGGAATCAAAGAAAATGGGACTTCTTTTTGAAAAGAGAAACAATGGTATTGACTGTATTGACACAGCCTCAATAAAATCTGTTGTGTAAAACAGCACAGTGCTGAGATTGGCATTGATGCAGAGGGGTCTCAAGACTGAATTTTATAAGGCATCCAGGGAGCTTGCTGGGGCTCTCGCTCTGTGCCCTCAAGGAGCTTCCCAGCTACGGGTCCTGTCACATCAGAAACACTCAATGTTCCTAAGCTGTCGAGGCTCTGCACCAAGTAAATGCCAAGAAGCATTTTAAGAAACCAAAGTAAGCAGTGGCTGGAGGTGGGGAAGATGGATCAAGCTTCCCTGGAACATTCCTGCAAGCTCTCAGGGGTAGTGGAGCATGACAGCTGGCTCAGGATCCCAAGGGCCAAGTTTCAACATATGATACAAATTATGAATGAAATCATGAATCTCTGCTTTTGTGGGCGGGGCTAGTGCCAGGCCCAAATGTTTATAGCAGGGCCGGTGGAGATGTCCTGGGCAGAAAGAACCTGCCCCACAGCTTGCCATGGTTGGCATCTAGGGATCTGTCCCTAGCTGTGGGGATCGGGATGACATATCTGAGACGAATCCATGCCTGCAAAGTCCTGTGGTTTGCCCAGTAGGGCAGAACACTACCTTGGCTGAGAGAGCAGACCTGCCCAGCAGTCCTGAAACCTCAGGTTAGCTGCAGAGGGCGTGCTTCTCTCCCCCAGAGCTGGAAGGATGCTCAGAGAATGTCTCTGATGTTTGATGGAGGTGTCTCCTCCCTTTCAACTTTCCTTTCTTTGAAATGGATAGTGTGCAGAACATCCCAACAGGCCAAGGCCTTTGACTAGCACCCAAGATGCAGGATGAGGCACAGCTTTCAGTCCACCCAGGAGGCACCTTCCCCACCCAAAGGTTGGCAGTCCAGTGATAAAAGGTGTCCTCTGCTCCCTCCTACAGGCTTCCTGATTTTGGCCTGGCTGGGCCCTACCTGGGGAGCAACCTATGAAGTCAGGCTCTGAGAGCAAGAAAATCTGGCTTGTTCCCTGTCCCCTGTCTGGGTCACTCTGAGTGATCTCCAACAGGAAAAGACACCACACCATGCCTACTCTGCCCTTCCTGGTTGAACAACCCAGCTAGCTGAAAGAACTGGAGGCATTTGCCCCGACAACCCAGCGGCTCATCACCTTGGGATCCTAGCTCCTACGAGAGTGCAGCCCAGACAGAGAGGCACTAGGCACAAAAGGTCAAGCGGGGAGAATCCATTCAGGGCAGAGGAGAAACAGAGGAAACTGTGGTGGGATTTACCGAAAACTGTTTATTGCTCTGTGGCTTCTGCTGGAAGCTGTTGACAAGCACTGCGACAGCCCAGGGCCAGGTGTGTATGGAGATAATGAGCTAGATCAAATGCCCATCTCCTCGATCCCAAGAAACCTGCTGCTCAGGGCCCTGCCCAGTCAAAGACAGGCTTTCTGGCAAATTGGCTAAATCCCAACAAGGAGAAATGATGCTACAGCAGATCATTTCCACCCCCCACAATTCCATGTCCTAGACAATAAAGGAAAATGCCACAAGTAACCCTCCAATAAAACCTGCCCTGGTTCCTCATGCCTGACTGAGGAGCCAGGGGTGCCCAAGGCTCTGCAGCAAGCCAGAAACCCAGCACCAGGGAGGCACCACTCCCTCACTCACTGTCCCAATGACCTCCCCCAGAGACCCCAGCCCCAGTGGTGCACTCCGCCCATGCTACAGGAAGACTGAGGCAGGGAGCAAAGCCTGAGGAAGCTCAGGGTTTCCAACCTGAGCTGTAGTTGATCCTGCTGGACATGGCGGAGCCCCAGCATGTGGGGCCCTCACAGACTCTGCTGGAAGACCCGGTGCAGGCTCTGGGCCAGGATGTCTGCCTCCTCATAGCCCTCACAACTTTGCTGCCAGCTTTCTGGCACCTGTTCCATCCCATAGTAGGCGCCAGCAATGGCCCCGGCCATGGTGGCAATGGTGTCTGTGTCCCCACCAAGTGAGATGGAATAGATGAGAGTCCTTTGAAGGCTATTGAAGGTAGAGGGGATCTCAGGGTCGGGCTCCATGCAGCGCAGGAAGCAGTAGATGGCGGTGGGCACAGATTCAAAGGCAGCAATGCCATTCCCTGTGGGGACACCGGATTATGGGAACTTGACCTTCCCTCCCCTGCATGCCCCTAGGCTTCCTGCCACTTGCCACAAGTCAACACTCTCAGCTACAAGCTGGGCTGTGACTAAAATCACAGGCTCTATAGTTAGACTACCTGGGTTCAAATCCTGGCTCTTCCAACTATTGGCTGGGTGACTGAAAAAGCTCCCTAATGACCAAGATTCCTGTATCTTGGGTTTGACTCTGTGCAGAATGAATCAGGTTAGGAACTTTCACAGGGCTCGTGTGAGGGTGAAATGAGACCAAACAGATAAAGCATTCTGCATAGTGCCCAGAACACATAAAAATGCTAGATAAATCAACGATGGTTATCAACAGCAGCAGTGAGAACTGGTGGCCAGCTGCCATTCCTGGGGATATTTATCTGTAAGGCCAAAGGCGCTGCAGCCCCAGGGCAAGAAGGCAGGCGCTACACTCACTCAATACCTGCCAAGGACCCTACGGAGCTGGCTCTGCTGTCACAGCAGCCCTGGGCAACAATGTGAGGCAGGTGTGACTCCTTGCTCCCCTCCCAGCCCTGAACCCAAGGCTGACCCTGAAGGATGACGGGTGTGGGGGGACTACCCACCTAGCTCAGACACCACCTCCTCTCTGGTCACCGTGTCCTGCTCTAGAAGCTCTCCAATCTTCTTCAGTCGGCTGGAGTATGGATGCTCCTCCATGCCCAACCTGTAGGTCCGGGACAAGATTGCAGGGAGGTTGGAGCCAGGCAAGGGGAGGGCCGTGTGGGTGGGCGAGGCGGGATATGGTCAGGCTGACACCCAGGCCTAGGTGTCCTAACAAGAAGTGGAAGAGGGCTGGGTGTGAGCTGCTCCATTCATTCTCTGGGACCCTGAGTTTTGCTTAAAGTACAGCCAAGGCAAAGGGACTCTCCCATCCCTCCCTAGGGTCTGCAGTTAAAGAAGGAAGGTTTCAGCCTTGGCCGGTTCGGCTCAGCAGTTAGAGCGTCGGCCCATTGACCAGAGAGTCCCGGGTTCGGTTCCCGCTAAGGGCACATACCTCGGTTGCAGTTTGTCCCCGGCCCCGGTTGGGGTCGTGTGGGTGGCAACCAGTTGATGTGTCTCTCTCACATCGATGTTTCTCTCTCTCTTCCTCCCTCTCTCCCCTCCTGCTCTATCTGAAGATAAATGCAAAAATGTCCTCTGGTGAGGATAAAAAAAAAAAAAAAAGCCCGGCCAGTGTGGCTCAGTGGTTGAGCGTCAACCCATGCACCAAGAGGTCGCCAGTTCAATTCCCAGTAAGGGCACATGCCCAGGCTGTGGGCCCAATCCCCAGTGGGCAGCATGCAGGAGGCGGCCAATCGATGTTCTCTCTCATTGATGTTTCTATCTCTCTCTCCCTCTCGCTCCCTCTCTCTAAAATCAATAAAGGAAAAAAAAAAAAGAAGGAAGGTCTCAGCTTGTGGCAACATGAGGACCCCACTCCACATGCATGCACACTCACAAACACACCCCCAGCCTCCTCTATCCCACATACTCACTCCCTGGCATCTGAGACGGACTGGGCATCACTCTCCAGCTCTTCCATGTGGCCCAGGAGTTGCTCGAGGAAGTGCTCACTGGACGACTCCCCCTGCAAAGCCAGGTGCACAGCCAGGGCCTGCAGGATGGCACCGTTGTAACCCAGGGAGGAGGCATGTGTCAGCTGGGCCGAGAGCCGGGCAAACTAGGGCAAAGGCAGTAGAGGCTAAGACCTGCTGTCACAGAACCCAGAGAAGGTGGGGGGAGGGGAACAGCCCAGAAGCCAGCCTGCCCAGACTACCTTCTGCACATCCTGGATGCTGTTATAGGCCAGGGAGATGCCAGCTACCCGCATGGCACCCCCATTGCCATAGGAGCCTTTCCCGTTGAACTGGGCCCGAGCAGGCTCATAGACATCGCGGCACTTGGGGCTCAGGAGCTTCTTGAAGACAGTGATTACTCCAGCACCATAACCCCTGTCAGGGTCTTTTTTGTACTCCTGAGCAAATCTAGGGGATGGAAGGGAGACAGGATAAGGGTTTCAAAGATGCCTGGCAGGGTTGGAAGAGAAGAAATCTGGCTGGTTTGGGACATGAGGAAGCCCTGGGAACCTAAGGAGCCTATAGCAGCAGTTCTATCATTTCCAGCTTGTGAAGCTGCAGTAGCCATAGAAACAGTTTCCTGCTGAGGGTAGGGGTCCTAGATCACTGCTCTGGTCAAGGGGTGCAATACCTCTGCCCACCTGGTTTACCTCACCCCAGGACCATCCCCCTCACCTGTGAGCCATATCCACCTCGTCGAAAGCCTCCTTGGACAGCAGGGACTGCACCAGGGCCCTGGCCATGGCTGTGTCATCTGTGTAGTACAGAGCTTCTGCAGGGACAGGGCAGGGGTGTGTGGGGGAGAGGAGTTGCAGGGCTCAATGGTGGTAGCTGTGGCCTCCCGTTCCTTCCTTTTACTTACTACTTCTAGAATGCCTTAAGTCAGCCTCTCACTCCCATCCAATTTCCTGGGCTCTAGGCCTTGGGATTTTTAGCAATACTGTATTTCGAGTCAGTGACCACGTTCTGCTGATTTCTGAAGGAAAACTTCCCACCTGCTTCTGGCTGCCATCACTGAAGCGCTTATCTTTATTTTATTATTATTAATTCATTTTATTTTAACTTAATTTCCAGTTATCTATGCATTCACTGTTTGATTCTTGTATGTGCCCTAACCAGGGATCGAACCCGCAACCTTGGCATATCGGAATGATGCTCTAACCAACGGAGCTGCCTGGCCAGGGCCTGCAGTTCTAGTCATAATATGACCTGCTTTGGGCCTCTCAAACCTCCTGTACATTCCCTACCTTCCAAACCAGCCTATATGTGCAGCCAGATTCTTCTTAAGAGCAGACCATCACTTTCCTTATCTCAGTCTCCAGCTCAAAATGGCTATCTGTTGCCTTCAGGATGAGGCCCAAATTCACTGCCTTGGCATTCAAAGCCCTCCCCCTTCACTCATCTTCTATCCTATCATCCCCCTACATATCCCCAGGACGAGTCTCAGAGCCTGGGTCAAGTCCTTCGCAGCTTGGGCTGCTCTCTTCCCTCCTCCTACCTGACTCCTTCCTCTAGGTGCCAGGAGTACTGCTCTGGCATTTCCAACACAGAACCATTGCTTATGTAGTGACTTCGCAAATAGGCCATAAATGGGCTAGGGATAGGGACTTGGTTTCACTTGAAGAGCTGGTTACAGAAAATGAAGCATACTCCTTAGCAAGCCCCATTTCCTGTTCCTCACATCCGCTATGCCACCCCCTCTCCATGTATCCCAAGCCCAAGCCCTACCCTTTCACTCTCAGAAGGCCCCACCACCTACTTCACTAGGAAGAAAGGCTAACAGGCCCCTTATCTACAGCTGCACTCTCCAGGCTCCCCTAGAGGGACAAAGTCTCTTCTTTAGTCCATCCCCAGCCCAGTTCCCCAGGACCTTGTTCTTTCTCTGTCCCCTTCTCCTGTGTCCTCAACCTCTCCCTATGTGGTGGAGCAGCACCCAATCTCCTTTCACTTGATCGCTGTACCATGCTTTCCCCCAGTAAACCACTTCTCTCCCATTTTCAGTCCATGAGATTAGGGCATGGAGCTAAAGCCACCTCTAGCCTAATCAGAGGGCACACCCTATTCCCTTGTTCGGGGATGGGCAGATGACCTAAGCCAGGGCAATGAGACTCCAGGGACTTTTTGTGGGGAACACTGCAAAGAGAAACTCTTCCTCTGCTAGAGCTGGGAGCTGCTGGGGGCCACCACCGGAAGAGTCTGCCAAAGGGAGTGAAGCTCACTGAGAAGAACGCAGATCTGAACAAGGACAGGAACTAGGTCTTGAGGAGGCAGCCTGAACCCCTGGATTTGGCCCCGCTTGAAGCCAGACCTACCTCTAGACTTTTCAGTTCCGTCAGCCAATGTGCTCTCTTTTTGTTTAGGCCATTTTATTTTATTTTTTCCTTTATTGATTTTAGAGAGAAAGGAAGGGAGAGGGAGAGAGAGATAGAAACATGGATGAGAGAGAACACTGATTGGCCGCCTCCTGCATGCCCTGCACTGGGGATTGGGCCCAAAATCTGGGCATGGGCCCTGACCGGGAATCAAACCAGCGACCTCCTGTTGCATGGGTCGACGCTCAACCACTGAGCCACACAGGCTGGGCTAGGCCATTTTGAATTGGGTTTTCTACCACTTGCATCCAAAGGGTCCAAAAACACCTTTCAACCTAAAACATGTTTTTCCCTTATCTTAACATCAAACCAAAATGAAATTAAAAACAGTCCCTACATCTTGTCTTCATCTCTCTCCTTCCCTTCATATCAAATCATACTCTATTTTCTCATTTTCTATTTCCTCCTAAACCCACTGCAATCTAACTTCCAGGCTTCAACCTGCTACTAAAAATGCTTTTCTAAACCCAGACGTCCTACTTAACCTCTCTACAGCATACCAGTGACCAGCATCGTCACCTTGAAATGTTCTCGGGTTATGTTGGTACTCATGCCCCCTGCTTCTCCTCCTATCAAACTGCTTCCTTCTCTAGCTCCTTTTCCTCCTCCAGGGTTCAGCCCCTTTTCCTTACAATACGACGTGCTAAGAAGAATCATCCACTGCTTGACCTCAGACATGATACTGGGCTGAGAGATCTGGGTGAGGAGATGACTGCACAAGGGGAGGGAGAAAAGGGGGGGTCTTTATAGGTAAAGGACAACACAGGCATAGACCTGGGCTACAGGAAGCATGATGGTGAGAGGAGCCCAAGCACGGAAAGCAAGTAGGGGTGTGTCAGATGAAACTGGCGGCGGAGGGAGGGCCGGCCTGGTAGGACACGCTAAGATCTTTAACGCTATCCTAAGGACAATGGAAAATCACTGCCGTTTCATGCGGGGGGGAGGCCGCCATACAATCTACGTTTTGAGAAGAGCACTCCCTGCTGTGTGGAGAATGGATGGGGACGCACTGACTCGAAACAACTGGGTTGAGACAGGTAAAAGCGGCAGGCCGTAGGAACTGGACTAGCGCAAGTGAGGAGAATGACGCCCAGGTTAGTAGCTGGCACCGCCGGGAGGGTGGTGCAGCCACGCTCCGAGCTGGGACATGTTCGGGGCAAGATGTGTGAAGCTGGAGCTCGGATCTGGCCACGCTGAGCCCGTGGTGGCCGCATGGGCCGTTCACATCGCAGATCTGGCCCCAGCCGCCCCACCGAGCCTGCCCTCGGACACACGCCTCTCGGGGCCGCGCTCCCACGCCGCCCTCAGGCCCTCACGGCGCCCCCTTCGCCCGCACGTCCCCCGGCGCGCCCGGCCCCGCCCACCTGTCCGCGCGCTCCCCGGCGAGCCGGGGTCCGGCTCCAGGCTCTGGACGTGACGCAGAACTGACGTCAGGTCGACGGTGTCTTGCGCCTCGTAGATGGCGCCCACGCAGTCCCCGAGCAGCGCGCCAGCCAGGCAGCCTCGGAAGCGGGAGAGGGAGCGGGCTGCCCCGGCCCCTCCGCAGCTCGCCGCCGTCATCGCCACCGCTGCCGCCATCCGCACGGACCCTTCACCACTTCCGGTGCGGCCGGCACGCGCCCCACGGCGCCGCTACGCCCCCCTCCCCTCACGCCTCAGCCCCACAGCGCCGCCTCGCGCCTCTGAGCCCCGGCGCCGTTTGCGGCCCGCAGCGCCACCCAGCGGCCCGGAGGCGCAGCTCCGCGTGCGTGGGACCACGCCGGGTTCCACAACGCTGGTTGGATTCCGCCAGGCCTCTACTTTTAGCCCCGGTTCTCCCCACCTGTAACCTGTGCGGGACGGCCACTAAAGGGTCCCGGAGGGGACGGCTGCCCTCCGGGTCCTGCCTTTATGAAGCCTCACTCTTTGTCCAGACACCCCAGCTCTCCCCTGGCAGCCCCAGTTCTTGGTCCCCACTCAGTTCTGGGCCTGTATCCCCAAACCCTCCCACTGTGATTCTAGCCTTCTCTGGGCCTTCTCTAGGCCTTCCCTAAGCATCAAGAGGGCAGGCATGGGTTTAGCTGGGGCAGATCTGATTAGAAACCATGCCATAGAGCCTGGCGTGTGGCTCAGTGGATTGAGCATCGTCCCCTGGACTGAAAGGTCCTGGTTCTATTCCTGGTCAGGGCACATGCCCGGGTTGCGGGCTCCATCCCAGTGTGGGGAATGCAGCAGTCAGCCTATTGCCATACAGCTAGAGCCCAAGGGGTGCTGGCCTAGACCAGAGAGGGGCTCCCTAAACAGAGAGAAGAAATCAGATTTGGAACATGGAGCTTGGGTGATGATGCTCACTATTTTTGCTCCTCTATTCACAGGAGGGCCAAACTCTCCACTGGCTACATGCAGGGGTAGCAGAAAACCTTTTAGACTGAGAAACCAGACATTTATTAGATTCATTCTCTCAACCCCTCTTCCTCCTCCATTTCCCACCTAACCTTCCCCTCCCTCCTCAGCCCCCAAGGCTAGGCCAACTCCAGCTGGCAGCTTTTGAGTGGACTCAGGGTACGGTTTGTGGTGCGGGTGAAGGTGTCCACCTCAGGCACGAACTTCTCAGCAGGCACAGTCAGCTTCCGACGAGTGTCCATACACTTGGTGTCCAACAACATGGAGTTGGCCTTGCAGGCAATGTCAGCCTGCAGCCGCGCCAGGTGCTTGTACAGGGCATCCAGAGCATCCCTGGGGAGGAGGCATTAACAACCCACCACCCCTGCATGACGCTGGAAGGTGAAGGAACAGAGGAAGCCAGCAGGCAGCAAGAGGCCCCATGGGTCGGAGGTGCCTCCCTGCCCCTTCTGCCCACTCCCCAAACCTACTGTGCTTGTGCCAGCTTCTGCTTCAGGGCAGCGATGGTTTCCTCTAACTGGTGAACCTCATCAGTGAGGCCATACTGTGCCTGGAGGCAGAGGTGAGGGTTGAGAGTCCCAGGTCAGCTGTACTACCCTTTAACCCATGGGCCTGGGTGCTGCCCTATGTCAGCACCCCTGCTCCACCAGGACACTTTAGCAGGGGGACAGTGCCCCACTGGGGTACCCTTGCACCTGGTCCCGGCAGAGTTCCACATTGGGCCGGTAGGTTCTAGACTCTAGCCGGGTATGGCATAGCTTCAGGTTTAGTAACTTTCTGTGCAGATCCTCCTCCAGGTGCCGGATGTCCTCCTGCAGCTCAGCGATCTCCTGCAAGGTCTGCAGGGGACACAGTGATTGGTCTCCACTGGTTGAACCCACCATGGTGCACCCAGGGCTTGCTGGATGGACATTGGGCTCCTCGCATAGCAGGAAGTCCAAGCCCCAGGGGACCAAATGGAGAAGGCTCACATTCTTCTCTTGCCACTTGAGCTCACTGTACACTTTCTCCATCTCCCGCAGCCGCTTCCTGAAGGCAAATTCCGTTGCAACTCTCTGGGCTTCAAGTTCATTGTTGGTCTGAAGGACAAGAGGAAGGCCAGGCAAGACAGGGTATAAGCTCATGACCATCTAAGGATGTCGCTCAAGTGAAGGATTGGGATGCCATATGGCCAACAGGGAACAAAGGATAAAGGCATGAGTGCACACTTGGGCCATCCATTAGCCATGGAGGAACAGGGTCAGGGGAGTGATCAGTCACCTCAGCAATAGTGAGGGCAATGGCCTCCCTCAGCTCTGTGGCTTCTTTCATCTCAGCCTCTGCCCGGTTCTTGTTGAACTGACTGAAGTCATCCCACTGTTGAAGTGAGGAGGAGCTACAGGTGGCAGGAAATACTGGGGTCATAAGAGTACGGCCACTGTGGGATGGGGGGAGGAGAGACTGATTGAAACACTTCTTACTTGTCAGGGACACGTGTGGGATTAATCTTCAGAGAGATGTTTGGGGACTTGAGGTTGAGAGAGAGGCAACCTCTGTCAATGTCCAATGTCTCCATTTTGTCCCTATGGTCAGAGTTGAGCTGCTGTCGGACTTCCTGTAGCAGGCTGGGGAAGGAACAGACTAGCTTAGAATCCATCCTTCCAAGGCCCCAGGACTTGGCTCCCATTGTACTGCGGGCCATCGAGGGATGGGGAGGCTGGAGTGACAATGGAACTGCCATTGCAGTTGAGACAAAGACCAGCGTAGTTGCATAAGCTCCTCACAGACAAAATTATGACACTCACGTGCTTACATACAACCACAGGGGCACACTGTTAGTTACACTCACAAAGGCTCACACATATACACTCACAATAGGGTACTCAGTCAGGGGTGGTGGCACATGGGCTTCATCTGCCATGCTTCCAATCCACTGACAATGGCTCTCTAGAGCAGTATTTGTCTAGGCAGTGGAAAAGGGCTACAATCAGTGGTTTCTGCCATGGGCACAGCAGGGACAGAAGGCAGCCCGAGAGTCAGCTGCTTGTCATCCACAGTACAAATATTCTATATTTAAGACACACAGCCTTTGTCTGACCGGTGTGGCTCAGTGGCTGAGCATCAACCCACGCACCAAGAGGTCACCGGTTCGATCCCTGGTCAGGGCACATGCCCTGGTTGCAGGCTCAATCCTCAGCAGGAGGCAGGCAATCAATGTTTTTCTTTTTTTTTTTTTTTATCCTCACCCAAGGACACTTTTCCACTTTTTGTTCAGATAGAGTGGGAGGGAGAGAGAGGAAGAGAGAGAAACATCGATGTGAAAGGGACACATCGAATGGCTGCCTCCTGCACGACCCAACCAGGGGCTGGGGACAAACTGCAACCGAGGTACGTGCCCTTAGCGGGAACCAAACCCAGGTCTCTCTGGACCGCAGGCCGACGCTCTAACCGCTGAGCCAAACCGGCCAGGGCTTGATGTTTTTCATTTCTCTCCCTCCTTGTCCCTTCCTCTCTCTCTCAAAATCAAAAAAAAAAAAAAAAAAAGACAGCCTTCAAGTGCAGGTGAACATGAGGATGACACGTCTCTCCCTTACCAGAGCTTCTTGAAAGCCTGGCTAATCTTCTGTTGCAAGGCCTTCTTGGTGGCATCAATGACCTCCACCTCTTTGTGCAGCTCTTCCTCCACAGGGTCCTTCACCACATCAATGTCGCGCCGACTGTCCCGCAGGGTCAGGCACTCAGTTGCCACATCCAGAGGCAGGTTCTTGGCTTGCAGGTTTTGCTCTGCTGACTCTTTCATCTAGAAAAGAGAAGGAACTGGTGGGCCATTCATTGGGGCAGCTCTCATCCCCACTTTAACATAGGGGTCAATGAGTGACTCAGATGGACATGCCACCAAATACCCCATATCAAGGGCTCCCTGACATCGAAGTGGGGAGGGAGGGAAAGTCCTTGCAGCAGGGTCTCCTGGCACCCTGCCCTAGCTCCCTGCCTGTGTCAGGGCCTCGATCTCCGCATCTAAATCTGTCAGACACTTGTCCAGCATCTCCTTCCATCGGTTAACTGTATCAACCCTCTCTGCCAGTCGAGTCCTATTGTCACGTTCATCCCAAATGGTCTGGAAGAGACAGAGCCAGATAAAGAGGGTGTTTGGGGTTAGGGGCTATTCCTTGGCCCACCTGAGCTCCCGCTTTCAACCTGGTTGTTGGTCTCATTGCGGAGGACCCGGGCCTCCTGGCGGATCTGATGCGATGCATCTCGCTGCTGCTCAGCGTTGGTGGACAACAGGTAGTTGTTGGTGTGCCAGTCCTGCAACTGGAAGCGTTGGCTGGGCTTGAAGCTCAGCGTGGCCATGGTGCTGGGCCCCTAGGCCTGTTCCAAGATACCCACCTCTGCTGGAGAGGAAAAACAAGGCTGCGGGAGACTGTTCAGGAGATCAGATGCTCCTAGATCAGAAGCCCCCTCCAAAGGACCTGCTCCTGTCCATTTTGCTCTAAGCCCCCTTGCTGCAGGAAGCCTGCTTGGGAACAGCTCTTGATTTGCTCAACTTTGTATGAGGCATTAACTAAGTTCCCTCCCACCCATCCATCCACAGACACAAACTCCTGGATCCTGCAGGTCCCGGAGCAGGGTGTGCGTGATGCCAAGAGCTTAGTAGGGCTGGTGGGTGGGTGAGGTTTAACAGGAAAAATAGCCCTTAATCCAGTTTCCACCTCTCCTTCCAGCAATCAAGTCCTGTGGAGCTTTCTTTCTCCGCCCCAGCTTTGGTCAGGACCTGCGGGGGGTGAGAGGGTGGGGGTTTCTAAGAGAACGAGCCCTGTTCTCCATCCAGAGAGGATGGGCTAGTTTTGTGGGGAATATGGGTTGGCAAAGGGGAGGTTTTTTTTGGGGGGGGGGTGCTGGCACTGGACCCACCCCATCTGGTCATCACACTCCCTCCCTTCGCCCCTGCTGGAGGAGGACCAGCTGGGAGTGGTGGGGTTCCCAAGCGAACCTCACTATTCCCTTCCCTAGGATAATTGTCTTTGGTTTAAATTAATACCCGGGCGCTGGTACAGAGAAGGGAGGAGGAGGGAGAAAAGGAGGGAGCTCGGGCCTGGGTGTGAGTCCCCACAGCGCCCCAGCTCCCCTCACTCCCCTTGCCTCTCACCTCCTTCCCAGCTCGGACTTCCGCCTCCTCTCGCCAGCTGCTCTGTTGCGCACCCTGGTTGCTAGGCACTCGCCTGTCAGCGCGCCGGTAACCACCGCCCTCGTGTTTACCTTGGCAACCGCGGGGCGGGGGCGGCGGGGCCCAGAGGTGGCTGCCCCGCTGCGGCTGGGGCTGGGGCTGCAGCTGCAGGAGGGAGCGGGAGGAGGGGGGCAGCAGGATATGGGGTTCACTTCATTTACAAGTTAAACATTTCAATTTTGATCAAAGTAATGCATCGACATGATAAAACATATGCACATAGGAAAAGTAATCTCCCGCTCAGGCGCATTCCCCAGCAGGTATCCTTCCAGAAATGTAAATGTATTTGACATTATTTTACACGCATTCCTTTGGTCCTGTCTTGTCCAACATTTTCATCCATCTGCTTGACGGCATATTAGGAATGATAATCGTATTTGGAGAGGGCACATCCCTGGGAAAGGTAACTGGGATATTAGAAGCAATGCTTAAAAGCCAACCATTTAAAAAAGAGAAGGAAAAAGAATTCAACCGTGCCAGTACCGCTCTAGGCCTTGGGAAATGTTAACATTTAATGTTCATAACTATTACATGAGGTAAGCATTATTTTCATTTTCACAGGTATCTAAAAAGACTGGCCTTGCTAAAAGGCAGGGCTGTAAACTCAGGTGTGTCTGATCCCCAGGTCCACGGCTTCTGTTGTTACGACTCCACACTGCCTCTAGTGGTGACGCGGGAAATCGAGAGGAAGGCAGGGGTGCGATTTCCAACACATCCGTGGTCCTCTTTTGGGAGCTGTGCAGAACGACCTTAGGAGGTGGGTGCTATTTCCTTGTTTATCTTACAGGAGGGAAAACTGAGGCACAGAGAAGTGAGGAACCTGCCCAGGGTCACATAACTAAGTGGAAGAGTCTGGACCCTAACGCAGGCAGTCTGACTCAGAGGCCAAGTTCAGGCTTGATGGATTAGGGAAAGAGAGGAGTCCAAGAAGAGTCCTCAGTTTTCACCCTGGCCAGTTTGGCTCAGCGGGCCAAAGGGTTGAGGGTTCAATTCCGCTCAAGGGCACGTACCTGGGTTGCAGGTTCAATCCCCAGCCCTGGTCTGGGTCCTGCAGGAGGCAACCAGTCAATATGTTTCTGTCTCCTGGATGCTTCTCTCTCCCTCCCTCTCACTTCCTCTCTAAAATCAATAAAAACATATTTTTTAAAACGTCCTCAGTTTTAAAACCTCAGTCATTGGTGGGATAGTGTAGCCTTCCAAAAGGGAGAAGAGGCAGAGAACCAAGGGCTTGGTAGGCAAGGGGAGGATGAAGTTGGCTTTTGAGAAGTTTGAGGTGCTTGTGGTAAATCCAGGTGCTGTCCAGAAATTCGAGAAATGTGAGTCTGGAGCTCTGCAGAAAGACTGAGGCTAGAACACTCTCCAAACCTCTTTGACCACAGAATATTTTTTTCCCATAGAATATTTTCTAAATTCTAATATATGGCTTAGAAACCAGACAATAATGGGAATTTGCGATATAGCTCTTTTACTAGGATTAAAGAAGACAGAAAAAAAAAATACCACCTGTCTTGCCCTGGATGGTTTAGCTCAGTGGTTAGAACATTGGCCCTCAGACCAGAGAGTCACGGGTTCGATTCCGGTCAAGGGCACGTACCTTCAGACCCAGTCCTAGTTGGGGTTGTGCGGAAGGCAACCAATCGATGTGTTTCTCTCATGTGGATGTCTCTCTCTCTCTCTCCCCCTCTCCCTCTAGCTCAGTGGTTCTCAACCTTCCTAATGCTGCGAGCCTTTAATACAGTTCCTCATGTTGTATGTGGGTGTATCTACATGTGGACGGACCCGCCTGGAGACTGATAGAGGAGCGGTGTCTCGGTTCCTAAGACCATCGGAAATATGTGTTTTCCAATGGTCTTAGGCGACCCCTGTGAAAGAGTCATTCGACCCCCAAAGGGGTCGCCACCCACAGGTTGAGAACCGCTGCTAGCTGAAGATCAATGGAAAAAGTATCCTCGGGTGAGGATTAAAAAAAATACCACTTGTTTTGGACAAATTATTTGCTGGAAGAAATGATCAAATTTTGGCTTATAGGAAAGAATAAAAAAATAAAAATAATTTTGGCTTATATGTTTTGAAACATTTTATTTTTTTAAATTTTTATTAAAAAAATTGTTTTTCCCTTTATTTATTTTAGAGAGAGAGGAAGTGAGAGGGAGAGACAGAAACATCGATGAGAGAGAACATCGATTGGCTGCCTCCTGCACGCCCCCCACTGGGGATCTGGCCCACAACCTGGGCATGTGTCCTGACCGGGAATAGAACCGGCGACCTCTTGGTGCATGGGTCGACGCTCAACCACTGAGCCACACCAGCCGGACTGTTTTGAAACATTTTATAACAGAAGGAAGTAAACAAATATGGCAGAACGGTGGTGGCTTTGATGTGTATCTCTGACTTCAGTGGTGGCCTTGGTATTCCTGACTCATGAGGTTCCACACGTCCTGGCCAAGGGAAGAAGATATTAGTAGAAAAGGTCAGGCGGCTGATGAATTGGACCAAGAAAAACAGAGTGATAAGAATGAGTGATGCTGCCCTGGCCTGTTTGACTCAGCGGTAGAGTGTTGGCCTGAGGACCAAAGAGTTGCAGGTTCGATTCCGGTCAAGGGCAAGTATCTCGGTTGCGGTTCATCCCCAGCCCTGGTTGGGGTCCTGGGGGAGGCAGCCAGTCGATGTGTCCCTCTCATGTTGATGTTTCTCACTCTCTCCCTTTCTCTCCCTCTCTCTCCCTCCCACTCTGTCTGAAGATAAATAGAAAAATATGAGGATTAAAAAAAAAAAGAGAATGAGTGATGCTGAGTTCTACTATTTTGTACTGGAAACCCCAAGAAACTGCTCTATTATTGTAATGTTTATTGCCGTCCAGAAGTTTAGATTATGTATAATATGCAAACATGCTGCTGAAGAATTTCAGATCTTGGCAAATACCTGGCAACGCTCCAGTGCATTCACCAGGAAGGTATTTTTTGGCTATGGTGGATTATAATGAAAACCCTGAGGCCTTTCAAACACTCCAGTTGGTGTCAGTTTCAAGTTTCCACCATTTTTCTGCTAAAAGGAAATTTAGATCAGATGACATTTATCATTTGGAAGAAAGGGGTCTCATAGCTGAGCAAATGGCCCAATAGGTAGCTGAGAACTGAGGGGAGGAAGGTCAACATTAGAATCAGACAGCCTACAAATTATCATCATCGCTTCAGTTGGAGATATTTTGGTTCTTATTGGTGGACATGGGTATTTATTGAAATGGAATAAGATATTTATTTATTTATTTATTTATTTATTTATTTATTTAAATTTCTTTAGGTGCCCTTGGCCAGAATCAAACCCGGGACTCTTTGGTCCGCCAGCCGATGCTCTAACCGCTGAGCCAAACTGGCCAGGCGGTATTTATTTTTAACACTAATTTGTGGGCAGTTATAGCTCTTGTGTTTTGTGATCATGATGACATCTGGTCAAATGTGGACACATAAAAAGAGCCCCATATGCTCAAAGGAATCCTCACACAGGACATATACATTATATCCAAGGAGTGAGTTACTCAGTTACTCTCAGTTTGTAGCAGAAATAGACATCATTTCTGTGTTTAATATATGCAGTACCCTGGGAATAGTGCTTTTAGATAAAGCAGCCACATCTTGTATGAACATTAGGAAGAGGAAGATATGTGCATGACTGGTAATGTGTCTAGTAATATTCTTCAGTTGGCTGCTCTCCCTCTTCAGATTTTAAAAAACTTGAGCTTCTGCCCTGGCCAGGTTGGCTCAGCGGTTAGAGCGTTAGCCCTGCAGACCAGAGTCTCGAGTTCAAATCCGGTCAAGGGCATGTACCTCGGCTGTGGTTCGGTCCCTGGCCCTGGTCAGGGTCGTCCGGGAAGCAACCAGTCAATGTGTGTCTCTCTTACATTGATGTCTCTCTCTCTCTCTCTCTCCCTCCCTCCCACTCTATCTGAAGATAAATGGAAAAAGATCCTCAGGTGAAGATTTATAAAAATAAAAAAACCTGAGCTTCCATTCAGCATTCTCATGGATTAAAGAGGATCCAAGAGATATAGAATGAAGCAAGAAAATTTAAAAAATGAAAAAAAAGTGAAACAGAAGAATATGAACTTACAATTTTTTAAGTGATTGAGATTTAGCCAAAGACATGAAATGTCTTTGCAGAAAGTAATTTTCTCTCAAAATCTGTGAAGTGTTACATACGGTATGTATCTTCTCTGTTCCTCTCAATTTTCTCCTCCCAGTAAATGTCATAGATTACCTAATTTAGTGAATTCCAATGATTAAAATAACCAGAGCACAACTTTGATCAAATTAGAACAATGTTTAAAAGTACTTTAGCCCTGGCTGGTGTGACTCTGTTGGTTGGGCATTGGTCCCGTGAACCGAAAGGTTTCTGGTCAGGGCATGTGCCCGGGGTCGTGGGCTTGATCCCAGCTAGGGGGTGTGCAGGAGGCACTTGATCAATGTTATGCTCTCACATAGATGTTTTTTTCTCTCTCTCTCTAAAAATAAACTTTTTAAAAAGTACTTTAGTTGAAACCTGGTCAGCTGATCTTATTCTAGTATGAAAATAGTATCCTGATAAGGTATTTCCACATCTCCCTACTGAAGATCTTTCCTGGAGGTGTGCGTTTGCACACCCTACTTTGTGTGTTGTCCTCTGAAGCCTAAGTATCTTTCTTTAGGCTGCACTTCCAGTGCCTAGAGGCAAATACATTTCTTCTTGGTACTCCATCTCCCAGGTCTTTCTTACTGAAATATGATACTGTGCTTCTTGATCATTATAAACTAACCGAATACCGGATTATATATATATTTTTTATCTTCACCTGAGGACATTTTTTTTTTTTGCATTTATCTTCAGATAGAGTGGGAGGAAGAGAGGGATGAAGAGAGAGAGGGAGAAACATAGACGTGAGAGAGACACATCAAGTGGCTGCCACCCACATGACCCCAACCGGGGCCAGGGACAAACTGCAACCGAGGTACGTGGCCTTAGTGGGAACCGAACCCGGGACTCTCTGGTCCGCAGGCCAATGCTCTAACTGCTGAGCCAAACCGGCCAGGGCCTGGATTATAATTTACCAGTGATTGTTAACTACCTTTTATCTGGATTCATTTCACGTTATTATTTTTTTTCTTTCAAATGGCCAGTCTCTAACAAAGTAGTAGTTCCTATTTTGGTGTTGATTTGTTTTCTTTTTTTTTTTTTTTTTTTGAGGACATTTTTCCATTTTTTGTTCAGATAGAGTGGGAGGGAGAGAGAGGAAGAGAGAGAGAGAGAGAAACATCGATGTGAAAGGGACACATCGAGTGGCTGCCTCCTGCACGACCCCAACCAGGGCCGGGGACAAACTGCAACCGAGGTACGTGCCCCTAGCGGGAACCGAACCCGGGTCTCTCTGGACCACAAGCTGATGCTCTAACCGCTGAGCCAAACCGGCCAGAGCTTTTTTTTTTTCTTTATGGATCTTTAGAGAGGAAGGGAGAGGGAGAGAGAGACAGAAACAACGATGAGAGAGAACATCGATTGGCCGCCTCCTGCATGCCCCCACGGGGATTGGGCCCACAACCTGGGCATGTGCCCTGACCGAGAATCAAACAGGTGACCTCTTGGTGCATGGGTCAAGGCTCAGCCACCGAGCCACACCTGCCGGGCGAGTTTGTTTTCTATTTAATTTAATTCTAAGAGAAAAAAATAAATAAAGACCGTTTAGAGGATGAATAATCATTTTATTCACCTTTTGCTGTTTAGGAGCATGTTAAAATATCAAGTTATTTCCGATATGCAGACATGCAAAGCTGAACATCTTTTTTGTTTTGTTTTTCTTCAGATAGAGTGGGAGGGAGGGAGAGGGAGAGAGAGGGAGACTGAAACACTGATGTGAGAGAGACACATAGACTGGTTGCCTCCTGCACGACCCGAGGTCTGAGCCCTTGACTAGAACTGAACTCACAACTCATTGGTCCACGGGCTGACGCTCCAACCACTGAGCCAAACCTGAACACCTTTTTTTTTTTTTTTTAATCCTCACTCGAGGACATTTTTTTTTTGTTCAGATAGAGTGGGAGGGAGAGAGAGAGAAACATCGACGTGAAAGGAACACATCGAGTGGCTGCCACCCGCACAACCAACCAGGGCCGGGGACAAACTGCAACCGAGGCACGTGCCCCCAGCGGGAACCGAACCCAGGTCTCTCTGGACCGCAGGCCGACGCTCTAACTGCCGAGCCAAACCGGCCAGGGCCAAAGCTGAACATCTTAAAAGCTGTTCTATTTCAGCCTTTCTTCCCTCTTCAGTGGAAAACAAAGCATAAATTTGAAGATTTTTTTTCCCTCCTTTATCTACTTTCTGTTATATGTAGATAATTGAAGTTAAGTCCTAAACAGCTTACTAACATGTTTGGCAAATGATAGCAAAGATTTAAGTTGTGGTTTACTATTAAATTGAATTTTGGCCTTCCCTTTGGAAATTGCTATTTTAGAAATGTGAGAACTGTGACTGAAAATGGTTTTCAAGCAACAACAATTTAGTGTCAGATTAGAAGATTTCTGCTTTAAATTGGGACTGGCTTTGGCTATTTCCAGTCAAGTAACCCTCCCCCAAGGTATAGTGGAAGATCTTGAGATTTTATAAGAATTGTTTGCCAAGGGAGTTGGGTGTAATTTCCCCAGAGTAAATTACATTTTTAAAAACATAGAGTTGGGGGAAGAGTTGGCCTCTCTCATTTTAATTTAGACATTTTTGTTTGTACATCACTCCAGAGGAAATTGCTAGACTCTGGCCTTTTCTCCAGCTTACTTTTTTGATGATTTCGCACTTGCCTGAGGCCAAAGAAATTTACTTTGAGATCCTCAAGGCTGAGAGTTAGGGGAGGGTAACTAGTCTTGTGTAGCAAATGCGTCAGAGGGAAATAATTGCTGCTTCAGCTACACAGATGCAGATGTGTGGAAACTATTGGAGCCGCCCCATGCCCACTTGGTTTACCCATCTTATCTTCAAAGTCCACTCTTCTTGCATAAGAGAGGTCTCTCAGTTAAAATAGCTTTGTTAAATTCAATGTAAAGTGTTATAATTTTGTGCAGATTTATAAGTTAATATATAAAGGGCTCAATGTAGATAATAGTAATACTTTTTCATTAAAGGTTTAGATAACACCTCTTTTTTTTCAATTTTTTTTTCTTTACTGATTTTCAGAGGAAGAGAGAGAGAGAGAGAGAGAGAGAAACATCAATGAGAGAGAACATCGATTGGCCGCCTCCTGCATGCCCCTCACTGGGGATCGGGCTCACAACCTGGGCATGTGCCCTGACTAGGAATCGAACCGGCGACCTCTTGGTGCATGGGTTGATGCTCAACCACTGAGCCACACTGGCTGGGCTAGATAACACCTCTTAATATATTTTTAAAAATACCATTCAAGCCCTGGCTGGTTTTGCTCAGTGGTTAGAGCATTGGCCGGCAGACCAGTCTCAGGTTCGATTCTGGTCAAGGGCACGTACCTTGGTTGCGGTTCGATCCTGGCCCTGGTCCGTGTGGGAGGCAGCCAGTTGATGTCTCTCTCTCTCCCTCCCTCCCTCCCTCCCACTCTATCTGAAAATCAATGGAAAAATATCCTTGGGGAAGGATTAAAAAAAAAAAATTCAAAGAAATACCACAGATGGCAAACTTTTATAATCCAAAATCTTTATCAAAGTACAAAATAAATTAGAAAAATGAAACTAATAGATATGTGAGTTTATATACAGTCAAATAAACTTCATTGTACATTTGTATAAAATACAAGTGAAAACCATCTCTGAATGATGGTGGTGACTGAAATCCTGTCTGGTGGAGCATCAAAACTATTCCTATGTTTTTGCCCTGGCTGGTTTGGCTCAGCGGTTAGAGCGTCGGCCCGCGGTACAGAGAGACCCGGGTTCAGTTCCCGCTAAGGGCATGTACCTCAGTTGCAGTTTGTCCCCAGCCCTGGTTGGTAGTGTGGGTGGCAGCCACTCGATGTGTCCCTTTCACGTCGATGTTTCTCTCTCTCTCTCTTCCTCTCTCTCCCTCCCACTCTATCTGAACAAAAAATGAAAAAATGTCCTCAGGTGAGGATAAAAAAACAAACAAAAAAACTATTACTATGTTTTGGTTTGTTTTTCTGCTTAGCAAGATGATATTATAGTAAAGAAAGAGTAATTTTGTACATTACATTTAGCAGTTTCAAGTACTTTTGAATTGAGCTGTTTCTAAAATAACTTAGCAAAAAGTCTTTAACCTTTTGTTTCAGCCAAGAATCAGACACCCTATTAGGCTTCATAATTCTAAATCATTAAGGTGTGTGTTTTGTCTTTAAGTAAAATTTGAACCCAAGCATTAATCTAAAGGAAAATATTTTTTTTAAAAGATTTTTTATTGATTTTTTTAGAGAGAGGGAGGGAGAGAGAAACATCGATGTGAAAGAGAAACATCAATCAGCTGCCTCCTGTATGTGCCCCAACTGGGGATCGAACCTGCAACCTAGGTATGTGCTCTGACCGGAAACTGAACCCACAACCTTTTGGTGTATGGGACAACGCTCCAACCAACTGAGCCACCGGCCAGGACAGGAATACATTTTTAATATTTAGGCTGGATTGCTTCAAAGTAGATAGTTACCTCCAGGTAAGGAGCATGTCCTCAGAGGCATTCCTGCATTGGCTGGAGGCCTTACCTCGCACTTTGAGTCCCGTGATGGCAAAGAGGGGTGTGGGCTGTGGGGACAGTGTGCCCCATCCAAAGGAGGCGACCACTACTGAGTTTCCCCTGACAGCAGCCATGAAGGAAGGACTAATGTGAAGTTGCTGAATCTCCTAACTTTTCAAGGGAAGACAAAATCTGGATTTTTATGAGATATTCTGATTTTTAAAATGTTAGCAAGTAATTAAAATATTTTAAACACCAAAAATTATTCACAGGCTCAAACTGGTCTGCCAACTTGAGACCTCTGATTTTAGTCCAATAACTTCAATTTTACAATGAAATGATATACCTACGTTATACAGTTGAGAGCTGGTTCCCAAAATTTCAGTCCAGTGTTTTCTTGTTCCACCCAGGCTGTCTATCCACTTCTGGGCTTGTGACGAGTCCCCCAGTTCATTTCAGTTTTGTTTTTTGGTTTTTTTTGGTATGTGCCCCTAGCAGGAACTGAACCCAGGACTCTCTGGTCCACAGGCCAACGCTCCAACCACTTAGCCAAACCGGCCAGGGCCATTTCAGTTTTTTTTCCTAATGGTTCTTAAATTCTTTTACTGCCTGACTTCTTGCCTCCCTTCTTTCCGTTCCACCCAATGTCTTTTATTTAAGGAAAAACGGAATGGGGGAGAACCTCTTTAAACCTGAGCTCCATCCACATATACTTTCCATATACAATCTCATTTAATGTCCCAAGAGCCCGACTGTTATCTTCTTGCCCAGGATTTCATGACTCTTAACGCTTGAATTCTTTCCACTGTATCACACTGGCTCCTTTTACCTAAGAGCTACAATAATGACCACACAAAAAAGTTTGGAGCAAAGCTTTTCTTTTTATTGCAGTTATTAGTGACAGTTACACTTCAAACTGAAGCTAAGCAACATTAAAACCATTAATTTTTTAAAAATCAAGGATTAAAAACAAATACAACATAGAGCCTTTCCAATACACAGAATGGCGGAAAAAGAGGAGTGGTTCCGTCACAGGACATTTTAGTGACAGTTTGGCTCAGAAAGAATTATGATAATTTAACAAAATATTTTAAGTGACTGAACTGCTTAAAAAGCGGCTTCTTCAAGCTTCTCAATCTTACCCCTAAGTTTTTTGTAGTAATTTTTTTGGGAAGATAAATTAATTGAAAGTAGAAAATTTACTACCAAACTTACCAAAAAAAGTCCTTTTGTTTAAACACTTTATTTGTCTTCTGCTCATCATAATTACATATAGTCTTCAAGGAATTAAAGTGACAAATACAAAGTCTGGCCCCCAAGTACACAGTGATAGGATTCAGCATTTGGTGTTTCTAATTATATATCATAGACTTGCCCCCACCCCCACCATATTCGTTCTTAATAAAATGTGCTAGTCAAGTTTAGTATAATTCAAGATCTTATCTGGTCCTATAGCATATTACAAACTCAGACTCACTCCATTGTTTTAACTGATGTTACTGCGTAACCGAACATTAATTCTGAAATTCTGCAGTCCTTAAATAACTACAGTAAATTGATCTTACTTATGAAAGACCAACAAAAAATATAAGGCCAGGCCAGGTGTAAGACAGGGTAGGGAAGATGAAGAAGGAGGTTGGAGAATCCCATCATGTAACCATGCTGAAACTTGGTATCAGTAGCAATATTTGGCAAGAACAGTTAGTGTGGAAAAGGAGGATGGAAAAAGAAGTTACTCTGACTTTAGGTAATAATTCAGTTTCAAAACATACTGATATCGACCCCCAAAAATAGTTCACATCTGCAATACAAATAGGCACACACGGTCAAGATGGTTAAAAAGTAAAATTTAAAAGGCTATTTGTCCATCTGCAGGACATCTGCAAGTGGCCCCACTGTCCCCACATGTCCTATATTTACATTTCACTTTTCAGAAGAGCCCCTTTAAACAGAGTGCTGTTTCCTTCTCCATTACTTGGGGTTTTAAAAAAAGCAGCAATTGTCTAAAGTGGGAGCAGTTAGCAATGCTTCAGGGGTGTGCATTTGTGTGTAATATAAATGTTCTCTAGAGTGAGTGGTCAGATTACACTGGAATGGTTATATTACAATTTTAGTCCCCAAAACACTAAAGAAACATATTATTTTTTTCTATATAAACTTATATAATACAGTGTCATAAACATAGAATATTTACACACACACACACACACACACACACACACACACACACACCACTGCTTCCCACAGCCTATGAATGCATCCATATACTAGTCCACAAGAATGATCTTTATTCACAAGACACAGTAATACTTTTATGGGTCTATCTATAACTGAAGAGAGACAATAAAGCTACAAACTACAGCAAAAATTGTTTAAAAGTATTCCTGACATATCAATGTTCTTAGCTGTCTCACTCAGCAAGGTGGGTATTTTTTGTTCATTTCCCAAGCATGAATCTTCCCAACTTTTTACTTCCAGTACTTGCAGTTCTCATTATCCTATAAAACTAAGATACTACCTATGTTAGTGATGAGTTGGAAAAGCCCAACTGCCTGCGACAAGGGGAGGCCAGCATCTATATAGATAAAAAAATAAATGTTGACTGTTTCCATACCCTGTGTACCTAAAATGCATTGTTTTTTCTTAAACAAAAACCAGAAACTTGTTTGTTGCAACAGGAACTGAGCTTACACAACCTGTGGTGATACCCCCTTTATTTTTCCTAAAAACAAGACCCCTCCCCGCCCCCGGGGAAATGGGTAAGCCTATCAAAATGTAAGGTTCTGCCCTGGATCCATAAAGATAACTGGGTCAGATACCAATAGGCTGCATGATATCACCTGCAAATGTTCAGAATTGAATTAAAATGAAGAAAAAATTTTGTCACTATTTTTCAGCTTTTAAAGATACATGGTGATTGGAAAGCAAGGTTCAACTCTGCAAATTGATGAGTGAAATAAACACACTTTCCTTCTTAAAACTTAACCCCTTACTCCAAAACAAGGCACTAGAAATCTGCCGAGAAACAAAGGGATAACTATGTGGTTGTATAATGGCCTCTGATGCCAATATGCAGCAAAAATGCCTGAAGGGAAAAGGCAAAACTAATTTCCGATTATCTAATGGTTTCACCACATAAATCTATCTCAAAATGCAATTGCAGCTGCCATAGCACCGCTAAAAGGAGTTTGGGTTTTTGAAGTTACACTTTGTCAAGGATATTCAAAAAAATTTTTTTTCTTTATTGATTTGAGAGAGAGAGGAAGGGAGAGGGAGAGGGAGAGACAGAAACATCAATGTGAGAGAACATCAACTGGCCGCCTCCTGCATGCCCCCCACTGGGGATTGGGCCCACAACCTGGGCATGTGCCCTGACCAGGAATCAAACTGGTGACCTCTTGGTGCATGGGTCGATGCTCAACCACTGAGCCACTCCAGCTGGGCTGTCAAGGATTTTATACGGAAAATTCAGCCTGTGTGCTGAATATCTGGCAGAGGAGAAAATAGCCCAAGATAACAATACCTTGATAAGGCCTAAGTTTTACCTGTTTGATAAAATGATCTATGGTAATTAAAGACACTCTCATAAAGGCAAACTGTAAATGAACCCTTCATACAAGATTATATTATCTTGAAACTTCTGAATAGCTTTTCTTTTGGAGAATTCAAGCACTGTCACAAACATCCTAGTCTTACAGCAACTTTGTGAGGTAGGTGAGGGCCGTTATTATCACTACCATTTGACAAGGAGAAACTAGACACAGAGACATTAAGGAAATTGCCTCAAGACACAGAGCAGATTAGTGGCAGAGCTCTAACTAAACTCCAAGTCTCTGGCTCCACCTTAGAGCCCTTTCTAAATCCTCAAAGGTAGCAAGTTCTCAACAGTCTTTTTCCAGTTGTGATCTTTTAAAAGTTCCTGCAATTTGAAAACACTTTAAAATACCTCCTCCTTTACAGCTCAGGTTTGACTAGGAAATGAGTTAAAAGTGTTTTTAATATGGAATTTTGCACACATCAAGAGGGATATGTGAGAGATATAACTATTTAACTGAAGTCTGAATAAATTAATATGTAAATCAAGATGAAAAATAGTCTAAGTGCTGCCCTGGCAGGTGGTTCAGTTGGTTGGAGCGTTGTCCCGTACACCAAAAGGTTGTGGGTTCGATTCCTGGTAGGGGCATTTGGGAGGCAACCGATTGATGTTTGTCTCTCACATTGATGTTTCTTCCTCTCTCTCTCTCTCTCTCTCTCAAAAATCAATAAAAACATATTCTTTTGCCCTGGCAGGTTTGGCTCAGTGGTTGGAGTGTTGGATCACAGACTGAAGGGTCTCGGGTTCGATTCCCGGTCAGAGGCACGTGCCTGGGTTGCTGGTTAGATTCCGGCCCCAGTAGGGGTGCGTGTGGGAGGCAGCCAGTTGATGTCTCTCTCTCACATCGATGTCCTCTTCTCTCTCTCTCTCCTTCCTTCCCTTTTACTCTATGTAAATATCAATGGAAAAGTATCCTCAGGTGAGGATTAACAACAACAAAAAACATATTCTTGGGTGATGATTAAAAAAAGTCTGTGTCCATTCAATATAATTTTTACATATTTAAGAAAATGTGTCAGAATAAAAGTCAGAAACCTTTTAAAGTTTAAGTCTAAAGTTTAATTTATTAGAACCAGAAGCTATATTGATTTTCCCTAAGAATATGGAGATCTGTTACAGAGTGTTGAAATATTACCTCCAAGAATAATTTTATCACTTTGCTATATCATCATACTTCAGATACATATTCTGTCCACACTATATCACTCTTTCACTAGCAAAAAATTCTATGGTTAGAGATCATACTGGCAGCATTAACACTTCAATCTTAATTCCCACTTAACCAAGTTAGGGTTTCTTTCCATCTGCGTTAACTAAAGTTACATGCTAATGATTTTCATTACACCTTTTTTTTTTAAATTCCCTCACCAGAGGATATTTTTCTATTTATCTTCAGATAGAGTGGGAAGGAGAAAGAGAGAGAAACAGCAGCGTAAGAGGGACACATCAACTGGTTGTCTCTCGCATGACCCTGACCAGGGCTGGGAACGAACCACAACCAAGGCACGTGCTCTTGACTGGAATCAAATCCGTGACTCATTGGTCTGCGGGCTGATGCTCTAACCACTGACCCAAACCAGCCAGGGCTATACCTTTTTTGGAAGGTTTTTATCCTTCCCCTCTTATTTTTAACTGTGTGTGTGTGTGTGTGTGTGTGTGTGTGTGTTGGGGAGGCGAGAACTGCACGATACATTAACGGCATAAAACACTGATTATCTTAAAAACAGGATGGCCCTCAAGTACATATAAGAATGGTATGTCAAAGGAAAAACTCTAGAACCCAAACGTAAAAATGTGCTCCATCTCTCAATCCAGCTGTAACTTGTGGCATGTGATCCTCCTTCCACAAGTATTTAGAAGACTTTATTTACTCATAGTAGAATCCTATATAAACTGCCTTGAAATCTCTTTTCTTTCTTTTTTTTTTTTTTAAAGAGGAGAAAGGGGTTGTACCCTGGGCTAAGAAATGAGAAAGCTCCTGCAAAACTTTTAAAGAATCTTATAGGAACAAACTCTGAAAGGTTTCAGTTAGTGCTTGCTATTTCTGGCTTTTGAGTTAGAAAAGGAACAGGCACCCGGGCCTGAATGGCTCAGATGGCTGGGCATGACTGGTGTGCACTGAAAGGTTGCTGGCTTGATCTCTGGTAGGGTGTGCGCTGGAGGCCTCAGCTGATTGAAGTTTTTTTCTCTCTCTCTCTCCCTAAAAATCAATAAAAAAATGTTTTTAAAGAAAGAAAGAAAAACTACCCACGCACATTTGCAGGGTCATTATCAATACTCTGAGGTCAATCACTTTCTGTGAAACAGGGAGATATTTGCAATGCATTACCATTGGAAAGCCATGTCCATTGCTACCCAACGCTTCCTCTCTTGTTAAGCTCCCTTGGGACTAAATTGAATCCATTAACCTGGTTGGACTATAAACATGAACAATTCACCCAGTACTAGGTAAGGCAAAATTCCTCCTTCATTACAGCCTACCAGTGTTTTTCCTAAATCTTTCACAAACAGCATTTTTGTTACAGGGAAGATTACCTTGTCTGGAAACGTCCTGCTTGGTGTATTTTGAGCAAAGGGAAAAGCTAGGGAAGCCATGTTGATAGCAGCGTCATGGGTCTAGTTAAGGATAAATATTTCATTTAATTCCTTTATTATAATTCAGAAACAACTTCCAAGACTTCTCAAATATAACAAGGGTAGATTCAGCTTTACATCTGGGACAACACAAAATAAACTTCAGTTACAGAGGCACTCACTCTTCTTAGGTTTCGTAGGTTCAAATAACAACTTTTACAATGCGGTTGTGAGAACTAAACAAATATTAAACAACTGTAAGGTTTCTATTCAAGGATCCTAGCAAAGAAACCTTTCCTCACTACCCCCATCACCACATACTCTCACAATCTCACTAGTTCATTTCTTCAAAGATCTCCTGTTTCCATAGGTTCTTACAATAGAGTCACATCTGCAACATCTTTGTAGAAAATCTTTCCTTCTGTGGTTCTGAAAATATTATTAAAGGGCCAAATTAAGGGACTCCTGTTTGTTTATTTGTCCTTCCAACTAAAGCCATCAAGTATAAAAGATGGAAAGATTTAGGCATGAAATACTGGGGTAATCTCCCTCTCCGGCACAGTCTCTTAAACTTAAAACATAAAATTATAGATGTGCATAAAGTCAATTTTTAGAAATAATGAAACCAAAAAGAGCAAAGTTCTAATGACCAACACTTCCATCTATTTTCTACTCATACAAGACTGTTCATGACAGTTCTTTTTGGGGATGAACTAGTATTTAATGCACAAATATTTCTTTCTGAGGAGGTGGACTATAAACATGAACAAGTCACCCAGTACTTCACTGTGGTGACTCAGTGCTGATGCCAGGTATCTTGATTTATGGAGCCAAACAGTTAAAAGAGCAAAATAAGCTCTATGTGTCAGGTTCTTATGAGCTTTCAAAAGGAAAAAAAAAAAAAAAAGACTATGAAAAGACTATGTCTACTTGAGGCTGCCTTAAAAATGTTGGTCTACAATATGCCTGTCAACCTAGGACAATGGCTGAAACATAATGACTAGAACTATTAGTTATAAGCACAATAAATATCCTTAAGAAGGGGGCATATACTTGAAACATATTTAGTTTTTATTTAGTAGTAACAAATTGTGAGCCACACTGGCCGACACAAATTGATATAATCAGAGTACCAATCTTCAACTGGGGGGGTGGGGGTGAAGGAAGTAGCTCAGATTAGTATATGAAAAAATATTGTAACTGGCAAAAATGCAAAAAGAAATAAACATGGCTGTGTATATGAAATCTCATGCTGACTCACTTTAAACTGTAAAATTTTACATAATATAAAAATAACATTTTCTCAATTATAATTACTTGAAACTTTCTCATGTACTCGCTCTCAGCGGAAGAATAGATTATAGTACAGCAAAATGTCATACACTGAGCCCTGATAATTTAGAATTTAAAACTCTGGGGGATGGGGTAATGCTTATCTTCTAATTTCTTATAGAAAAAAAAAAAAAGGCTTACCAAGCAAATTCACAGTGTAAAAATACAATGGAAATATTTTACCTGCTTAAGATAATTCACTTTTTTAAATGTACCTTTATAAAAAGTTAGTTACCAATATAAATAAGCTTGATGTATTCATTATGAAAGTGGAGGGACCATTTATGTTTGAAATTAATATTCTATAATAATTCTTTTCACTGCCTTTCAACTAATTCACATTCATAAAATTATTACTTTGTTAAATTTTTAATTAACTGAAATACTACATTATACAGTGTTTATCCCCAGCTCTACTTAGCCACTTAAACTCTTTTTCTTCATTGATGCTTAGGGTTGAATCAACTTTAAAGTATGCTAGGGAAAAGATCAGGGTAGCAAAATTTCCATATAATATAATTATGGGGAGAAAAATCCCACTTCAAAGTTAATTATCAATGACTTCTGGATCATTTGCTTTTTGTTTTCCAGGCTTATAAAAATGGTATCATAATCCTAATGCTGGATGATATGACCATTTTAAGCAGTTTCAATGCAGCTGAAGTTAAAAAAAGAAAGAAATATAACATTCATTTTTTTGACAAGTTGCCCTAAAACTGCAGATCAGATCAAATAAATCCAACCTGTTGGTGTTAGTTTGCTACTTAAGGGAAAGAAATCTAACTTATAGAAAAGCCCCACCTCCCCATCACATTTAGAAATCTGTCTAAAGACTGTCTTTAAAACCCACAATATAAACAACATTAAATATTCTAAGTTAGAAAATAGTGTTAATGGTTTATTGGTAAAAATCCAAATTCTAGACTTTATAGAACTAGTAGTTTGGTTGGTATATTAACATTCCATCTTAATCTTTGCTAATACTATTACAAAGAAAGAGGAATAGCTAGAAATATCTATAAAAATAAAATACCTTAACATCTAAGCAAAATATAAAAGTTGCACACAAATTGCCAATAAATATAAACATCACAATAGAAAAATTAATATTAAAAATAAAACTCATAATTGCTATTAAGACATTATAAAAATGAAAAAGTTTAATGTGCATGTATATTTGCAAACAGACATAGTACACTCCAAACAAACAATATAATTTTACTATCATTATTACATAATGCAGCATACAAGGTTACTGAGGTGTGGTGTTTTTTGTTTTTAGTCTACTCTTTTTTGGAGGAATGCTCACCAAATTCACAAGCAAGAACTGGTTAGGGATCATTTACTGCTGTTTACTGTGTCCTAGTCTGGGGAAAAATTGCTTTCTGGTAGATTACTAAATTTCTAATAAGTGAATGGTCCTGCTATTATCCTTCCTTTTGCTTATTTCCTTCAAAGCCCAATTTTGCATGTTCTATATTTAATGAATTGATCATACCCTTTTAGATGCACTGCCATCTTTTTTCATAGTTCCCCCATACTAGAAAAAGGAGAGAATAATTTAAAATATTTCTTGGTTCCTGCCTGGCTGGTGTGGCTCAGTGGATTGAGCATCGACCGATGCACCAAGAGGCTGCCGGTTTGATTCCCGGTCAGGGCACATGCCCAGGTTGTGGGCCCAATCCCCATTGGGGAGCATGCAGGAAGTGGCCAATTGATGATCTCTCACATGGATGTTTCTTCTCTCTCTCCCTCTCCCTTCCTCTCTCTCTAAAATCAATAAAGAAAAAAAAATGTTTAAAAAGTATTTCTTGGTTACTAAAAAAGAAAACTTCCCTAAACATAGAGACATAATCATTTTACTTTTTCTCTTCAACTGATTTCCATGATGACTTGGTTCTCCCTTTATAATCAATCTTCTTTAATAAACACTATTTAGAAAAGGTAGCCAATAGATATGTACAAAAGGGTCAGTCTATGCTGGGGGGGAAAAGAAGAAAGGTAGCCTATCACATATAATCCCTTTCCCTGTAGGCACTTGCTACTTCATCCATACTTTTGTTAAAAAGTTAAGCATATTTGCTGTTTTATGTGCCTTATAGGTTATATCTTCAACACAGCTGAGAGCTGAAAGCATTACAAATTTTGTTTTTGAACTTACAAAAAACATTTGGTGAGCATTGACCTAGATAACTTTACTGAATAAACGCTTTACTTCATTCCCTTGGACCAGATTCAGGACAACAAATAACATTATTTATATGAAACTGTCATACTCTTGGAGTTCTAAAATAATTTATTTTTAAAAGTTTTAGCCTCATACTATTTGAAAAATAAAAATCTATAGCACCATCTTCTGAAAAGGCACTTTCTAAGAACCGCCTTGCTTTAAAAAAATGATTAAAAAATTTAATTCAGTGTCCACCCCAAAGAATATCTTTGCTTTATTTAATGAGGCCCTAGACACAATATTAAATTTTGGTTACTTCAGACATTGATTTCAGAAAGGAAGACCAATGGCTTGATACTGGATACGATTTTAATTTTGCCACAGTTTGTTACCTGATACTTCAACAGGTTTCTCATTGGTAAATCTCAATCATCCATATTAAACTTATTATCTGTCTATCTGTAATTCAAATTAGAACCTTTAACTTCCATACTTTAAGAGCAAAAGATTCTTGAGGCTTAATGAACAATGTAAAAATCTAGAGTACTATCTTTGATGCATAAAGAAAAGTAAAATTCAACTAGTAGTAGACAATATTAGTACAAACCTTGACCATCATATCTTAGTTAAAAGAAATTATTTTGATTGACATGGAAAACAATAAACTGAAATGTACCGGTTTTAAAAGTAGAAAAAAGTAAAAAATATTTTCCATTTGTGAGATATATATATCAATATCTATCTTTATGTATATAGATATAGATATAGATATAGATATATATGGAGAGGGAGAGAGAAAGAGAGAGAGAAGAAGAGGAGGAGGAGAGATATTATATCTCTTGGGAGTCAGCTTAGGCTTCACTAATCACAGTATCATTTCTAACATTGCCACTGAGCAAGAATTTTCTTAGTGTAAGTAGGAATTTTTAAAAAGACAAGATTTTTTTTTGTAGAAAATTTTCACTTTCACATTTCTGCAGTACTGATTTTACCCATTTTTCTTGGCTTATTTTTGACTCCGATAGAATCACAAAAAGTGCTTTATATGATCAAATGGGAGGGAAAGAGGAAAATAAAGAGAGACTCTAGGGTCAGGGTTATACAGCCACTCAGGAACGCCTCACTTGATATAGAGTCTTCCAACTATTATGCTGTGAAAAGGATTAAAACTTCACAGGGCTCAAAAAGCCAAAATAAAGATGCCAGTCCAATGAAGCTTGGCTGATAACTCATAAAAGGTAATTTAAGTAGCAAGTTACAGTTTGGGGCAACCTGATTTTAAAAGTATTCAATAGGAGAACATCTAAGACGATGAGTTAAGCAAATATTTAACTCAGGTTTTATGATACTGAATAAAAATTATGCAGAGCTGTCAGTTAAGCTTCTTGGCAAAACATGACTATCAAGTTTGAAATAGCAAGACTACAAAATATTCTAGCTAAATTCAAGTGGCTGGCTTCATCGATTTCATGAAAATCACCACCCCTGGTAAATTCATGTTAGCCTCTGAAAACACCCACCAAATTATTTTCTTGAACAACAGTCTCTAATTCCTGGCCTATAATCCATCTAATTACTTCAGATCTATTACTGGCACTCTAAGTGTTCAGCTCTTCCTCAGACACTGAGATCCTCTGTCAGCCATTTCTACCGAATGGCAACTCAGCTTTTATTTCCCTAGATATATCTTAGCTCTGTCATGACTAAGTCTGTTATGAGGTCTATCATACTAAAACCCATTTTAGTATAAATATATAAGTAAACATCAGGCAGTGGTGGGTCATCAGAGAACCTAGTTTGGAAAACTAGTATAGGACTGTAGAAGGCCAGGCGTCCTTATGTTAGAAGGTAGAGATGAATCTTTATCATGTGCCTTCCAAAATACCCAGTACATTCCTACTAGAATCCCTTCTAGACTCTCTTCTAGGAAGAGAAATAAATAGGTTACAAACAGGAAGATTTCCATAGAAGAATATTTTTTTCTGAGAAACTTGTTAAAAGGTAAAATATTAAGGAAAAAATAAAGGGCATCTTTACTTCTGTGAAAATATGCCAAAACCAGTACTGAGGAGTCTGAGGTACCCTTTTTCAAAACCACTAAAGTAAAAATCTATTATTTCTCAAAGAAAGAGTATCCTGATATTACATCGAAACTATAATGGCAGCACCCTTTGTTACCTTGATATTTCATGTTCTTAATGTTATTTAGGAATAAAAAGGGAGGCGGTAGGTATCTATCATACTAGCTTTGAATCCTGCTCATTTCCTTATTGTTTAGTGCAGTAACTGTTAGACTCTACTTAAATAAATATAGCAGCTACAGTATTGTAAATGTATGGTCCTCAATGCCAGTAACTCGATACTGTAATATAATAACATGTATCAGTACTTTACACAGACTCATTTGCTATCCAGAATATACATTAAACTCCCAACTCTTCTTCACATGAAAATCAATTATACCAGTTGCTGGAACTGACATTTTGAAGTCACTCATACATCACAGAAAACAGACCAAAATTTAGCATTCATTATATAGTTAGTGATCAAGGGTAGGAACAGAAAGGTCACTGTTGAGTTTCATGGCCATTAAATTCAAAATAACCTTTTTTAAAAAATGAAAAAAATAAAGAATTCTACACCAGAAGTGCAATAATAATTAAAATTCAAAAAGTGTTTGCCTTTTATCTTAAAACTCGAAGTACAAGGTTTCTTGTGATTAAGTTTGACATACTAATTTGTTAGTAAGCAAAATAGAAATATACTATACGTACTCTTTCAAGTTAACCAACCTTAAACTAGTAATGTTGAAACTGTAAGAAACCCTAAAAGAGAACTCACTTCAAAGGTAAAGCTTTGTATTAAAAAAATTATTTTTTCCTTTGTAACTGTCAGACTCTACTATTTAAGTAGTTCTTACTCTACTATTTAAGTAGAGTCTGACAGTTACAAATAGACTCTGTAAAAGTCCTTCACACTCTAGGGCATGTGAAACTAAGTAACTCAAAATTAGGTAAAGTAGGAACTAGGGAAAGGGTGTCTACAGTTCTTCCCCGGGCTCTAAATTTTCCCACACGAATCTGTGTAACTCCTCCTGATAAAGGAAGATGTGTTACTCATCCTGAGCAAGCACACAGCAATAAAGTTTTTACCATCTAGAATACACTATTTTCTTCTCTTGCTCGTCTTCCTGACCACTATATTTAGTGAAATTTCAATGTAAAAAAAATACATGCTCTATAGGAATTTTTTGGAGGAGAGGGGGGAGGGTTGGGAGAAAAAATGTATACATTATACAAATAATACCTCATGTAAAGAGCTTTGAAACAGTGTTGTAAATTGCATTTCAGACATTTCAATATAATAAACATACAAAATACAGTACTTTCTTAGTTTTCTGGCAGAGGGACAAAAGATTTCATAACTGATGGAGGACATGGGCTCAGATTTTAGGCTCAAAATACAGTAAATTGGCAATAAGAGTTGATTACAGGTAAGAGAGAAACTAAAGAGCTAATCCATTCGTTTTCATGAACAGATAGAATTTCGAAAGGTTAACAACAATGCCCGCTGGAAACAATCTGTAATATTTATACTCTGAACCAGTGCAAAAAAAAAAAAAAAAAAAATTAAAATGCAATTTTCATGAGTTACAAAGTGCAAAGCTCCCCTGAATCCAATGTTACTGGTGAACTTGGTTTTGACAGATTCATAGTACTTTTTAATATCTTAACATGAAATCAATAAAACAAAAGTTGCAAAACTTTACCCTACATTTCTGTGATTTAACTCATTTAAAATAATCCAAGCCCTAAATTCTTTGTTACTAGAACCCTAATTTTAAAAGGAAAGTTACACTGGTGATAATTAGCAAAAACATTTTTTTTAGTATCACATTTTCCGGATTCATTTTAATAAATGAAAATGGGCACCTAACCAGTATGATTTTTCAATAAACATGATTTATTTTCAAAGAATTTAAATATCTCTAAATTTTAATCTATTCATGATCATTTCTTAAATCAAAGTTCAACATTATTTTTAACATTCAAGGTCAGACTCATTTAGGATATCAATTTCCTTCCTTATAACTTTTAAAGACATGCTTTAGACTTGAAAATTACAAAACTTTCCTTCTGAAATTAAGGCTGTATTACTTTACTCTTTTAAAATCATGGAGGTGCCCACTATCTGTGGTAAAGATACAGCTTTCCTTTAAAACTGCTTATTGCACTATAAGATAGCAAAAAAAAAAAAGTTGTCAGTTCTTAAAATAAACATGATTATATTTCTATAAAAGATGTTGCCAATACAGTTCTATAATTATTAAAGCACTATTCTAATAAATATAAAAGAAAAGGAAGCTATACTTCAAAATACATACATATATGTTTATATATACACACATATATATAAAAATATATATATGAAAATCACATTAATGTACGAGAGGCAGCAAATAAACTAGCAAAAACAATTTTTTTTTTAAAAACCTCAACAACCCCTTCTTTCTCTCCATCCAATTTCAGAGGCCTCAACCCTACAGAGTTCCAATCATTTAAAATATTTACTCTTTGTAAAAGCTTTAAGGGATCTCCATGTATAACCCAAAGAAACAGAAGGCTTTAGAATATATATCACTTATAGAGAGTTATAACTTCTGACAAGGTTTCATATTTATAGCAGCTTTAACAAACTCACTAAAGAAAAAAGAATAGGTTGCTACTGCTTATGTACACATTGCACAAATGGCAAATATAAGTTCAGAGCAGGAGGGGGCAGACACAGACTCTCATGAAAACATATATATACACACACATAAAATAATTTTGCTTCTTAAGAATGCAATATCAAGAGTTGAGGACTCAGAATCATGTATGAGACAACAGACAGAAGTGGGTGTGCAAAATAAAAGTAAAAGTCTAGTCTGCCATGCTTTATATTCAAATGAACCTGATACACGAACATCTGAATGTCACTGGTAGCATTAAGGAAAAAAAATGTAGGTGATGAGGCAAGGGAGGTAGAGCGAGAAATAAAAGTGGTGGTGACAAGATAATAAAAGGGAAAGAAATTTCCCAATGGAATGAACTATAAAATATATACAAAGAACATATATATCTATTATCAATGTAGATCCAGATATATATGCATATGAAGTATACATGTATACACTTAAAGTATACACAGATACTTTTTATAAGAATACACAAATACACATTAATTTTGTTGCACACATCATTGTGAACAATCACTGATTATTCATGTAGGTGTGTTTTTAAAACCATCAATTACCTTTTCTTTTTCTTTTTTTTGCAAAGATAGTTGTGCTGCCAAGCAACTTGAGGTAAAGGCATTAAAAGGGTTAGACTACAAGAAAGTGAAAACAAAACAATGGCGATACTTCCTACAGGAGACCGCACAAAAAAGCAGTTGGCTGGTTTCATATTGCATAATGATGCTGTGTTCCTTGATGAAGTAAACAATCTTCCTTGTATCAACATAAAAATCAGACCCTGGTCCCCACAGTGTTGGTTTCTGTATGGTTGGAGGCATCCCCACTCAACTGACTCCACTGAAAACATACGTTGTATGCCAATTCATCTTTCAGTTCTTCCTCTCAGGGAATATTCTTGGACTTTTTAAGCAAAGTACATTGTGCGTAAGGTATCTTGGTGAATCTGTACAGCCTTGGCAAGAGCTTGTGGATCTCGCCCATTGCTCTGTCCTGAAACGTGACTTCCTTCAGCACTGCAAGAGAATTGGCAATGAACACACAAACAAACCCTATTCTGATGTAACAATTCTGAAAAATATTTGTTGTAGAAAATTTCAAAAATATTTTATAAATAGAGGCTGGCATGATGATCTCCTACATGTCTATCACCCAGCTTCAATAATTAACTCAAGGCCAATTTTACTTCTCTCACCTGCCCAGGATTATTTAGAAGTAAATTCAAGACATCCTACAATTTTGTTGGTATATATCACTTTTATTATCAATAATCTCTCCCTTGAGTTAATTTGGTAAAGCAAGTAAATCACTATATCATTCTATTACTAATAAGCCTAGACTGCACATTTTAATGGGAACACTTATTATCTCAGGCAGTGAGTTCTATCATTGCTTTTCATATGGATCAATGACTCCTCTAATAGCTCGCGGAACTTTAATTCTAAATGGCAGTTCTTTATGGCAAACAAGAGAGCCACACACTTACATGGAAACAAAGAAATATCTCAAGAAAATCCTAACATGCAGGCCATATGTGAATTTGGGTAAAAATCTGTATTTGTTATGCATTTATATTACCTGTCATGTTCTTTGTCTACGAGATGATATCTGGCTCTGAATGCTACCAGGTGAGCATAATACGCTGGCGCAGGTATAGAAACAGATCGTGTACAGCGCACATAAGTGTGGCAGAGCTGGTAAGTTAGCAGCTGAAGTTCATCTGCAGTAAAGCAGTTATCATCCCATAAAACATGATAGTGTGAAGGACGGCTGGTACCCTATAGAGAAGGCAATGACATATTCTGTTGATTTCTAAACTTTAAATAAATATGCAGCACAGACTAAGTTATCTAAAAATCCAGCTTTCTATATTAGTAAAACATAGTCTAATTTAATAATCAATTTAAAAACATTTAGTTTATTCTGGGTATACATCCAAAAAATGTGAAAGCAGGGACTGGAACAGATATTTGCACACCTATGTTCAAAGAAGCATTATACACAATAGACAAAAGGTGTAAGTAACCCAAGTGTCCACTGATAGATGAATAGATAAAGAATATGTGGCATATACATACAATGGAATATTATTTAGCCTTAAAAGGAAGAAAAGTCTGACACAAACTGCAACATGGGATGAGCCTTGTAGACATTATGCTAAATGAAATGAACCAGTTATAAAATGACAAACATTATATGATCTACTGATATAAGGTACCTGGAGCAGTCAGATTCACAGAGATAGAAAGAATAGTGGGGCTGGGGAAAGGGGAGGAGGGGGAGTTAGTGTTTAATGGGGACAGGGTATCAGGGAAAATGAAAAAATTTGTGTTTTTTTAAAAATTCTCACCCGAGGATACTTTTCCATTTATCTTCAGATAGAGTGGGAAGGAGGGAGGGAGAGAGAGAGAGAAAGAGAGAAAAACATCGATGTGAGAGAGACACATTGATTGGTTGCTTCCTGCAGGACCCCGACCAGGGCTAGGACCAAACAGCAACCGAGGTACGTGCCCTTGACTGGAATCGAACCCGTGACCCTTCAGTCCATGGGCCAACGTTCCAACTGCTGAGTCAAACCAGCCAGGGCGAAAAAATTCTTAAGATAGATGGTGAGCCTGGCCAGTATGGCTCAGTAAATTGAGCATTGTCCCACGGACTGAGAGGGGGCATGCAGGAGGCAGCCAATCGATGGATCTCTCTCACATCGATTTTTCTCTCTCTCTCCTTCCCCCTCTCTCTAAAAAATTAATTTAAAAAAATGTTAAAAAAAAAAAAAAGATAGATGGCCCTGGCCGGTTTGGTTCAGCGGTTAGAGCATCAGCTTGCGGTCCAGAGAGACCTGGGTTCGGTTCCCGCTTGTCCCCGGTTGCAGTTTGTCCCTGGCCCCGGTTTGGGGTCGTGCAGGAGGCAGCCGCTCAATGTGTCCCTTTCACGTCGATGTTTCTCTCTCTCTCTCTCTCTCTCTCTCTCTCTCTCTTTCTTCCTCTCTCTCCCTTCCACTCTATCTGAACAAAAAATGGAAAAATGTCCTCGGGTGAGGATAAAAAAAAAAGATAGATGGTGATATGGTTTTGATATAACAATGTGAATGTATTTAATGCAATGGAACTGTACACTTAATGATTAAAATGCTAAGTTGTATGTTATGTATGTTTTACCATAATAAAAACACCAGCAGACACAGCATCTACAATTATAAAACTAATAAATGGCTATAAAACTGCTGGCACTCAGTCCTGTATGAGAATACCAAGGGAAGTAATTGTGGGAGTAAGCCTTGGTTCTTCACCAAGTGGAGAATGAGTGAGATGTGGCCTTTTTTGGGAGGTCAGGGTGAGGAGACACTAGAGAGAATGAACCACCTTAACAAAAAGTACAGCGGGCATATTATTTCATGGTGTATTTGGGGAATGGCTAATAGACCAGTATGAACAGAGTATGTGCAAGATGGGGGGAAAAGATGAAATTGAAAAGAAAATCTGGAATCAGCCCGGCTGGTGTGGCTCAGTGCTTGAGCATTGACCCATGCACCAAGAGGTCGCAGTTTCGATTCTTGGTCAGGGCACATGCCCGGGTTGTGGGCCAAATCCCCAGTGGGGGGCATGCAGGAGGCGGCCAATCGATGTTCTCTCTCATCGATGTTTCTATCTCTCTCTCCCTCTCCCTTCCTCTCTCTCTAAAATCAATAAAGGAAAAAAAAAATTTCTAAAATCAATACAGAAAAAATTAAAAAAAAAAAAAAGAAAATTTGGAATCAGACTGAATGACATGGTTAGGAATTTGGACTTTCACCTGCAGGTGGCAGGGAAAGCACAGCATGTTTTTTTTTTAAGGAAGAGTTTTTAGGTGTGATTACATTGGGCTTTTCTAAAAGTAACATCAGCAATAATATGGAGGATGGATTAGAAACAGGAAGAAATTGAAAGCAAAGGGAGCAGTTAGTAGGCTGTTGCATTAATTCTGGTATGACATAATGAAGGTATGAACTAAGGAAATGGCAGTGGCAAAGGAGTAAAGGAGAAAGATTAAGTTTGTACTTTAACAAATATTTGTTTGACATTGTGCAAGATTTGGGGGACAAAATTTAAATTATTATCAAATCTACCTCCTCCAAATTATATATTTATAATGCCTATATAATACATTGCACATTCACACACATTGAATATTTACTAAACACTCACTATATGCCATGTCCTGTATCAGGTGCCAGGCACACAGTGATGAATAAGACACACATTCCAGAGATGAGACAGGTAATATATAAATAAAACATCAGAAATTGGGCTATAAAGAGAATGAAAGTTTTTGGTTAAATACATTGGTTAAATATTCCTGTCTTCAAGATTCATTTGCATTATCAATGGTATCCAAAAGTTTTAAAGTAAAAAAACCTTACTTAAGCAGTATTTCCAAAATTTATTTGAACAGAGAATCCTTTTTTTCTCCTCTGTCGTATTTATTAAAAAGTCATAGCAGTAGTGTTCCTTGAGATACATGGAGGGAAACACTGGGTTTAAACATGTATTGCAATAATATAGATTTTATCTCTAGAAGGTCATTTTAACTTTTTTAAATATGTTTTTGTTAATTTTTTTTTTTTTAGAAAGAGAGAGAGTAAGGGAGAGGGAGGGAAACATCAATTGGCCGCCTCCTGCACACCCCCTACAGGGGATTGAGCCCAAAACCTGGGCATGTGCCCTGCCTGACCAGGAATAGAACCAGTGACTTCTTGTTCATGGGACCACGCTCAACCAATTGAGCCACACTGGCCAGGGCTAAATTTTGTTTTTAACTACCCTTTATTAAAATGTACAACACTGATTGTAAAGAGGAGCAGATATAAGAACATAGATAAATGAGTGGGATAGTAATTTTAAAGCTGCAAGAGTGAAACTGGAGTTAGTGTATGTGAGATGTACATATATAAAGCTTTAAGATATAGCTATACAGTAAGGTACATCTTCCTGAAATTTCTATTTTAATCAATGGCAAGCAGCCTAAAACAGTTTTGGGCTACATTCTCTCAGACACGCTAGGAGTACAGATTCACTCTCTGCTGCTGGGAAGTTTAAGAAGCACTGAATTAAACAGAAAAAAGTCCTTCTCAAAGTAAGAAAGGGGAAGAAATTTATTTACTAAAAGTTTCATCTAATTTCACGTGGAAACAATTAGGAGTGCAGAGAAGGATATTTCTGCTTCTTCTGAGATTAAAATATACATATTAATGGAAGTTCCTGAATTAAAACATTTCACCCAAAGTGTAGGCTTACCTGTATTCCAGCATGGCTACAGAGGTAAAAATCAAACTCATATGGGTGTGTAATGTCTGTATCAACTGTTGTTCCAGCTGGGATATTGCCACTTCTTCCAACCTGGATTTGTTTGGGCAAAGTTTAAACAAACAAGACAAATGTAAAAAATGTGTCTGAAAGCACTTTAAAAAATATATAATATATAGGCTGACCCCATGATTCACGCCTTTCAGCTTGAAATATTACAAAACAGGCATTAAGAGCAGACCTCATGCCCTGGCTGGTTTGGCTCAGCGGTTAGAGCGTGGGCCCGCGGACCAGAGGTTCCCGCTAAGGGCAAGGACCTTGGTTGCAGTTTGTCCCCAGCCCCAGATGGGGTTGTTTAGGTGGCAGCCAATCGATGTGTCTCTCTCATCGATGTTTCTAGCTCTCTCTCCCTCTCCCTTCCTCTCTCTCTCTCTCTCAAATCAATAAAGAAGAAAAAAAAAAGAGCAAACCTCATTCTAGTCCCAGTTCCTATTCTTAAATGTTGCTGAAAGTAAGAGATGATAAACAACAGAGTTATTTGTCTCTACTATATGCTTAGCTGGTAGTTGATCCCAGTATGGGTGGAAGACTTAAAAATTTTTTTTCAAGTTACTTTAAGTGCTTTAATTTATGATACTTGTGCACAGCGGGTACTCTTGAATGTGTAATTTTATGAAAATTAGCATTTTCCTTGGAGAACACTGTATTTTTAGAGAGAAAGAATGCTGACAACAACATCAACAATAGTCACCATTTGTTAACCATTTTTGTGTCAGGTACTTTTACGTACATTATTTCTAATCCTGATAATCCTGCAAGTTAGATATTAGTCCCATTTGTTTCGGTAAACTAAGGCTCGAGAATATAAAATAATTTGCCTACTAGCAAACAATAAAGGGCAGAACTGGGAGTCAAACACAGAAATGACTGCAAAGGCCCTGTTCCTTTTATTTTATACTAGCAGTTTCAACCTCTTGTAAGGAAACAGACACCATGATTTTCTCTGAGTAAATATGTGAATGAAATGGTTCAAAATAATGAAAGGCTGCTAATAAAACACTTTAAAATACTACATATACTCACCTCCACCTCCTTATCCCTAATACATTTAAAATCATTAACAAACATTATTTCTGCCATGTGAAGAATTGCTACGAGGCAGTAGCTTGAGTTACAGCTGTGTAGACCAACCAGCTAGCCTTTTCCAAGCAAAAACAAAGAAAGCAGTTCATAATCTACTAAATTATGCTGACTTGTTACACATAAATCTAATTAATACATATAAAAAGTTTTACTCTATTTAGAGAGGTAGCAGAATGCCTGGGTTCACATCACAGCTCTACTAGTTTCTAGTTGTGCAATCTAAAGCATGGTATTTTACACCTCACTGTGCCTCTGTTTCCTCATTTATAATGATCTCTAATCTATTATTAAAAGTATTTAGAGCAAAGCTGAAAGAGAAACAAACAAATGGAGGACTGGCATAACTAAACATCAGGTGCTAATAATCATTAACTCTTACTTAGTTTTCCTAATCCTACTTTTGAAGAAACATTTGGTTTTCCAGGTGCAAAAATATACCTAGTAATTTGGGGTCAAAGGCCTTTAACAACCTGGCCATAATAAAACTATGACTACTGCTATTTGAGAGGTGGTATACCACAGTGATTAAGAGCACTCTGGAGTCAGATTGCCTGATTTGAATCCTAGCTCTACTAATTACTAGCTTTGTAACCATGGGAGGTTATTTAACTACCATGTGATAGTTTCCTCCTGTGGAAAATGGGGATAATAATAGTAAGTATCTCACAGTGTTATGAAGATCAAGTGAGTCCAATTTATAAAAAATGTCTCAAACAATGCCGACTACTATTTATTCTCTCTATTATTACCAGCATCACCACACCATACACTATATCTAGCTAACCTTTATTGAGTGCTAAGTATGTGCCAAACACTGTTCTAAGTGCATTACATATTTTAATTTATTTAATCCTCTCAACAACTCAAATAAGGTAAATATTAATATTATCCAAACTCTGTTGAGAAAGAAATAGGCACAGAAATCAATAAAAACATATTAAATTACTGTCCAAAGTTACATAGTGAGAGTAACCAAAGATCAAATATACACCAAAGACAAGACACACTCCTCTGTTTCTCAGTCTTTTCTGCTGAACCCTTTCCCAAGGGGATACAGACACTAGCAATCCTCAGATTTCTCTGCTCCAAGGTTAGCAGGATCAGAGGCAGAGCACTGGAAATAATAGCAAGACTGCTACTTGTGCCTGGACAGTGTGGCACTGTGGATTGAGCATCGTCCTATGGACTGAGAAGTCCCAGAGTTCCATTCCCAGTCAGGGCCCTGGGTTGTGGGCTCAATCCCCAGTAGGGGGCGTGCAGGGAGCAGCCAATCGATGTTTCTCACATGGATGTTTTTCTCTCTCTCTCCCTTCCTCTCTCTCTAAAAAATCAATAAAAACATATTTAAAAAAAAAAAAAAAGAGCCCTGGCCAGTTTGGCTCAGCAGTTAGAGCATCAGCCTGCGGAATGAGTCTCGGGTTCGATTCAGGTCAAGGGCACGTACCTCGGTTGCGGTCTGTCCCTGGCACTGGTCTTGGGGTTGTGTGGGAGGCAACCAGTCAATGCGTCTCTTTCACATTGATGTCTCTCTCTCTCTCTCCCCCTCCCTTTCTCCCTCTCTCCCACTCTATCTGAAGATAAATAGAAAAATATCCTAGGGTGAGGATTAAAAAAAAAAAGATTGCTACTTGCCTATAGAACACACAGACAAGAAGACATTTCCCCCAAGTATTTATACCTCCTTCCCCTTCCTAATTTTAAAAATACATAATCACACTATAAAATACAGAAAATAATTCTGTGTATTTTTAAGGAAACATTGTTTAAAAGTTAGTTTGAAAGAATGTCCACTAATCACTCTAGAGTCCAGACAGTCCCTTAGCTTTTTTTCTTACTTTATTGATTTTAGGGAGAGAGGAAGGGAGAGGGAGAGATAGATAGAAACATTGATGAGAGAGAACATTGACTGGCCGCCTCCTGCATACTCCCCACTGGGGATCGGGCCCACAACCCTGGCATGTGCCCTGACTGGGAATCGAACCGGCAACCTCTTGGTGCATGGGTTGACACTCAACCAATGAGCCACACCAGCCAGGCCCTTTTTCCTTTTGAACATTTAAGGAAAATATGAATAGAAAGAAAAAAATTTTATTTTTATTTTTTATTATTATTTTTTTTTAATTTTATTTTATTATTATTATTTTTTAATCCTCACCCGAGGACATTTTTTCATTTTTTGTTCAGATAGAGTGGGAGGGAGAGAGAGAGAGAGAAACATCGACGTGAAAGGGACACATCGAGTGGCTGCCACCCGCACGACCAACCAGGGCCGGGGATAAACTGCAACCGAAGTACATGCCCTTAGCGGTAACCGAACCCGGGTCTCTCTGGACCGCAGGCTGACGCTCTAACCGCTGAGCCAAACCGGCCAGGGCGAAAGAAAAAAATTTTAAACTATGAGCTTCTTCACAACAACAAAAAAGCATCATGGGATTTTGAACATCTGGAATGTTATTAGAAATTCTAGAAAGTTAAAACATTTTAAACAATTAACCTATTTTGATGCTTCTATACTCATAATCTGCTTTGTTGAAATCTACTACTATAAATTAGGAGCTCTGCTGTTGGCAGAGCGCCTTTGTTTAAGTGCTCTCTGAACTATGTTAGATAAGCTTGGCTTATGCTCGTATTACAAAAGATGTAAGATTACCCTTTCTGTCCTATCAGCACAAAATAATCGAGTGTGATGTCTCTTCTGAACTACAATGTAGGTTATTCCAGGTTGATAGTCTTTCTCCAAACTGATGCAGGCTTCTCGAATTGCTAGTAGTTCATAATATAATACCTAGAGAAGATGAAATGGAAAGATTTGCTATAGTCAGCCACTCTCTTATACATACTTCAAAGTAAGATAATTATTTATTCTCAGTATTTCTTAATGTCATTACTTACAGCTAAATATACCTCTACTTCATCTTAACTATTATCAGGGCATTGTCTTAGCAATCAAGGCTTACACACCCACAGCAAACATTTAAAAAGGGAAATCTAAGGAAGCATCAAATTTTGACTTTAGGAACTCTCAATTAAGTCTTCTAACTTCAGAACTAGACACTATGTTATAAATAGAGTACGTGATTTAACCATAGTACGATGAGATCCAGGGCAACCAACCTGCCTAAATTGTCCCTCTGAAACACCATCCCGATAAAAGATGATACGAGTAGGTTTGAACCGAGTTGACTTATAAAACTGAATGAGAAGTTCTCGGACCATGGAGGCCAAGTCCTGGATGATCTCCTGTCGGGGTCTCTGAACTCTTACTGTAGCACAGTACCTGCTTGGGTGAGCATCCATACTTCCTACAACCTAAGTTGGAAAAGAAAAGAAAAACAGAAGTTAAGATAATCAAAATTACACGAATATGAATTTACTGTAATAAAAAATTGAAAGAAAGTAGATAGATTACATTTAAATTCGTGTTACTATAACCTTACTATTTACCACTGTTCATTTGGAAAGTAATAAAAAAACAGATCATTCTCAGGGAAGAACAAAATAAAAGACCAAGTAAGGGTCAAAATTATTTTCCTATAAGGCTACACTTGCCCGGCCAGTGTAGCTCAGTGCTTGAGGGTTGACCCATGTACCAAGAGGCTGCCAGTCCGATTCCTGGTCAGGGCACATGCCCAGGTTGTGAGCCCGATCCCCAGTGGGGGTGTGCAGGAGGCAACCAATTGATATTTTCTCTCATCAATGTATCTCTCACTCTCTCCCTCTTCCTTCTCTAAAATTAATAAAGAAAATATTTTTTTTCTTTCTTTTTTTTCCTCACCTGAGGACATTTTTTCATTTTTTGTTCAGATAGAGTGGGAGGGAGAGAGAGGAAGAGAGAGAGAGAGAAACACTGATGTGAAAGGGACACATCGAGTGGCTGCCACCCGCACGACCAACCAGGGCCGGGGACAAACTGCAACCCAGGCACATGCCCTTAGCGGGAACCGAACCTGGGTCTCTCTGGACCGCAGGCCGACGCTCTAACCGCTGAGCCAAACCAGCCAGGGCAAGAAAAAGTATTTTTAAAAAGAACTGTTATGCTTCATAAATTTTATTTTTATTATTATTTTTTTTAATCCTCACCTGAGGATATTTTTCCATTTATTTTTTTAGACAGAATGGGAGGGAGGGAAAACATTTATGTGAGAGAGACACATCGATTGGTTGCCTCCCACATGCACCCTGTCAGGGGGCTGGGGATCAAACCTGCAACCCCAGGTACAGCCCTTGACTGGAAATCAAACCCGACACCCTTCAGTCCGAGTGCCCATGCTCTAACCACTGAGCCAAACCAGCCAGGGCCACTTCAAAAATTTTAAAAGAATTGTACCCTTGCCCGATCATTGTGGCTCAGTGGATTAAGTGTTGTCCCATGGACTGAGAGGTCCCAGTTCGATTCCTGATCAAGGCATATGCCCGGGTTTCGGGCTCGATCCCCACTGGGGTCGAGCAGGAAGAAGATGATCAATGTTCTCATCAACGTTTCTATCTCTCTCTCTCCCTTCCTCTCTCTGTAAAAAAATCAATAAAAACATATTTAAAAAATTTTTTTTACCCTACTATAATGTCCTAGACCAGAAGACCTGAATCCACAGTCCAGTCTTACTGTGCTGTATTTGTGTTTTCTATCTGGTCCTTAGAGAAGTTAATCTTGGTTTTGAAAGTAGCTACCTTAATTTTCTCTTTCGTGTTTTGTTTAATACTGTTATGTGTTTGGAGCAGAGGTAACTTTGAAGCATGAAATTTTAAGTTCACCTTGACTATAGTCACTTACAGACCTATTGAAGCCCGATCTCTGGAACCCCAATAGTTAAAAAATGTCTGAACAGCCCTGGCCGGTTTGGCTCAGGGTTAGAGTGTCAGCCCGCAGACTTGATTGCTGGTTAAGGGCACGAACGTGGGTTGCAGGTTCGATCCCTGAACCTGGTTGAAGTTGGGCGGGAGGCAACCAAGAGAGATGTGTCTCTCTCACATTGATGCTTCTCTCTCTCTCTCTCTTTCCCCACTCTATCTAAAAATCAATGGAAAAATATCCTTGGGTGAGGATTAAAAACAACAACAAAAAAGTCTAAACATCACTCTGATCTGAGCCTAGGCTGAGAACCAGCTTCTCTACCAAAGTCATGCTTCAAAAATAGAATTCTGCAAGTGCACCCGACGTTCAATGTAGCACTATTCACAGTAGCCAAGACATGGAAACAACATAAATGTCCATTGATGAATGAATGGATAAAGAAAGTGTGGCACATATATACAATGCAATGAAGAGTAAAATCTTTTTTTATTGTGATAAAAGTGGTATACAACATTACATATATTTCAAGTGTACAACAGAATAATTTGATATTTGTATACACTGCATAGTGATTACCATTATAAGTCTAGTCACCATCCATCACCATACAATTGATCCCCTTAACCCATTTTCCTCCCCCACAAACCATCTTCCCCTCTGGTAAACACCAATCTGTTCTCTGTATCGATGTGTTTTTGTTTTCTTTTGTTTGTTCATTTTGTTGTTGTGTTTTTTGAAGATTCCACATATAAGTGAAATCATACGATATTTGTCTTTCTCTGACTTATTTCATTTAGTATAATGCCCTCAAGGTCCATCCATGTTATTGCAAACAGCAAAATTTCATTCATCCATTTGCCATAACATGAATGGACCTTGAGGGCATTATGCTAAGTGAAATAAGTCAGACAGAGAAAAACAAATATGTACAATCTCACTTATACTTGGATCTTAACAAAACAAAACAAAAATAAGTTCACAGATACAGAGAACAGATGGTGGTTGCCAGAGGTGGGGAGTGGGTGGTGAGTGAAATGGGTGAAGGGGGTCAAAAGGTACATAAAAACTTTCAGTTATAAAATAAATAAGTCGCCCTGGCCGGTTTGGCTCAGCGGTTGGAGCTCAGCCTGCGGACCAGAGAGTCCCGGGTTCGGTTCCCGCTAGGGGCACATACCAAAAAAAGAAAAAAAAAAAATAAGTAAGTCATAAGGATGTACTATACAGCATGGTAACTATAGTTAATAATACTGTAGTGCATATTTGGAAGTCACTAAGATAATAAATCTTAAAAGTTCTTATCACAACAAAAAAAAATGATAAGTATGTATGGTGATAGTTAATTAGACTTATTGTGGTGATCATTTCTCAATTTATACAAATATCAAATCATTATATTGTATACCTGAAATATAATGTTATGTTCATAATTATATCTGTTATAAGTACATATATACATACAGTATTTAAAAGCATATCTAACTTCCTGTTAGTAATTTAAATGTCTTACTCATTTGAAACCAAAATATGGAAAATTCTTATGTTTATCTTTTATCTTAGATTAGAAAATAATCAAGAGCTTTTACAGAAATGAGCTAGAACTTGCCTACTTATTTATGTACATGAGGTTGTATCTGCTTTTTCTTCATTTTCTATATGAAAACAAAACAAAACAAAACAAAAAACTCTGATCATCTTTCCTCTCACTACTAAAGTATAAATTCACACCCCTTCTGATGGCACAAAAAGTCCCACAAAAGCTTACTAGCCTCATAGCCTACTATACTACATTTCAATTCCCTGCATTTCTCAACATTCTCCAAACACACCAGGATTTTGAAATCTAAATTTTAATTTACATCATTATCAAGGTATTATAATATCTATTATACTATGTGGCATTTATTACTTACATTTCTTTCTCATACTAGTTTTTAAGTTCTTGGGAATAGAAGTCATATAGCAAAAAGAATCAATTAATAAAATCTATTTCCAAGATCATCATAAAAGTGGGTATTTGGTAGAAATAGGTTTAGTAGGAAAGGACAATGACTACAGTCCAAAAGAATTCCAATATGCTTAAACTTTGTTGGAAAATGACGCCAAAATAGCAAATCCAAAGTAAGTCTTTTGAATTTTTCTTTTTTTCCCTTATAATTTTATCTTTTTTTTTTTTAATCCTCACCCGAGGACATTTTTTCATTTTTTGTTCAGATAGAGTGGGAGGGAGAGGAAGAGAGAGAGAGAAACATCGATGTGAAAGTGACACATCGAGTGGCTGCCACCCGCACGACCAACCAGGGCCAGGGACAAACCGCAACCAAAGTGCATGCCCTTAGCGGGAACCGAACCTGGGTCTCTCTGGACCGCAGGCCGACGCTCTAACCGCTGAGCCAAACCGGCCAGGGCTAATTTTATCTTTTAAAAGAACATTTTTATGACTATCCAATGGCTCACTACCATCTCTAGGACACTTGAAATTAATTCATGTATAACTATAAGAATACAAAATAACAATTTATTAATAGATAAAAGTCAATTTTCTCCACTAATGAAAATAGCTTTTGAGTAATATGTAAAAATTTTAATGTTACTATCATTTTCAAAGATAAGTAAGGTTTACCAGATTGTTAAAACTTAAAATTTCTGTAAAGATTATCATAAATAAAAATATAAAAAAATCTTACAGCTTAATTTCTAAAGTTTATTAAGTATGCCTAAAATACGTTGACATATTCAAAATGTTGGCAGTTGTTAAAATCAAGCAATTTTCAAGTTGGGTAAAATATTATCTGGCTTTCTGTAGTTTATAAGAAATACACTTAAAAGAAATGACACGGAAAGGTTAAAGGTATAGAAGTGGGCAAACCTGTATCAGACAGATGTCAAAAGTAGGAGTAGCAATATTAAAACAAAGAATTTAGGTGCAAAGTATTAAATTGGACAAATGTGGAAGATATTTTGCTCAATTAATATTTGACAAATGTGGCAAGAGCAAACAATGGAGTAAAGACAGCCTCTTCAATAAATGGTATTGGGAAAATTGGACAGCTACATGCAAAAAAAAAAAATGAAACTAGACCACCAACTTGAACCATACACAAGAATAAACTCAAAATGGATAAAAGACTTAAATGTGACTCGTGAATCCATAAAAATCCTAGAAGAAAATGTAGGCAACAAAATTTCAGACATCATACGCAGCAGAATTTTCATTGATACAACGCCTAAGGCAAGAGAAACAAAGGAAAAAAATGAACACATGGGACTACATCAAACTAAAAAGCTTCTGCACAGCAAAAGAAACAACCATCAAAAGGGAAAGGGAATCCACTATATGGGAGAGTATAACTGCCAACGATACATCAGATAAGGGGTTAATTTCCAAAATATACAGAGTGCTCATACAACTCAACAAAAGGAAGACAAAGAACCCAGTTAAAAAATGGGCAGAGGACCTAAATAGACACCTCTCCAAAATGGACATACAAATGGCCAAGAGACATATGAAAAAATGCTCAACGTCACTAATCATCAGAGAGATGCAAATTAAAACATCAATGAGGTATCACCTCATACCTGCCAGAATGGCTGCCATCAACAAATCATCAAACAACAAGTGCTGGCGAGAGTGTGGAGAAAAGGGGACTCTAGTGCACTGCTGGTGGGAATGCAGACTGGTGCAGCCACTATGGAAAACAATATGGTGTTTCCTCAAAAAATTCAAAATTGGCCCTGGCCGGTTTGGCTCAGCGGTTAGAGCGTCGGCCTGCGGTCCAGAGAGACCCGGGTTCGGTTCCCGCTAAGGGCATGTACTTTGGTTGCAGTTTGTCCCCAGCCCTGGTTGGTCATGCGGGTGGCAGCCACTCGATGTGTCACTTTCACATCGATGTTTCTCTCTCTCTCTCTCTCTTCCTCTCTCTCCCTCCCACTCTATCTGAACAAAAAATGAAAAAATGTCCTCGGATGAGGATTAAAAAAAAAAAAATTAAAAATTGATCTGCCATTTGACCCAGTGATCCCACTTCTAGGAATATATCCTAAGAAGCCTGAAACACCAGTCAGAAAGAATATATGTACCCCTATGTTCATAGCAGCACTATTTACAATTGCTAAGATCTGGAAACAGCCCAAGTGTCCATCAGTAGATGAGTGGATAAAAAAGCTGTGGTACACATACACAATGGAATACTATACAGCTGTTAAGAAAGAAAGCTCTCTTATCCTTTGAGACAACATGGAGGGACCTGGAGAGCATTATGCTAAGTGAAATAAGCCAATGAGAAAAAGACAAATACCACATGATCTCACTTATTTGTGGAATATAATGAACAAAATAAGCTGATGAACAAAACAGACCCAGAGACATAGAAAGGAGTATGGTTCAGACTGACAGACCTCAGAGGAGCAGGGTAGGAAGGATGGATGAGATAAACCAAATAACTTATATGCATGTATGCATAACCAATGGACATAGACAACAATGCTGGGGGTGGTGGTAGTGGGGGGGATGGGGAGGAGGGTGTCAATGGGGGAAAAAGGAGAAACATCTGTAACAAAAATAAATTAATAAAAATTGGAAAAAAAAAAGTGCAACCCATCAATCTTATATATAATACATCTTTCTGTATCAAAAACATTACCGAAATACATAAACAAACTATTTGAATTACAAAAAGTAATTGAAATATACAATAATGGAGAGGTCAAACAGACAAATTAAAGTAGGATACAAAGTAAAGAAGATTCGAGTAACATAATTAGTAAACTTGATTTAACAGCTATACATGGAACTTGCAGCCCTCAAACCAGAGCAGAATCATTCTTTTCAAAAATCCAAAGAACATATGAAAGATGACTCTATATATAATTATAAAAGTTGGTTTTAAAGAAAATATTAAAATTCAAAAAGTTGAAACCAAAATGTTGATCTTCTAAACGTTAGATAAGATAAATCTGCCTAATGACACTCACAGCAGCAATAGAAGGCTTCTTCCCATCACCAGCTGGTGGATGAGTGACATCAGCTCCCAAAAAGATCACTGGTTGCTGGAACACAGAAGGTCTTAAACACATTTTTTAAAAGAGTTAGATAATTCATTTTTTTCATTAGCCATTCATCTGTCTCATACTACTGTAACACAAGTGCAAATTACTGACACAGCACAGAGGAGGTTCTATATAGACAGCTTCATAAGCTTGAAATACTGACAGATTTATTCCCTTAATGCATGAATCCTTGGTCAATGAAGTAAAAGCTATTACAGTGGATCTATCCAATGTCTTATTCAGAGCAGTTTTTTTGCCTTAAGTAGTGGTGATGGTAGTTGCAAAGGGCAACTGCTGCCAGCATTCTTCATAATAGGCATAAAATGCTAGCCTTCCTCATATTAATACACCAATTTGTATCAACCGTTCTTTAATGTACTTACATTTTAAGTTTATGTAATCTCAAGGAGAAAAAGAATCATTAAACTAGACACCGAAGGAAATTATGAGAGTCTATTACTCCCCCTCCCATGGCCAAAAGTATAAATTTGAGTAATATAGTTAACAGTTATAAAGTAGCCAGTAGTTCCTTTTATTTCTGAAACTATATCTTTTAAGATTCAAATGATTATTTATTTCTTAGTTCTTGGGCTTGTTGATAAAATTCTATATTAATCTCATTTATGAATCTCATCTCATATTGAATAGGAATAGGAAGTAGAGGCAGCATGGAAAAACAGGAAAAAAAGAGCTTTTATGTCAAACACACATCCTTATTATAATGCTTATTTGTGTGCATACTGGTCAAGATGTTTAACTTTTTAAGGCCCTAGTTGCTTCAATTATTAAAAGGAAATCTGTTTTTCAATTCTCCAAATAACAACCTCTTCCCCAGCATCTATTTCTAAGGTCATTATGTCTCATACTTCCTAAGAGGGCTTAGACATGATGACAATCCAACAGTAACATCCGTTGTCCCACTGACTGCAGCAGGGGTTGATATGGCTTACTTAACCAATCTACTGAACTGATGTATCTCCCCCAATCCCCCCAGGCCCTCCCTTCTTCCCTCATTTTCTAGGTAAGTAGCCTCATGACATCAGGTTGAAGATGACTATCAAATAATGGGAACATTCTTCAAGCTGGGCTATACAGTAAGAAATAAAGTTCTCAATACTTTCTAGCTAGGCAAGAAGTATTTTGCATACTGAATGAAAATAGAGGTGAGAGGGGATTTTCAAAAGGGAATCTCTTAATCTTGCCAATCCAAACTATTTTAATTTTTTTGCCAAAATGTCTACTTACCTCCCATGGCAGGAATCATCAAAGCAGTTTCTTAAACAGATCTCAGATATGGCAATATATAGAAAAATTAAGATATAAAAATAATGAATATTTTATTAAGTGATTAGCTTCACTTACCTTTGATGAGGTACAAGAATATTATTGATCCCTCCAAGTTTCACATTTATCTTTAGGCACAGGTTTGAGAGAGTTTGAGGGGATGTTTTTATTACATTCTTGACTTGAACACACTGTGTAGCCATACCCAAAAGTGTATCTCCTACACGTTTCACCTCCGCTATGAAACAAATGCAGATATCTCTAGTTAGAAAAAAGGTCGAGCCCTGGCTGGTTTTGCTCAGTGGTTAGAGTGTTGGCCTGCAGACCAAAGAGTCATGGGTTCGATTCCGGTCAGGGGCATGTACCTCAGTTGCGATTCGATCCCTGGCCCTGGTTGGGGTCCTGCGGGAGGCAACCAATTGATGTGTCTCTCTCACATTGGTGTTTCTCTCTCTCTTCCCCCCTTTCCCCCTCCCTCTGTATCTGAAAATCAATGGAAAAATATCCTCGGGTGAGGATTAAAAAAAAAAAAAAAAAAAAAGTCAAACTTTACTGAAAATAAAGCTACTGTGTTTCTCCCCTTGAAATACATTACTGTATTACAGGGTACCAAAAATTACACCAATACTAAAACAATGCTGTTAAAACTTAACGTATACTGCTTTGAAGATCAGTTTAAGTATTTACTGGTAATTTTTCCAACTTTTTTCTTCTTTGTAAAAGAAAGTTTATTTTTATCATCATGAAAATACTATAACCACAATAACCGAAAAACTATAAAGACAAAAATATCATACATAATCCCTGTGTTAGCATTTCACTGTACTTTCTTCCAGTAGTTTTCTCATTTTTATGATTTTAATGCAGTTATAATCCTGGTATACTTACAGCTTTCAATCCTTTTCTCTAAGCTTTAATTTAAAAATACAGAGGTACTACATGTAAAGAATAAAAGGCCCCTGTTTATTTGCCCCTCTGCCATTATAACTACCATAAAGAACTCAGTGTATTTAACTTCTTATACATAAAACACATGGAAAGCATTTTAAAATAAAAACTGAGAACACACTATACATTCTATTTTGCAACTTGTTATTTTCACTTAATAATATAGTAAGTTCTGAATCTCAATATATAGATTGCAGTTATCCTGTTTTTAAATGCCATAAGGTATCTAACCAGTCATACACAGATATAGTTGTAGCTTGTTCCGGTTCTCATTATTTCAAACGATGCTATGAAAGTATCTATGTATATTTATTTGTTTGGTTGTGTAACTTACAGCCTCAGAATAAATTTCTACACGTACAATTGAGGGGTCAAAGATATATATATTTGACATTTTAAAACATACTGACAAAATGCCTCCTTAAAGATTTGTTCATTTATTTAACATATTTAATGTGTACTTAATTCATGCTAGTACTGTGCAAGGCTCTGGATATACAATAGTGAGTCAACAGAGACACTGTTCCTGTCCTCACAAAGTGTACAGTGTAGTTAGAGAAATAGGCATTAATTAACTAACGACTCAAATTTAACAGTATGACTGTTAAAGCAACATAAAAGAGAGGTACACAGTGCTTTAAGACAATAAAAGTGAGAGAATTAGACCTTGTCAAGGAGGTCAGGCAAAGCTTTCCCAAGGAAGGGATGTCTGAGCTAAAATTTACAGGACTGTGCATTTGCTTGGTGAAGGTTCATGGAAAGTGGGTTATGAGAAGCAATACAGGTAGAAGGAAGAGGATGAATAAAGAGTTTCTGTGGAGAAAAAAGACCATAAAGTGAGATGAATCCTGAAAAGGTAGGAAGTCATAGATAAAAAAAATTTTTTGGGGGGGGGTTAACCCTCACCCAAGGATATATCTCCATTGATTTTTAGATAAAATGGGAGGGAGGGAGGGAGAAAGAGAGAGAAACATTGATGTAAAAGAGACACATCGATTGGTTGCCTCCCGCACGATGCCTCACTAGGGCTGGGGATTGAACCTGTAACCCAGGTACATGCTCTTGACCAGGAATCAAACCCGAGACCCTTTGGTCTGTGGGTGGATGCTATAACCGCTGAGCCAAACTATCCAGGGCAGGAAGTCATGGATTTGAATATAAAAAATCCAGAAGATTCACTTAAATATCAATTTTATCAATTGTATAATGAAAAACAACTGAAGTGGGGCTGATAGGAAAGGCGATAAAATCAGATTTATATATATATATATATATATATATATATATATATATATATATATTTAAATTAAAAAAATTTTCCCCCTTTATTGATTTTAGAGAGACAGGAAGTGAGAGGGAGAGAGAGATAGAAACATTGATGAGAGAGAACATCGACTGGCCGCCTCCAGCATGCCCTCAACTGGGGATCGGGCCCACAACCTGGACATGTGTCCTGACCGGAAATCGAACTGGCGACCTCTTGGTGCATGGGTTGATGCTCAACCACTGAGCCACACCAGCCGGGTGGGCTGTTTTTTAAAATAGGAATTCCAGAATGATTTAACACTTGAAATTATATGAGTGGTAATTTGATTTATAGGTACATAATAAACAATTAAATTATTATTTTTTTAAATGAAGGAGAAATAATTTCTCAGACAAATAAAAACTAAGGGAATTGGCCCTGGCCGGTTTGGTTCAGCAGTTAGAGTGTTGGCCTGAGGACTGAAGGGTTGCAGGTTCGATTCCCAGTCAAGGGCACGTACCTGGGTTGCAGGTTTGATTCCCACCCTAGTTGGGGTCATGCGGGAGGCAACCAATCAATATGTCTCTCTCACATGAATGTTTCTCTCTCTCTCCCTCCCTCCCTCCCTTCCACTCTATCTAAAAATCAATGGAAAAATATCCTTGGGTGAGGATTAACAAACAAAAAGTTTAGGGAGAAGGAAAATTATCTAGGTCAGAAATTCAGATCTATATAAAGAAAGGAAAGTCATAGAAGAAGTAAAGTAAAGTAAACTTTTACTTTCTTATTCTTTTTTTTTTTAATCCTCACCCACAGACATGCTTAGAGAGAAGGGGGAGAGAGGGCGAGAGAGAAAAACATCAATCAGTTGCCTTCTATACTTGCTCAGGGGAGAGGGAAAGAGGAGAGAGAGAGAGAGAGAGAGAGAGAGAGAGAGAGAGAGAGAGAGAGAGAGGGAGAGGGAGAAGGAGAAACATGGATCGGTTGCCTTCCATATTGAGGTTCAAACCCACAACCCAGGTTATGTGCCCTGAGAATCGAACTGGCAACCTTTCAATGAGCCACTATGGCTGGGCTACTTTCTCATTCTTTAAAAAAATTTTTTTTCTTTATTGATTTTAGAGAGAGAGGAAGGGAGAGGGAGAGATAGAAACACCGATGAGAGAGAACATCGATTGACTGGCTGCCTCCTGTATGCCCCGTACTAGAGATTTGGCCCACAACTTGGGCATGTGCTGTGACCAGGAACTGAACTGGCGACCTCTTGGTGCATGGGTCGATGCTCAACCACTGAGCCACACTGGCTGGGCTACTTTCTTATTTTTTTTTTTTTATTCCTCACCTGAGGATATTTTTCTACTTATTATCAGATAGAGTGGGAGGAAGGGAGAGAGAGAAACAGAGAGAAACATCGATGTGATAGAGCCACATTGACTGGTTGCTTCCCTCATGACCAGACCAGGCCCGGGGATGAACCACAACTGAGGCATGTGCCCTTGACTGGAATTGAACCTGCGACTCACTGGTCCGCGGGCCGACGCTCTAACTGCTGAGCCAAACTGGCCAGGGTTACTTTCTTATTCTTAATTAAATAGGTAACTTTTCAAAATAATAATAACAACAATGTATTGGGTGGTTATAGCTTAAAGATAAGTGAAATGAGTAACAGCAATCTTTTAAGGGACAGGAGGGAGGAACTAGGAATACTTTGTCATATGGTACCTACACTATCTATGAAGTAGTACAGAATTATCTGAAAGAGGTGTTAGATTAGTTGTGAATGTACATTGTAAACTCCAGGGCAAGCAGTAAAAAAAATTTTTTGAAACAAGTATGAGTGATATGTTAAGAGAAGAGAGAAAATGAAATAATTTAAAATGCTCAATTAAAACCAGAAAAGGCAGAAAAAGTGGAAGATAAAATTAAGACCCAACAACATGTTGTCTTCAAGAAACCAACTTTAAATATGAAAATACATTAAAACTAAAGCAAGACACATTAAAAATAAAGAAGATATACCATGTTAATACAAGTAAAATAAAACTGTAGTACCTATATTAATTTCACACAAAGCAAACTTCAGAACTAGGAAAATTATCAGGGGGAAAAAGGGGAATTACATAGTGAAAAAAGGGTCAATTCTCCAAGAGGACACAACAATCTTGAACATGCATGCACCTAACAAAATAACGTCAAAAGAAGTGAGGTAAAAATTAATAAAACTTCAAGGAGAAATAGACAAAGTCACTATAATGGAGGGTTTAACACACTTGTTATTGTGTTAATCCTCATCCAAGGATATTTTTTTCCATTGATTTATACAGAGAGTGGAAGGGAGGGAAGGAAGGGGGGAGAGAGAAGGAGAGAGGGAGAAGGAGAAACATGGATGTGAGAGACATACTGATTGGTTGCCTCCCACATGACCGCAACCAGGGCCAGGGATCGAACTTGCAACCCAGGTACTTGCCCTTGACCAGGAATCGAATCTGTGACCCTTCAGTCTGTGGGCCAATGCTCTAATCACTGAGCAATACTGGCCAGGGCTTTAACATACTTTTATCAACAATGATAGATGCAGGAGGCAGATCAGTAAGAATACAATTGACTCAAACAGCACCATCAAGCAACTGAATCTAAGAGACATTTATAAAATATTTCTTCTGCCCTTGCCGGTTTGGTTCAGTGGTTAGAGCGTTGGCCTGTGGTCCAGAGAGACCCGGGTTAGGTTCCCACTAAGGGCGTGTACCTTGGTTGCAGTTTGTCCCCAGTCCCAGTTGGGGTCGTGTGGGTGGCAGCCAGTCGATGTTGTCCCTCTCACATCAATGTTTCTCTCTCTCTCTTCCTCCCTCTCTCCCTCTCACTCTATCTGAAGATAAATGCAAAAATGGTCTCGAGTGAGGATAAAAAAAAAATAATAATAAAATAAAATAAAATATTTCTTCCAATAAAAGTAGAATACACATTTTTCTCAAGCTTGCATGGAACATTCACCAAGATAGACCTCATTTTGGTCCAAAAACACACCTTAACAAATTTAAAAGAATAGAAATCATACATAATGTGGTCTCAGATCACAATGGAATTAAACTAGAAAACAATAATGGAAAGATAGCTGGGAAATCCCAAAATGTTTGCATATTAAATGACATAATTCTATGTAATACATGGATCAAAAAAAGAAGTCTTGACAAATTTAAAGATATTTTGAACTGTATGAAAATGAACTATAACATCAAAATCTGTGGGATCCAATAAAAGCAGTACTTAGAGGGAAATTTATAGCACTGAATGCATATATTAGAAAAAAGGAAAGATCTAAAATCAATAATCTATGTTTCCACCTTAGAAAAAAAAAGAAAGAACAATATAGACCTAAAACAAACAGAGGAAAAAATATTAATAATTAGAGCAGAAATCAATAGTTGAAAATAACAAATCAATGGAGAAAATAAATAAAACCAAAAAGCTGGTTCTTTGAAAAGATCAATGAAATTGATAAAACTCTAGCCATACTAAGAAAAAAGGGAGAAGACACAAATTATTAAATCAGAAATGAAAAAATGGTCATCACGCCCTGGCCAGTTTGGCTCAGGGGTTAGAGTGTCAGCCCGTGGACCAGTGAGTTGCGGGTTCGATTCCGGTCAAGGGCACGTACCTCGGTTGCGGTTCATCCTGGCCCTGGTTGGGGTCGATGTGTCTCTTTCACATTGATATCTCTCTCTCTCTCTCTCTCTCTCTCTCTCTCTCTCTCTCTCTCTCTCTCTCTCTCTCTTCCTCCCTACCATTTATCTGAAGGTAAATGGAAAAATATCCTCGGGTGAGGATTTAAAAAAACAAAATGGTCATCACTATTGGTCCCATTGACATTTGAAAGATAAAAGAATATATGAACAACTGTTGATAACTTACATAAAGTGGACCAATTCTTTGAATGACAGTACCAAAACTCACACAGAAGAAATAGATAAGAAGAGGAAATGTTTCTTAACTTATTCTGAGGACAGCATTACCGTAATACCAAAACCAGATAAAGACCTTACAAGAAAGAAAAACTATAGATCAATTCTCTCATGCATACAGATGCAAAAATCCTCAACAAAATATTAGCAAATTGAACCCCAACTTGTATTAGAAATCTATACCATGATTAAGTGGGATTTATCCCAGGTGTGTAAGGCTGGGCTCAACATCTGAAAATCAATTAATGTAATCAATTCCATTAAGAGACTAAAGAAAAAAAATCATAGGATCATATCAATAGATACAGAAAAAGCATGTGGAAAACTCCATCTTACATTCATGATAAAAACTCTTAGCAAACTAGAATTAGAGGGGAACATCCTCAGCTTGATAAAAACAACTACACAAAATCTATATAGCTACTTCATGCTTACTGCTGAGAAACTAGATGCGTTACCCCTAAGATCAGGAAGAATACAAGGATGTCCACTCCTATTCAGAATCATACTGGAAGTCCTAGCTAATGTAAGAAAAAGGATATAAAAGTGTATAGACTGAAAAGGAAGAAATAAAACTCTTTGTTCACAGAGGACATGACTCTTTATGTAGAAAATCCCAAAGAAGTGACAAAAAGCCTCCTGGAAGTAATAAGTAATTATAGCAAGGATGCAGGATACAAAGTAAATATACAAAAATTAATTGCTTTCCTAAATACCAAAAATAAACAACTGGAGTTTAAAAGTAAAAACACCATACCATTTACATTAGCATCAAAATTTAAAAAATATATATTATGTACACACAAAAACCTTCACATGAATGTTTACAGAAGCATTATTCATAATTGTCAAAAACTGGAAGCAATCAAAATGTCCTTCAATAGGTAAATGGATAACAGGCTGTAGTATACCCATATAATGACAATATTATTCAGCAATAAAAATAAATTACTTATCAAGCTACAAAAAGATATGGAGGAACCTGAAATGCATATTGCCAGGTGAACAAAGCCAATTAGAAAAGGGTACATACCGTGTGACCCAACTATATGACATTTTAGAAAAGGCAAAACTATAGAGACATAAAAAGACCAGTGGTTGACAGGGGGTCTAAGAGGGAGGGAGAAAAGGAGGGAGGATCAAAAGGTAGAATACAGGGGACTTTCTGTGCAGTGAAACTAATTTTTTTTTTAAATTTTAATTGCGGTTAGAGAGAGAGGAAGGGAGGGAGGGAAAGAGAGAGAGAGAGAGAGAGAGAGAGAGAGAGAGAGAGAGAGAGAAACCACTGATTTGTTGTTCCATTTATTTATGCATTCATTGGTTGATTCTTGTATGTGCCCTGACCAGGTATCAAATACGCAATATTGGTGTATTGGGATGACGCTCTAATCAACTAAGCTACCTGGCCAGGACCAAACCATTATTTATGATACTGCAATAGTAGATACATGATGTTATGCATTTGTCATAACCCATAGACCTGTACAACACAAAGGGTGAACCTTAACATAAACTGTGAATAATATATTAATAGTAATTTATCAATATTGGTTCATTAAATGTACTACACTAATACAAGATATTATTAATAAAGGAAATTGTCTGCAGGGGAGGGGAGGCATATAGGAACTTTATATTTTCTGCTCAGTTTTTCTGTAAATCTAAAACTGTTCTAGAAAATAAAATCTAGCTGTTTTCCTCCCTGGCTCCTTAAGGATCAGATGCCATCACGAACGATACAGTAACTATTTGAACCAGGAAGTTCATGAACAACAGGCTACTTCAGTGGAAACAAATGGTCCTTCACCTTGGGAAGGCAATAGTACCTAAGGCAAAAATTTGGGGAAAAATAGCCAAAATGTATAAGACCACACCCAATGTCATCTTTGTGTTTGGATTCAGAACCCATTTTGGCAGTGGCAAGACAACTGGCTTTGGCATGATTTACGATTCCTTGGATTACACAAAGAAAAATGAACCCATAGACTTGCAAGACATGGCATATATGAGAAGACCTTAAGAAAATAGAGAAAGGAACACAAGAACAGAATGAAGAAAGTCAGGGGGACTGAAAAGGCAAACGTTGGTGCTGGCAAAGTGAGCTAGGGACTGGACAACAGAAAGAGTAAAGATTCCTCAGTGGCTTTACCTGTGGTGACCACAGATTTTTCATGAGAAGATTAATAAACTAAGAACTTAAAAAAAAAAAATTTGGCTCTTTCTATGGAGCATGCCTGTGCCTTTTCTTACCCACTTCCCTCAGGTGTGTTTTCCTTGCCTCTCTCTTTTTCCTAAGCTAATTTCTTCTAGGCTCAATTATTCTACCTCTGTGATTTTCTAAACTTTCTCCTAAAAAATAAAATAAAATAAAATCTTTAATTTAAAAAAATCACTCTGGAAGCAGTGTGGAGAATGGACTAAAAGGGAACTAGAGGGAAAGCAGGCAAGAACACCAGTTTGGAGGCTGGTAATACCAACTTTCCTTCACATCAATAGTGTATAAGAGTGTATATTTATTCATATCTTTGCCAAAAATGAGTATTATAATTGTTGGTGGAAAAAATTTATTCTAGTTCATATTTCTTTAATGATTAATGAGGCAAAGCATCTTTTTATAAGATAATTGACCATTTGTTTTTCTGATTTATGTCCTATGTTTCTTTTTTAGTTTTTTGTTCTTTCCTTACTGATTTTATAAATTCTTTTAGTTTAAACCTTTCTGTATTTTGTCACAACTTAAAAAATATCTTGAACTTTATAACTATCATTTTATTTTTAAAATATGTTTTATTGATTTTTTTAGAGAGAGAGCTAGAAACATGGATGTGAGAAAGAAAAATCAATCAGCTGTCTCCTGCACGCTCCACACTGGGGATAGAGCCCGCAACCCGGGCATGTGCCCTGATGGGGAATCGAACCAAGACTTCTCAGTCCATGGGACAATGCTCAATCCTCTGAGCCACACCAGCTGGGCATAACCATCATTTTAAATCACTGCATAATATTTCATCAACATGCTATAACTTACTCATTGTTTAAAACCAGTTCTTAGTAGTTTTTTAATATCACAGATATCATTACAAAAATTTTGTGCATAGAGATTTTCTACATTATGAATTCTTTCCTTTGAACACAGTTTTGGAATTGGAAATACTGAATTGCAGACTAAAAACATATTTTACTTTTGTTGTTGTTGTTCATCTTCACCCAAGGATATTTTTCCATTGATTTTTAAGGAGGGAGACAGAGAGAGAAACATTAATGTCAGAGTCTACTGAGTACAGAGCCCACAACTCTGGCATATGCCCTAACCAGGAATCTAACTGGCAACCTTTTGGTGCACGGGAGGACGCCCAACCAACTGAGCCACGCCAGCCTCGGCCTCAGTAGCAATTTTAATAACAATTCTTCCCTTAACCGTTATTTTGTAATGCCTACTTTACTGAAATTCTTTTCAAAGGGTTTCTTTGTAGACCATTTAGTTTGCTATACTGATCTGTCTTTTTAAAGTAACAATACATGGTCTGGCTGGTGTGGCTCAGTGGTTGAGCGTCGACCCATGCACCAAGAGGTCACCGGTTCGATTCCCGGTCAGGACATATGCCCAGGTTGTGGGCCCAATCCCCAGTGGGCGGCAAGCAGGAGGCGGCCAATCAATGTTCTCTCTCATGATGTTTCATTCTCTCTCTCCCTCTCACTTCCTCTCTCTCTAAAATCAATAAACGAAAAAAAAAAAGTAACAATACATGGCATTCTTAAGATATCCTTACCATACACTGGCGTCTTCCCTGGCAGGATGACGATAATGAGCTGCAGCCCAGAGTAGGTGTTCTTGAGATGCCGGAACATGGGCTCCACGCTGTCTGCCCCCTGTGCATATTTGCAGAAGCAAGGCTGGCCCTGGATGGGCATCCCTGCATCCTTGGAAATCTTCCGCAGCTGGTCCGTGAAACCCCTAGAAGAAGCAATAACTAAAAATAAAACATTTGTCTAGTCATCAACATCTACAAAGTAGTAATAGAAAATTTGAGAAACGAATGGAGAATGAAGGAAGAGGTCATCAGACTACTGATGTTTAGGACAATGTGGGTCAGTAATCTATTTTGCAAGCTAACACTACTATACAGTTATGTGACATTTTGTAGTTTACAAAAGGCACTAGTAATAGAGTGTGCTGGCTAAGAGCTCAGCTCTAGAGTTAGCATGAGGGGTTCTAATCCTAGTTCTGTTACTACTAGCTATGAAATTTTAGGCAAATTTTTTCATTTTCTCTCATTTGTAAAATGATTACTTCCAGGATAGAGTTGGTGTGCAGATTAAGTGAAATAATATTTAATACATGCAAAACACTTAGCACACTGCCCAAGACATGGTACAACCCTGATAAATTTAAGTTACTGTACATTTTCTAATTTGACCAAGATTCATAAGAAAGTGGTAGGTCAGGAATTATTTCCATTTTAAAGATCAGGAAATAGTTTCAGAGACATTAAGTATTTGGCCAAGGTCAAATGGTTAGATAAAGGGCAGAGTCAGAACTCTGACCTAGTCCAGAATTTCCTTCCACAATATTACCTTTCTCAACTAGGATATCAGGAAAGATTATGTCCTCATAAAAGATTAAAAAAATAGAAACCAACATTTAAAAATAAATGAGGCAGGCAGCACTTTCATGTATTTTTATCCACAATGAAGAAAACAAAAGAGTAATAATTTCATATTTAAACAAAATTCTCCATTTAGCCTAGGATAAATGAATAATGATGTAGAGGTTTAACAATAACTTTACTTGTTTTTAAAACAAATAAAGTCCTAAGTCAAGGATCTGAGTTAACTTTGATCAAAAACACTCTGATTCCCTTAGCACAGAAATCAAGTTTGTAGGAATTCCCTTCTTCTTTTTCTTATTAATGTTTAATTCAAGAAGTATAAAGGTGAATATTTTCAGTCAGCCTGAACAAGAGCCATACACCCAATGATTGAGACTTCTATCAAGCCATGAATAACAAATGTAAAATGAAAAGGATAACTCTAATTTGAAAAACAACTGGAGGATTTTTCTTTGGCCTCTGGAGGTCAAGTAAGATAATCGTAGCATTGTAGTTAAACTGTCATTATGACATTTTACTCAAAAGCAGAGATAAAATCTTTAGAAAAAAATAGTAAGTGAATCTTAAAACATACATTTAGATATCTGAAGCTAATACAAAGGAGTAAACAGAATTAAATAGAAAAAAATTTTATTTCTCACATTAGGAAACAAGGTAAATTCTGAGTTGACTTGGGTAAATTAGGCTCTAAATCACTCAAGAACTATGTTTTATAGGCATACTTTAAAGGATCTATTATTAGTAGAGATTTAAATTATACAATACTCATTTTTTAAAGAAAATTAGAATCTAGAGGGGAGATAAATTTCAACAAATAATTATAATACAATTCTATTTTACATAGAAAGTAACAAGTGCAAATAGAGAAGATATTAATGTATTAGTATGTTTAGAGTTCACAGAGATTACTTCCAGCATCACAAATCACAAAAGATTGAGCAGTATTTCTTTTTTTGCTCTTTACCCAAGGATATGTTTTCTTCTTTTTCAATTGATTTTAGAAAGAGGAGAGAGAGAGAGAGAGAGAGAGAGAGAGAGAGAAACATGGATGCGAGAGAGAAACATACATGCCTCCCATATATGCCCCAACTGGGGATCAAACCTGAAACCTTCTGGAGTACAGGACGATGCTCCAACCAACTGAGCCAACCAGCCAGGGAAGATTCAGTAGTATTTAGATGAGTAGAGATAGTAGAGTAGCATAAGTGGAAATGGAAAAAATGCAAGGGAGGTACAGGGAATGCAGTGCTTCAGTTTTTTGTCCAAAATATGTGAAAATGAAATGACATAGAAGCAGGTGAATGATTTCAAATGTCATAATAATTTTTAATGTTATTCTTCGCCAAAGAGAAGCCTAAATGTTTTGCAGTGGGAGTAGTCACAAGAGGAGTCTCTTTTACAACAGCACAGCTCCTCAAACAAGAGTGACAGCAGAAGCCCCTGAGACTGGCAAAAGACCCAAATACCTGAGTGTTCCAAGAGAGAGGAGACAGAGAAGAAGCCAACATGATAAAAAGGAACCAGGAAGGCAAGAATGGAGATTGTCAAAAGGTAGTCGAATGCTGCACAAATTTTGAGAAAAATAATGGCTGAGAAGAAATCATTAGAATTGACAAGCATAAAGATACTAGGGATCTTCCAGAAACCAGTTTCAGCAGAGCACTAAGATTTCATGGAAGGAGAAAGAATGGAAGCCTTGGAAGTAAGTTAGATAAATTGAAAACTGAAGATTTTTTTCTTTCAAATTTAAACAGAAGATTGTTGATTACTTACATGTTAAGGGGAAAAAGTCTGGGAAGATGGAAAATGATGGAGATGAAGGCCAAATTTTGGAAAGTAAGAAGTAGAAATGAGGAGTTAAACCACTCTTTCAAAGGAACTCAAAAGAGAAATAAGAATCTTATTTAATCCTCATCCAGCAGATAGGTACTATTTTCTCTATTCTAAAAAGTTGAACACTGAAGCTTAATGAGATTAAAAATTATCTATGGTAATAAAGGCAGGAAGTAGCAAAGTTGGGAATTAAACCTATTTGCCACCAAAAATCAATGATGCTCCCACTATACCATCTAAGCTGGTCTATTAGGATGCTTAGAGGAATGAATCAGTGACTTTACTATGACTAACAAATTCAGGAATCTTCATCTAAATATTGAGAAGAAACATTTTTTTTTTTTTAATTCCTCACCCAAAGATATTTTTCCACCTATCATCAGATAGAGTGGGAGGGAGGGAGAGAGAGAGAGACAGAGAGAAACATCGATGTGACAGAGCCACATCAACCGGTTGCCTCCCAAATGACCCGACCAGGGCTGGGGACGAACTGCAACCGAGGCACATGCCCTTGACCGGAATTGAACCCGTGACTCATTGGTCCATGGGCCAACACTCTAACTGCTGAGCCAAACCGGCCAGGGCTAGAAGAAACATTTTTATTTATTTTTTATTTTTTTAATTTATCTTCACCCGAGGACATTTTTGCATTTATCATCAGATAGAGCGGGAGGGAAAGAGGGAGGAAGAGAGAGAGAGAAACATCAATGTGAGAAAGACACATTGAGTGGTTGCCACCCACATGACCCCAACCGGGGCGGGACAAACTGCAACCGAGGCATGTGCCCTTAGCGGGAACCGAACCCAGGACTCTCCGGTCCGAGGGCCAATGCTCTAACTGCTGAGCCAAACCGGCCAGGGCGACAAGAAACATTTTTAAAGATTCAGTGATTAAGTACACTCCATATTGAGGCAACATTGGTTAGAACATTAGCTAAATAATTTAAAACTGAAATACAAAATTTATGCCCTGGCCTGTTTGGCTCAGTGGTTAGAGCGTCGGCCCATGGACCGAAGTGTTACAGGTTCTATTTCTGGTCAAGGGCACGTACATGGGTTGCAGGTTCGATCTCTGGCCCTGGTCAGGGTCATGTGGGAGGCAACCAATTGATGTGTCTCTCTCACATCGATGTTTCTTTCTCTTTCTCTCTCTCTCTCCCCCTCCCTTCCACTCTCTAAGAATCAATGGAAAAATATCCTGGGGTGAGGATTAACAACAACAAAAAAACATAAACAAAACAAAACAAAAAAAACTGAAATACAGCCCTGGCCAGTTTGGCTCAGCGGTTGGAGCATCGGCCTGCGGACCAGAGTCCCAGGTTTGGTTCCCGGTAAGGGCACGTACCTTGGTTGCAGTTTGTCCCTGCCCTGGTTGGGGTCCTGTGGGTGGCAACCAGTTGATGTGTCTCTCTCACATCGATGTTTCTCTCTCTCTCTCTTCCCCTCTCTCTATTTCCCGCTCTATCTGAAGATAAATGCAAAAATGTCCTCAGGTGAGGATAAAAAAAACAAAAAACAAAAAAACAAAAAACTGAAATACAAAATTTAAACGCAAAAAGGTTCCAAAGCAAAACTAATGAGAAGACTTACTTCAGTATTTCTTCTCTGCACTGCCTCTGTGTGGCAAAACAAGCTATAGCCCACATTTTGATTTCAACTCCTGTGTGGAACTGTTTCCCTCGCATGTCCCACACTCCATGGCTTGGTGTTGCTACTGTCCGATTCTACAGAAAAAGGAGAAAGAGAAATATGACAAAAAAGAATAAACACTTAACATAGTTAATTTCACCCTGGCCGGTTTGGCTCAGTGCTTAGAGCATCGGCCCATGGACCGAAGTGTTGCAGGTTTGATTCCTGGTCAAGGGCACGTACATAGGGTGCAGGTTCATCCCTGGCTCTGGTCAGGGTCGTGCAGGAGGCAACCAGTTGATGTGTCACTCTCATGTCGTTGTCTCTTTATCTCTCTCTCCCCCTACATCCCATTCTATCTGAAGATAAATAGAAAAATATCCTCGGGTGAGGATAAAATAAAATAAAATAAACAAAGTTAATTTCAATTAAACAGATATATATATATATAAAATGTCTGACATTCTACATGGAATAGGTTCTTCTAAATCAATATTATTTGTATTTTTAGCATAGAAAAAAAAGAATTCTACTAAACTCCGGTGAAGACACCTTGAAAAAAATATTGTTGAAACAATAAAACATTTTCTAAATTCCAAACTTAGCTAGGAATATCCTTTTCTCCTCATATAGAAACTGTATGTTTATAATTTAAAAACCATGAAGAGGTTTTACCCGTCCTCCATACTGGAGCATAGGTGCTGGAAGTACGCGTCCGGTCACATGAGCCATTTCATCCCGAACTTTAAATTGAAACTCCTGAACAAATGGATCTGTTTCATAATTTGCACTTCTTACCTAACAACAGAAAGTTAGTAGTTACTTTAACAATCCTCCCAAATCTCCTGCTTTACTTATTAGAACTCTCTATTTTTCTCCTTTACTATGTCAACAATGTTTTATAATAGGTCTAGTTAATGGTACTTTAAACTACAGAGCAGAGAATCTTAACCTGGGGAACCACAAATCATGAGCAGATTTCAGGAAGTCTGTGAACCTCCTGGTAATTTATAGACAATTTAAATGTATTAGGTTGAATAATAAGAAATTTCACCTATTTATGACCCATGAAAAAGGTAATTTTATATGATTAAACCTAATATATTTTGGGGAGAGTGGTCTAGAGATTGCAAGAGAAATACCTAACCTAAAAAAGGTTAAGAACCTCTGGAGGATCCAGATATATACTATTAAAATTACATAGAGTTTGCCCGGCCAGTGCTGCTCAGTGGTTGAGCGTCGACCAGTGCACCAGGAGGTCGCCAGTTCGATTCCCGGTCAGGGTACATGCCCAGGTTGTGGGCCCGATCCCCAGTGGGGGCATGCAAGAGGCGGCCAATTGATGTTCTCACTCATCGATGTTTCTACCTCTCCCTCCCTTTCCCTTCCTCTCTTTCTAAAAGCAATAAAGAAAAAAAAATACTTAAAAAAATAAAATTACATAGAGTTTAATAACAAATATTAATATTTCCTCTAATTACTATGGCTTTCCCCCCAATTAGTTGATTTACAATTTACATAAAATTAACTTCAATATTTTCAGATTAAAAGTGCCAGGTTGCAAAATTTACTTAATGGGATACACTTGAGACAGAAAGAAAACCAGTATGAAATACAGATTATAATTTTTGCACAATATACCCATAAAGATAAAGAATCTGTCGTAATTCAGGGTAGACTTGGATCTCAGAGTGTAATTCATGTTTATAGCATGCTATATATTAACTGTTTTTTAAAACATATTTACTTGGTCTCAGGGTAAAGGTTAAAGTTACTAACAGAAGGCAATGTTCAAGTCTTTGAGTAACAATCCATTAATAAAACCTATATAATCTAAATATGTAAAAGGAATCTCCCACAATGAGCAGGAAAAATTATTTTCTAAATTAGGCATTGATGCATCTTTTCTTGAAGCTTAAACACCATTCATTTCTGCTGTGTTTTAGTGTAGCTCCATAGTAAGATTATGAAGAACAACAACTTCTTTTTACCAAGACTTGCTGCACGGTGTGCTAGGTGCTAAATGTTTTACAATTAATTTTCACACTAGTCTTATAACTACAAAAGTTAAGTCTTTCATAATCTTTATTTTACAGAGACTAAAATCAAAGCTTAGTAAAGTGAAATGACTGGCCTAAAACCGTATAGTTAGAATCTGAAACCATGTATGTTCTAATTCTAGATTTCCTACTCTAAATCATCGAACTAGCCTTCCAGATGCTATAATTCTAATAATACAATAATAGTCACAATAAGTAGAGAAGCTATTAGAGTTTGAACCCAAAGCTGTTACATTCCAAAGCCAGTACTTTTAACCATTGTACAATATTGTCTCCCTGAACAGAAAAGCTCTAATAAATAAGTTGGAAGTAGTTATCGAGATTTTATAGAGATAGTGAGAGGTTCTAGTCTCTTAAAGGTTTTAAAATCTTGTTATAGTAGATCAGAGGAAAATCAGTGATGAGAACTACCCTGTATTTTCCTAATTAAATATCATGTAACAACTTTTATTCACTCCTTATAAAACTATAAGAGAAAAAAAAGGTCGCCTGGCCGGTGTGGCTCAGTGACTGATCATCGACCCATGCACCAAGAGGTTGCCGGTTTGATTCCCAGTCAGGGCAAATGCCCAGGTTGTGGGCTAAATCCTCAGTGGGGGTGTGCAGGAGGCAGCCAATTCTCTCTCATCGATGTTTCTATCTCCCTCTTCCTTCTTTTCTAAAACCAATAAAGAAAAAAAAATTTTTTTTAGTCTTTTTTCTGCAATTGGCTTACAAAATAAAAGAGCCAGTTCTGTAACCCTTTTTCAACAATCTTTAAGATTGCTTTTGAAAGTGTTTTTAAGTTGTTTTAGGTAATATTCATATATCCAGACTTTTCTCTTTACATGGGTAATTTAAATTATATTAAAGAAGAACATAAAATCCAGGTGCCTTTTATTTTTCATTTTACCTTTATAAAGTGGTATTGATACCTCTTCCTTCCCCCCCATTTAGAACAATGAGAGAACTTAGAAACCCTACATGGTTAGAACTGTCTTATATTTCTTTATTCATCCTGTAGATGCCAGTCTGATACTGGGGGCTAAGCAATCCTATGCTGAGTGTTAAACCTCTCACTATCAGCCCAGCCGGTGCGGCTCAGTGGTTGAGTGTCCACCCATGTACCAAAGGGTCACTGGTTTGATTCCCGGTTGGGGCATGTGCCCAGGTTGTGGGCCCGATCCCCAGTGGGGGGCATGCAGGAGGTGGTCAATTGATATTCTCTCTCATCGATGTTTCTCTCTCTCTCTCTCTCTCCCCTCCTCTCTCTGTAAAAATCAATAAAGAAAAAAAATAAAACAACAATAAAAAAAACCTCTCACTATCGCTAGTTGTGATACCTTTACTTTTCTTCCTTCTCCCCTCCTCTTTTAGGTGGGAGGCAATAAAGTTCTAGCTCACTAAATTGAAACATTAGTTCTGAGAGAATCTGTTCTGGATCTAATTAAAGCATTTGGGATTAAATTAGAAGGTTCTAAAACTTCTCATGGAACCCACTAAGGTTTACCTCCAGAACACCACTAGATTACTTCCATGATCCCTTATAATTCTGATAATTCATAAAATGGTAATAAGGTATAAGCTGATAAAGACATGGTTCTTTAGTTGCTCACCCTAATATATTCTTAGTTCCCATTTCTAGGGTTAAGTACTAACCAATCTGCTAATTTCATCTTGTCTATCTGGTGCAGATCTTGCTGTTGCTTTGATCATAGTGGAAGTCTGATTGTCCGTTAGCTTCTTGATACATCGTTGCCCTGCCACAATATTACAGACCTACAAATAAAAAAAAGTTTTGTACTAGGAGTATATATCTTTTATTTAACTCTCAGTGCCAATTACATATGAAATTATATTTTTAAATCTACTTCATTAAACTGTTTCTTTTTAATGTCATATTAAGTAAAAAAGTAGTAAAAACACTTTTTTTTTAGTATAATAGGTAAAATGTATGCTTGAATAAAAAGGCTGAAAAGAAGTGTACCAACATGCTAACAGTGGTTATATTTAGAATGGTAGGATTGTGGACAAATTTTCTCCATATTATTTAATTATCAAAAATTTAGAATAAAACTTAAAAATAAATCTCCAAAATAAATGTGAGAGTATAAAGTTATAGGCCATAAAAGACCACAATAGAATGATGAATAAGAAGATATTAATAAGCAGCCTAAACACATTACTTCTAGTGGCAGATAAGTATGTTTTTGTTCCTGCCCCACTTGCAGACAGGGAAGGTGTGGGTACTTCAGTTGAAGAGTATACTTTTCTCTGAAATACTGTGCTACTGTTCTCTCCACAGTTTGGCCATTTTCTAACTGTAAAGGAAAGCTGGAAAAAAAAAAAAAAGTACATATTAACAACTCTTATCTTATTAGCGAGCAAAACTCCCAATCCACTAACTAGAGGTAAGCTGCCTCACACGTCTGCTGACAAACACCAGCTTTTCTTACGTTTGATGACTGGCAGGCCTTCTTGTTACATTACAAACACGGTATTTCCGTCTCATTGTTCCACAATGAGTCACTTCAACCTTCAGACCTGTTCCCAACAAGAAAAACTGAGGTTACACAACTATCACATGTAAAATATTTATAGCTATTAAGGCTGTGCACTACTATGAAAACTCAAATAAATTCGAAACAGAAAGTCAGTGATATAGGCAATGTGATATTAACAAAGAATTTTTTATATAACATTGCAAATAACAGTTACAATCACAACAGACCTAACTCCAAACATTTTCTCTATCATGTCCAGCTCCACACATTAAAAATGGTATCATAAAATTTACAAAGCCTATAGATCAAGGGACAAAATTCTCCATTAATAAAAAACCTTGTTTATAATAAATTTCAGTATTTATGCTGGAGAACTTCCCTCCCCCAGCATAAATAAAGAGGAGTTGCAGTAATTCTCAAGATATTCTACAACCTTCAAAATATGTTATATTTGAATAGCCCAGTCATCACGTACTGAGTGAAGATCAGAATTTCATAAAATTCAAGAAGGAAGTCTTTCAGAGCTGTTTAAAGCAGGAAGGGGGAAAAAAAAATCCTGGCCCTTTTAACGTAAGTGTAGTGACAATTTTGTTAAAGTATAATATAGTGACATAGCTTTTAGAAATCAAATGCAACCAAAATAATTCCTATTTCAGGTGACCCCTTCTTTCTTATGGAATCACTGACTCCTTTGAGAATCTGATGAAAGCAATAAACCCAGGAAAATGCACATAATTTGACATATGATTTTATATGTTCCTGGATCCTTGTAGCCCATCTACGGACTCTAGGGATTTGAGAATCCCAGGCTTGCTTTAGAAAGTGAAGCAATGGACTTTTAAATCAACGGATGAAATTCTTTAGGATGAATTTTCTTAAGCAGTGCTGTCCAATAGTTTTCTGAGATGGAATATTCTGTATCTGTGCTAACATGATAATCACTAACGATATGTGATAATCACTAACGATACTAACGATAATCACTAACGATAGTACATGAAATGTAGCTAGTGACTGAGAAGCTGAAAATTTAATTTTAACTAGTTTAAATTTAAATAGCTACATGTGGCTAATGGCTACCATATTGGCCAATGGTTTTGGAGCTACTTAGAGGAGTTAAACAGATATAGTGGTTACTGCTCACAGATAAGCAACTCTACTTCTATGGCCTATACTCCAAAGGTGGACAATCTAAAAATGGGTAGATGGAGGACAACTTTTGATTCCCTGGAGGTATTTATAATTACTTTTGTATTATTTCCCTTTTATATTTGCGAATCCTATAGTGTAGTGGTTCTTAACCAGAGATGATTTTGCCCTCAGGAAACATTTGGTAATGTTTGGAGACTTTAAAAAAATGTTTACATTTCAATTAGTTTATATTCAATATTATTTTGTTTTAGTTTCAGGTGTACAGCATAGTATTTAGACAGTCATATACTTTACAAAGCGATCCTCTGATATTTCAAGTACCCACTTGGCATCATACAACTATATTCCTTATGCTGTACTTTGCCATTTTTAATTGTCACAACTGGGGAGTGCTATGTCATCTAGTGGATGCTAGACTTAGGATACTTAGATCCAGGGATGCTGCTAAATATCCTACAAGGCACAGGGCAGCACTAACTCCCACCCCTGACCACAATAAAGAATTATCCAGCCCAAATATCAAAAGTGCCAAGGCTGAGAAACTCTGCTATAGTATAACTTATTATCCTATCGAATTACTAACTATAGAAGCAAATATAAGTTCACTCACAGTAGTATTTTCTTCTGACATATCAGCAAAAACTAAGACATTAAATGAACAGTGAGCGTTACTGTACCAGATTGGTATGGGTTATTCTTTAGTACTCTAACTGAATATGTGAGCAATAGTTTTTAAATAATTACCTTTATAAAACTAAAATTTCAGATCAATTAGAGCATTTCTTATGCCTCTATATTATTAAGGAGACTAGAAAATAAATATTATCAAGGGACAGCCTTAAAAGAAGGAAATACCAACAATCTGAAGTATGTAAGTATAAAAATATTATGTTTAGGGGAAAAATACAATAGAAAATTTATAACACATTCCTATCTTACACCACTTAGCAATCTGTTTTCAAGTCTTCCCTTTGAATTAAACAATTATTAATAAGGTTCTACAAGCCTACTACATGAGTTTGGACAAAAAATAAATTGGTACTCTTATATACATGTGGTACTTTTACCATACATTTCCCCTAATATTTCTGCTGTTTATGCTGAAGAAATCACCCTAATATTTAGGAAAAAGTTCAAATGAAATCAAATGAATATACTAAGGAAAATTATTCATTTAGCATACAGTCAACCCTCGTTTATCGCGGTTAATCAGTTCCACACTCTACCGCGATAAATGAATTTCCGCAAAGTAGGATTCTTTATATACTGTTGTCCCTCCCCATTTCGCGCTTTCACTTTCGCTCACTCTATCGTGGTTTTTTCCAATATAGTATGGTATTTGAAAAAACCACGATAGAGTGAAGCTGCGAAAGTCGAAGCGCAAAGTGGCGAGGGACGACTGTACTTTGTATCACTATTTAAGTTTTCTTTTTGTTTTGTTTTTTTATCCTCACCCGAGGACATTTTTCCATTTTTTGTTCAGATAGAATGGGAGGGAGAGAGAGGGAGAGAGAGGGAGAGAGAGAGAGAGAGAGAGAGAGAGAGAGAGAGACATATCGAGCAGCTGCCTCTCGCGGGACCCAGCCAGGGCCGGGGACAAACTGCAACCGAGGTACATGCCCTTAGCGGGAACCGAACCCAGGTCTCTCTGGACCGCAGGCCGACGCTCTAACCGCTGAGCCAAACTGGCCAGGGCTCACTATTTAAGTTTTCAACAAATTCCTCATGCCAGCTAAAAATTAAACCCAAATATATAGCACAGAACACATAAGTTCGCTTAAAAAAATTGTTTTTTCTTTACTCATTTTATAGAGAGAGGAAGGGAAAGGGAGAGATAGAAACTTCGATGAGAGAGAACATCAACTGACCACCTCATGCATGTCTCCCACTGGGGATTGGGCCCACAACTTGCCCTGACCAGGAATCAAACCAGTGACCTTTTGGTGCATGGGTTGATGCTCAACCACTGAGCCACACTGGCCGGGCTAAGTTTGATTTTTTTAGAGTTACTATGGTAGGAATACTTCATGTACTTTGAAGAGCCCTCTTTAAAAAAAAAAAGTCTTTTGAAGTTAGAGAAAAAAATCATTAGTTTGTTAATTAGATCCAGCGCATATTTTTCTACTTCAAATCTAGGGTCAATAGGTTTCTGAGGATTAGACCCAAATCTAGGAGTTAGCAAAAAGTTGAAATTTAATAAAAATGGACTACGCAATTCTCTGCCCAGGTTCCCCCTGCCCCCCAAACCCTCCATCCAACCAACCAAAACAAAAAAAAAAGGCTTTAATAAATCAAATATTTAACCTATAAACTTGGCTTTACCTTCACTATAACATCAACTTTATAATGCTTTCTAGTCATTTTTTCAGTCATTTCTTTAGGCCCCTGAGCAGTTGAAGTTAAGATCGAGTCCTTGCTCTTCGGGCAGCAGTTGAATCCTTGTTCTGTACATCTTGTATTTTCTGTGATAAAGTGGTGATATGAGTTGATAGCATAGTTACCGCAAAATAATCTAAGTGACTTCATGATATCAGAGGTGGTAACTAAGCAGCAACTCCACAGGAAACCATGGCATTTAGATGATCACATATTAATGGTGGGTAATGCACTATCTCCCAACAATGCTAACTGCGTAGCTAATACAGATTATGAAAGGATAATGATATGACTGCAACACAGTAATATATAACATTTTCTTATTTTTGGTATACTTCATTTCCTTGAGATAAATGGATGCTTATTTTCAAAGCAGGAAAGATTTTCCTTATAATGTTTTACTACAATGATTACTTCTTCCCTAGTTACTAAATGGCAAAGAATGATTGATTACTCGAGCAAGCAGGATGTATTCAGCTGCTACTCTTAATCAAAATTGCTCTTGAAAAATCCCTTAAATTGCTGATAAAGTCCGTGTATGTGAGTTTGCATATAAAACTGTATGTATTTTTATTTATTTTGTTAATCCTCACTCAAGGATATTTTTTCCATTGATTTTTTAAAAGAGAGAATGGAAGAGAGGGGAGAGAAAGAGAGGGGGGAGGGGGAGGAGGGGGGGAGAGAAAGAGAGAGAGAGAGAGAGAAACATTGATGTGAGAGAGACACATTGATTGGTTACCTCCTGCACTCACCCCAACTGGGGCCAGGATTAAACCTGAAATCCAGGTACATGCCCCTGATTGAGAATTGAACCCGAGACCCTTCAGTCCTCAAGCCAAGGCTCTAACCACTGAGCCAAACTGGGCAGGGTGAAAAACTGTGTATGTATTTTTAAATGTATATAGGAATGTACATACATACAAAGAGTAAATTAAATATATACAAAACATACATTTTAGAACACTATTACAATGATTTTTTTCTTTAGTTTTAGAAGACCATGAGAGATTAATTAAATTAGTGAAACATACATAAGATTAACACTACTGTACAAACTTTGGCTACTAAGAGGCAAGATCAATGATCAACTGTATAATGTACACGAAATAACTAAGTTCCAACTTTAGAACAATACATGAAACAGGCTAGCCCCACATCCATAAATTTTCAAAGGAATAAAATATTCTGCTATCATTTCAGAAAAATAAGGAAGTCACTATATTAGAATTTGTTCAAGGAATGATTCCAGTTATGAAGTAACGTTTTTGAAATAAGCTTTCTACTTTTTTGAAATTTTTTATCCTCACCCGAGAACATTTTTGCATTTACCTTTAGATAGAGTGGGAGGGAGAGAGGGAGGAAGAGAGAGAGACACATCGAGTGGTTGCCACCCACACGACCCCAACCGGGGCCAGGGACAAACTGCAACCAAGGTACGTGCCCTTAGCAGGAACCGAACCTGGGACTCTCTGGTCCGCGGGCCGATGCTCTAACCGCTGAGCCAAACTGGCCAGGGCTAAGCTTTCTATTTTTAACAGTATTATAGAAGCATTTCCCCATGAGATACTCTTATGCCTTCAGCCAGTAAGGGAAAGTATTAAAAAAAAAATTAGTTGGTATTGATATTAATTTCATTACTTGATACTTCTTTCACTTAAACCCTCCCTAAGATGTTATGGTAATGAACTTAATACAACATTTTATAATTGATCTTTATTTTACTGGTAATGTTACATGAATACATTTTAATTAAATTTTTTTCAATAAGTTTGTTATACTCATGAATTTTATAGTTAAGTTGTTCCAAATGCTAATTAATTCACCTTTTATCTCTTTGGTGAATTTTACCCGATGAGAATCAGTCAGAGGTCTTGGTTGCTCATCAATATTATGAATGTCAAGAACTTCACACATGAACTGAATTACAGGTTGTGCTTTGTAGAAGGCAGTGGCAGAAACTAAGAAGAAAAACACAAATAGTACAAATTAATGTTTCCTTAAAAACATACAGAAATTATCTCAGGCTAATTATAGTTAAAATTATCCTTTATGTATACTTATATACATATATAAATATTTCCAAAATTAAGCAGTTTCAATTTGACCTCTGTTTGACTGAAAGACAAGCACAAGAACAGAAAAGCTAAATACTACGATTTTTATAATCTATCTCTTTCACCATGGTAATTGAATCATTCCATTCTTTACTACATGTACAGAGAAGTGTTCTGGGTGTGAGACAAGGCCTGTAAAGGGACAAAGAAGGCCTGAGACCCTTAACAAATTAGAAGGTTATGTATTATGTCTTAAATAAAGCTTTCTATGCCACTCTAGACTGTTTATCTATTCTAGTGAGAGCTTCCCCTGTCTTGTACAGATTTGAGTAGAAAGCAGAGTTAAGTGTTATTAGTGCTAATTCAAGCTGTAGGTAGTAACAATAGTAAGGGGTATCTGCCCAATGTTATCTAGCTACAGTTGTAGTTTTCTAACAGTCAACCAGCACGATTTAAAAAAAATTTTTTTTCTTTATTGATTTGAGAGAGAGAGGGAGAGGGAGAGATAGAAACATTGATGAGACAGAACATCGACTGGCCACCTCCTGCATGCCCCCCACTGGGGATTTGGTCCACAACCTGGGCATGTGCTCTGACTGGGAATCGAACCAGTGACCTCTTGGTGCATGGGTAGACGCTCAACCACCGAGCCACACTAGCCGGGTAAGCAGCATTATTTCTTTAAAAATTTTTTAAAATTCATTTTTAGAGAGGAAGGGAGAAGAAACACTGGTAAGAGGCCCCCCAGTGGGGATCAAGCCTGCAACCTGGCCATGTGCCCTGACTGGGAATCGAACTGGCGACCTCTCAGTGCATGGGTCAATGCTCAATCACTGAGCCACACCGGACGGGCTAGGTTAATTTTTAAAAAGTAAATGAAGAATGATAAACATATGGTAAGTAACATGCTTATTTTGCCTTTACTTTAATCCTACAGGTAAATTTTCTTCACTAGATTATTATAATAATAGCTTTCACAACTAATGTCTTAAATCAGAGTTGAAACTACTAAACATTATTTACCCTATTTAACATTCTTCTATTATTTTCCCCTACTATTTATCCTACTATGCTTTTAATCATTTTACTGTTTACCATCTTCTCTAGAAAAATGTGGGCATCTGAGGTGACAATGAAACACTCAGGGAAAAAAAGTTCTTACAGCCCTGGGAGTGCAGCATGGAGCAGGACCTCTTTGGCACCCCAGCCTGCCAGACCCTTCCATTGGCCCTAGGCATCAGGCAATGGCCCAAGCAGTCCACTGCACTAGGGGAGCTCTGTTGTGCAGTCTGTGTTGCATCTGGTAGTTACCTGACCACTGGCCATATGGCTTCTGCATGCCTCCTCTCTAGATCCCACATGGGACACGGTGGCCTTGAGGGAAGCCAGGGGCCTGGCAGAAGCACTGAGCTAGGCCTGCTTGGTGGCGGCATTTGGACACTGAGCATGTGGCACAGGCATGGATCAGCTCAGAAGATAAATTAACAGTCCACTTTTTAAACCGAGATGGAGAATCATGAACAACCAAAGAAAAAGTTGGTGACTCTCTGCTAGATGGTGTGGTTGAAAATAATCTAGATATTGATGGTTTTGGTGCTTGTGAGGGAACCTTGGCTTGCTCTACCTGTAACCTCATCTTTGAAAAGCACACATATGAGAAGTTAGAAGCAATCACTGATGAGGAGAATGACATACTTGATCTGGTGTATGGGCTAACAGATCCCCGTTGGGCTGCCAAACCTGACAAAGTCTATGGACAATATGACTCTTCAAGTACCTGATGCCATGGCTGATGCTAGAATAAATAAAAATATTTTCACAAAATTTTACCTATTTTTATAATTATTCTTTTTTTTATTAAAAAACTTTTTTCCCTTTATTAATTTTTAGAGAGAGAGGAAGGGAGAGGGAGAGAGAGAGAGAGAGAGACAGAGAGAGAGAGAAACATCCATGAGAGAGAACATTGATTGGCTGCCTCCTGCATGCTCCCCACTGGGGATTAGGCCTACAACCTGGGCATGTGCCTTGACCGGGAATCAAATCGGCGACCTCTTGGTGCATAGGTTGACACTCAACAACTGAGCCACACTGGCCTTGCTATAATTTTTAATTCTTAATGTAATTAAATAAATGAGAGCGTGGATGAATTGGTTTACTATTAAGACCAGCTTTACTACTTTAATTCACCTTGTATAACTACTGAATTTTGTAGTTTGAAAGTGTGCAATCTTTATTTTGGTTAAATTATAAAAAGCAAATCAAAGATTAGAAAATAGTATGATAAAATGTTATGTAATTACTTTATGTTTGTTTAGCAGCTTTAGCAAAATGTTTTCACATAAATCCTATGCTTAGTTGCCTATAAAGTAGGTTTAAAAAGGTATTATTATCCCTGTTACATGTGGGTGAAGGCAAAGATCTAAAATGGCTCACCTAGGGCCATACAGTGAATTAGAAAATCTGTACTAGAACCCACATCTTGTTACTACAAATTAAATGTTCAGATTGAAACTAGAGAAATTACGAATGTCTTATTTATAGTAGTAATTGTGAATGTGTATGGAAAAAAACTACTGCTTCATGAACTGATTAATTTCAAAGACAGTTGTTACCTTAAATTTTGCGGGGGAAAATGGGTTGAGTAAAGTTGAATTAGGTATAAATTTTAATGAGCAAAGATGTGCTTCTCAAGCCCTTGGTTAAATCCTTAACATTTTATAAACCTATGTATATATATGCATTTTATTATTTCCCCATTCATAAATTAGTTAATTTTAATTGAAAAGTGATATTTATGTTAAACATTTAATAAACCTATTAACAAAGGATACCACATTAATGTATTAAAGAAAATAGTCCTGGTTGGTTTGGCTCAACGGTTAGAGCGTCAGCCTGCAGACCAAAGGTCACGGGTTCAATTCTGGTCAAGGGCACATACCTCAGTTGGGATTTGACACATGGCCCTGGTTAGGGTCGTGCAGGAGGCAACCAATTGATATGTCTCCCTCTCTCTCCCCCTCCCACTCTACCTGAAATATCCTTGGGTGAGCATTTAAAAAAAAAAAAGGAAAGGAAATAAGCATACAATCATTTTCATAGATGATGGCTCCCCCCAAAAGCGTTAGATAAAATTCAGCACCATAGCTAATACTCTCACTATACCAGGACTAGAAGAGAACTCTCTCTCTCTTTTTTCCATTAATCCTCACCCCATGGATAATTTTTCCATTGATTTTTAGAGAGAGTGGGAGGGAGGGAGGAAGAGAGAAACATCAATGTGAGAGAGACGCATCGATTGGTTGCCTGCTGCATGACCCTGACTGGGGCCGGGGATTGAACCTGCAACCCACGTATGTGCCCTTGACCAGGGATCGAACTTGTGACCCTTCAATCTGCAGGCTGACGCTCTAACTGCTGAGCCAAACTGGCCAGGGCAGAAGGGAACTTTCTTAATTTGATAAAAGTTATCTACCACTAAGAATCCTGAAACACCAATCAGAAAGAAGATATGCACCCCTATGTTCATAGCAGCATTATTTACAATAGTTAAGATCTGGAAACAGCCCAAGTGCCCCTTAGTAGATGAGTGGATAAAAAAGCTATGGTACATTACAGAGTGGAATACTATGGGGCCGTAAAAAAGAAGGATCTCTCACTCTTAGCGACAGCATGGATGAACCTGGAGATTATCATGCTAAGTGAAATAAGCCAGTCAGAGAAAGACAAGTATCACCTGATCTCACTTATATGTGGAATCTAATGAACAAAATAGGTCCAGAGACATGAATGCATAGAACAGACTGACAGTACTCAGAGGGAAGGGGAGTTCGGGGGAGGGAGGAATTAATCAAAGAATTTATTTGCACAGCCCATGGACACAGACAATAGTACAGTGAAGGCCTGGGGTGGGGGTGGGGGCTGCGTGGAGGGGAGCAAAAAGGGGAAAATGAGGGATATCTGTAATACTGTCCATAACAAAAATAAATTTTAAAAAAGTTATCCACCAAAAATCTATGGAAAATTCAACTTTAGTTAATAGGAAGTACTAGCTAGCACATTAATTCAAGTTAAAAAAATAAAAGGTAAAGAGAATGGAAAGGGAGAAACAAAATTATTATTCTCTATGACACAGAAAACCCAATAATATGTAGATAAATTACAGAATTAATAAGGGTTCAGCAAGGTTCCTAGCTTTAAGATCAACATATGAAAATAAATTATATTCTCATATATTACCAATCAACTTTAAAAAAAACAAAAAACACTTAAAATCACAACAAAAAACATAAGGTACTTGGAATGAAATCCAAACAAAAGCTGTATAAGACCTACAGAAGTAATAGGTATCTTTACTATTGAAAGATATTATAGAAGATTTAAATACATGGAGTAATACACCCAATTCATGAAAATTATCCCCAAATTAATCTGCAAATTCAAAGCAATTTCAATCAAAATACCAACAGGATATAACCTCCACAACCTCTGGAACTTAAGAAGCTGATACAGAAATTAATATGAAAAAGCAATAAAACATGAATAGCCAAGACAAGTTTTCAGAATAAAGTTGGTCCTATCATTCATCACGATTTTAATAATCCTATTCAAATCAAGAGACTAGGGGGACACATAGACCAGCCAAATAGACTTGAAAACCTACCCTGTACTCTATAAAAAAGCAAATTCCTATTCAGAGAACTAAATATAAAAACAAAGTTTAGAGTGAAATATAGAATATTTTGATCATGGAGGTAAGAATTTCCTAAACAAGATACAAAACTACAAACCATTAAAACTATAAGAAAAAAGATACCATAAACAAAGTTAAAAAAAAACCACCAGGTAGAGGATATGTGTAATAGACATCACAAATGATTAGCATCTAAGTTCTTATAAATTAAGATAAAACAATAAAAGTGGCATGCATTTCATAGAAAAGCTAAATGTCAAAAACATAAATTTTCACTACTTTTCTTATTTGTAATTAAGGTAATATATATACAAACAATACTGAACTATCATTTTACACCAATCAAGAAGAGCAAAAAGTTTCAAGATCAGTAACCAGTGGGAGAATGGAAGCTCTCATAAAGATTACAAGAATATAAACTGATAGTCAGGAGAACAAATGGTAATATATAATGAATATGAAGATGTGCGTAATTTCCAACTCAGCAATTCCACTATATGGGAATGTATACTCGAGAGAAATCCTATATCTGCAAAAGGAGATATGAATAAGAATGCTTATTGTAGCATTGTTTTTAATAGTAGAAAGATGAAAACCTAAATATCCATCAACTGAATGGATAAATGTGTAGTATATTCATACAATTAAAGTTAATGGGCAGGTACTAGATTTCAGATAAATAAAATTGAGGAATAAAGTACAGATATTACTGGAGAGGAAGTTGGTGGAAATGAGATATCAACTAGTTAGATTGCTAAAATATAGACATGTATAAATACAACTAAAGAAAAAAATTTTTTACAAAAATTGACTAGATATCTAGAACACAGTGAGATAGTCTTTCAATTCAGGAACACAGCATATTTCTGAATTTATTAAGGTCATTTAAATTTCATTGTTTCATAATATACCCAATAAACTCTCATGTATCTTTCAATAGATTTATTACTAATTTTTGTTGCTATTGGAAATGTATCCCTTAATTTTTTGTCAATTACTATTGCATGTTTGTTTTCCTTTCTTTTTAAAAATATGTTTTTATTGATTTTTTTAGAGAGAGAGAAACATCGATGTGAGAGATACATCAATCGGCTGCCTCCTGTATGCCCCCTACTGGGGATCGAGCCCACAACCTGGGCATGTGCCCTGACTGGGAATCAAACCAGGACCTCACAGTCCATGAGATGACACTCAATCCACTGAGCCACACTGGCTGGGCACACATCTGCTTTTCAAATTAGGTTTATTTTCTTCTTTTCATGGGTAGCAGTGTTAGGATAATAAAGAAGGACGGGCTGGGAAAATAAAATAAACTTGGATTTTAATCTTAGGTCCAGCACTTACTAATTTCTCTGAATTTCTATTTGTTCAACTGTAAAATTAGAAAATACCTACTATTCATAGTATTAGGGTGGGTATTCAATGTAAGGTACCTACTTGTGCCCAGAACATGATAGCTCAATAGAGCTCCTTTTCTCATTTTTGAAGATGTCTACTCATGTCCTTTGATCTACTGAGGTCTTAATTCTAGGCAAAATCATTTTGTCAATGTAAACTTCTTAAAGGCTTTACATGAGAGAATGTTACACAAAGAAGAAATTAGGATAAGTTTGCTCTTTACTGTGTTAAAACTAAAAATTTCTGTTAGGACATGACTAAAACAACAGACATGTAAAAGAAAATAAATATGCGTCATATTTAAAATAACTAGGAATACATGTATCAAAATGAGTCTAGGTCCAAATGAATAGTATAAAACAAAGCAGTACAGTCGTCCGTTTATCATGGTTAATCCGTGCCAGACTCTAGCGGTTGCACCTGGCGTTGAAGGATTTCTGGGGTGCTCGAATACATAGGCCTACAGTCCATACGTACACTCATTTTAATTTTAATACAGGGGTATATAATTGACTCAAGACAACCGAGCATGCGCTGTATCATTTTCACTCTCGATCAACTTTTTAATGAATATATTTGAAAAAACCACGATAGAGTGAAGCCGCGAAAGTTGAAGCGCGAAGTGGCGAGGGACAACTGTTATGAAATGATGGCTCCTGGCAAAAACATATCCACAAATACACTTCAATGCTGTACATGTACTACCTCCTGAGAGGTTACATGGTATGGCTGTTATCTGCCATACCATGTTATTTTATAGTTTACTTCTCTGGCTCTGAAAGTATGAGAACAGAAATTAATACTACTCATTACACAATGCCATTTTTATTTTTTTTTAATCCTCATCTGAGGATATTTTTCTCTTTATCTTCAGATAGAGTGGGAGGGAAAGAGAGGGAGAGAAAGGGAGAAACATCGATGTGAGAGGGACACATCAACTGATTGCCTCCTGCACGACCCCAACCAGGGCCAAGGACAAACCGCAACCGGGGTACGTGCCCTTGGCTGAAATCGAACCTGAGACTCATTGGTCCATGGGCGGATGCTCTACTGCTGAGCCAAACTGGCCAGGGCACACAATGCCTTTTTATGGGAGTCCTTCGTGAGCACTTTAGAGGCAACATTACACATCTTTGCAATTCCTATTATCACCTAGCAAAATATTAACATAGTAGTTAGGAGATACTGATAAATTAAAAAGTTTAACTTAAAAAATTTTAATATAAAATGTCACATATTTACTAAAGTGTCTAAAACATGAATGTGCCTCTTAACAAATAAAGTGAATACCATGTAACCAGCATTCAGATTAAGAAATATTGCCATTATCCCCAAATCTATCTCTTCCCTAGCCCCTTCCCAACCCTGACTTCCTCTCTCCTCTAAAAGTAACTGAAATCTTGGCTTTTATGGTAATCACTTCCTTTCCTTTATAGATTTACAATGTTAAGTACAGATTCCTAAACACCACTTTAGTTTTTCTAGTTTTTAAAAATTTTTTTATTGATTGTTTAGAGAATGAGGGAGAGATAGAAACATCAATGTGAGAGAGATACATTGATTGGCTGCCTCCTGCATGCCCCTGACTGGGGATCAAGCCTACAGCCCAGGCACGTGCCCCAATCAGGAATTGAAACGGGACCCCTCAGTCCATGGGACGATGCTCAATCCACTGAGCAACACTGGCCAGGCTAGTTTTCCTAGTTCTTGAACTTTGTGTAACTGGAAACATAAAGCATGTATTCTTTTTGAGACTGTTGTTGAAACTTTTTGTTTCTAGCCCTGGCCAGTTTGGTTTTGCTCAGCGGTTAGAGCCGTGGCCTGTGGACCAATGAGTTGCAGGTTCAATTCCGGTCAAGGGCACGTACCTCGGTTGTGGTTTGTCCCTGGCCCTGGTGGGGGTCGTGTGGGAGGCAACCAGTCGATGTGTCCCTCTCGTGTCAATGTTTCTCTCTCTCTCCCTCCCTCCCTCCCACTCTACCTGAAGATAAAAAGAATATCCTCAGGTGAAGATTAAAAAAAATTGTTTCTAAATCATCTATATTAATTAAATGTAATTAGTTTCTTCATTTTCATTGCTAACAACACTGTTGAAGAAATATACAATTTATCCATTTTAATGCTGGTGGATGTTTGGGTTGGTACTTTGATTAATAGAATAATGTCATAAACATTCTTACAGATGGACTTTTTGCTGCACATACACATACAAATTTCTCTAGTAGACAAGGCTGTATCTAGGAGAACTGCTGAGTCTCTAACTTTTCTAGATGATACTAAACACTTAAAAAGTATTTTTTTTATTTTTATCCTCACCTGAGGACATTTTTCCATTCTTGTTCAGATAGAGTGGTAGGGAGAGGAAGAGAGAGAGAGAAACATCAACGTGAAAGCGACATATCTAGTGGTTGACTCCCGCACGACCCAAGCAAGGCCGGGGACGAACCGCAACTGAGGTACGTGCCCTTTGGCCGGAATCGAACCTGAGACTCACTGGTCCACAGGCCAATGCTCTAACCACTGAGTGAACCGGCCAGGGCAAGTATTTTTGTTGTTGTTGTTAATCCTCACCTGAGGATATTTTTCCACTGACATTTTCTTCTAGCTGCTTTTTGTTTTTTTAATTAATTTATTTTTTGTTACAGATGTTTCTCCTTTTCCCCCCATTGATTTTTATTGTTTTTTATTGATTTTCCTTTATTTTCTTTGGTGTAATTATTTTTTTAACTTATCTTTATTGTTGAATGTATTACAGATGGTCCTCATTTTTCCTCCATTGACCCCCTCCTCCCCATTCCCGCCCCCCTCCTGCCTTTCCCCACACTGTTGTCTGTGTCCATTGGTTATGCATATATACATATAAGTTCTTTGGTTTATTCCTTCCCACCCCCCAACCCCCCTTCCCTTTGAGGTTTGTCAGTCTAACAACCAATTTGTACCTTCTTAATACCTTCACCTTTTTCACCCATTCCCCAAACTCCCTCCCATCTGGCAACCAACAAAATTTCTCTGTTATCTATGAGAATGTTTCTGTTCTGCTTGTTCATTTTGTTTGTAGATTCAATTGTCGATAGATATGTATTCATTGCCATTTGGTTTGTTCACATCTTTTATCTTTTTCTTCAAGAAGACCCTTCAACATTTCATATAATACTGGTTTGGTGGTGGTGAACTCCTTTAGCTTTTCCTTGTCTGGGAAACTCTTTATATGGCCATCGATTCTAAATTGACAGCTTTGCAGGATAGAGTAATCTTGGTTGTAGGTTCTTGCCTTTCATCACTCCGAATATTTCTTGCCACTCCCTTCTGGCCTGCAAAGTTTCTTTTGAGAAATCAGCTGACAGTCTGATGGGAACTCCCTTGTAGGTAACTAACTGCTTTTCTCTTGCTGCTTTTAAGATTCTCTCTGTCTTGAACCTTTTGCATTTTGATGATGATGTGTCTTGGTGTGGGCCTCTTGGGGTTCACCTTGTTTGGGACTCTCTGTGCTTCCTGGATTTGTACGTCTGTTTCCTTCCCCAAGTTAGGGAAGTTTTCTGCCATTATTGTTTCAAATAGGTTTTCGATTTGTTGTTCTCTCTCTTCTCCTTCTGGCACCCCCAAGATGCAAATGTTGGCACGCTTGAAGTTGTCCCAGAGGCTCCTTACCCTATCCTCATTTTTTTGGATTCTTTTTTTCTTTTTGCTGTTCTGATTGGGTATTTTTTGCTCCCTTATGTTCCAAATCGATGGTTTGCTTCTTGGCTTTACCTAACTCTACTATTGAATCTGTGTAAATTAGTTTTTCAGTTAGTGCCTCCTTCATTTCTGACTGGTCCTTTTTTATGCTCTTGAGGCCCTCACTAAGTTCATTGAGATTCTCACTAAGTCCACTGAGCAACCTTATAAGCAGTGTTTTGAACTCAGCGTCTGTTAGGTTGCTTATCTCCATTTCGCTTAGTTCTTTGCCTGGAGTTTTGTTCTGTTCTTTCATTTGGGACCTGTTTGTCTCCTCATTTTGGCTGCCTCCCTGTGTTTGTTTCTATATATTACTTAGTGAGAGGTTTGGGGCTAGCTGAGACCAGATGCTGCTTGTTTGAAAGAATTTAGGAAAAGCTGAAGCAGGATCCAAGACAGGCCAATCTTATGGTAAAGCAACTGGCAACAGCTTGGGTGGGCCTGGAAGTTGGGTGGGGCGGGGCCTCAGGGAATCGCCAGGGCGGGGCAAACAGTGTGAGCCAGGTTGCTGGAGTCCCAGATATGGCGGCGTCTGCCGGCCCAGGGAAGCGCTCACCAAAGGAACAAAGGCCTCTGATAGCACGTCTGTCCAGGAGAAAGTTGCCTTTCCAGCCCTTGCTCCAATGCCAAACAACTCAGTTCTTCCCCATATGACTCTGGTGCCTTTCAAGCTGCCTCCCCCACGCTGGAGCCTGGAGGGTGCGAGTCTGAGTAAGTCCGTGAGTGGGCCCTTTAAGAGGAGCTGCCAGGGGCTCCAGCCGCCTCAGCCTCAGTTCCTGCTGGTTTTTCCAGCCAGAAGTTATGGGGACTTCTCTTCCTGGCACTGGAACCCTGAGCTGGGCGCCTGGTGTGGGACAGGGAGCCCTCAGTCCTTAGGGAGGACCTTCCCAGCTGAGGTATCCTCCTAATTTTTATCCGCCACACGTGGGTGTGGGACCAGCCTATCGCGCCTCTGCCCCTCCTATCAGTCTCGATGTGGCTTCTTCTTTAGTTTTGTAGTTGTAGAACTTCCATTCAGCTTGATTTCAGGCGGTTTTGAATGATGGTTGTTCTGTAGTTTAGTTGTAACTTTGATGTGGTTGTGGGAGGACGCGATACCGTGTTTGCCTACGCCACCATCTTGACCGGAAGTCCTCCCCCATTGATTTTTTTAGATAGAGTGGGAGAGAGGGAGACAGAAACATGAAAGTGAGAGAGACACATTGATTGGTTGCCTTCCTCACGACTCTGACCTCAGCCAGTGATTGAATCTGCAACCCAGGTACATGACCTTGACCGGGAATCAAACCTGAAACCCTTTGGTCTGTGGGCTGACGCTCTAACCACTTAGCCAAAGCAGCCAGTGTTTGTAAGAGTCACTGTTGTGCCAAATTCTCAACAACTGTTATTATTGTCAGATTTTTAGCATTTCTGGTGGCTGTGTAGTGATATCTCTTTAAAAAAACAAGCAACATTGAGGTATAACTTACATACAATAAAATGCATCTTAAATGTAAAGTTCAGTGATTCTGACAAATGTACATATCTATGGTAACACCACCCTAATTAAGACAGAATATTTATATCACCCCGCCGAGTACTTTCCTGTCCCCGTGTAATTAGTTCCTCCTACATCTGCCCCAGACAACCACTTATTTGATTCCTTTCATAACAGATTAACTGCTTCCAGAATTTCATATAAATGCAATTATACTGTATACACCATTTTGTGTCTGGCTTCCTTTGAACATTTTAGCTGAGATTCATCCATACCATTGTATAAATTAGTTCTTTTTAATTGCTGGGTAGTATTTCATTGTATGAATAGATTATAATTTGTTTCTCCATTCACTTATTTTGTTGGACATTTAGATTATTTCCAGTTTCTAGTTATTATGAAAATGTACATGTATATAAGCACAAATCTTTGTATCAACCTATTTTTCATGTCTCTTGGGGAAAGACCTAGGAATAGAATTGGTGGATCATATGGCAAGTGAATGTTTAAATATGTTAAAATATGCCAAAATATTTTTCAAAGTAGTGTAATTTTATATTCCTGCCATTTCCAGTTGCTCCATTTGGTACTACCAGTCTTAAATTTAGCCCATCTAGTGGATGTGAAGTGATATCTCACTGTGGTCCTTACTGGCATTTCCCAATGACCAATGATGATTAGCATGTGCTTATTGTCCATCCACATACTTTTTGTGTGATGTGTCTGCTTTTGACTACTTTTTAAAAACTGTCTGAGTTACGCATTTTTCATATATTCCCGATACAAGTTTTTTGTCCGGATATATTTCTCCTGGCAGTAGCTTGCCTTTTCATCTTCATAAGTGTTCTTAGGAGATGGTTTTATTATTTACTATGATGATGCCTGTATATTTTGTAGATACTCTGATCAGGTTCAGGAAGTTTCTGTAATTATTCTATAACTTGATTTATATGTTCATCTTGACTCCACTTCCACACACACCCCTTTTTCTTCTCATTACTGTAGCTTTAAAACATGTCTTAAAATCAGTTAGTATAAATCATCCAACTCTGTTTTTCAAGATGGTTTTGACTATTCTAGGTTCTTTGCATTTCCATACAAATCTTATGAATCAGCTTGCCAATTTATATTTTTAAAAACCCTTATGAGATTTTTTTTTTTTTTTTTTTTATCCTCACCTGAGGACATTTTTTTCCCACTTTTTGTTCAGATAGAGTGGGAGGGAGAGAGAGGAAGAGAGAGAAACATCGACGTGAAAGGGACACATCGAGTGGCTGCCTCCCGCACGACCCACCAGGGCCGGGGACAAACTGCAACCGAGGTACGCGCCCCTAGCGGGAACCGAACCCGGATCTCTCTGGACCGCAGGCCGACGCTCTAACCGCTGAGCCAAACCAGCCAGGGCCTAAAAACCCTTATGAGATTTTGAGATTGTGTTGAATCTATAGACTATTTGAGGAGAATGAACATCTTAACAATTTGAGTTTTCTGGTCCAAGAATATTTATTTTTCTTTCTCAGGAATGTTTTAGCTTTTAGTGTAGAGGCCTTGCATACATCTCACACATCTCTTTAAATCTATTCCTAAATATTATATTTTTTCATATTATAATAAATGGTACATACTTTTTTCTTCTCATTTTCCCTCTTGTTGAATGCTGGTATTATTTCTTGTTATATTGCTAGTGTTAATTTTTACGCATTTTATGCAAATAGTATCTTGTGACCTTAACAACTTCATCTATTAATTCTAATTGGGGTGTGTTTTTTTTTGTAGATTCCTTAGGATTTTGTGTGTAGACAAGTATGTTTCTGTATAAATAAATATTCTTCCTTCACAATATTATGCCTTTATTTTTCCTGCCTCACTGCAATGGGTGGACCTCCAGCACATTGAATAGAAGTAGTGAGAGCAAGTATCCTTGCCTAGTTCTTGATCTTCAGGCAAAAACATGAAATCTTTTTACCATTTGCTATGATGATGCCTGTATATTTTTGTAGATGCTTTGATTAGGTTCAGGAAGTTCCATTTTATTGCTAGTTTGTTGTAAAATTTTTTAAAACATTTTTAAAAATTGATTTTAGAGAAAGAGGAAGGGAGAGGGAGAGAGAGACAGAAACATTGATGAGAGAGAACATCGACTGGTTGCCTCCTGCATGCTCCCCACTGGGGATCAAGCCGACAACCTGGGCATGTGCCCCGCCCGGGAGTCGAACCAGCAACCTCTTGGTGCATGGGGTTAATGCTCAACCACTGAGCCACACCGGCCGGGCTGTTGTAAATTTTTATCATGAGAATGTTAAAATGTGTCAAATGAGTCTTCTGTTGAAAGGATTACATTTTTCCTCAGGTGTCCGTAATCAGAGGTATACCATCCTCATAAAATGAGTTGAAAAGCCTTTTCCTGTCTTCTGTTTTCTGATAGAATGTGTAAAAGATTGGTATTATTTTTTACTTTTTCTTTTTTTTTTTTTTTTTTATCCTCACGTGAGGACACTTTTTCATTTTTTGTTCAGATAGAGTGGGAGGGAGAGAGAGGAAGAGAGAGAGAAACATCGATGCGAAGGTGACACATCGAGTGGCTGCCACCCGCACGACCAACCAGGGCCGGGGACAAACTGCAACAGAAGTACATGCCCCCAGCGGGAACCGAACCCGGGTCTCTCTGGACCGCAGGCCGACGCTCCAACCGCTGAGCCAAACCGGCCAGGGCGTATTATTTTTTTTCTTAAAAGTTAGGTAAAACTCACCAGTGAAATGATTGGACCTGGGATTTCATTAGAAAGAATTATGAAATAAATTTATTTGACACAAGGCTATTCAGATTTCTCTGAGTCAATTTTTATAAAGTTGTGTTTAAGTTATCAAATTAATTGGTATAAAGTTGTTCATAACATTTCCTTATTAAGCTTTCAATTTTGAAAGATCTTTATTGACACCCCCCCTTTCATTCCTAATACTAGTAAACTGTTTTTTCTCTTTATCTTCATTAGTATTGCTACAAATTAATTAATTTCATTAATATTTGAAAAAGAACCAACAAAATTGGCTTCATTAATTTTCTATTTAAATTTTTCACTGATCTTTATTATTCCTTACCTTCTACTTACTTTGGGTTTAATGTGTTCTTTTTATAGCTTAAGACAAAAGCTTTGTATGGTAGCCAGCCTCCAAAATGGTCCCTAATAAGTCCTGCCTTGTGAAATTTGCACCTTTTTATAAGTCTCTTCTGCAATGTATGTATCTGATCCAAGTAACTACCAAGATATTACAAAAATGGCAAAATGTAACTTTCAATGTCATTACAGCTTCTGCCTTGCTGTCTTGGTTACTTGCTCCAGAGAAAGCCAGGTACAACGTCATAAGTACACTTAACCAGCCCTGTTGAGAGATCCACGTGGCAAGAAAACAGGGCTCCAGTACAAACTTGTTACCAACTGAGTTTTATAGATGTCAAGCAAGACTTAATCATCCATTTAAACAATGATTAAGTACCCACAAGACAGGGACTACTTTATGGGTTGAAATTTAGAAAAAGGAACCAGAAAAAACCTCTGCCTTTTAAGAACAGATCCTGGGTTAAGATGAGATTAACCATAAGAAGCTCATTTCATTCCTTCCCTAAACTCAACAATAACTACAGTAAGGAATTCAAAAAAACACACCAAAAAAACCCCAGACATAAACCTAGAAGGAGGAAAGAACAGAAAACATGAGGTGTGTCAACATTCTAGAAGATGAAAAGCAAGTTGACAAGTTGTAACTGACACAGCAGATCCAAGAAAATGAAATTCCAAGCCAGCTGTTGGGAATGATAAGAAACAACTGCATTTACACTATAGAATTCTCAAAAAGCACAAGATGTGGCAGAACTAGGTACCTCTGAATCTGGTGATAGAAGGATGAGGGTGGTGTAGAAAAACACAGAAAAGCTGAGAAGCAGGTCAAGTCCTAGGATCCCTTGTCTAGCTCCTCCTCTTCATCCCTGCATAAGTCTGGAGTTTTATTCTCTGGAAAAAGTAAAAGGCTGCTTGGAGAGAGGATATCCGGTATAGTTGAAGGCACAGGATTAAGCCAAAAACAAGGGATTAAATAACCATAAATATATATATTTTTTCCTTATCCTCACCTGAGGACACTTTTCCATTTTTTGTTCAGACAGAGTGGGAGGGAGAGAGAGGAAGAGAGAGAGAGAAACATCGACGCGAAAGGGACACATCGAGTGGCTGCCTCCTGCACGACCCATCCAGGGCCAGGGACAAACTACAACCGAGGTATGCGCCCTTAGTGGGAACTGAACCTGGGTCTCTCTGAACCGCAGGCCAATGCTCCAACCGCTGAGCCAAACCGGCCAGGGCAAATAACCATAAATATTAAATGCTGAATGCAGACATTCCCCAAGCCAGAATCCCTAACTTGGCTTCCAGAAGGCAGGCAATTAGACTGTTACCCTCAGGCAGGAGTTTGGAAGACTCATGTTTGGGTAACTTGATTAGCCAAGATGAGAGACCTAAGGGTTCTAATGTTGTAGGTTCCCCAACATCAACCCATTGAAATCACCCAATGATGAAACTCAAAAGTCAACAAACAGGCCCTACCAACGCATTCAAAATTTCTAGTCAGTGTTTATACTCCCACTGAATCACAAGTAAATATTCAAAGATACTACATATTTGAGAAAAGCCTCCGAAATGGAAGACATTAAAAAAAATATCTGGAGGAAAAATAAGCATGTGCAGGATAAAGAAACACCAAAATAAATTAATCTTAGAGCTAAGAGAGGATACTGTCTTTATAAAACAATAGTATGCCATAATAAAATAACATTTAGGAAATAAAAAAGAGCTATTAGAAATTATTATTTTTTATTTATTTATTTTTTTACCCTCATCTGAGGACATTTTTGCATTTATCTTCAGATAGAGCAGGAGGGAGAGAGGGGGGAAGAGAAACATTGACATGAGAAAGACACATTGAGTGGTCGCCACCCACACGACCCCAACCGGGGTGGGGGACAAACTGCAACCGAGGTATGTGCCCTTAGCGGAAACCGAACCCGGGACTCTCTGGTCTGCGGGCGACGCTCTAACCGCTGAGCCAAACCGGCCAGGGCAAGAACTGTTAGAAATTAAAAACATAACAGCAGAAAAGAAAAAAGTGAATAGAGGGTTAGACGATGAAGATGAGGCCCTGGCCAGTTTGGCTCAGCAGTAGAGTGTCAGCACTTTGACCAAAGAATTGCGGGTTCGATTCCGGTCAGGGGCATGTACCTCGGTTGCGGTTCCTCCCCAGCCCTGGTTGGTGTCGTGCGGGAGGCAACCACTTGATGTTTCTCTCTCTCCCCCCACAACTCTATCTGAAGACAAAAATGGAAAAAAGCATCTTTGGGTGAGGATTCAAAAAAAAAAGAAGATGAAGATGAGGAAATGTTCCATAAAGTAAAACAAGGAAAACAAAATGACAACAGATATACACTTAAAATGAGTGAATTTGCCCTGGCCAGTTTGGCTCAGAGGTTAGAGAGTCAGCCCACGGACTGAAGGGTCTCTGGGTTCAATTCTCAGTCAAGGGCACGTACCAGGGTTGCAGGTTTGATCCCTGCTCTGGTTGGGGCATGTGCGGGAGACAACCGATCAATGTGTTTCTCTCATATCAGTGTTTCTCTCTGTCTCCTCCCCTCCCCACCTCCTTCCTTTCTACTCTCTCTAAAAAGAGATTAGTGAAAAAAATATCCCGGGGTGAGGATTAACAAAAAAAAACAAAACAAAACAACAAAAAAGAGGGGCAGGGGAGAAAAGTGTTGCAGGAAACAGGAGATCAATTTAGGAGAAAGACAAAATTTCCCAGGGAGATGGTAAAGTGTGATCCCAAGAAGCCAGTTGTGCATCAAATGCAAAGGGCATGCTTGGATCAGACTGAAACAGAGTGAATCAAGAAACAGATTTGATGAGGACTGTCATTGTGATTCCTGCAGCCATTATACTGGTATTCTAATATAAGGATAGACTGGGTAAGCCTGATAGATATCTATACTTGGCCCTGCTTGACCTCCTGTTGATAAAAGTTCCTGCCCTGTGTGCCTGAAATCAGACTTTAATTTCACCCTAAAGAAATGCTCTGCTTCGATCTACTTCTAAGAAGACTAATATGAATATTATAAAACTGAAATTATTTCTTAATCTTAGAGATCTTATACCTGAACTCAAGACAAACATATGAAGCAAGTAACACTAATATTGTAATTAATAAACTACTTACTAAAAAATCTGTTTTCCTTACAAAGAACTTTTGACTCTTAAGCAGAATTAATTACAATTACTAAATTTTACAACCGTTTATATTTTCTGACTACTTCCTTCTAGGAGCAAAATACAGTGAATGTGTTATAGAAAGCTACTTCTTATTGAAAAGCACCAAAAAAAAAAGTAAATACAAATAAAATAACATTTTTCAATTAAGCTCTCCTGGGTCTGACATTTGTCTGCCAGAAATCTTGCTTCTTAAGGGATATAGTAGAGAGCTGTGAACATTGAGAGCATAAGCTTTGAAGTCAGAACAGTTGACCTCTATCTTTTAAAATATAAACTATGTGACCTTGAGCGTTAAATGTAAACTATGGTTACATTTAAGTATAAGTTTAATAAGTTATATCACATATAAACTATTTAATAGAAATATAAACTATGTGGCCTTTGGAGAGAGAGAGTCACTTTAGAGATTTTCATTCTCTAAACTTCAGTTAGGGTTATCACCTAACTCATACAACTGTGGCGAAGTTTATGAGATAGTTCACGTAAAACCCTTATTATTTTATCTGGTGTATAATAAGAGGTAAATAAAAATATCCTAAGGGAGATAAAACTAATAAATGCCAAATTCGTTGTGATGCTCTTAAAATTCGTGAATTACAACAGTAAAATGAAAGTTGAAAATGAGTATGACCTAAAAGCAGGCTAAACTAAAAATAAACTCCCCACATTGAATCTAATGAAACCTTAAGATGCCAATGAAGCCCTGGCCGGTTTGGCTCAGCGGTTAGAGCGTTGGCCTGCGGTCCAGAGAGACCCGAGTTCAGTTCCCACTAAGAGTGCGTGCCTCGGTTGCAGTTTGTCCCCGGCCCTGGTTGGTCGTGCGGGAGGCAGCCACTCGATGTGTCCCTTTCACGTCGATGTTTCTCTCTGTCTCTTCCTCTCTCTCCCTCCCACTCTATCTGAACAAAAAATGGAAAAATGTCCTCGGGTGAGGATTAAAAAAAAAAAAAAAAAAAAAGATGTCAATGAAGGTAGAGTATATCAATATTTTATGCAATCCAAAAAAGAAACTTGCCAATTAAACTGACAAACCATCAACCGTAAGACATTTCCCAAGACATTTTTTTCAGAGATGAAAAAATGTGAGAAAAAAAAAGTTTTTTGAGTCTTTGATTGGTAAAATTTGAGTTTAATTTTAAATATGTAGTTGAGAGTTAGGATATTAATTACCATAAAAACAATCGTTTTGAAGAGAAGATTAAGTCACACAATTATTAAATTGTTCTTTTTCTTAGAGTACTCTTCCATGTTTATCTCCATCACTAATTTCACCTAGCTTCCATCTGTCACTTCCTCAGAGAAACGTTCCTCTGAGACTAGAATGGATTCCTGTGTTATACACTCCCATTGCACTAAGTACTTCTTCGTGGTACTCATTATATTGCTGAATACCAGTCTTCTCCAGTAGATTTCAAGTTCAGTAAGAGCTGTTTTTAAACTCAGTGCAATATATCAAGTGCAAGGGTTGCAAAATCAGTATCACACAGGAATAAAAAAAGAAATATAAGCAAGGAAGGTGGTCGGTGCAGTATTTTCACAGCAGCATTACGTATTACTACAATTAAAGAACAAACCCATTTAGCCTGGCCAGTGTGGCTCAGTGGTTGAGTGTCACCCCATGCACCAAGAGGACACTGGTTTGATTCACAGGGCACATGCCCAGGTTTCAGGCTCAATCCCCAATAGGGGGCATGCAGGAGGCAGCCAATCAATGTTTCTCTTTCATTCATGTTTCTATCTCTCCCTCTCCCTTCGTTTCTCTCTTAAAAAAAAAAAAAAAAATCAAAACATTAAATAAACCCATTTACAATTTTAGATTTTATTTTCATTTCATTAAAATATCATATAAATCTTTAAAAAATACTATCAATCTCCTGATTTATTTGCTTCACAAATGGCACAAGTTAGCTACACACTTTGTTTACACAATTAAACATACTTGCACATTTTCTTGAAATATGCAGACTTTCAGGTTTATTTTTTCTCCCTACCCTAACCAACCTATTCCATTCCTCTTCGTTCTTTCTACCTAAAGGGAACCACTATGCTGAAATTGGTATGTATTTGTCTCATCTAGGTTTTGACAATTTTTTACTGTATTTGCATGTACCCAGTATATACTTTTGTTCTGTTTTAAATTTACATAAATAACATATCCTTTTGCTATTTGCCCTGGCCCCAACTTTGTTTTCAATATTGATAGATGTAGATCTGATTCATTTAACTGTTATATAGTATATATTATTATATAATATTATATAACAATTTATGTACTCATTCAGAATGTTTTCTCATTCTTATTAGGCTTTTCCAATTTTCTGCTATTACAAATAATGCCTCAGGCACCTATGCCAGGTATCTCTACGATATATTATGGATTTTAAGATATGCGTAATTTCACCTTTACTTCATCTTTTCTAGATATTGAAAACTGCTCTCCAAAGTAATATCAAATCATACTATCAAGAGTGTGTGACAGTTCCTTTAACTTTATGCTTACCAACATCTGACATAAGACTTTAATTTTTACAGATCTGATGGGTGTGAAATGCTACCTCAATGATCCCATTTGCATTTCCTGATTACTAACGGACCTGATCATTTGATTTTCATGTGTTTATTGACCACTTGGATTTCCTCTTGGGAACAACCTGTTTTTCGATTGATCTGTCCTCATGAAAATAGTTTCCTAGTCTTTTAACTTTATTGTGTCTTTTATAATACATAAGTTTTCAATTTTAAAATATGTTTTTATTGATTTTTTTTAGAGAGACAGGAAGGGAGAGAGAAATCGAAACATTGATGTGAGAGAGAACCATCGATTGGCTGCCTCCTGCACACCTCCTACTGGGGATCGAGCCTGCAACCTGGGCATGTGCCCTGACTGGGAATCGAACTGGGACCTCTCAGTCCATGGACAGACACTCAATCCACTGAGCCAAACCGGCCGGGTCATAAGTTTTTAATTTTAATGTAGCCAAGATGATTAGTATTTTCTTTCATGATTTATAATTTTATATTTTCTTCAAAGTTAGAGATAGACTTTTATTTTTTTCCTAAAGGAATTCCAAGTTTTGCTTTTCACATTTAGAATCCATCTAGAAATAAATCTGGGGTATGATGTGAGATGAGTCTAATTATTTTTTTCATACAGTTAACAAATGTATAAACACCATTAATTAAATATTCTACTCTTTCTTTAGTGTTCTGAAATGCCACCTTAACATTTACAAAGTTTCCTTATAAACACATGTGGTTTATTTTTAGGTTCTGTATTTTGCTTCATTAATCTGTTTGTCCTTACATTTAAAAGCAGTATGCTATAATTGTTAAAGTTTTAAAATAAGGAGGGCAATTCCTCCCTCTTTATTTAAAAAAAAAATTACACTGGCTTTTAATAAAACCTTGATCATATTTTTCAAGTATATAACAGATTCTCAAATGCTTTAAATATCATCAAGGACAGATGAATAGGGGTACAGTGATTATCACATCAATCTGTTTCCTTACATTAAACTGTTTATAAAAGTGAAAAATAATTATACTGGCTTTTCTTGGTCATTAATTTTTTTCATATAAATCTTACTATTGGCTTTACAATAAATCCTTATTGTGATTTTAATTAAAATTGCATTTACAGATTAATTTTGAAAGAACTAACATCAAATTGAATCTACTCAATATGCCTAATACATTCATTCATTTAGTGTTTCTTTTATGTCTTTTAATAAAACTTTATTTTAGAGACCTCTCAATCTGGCTTTAATGTGTCAATCTGGCTTTATTTTATTTCTGTGTACCTCCTTTTCAATCCAAACTTTTTTTGTTAATCCTCACCACAGGATATTTTTCTGTTGATTTTTTTTAGAGAGAGTGGGAGGGACGGAGAGAGAGAGAAACATCAATGTGAGAGAGACACATCGATTGGTTGCCTCTGGCACGACCCTGACCGGTGCTGGGGATCAAACCCGAAACTCTTCGGTCCGTGGGCCAATACTCTAATCGGTCAGGGCTCAATCCAAACTCTTAATCTCACTGTATTTGTTAGAGCTCAGCTAAGACATCAGTTACTTCTACAAACATTTTTCTAATTTTCCAGGCTTATTTGGATGCTCTTCCTCTATGCTCTTGGTTTTATTTATTCTTTGATTAATACGACCAAGAGTTGTGCTAGGCATGGAGGGTACATACACTGTTGAATAAGATTAGCTTCCTAAAGCTTTTATTCTAATAGAAGACAGAACAATAAAACTTGTCATTCAGAGTGACATGCTATTACAGGGCAAGTACACTGTGCTATGGGAATACATAAGAGAAATACCTAACTCAGACTTGGGGGGTGAAGGGTGTCAAATACTGCTTCTCAAAGAAGTAACATGTAGACTGAAACCTGTAAGAAGAACAGAAGTTAGCAAACATAATAGTGACTAAATATCATAGTACTGACATCCTTGTTTTACTCTTGATTTTGTTGGAAAATCTCCCACTGCTTAACTGTGAAATCATCTACTCTTTGAATGTTTTCTCCCTTGGCTTCCTTGACACCACTTTTCTGGCTCTCATTTTTTGCCTGTGATAATCATTAATTGTTCACTGGTCTTCCTTCCTTCCTTAAAATGCTAGTATTCCCCATGGCATTATCCTTCTTATTCGTTTTCAATCTAAATACTATCCTAAAGAAGTTGTTCCATTTCTACAGTTCAAGTATGGATTTATATACTGAGGAGTCTCAAAATTTATTTTTAGCTTCTACCATTACAGATTTTCATACCTGCATTTCCAACTACATAATAAATTTCTCTACCCAGATGTCTCAATGAATTCTCAAGCTTTAGATATATTAACATTTAATCTATTTTTATCCATGGTGTACACTGCCAACTAACCAGCAACAGCAAATCTATCTCTCATTCAGTTGACAGCATAACCTGTCATTCATACCTGGTATGAATGAGTCACTATTCTGAATGTATGCTGGCGAGTATGCCCTTCTTAGAAGCTAGTTTATAACACAGCACAGTTACTGAACCTGAGATTTGGGAACATGAAGGCTGTTTTAAAGACTGAATAATCACAGAATTTTATAGGCAAGGTATGCTTTTTTTAATGTGTCAATCTGGCTAGACTACTAGTTGCCAGTTATTCAAGCACTAATCTAGCTGTTGCTGTGAAGATATATTATAGACATAATTAAAATCTATAATCAGTTGACATTACGGAGATTATTCTGGATAATACGGGTGGGCCTCATTCAGTCAGTTGAAAGGCCTTAAAAGCAGGCTTGAGGTTTCTCCCAGAGAGAGAAAAGAAATTGTACTTATGAATAGCGGCTTCAGCCTGTGCCCATGAGTTTCAGAATGCCCTTCCTGACAGCCTACCCTAAGAATTTCAGACTTGCTTAGCCAGCCCCTACAACTGTGTAAGCCAAATCTCTCTCTATAGATACATCTCCTACTGGTTCTGCTTCTCTGGTTGAACCTACTTAATATACCAGGTCTGAGGTTTATTTCTATAAAACAATCCCTTAAAAAACCTAGTAAACCCTCTGGTCTGTTCATCTCCAGTCTGTTTCTTGTGACAGTATGTATACCCAAGTTTTTTTCTGGATGTGGTTCTTAAACCTTTTTTTTAAAAACTTAATCCTTGTAATATGTTCCTTCCTCTCCATCCCACATTAGACCATCACCATCTCTTACCTGAACTAGTGATTGAAAAAGCCTCCTAACTGGCTTCTCAGATTAGTTTTTTCTCCTCTATCTATTCTCCACACTGCTGCCAGAGGTCTCTTTCTGGAAAACAAATATGATCATGTCACTATCCTTCTTAAATATCTTTGAAGTCTTCCTACCTACAGGACAGAGGTAAATTTGTTTAGTATTTCATTAATTTCTGTTTTTAACTCTTATTTCCTTATATTAATCTTTGCAGTTAATTTTCCGTTATTTTTCTAACTTGAGATGAATGGGTATATGTCACTGATGCTTTTCTTCTTTTCTAATAGCATTTAAGGTTTTAAATTCTCTCTAAGCATTGTTTTAGCTAATCATACCAGTATGTACATTTTCATTACTCTTCAATTCAAAATATTTAACATTTCCATTGTGATTTCTTTGACCAATGGGTAATTTAGAGATTACTTATTAATAATATCCAGAGCTGGACTTTAAGTTCCAGTAGGGAAATAGCAGAAATTTATTTCCAGATTTTCCCACTTTCCTCAACACAGGGCTACAAAGAGAATGTTAGAAAAAGAAAAGGAAAAAAGTCTATATCTTCAGTGAATTTACAAGACAATAAAAACCTGAAAATGTCAAATTATAAGTAAATGTGGCCCCAAGTACTTGGGACTAGTAGGACCTACGCAAGGCAGAAGGACATGAAGTATAAAAGGAGCCTAGTGGGGGAACAGTAAATTTTTACTCCCAGAAAGAGAGGGTCCTATCCCAAGTGGGAACTGCAATGTTTAGAACTGAGACTAAGTGGGGGAATTTCAGAAGGAAGTAAAGAAAGAAGGTGTAGAAAGTGTCATGAGACTGAGTGGAGGGTGATTTAGAAGTGACAGATCTCAGACAGGACTACCCTTCCAAAAGCAAGGCATGTACTTTTCATCCGTAATATCAAAATTACAGAAAAGTTAAAAGAACAGTACAAAGAACTTCTGCACAACCTTCCCAAATTCTCTAATTGTTAACATTTGAGCAGGCATTTTAAAAGGCAGGAGCTGTATTAGCAGAAGCTAGTAAGGACCTGGTGGAACTCATGGCTGGCAATTCATACCTCTGAAACACGTAAATTACTGAGAGGCAAAGGAGATGTGGTTATATTTTGAAGAAAGAGCCCATCAGAACAATAGGACAGAGGTCTTGAGCAAAGAAACCTGGAAAACTACCTTGCTCCCAATGTCCTAACCCACCTCACCCTCCCACTCTGGTCTCTTCTAACAGGTGGTTTGGAAAAACTAATATCATTTAAATATGAATAACAAAAAGTGGTAAGTATGCATACAAAGATACCACAAGGAAGTGTAAAAAGGTAGCACAACATCCCTGATGAAGAACACTCAATAGAAAATATCATCACAAAGTAGATGAAAATTGTAACACTACTTTTTAATATAAATTCAAAGATTCCTAATGAAGCTATGTTGAAAGATCTCTGAGCAGAAATTGAAGAACTCAGGAAAGAGACAGCCAGTCTTAGGAGAAGGTGAAATGAGCATTGCATAACTCATGAAAGAAGTAGAAGAAAATTATTTCTTTTTAAATTTAAAAAATGAAGATTTAACTACAATTAGCACATGGTAAAAATTACACCACAAAAGGCACAGTAAGGAGCAAATAGGATAGAAATAATTTTGAAGAAAATTATATATTTTATTTTTTAAAAAGATAAGACTTGAATTTACATTTTCAAAGGAAATCCCATGTTTTAAAGTAAAACTGACCTAAAACAGTCAACACTGAGAAAAATACTTAAAAAAGAAAAAGAAAATGAAGCTGATATCACACTTCTCTATTGAACATTCACTTTTAGAAGACAGTGGAAAAATACCTATAACGTACTCAAGAAAGTATGAGTCAATTATTTTATGTCTAGCCAAGCAGTCCTTCAGGAATAAGGGTGTAGACAAATAGTTTTCAAGATGCAAAAACTCAGCTCTTATTCATATTAGCTCTTCTTGAATAAACAACTTGAGGACATACTGCAAACAAGAGATGATAGGAAAAATGTCAAGAAAAGACTGGTAGCAACCAATATATTTAATTGTAGATTTATGATTAAAACAAATGGACATACAGGTGACAGAACGGAATGTAACTGTTAAATACTCTAACAATGCAGGAATCATAATACATACAAATAAATGAATGACAGGAGTTCAAAACATAAAAGAATAAACTCACTGATTACTCCTTATAGTAATAGTGATAGGGGAAGGGCACATAATAGAAATAGGACCACAGTTGTTTAATGATTATTCACCTTACTAACTAGAGATAAACAGTTTTCTTACAGACCCTGGGAAACTGCAGGATGTGTTGCAAGAAGAAAAACAGGGCTGTAAAAAGATAAGATAGATGCCTTTGAGTTCAGATGGGTCCATCACTCAGAAAAGAAAATATATTTTGAGAGCAGACCAAGGACAGGACACACTTTGACTTGGTTGCTGTGCCTGGACCCTGACACCCTCCAGGAGTTTGCCTTAAGAATGCTGAACATTCTCCGGTCCCAGGAATGGGCTGAGCTGTTTTTAACATCTATAATACTGTCAACAATAAAAAATAAATTAAAAAAAATTTAAGTAAAATTATTACTTAACGATCCTGTTATCAGATTTCAAGATCCTGGGAGGAGGGAGGCACACCTCAACTATGTACCCTGCAGCCCTTATCCTGCCCCCATTCCACCTAGTACGCATCCCTTCTTCCTTATCCCTATATAATCAGCAGCTAGTAGGAGATGGTAGAACAGAATTTTCAGGATGACCTGCTGCTCTCCATACTGCTGGCATTACTAGAATAAACACTCATATATGATTCAACCCTGTCTCTGTTTAATTTGGCTCAAGTAATGATAGGCGGCTTCAGACCTATTTAGTGTCCGGTATCAAAAGATAGTCAAAGTTGAAAATCAAGTAGTAAAAATTTAATCAAAATTAACAGGTCCAGAGGCATGGATACATGAAACAGACTGACAGATCTCAGAGGGAAGGGGGTTGGGGAAGGGGAACAGTAAGAGATTATCCAAAGAACTTATACAAATATAGGCATAGCCCATGGACACAGACAAGTGTGGTGAAGGCCTGAGGTGGGGCGGGGGCTAGGTGGAGAGCGGCAAAGGGGGGGAAACAGGGGACATCCATAATACTGTCAACAATAAAAAATAAATTAAAAAAAATTTAAGTAAAATTATAAAGAATATAATGGCTAAAACTAGTTAGAAACAGAGGGAAGAAAGGGAAGAGAATGTAAAGTTAATATAAATGTTACTCATTAAGGAAAACAAAAGCGCTTTAAAAAAGAAAGTCGAGTATTATATGAAGTTATAAGTATAAAGATAACCACTTGTGGGGGAAAAACCCTTCCTAATATCAAAACTATCATTTAAAAAGCACAAAACAGACCACTTAGTTTAAAAAACATATACAATCGGAAAATATAAAAAAATAATTTTACACAACTAAGATGAAATATGTATGTTATTCCTATCTATCTGGCTCAACTGATCTATTAACAGAAAACAGCTTTGGACTGACTTAAAAGCAAAAACACTCTATACTGTTGCCAAGCTATAATTGTGAGTCTAAAAATTTAGGCCCTGGCTGGGTAGGTCAGTTGGTTAGAGCATCATCCTGATACACCAAGGTTGCAGGTTCAATCTCTGATCAAGGCACATACAAGAAGCAACCAATGAATGCATAAATAAGTGGAACAACAAATCTATGTCTGTCTGTCTCTCTCTGTCTTCCTCTCTCTCTCCCCATCCAAATCAATCAATAAAAATAATAACAAATTAATGAACCGGATAAAGTTCACAAAAACATGGATTATAATCCTTTATTTAGATAAAGTAGACAGACTTTGGCCAAAAAGTGTTAAAAAAGTCATTTTACCACAGTAAAAGATACAATTCACAATGAAGAAAACAGGTATGTGTATGTTCCCAAAAATATAGCAACAATAAGAGAGGAGAAATGATAGGAGATAAAAGGAGAAATAGACAGAAATACAATAATATAAAACCTAAATTTATTTCTCCCAGTCTGAGAAAACAAAAATAAATAAGGATATAAATAATCTAAACAACATAATCAAAATGGTAGTGCTGATGGATATTCATTTAACTCTACCCCAATAATTGAATATACTTTATTTTAAAACAGCTTTTGAACTTTTGCAAAAACTGACTACATATTAGGCTACAAAAAGTACCTCAACAAATTCTAAAAGTAGAAATACAAAACACATCCTCTGATTAACAACACAATAAAATGAGAAATTTATAACAAAATCAGAAAATAAAGAGATCTTCAATCTGAAAATTTAAAAAGTCTCTAACAACATTTGAGTAATAGAGGAAACACAAATAAAATCTGTGGTGTTTCTAAAAAATATAATAAAAATACTACATATTAGAAGCTTTGGAATATAGCTAAAACAGTGATCAGAAGAAATTTTGTTTTAATACTTTTATCAATAAGAAAAAAATGAAAGTAAATGAGTTACTAATATAGTTCCAAAAGTTACAAAAACAACTATATTAAATTAAGAAAAGCAGAGGAAAAAATATCAAGTTAGAATAGAAATGAAGAAAGTGAAGAAAGAAAGCCAGAAAATTGAAAACAAAATTTCAAAAGCTCTTCTGTTGGGCGGAAAGGGGGAAGGGGGTTAGAATCAGTTTATTAAACTACTACCTCTCCCTCTCTCTCTCTCTCTCTTTTGTTAATCCTCCCCTGAGGATATTTTTCCATTGATTTTTTTTAGATACAGTAGAATGGAGGGAGGGAGGGAGGGAGAGAGAGGGAGAGAGGGAGGGAGGGAGGGAGGGAGAGAGAGAGAACATCGATGTGAGACACACCGAATGACTGCCTCCCACACGACCCCAACTGGGGCCAGGGATCGAACCTGAAACCCATGTATGTGCCCTTGATTGGTAATCGAACCTGAGACCCTTTTGTCCACAGGCCAACACTTTAACTGCTGAGCCAAACCAGCCAGGGCTAAACTACTACCTCTCTTAATGAAGAGTAAAAATAAAAAGGACAAAGCACAAACATACAAAATAAGAAATGGGGGTAAACCAGAGATATAAAAAAAATTTCTAAAAAGAAACTACTTTATAAAACTCTATACAAATAAATATAGATAAAATAATTTCCTAGTAAGAGATAACCAACCAAACTGAACCCAGAGAACCTAAACAGATTTTCATAAAATAAATGGAAGAAGTTTTAAAAGAGACACTTACCAAACAAAACAAAACACATAGGCCACAACAGTTTACAGGGAAATTCGACCAAATCTTAAAAGAGGTAATAAAACTTCAATACTATTTAAAAACTGGTGTACATTTTAAAAAATGAAAAACTTCTAAATTCTTTAGAAAATATAACATTAATACCAAAACTTGAAAAAGACTGCACACAAAAAGAGAAGATTGCAGATTAGATACAATTTATTTTTGCATTTTAGTTAAAAAGGTAAAATATTAACAAAAGAATCCAGCATCACATTAAAAGAATCCAGAAACATTTGTTTGGCTCAATGTTTGTTTAAAAAAAGAGAAATATCATATCACCAGCTCCATAAATGCTAAAAAGACACCTGAGAAAATTCAACATCCATTCCTGATTAAAAAGTACTTAATAGGAAGCAACAGATCCTCCATATGCATTATACTTAATGCAGAAACTTTGGAAGCATCTTTTCTAAAGTCAGGAATAAAAAGAGGATGCCAACTAATCACTAATGTTTAACAATGTCCTGTCTAAAAATTAGTCAATATAAATTCAAAGGAAGTTAGGTAACCTATCACTATCTGCAGATGAAATGATTATAACCTAGAAACTCCAAGAAAACCACTTAAAAACTACTATAAACATAATGGAATTTAATAAGGCTGAGAGAAATGTCAGTATATAGAACTCAAATGCCTTCATGCATATAAACAATAACCAGTTAGAATCTATAAACCCATTTAATAGCAAAAATAAGAGAGAAAATGTCCAGAAATAACAAGAAATGCATAAATTTTATGTGAGAAAAATTTTAATACATTTCTGAAGAAAACAAAAGTAATCTTGAACAAATGGAATGGCATAGTATTTTCTCTGACAGAAAGATTCAATAGTTTAAAGATGCCAATTTGTCCTAACTTAATTTATAAATATAAGATGTCAATAAAAATAATAGCCCATCTTCCCATACCCACTGGATTTAGACAAGGTGTTTCTAAAGCTTATATGGTAAAATAAATAAAAATGGCCAAGAAAAACCTGAAACAAAAAATGAGACTAGTTCTATTAGCTATTACAAGTCATAAAAGAAACTAGTGACAAATACTTTTAAGTGTTTGTATGTGTAGACAGACAGACAGACACACACACACACACACACACACACACACACACACAGGAATCAATTTCTACATGGCAAAAAGCAAAAACAAAAACAAGATCATACCAAAACAAACAACAACCAAGGGCTATTATCTGTAATTCACATCACAGAAAAAGGACTAATCTTCTCAATCTAGAAAGCTTCTCACTAAAAAAAAAAAGGGCAAAGGACATAACAGTTAACAGGAAAAGAAGTGTGGCCCTTACATATGTGAAAAGATGGTCAAACAGAAAACAAAGCACATAGTTAAACTATTTTTTTGCAAATCCAACTGATAAAAATGTATTTTGACACCTGTACAGGCCAGGCATAAAGAAATAGGTTGTCTCAATCATTGATGCAAAGTAAATATTTACAATGCTGGTGGAGGACAATCTGGCAATAACAATCAAAATTACAAATACATTTGCCCTTGACTCATCAATCTCACTCCTGGAATCTATCTTAGAGAAACATCTACATATATATGAAATAATGTTTTGAAATGGCATATAATTAAAAACAGCCCTAGCATATCTAAAGGAGACTTTTGAAATATATCCCCTCAGTGACAAATTTCCACAATGGCAGATGCAGCTAAAAACAATGAGGAAACTACAAAGATCCAGGGATCCTTGGAGGAATGGCTGATTCCAGGTACAGGGTAAGAAATATAAAATAAGCCTGGAACATCCTGCTGTGCCAGAAAGCAAGAAAGCTATCAAAGACTAATTAATTAGCAATAGGACACTGTGATTTTCCACATAAGAATTCCATCTATGCAAAATGAATAACAGAATTAGAAAATATATCAGTTAATAATTCCTAGTGAAATAAATGGTTCAGGTAACAATGATCAATGAATGAAATATTAGAAATTAAAAGGTTGATTGGGAAATTTTAATGGAGAGTCAGGCTTATTGATCTCTGAACCTACTTATCAATCTTAGTACCATTTAAAAATGGGACCATTAAATACTGATACAATATGAAGCACTTATAAAAGTATTTGGAACCAGAACTAAATGAAGCCTCTAGGGCCAACTTTCATTTTCAGGAAATAAAGGGGATCGAGGAACAAAGTAATGACACCACAAGAAAACAAAAGACAAATCCAGGGTTTTGGATATCCTACAGGAAACTGACAATAAGCCAATGGCATAAAAAAATAAAAAATAAAAAATAAAACAAGAGGGAAGGAAATGAGCCTACATTTTATTTTATTTTTTTTAATCCTCACTCGAGGATATTTTTCTATTGATTTTTATACAGAGTGGAAAGGAGAGGGAGAGAGAGAGAAACATTGATGTGAGAGAGACACATTGATTTGTTGCCTCCCAGATGACCCCGACCAGGGCCGGGGATTGAACCTGCAACCAAACTACATGCCCTTGACTGGGAATTGAACCTCAGATCCATGGGTCCACGGGCTGATGCTCTAACTGCTGAGCCAAATCAGCCAGGGCGGGACTACTACATTTTAAAAAGGCATAACAGCCAAATGTAATTTGTGAATCTTGTTTGGATCCTGATTAGAACAAATGAACTAAAAAGATATTTGAAATAATCAGGGACATCTGATTATAGACATGGTATTAGAGGCTACAAATAAATGATTATTTTCAACTTTCTTATATATGATAATGGCATTGTGACTGTGTTAGAGGTACATATGGAACTAGTAGGGACAAAATAACATTCTGTCTGGGATTTGATTTAAAATTCCTACAGTAGAGGAAGAAATGGAGATAGTTTAAGCAAAGCTAGAAAAATACTGACAATTTGGAAAATGGCTATATAGGTGGCAGTTTATCATACTATTCTCTCTACTTTTATATATGCTCAAAAATATAAGAAAACACCTAAAAACGAATGCATTTAGAACTATATTAAGCATCAGCAGTAGGCATAACGCCAGGGGTCACCATGACCAACAAATAGACTTCTCTTCCTATAAAACATGTATTTCATAATGAAATACTGACTTATGGTTAAAAGGACAAAAGTGAGTTATAATAGAAGACTGTTCAGATGATCGTGTCAAAGCTTTCGTATTTGCTTTAGTAGCAAACCAGGACAAGTTCTGTGTAAAGGCTTTCTCAATGAAATATAAATATAAAGGTTTTCTAGTTTGTCTTAATAGATATCCAAATATTACTTCAAGACATCAGTATATATACATAAAATGCACATTTACATGTTACACACAAACAGGCCATACAGAAATCAACTAACCAATACAGAATATAGTTTTAGTTCCCTTACCATCAATATTAAGCATCATTTTCCACATGGCAGGCCGAACAGATTGATGGAATCCAAACCATACTTCCCTGCCCCCACCTAGAGGGTGGTCATATCCTTCTGGAGCCGAGAAAAAGGAACGCCCCACAGGTGTGTATCTACAAAAATTAAAATGGCATGTTCAATCCTTTCCTTCCTATATAAGTATTTAAATCTGCAGAACAGGTGACTCTAGAGCACATAAATTATCATAATGATGCTTATCATTATGGATATATGAAACCAACATTTTCTAAATTTGTGAAAGCAAAAAGCGGCCATTATAAATGAAAAAAAAAGGTCAGCATCCTTCACTGAAATACTCTATTGTTACAATTAATGTTAGTTTGAATAAGAATACATTTTATTTAAAATACTTTCTTAAAAATAGATTTAAAGAAGTCAATAGTTCCAAACTTAAAAAATGCTAAATAATGACTGATCAAAAAGCTTTTCCTATAAACGTGTTTGTAAGTCATAATATTTTCCTTTATAAAGACACAACCTGGCTAATCCTATATATAAGCACAGATACACACATACACATGTGAGGTGACAGTATGATTAAAACAACAGTAATTTCATTATAATTTGATACTACTGTATAAACAATGAAATTACTTTTAAATCAAGGTGATTTAACTATAGAAATATATCTAAAAATATATCAGTTACTCAAGATTTATAGCTCTTAGGAGAAAGGGTTAGACATTTTTCTAAAAACTATCCATTACAATAGCTAAACTAATAAGATACATTTACTTTCAAAAGTCAGAGAATTTTCTGTAACTTACATCTGTCAATGAACTTGTATGCATGCTATTCTTCAACTGAAATAACAAAAATATACAATATCTGAAGAATAACCAAAGGAGGCCTGTACAACTCTTGGGAGGAAAGCCTTCACTTAAAATCTAAACATGAAAAAAGCCAGAAGCACCCACTTCATGGAGGGTAGATGTCGTAGCACCACATCAACGGCATGGACAGGATTAGTGCTGATTGGCTTGTCTAATTCCAGTGGCTCAGGCAAGGTCCGTCCTGTCAGTACTTCATGTAGTAGGTGCCAACTCACCCGAGAGACGAACTTGATTGACACCTTGAAAGGTCGATCTTTTCCACCTTCCCCAGGTAAAGTAACATCTAAATCTACCTGTTGATGGGAAAAGAGTCATCTGGTAAAAGTTAAAAAAGATAAATACAATTATTTTAAGTTTAATTTATGAAAATATTTAAGAAAAAATAAGGCAAATATGAAAAAAAATCTCAATATTAATCAACTAAAATTTAAAAGACAGTTATTTATGCCAGCATTATTTGTCACTGCAAAATACTGAAAATTGCTTAAATGCTATAAAAAAAAGATGAGAAAGATCTCTTGGAATTGTTATAGAATAATTTCCAAGCTATACTGTTAAGCGAAAAAAAGCAAAGTACAGAAGATGACAAATAGTATGCCTTCTTTTATGTGAGAAAGAAGAGGAAAATGGAAAATTCTTTATGTATCTGCTTATTTATGCAAAAAGAAACACATAAAGCATAAACCAGAAACAAAGAAATTGGTTATTTGAAAGGATGGAAAGAAAAAAACTGAAAGAAATAAGAGGGATTAACACTTCAAAGTGTATTTTTCAGTATAGTTTTGACTTTTGGAAGCATGTTAAATAAAGTTCTATATATTAAAAATTAAAAATGAAATCAACAAGGCTGGAGGGAAAAAACTAGAACTGAGTATAAGCAAAGTCAAATGAAACCAAATATTTCAAATGAATAATATAACCACACTAAAAGAAGAAAAATACAAGAACGAACACACTACTACTGCAAGTAACTCTTGAATACAGTATACACTGACTATACTCTCAGTTGGGAGTGGGGAGGAGGGCTGAGTAGGAAAGAACTGCATAAAAATAAAACTTTAGCCCTGGCCAGTGTTGCTCAGTGGTTAGGGTGTTAGCCCCTAGGACTGAAGGACTGTGGGTTCGATTCCCAGTCAAGGGCACGTACCTGGGTTGTAAGTTCAATCCTTGACCCTGGTCGGGGGCATGTGTGGGAGGCAATCAATTGACATGTCTCTCTCACATCGATGTTTCTCTCTCTTGCTCTCTTCCCTTCCCTCACTTCCACTCTCTCTAAAAATCAATGGAAAAAATATCTTTGGATGAGGATGAACAACAAAAAAGTAATAATAATAAAACCTTACACTCTTACTAGTAGGCTTGTTACCTGTAGTGATATGGTGTAGTAATTCAGAAACTATTTTATATGTACTGTAGGATTGAACAGGTAAGTAAAAGTGGTGATGTTTGGGGAGTCGGGGTGTAAAGAAGGAAGATTCAAATATGAAATGTAGGGAGTAAAGGAAGACTCCTGTCCTGGCCTGATTTGGCTTAGAGGTTAGAGTGTCCGCCCTTGGACCAAAGGGTCTCAAGTTCGATTCCCAGTCAAGGGCACGTATTTGGGTTGCAGGTTCAATCCCTGGCTCCGGTGGGGGTCGTGTGGGAGGAAACCAATCGATGTATCTCTTTCACACTGATGTTTCTCTCTCTCTCTCTCTCTCTTCTACTCTCTCTAAAAATTAATGGAAAAAACAAAATAAAGAATCCTGTAAAAATAGACTAGAACTGGAAAAATCAGTTGGAACTCATGGTTTCCAATATACAGATTATATACTGTATACAGTAAGTGGTAATTTCAGGATACCAAAGTTAGAGTTACTGTATGATATGTAACATTGTCTGTTTTATGCGTGTAAGTATATATGTATGTATGTATGTATGTATGTATTTCCATTTCCTACCTCTGTCCACTCAAAGGGCTTAGAAGCACATATACCCAGCAGCAATGAGTATACACGGCACCCAGATTTTGGTTTCTAAACTGCATTCCTCAACTAAAACAAATCAGTACTCCTTTGGAAAATGGCCAGTTGTTGGACTTCTGCAGGGAAAAAATAAGATGAGCCTGGAACATCTTGTGCCACAAAGTAAGGAAGTACTTAAAAAAAAAAAAAAAAAAGATGTGTATCATGTCAAAAGGACACAGGAACCAATTTGGGCAGTCAAACAAATAGAATAAATAAATAGGGGAGAAGAAAATGGGTTTCCACCCTGGCCAGTGTGGTGCTCAGTTGGAGTGTGGTCCTGTACACCAAAAGGTGGCAGATTTGATCCCCAGTCAGGGCACATGCTCAGGTTGTGGGCTCAATACCTAGTGAGGGTGTGTATGGGAGGCAACTGATTGATGTTTTTCTTATATACTGATGTTTCTCTCTCTCTCTGTCTCTTTTCCTCTCTCTAAAATCAATTTTTTTTTTTAATTAAAGAAAATGCTCTTCCTTACTGTAGAATACTACCTAGTAAATGTAGAAGGGATGAGAGAATTAGGAAATCACCATTACTGTATAGTAATAATCTTTGTAAGCATGAATCATCAATTATTTAAAAAGTCTAATGAGAAACAGGATCTTTAAAAGTATCACCCAGCCCAGCCAGTGTGTCTCGGTGGTTGAGTGTCAACCCATGCAGCAAGAGATCGCCTGTTTGATTTCTGGTCAGGGCACATGCCCAGGTTGTGGGCCAAATCCCCAGTGGGGGGCATGCTGGAGGCAGCCAATTGATGTTCTCTCTCATCCACGTTTCTATCCCTCTCTGCCTCTCCTTTCCTCTCTGTCTAAAAATCAATAAAGGGAAAAAAAAATTTTTTTAAAGTATCACCCATATCAAAATTACAAACGTCTATGCATTAAAGGACAAAAGGAACAATGTGAAAAGATAACCTATGAAATGCAAGGAAATATTTGCAAATCATATTTTCTAATAAGAATACATAAATAATTCCCAAAATTAAACAACCAAACAGTTCAATTAAAAAATGGGCAAAGAGCCTGGCCAGTGTGGCTCAGTGGACTAAGCATCAGCCCATGGACTGAGAGGTCCCATTTGATTCCTGGTCAGGGCACATGCCTGGGTTGAGGGCTCGATACCCAGTAGGGGGCGTGCAGGAAGCAGTCGATCAATGTTTCTCCCACATCGATGTTTCTATCTCTCTCTGAAAAGTCAATAAAAGCATATTAAAAAAGGGGGGGGGGGGCTGGCTGGTTTGGCTCAGCAGTTAGAGCGTCGGCCCATGGACCAAAGAGTCACAGGTTCGATTCCCGTCAAGGGCACATACCTCAGTTGCGGTTCAGTCCCCAGCCCTGGTCAGGGTCACGTGGGAGGCAACCAGTTGATGTGTCTCTCTCACACTGATGTTTCTCTCTCTCTCCCCCTCCCACTCTATCTGAACATAAATGGAAAAATATCCTCGAGTGAGGATTTAAAAAAAAATGGGCAAAGAACTTGAATACACATATCTCCAAAGAAGATATACAAATGGCTCATAAGCACATGAAAAGATACTCAACATCACTAATAATTAGGGAAATGCAAATCAAAACCACAATCAGATATCACCTCATACATATCAGGATGGCTACTAGAAACAAAACAGAAAACAAGTGTTGACAAGGGTGTAGAGAATTTGGAACCCTTGTATACTGTGGGAATGTAAAATGGTGCAGTTGCTGTGGAAAACAGTATGATGGTTTCTCAAAACATTAAAAATATAATTACCATTTATATGATCCAGCAACTCTACTTTTGGGAATATGCACAATAGAACTGAAATATCTAGAACAGATATCTGTACACCCATGTTTATAGCAGCATTATTTGCAATAGCCCAAAGATGTCCATCAATGAATGGATGGTCAAGCAACAAAATGTGGTATGTGTGTGTGTGTATATATATATATATATATATATATATATATATATATATATACACACATATATATACAAACTAAAATATTATTCAGCCTTAAAAAAGAAGGAAAATCCGTATACACGTGACAAAAAAAGATGAAGAACCTTGAGGACATTATGATAAGTGGAATAAGCCAGTCATAAAAAGACAGTGGATAATTCCACTTATATGAGGTACTGGGAATAGTCAAATTCATAGCGACAGAAAGTAGAATGGTGGTTGCCAGTGGCTGAGGGGAGGGGAGAATGGGAAGTTAATGCTTAATGGGCACAGAGTTTCAGTTTTACAAGATGAAAAGAGTTATGGAGATTGTTGGTGGTGGCGGTCATGAATGTACTTAATGCCACAGAATAAATTTTATGTTATGTGTATTTTACTACAGTTTTTTAGAAAAGTTATCTCACCCTGGCCGGTGTGACTCAGTTGAGCATCATCCTATGCACCAAAAGGTCGCCGGTTCCATTCCTGGTCAGGGCATATACCCAGGTTTTGGGTTTGATCTCTGGTTGGGGTGCATGTGGGAGGCAACCAATCGATGTTTTCTTTCATATCAAAGTTTCTTTCTCTCTCTCTCAGATCAATAAAAACATTTAAAAAAAAGTTATCTCCCCACAAAAGCAAAGAGAAAAAGGATAAGTTGACAGGAGAAACCTGGCAGATACCAACTTTAACTAAGTGATCCAAGTTAATATCACCATTAAAGGAACAATACATACTATGTGTTTTCTTGATATGACGCACTGATAAGGAAAGAACACATATTAATTCCTGCCAAAAATGCTTAATCAGAATTTAATAAAGAGAAAGCATCAGACAAACTCAGACTGAGGGACAGTCTAAAAAATAACTTGCCTGCAATCTTCAACCATGTTAATGCCATGAAAGAAAGAAGAAAAGACTGGGGAACTGTTTCAGAATAAAGAAAACTAGAGAAACACGATATCTAAATATAAACATGAACCTGGACTTGATTCTGTATTAAAGGAAAAAAAATGCTAAAGGACATCATTAGAATAAATGACAAAACTGGAATATGGGTGTTAATTAGACAAAAATATCATATATCAATGTAAAATTTAGTGAAGGTGATAACTGTACTATGATTCTTATCTTTGTTCTTAAGAACAAAGATAAGCATAAAAAAGCATAATGTACGTAACCTCCTCTTGAATGGTTTGGAAAAAAAAAGTATGTGTATATATAGATATATATAGATATAGCTGTATCTATATAGAGACAGCAAAGGAAAGAAAGAGAATGTTAAAACAAATGTGGCAAATGTTAAGAACACTGGTGAGTCTTGCTTAAGGGTAAACATGAGTTCTCTACATGATTCTTACAACTTTTCTGTAGGTTTGAAATTATTTAAAAATTAAAAGTTAAAAAAGGTAAATGATGCACACACATATATATACTGAAATGCAATGATAATAAATGCAGCGAAACAAAGACATTGCAAAAGTATAGCTTTCTAAAAAAGGAACACATATCTTACCCCAGTAGTTGCCACAGGAAGTGGATTGGCTGTGTAAAGGCTTCTTTTTCCATCATAAACTGGTCTACGGTCCCCAAATATAGTTACTTTAAAATGCTGAACCATTGAGTCAACCACCTCCCTAAAAAAGAGAAAAATACATTCACATAATCCTCTACATGAGATTTAAAAAATTTAACTAAAGTAATTTCTTAGACTATTTAAAGCTGTCAAAATTCTATCTGGCCTTTTTTTTTTTTTTTGGAGGAGAGGGTGGAGGGAGAGAGGCGAAAGGGATGGAGGGAGGCAGGGAGGCAGGGAGAGAGGGAGAGGGGGAAGGGGGGAGAGAGGGAGGGAGAGAGAGAGAGAGAGAGAGAGAGAGAGAGAGAGAGAGAGAGAGAGAAACATCGATCAGTAGCCTCTCACACATGCCCCCACTGGGGATCAAACCCACAACCTAGGCATGTGCCCTGACTGGGAATCAAACCTGCAACTTTTTGGTGCATTGGACAATGCTCCAACCAACTAAGCCACACAGGCCAGTAAACTGCCAAAATTCTAAAAGATAATCATACATGATAAAAGTTTTGCTTTCAAGACCATGGCTTACGATACCAGAAAGGGAAAATATGAATTTCACAAAAAATAAGAGAATGAATTCAGTGAATTACTTAATTATTCTGGGCCACAGTTGACTTGCAAAATTTAACCTTAGTAACTGATCTAAAATCCCTTTCACCATCTCTAAGCACTACTTGACACATTCACCTCTCTTTGTCAGAGTTTCATGCTCTTTCCTCTGTGCTCAAATAGCATCTAGCAAATATATCTATTAGAACATTTACTCCATTGCACTATGGTTATTACATACTTCACTTCTACTAGAATGTGAGATTCTTGACAGTAATAAAGAAACCTGTACCTAGGTACCACCTCTATCCTTTAACGCCCCCCCCCACCCCATCTTTACCAAAGTATCTAGCCAGTAAGGATATTTTGAAACCTCCATTTTAACCCAGCAAACATATTTATCCCATATACTTACATGGAAAGATATTCAAAACACACTTTTTTTTTTTTTTAAAAGAGTAAAGACTACAGAGAGAACAATACCAAATATCCAAGAATCAGTATTTATTTTTGTACACACATCTTTTGTAAAAGCAGTAGAAAGACATCTAGAAGGATAGGTACCAAAATATATATAGTGGTTACCGCTGGAGAGCAGAGAGAAAAATGATTTTTTATTTTGTTTATAAAAATCTAAATATATTATGATGAGAGTATACTCATATAGTACTGGTATAATTTATAATACATTTAAAAGAATAAAAAAACAAAAGATTCAATTCTAGCCCAGTCAAGTGAGTAGGTGAGAGAGAAAGGAGGGGAAAAAAGGCATTTTCTGGAACAAAATAATTAAGCTGACTTGATACCCAGAGCAATTTTCTACATGCTCAGAGTTTCTATTTTTATTTTGCTGAAATTAGTTAATTCAAGGTCATCTTCTCTAGATTAAATTTTACAACAAAGATTTGAATCACTGATCAGTTTTTAGGTACAAAACATATTTCAAAGATTTTCTGCCATTTTAAGTTTACTTTTGTGGCCATTATCATTAATTCCAGTTTCTAAGGTAAAATTTTACAGATCTAATTTATCAGGATGTTTTGATTATTTTGTCGTCTTTTACTTAACAATAAACTGGTGTAGTTTTAAGCTAACCAAATCCTGGCAAACCACTCTTAAGGATCAAAATGGTGGAGGAAATTAAAATAGCAGGGCCAAACATCTTAGGGATAAAAAAATATTCTGCTTTGATGCCTAGCACACAGTATATTATTAATCAATGTTATAACAGTGGATAATTTACCGCCCTGGCCGGTTTGGCTCAGTGGTTGGAGCGTCGGCCTACGGACCAGAAAGTCCTGGGTTCGGTTCCCGCTAAGGGCATGTACCTCGGTTGCAGTTTGTCCCAGGCCCTGGTTGGGGTCGTGTGGGTGGCAGCCAGTCGATGTGTCTCTCTCACATCAATATTTCTCTCTTTCTTCCTCCCTCTCTCCCTCCTGCTCTATCTGAAGATAATTGAAAAAATGTCCTCCGTGTGAGGATAAAACAAACAAAAAACAGTGGATAATTTACCTCAATGAACTACTAGAACCTCCAACGGAATATATAAAGCTGAATTCAACATATCTTCCCCACATCAAATCTGGTTATCCTCCTATTTACTATTCCTTTTAAATTATTGGTGCCTCTGTCTTCCCATTTATCCAGATTCAAAATCTGGTTCATCTTTTTGTCCAATTAGTGGCTGACTCCACATTTCTGCAGTATTTCTTACATCAGTCCTTTACTTTCCATTCCCAATTACCACTATCGTAAATTAAAACCTGATGTCCTAGTACCTGAATTATTTTTTCTTGTTTTCTATGCCTTTAATTTTTTTCTTCTCTAACCCAACTTATATGCCACTGCCAAATGAATCCCCAAACTCCATTTCTATTCCCTAGGTACAAAAGGTTAAGTTAATCATACTCCTCAGTTCATGGTACATTTTCATCATGCATCTCTATAAGACTCCCTTTTTAAAAAGTATTTTTAAAATTGATTTTAGAGAGAGAGAGTAAGAAACATCGATGAGAGAGAAACATTGATCAGCTGCCTCCTGCATGCCCCCTACTGGGGATTGAGCCTGAAACCCAGGCATCTGGCCTGAATGGGAACTGAACTGGTGACCTTTTGGCGCGTGGGACAACACTCAACCAACTGAGCCACACCAGCCAGGGCTCTTTTATTTTTTCTTTTAAATATGTTTTTATTGATTTTATTTTTTATATTTTTAAAGTATGACTCATTTAAAAAAATATATTTTTATTGATTTTAGAGAGAGAGTAAGGGAGAGGGAGAGAGATAGAAACATTGATGAGAGAGAAACATTGATCAGCTGCCTCCTGCATGCCCCCTGCTGGGGACTGAGCCAGAAACCCAGGCAGGTGCTCCGACTAGGAGTCAAACCAGTGACCTCTTGGTGCATGGGTTGATGTTCAACCACTGAGCCATTCCGGCCAGGCTGTTTTTACTGATTTTAGAGAGAGGAGAAGGGGAAGGGAGAGGGAGAAGGAGAGAGAGAAAGAAATAGCAATGTGAGAGAGAAACATCGATGGGCTACCTCCCACACATGTGCACCCTGACCGGGGATCAAACCCACAACCTGTGTATGTGCCCTGACCAGGAATCGAAGTGGTGACCTTTTGGTGCAATCGAGGAACCTCAACCAACTGAGCCACACCAGCCAGGGCAACCCCCTCTTCTAACTAACTGATTTCTTTTCTTCCAGATTTATTTCTTACACCCATTCCCCTTCCCAATTAGTTATTTTGTCTAAGTGTTTGATGAACATCCTTCTGTTTGTAATATATTCCTACCTTTACTCTATGCACTAGGTTTTAAAATCAATTCACATTGCTGTGGGAAATTTAGTTCTTTGTTTCTGATTGATACAAAGTACTCCCCATGTTGTGCATTCACTCTCCCAGCATACACAACTCAGAGTCTCTTTTATTGCCAGCCACCAAAAGCAATGCTGCAATGCAATTATCTTCTTCTATGTCCCCCTATGAACCTGTGTGAGAATTAATCTCTGGTTACATATCCAGGAACAAAACTCTTAGGTCCAAGTGAATTTTATCAACTAAATGATGAAGAACTGCCAAATTGCTCTCCAGAATGGCTACACTAATCTACACTCCTGGTGATTCCTATTTTTCTATATCCCAGACAAGATTTGGCATTACCCAGCTTTGCTGTCTAATTTTTGCTAGTCTAATAGGTAAAACTAAAAGCTTGTTCTAATTCATACTTTTCTTATTATAATGAATTTAAGCATCCCTTCATGTGTCTATTTCTTCTTTTGTGATTTCCCTGTTTCCTTTGCTCATCTTTCTGTTAGGATCCCAGTCTTCTTGTTAAATTGAAGAAATTTCTTTGATATTCTCAATATTAATTCATCAACAGGTTGAGTTATTGCAAATATCTTCCCCAAAATGTTATCTGCTTGTTAACAGTATCTATGTATTTGTTGTATCATCAAATTAATTATTTTTTTCACCTTATGATTTCATGCTTTTGAGGTTTTAAGTAAAACTTTCCTGCCGTGGCCAGTGTGGCTCAGTGGTTAGAGTGTTGTACTGTGCACTGAAGGGTCACAGGTTTGATTCCCAGTCAAGGGCATGTACCTAGGTTGCAGGTTCGATCCCCAGCCCCAGTGGGGGTCATGTGGGAGGCAACCAATCAATGTCTCTCTCTAACATCGATGTTTCTCTTTCCCCCCAACCCCCTCTTCTATTCTATCCTAAAAATCAATGGAAAAATATCCTCGGGTGAGGATTAAAAAAAAAGAAACCCCCAAATGACACATAACTGGGAGACATGACTAGTATGATAAAAACAAATTAGTGTGTTAAAAGCTACTGACAAACTGAATTCAATGAAGATGAAACATATTAAGTGCAATTATAAAATCTGAACACTTCTGTTTGAAAAGTTCAACTGTAACAAGAACAAATTAGAGCACCTGAACTTACCTACTGCTCTTGTGGAAAGGGACTTTGGGTGACTACAAGTCTAGAATTAGCTAATAGTGTGATGTAGCTTCCTCAAAATTAAAGAACTGAGGTTGCATATATTTAAGTACCCAGCAGGTAAACCATCTTCTTAGCTTATAATAAAAAGTAAAACCACAATAACCAAAATACATAAAATTATAACTTCTAAAACAATACTTAGGAAAGCAATTTGGAAAAGAAAATCTGAGAAAATAAGGATAAGAACTTCTAAAAAATTTTTTAGTGGCTTCCTTTTACTAATAACCTTAGTCTGAGGAGGAAAGAATTATTGTAGAGTATAATCTGATGCATTTGTAGAACATCAGGGTAAAATTTTAAAATGCATAAGAACATCTGGTGATTACCACAAAAATGGAACATACCTGAGTTATGTCAGGTCTTACAAAGAGCTACAGCCTACCTCATCTACCTCTTACCTCAACCACCACTTCCTACATTCTGGTACCAAGTTTTTTGACTCCGTCATACTCTGGTGCACAGACTGTAAAGTAAAATTTATTTACTTATTTTGTTTTTCTGTCTTATATGTTTATTGTTCCTCAGTTACTCCATTACAGCCTTCTTTTGTGATTGCTTTTTCTCTAGTGTACTTCTTGTTCCCCTCTCATTTTATTTTCTGTATATTTATTTATTTTTATTGAATTTATTGGGGTGGCATTAATAAAACCATATAGGTTTCGAGTGTAAAATTCTATAACACAGTATCTGCATACTGCATCATGCACTCACCACCTAAAGTCAAGCAAGTCTCTTTCTGCCACAATTTATCCCCCCTTTGCCCTCTTTAACCTCCCCCACCCCCTTTCCCTCTGGCAATTACCATATAGTTGTCTGTGTCTTTTTTTCTTTTCTTTATCCCTTCACCTTTTTCACCCAGCCCCCCACCCTCCTCCCCTCTGACAACTATCACTGACTGCAAAGTAAAATTTAATATTGGTTTCAGTAAATTCAACTTTACCATCTGACTCACAGAGCAGAAAAATGGTAGGGGAGGGAAACTTTAATGTAAAACAAGAAGAAATTATTTTTCTGTTAATTGTTACTATAAGGTCATAAAGACCCATCTTCATCTCATTTTTAGGTACCTCTTAATTCTGTGCTCCCACAAGAGAGAATGGGAATTATTCTAGTCTATAGCAGAAGACATGAAATAATATTTTCCCCCTAAAGTAACTATACACATTTGTTTAGTATTCACAGCTACAATAAATTAATCTGTCACTATACAGACAGAAAGCATGAAGATCGCTAAGGTATAACAAGATGCTAAAATAACCCAGAAGTTTATAAAATACAACTAAAACAGATGGCAGTCTGTCCTTTTATCCTTCCAATCTCTGATTTATCTTAGTAATTCTGTAGTAAGTAGCAGAGAAGGTAGCCAATTAATGTTTTTGAAATCAAGATAAAGTTTAAAAGATACAGAGTAGAGAAGGGGTTATACTTTAGATCAAAATTTTAATACTTTATAATATAAAATCTATAGTACACTAGAGCATTGTACTATTTTCTATCTTCATAGTCATTTCACATGGATGTGAATTCTTTCATAATCTTATATAACCACACTAGCTAACCTAGTGTAGTCAATATTTCTAGTGTTCACAAATAACTGACAGATTACTTTAGACTGAGAAATAATTTTTTTTTCCTTTATTGATTTTAGAGAGAGAGGAAGGGAGAGGGAGAGAGAGATAGAAACATCAATGAGAGAGAGAACATCGATTGGCTGCCTCCTCCATGCCTTCCACTGGGGATCAGGCCCACAACCTGGGCATGTGCCCTGACCGGGAATTGAACTGGTAACCTCTTGGTGCATGGGCCAATGCTCAACCACTGAGTCACACCGGCCAGGCGAGAAATAAATTTTTAACTCAATCTGGCTTACACTAACAACTCTCCTCTACAATACTTCTCCCTTTGACTACCACTGACTTCTTAATAGACATGGTCTCTTTCAGCCTTTACATTCAGCTTTTTTTTTTTTAATTTTTTTTTTTTTTTATCCTCACCTGAGGACATTTCCGCATGTATCTTCAGACAGAGCGGGAGGGAGAGAGGGAGGAAGAGAGAGAGAGAAACATCGATGTGAGAGAGACATATTGAGTGGTTGCCACCCACACGACCCCAACTGGGGCCGGAGACAAACTGCAACCGAGGTATGCGCCCCAACCGCTGAGCCAAATTGGCCAGGGCTACATTCAGCTTCTTTTGGCATTTGCCACTGTGATTATCCTTGAATATTAAGATCTTTGCCTTACCTTCTCTAAAACACCTCTACTTTTGTCCTGGTTCTCCTACCTTTTCAGTCTCTCTCTTTTTTTTTTAAATCCTCACCTGAGGATACTTTTCCATTTATCCTCAGACGGGGAGGGGGGGACGACATCTACGTGAGAGGGACACATCGACTGGTTGCCTCCCACACAACCCTGACCAGGGCCGAGGACCGAACTGCAACTGAGGTGCATGCTCTTGACGAGAATCTAACCTGAGACTCTTTGGTCCATGGGCCGACGTTCTAACCGCTGAGCAAAACCGGCCAAGGCCCTTTTCAGTCTCTTAAGTGTCTTCATTGGCAAACCTGAAACAATAATATCCCCAGAGATCTATTCTCAGTCCTCTTATCTTGACTCTACTCACTTTCCCTATTAACTATCACCTACCTATATGGTGAGGTCTCAAATCTCAATCTCCATCTTGACTTATCTCCTGAGCTTTAGGCACTTATTTTCAATAACCTACTGAACTCCATTTTGACGCTTCTTACACATTCCAACATTCAAATATCCAAAACAGAAAATAAAAACCCTGGTCCTTTCACCATCTGTATTTCTATCAAAGCCATCACCATTATACAAGCTAGGGACTATGAAGCCATTCTTATCTCTTCCCTTTCCTTACACACCTAAATTATTCATTCTTCTAAATCAACTAAGCCCTCTCTTCACTGCTGTTAACGTTTTAGAACCCACTACCAACTAATCTAGAAAAGTAGATACCAGAAGTGCTAGGGGTATGCTGAAGCATGAGGAAAAAAAAGTTTTTATATTCGTTTCATCTAACAATTTGAATATGGATTAACACCAATGCCCTAATTTAGGATTCCTGGTGTATCATATGGTACACAAGGATCCTAACAGAATAATGGGAGCTCTGTAATATAGGAATTAACAGTGAACTCTCACTCATTCACTCAATTTCAGCATGCTGCAACTTATTTCAGTTCAAGTGTGTGGCCTATATCCAGTTAAGTTTTTGGGACATTAATCTGAAATTTTCAAATTATTAAATATATTCTTAAAGAGTTTATTTCAAAATATTGTTTTTCACTTTCAATTTTTCTATAGTTAATATGTTAGACTAATAGTACATGTCTATAAATTTAAAATTTTTAACATGTATGGGTATGTACTTATCTATTAAGTACATGGTCAAACATATTTTAACTAATGGCGATATGTGATCAAAAGTATGAAGACCACTGAACTAGACTACTGCAAGAGCCTTCTAAATGTTCTCCAGGATTGGTCTTTCTCTTCTCTCATTCATCCTCCACACTGTCATTAGCTATGCTTTTAAATACAGATAGATGCTCATTTGCTCAAAAGCCTCCAATGGCTCTTTCTGAATTCACAGGCCTTTGCATGGATTTATTTTATTTTATTTTATTTTTTAACTTATCTTTATTGTTGAATGTATTACAGATGGTCCTCATTTTTCCCCCATTGCCCCACCTCCTCCCCATTCCTGCCCCCCTCCTGCTTCTAGTGTCCATTGGTTATGCATATATACATATAAGTTCTTTGGTTTATTTCTTCCCACCCCCCAACCCCCCTTCCCTTTGAGATTTGTCATTCTAACAACCAATTTGTACTTCTTAATCCCTTCACCTTTTTCACCCCTCCCCCCAGCCCCCACCAAACTGGTACCCAACAAAAGTTCTCTGTATCTATGAGAATGTTTCTGTTCTGCCTATTCATTTTGTTTGTAGATTCAATTGTTGATAGATATGTATTTATTGCCATTTTGTTTGTTCATATTTTTTTATCTTTTTCTTCAAGAAGACCCTTCAACATTTCATATAATAATGGTTTGGTGGTGATGAACTCCTTTAGCTTTTCCTTGTCTGGGAAACTCTTCATATGGCCATCGATTCTAAATGACAGCTTTGCAGGATAGAGTAATCTTGGTTGTAGGTTCTTGCTATTCATCACCCTGAATATTTCTTGCCACTCCCTTCTGGCCTGCAAAGTTTCTTTTGATAAATCAGCTGACAGTCTGATGGGAACTCCCTTGTAGGTAACTGCTTTTCTCTTGCTGCTTTTAAGATTCTCTCTTTGTCTTGAACCTTTTGCATTTTGATGATGATGTGTCTTGATGTGGGCTTCTCGGGGTTCATCTTGTTTGGGACTCTCTGTGCTTCCTGGACTTGTATGTCTGTTTCCTTCACCAAGTTAGGGAAGTTTTCTGCCATTATTGTTTCAAATAGGTTTTCGATTTCTTGTTCTCTCTCTTCTCCTTCTGGCACCCCCAAGATGCGAATGTTGGCACGCTTGAAGTTGTCCCAGAGGCTCCTTACACTGTCCTCATTTCTTTGGATTCTTTTTTCGTTTTGCTGTTCTGATTGGGTATTTTTTGCTTCCTTATATTCCAAATCGATGGTTTGCTTCTTGGCTTTGCCTACTCTACTACTGAATCTGTGTAAACTATTCTTTATTTCAGTTAGTGCCTCCTTCATTTCTGACTGTGATTCCATCATTTATGACTGGTCCTTTTTTATGCCCTTGATGCCCTCTCTAAGTTCAATGATGTTCTCACTGAGTTCACTGAGGTTCTCACTAAGTCCACTGAGCAACCTTATAAGCAGTGTTTTGAACTCAGCATCTGTTAGGTTGCTTAACTCCATTTCACTTAGTTCTTTTCCTGGAGTTTTGTTCTGTTCTTTCATTTGGGACCTGTTTCTTTGTCTCCTCATTTTGGCTGCCTTCTTGTGTTTGTTTCTATGTATTACTTAGTGAGAGGTTTGGGGCTAGCTGAGACCAGATGCTGCTTGTTTGAACGAATTTAGGAAAAGCTGAAGCAGGATCCAAGGCAGGCCAATCCTATGGTAAAGCAACTGGCAACAGCTTGGGTGGGCCTGGAAGTTGGGTGGGGCGGGGCCTCAGGGAATCACCAGGGCGGGGCAAACAGTGTGAGCCAGGTTGCTGGAGTCCCAGATAGGGCGGCGGCGTCTGCCAGCCCAGGGAAGGGCTCACCAAAGGAACAATGGCCTCTGAGAGCACGTCTGTCCAGGAGAAAGCTGCCTCTCCAGCCCTCGCTCCAATGCCAAACAGCTCAGTTCTTCCCCATATGACTCTGGTGCCTTTCAGGCTCCCTCCCGCACACTGGAACCCTGAGCTGGGCGCCTGGTGTGGGACGGGGAGCCCTCAGTCCTCAGTCCTCAGGGAGGACCTTCCCAGCGGAGGTATCCTCCTGATTTTTATCCGCCACACGTGAGTGTGGGACCAGCCTGTCGCGCCTCCGCCCCTCCTACCAGTCTCGATGCGGCTTCTTCTTTAATTTCATAGTTGTTGGACTTCCATTCAGCTTGATTTCAGGCGGTTTTGAATGATGGTTGTTCTGTAGTTTATTTGTAACTTTGATGTGGTTGTGGGAGGACGCGATACCGCGTTTACCTACACCGTCATCTTGACCGGAAGTCCTTTGCATGGATTTAAAATCCTTCATAATGTACTCCTAGCTGATTTTTCAGACTCTAGCTATTCTATTTATACTGGCCTACTTCTGTTACATAAACATGTCTTACCTTTGGCTCATGCTCTCTCTATATGGATTATTCTTTCCCCTGGCCCACTGGGCAACTATTCAGCTCAGATAACATGTTATGTACCGCATCTTCCTCCCTAAACAAAAGCAGGAATCATTAGGCCAATCTGGCCCATGTTGGCCTGCGGACCGAAGGGTCCTGGGTTTGATTCCTGGTCAAGGACACATACCTGGATTGAAGGTTAAATCACCAGGGCTGGGACACGTGTGGGAAGCAACCAATCGATGTGTCTCTCACATCAATATTTATTTCTGTTTCTCTATCTCTCTCCTCTTCTCTCCCTTCCACTCTCTCTAAAAATCAATGGAAAAAATATCCTTGGGTGAGGATTAACAAACAAACAAAATCATTAAATAGAAAAAAAAAGAAACACATACACACAAAGGGGTGAGGAAAGGAAAAGAAAATCAACAGAGTCTGAAGAAGAGAAGCTGACTCACAAAAAGATTCACAAGCATTTCCTGGATTATTTTTGTCCAAAAAAACTCCTCTGACTAAAAGTGAAAATTTGGCTACAATACATCATTCTGCTATTATGATTAATGCCATAGTACCAAATATTTGAGCATGTGGCATATGGACAAGAGAAACCTCATATGTGTTGATTTAAATACTGCTGCATTTGGGCCCATAACTGCTTAGCTAATACTGAAAGAGGAATTGTAAAGTTCTATCTAGTTCCTTCTAACTTCTAGAATTCCAGTTGTTGAAGTATAGGAACTAAACTAATTTCAGAAGCCCACCAACAACTTTAACTAATGTAGTTATGTGTAATACTGCAAAAAAGTTCAGAAAGCAAGTCTTTTGAAGAAAATAAGGGGAATAAGTTTTGCAGATGTTGATATAAAATCAAGTCAATATTATGAACAAAGTATAAGGTTTATGCTATTTTTTAGATTCCATATATAAGTGAAATCATATATCATTTGTCTGTCTATTTCTGACTTACTTATTTTTTCATTTTTGAATTTATTTTCAGATAGAGTGGGAGGGAGAAAGAGAGAGAGAGAAACACATCAATGTGAGAGAGAGACATTGACTGGTTGCCACCCACACGACCCCAACCGGGGCCGGGAACGAACTGCAACCGAGGTACGTGCCCTTAGTGGGAACCAAACCCAGGACTCTCTGGTCCACAGGCCGACTCTCTAACCACTAAGCCAAACCGGCCAGGGCTGTCTGACTTATTTAATTTAGCAAAATTCACTCAAGGTCCATCCAAGTTTTCACAAATGGCAAGATTTTTATTTTTCATACCTGAGTAGTTTTCCATTCTATATCTATCTATCTATCTATCTGGACAGATATTGTTTATTCATTCATCCATCAATAGTGCTATCTCCTCATTAAAAAGTGTTATTTTTAGCCCTGGCTGGTATGGCTCAGTTGGTTGGGTATTGGCCTGTGCATCAAAAGGTTGCCAGTTCCACTCCTAGTCAGGGCAAATGTGCAGGTTGTGGGCTTGATCCCTGGTGTGGGCGTGCAGGAGGCAATTGATAAATGTTTCCCTCTCTCTCTAAAAGTAAATAAAAATATTTTTAAAATAATAAAAAGTGTTCTTTTGCTACAGCTATCTACATTTCTACCAATTGTTTTAGATGAACTAAATTCCTTTTCTTCTTGCTTTACAAATATTTCTTAATGACTATGAAGTCAGGATTCTGGAATTCTGGTCTCATTTTTGCTACTAGAAATGTGTATTCTCAAATAAGTCTCTTAACCTTCCTAATTTTCAGCTATTAAAAAGGGTATCTGTCCTGGCCAGTGTGGCTCATTTGGTTGGAGCATTGTCCTATACACTGAAGGGTTGTGGGTTTGATCCCTGGTCAGGGTGGGTATAGGAGGCAACTAGTTCATGTTTCTCTCTCTCCCTCTCCCTTCTTCTCTCTCCAAAATCAATAAAAACAGCCTTGGCTGGTTTGACTCAGCGATCAGAGCATTGGCCCTTGAACCGAAGGGTCACAAGTTTGATTCCTGGTCAAGGGCACATACCTGGGTTGCAGGTTTGATCCCTGGCCCCGGTTGGGGTGGTGGAGGAGGAAACCAACTGATGTCTCTCTCACATCAATGTTTCTCTCTCTCTCCTTCCCTCCCTTCTAGTCTATCTAAAAATCAATGGAAAAATATCCTCACTTGAGTATTAAAACATAGATAAAATAAAATCGATAAAAACATATCCTCAGGTGAGGATTAAAAAAAGAAAAGGTATCTGATTAGCTTGATCTCTTAGATTCTTTCCATGTAATACTCCACAATTCCCTTCCTGACCTCAGAAAGAACACTGCATTACATATTATAACATTCATGTTTTTTACATGTTATCAGTTTCTTAGTGCTTACTCACTTCACATATCTTATGCGTCTTATCTCGACTAAATTACAAATTTCTTGACAGAAAGAACCATCTATGTCTTTTTCAAAAAACTGAGGTAACATTGATTTACAACATTAGATACATTTCAGATGTACTCACCTGTCTTAAATGAAGGATCTTAATAGTATCTATTGAATAAGAAAAGCCTGGAATATTTGATACTACAAACCAAAATGTTAAGCTGAGTATCATTGTTTTCTAAATGTTTTGTCCATAAGTCTTTTTTTTTTTTTTACAAACTTCTTTTTGGGGTTACATCACATCATAATATTCTTTCACATTCCCTATATTACCTAAACCACAGCCACATATAGAGTATTTGGGGAACATGAGAGAAGAAGTTACTGAAGCAGATTGAAAGTTCTTTACATACTGCCCTGGCCGGTTTTGCTCAGTGGTTAGAGCGTCGGCCCACGGACCAGAGAATCCCGGGTTCGGTTCCCGCTAAGGGTACGTACCTCGGTTGCAGTTCATCCCCGGCCCCGGTTGGGGTCATGCGGGAGGCAACCAATCAATGTGTCTCTCTTACACTGATGTTTCTCTCTGTGTCTCCCTCCCTTCCACTCTATCTGAACATAAATGGAAAAATATAGAGTGAGGATTAACAACAACAACAAAAAGTAAAAAAGAGTTAGGAGTTGAGGATTAGGAGAACAGAAAGCATGAAGCCATGACAACCACCGTCTCTACCACTACCATCATCTTAAATGGAACATTAGAAAAGGGGTAAATATTTAGTCTTGACTGGTTTGGCTCAGCGGTGAGAGTGTCAGCCAATAGACCAAAGAGTTGTGGGTTCAATTCCGGTCAAGGGAACATACATTGGTTGCAGTTCAGTCCCCGACCCTGGTCAGGGTCGTGCAGGAGGCAAACAATCAATGTGTCTCTCTCACATAGATGTTTCTCTCTCTCTCTCCCTCCCTCCCACTCTATCTGAACATAAATGGAAAAATATCCTCGGGTGAGGATTTAAAAAAATAAAAAAGAAAAGGGGTAAATAAGGGGGCAGGGGCAGGGAAACAAAAGATGTATTACCTAAAAGCAAAGGAAAAGATGTTCAGTAGGATTTTAAAAGCATCTAAAAATGACTTGGGCCCTGGCCAGTTTAGCTCAGCGGTTAGAGCATCGGCCCGTGGACCGGAGAGTTCCGGGTTTGGTTCCTGCTAATGGCATGTACCTCGGTTGTAGTTTGTCCCTGGCCCTGGTTGGGGTCGTGTGGGTGGCAACCACTCGGTGTGCCTCTCTCACATCGATGTTTCTCTATCTCTCTCTCTTCCTCCCTCTCTCCCTCCTGCTCTATCTGAAGATAATTGCAAAAATGTCCTCGGGTGACCATTAAACAAATAAATAAATAAATATGACTTGGACCTTTTCAATCATCACAGAAAGTACATATGAGTTCATGTTATAATGGAAAAATTTCAAGTTGTTGGAAGATTTTATCTACCATCAAATCTCTGAACTACAATCAATTTCAAAACAAATTATCATGACATCTGTAATAAAAAAATAATTTTAAAAATAAAATTAAATAAATAAAAAACAAATTACCATGTGTTCTTGGTCAATCTATTAGACATTATCGTTGTTATCTGGATATACAAGATAAAAATACAAATACGAACTGCAAAAAATCTCCATATCTTCATGATTCTTACCTGTTCACTCTCCTAGGACACTTGTCTGGTTTAATATCTACCTCATAGAGGTAGACATCAATCTTTGGGATTTCAACTTGAAAACAGTTAGCCAGCAATTTAATGGGTTTGCCCATGGTGCCATAGCCAGGTCTTCTGGGCACCATGAGTAGGGGCTGGGCCCCAACGGGTCCTGCAACAGAGTGAAAAGAAAGTAAAAGTTACAAAGTGCACTGGATAATCTTGCCAATCAGGGTATGTTAGAATTTTAAGTAAAGCTGGTAATGGGGTTGAAGGCTAGTACTAAATGATGACAATTTCTAACATCGCTACTTCTTTCCTAATTTATTTTCCTTATTAAAACATACACACAAACAAAACCCTGGGTACTTCTGGAAAATTGTTTTGGAATGTGTAGAAAGAAGGGAGAACGCCCTGGCCAGTTTGGCTCAGAGGTTAGAGCATCGGCCCGCAGACCAGAGAGTCCTGGGTTCGGTTCCCCCTAAGGGCATGTACCTCGGTTGTAGTTTCTCCCTGCCCCGGTTGGGGTCGTGTGGGTGGCAACCACTCGATATGTCTCTCTCACGTCGGTGTTTCTCTCTCTCTTCCTCCCTCTCTCCCTCCCACTCTATCTGAAGATAAATGCAAAAGAAATGTCCTCGGGTGAGGATAAAAAAATTTTTTTTTTTTATTTTAAAAAAAGAAAGAAGAGAGAACAATCATACAAACTCAGGAGAGCAAATGCAAATACAAATTAGACCCAAAGAATGAGAGACCTACAACAAAGCAAACTCAAAGAATAGAAGGATAAGAGCAAATGAACAAAATAAAAACAATATACAATAAAAAGTATCAGCAAAGCCCTAGCCAATTTGGCTCAGCAGTTAGAGCACCAGCCTTCGCACCTAAGCATCTTGGGTTCATTTCTGATCAAGGGACCTTACCTAGGTAGGGGTTAGATAGATCCCCAGCCCTGGTTGGGGTCATGAGGGAGGCAACCAATCAATGTGTCTCTCTCACACTGACTTTTCTCTCTTTCTCTTTCTTTCTCTCTCTCTCTCTCCCCTCTCCCTCCCACTCTATCTAAAAAAAACAATGGGCCCAGCTGGTGTGGCTCAGTGGTTGAGCATCTACCCATGTACTAAGAGGTCAACAGTTCAGAGTACATGCCCAGGTGGTAGGCCAAATCCCCAGTGCAGGGCATGCAGAAGGCGGCTGATCGATGTTCTCTCTCATCAATGTTACTATCTCTCTAAAATCAATAAAGAAAAAAAAAATCAATGGAAAAATATTCTCGGGTGAGGATTAAAATAATAGTAATAATAATAATAATATCAATGGGAAAATATCCTTAGGTGAGGAATAACAAAAAAAAAAAAAAGCATCAGCAAAGCACAAAATCAATTGTTTGCAAAGATAAATAAAATTCATAAACCCGACTTCCGGTAATGATGGTGGTGTAGGTAAATACAGTACTCACCTCCTCCCACAACCACATTAAAAATACAACTAAACTACACAACAACCATCATTCAGAACCGCATGAAATCGATCTGAATGGAAAGTCCTACAACTATGAAATTAAAGAAGGGGCGGTGGTGCAGACGGGCTGGTCCCACAACCATGTGTGGCACATAAAAATCAAGAGGGATACCTCAGCTGTGCAGGTCCTCCCTGAGGAGTGAGGGGTCCCTGTCCCACACCAGGCCCCCCAGCTCAGGGTTCCAGTGCCAGGAAGAGAAGTCCCCATAACTTTTGGCTATAAAAGATAGCGGGAACTGAAGCTGAGGCTTCTGGAGTCTCAGGCAGTTCTTCTTAAAGAGCCCCTGCACCAACTTACTCAGACTCGCCCCCTCCAAGCTCCAGTGTGGGGGGGACAGCTTGAATGGCACCAGAGACACATGGGCAGGCGAGAACTGGAGAGGCAGCTTTCTCCCAGATAGACACTAGCAAGGCTTTTGTTCCTTTGGTGAGCCTTTCCCCCATAGGGTCAGCAGACAGGCAGAATATCTGGGACTCCAGCAACCTGGCTCACACTGTTTGCCCCACCCTGGTGATTCCCTGAGGCCCTGCCCCACCCAACTTTCAGACCCCCTAAGCTGTTTCCAATGGCTTTACCACAGGACTGGCCTGTCTTGGATCCTGCTTCAGATTTTCCTAAATTCTCTCAAATAAGCAGCATCTGGTCTCAGCGAGCCCCATACCTCTTGCTAAGAGGCCCCAGGCCCGGCATTAAAAGCAGCCAGCCTTGGTTCACAACTTGGCTTTGCCTGGGCACCTCCAAGCCCAGCACAAGAAGCAGCCATCAGCAGATCGCTTTGTAGCTTATGCCTGATGGCCCCAGGTAGAACACAGGCAGTGGCTGACCTTGCCCCAGAGCCAGCACACCCAGTGGACAGCTTCAGACCACGTAGAAGCACTACCACCCAACCACCTTCACAAGCGACACACTCAAGGAGTGGATCCAGTGGGTACCAGAGCGCTGCTGAAGTAAGTTTTGCTCTGTGTGGTGGGACCCTGCACAGCTGATCCTCCAAAGTAGGCCCAGGTCAGTGGTTAGTAGGCACAGTTAGTCCTTGCAGCTGATCAGCCTGAGTAAATCCCTCCCACTGACGTGCCAAGAGCAATCAAGACTCAATTACAACAGAAGGGTGTACAGTCCACACGAGGGGTATACCACAAGGGCCCAGTGATTAGGGAGGCTGTGCCACTGGACCCTACAGGACACCTACTACAATAGGCCACCCGAGGAAGCCTAGGAGACATAGCAACTTTACCTAATACATAGAAACAAACACAGGGAGACAGCCAAAATGAGGAGACAAAGAAACATGTCCCAAATGAAAGAACAGAACAAAACTCCTGGAAAAAACTAAATGAAACGGAGATAAGCAATCTAACAAATGCAGAGTTCAAAACACTGGTTATAAGGATGCTCAAGGAACTTAGTGAGAACTTCAAGGAACTTCAAGTATCAACAACATAAAAAAGCACCAGTCAGAAATGAAGGATACACTAACTGAAATAAAGAATAATTTACAGGGAATCAATAGTAGTGTAGGTGAAGGCAAGAAGCAAACTATCGATTTGGAATACAAGGAAACAAAAACACCAAATCAGAACAGCAAAAAGAAAAAAGAATTTTTAAAAATGAGGATAGTGTAAGGAGTCTCTGGGACAATTTCAAGTGTACCAACATTCGCATCATGGGGGTGCCAGAAGAGAGAAAGCAAGAAATTGAAAACCTATGTGAAGCCCTGGCCAGTTTGGCTCAGCGGTTAGAGTGTTGGCCCGTGGACCAGAGAGTCCTGGGTTCGGTTCCCACTAAGGGCATGTACCTCGGTTGCAATTTGTCCCTGGCCCTGGTTGGGGTTGTGTGGGTGGCAACCAGTCGATGTGTCTCTCTCACGTCGATGTTTCTCTCTCTCTCTTCCTCCCTCACTCCCTCCTGGCTCTTTCTTAAGATAAATGCAGAAAAGTGTCCTCAGGTGAGGATTAAAAAGAAAAAGGAAAAAAAAGAAAATCTATGTAAAAAAATAATGACAGAAAATTTCCCTAACTTGGTAAAGGACACAGACATACAAATAAGTACAGGAAGCACAGACTCCCAATTAAGATGAACCCAGAGAGGCCCACACCAAGACACATCATAATCAAATGCAAAAGGTTAAAGACAAAGAATCTTAAAAGCAGCCAGAGAAAAGCAGTTAGTTACCTACAAGGGAGCTCCCATAAGACTGTCAGTTGATTTCTCAAAAGAAACTTTGCAGGCCAGAAGAGAGTAGCAAGAAATATTCAAAGTGATGAAAAGCAAGGACCTACAACCAAGATTACACTATCCAGCAAAGCTATCATTTAGAATCAATGGACATATAAAGAGTTTCCCATACAAGAAAAAGCTAAAGGAGTTAATCACCATCAAACCAGTATCATATGAAATACTGAAGGATCTTCTTGAAGAATAAGAAAAAGATAAAAAATACAAACACAATAAAATGGCAATAAATACATATCTATCAACAACTGAATCTACAAACAAAATGAACAAGCAGAACAGAAACAGACTCATAGATACAGAGAACTTTTTGTTGGTTGCAAATGGGAGGGGGTTTGGGGGATGGGGGAAATAGGTGAAGGGATTAAGAAGTACAAATTGGTTGTTAGACTGAATAATGTCAAAGGGAGGGGAGGGGAGTAAGAAGAGATAAACCAAAGAACTTATATGCATATATGCATAACCAATGGATACAGACAATTGTGTGGGGAAGGAAGGAGGGGGGTGGGAGCAGGGAAGAAGGTGGTCAATGGGGGGGAAAAGGGGGGAACATCTGTGATACATTCAACAATAAAGGTGAGTTTTAGCCCTGGCCGGTTTGGCTCAGCGGTTGGAGCGTCGGCCTTCGGTCCAGAGAGAACCGGGTTTGGTTACCGCTGGGGGCATATACCTCGGTTGCAGTTTGTCCCCGGCCCTGGTTGGGGTCGTGCGGAAGGCAGCCACTCAATGTGTCCCTTTCACATCGATGTTTCTCTCTCTCTCTCTTCCTCTCTCTCCCTCCCACTCTATCTCAACAAAAAATAGAAAAATGTCCTCGGGTGAGGATAAAAAAATAAAATAAAATAAAAAAATAAAGATGAGTTTTAAAAAAATCTATTAACCCCAAGCAACACTGAGTTTTATAACAGAAGTGGTTAAGTAATCAATATAAGTGGGGAAAAATGATATAACTACAGATATTGAAAACATAAACACTCTGTCAATAAATTGGAAGATTTGATGAAAAAGACAAATAAGCTTACTGACACACAAAAATATGTAAAATAAGAAAAGTCCTCTGTTGGCAGAAATGTAAAATGGTACAGCCACTTTGCAAAACAGTATAGTCGTTCCTCAAAACATTAAAAATAGAATAACAATATGATCCAGCAATTCTACTTCTGTGTATCTACCCAAAAACAATGAAACAGGGTGTTGAAGAGATAATTATACACCTATTCTCACAGCAGCATCAATCACAATAGCCAAAAGGTGGAAACAGCCCCAATGTTCACTGAAAAATAAATGGATAAACAAAATGTGGTATACACACACAATGGAATATTAGCCTTAAAAAGGAAGGAAACTCTGACACATACTACAACACAGATGAATCTTGTAGACGTTACACTAAGTGAAATAAATCAGTCACAAAAAGACACTGTATCATTCTTATTATTAATACCACAAAGTGGAACGATGGTTGCCAGGGGCTAAGGGAAAGGGAGAATGGGGTATTGATGCTTAATGGGTATAGTTTCAGTTCTGCAAGATGAAAACAGTTCTGGAGGTTGACTGCACAACAATGTGAATGTAGTACTTATATACTACTGAACTGTACACTTAAAAATTGCTAAGACAGTAAATTTAACATTATGTATACTTTATCACAGTTAAAAAAAAAAACCCTAAGTTACATCTAATATTAAGTGTTTAAAGCTCAAAATGTTATAGCTTTGTTAAACAAAGTTCAAATGATAAATTCAGTTAATAAAATAATAACTAGTATCCGAATGAACTTACATTTAAAATATTGCCCTGGCCGGTTTGGCTCAGCGGTTAGAGCATTGGCCTGCGGTCCAGAGAGACCCAGGTTCGGTTCCCGCTAAGGGCACGTACCTCAGTTGCAGTTTGTCCCCAGCCCTGGTTGGGGAGGCAGCCACTCGATGTGTCCCTTTCACGTCGATGTTTCTCTCTCTCTCTCTCTTCCTCCCACTCTATCTGAACAAAAAATGGAAAAATGTCCTCGGGTGAAGATAAAAAAAATAAATAAAATAAAATAAATAAATAAAATATGTGAAAAGTCCTGTAACTATTTGAAAAAAATTAAATCCACAATTAAAAATATTTCCACACACACTGAAAGTTTCCAGATCCAGATGGCTTCACTAAATAATTTTATCAAATGTTTAAGAAAAAAAATAACAATCTTATACAAATTCTCTAGACAAAAAAAAGAAACCTACCAACATATCAAAAGAACAATGCATCATAACCGAGATGAGTTTGTATCAGGAATTAAAAGTTGGGTTAACAATAATTTTTTTCACTGTGGATAAAAGTACATTAAATTGCTGACTGCATAATTTATTTTTAAATTTTGTTTTCATATATTTGTAAAATCTCTTCTGAGGGCATAATCGTTCCTGCTATCCTAAACTGAGATAGGTAATATTGAGTAATTCTAGATTAGGTTATAATTTTGGCTCTACCATTTATCTAACCATTTGACCTCTGTCAAATATTAATAGCCCTGAAACTTTCTTTCATCTATAAAATGGGAATAATACTTGATCTGCTACTTTTTCATAAATCTTGTCAGGATCAAATCAGAAAATGAACCATAGTTAAAATTTATCAAGCTTTTACCATGTCTTGGGGAATGTGCTAAATGCTTTACATGCATTATCTCATTTAATCTTCATACAAACCGCTAAGATTTTATAGATAAGGAAAACTGAAATGATTTGACTAAAATATCATAGCCAGTAAGTTACAGAACTGGGATTGGAGTCCACCCAGTGTGGGGTCTGCATTTTGTTCCATTGATATATTTTGTCTATCCTTCTGCCAATAACACACTGTCTTGACTACTACAGTTTTATAGTAAGTCTTGAAGTTAGGTATTGTCCATCCTTCCACTTTATTCTTCTTCAATATTGTGTTGCTAGTCTAGGTATTTTGCCTTTCCTTATAAAATTTAGAATCACTTTATCGATACTCACAAAATAACTTGCTGGAATTTTTACTGGTTTTGTGCTAAATATATAAATCAAGTTAGAAAGAACTAGCACCCCTAAAATAGTGAGTCCTGCTATTCATGTGCATGGAATATCTCTATTTAGATTTTCTTTGATTTCTTTAATCAGAGTTTTGTGTTTTCCTCATATAGATCTTGTACATATTTTGTTACATTTATACCTCAGTATTTCTTTTGTGTGTGTGCTAATGCAAATGGTACGGTGCTTTAATTTCAAATTCTAATTGTTCACTGTGGGTCTATAATTCAAGACTTAATATAATACAAGGCTACATCAAGACAGTGTGGTATTGATCAAAGGACAGACAAATAGATCAATGGAAAACAACAGCACAAAAATTAACCCACATAGTCAACTGATCTTTGACAAAGTAGCAAAGGCAATTCAATGGAAAAGGATAATATTTTTAAATGGTACTAAACAAGTAGATAACCACATGCAAACAAAAGAAAGAAAAAGAAAAAGAATCTAGATACAGACCTTATACTTATAATTTTTTCAAATATTAACTCAAGCTGGCTGATAGACCTAAATGTAAAATGCAAAACTATGGAACTCCTAGAATATAACATAGGCAAAAACAGGTGACCTTGGATTTGGTGATGATTTATTAGATACAACACTAAAAGCACAATCCGTGAAATAGAAAATGGTAAGTTTTCATTAAAATTAAAAACTTTTGGACTGGCCAGTGTGGCTCAGTGGTTGAGTGTTGACCCACCAAGAGGTTGCCAGTTCGATTCCCGGTCAGGGCACATGCCCAGGTTGTGAGCCAAATCCCCAGTGGGGGGCATGCAGGAGGTGGCCAATCGATGTTCTCGTTCATCAATGTTTCTATCTCTCGCTCCCTCTCCCTTCCTCTCTTTCTAAAATCAATAAAGAAAAGAAAAAACTTCTGCAAAAAAGAATGAAATTACAAGCCACAGTCTGAGAGAAAATATTTGCAAAATACAATCTAATAAGGAGTTAATAGCCAAAATATATAAAGAACTCATTCAACTCAACAGAAAAAAAAAAACCAACTGTTTAAAAAATGGGCAGAGCACCCTGGCCAGTTTGGCTCAGTGGTATAACGTCAGCCCGAGGACCAATGAGTCGCGGGTTCGATTCCAGCCAAAGGGCACGTACTTTGGTTGCGGTTTGTCCCTGGTCGGGGTCGTGTGGGAGGCAACCGGTCAATGTGCATCTCTCATATCAATATTTCTCTCTCTCTCTCCTCCCCCCTTACTCCCTTCCACATTCTCTTAAAAAAATAAAATAAAAAATCAATGGAAAAACTATCCTCTGGTGCCTAGGCGGTGTGGCTCAGTGGATTGAGCATTGTCCAAAGGACTGAGAGGTCCCAGTTCGATTCCCGGTCAGGGCACATGCCTGGGTTTCTGGCTCAATCCCCAGTGTGGAGCATATAGGAGGCAGCAGATCGATGTTTCTCTGTCATCAATGTTTCTATCTCTCCCTCCCCTTTCTCTCTTCCTCTCTATCTAAAAAAATCAATGAAAATATTTTTTAAAAAGAAGAGAAAAAATATCCTCTGGTGAGAGTTAACAACAACAAGAAGGGCAGAGGATCTGAACAGACATTTTCCAAGAAAACATGCAGATGGTCAAGAGGTACATGAAAAGGTGCTTAATATCACTAATCATCAGGGAAATGCAAATCAAAACCACAATGAGATACCACCTCACATCTGTTAGAATGGCTATTATTAAAAAACAAGATAGGCTCTAGGATTCCAAAATGGCGGCAGAGTGAATGGAAGCTACAAAGACCATCTCCCAGGACCAAACTAGAATTACAACTAAAATAAAGACAAATCGTCGGGAAAAAGCAACAGAAAAGCAGCTTGCGAGGACCATACAACCAGGGACACTGAATCGATCCTGGTAGGATTGCGGAGGCGCGAGAGGGGGGCTGGGAGCCCACGGACAGCAGCGACCTTAGCCATGAGCAGCGCTCCGCCCTCGGGGTTAAGAGCCCAAGCCGGCTCCACAGCACACAGGGCCGGGACTGAGCACTAAAATAGCCACAGCCACTCACCTGGGCTCCGGCAGAGGGAGGGCGGACTGGACTGGAACTGTGTGGGGACACTCGGGATTTGGAGGGCGCTCAGAGCTTTTGCTGAGTTGCAGTCAGGCAGGACTGTGGCCTGGCCATCTTACTCCATCCCAGGGCTCTGGGGAGAGGCGGCAGCCCCTCCCTCCGAGATCCAGCCACACCCTAGTGGGCCATTGAAATGCAAACTGAGGCTCATTAACTACTAGCATCTGCCCTACCCACTGGAAATCCTCTCACGCTGAACACCTGAGGGAAGTTTTCATTCAACTGAAAACCCAAGGCTTTTCAAGCAACCACAACTAATAGCCTCTAGGCAAAAAGCTAGAGGATAACTTAACCTTTGCTGGGCTTGCAAATATACCCTGGAAAGTAAGACTCCACGGTGGTGTTTAACATGGGTCCTCCCACGCTCATCCAAACCCAGTAGAGGGAGCCACAAACAACAGAACACCAACATCCACAGGAAAATTTGGCAGGCTCCAAAAACCACTGAGATAGTCAAAATGGTGAAACAAAGAAACAGATCCCAAATGAAAGAACAAGAGACCTCTACCAAAGATGAGATAAATGAAACGGAGTTAAGCAAGTTAACAGAGCTAGAATTCAGAGCCATGATCTTGAGGAAGCTCAACAGCATGAGTAAGGACATCAACACCATGAGCAAAGACATAGAAATACTGAAAACCAACCAAATGGAAATTAAGCAGCAGCAAGAAGAAATGAAGAATGACATAGCAGAAATGAAAAACACATTGGAAGGACTAAACAGCAGAGTAGAGGAAGCTGAGGACCGGATCAGTGAATTAGAAGACAGGGTAGAAAAAAATCAACCAATCAGAAAGCCAAAAGGAAAAAAACAATGAAAAAACAGGAAGACAGCTTAAGAGAACTGTGGGACAACTGGAAACGTAATAATATTCGCATCATTGGGGTCCCTGAAGAAGAAGAAAATGAGCAAGGGTTAGAGAATATATTTGAAGAAATAGTGACAGAGAATTTCCCTAATTTGGTGAAGAAAGAAGGCACTCAAGTTCAAGAAGCACAGAGAGTCCCAAGTAAGAAGAACTCAAACAGGCCCACACCAAGACACAGAGTAATTAAAATGCCAAAAATTAAAGACAAAGAGAGAATCCTCAAGGCAGCAAGAGCTAAGAAACAGGTTACCTACAAAGGAACCCCCATAAGGCTATCACCTGACTTCTCAACAGAAATACTACAGGCCAGAAGGGAATGGCATGAAGTAATCAAGGTCATGAAAAACAAGGATCTGAACCCCAGACTACTCTACCCAGCAAGGCTATCATTCAAAATAGAAGGTCAAATAAAGAGCTTCCCAGACAAAAAAAAAAGGTTAAGGGAATACATTAGCACCAAACCAGCACTGCAAGAAATGTTAAAAGGACTACTGTAATTAGTAGAAGAAATAGAAAGGAAAATAGAAACACACTAAACAAAAATGGCAATAAATAAGTACATATTAATAATCACCCTAAATGTAAATGGATTGAATGCTCCGATAAAAAGACACAGAGTAACGGATTGGATAAGAAAGCATGACCCATATATAGATTGTTTACAAGAGACCCACCTCACAACAAAAGACTCACATAGGTTGAAAGTGAAGGGATGGGGAAAAATCTTCCAAGCAAACGGAAAGGAAAAAAAAGCTGGGGTAGCAATACTCATATCTGATAAAATAGATTTCAAAATGAAGGCCATAACTAGAGACAAAGAAGGTCACTACATAATATTGAAAGGATCTATCCAACAGGAAGATATAACCTTGGTAAACATATATGCACCCAATATAGGAGCACCAAAATACATTTAAAATCTTCTGGAGGACTTCAAAGGAGAAATCGACAGCAATACAATCATAGCAGGGACTTCAACACCCCGCTGACATCACTGGATAGATCCTCTAGACAAAAAATTAACAAGGAAACAGAGACTTTAAATGAAGCACTTGACCAAATGGATTTAATAGATATTTACAGAGAATTACACCCCAAAACTACAGAATTCACATTCTTCTCAAGCGCACATGGGACATTCTCAAAGATAGACCACATGTTAGGACACAAACTAAGTCTCTACAAATTCAAGAAGATTGAAATTGAAATCATATCAAGCATCTTCTCAGATCACAATGGCATGAAACTAGAAATCAATTGCAACAAGAACACGCAAAGACATTTGAACACATGGAGGCTAAATAGCATGTTATTAAACAATGAATGGGTTACCGAGGAGATCAAGGAAGAAATTAAAAACTTCCTGGAAACCAATGAAAATGAACACACAACACAAAATCTATGGGATGCAGCGAAAGCAGTTCTGAGAGGGAAGTTCATAGCACTCCAGGCCTACCTCAAGAAACAAGAAAAATTTCTAATAGACTATCTAACCTCACAACTTAAAGAAATAGAAAGCAAACAACAAGAAAACCCCAGAGCAAGTAGAAGGAAGGAAATAGTAAAGATCAGAGCAGAAATAAATGACATAGAGACCAGAAAAACAATTCAAAGGATCAAAGAAACAAAGAGCTGGTTTTTTGAAAAGATAAACAAGATTGATGGACCCTTAGCTAGACTCACCAAGAAACAAAGAGAGAGAACCCAAATACACAAAATCAGAAATGAAAGAGGAGAAGTAACAACTGACACCCCAGAAATACAAAGGATCGTTAACAAATACTATGAACATTTATATGGCAACAAATTCAACAATCTAAGCGAAATGGAAAAATTTCTAGAAACACATAGTCTCCCAAAACTGGACCGGGAAGAGATAGAAAACTTGAACAGACCAATAATAACCAAGGAAATTGAAGACGTAATCAAGACTCTCCCAGCAAACAAAAGCCCAGGCCCAGACGGCTTCATGGGGGAGTTTTACCGAACATTCAAAGAAGAACTAACACCCATTCTTCTCAAACTATTTCTAAAAATTCAAGAAGAAGAAAGGCTTCCAAACTTGTTTTATGAGGCCAGCATAATTCTAATTCCAAAACCAGAAAAAGACACTACAAAGAAAGAAAACTACAGGCCAATATCCCTAATGAACATAGATGCCAAAATCCTAAACAAAATATTAGCAAATCAGATCCAGCAATACATCAAAAAAATTATTCACCATGACCAAGTGGGATTCATCCCAGGGATGCAAGGCTGGTTCAATATTCGCAAATCAATAAATGTGATACACCACATAAACAAAATGAAAGATAAAAACCACATGATCATATCAATAGACGCTGAAAAAGCATTCGACAAAATCCAGCACCCATTTCTGATAAAAACACTCAGCAATTTGGGAATAGAGGGATCATATCTTGATATAATAAAGGCTATATATGAAAGACCTACAGCCAACATCATACTCAATGGGCAAAAACTAAAAACATTTCCCTTAAGAACAGAAACAAGACAGGGATGCCCACTTTCGCCACTCTTATTTAACATAGTACTGGAAGTCTTAGCCATAAGCAATCAGACGTGAAGAAAAAATAAAAGGAATCCAAACTGGAAAGGAGGAAGTGAAACTGTCATTATTCGCAGATGACATGATATTATACACAGAAAACCCTAAAGACTCCATCAAAAATCTACTAGACCTAATAAATGAATTTGGCAAAGTAGCGGGATACAAAATTAACATCAAGAAATCGACGGCATTCGTATACACCAATGATGAACTCACAGAAAGAGAAACTAAAAAAACAATCCCATTTACCATCGTGGCAAAAAAATTAAGATACCTAGGAATAAACCAAAGAAGTAAAGGACCTATTTGCAGAAAACTATAGGACACTGAACAAAGAAATAGAGGAAGATATAAAAAAGTGGAAGCACATACCTTGTTCATGGATTGGAAGAATTAACATCATTAAAATGTCCATACTACCCAAAGCAATATATAGATTCAATGCAATCCCCATCAAAATACCAGTGACATATTTCACAGAACTAGAACAAATACTTCAAAAGTTCATATGGAACCAAAAAAGACCGCGAATAGCCACAGCAATCTTGAAAAAGAACAAAGTAGGTGGGATCACAATACCAGATATCAGGTTATACTACAAAGCTACTATAATCAAAACAGCCTGGTACTGGCACAAGAACAGGCATATAGACCAGTGGAACAGAACAGAGAATCCGGAAATTGACCCAAGACATTATGCTCAATTAATATTTGACAAAGGTGGCAAGAGCATACAGTGGAGCAAAGACAGCCTCTTTAATAAATGGTGTTGGGAAAATTGGACAGCTACATGCAATAAAATGAAACTAGATCATCAACTTACACCATACACAAGCATAAACTCAAAATGGATAAAAGACTTAAATGTGACTCGTGAATCCATAAAAATCCTAGAAGAAAATGTAGGCAACAAAATTTCGGACATCATAAGCAGCAGAATCTTCACTGATACATCACCTAAGGCAACAGAAACAAAGGGAAAAATGAACACATGGGACTACATCAAACTCAAAAGCTTCTACACAGCAAAAGAAACAACCATCAAAACAGATAGGGAACCCACTCTATGGGAGAGCATAATTGCCAGTGATACATCAGATAAGGGGTTAATCTCCAAAATATATAGAGTGCTCATACAACTCAACAAAAGGAAGACAAAGAACCCAATTAAAAAATGGGCAGAGGAACTAGACACCTCTCCAAAAAGGACATACAAATGGGTAAGAGACATATGAAGAAATGCTCAACATCACTAATCATCAGAGAGATGCAAATTAAAACAACAATGAGGTATCACCTCACACCTGTCAGAATGGCTGCCATCAACAAATCATCAAACAACAAGTGTTGGTGAGGGTGTGGAGAAAAGGGGACTAACACTGCTGGTGGGAATGCAGACTGGTGCAGCCACTGTGGAAAACACTATGGTGTTACCTCAAAAAATTAAAACTTGAATTGCCATTTGACCCAGTGATCCCACTTCTAGGACTATACCTTAAGAAGCCTGAAACATCAACCAGAAAGAATACATGTACCCCCATGTTCATAGCAGCACTATTTACAATCGCTAAGATCTGGAAACAGCCCAAGTGTCCATCAGTGGATGACGGATAAAAAAGCTGTGGTACATATACACAATGGAGTACTACGCAGCTGCAAGAAAGATCTCTTATCCTTTGAGACAACATGGAGGGACCTCGAGAGTATTATCCTAAGCAAAACAAGCCAAGCAGAGAAAAACAAATATTATATGATCTCACTTACTTGTGGAATATAATGAACATAACAGTCTGAGGAACAGGGTAGACCCAGAGATGTGGAAGTAGGGTATAGATTGACACCTCTCAGAAGAGGGGGTGGGGGAGGAGGGAAGAGATAAACCACAGAACTTATGCGCATGTATGCATAACTGATGGACATGGACAACAAAGCTGGGGACGGGGTGGGGGGATGGGGAGGAGGGTGTCAATGGGGAAAAAAGGAGAAACATCTGTAACAAAAATAAATTAATAAAAAAATAAATAAAATAAAAAAAATAAAAAACAAAACAAAACAAGAAATAACATGTTATAAATTGGTGTAGCAGCCCTGGCCGGTGTGGCTCAGCGGTCAGAGCGTTAGCCTGCGGACCAGAGAGTCCGGGTTCGGTTCCTACTAAGGGCACATACCTCGGTTGCAGTTTGTCCCTGCCCTGGTTGAGGTCATGTGGGTGGCAACCACTCGATGTGTCTCTCTCACATCGATGTTTCTCTCTCTCTTCCCCCCTCTCTCCATCCCGCTCTATCTGAAGATAAATGCAAAAATGTCCTCAGATGAGGATAAAAATAAATGAATAAACAAACTGGTGCAGCAACTATGAAAAACAGAATGGAGGCTCTCAAAAATTAAAAATAGAACTACTATATGATCCAGCAATTTCACTTCTGGTTATTTATTTTTTTAATCCTCACCCGAGGACATTTTTTCATTTTTTGTTCAGATAGAGTGGGAGGGAGAGAGAGGGAGAGAGAGAGAAACATTGACGTGAAAGGGACACATCGAGTGGCTGCCACCGGCATGACCAACCGGGGCCGGGGACAAACTGCAACCGAAGTACATGCCCTTAGCGGGAACCAAACCCGGGTCTCTCCGGACCGCAGGCCGACGCTCTAACCACTGAGCCAAACCGGCCAGGGCCACTTCTGGTTATTTATCTGGAGAAAATAAAAACATTAACTTGAAAAGATATATATACCCCATGTTCACTGAAGCATTATTACTATTATTTTTAATCCTCACCCAAAGATATCATTTTCCATTGATTTTTAGATAGAGTGGGATGGACAAAGCGGGAGACGGAGGGAGGAATGGAGGGGGAAAGGGAGATGGAGAGAGAGACATCGATGTGAGAGACACATTAATTGGCTGCCTCCCGCACAACCCTGACTGGGGCCAGGGATCAAACCTGCAACCCAGGTACATGGTCTTGACTGGGAATTGAGTCCAAGACTCTTTGCTCTGTAGGCAGACACTCTAACCGCTGAGCCAAACAGGTCAGGGCCATTGCAGCATTATTTATAATAGCCAAGATATGGAAACAACCTGAGTGTCCATCAATGGATGAAACAATAAAGAAAATCTTATATATATATATACACAATAGAATATTATTCAGTGATTAAAAAAGAAAATCTTGCCATTTGCAACAACATATATGAAACTTGAGGGCATTATGTTAAGTGAAATAAGTCAGACAGAAAAAGTCAAATACCACATGATCTCACCTATATGTGTAATCTAAAAACATACCTGAGCTCAGAGATACAGAGAACACACTGGTGGTTGCTGGAGGGGGAGGAGGGAGAGTGGGAAATGGGTGAAGGGGGTCAAAAGGTACAAACTTCTAGTTCTAAAATAAATAAGTCATGGGGATATACTGTACAGCATGGTGACTATAGTTAATAATACTGTATTTCATAACTGAAATTTGCTAAGAGAGATCTTAAAAGTTACCACCACAAGAAAAAAGAAGTCTAACTATGTATGGTGATGGATGTTAACCAGACTTATTGTAGTGATCACTTTGCAATATTCACAAATATCCAATTATTATGTTGTATATCTGAAACAAATATAATGTTATATGTCAATTATACCTCAATTAAAAAAAAAAGAATAAAATAAGAAAAAAAGGTCAGTCATGTACTACTCACAAAGCAACTGTATGTAAGCAACCATATTAACTGTTTGGTGATCATTTTACATCCTAACATGATACTCTGTGATTAATATGCAGATATTTTATTGTGTTTTAGTTATATTTTTGGAAATCAGTTAAGTTAGGCTGATATTTAACACATTATTATCTCTCCCATTTTAAATAAAGGGAAATAGACTCCTAATTAGTCACTGTGATTCAGAATGTCTGATTTTCAGGAACAGGTTACTACTACCTGTTCTTAATTCTTTCAAGTTTTTAAGAAGGCATTTTGTTCTATTTTATCAAGATTTTTTTAGTTTTCTTTAGTGGGAGTTCTGAGCCTAATAAAATAGCCAGTCTGCTGTACACAGAGAAAATTCTTTATTTAACTGTCTGTATTTTCATATAAACTATGAGTAATCTGAGGACAGAGACTGTGATTCACATTTCTATCCCTAATGCTTAAGAGTGCATGCATCATATAAAGTCCCGTGTTTTGATTCCATGATCACAGAGCAACATTCTGATTATTGTCTGGATACCCACACAGAACACCTGAGGGAGATTGGTTGCTGACTAGTCAATATGAATTTTCTTGATGCTCTGGAAATATATTTCTTTGTAAATTATTAAACTGACATTATGATTTATATATTAGTCTTTTGTGAAGTCAATCAGCATCAATCAGTCCCTCATGATGATAATCAGCTCTGGATGCCCTGACAAAACCAAGCATGAAGATCTGCAAAGTTAGGGACCAGACCCTGTCTCATACCACCTCATAAATTTCTATCTGAGCAATCTGAGTCACTTCCATTACATTTTCAATTTTCACAGTAGCAAACACATTGTATATACAATGTTATATTCTGTTCCCACTTAGCATCATAAGCATATCTATGTTTCTAAGATCTTCATAATAATATTTTTAATGGTTATGTAATCCACTAAGTCAATGAACTACAACAGACCAAGTTCCCAATTTTCAGTGATAGAACACAGTGTTATCAACCAGTCACCATATTATGCATTAGATACTCAGACCATATTCATGTACAATTTAAAGTTTGTGCCCTTTTACCAACATTTCCATATTTCTCCCACCTCCTGGCAACCATTTTTCTACTCCGTTTCTATGAGTGTGATGCCCCACTCCCCAACATGTAAGTGATACCATGTAGTATTGGTCTTTGTCTTATTTCACTTAGCAAAATGTCCTCCAGGTTCATCTATGTTGTTACAAACAGAATTCCCTTCCTTTTTAAGGTTGAATAATAGTTTTATATTATGTGTGTGTGTGTGTGTGTGTGTTTGTGTGTGTGTGTGTATATCACATTTTCTTGATTCATTCATCAAATGACAGAGACTTAAGAACCCATACCTTGCCTATTGTAAATACTGCAATGAACAAGGAAGTACAGATATCTCTTCAAGATAATGGTTTCATTTCCTTTAAATATATACCCAGAAGTGGAACTGCTGGATCATACAGTAGCTCTATTTGTAGTTTATTGAGGAACCTCCATAGTTTCCCATAGTGGCTGTACCAGTTTACATTCCCACCAAGAGTATTCAAGGGTACTCTTTCCCCCATATCCTCACCAACACTTGTTATTTCTTGTGTTTTTTATAACAGCCATCCTAACAGGTATAAAGTGATACCTCATTTGTTTTTGATTTGCATTGCCCCATGATTGATGATGTTGAGTACCTTTTCATGTACAGATTGGACATTTGTATGTCTTATTTTTTGTTGTTGTTGTTCAGATAGAGTGAGAGGGAGAGAGAAGAAGAGAGAGAGAAACATTGATGTGAAAGGGACACATCAAGTGGCTGCCACCCACACGACCAACCAGGGCCGGGGACAAACTGCAACCAAGGTACGTGCCCTTAGCGGTAACCGAACCCGGGCCTCTCTGGTCCGCGGGCCAACGCTCTAACCGCTGAGCCAAACTGGCCAGGGCTCTTCTTTAAAATAATGTCTATTGAGGACCTTTGCCCATTTTTATTATTTTTTAAAATAATTTTTAAAAATTTATTGATTTTTGCCCTGGCCGGTTTGGCTCAGCGGTTGGAACGTCAGCCTGCGGTCCAGAGAGACCCGGGTTCCGTTCCCGCTAAGGGCACATGCCTCGGTTGCAGTTTGTCCCCGGCCCCTGGTTGGGTACTGCGGGAGGCAGCCACTTAATGTGTCCCTTTCATGTCGATGTTCCTCTCTCTCTCTCTCTTCCTCTCTCTCCCTCCCACTCTATCTGAACAAAAAATGGAAAAATGTCCTCAGGTGAGGATAAAAAAAAAAAAAAAAAAATTTATTGATTTTAGCCCTGGCCGGTTTGGCTCAGCGGCTAGAGCGACGGCCCACGGACCAGAGAGTCCCAGGTTCGGTTTCCGCTAGGGGCATGTACCTTGATTGCGGTTTGTCCCTGGCCCTGGTTGGGGTCCTGTGGGTGGTGACCACTCAATGCGTCTCTCTTGCGTCGATGTTTCTCTCTCTCTCTTCCCCCCTCTCTCCCTCCCGCTCTATCTGAAGATAAATGCAAAAAATGTCCTCGAGTGACAATAAAAAAAAAAAATTATTGATTTTAGAGAAAGGGAGGGGAGGGGGGAGGGAGGGAGGGAGGGAGAGAGAGAGAGACAGACATTGATTTGTTGTTCTACTTATTTATGCATTCATTGGTTGATTCTTCTTTTTTAAATATTTTTTCTTTATTGATTTTTTAGAGAGAGGAAGGGAGAGGGAGAGAGAGAAACATCGATGAGAGAGAACATTGATTGGCTACCTCCTGCATGCCCTCACTGGGGATTTGGCCCACAATCTGGGCATGTGCCCTGGCCGGGAATCGAACTGATGACCTCTTGGTGCAGGGGTCGACCTTCAACCACTGAGCCACACTGGCTGGGCTCATTGGTCGATTCTTATATGTTCCCTGACAGGAGACCGAACCTACAACTTTGACATATCGGGACAATGCTCCTTTGATCATTTAAAAAAAAATTTTGTTGTTGTTCTATTTTATTCTTTCTTGTTGAAAGTATTACAGATGTTCCCCTCCTTTGCCCATTTTTTTTTTAATCCTCAACCGAGGGAATTTTTCCATTTATTTTCAGATAGGGGGCAGTGGAGAGAGAGAGAGATAGAGAGAGAAAGAGGGAGAGAGAGAGAGAGAAACATCGATGTGAGAGAGACACATGGATTGGTTGCCTCCTGCAGGACCCCACTCAGGGCTGGGGACCGAAGCATAACTGAGGTACCTGCCCTTGACTGGTCTCTTTGGTCCGTGGGCTGACACTCTAACCACTGTTAGAGCCAAACCGGCCAGGGCCCTCCTTTGCCCATTTTTAAATCAGGTTTGTTTTTTCTTTTTTTGCTTTTGAGTTGTATGAGTTTTTATATATTTTGTATATTAACCCCTTATTGAATATATGGTTTGCAAATATTTTCTTTCATTCTATAGGCTGCCTTTTCATTTTGCTGATAGTTTTTTCTTAGCTGAGCAGATGCTTTTTAGTTTGATGGAGTTCCACTGGTATATTTTTGCTTTTGTCTTTGCTTTTGGTTTCAAAACTAAAAAAAAAAAAATCACTGCCAAGACCAATGTCAAGGAGCTTACACCCTATGTTTTCATCAAGAAGTTTTATGGTTATAGGTCTTACATTCCAGTGTTCAATCCATTTTGATTTAATTTTTGTGTATTGTGTAAGATAGAGGTCCAGTTTTATTCTTTTGCATGTGGCTATCCAGTTTTCCCCAAATCATTTTTTTGTTGTTGTTAATCCTCACCTGAGGATATTTTTTCCATTTATTTTTAGAGAGAGTGGAAAGGAGGGGGAGAGGGAGAGAGAGAGAAACATTGATGTAAGAGAGATACATCAATCAGTTGCCTCCTGAATGCACCCTGAACTGGTCGGGGATCAAACCTGCAACCCAGATACGTGCCCTTGACAAAGAATCAAACCTAAGACCCTTTGGTGTGTGGGCTAATGCTCTAACCACTGGACCACACCGGCTAGGGCACCAATGGAATTTTGATATGAAATGCACTGAATATGTAGCTCACTTTGGGTAGTATAGACATTTTAACAATATTAATTCTTCTAATCTATGACCATGAAATATCTTTCCATTTATTTGTTTCTTCTTTAATTTACCTTATCAAAGTCATAGTTTTCACCTCTTGGCTAATTTATTCCTAAACATTTTACTGTTGTTTTCTTAAAAATGTTTTTATTGATTTTTTTAGAGAGAGAGGAAGGGAGAGAAACATCGATGTGAGAGAGAAACATCGATCGGCTGCCTCCTGCATGCACCCTACTGGGGAATAAGCCCACAACCCGGGCATGTGCCCTGACCGGGAATCGAACCAGGACCTCTCAGTGCATGGGACAACACTCAATCCACTGAGCCACACTAGTCGGGCAATATTTTACTGTTTTTGATGCTACTGTACATGTGACTATTTCCTTAATTTCTTTCTAATAGTTTGTTGTTAGTGTATACAAATGCAAAAGAATTTTGTATATTAATTTTCTATCCTGCAATTTTACTAAACTCATTTATTAGTTCTAATAGCTTTTTGGTGAAGTTTTTAGAATTTTCTATACAATATTATGTCATATGCAAAGACAGACCATTTTAATTCTTCCTTTCTGATTTGGATGCCTTTTATTTCTTTTTCTTGTCTAACTGTTCTGGCTAGAACTTACAGTACCAGGATGAATAAAAGTGGTGAGAGGTGGTATCCTTGTGTTGTTCCTGATCTTAGGTAAGTATGAGGTTAATTGTGGGCTTTTCATATATGGCCTTTATTATGTTGAGGTACATCAGTTGTCTTATTTTAAAAATGAGATAATACTGCCAAGCTAGTGTGGGTCAGTGGATTGAGCGTCATCCCATGGACTGAGAGGTTCCCGGTTCGATTCCCAGTCAGGGCATGTGCTCGGGTTGCAGGCTCGATTCCCAGTGCGAGGGCATGCAGGAGGCAGCCGATCGATGTTTCTCTCTCACATCAATGTTTCTCTCTCTCTACCTTCCTCTCTCTCTAAAAAATCAATAAAAACTTATTTTTTTAAAAATTAATAAGCCTTGGCCGGTTTGGCTCAGCGGTTAAAGCGTTGGCCTGCGGACCAGAGAGTCCTGGGTTCGGTTCCTGCTAAGGGCATGTGCCTCAGTTGCGGTTTGTCCCCGGCCCCGGTTGGGGTCGTGTGGGTGGCAACCACTCGATGTGTCTCTCTCACGTCGATGTTTCTCTCTCTCTTCCTCCCACTCTATCTGAAGATAAATGCAAGAAATGTCCTCCAGTGAGGATAAAAGTAAATAAATAAATAAATAAATAAATAAATAAGATAAAGCTACCTATACATTCTAGAGGTGCTTGGCGTAAAAGTTGTAAAAAAAAAAATACCTCTTCAACAAATATTAATAAGCATTTACAATGTGTCACACAATATGCTAAATGTATCTCTCTGCATCAGACAACTACTGTTTTATTTGGGAGAGGTGAGAGGGAAACTGGCGTACTGAATTTTTTCCTTCAGATAAATTACAGAAGTAGACCTACTAGGTCAAAGGGTAGGAACACAAACATGTTTCTGTGATATTTACTGCCAAACTGGCATGTGAACACATTACTATCACCAGACTTCTCTCCCTAACCCTCTCTAGCATTAGGCATTAGAATTTTTAAAAACCTCTTGTGTGTTAAAAAAAAATAACTTTCTGTTTTAGTTACATGTGATTACTAACAAGATTGGCTTAAAAATAGTATTTTATTGTTTCATATCCCCCATTCTCTTATGAAACTCATTGCCCTCATAGACAATTTTTTAAAAATATGTTTTTAGCCCTGGCTGGTTTGGGTCAGTGGTTAGAATGTCGGCCAGTCAATGTGTCCCTCTTACATCGATGTTTCTCTCTCTCTCTCTCCCTCCCTCCCTCCCACTCTATCTGAAGATAACTGGAAAAAATATATATATTTGGGTGAGGATTGAAAAAAAATGTTTTTACTGATTTTTTTAGAGAGAAACATCACGGTGAGAGAGATACATCGATTGGCTGCCTCATGCACGCCCCCTACTGGGGATGGAGCCTCAACCTGGGCATGTGCCCTGACTGGGAATTGAACCAGGACCTCTCAGTCCATGCAACAATGCTCAATCCACTGAGCCACACCAGCCGGGCACCCATAGACAATTAAAATAAAAATAAAAAACATAAAAGTTCATTTCTCTATTTATTGAACAATTATTATGTTCAAGTTTTTACAGATACATAGATTAATTAATAATTTACAGTTACTTTAAGTAATTCAATATATTGGGGGTATCCCATCTTAATATTTAAGAAAAGTAATATTGCCTAGCTGGTGTGGCTCAGTGGTTGAGCATTGACCCATGCACCAAAACGTCGGTCACTGGTTCGATTTCCAGTCAGGGCACACGTCCAGGTTGTGGGCCAAATCCCCAGTAGGGGGCATGCAGGCGGAGGCCAATCGATGTTCTCTCTCATCAATGTTTCTATTTCTCTCTCCCTCTCCCTTCCTTTCTCTCTAAAATCAATAAAGAAAAAAATTTTTTTAAAAGACCTGGTCCTCAAGAAGGTTTTATGGGAGGGGTGGTAGGCAGATTATACTGTATTTCTTTTTTGCCAATCGGGTAGTAATACGTGCAATGAAGAAAAATAAAACAGGTTAAGGGGATAAAATATGTATGTGTATATGTGGGGGCGGGGGGGAACAGACTAGATAGCTATTTAGATAGGTTTGTCAAAGAAGTCCTCTTTGAAAGGGCAACAAGTAGGCAGAAAACAGAAGGAAGTGAGAAAACAAGTCATGTAGATATCTGGAAGAGCATTCCAGGCAGAGGAATAATCAAGTATAAAGGAAAAAGCATAAGCTTGCTTAGTGTTTGATGAATAGCAAAGAGAGCAAGAGAGAGAATGGCAACATATGACATCAGAGAGATAATGGGAGATCAGAGCATATAAAATTTGTAAGCCATGCCTTGGCTGGTTTGGCTCAGTGGTTAGAGTGTCGGCCTGCAGACCGAAGGGTCTCAGGTTCGATTCCCAGTCAAGGGCATGTACCTGGGTTGCAGGTTCGATCTTGGCTCCTCTGGGGTTGTACAAGAGGCAGCCAATCGATCTCTCTCATATTGATCTTTCTCTTTCCCTCCCTCCCATTCTATATAAGGATCAATGGAAAAATATCCTCAGGTGAGGATATTTATAAAATATACAACAAAATATAATAAATATACAACAAAATATAATACAACAAAATATAATACAACAAAATATAATAAAATTTGTAAGCCATGATAAGGTCTGTGGATTTTATTGAGACATGAGAAACCAACAAAAGGTTCTGAGTCAAGAAATATTATGATCTGACTTAAAATTTGCAAAAAATTATCACCTCGGTAGCTGTATGAAAAATTATATAGGGTCCAAGCAGGGAGACCAATTAGTAAGCTAATTAACTATCCAGGTAAAGGAAAATGTTGACTAGGGCAGGGATAGTAGCAGCTAGGGATATGTTGTTGATGTGGAAAACATTTAGAAGGTAGACTTAATGGGAATTGCTAATAGATTAGGTGTTGGGTATGACAGAAAATAGCACTCGAGGTATTTTGGTCTAAGCAACTGAAAGAATGGAAGCGTTATTTATTGAGATAGGAAAGACTCAGTGGTAGAAGAAAATTTAGAAAGGAAATCAAGAGTATTTTTAGGACATTTTAAGTTTGAGGTCTCTATGCAAGTAGGAGTCTAGCAGGCAGCTAGATAGGTGTAGAGTTCAAGGGAGAGATCCAGGCTGGAGATGTAAATGTGAATATCCTCAACATATTAGTGGTATTTGAGAACACAGGACTGAAGGAGATCATCCAGACTGTGGTAGGATATAGAAGAATACTAAGCCCTGGGACATTCTCAGTATTTAGAGGTGATAAAGAATAGCCCTGGCCGGTTTGGCTCAGCGGTTAGAGCGTCGGTCTGCGGTCCAGAGAGACCCGGGTTCGGTTCCCGCTAAGGGCATGTACTTCGGTTGCGGTTTGTCCCCAGCCCTGGTTGGTCGTGCGGGTGGCAGCCACTCGATGTGTCCCTTTCACGTCGATGTTTCTCTCTCTCTCTCTTCCTCTCTCTCTCTCCCACTCTAACTGAACAAAAAATGAAAAAATGTCCTCGGGTGAGGATAAAAAAAAAAGAATAATCAGCAAAGGAAAAGTGACAGCCAATAAAATTGGAAGAAGACCTGGAGAGAGTGGTACTCATGAAGCCAAGTGAAAAGAGTGTTGAAAGAAAGCAACTTAATCAAGTGCAATTGAAAAGTCTATATTCTATAGCCATCTTCTGATTTCTCAAGAACTTTACAATTTAGAGACACATCGATTAGTTGTCTCCCGAACAACCCTGGCCTGGGCCGGGGATCAAACCTGCAACCCAGGTGTGTGCCCTTGATGGGAATCGAACCTGTGACCCTTCGGTCCACAGGCAGATGCTCTAACTGCTGAGCCAAACCAGCCATGGCCTTAGTAGATATTTATGAATGAAATGGTATTATGGCTAAAATATGCTTCAAAAAGTATATAGTGGTGGGAAAAGAAGAAGGGGCATAATTGAACATGAGCTGATGATTTTGGGGTTTAGGTGAACGGTACATGGGAATTTATTATACATCCTCAATCCTCTATAATAAAATGTCTTTTAAAAAAAAGAGAAGTACCATTTCCTGTAAATACTTAATCTCTTTTTACCATCCCATTGTACAGATAAAAAAATTAAGGCTAAGGAAGATTAAATGCACTGCCCAAAGTCACAGTTGATTTTTTAAATAAACTATTTTTAGAGCACTTTTAGGTTCACATCAAAATTCAGCAGAAGGTAGAGATTGTCCATGTGCCTCCTGCCTCCACATAAGCACAGCTTCCCCCACTATCAACATCGCCACACCGGAGTGGTACATTTGTTACAATCATTGAATCTAAAATGACACATGATTATCAAGTCATAGATAGGTTAAGAGTCAGAATTTGTCTCTAAAACCCATACTTTTTACACTATATCACACTGATATTTTTTTTCTCTATTGTCATTATTTTGCCTAGTGCTTTTTATAAAAGCTGGCAAAAAACAAAATTCTGTTTCATGAATAAGCAATGTAATAGAACTCTACCATTATTAACTATATAATAATAATAAAACTTAAGTATCCAAAAATATTGTAATATAAATTAATGGAAGAAATTCTGTCAATACAACAAATTATACTTCTGGTGAAGCATATTTTAGTTATTTAACAAATACACATATTGCCCACTACAGTTGAAAATATAATTACATAGAAACACAAAACACTATCTGGAATATCTCTCCACCTCAAACTTTTCTTTTGGTAGCTATAGTTAAGTGCTGGCCAATATCAATTAACCATATTAAACTTCAAACATAAAACCCTACATTTTCAAAGCATACATGTGTGTATGCTGTTCACTGACCTAACAACCTAACATGTACTAGTTGTTGAGTCTAAAGCTAAATAACAGCCTAAAACAAATGTAACTAATGAAAACTAAGCAGTGAACAAATAGAAATCTACTACAGCCTATTACCAAATAATGGATTTTCACTAGGAACTTATGCTTCAATATTCATGAAATCGGGGGGGGGGGGGGGGGGGAGGATCAATGGGGGAGAAAAGAAGGGAACATCTGTAATACCTTAAACAATAAAGATAAAAAAAATATTCATGGAATACTCTGTTTCAACAATTCTACTTCTAAGAATTTACCTTAAAGCAATCACTGGCCCATTACACAAAGACATGTATACTAGGATACTTACTGAAGTTTTATTCATAATTTTAAAAACTGGAAAAAATCTAAACCATCATCAACGAGATTGATTAAACAATACATAAGATTAAATGCTATGCACTCAGTAAAAAGTATTATATTGCTATATAGATGTAAGCATGAATATGAAAAAAATGTCCATGATACATTATTGAGTAGAAAAAGCAGGTTAAAAACAATTAATATGATGGATGGATAGACAGACAGATAGTGTCTAGGAAGATAATACAGTAAAAAAATTAACAACTGCCCCGCTGGTGTGGCTCAATGGTTGAGCATCGACCCATGTACCAAGAGGTCACCAGTTCAATTCTCAGTCAGGGCACATGCCCAGGTTGCGGCTCCATGCCCAAATCTCCAGTAGGGGGCATGCAGAAGGCAGCCAATTGATGTTTCTCTCCCTCTCCCTTCCTCTCTCTCTCAAAACCAATAAAAACATATTTTTAAAAATTAACAATAGTTTATTTGGAGGATGGGATTATATTTTCACTTTCTATTTTAGACTTTCCTATAATGTTTGTTTTTTAACTGTAAGCATACATTTTTATAATCAGAAAAAAGTTCTATTTTTGGTTTGGAAAAATAAATAAAGATATCATATTGACCTCAAAATGTGACATAAAATGCCTCTGTTTACTAGTTAAACCCACAAAGCTAACTAGTAAACATCAGCATGAGATTTTAGTAATTCCCTACCTAATAATTCTACTTATTCATTCAATAAACCTGTACAAACAGAATGAAATGCCCTGATTATCATATTATACCTACTATAATCACTTCAGCTAAATAATCACACATAGAACATTTAGCCTGTTGAAGGTTAAATTTCTTAGATGGCAGTATGGAGAACAATTTAAAAAAATTTTTAAAATTTATTTTAGAGAGAGAAAGGAAGGAAGGGAGAGAGAGAGGGAGGGAGGGAGAGAGAGAGGGAAAATATTTTAGTAATTTCACAGTAATACCACTTTTATGTTAAATGTACAGATAGAAATCAAGTCCTAATTTAGAAGCCAGAAGTTTCTTTAAAAAAAAAGAAAAAGCTTCACTGCTAAGGTATAAACCCATTTGCAATCTATTCTTCAACCTTTTTTAAAATTCAGAGATACTCTAATGAAATTCTGTTGTTAATTTAGAAGTCACTTAAAATATCAAGTATTGGTAATGACTTAAAAAATAGTGTTATGTAAGCCAACAATTGAGAACATTTTATTGCAAAATTCTTCCACAAATGAAAAATATAAAAATATCTGTCTATATTCTACAGTTATCTTCTGTAGAAAAAACTGGCTGATGTAAAACAAAGAATTTTTCCAAATTACTTCATTAAACTGACATTCCAGAATAATACACATAATTTTATTGTAACCAAACCCAAAAGAGCCTACATTTAAGAAATAAGAGAAGGCACTCACTGGTTGTGTGACAAAATTTTGCTAAATCTCGTTGTTTTTTTTTTTAAGTAATAGGTAGCCAAAGAGAGTCATTAATATTAACAGACAATGACAGAAAACTACAGAAACTCCAAATACAGAAAGGCTGTTCACGTATCCTAACTGCATAACCATTATGGTTGAAAAACCATACAATATTCTTTCTCACATATTTTGTTATTAGTGAGCCAAGAATGAGGGTCTATTAAATATCCTAGACAAATGAATCTCTGGTGAATGTTGTTCATCCCAACAAACTGAGACTAAATGGGTTTGGAAAAGATAGTATTCTTAAATAATCTTTTTAGTTTTACTGTCATGAAAACAGAACTATCACTTGTCTTTTTTCTCCTTATCCACTAAAAAAAAAAAAAACAACAACAACAAAGAAAAAAAACATATAGGTTACTTAAGATCATGGTTTTAGGTCTGAAAAAATGTTTTGTAAGATTAACAAAATATTTAATTCAACTTTCAGGTAGACCCTCAAGTAATTTAAGACTAAGGAAACCAATGTGAAAAAAAGATGGCTGTGATATAAAGCAACACAGTATTCAAGTAGAATCTAACAGCTTATAACAATTTGGCAAGAATTCCACTCTGAGCTAGGATTTTTCCATATACAACAGAGAATTCTTCCAGGAAATGTCCCCTTCACAGGGCCCTAGACTTCTTTGCATACTATCAGGCCAGGCTTATAGAATCAAATGAATACAATGTTCCCTATGGAAAAAATAAATATAAATTAATTCTAAAATACCAACTTATTACATAAAATTCTCCAGAAGAGCAAAACGTAATAGTATTTAGAAATCATTTCATTCATTTTAACCACTTTTCTAAATTACTTAATTTCTTTAATATTTTAAAACTAACAGATGTATTAGTTTGGAATTTGGTTTAAAAACAGAGTGGTTATATCAGGGGGATGGAATCATGAGTCTTCATCATGTTAAACCAACTATATTTGAGGGTTACACGTATGTTCTTTTGTCCTGTAAAGTCTTTGTTTAGAAGAAAAAAGTTATTTCTTGCCTCCTTTTTAGTTTTCCCCCAGGGTGTTCCATCAACTGTCAGAGAAATTAAATTCTAAAACAAAAATAAAAATAATCTTGCACATTTTATAAGTCCCATTGCCAATTAAGAGCAGCAAATACTAGAAAAAAATGTATTTTTCTTCTTTTTTTATTGATTTTTTAGAGAGAGAGGAATGGAGAGAGGGATAGAAATATTGATATGAGAGCGAAACATCGATCTGCTGCCTCCTGCACGACCCCTACTGGGGATCGAGCATGTAATCCGGGTGCCTGAACCTGGAATCCAACCAGGACCTCTCAGTCCATGGGACAACGCTCAATTCACTGAGCCACATCAGCCAGCCTAGAAAATAAGTTTTAATGGCCACTCCAGAGCAGCACAAACTAAAATTTAAGTGACAACCAAGTTAAAAAAAACACAACCAAGCCCTGGCCGGTTTGGCTCAGCTAAGGGCACGTACCTCGGTTACGGTTTGTCCCCAGCCCCAGTGGGGGTTGTGTGGGTGGCGACCAGTCGATGTGTCTCTCTCCCATCGATGTTTCTCTCTCTCTCTTCCCCCTTCTCTCCCTCCTGCTCTATCTCTCCCTCCCGCTCTAAAAAAAAAACTTCTCCATGCTCAAAATTCACGTCCTCCCAGAGCATTTTGACTTCTTTTTTTCAAGACAAAAATCTACAAATGAGAATACTTATATAACAATAAAATAAAAACATCTCCCAAAGTGATTAAAGATTTATTTTAAATACTCAACTGAGAACCTAATGGCATAATTTTTAGTATTTTGAACCCACTTTTCTCAACCTCATTCAAATCTAGCTTCCATATATAAAATTTTGTTCCTTTGGAACTTGTTCTCAAGTGACTTTTCTAGATTTTTATTATTAAAGAATGCAGAGCCCTAAAACAACTATTATTCAAACATGAATTTAACAGTGCAACTAAGAAACACAGTCTATTCACTTTTGCAAGACTGTATGAGACAACTACCAAACTTTTCAAATCAAATCAATTTGCATATCATTAACTTAAGGTAAAAGTAAGTGTTTTTCTTCCATTGGTAGATAAGTAGAATTCCAATGACCCTGAATAGTAGTCTGACTTTACCTAAAAATACAGACTAGAATAGTACGGTCTTAAAAAATAGCTACTCAGAAGTAAAATCTCAATGAACATTTCTATTTCGCATATCCCCACATTATTTGTAACTAACATATACTCATAGTCCAGCTGTAATTAAACCATAAAAAACAGGGTTTCTTAAGAAGTTCTCCTAACTAAGGAATCATAGGCACAGATGCTAGCTGTTGATTATTATTATTTAAAAACCAACTGTGCCAGTTTTGTTTATATCAAAGTTCACCCAGTACTAGGTCAGTAATTTGTATAGGACACCCTTAAAAAATCACTTAAAAGATTTCATACAAAAGGGAAGAATAAATATTAACTTTGAGTGAGAAATGATTCACCAAGTAACAATTATATAATGTTTGTATTCAAAGACTCTAATGTGAATAAATTTAAGTTTTCTATGTATCCACTTAACTAAAATTTAAAATATCCTGTCGTAAGAGGATTCCTGAGAATATCCACACATAAGAAAAACTTAGAAAAGAATTGGAGAGCCAAGATCCAACACTGATTTCATAGTTAATTATAGAACATTTACAACTAAAAAATTTTAAACCAACTTGGGGTGGTAAACATACAATACAATATACAGATGTTGCAGAATTCTATACCTGAAACCTATACAATTTTATTAACCAATATCACCCAATAAATTCAGTAAAAAAATAAATGCTGCCCAGCTGGTGTTGCTCAGTGGATTGAGCATCGTCCCATGTACCAAGAGGTTGCTGGTTCGAATCGCAGTCAGGGCACATGCCCAGGTTGCAGGCTCCATCCCTAATAGGGGGTGTATGGGAGGCAGCCAATTGATGTTTCTCTCTCATTGATGTTTCTATCTCTCTCTCCCTCTCCCTTCCTCTCTCTCAAAAATCAATAAAAGCATATTTTAAAAAAATAAATAAATAAATGCTAAATTAAAATAAAAAATTTTAGCCCAGCAGTGTTGCTCAGTGGATTGAGCAGCTGCGTCCCAAGGACTGAGGTTCAATTCCCAGTCAGGGCTCATGTCCAGGTTGTGGTCTCGATCCCCAGTAGGGGGCATGCAGGAAGAAACCGATGGCTGTTTCTCTCTCACACAGATGTTTCTCTCTCTCCCTTACTCTCTCTCTAAAAAAATCAATAAAAACATATTTCTTTAAAAATAAAAAATAGAAAAAACTTTTTAAACCAAAAAAATGTACCTGTCAAATTCTTGATTTAAAACTTAGTTGCACATTTTCCCTAAAGCATAATTTCAATTTCATGTGCAGCATAACAACTGCATGTAAGTTTCAAGAAGTGACAATTTTGTTTTTGATGATGACAACTTTAAGACAAATTATACCTTATCTTCATTAGAGATTGTAGTCAATCATGTATAAACTACACTGAAGAATAAACTTTGCATTTCAAGATGTCCAATTCTTTTTTTTTTAATCCTCACCCGAGGATATTTTTCTGTTTATCTTCAGATAGAGTGAGAGAGGAAGAGAGAGACAGACATTGATTGGTTGCCCCCCCGCATGACCCTGGTCAGGGTGGGGGACGAACCGCAACCGAGTTATGTGCCCTTGAGGGGAATCAAACCCACAACTCATTGGTCCGCAGGCCGACGCTCTAACCCCTGAGCCAAACCAGCTAGGGCAAGATGTCCAATTCTTGGCTCAAGAATTCACAGAAGCATTTACTAGACTAGTGAGACCAGTTGACTAGGTGGTTTGACTTGAGAAGAATTTTCTAAGATGTCCATATAATGGGCATAATTTCACATAAAAAACCCAAAGGAGCCCTGGCCAGTTTGGCTCAGCAGTTGGAGTGTTGGCCCATGGACCTAAGGGTCTCAAGTTTGATTTCCAGTCAAGGGCACGTACATACCTGGGTTGCAGATTCAATCTCTGGCCCCAGTCAGAGTCATGCAGGAGGCAACCAATCAATGTGTGTCTCTCACATTGATGCTTCTCTCCCTCTCTTTCTCCCTCCTACCCTTCCACTCCATCTAAAAATCAATGGAAAAATTATCCTCAGGTGAGGATTAACAACAACAAAAACCCAAAGGAGAAAAAGAAAAGTATCTCTGAAAAAATTTTTGAAATATCTTTCAAAGTTTTAGGATGATTAACAAAGTGTTTAACTTTTATGTTTTGTTTGCCAGGCTTGACAACGGGATAGTTACATAAAAATCACCTATAGCACAAATCATCACATTCTCTAAACAGTATAGTAGAAAATTAAAAACAAGACAGGACATAGTTTTGGAAAACACAAATCAATGATAAACAAATGAGAGTCTGAAAGTTTTCACAGTCTAGACAAACTTTCCCTTTTTAAAAGATATGAAGGAGGCCAAAAAAATGGAGCATGCAAAAGAGAAATGGTACAAATTCATTAGAGAAAATTCTATATAAGACTTGTAATAAAATTCCCCATCCCATCTCTACAGTTGGAATGCTTTTGCACTTACTTGATAATTACACTCCTTAACCTAATCAATACATTATTTATTATCATTATGTCACTGGTTTCTTTTATGTTTTTCTTATCTCATATTGAGGTACCTCCCAAATTGGCAAAATGAAATGTGAAATTCAGGGGCTTGTGAAACCATCAGAAACAAGATACCCTCCCCCCCAAATTTTGAAAATTAATCTATGTTTGTGACAATCTGGAAAAAACAAACTTTCAAATTTAACGTACCAAGTTTGAGTGATTCTTTGGAAAGCAAACCGTTATGTAATGCTACTTTATGTTCCTCAATTACTTACTTTAGAACCATAAAGAGTGTTATTTTTCTTTTAAGATAAGTACTGCCCAAGGTGCATTTTTTTCCTCAAGACTACCATTTTTCCCAAGGAGAGGAAAGTTTTCTGAAGTGCCAAATTTCCAGGAACATGACAACACTTCTCTAGGGAACAGAGAATGAAAAATATAATACTGTCAGCAATTTTAAGATCCACCTCCTCACACAAGCAGTGATCCAACCTGGTATGACAGTTCCAAGAGCCTCAGGAACCACAGGGTGGGGTAAAAGTAGGTTTACAGTTGTGAGTACGCAAAACACAGGGTTTACTCTTTATTATTATTTATTAATTATTGTATTATCTTCCATACCAACAACTGAAACCTACCTTTGCCCCACCCTGTATATACCATGCTGCCACAAACATCAGAAGAGAACTCGGGGATGGAAGGAATGTCATCCTTCATTTCACGCCACACTGAAACCAAACTCGATTCTCATCTGTTCTCTCACTCCATCTTCACAACTACCTTAAGAGGTAACAGAGGGCTGGCCGCCCAGCGCCTCTACGGGACACGCACCCGGTTTAAGGACACGCACACCGTTACATCCCCAACCGGAACCACAAAAGCGATAGCAAACCCTTCCAGACGCCAGGAAGGGTAATACCGCCTAGAGAACCCCAAACTTCAAGCCTTTAAGTTTCAGCAGTGTCCCCTCCCGCAGCTTCGCCCACTCAGTGGCTCGGGGGAACTGCGGTGGGGCTGCGCGGAGGCGGAGGAGGGGCCGGCGGAGAGAGGGAGCCGCCCGGACCGCGCTGCCTCGCACACCGGGGACGGGGCTCAGGGGGCGACGGTGCTCTGGCGACACCCCCACCGACAGCGCTGGCACACTCACCTGCGGAGCCGATTTCCATTCATGGAGCTGAGGGGAGTGCTTCGTGCGAGAAGGGCGCCCGCCACTGGGGCAAGGAGGCGGCGCAGGGGGCGACACGGTGCGACAGGCACTCTCACTTGGCCGCGAGGCGGGGTGGCGACAGCTTCTCAGCAACCGCACTCCGAAAGCTCTCCTCGTGGGGAGCCACCGGCGGGAGGCAGCACGCGCGCGACTAGGCGAGAGGAAGAAGCGTGAGGTGAGCTCGGTGCGGCACTTGCGTCGCCTGCGGCCGCTTACGCTCCCACTGCCCCTCCACGACTGCGGCGCTGCCGCCGACCTCCCCGGGGGCCGCCCCCGGAAGCCCGCTGGCGTCAGTTCCGCTGCCCCGGCTCGCACGACGTCCAAGCCGCGCCTCTCCGTCCCAAGCCGTGCGGGCGCGACGTCGGTGCGAACGACGCAGGGGTGTCCGGGAGCTGGCGCCGAGACTGGGCGGAGCCTGGGGCTGGCGCGGCGGGGTGCGGGCGAGGCCGGCCCTCCCACGGTCCTCCGCTGGGTCGTGCCGCTCCGAGACAACCCCGAGGGGCTGGACTCCGCACACCACCCCGGTGCGGAGCTGTGCCTGCCTGAGGTGACGTCGCGGAGGGCGGTGTCGCTCATCTGGGGAGGAGCCTACCTGGAGCGGGGCTGGGCCGAGGTGCAGGGCCGGGTTTGGGGTAGGCCGCCCTCCCTCCCCCCCCAACCCCTCCCTCCCCCCCCAACCCCTCCCTCCACGGCCCGTTTGGGCGGCACCGCGCGCAGCCTCCTCAGCCGGCGGTCCAGTAACCGCCACAACCGATCATTAAGTCCGTAGGTTTGCTTTGACGACCATTTGGGGGGGGGGGGGATGTACAGCTTAGCTTGGGAAAAGATGATTAAGAAACGAGATATTACACAAAGATCAGATCGAATAATTTCTACGTTTAAAACCCTTTTAATAGCACTTCGTCACACTGAGAGGACCCAAACTCCTTCCCAGGGCCGAAACGCTCGGCGTAACGGGGGCCCTGTCTTTCTCGAGCAAGACTTGTCACTGCTGCAGCCACGCCGGTCAGCTTCCAATTCCCCCAACCGGCAGCGCGCTTCTTTCCGGCGTGGAGCCTCTGCTTCGGGTTCCCCTGGCCAGGAATCCTCTCCTTTCTCTCCACTTCGCCTTTTTATACCTCGACTTAAGACTTGTTTCAGAGAGGGCTTTTTCCAGTATGGTGGGGCACCCGTTTTTCTATTACAGTAATTCTGTTCCACTCTGTGATTTGTTTTTTACTAGTTTTACTGTGTGCTCCTTTGGACCAGCATATTGACTGGCAATTAGTAGGTCCTTATTTTTTGTTGACTTTAATGGTGATATTATTTTATTCAGGCTCCGAAATAACTCATGACTTTTTCCTGTCTCTAAACATCAATCATTATTGGTTGGCCTTTTAAAAATCAAAGTACTTTTTTAAAGCTTGGGACAAAGAAGAAAAGGAGAACAAGTATCCTATCTTAAGTGTGTCAGCCCCCACCCTCATTACTTGGGGTCAGTGGGACCTGGGATCAGTCTTGACCCACTGGGGCTTCAGTTTCCTAATCTAAAAATTGGAGAATAACATGTGCCTTACAGTTGTGAGGTTAGGGAATGTACATAAAGCACAAAGAAAACTCCCTAAATACTAGTGAATTTAAAAAGTAATTATTTTGTGTATTTTAGTATTTACTAAAATTGTTAATAAGTTACCATTTTAAAGCACTTATTAGATGCACCTAACTGTAAACACTTCATAAAGTAGATTCAAACCCACATCTGATTCCAATTCTAATTTCTTCTTTCCCATCCTTACACCTTTTGCTGAAAATGCCCCCATTAAAAAATATCAAATGTCACTAGATGAAACACTATCTTAAAAATTATTTTCAATCCTTGACTGTACACAATTCAAGTCTATAGGATCATCTAACAGGGTAAATACCAACTGTTGTGCAAGGGTCTATCACACCTTCAACTCTTTAATTCTGGAACTGTTCCCTAAATGCTTGCAGGCTTCTTCGGTGTCTCCCAGAGTAGACATGGTGATGGTGATGAACCCTGAAAGAGGGTCACTGTCTTCTTTGTTGACACCGATGAAGCAGGATTTGGGCATTCTAATTAGATCCAATTTAGTAAGTGTCAATGATGCCTTCCAATCTACTTCTGCTATACAGGGACCCCACCTCTTTAGAGTGAGCCCATATGAAAGGCTCATGAACTGTAATATCAGGAAGTGAAAAGGCAAAAAAGTTTGAATGATTCTACCAAAAGCCAAGTTGTATGAGGCTTGCCCCTGACCAGATGCACACCCTATTTTTAGATAACCTAATTCCCAAATGAGTCTGCTCTTAAGGGCATACAGGAGGGCCTTTGCACATCTTGTTAACTGTCACAGCCCCAGTGCCTAGAATAGTGCCAGTGCCTGGCACATAGCAGCATTCTGTAAATAGTTGTGGGGTGGATGGATGAATGAGTGGGCTTCAAGAATGGGGGTCAGGAAGCAGGCTAAAACTCTGCCCTTATCCCTTGTGGCACTGGTTACTCTCAGAAGGGAGTATAAAATGGTACAGAAATTTCAGAGGCAACAAAATCACTGCCTGCTGAATGTTGCATTCCTAGGCTTCCTGTGCTAGATAAACATCACCACTGGATGAGGACAGCAACTGGATGGAATCCTCTCCTCTCACATGGACTGAAGTTATTTGATGTGATGAGTTTAAATCTCTTCTCCTAAACTAGAAGTTTTTAAACAGCAGAAAGCAAGCTACAGTTGACCCTTGAATTACATGGGGGGTAGGGGCGCTGACCCCTGCGTAGTTCGAAACCTGTATATTAATTTTTGACTTCCCCAAGGCTTAACTATGGTCCTCCTTAGGGGATTGGTTCCAGGACCCCTTGTGTATGCCAAAATCCAAGGATGCTCAAGTACCTTTTATAAAATGGTGTAGAACAATGCATACAGTAGGCTCTCAACATCTACAGAATCCCAATGGAGGATTGAAAATACTGTTTTTGATCGGCAGTTGGTTGAATCTATTTATTGTAAAATAAATCCATATATAAGTGGACCTGTGCAGGTTAAGCCTGTGTTGTTCAAGGGTCACCTGTACTTTGCACTGTGGCAGGACACAATATAAAACATACTGGTTTTAGGGACAGTCAGAGCTGAGACTGAAGGCCCTCTGCTACTATCTGTGACCCTAGAAAAGTCACTCTCTCTCTCAGCCTCACATTCCTCATCTGTAAAAACCAAAGGACCTAAGTAGAGCAGACACTGCTAGTTACCTTCCCAAGCCTTTATCTCCATCTTTCTCACCTAAAAGACCTGACTTGTCTTTCTAATCTACACAATTTAGAGGGTAACTCCTAATTAATCTCAGCCACTCATGATGGATGATCTCATTTGCTTTGCCAGTGGTAGGAGTGGGAAGATGACCCATTTCTAGCAAATGAGACAGGAGGCTAGATCTGCTGGGGCTTCTGGGATTTTCTCACTTAAAATGGAACATTGGAAAAAATTAGTCCCTCTTCTATAAGACATTGTTCTGTCAGCATTTTCTTCCTGGAATTACGGTAGCCATCCTGGGACCCTGAGGTAAACTAGCATCAGCATAAACCAACAGAGGACAGCAGAGTAAAAAAATGTCAAGAACCTGGTTTGTTGGTATTATAATCAAGCCATTGAATTAAGTAAAGTTGGGGCCATATTAAATGCCTTCTTGTCATTGTGAAAGTTTTCTTATTTAAGCCAACTTAATTGGGGTTTTGTTACATGCAATTGAAGTTAACTGATAAGCTCCTTCACATAAAGGCTGTGAAGATGCTAACAGATAATGTGTAAAACACCTAGTCAACCGCTTAAAAGTACCCAGACCCCTCCTTTTCCAGTTCACTTCCACTAACAACCTATAGGTATTTTTCAAAAAACTGGCTGGGAGCTCTCACTGCCTCTTTTAAGAGGAAAGTTACTTGCCTTCAGAAGGTGGGGGAAGAGAGATGGAGGGCTCCTTACAAAGATCCCTCAAGGTTTCTTTGTCCCGAAAAGACATTGCCAAGAAAACAGTAGTGAAGCTGCTGCAGTCCAGAGCAAGAGGACAGTGTGTAAGCCACATTGGCCTAAAAAACCCTAAATATGGTATGCTGGGGAAGGCAGTCATGGTGCTTAAGTGGAGAACTTCTCAAATGTACCTCATCCTCAGCAAGTCCACTTATCCAGCTCCTCCTCCTTGTCATAGCTGATTTACAGGACTGCTTTTGTGTTCTGTGTACCTTCTAAACTTGCCAGGTTTCCTTGGCCTATAGCCAGAGGAATAATGTATTGAAAACTAGAAACAAATAGAGCTATTTGCTATAGTTCAATGCTACTTGCCATTCAAGCAGTACAGACAGCAGTCTGGGGATGGCCCAGAATGTGAAAATAGTCTTCACTTTGCACTATAACCCTTTCCTTTAGTCACCAAACACTAACTGCCATGTGATTCTGCTGTCTGCTAAGCCAAGAGATACCCAACAAATACCCAGCCTCATTCTGTCCCAAGCCACTTTGTAGATAAGAATGTGCTACAAATATATGTTGCCAATTAACAGGGCAGAGGGAAAGCTATTGAACCAATACTAAAAAGGGATGTCTAGGGGTGCTAGGACAAGCCTTAACTCAAAACCTAGAGCTCCAAAACCAGACAAACCAGGCCTTGAACTCCCACCATATTTTTCTCTTTAGTAACAACCACCAGTGATTTTCTTTTTTTAATCCTCACCCGAGGATATTTTTACCTTTATCCTCAGACAGAGTGGGAGGGGGAGGGACGGAGGGGTGGAGGGAGGGAGAGAGAAACATCTATGTGAGAGAGACACATCGACTGGCTGCCACCCGCACAACCCCAACCGGGGATGAACCGCAACTGAGGTATGTGCCCTTGGCTGGAACCGAACCCGGAACTCTTTGGTCCACGGGCCGAAGCTCTAACTGCTGAGCCAAACTGGCCAGGGCCAGTGATTTAATTCTTAAACCTTATTTTGAACATCAATCTTTTTTTTATGTTTTGTTTTATTTTTATTTTAGAGGGAGAAAGGGGGAGGGAGAGAGAGAAACATGGATGTGAAAGAGAAACATCAATTGGTTGTCTCCTGCACACACCCCGACTGGGGATTGAACCCCCAATCTGGGTTATGTGCGCTGACTGGGAATCAAACCTTCGACCTTGACCTTTCAGTGCACAGGACAATTCCCCAACAGAGCCACACCGGCCAGGGCTAACATCAATCATTTTTAAAACTGAAATATATGTAAAATTGCCATAATGATCATCCTCCCACTTGCTCTGCTAAATACTTTACTTCTGTTTCATTAAGGGTCATAAATCTAAGCCTCATTTCAATTGGGAAACATCTCTTCCATGTTCCAGTCTGCTCTTCAAGTTCAACCAACCTCACTAACCCTTGCTGCTGAAAAGGAACACGGGTCTGGTTGGCTTGTTTCCAAGGGACTCTGGCGGGTGGTAGCCACAGGTTAGTTCTGCAATTTGAAAAGTCACACTTGGCCTCCAGAGGAATGCTAGGCCCACATACACACACACTAGCTGCCAATGAAAATTTTTCAATGGGCTCTGTGCCAGAATCCTCTATGAGCAATCTTCCCACAGAGTAACAATGCTCTAGTAGTACCAGGGAGAAATGCCAGAGCTTACATGCTTGACAATTGTGCCATCATCTGAAGGTACAAAACTATAGAACCTCCATGTTGGGGTAAGAGTGAGGAAAAAATGATAATAAATCTGGTTAAGTTTCTGCTTACCTGAAGATTCAGAAATGCTGAGTCCATCCTGTACATTCAATATCACTTTGATCCTCCCCCACCCCCAGCAGCCCCCGCCCCTGCCCCTAGTATTTATAAACCACAGATTTCTGGTTCATTTCAATTCTATTCATATATGCTATGGCCCTAAGATGACAAAAGTGAATAGAATGTAGTTTCTTCTCCTAGGAGTTCACAGGCTCCGGGGGAAACAAGTCATGAAAATGAATAGAGCAAGCTGCTAAGTTCTATAGAGTGCACTGGAACATCATCTATGACACTGGTTAGGAACAAAATTAGGTTTGTTTATTTTATTCTTTTACAGGTATCTCCTGAGAACAGGAGGAAGCTAGAGGTGGTGGTGACAGTTGTGGTGAACAACTTGGAAGACCCAGTCTTGGCCTTATTCAAATTGGGTTTCTCCAGTGCTCAGTTTCAATAAATACTGGAGAATGACCATAAAATTCTAAAATCCCAGAGAAGATGGGGTGGAGGATGGTAAACTGAGTAGAAAAAATACCCCCTTCTCACTGCAGTTCATGTTGTTAATCACATACTTCTTGGATTCTATTCTACTCTCTTGATTTTTCTCCCACCTCATTAAATCAGCCAAAAATGTACAAAATATCTACTAGTGATATGACAGTCACCTTAGGTTCTGCTTCCTTTCTTCATCCCTTATATTATTTCCTAGAGTTGTACACAATGTTTCTCTCACTCTACTCTTTTTCTAAACCATCTTGTTCATTCCTATGGCTTTAACTATCATCTATATGAGGATGAATCCCATATCCATAATTGCAGTTTTGTAGTCTTCCCTGAGCACCAAAATATAAGTGTTTACTGGAAACTTGCACCTCATTGCCTCATGGGAACCTCAAAACTCAGTCTATACAAGGCTAATTGTCTTTCTTCACAAAATTTACCAGTTTCCTTCTATAGTCTCCACTCTTCCCGTCTTGGTTAGAAGAATGTCCCAATACATTCACTTGCTCAAGTGGAAACCTGGGCATTGGCCTCTACTCCTCTCTTCCCCTTCCACCATCCAATCCTATTAATTCTGTCTACCGAGTGTTTCTCAAATCTGTACTTTCCTACCTTCACTGCTATAGCCTTATAGCCTTGTTCCAGTCCCTCATCATCTCCCTCCTATACCAGAGGACCATTTGGCTACTCACATCCCCAACCAAACTTTAAGCTCCTTAAGGAGACAGTTTTCCTCATTTTTGAATTGTGACTACCTTTTTGCCCCCAACAGTACTGCTGGACACAGTACTTTGCATGTTTGTTGAAAAATAAATGAAGGCCCTGTTAAGTATGATTACATACAATCTGCAGTTTCAACAGTCTGGAATTTGTTTTATCCACTTTGCTCCTTTAGAAGTGATGGTTCTTCTCTTGTAACGATCTATTTTTCTAACCTAAATTCTAACAGTTAATTAATCCCAACAGTTTGCTTTGCTAATAGGAAAAAAAGAGAGAGAGAGAGAGACCGCACTTTAGAAACAGAAGCCACCGTTGTCTTTATAAAACACAGAATTGTGCTGCTGCTTTTGCTTGCTTTAGAAGGAACTGTACATTACAGCTGCTGGGATAATTTTACAATAGACCAGACAAGGTATAGCTCAAAGCAGGACACAAACACAAGTCTCAAAGGGAAACAAATGCAAACAAGTACACAGCTGTGGGGCTCCAGGGACATTTCCCTATCCATGCTGTACTTGAGTAGGATAAAAAGTTTAGAAACTAAAGCAAAACCCAGAGTAGTCACACATGCCCACCAGATGGCTGCTAAGTGCCAACATCACACACCATTCAGGTTGGACTGTGTGCACAGGAAAGTCATTTCATTTTTCCTTATTGCTACTACACCAGGGGACACAGTGCATTCGATATATTGTCTTTACTTGCACAATCGTAGGAGAGTTTATTTTCATTTATAAAGTAGGAAATCTGCCTTCCCCACCTCATTCTGATTTTTGCTTTGAGCCATTCCCTCCACTCCCTTTCTTGGGCTCCCAAACAGCAGCCAGAGGTTCTAAGTCAGTAGGAGTAGAGTAAGAGGAGAGCACCAACCTAGCCTCTCCCTGCTCAGGGAGAAGGCAAGTCCTAATAAACGGGGGAAAGAGAAAACCAGAGAATCCCTTCTCCCCAATCTGCTTAGAAGGCCAAATAGAAAAGAGTGCCCTGCACATCCCTGCCATGATCAGACTTTAAAAAGGAAGGCATCCCAGCTACCATCCTGGATTGGCCTAGGCCCAATAAATATAAATAAAAACAGCTTCCCCCGATGTAGTTTCCAAAACTGCATTTTGGCTAGTTTGAGATGACTTTCTACCCTGAAGGGGAAAGAACTTCCATCTTTCGATACACATGATGCAAGGTCTAAAATACTGCCTTATCCGCCTTGCAGATATCCCATGGGCCAGCTAAGAAGTGTCTCCTTGGCTGCCCATCTTGAGTACTAAGTTTCATTTACAGAGTTCTGGACAAGAAAAGGAAAACTCCAAGAACACTGTTGATTAGCCAAAGAGGAGCTATCTACTAAGTGGGAACCAGGAGCTTTTTTAGGGAGGTTTTATGCCTTTAGGTACCTTCTTCAACATTATTCTAAGCCTAAGTTCCCAGCAACAAGAGCCAAGGCTTATCCCCAGAGGCCAGCAATAGCACCTCAACTCCCAATGGATCAGGCTGGACTGGAAAAATGATTAATGAGCAGTGCTCCCCTTTCCCACCTTTTATCCAAATTCTCTCCATTCTCTTCCCATCACTCTCTTCTTCCCTTATGTCTGTTCCCTAACCCTCAACCATGGATACCCAAGTAGCTCAATTCTAACATACCCTCAGAACAGGGAAGCCCCAGGCAGAGAAAAATGGAACCAGATCTAGAAAAAGCAATGAGAGAAACCAACTCCAAGGAGTGGACAGGTGTGGAAGTTGCCAGAAGTCCCTGATAGGATCCCATTTGGACAGGCCTGCTTCTCAGTCCTGGTGTAAGCTTGAGGGCAGTCCAGCCCAAAGAGGACATCCACTGGGCTTGGGGAACAAATTCTTGGTCTTCCGCAGCCAAGGAGCTAAGCCTGACCTTGCCAGCTAAGAGTGGGATCATTGTAGCCATGCAGAGAATTCATCATCATACCGGTAGACCAGCAAGCAAGCTGAGTGGATAGGAAAAAAGAAAAGAAAAAAGGAAAGGAAGCCAGGGAAAGAGAAAAGAGGAAAAGCAAGGCAAAAGAGTGAAACAAAGGGAGCAAGAGACTTTTTTTAAAGGATGAGGCTGGGGTCATCCCAGTGCTTCCTCAGAGTTTAAGTGAGTCACACCACCTCAACCAAACCCAAGAAAGCCAAAGCTTGTTGCCAACACCAATTCTCAATCTGCATGCACCACCTTTCAAATAAGAACAATCCTCAAGGTCAAGGTTATTTTTCAAATCTCAAAGATTAAAAAAAAAAAAAAATCAAACCAAGAAGTCATTTTCTTGCCATTGCCCAAGCTGCTGCTCTTGCTTTTATTTCTTGAATGGCATGTGCAATGACAAAGAGCTAAAAAATGCATTTCAAGCCCCAGCTCCAAACCCAACCAGAGAGAGTGAGGCAAAGAGAAAAAGGAAAGAACACAAACTTGTTGCCGAGAGTAGGTGGCTACCACCAGCTCCCTGTGGATATTTGCAAATGCTGGTGAATGACTGGACCCTCCAGGAATAGTGCCCTGATCCTAGCCCCAAAATGCACCCAAGAAGGAACATGCAGAGCCCACTGTCCCAAGAGAGCTCCCCTCCCCTAAGGGTGACTGAACATGAAGTAGACAGTATATGAAGGCGATGGACAGGGCAAATGGAGTGTTGGCATCACTCTCTTTAGGCACTTGTGTAAGGAATGTAGGCTGTCCAGTGAGCTAACTCCCCCCAGAGCCCTCCATTCTGTTCTTCAGCTGGGCTGTGCCCATGGGGCATCCAATGCTGCAGCCAGTAGGAAAGTAAAGGAGGAGTTACTCAACAGTCCTGATGCCTTCCTCCATAATCAATATTTGTGCTACGGTTTGTTAAGTCACTGAACAAAGTAGCCAACCAGAACGGAACCTGGGAGAGACTGTTTTGCATAGCAAATCTGGGTCTGTACAAGGGCTGCTGGGGAGGGGAAATGGTAGATCTAACTGCACAGGCCAGGATTCAGACCGGCCTTCCTTCAGCTGGCCTCCAAGCCTGAGCTAGGTCTAAAGTGTCATGGCTTTATCACCAGACTGGGGCAAACCCAAGCCCAGGCTCCTTAAAACGAGGAATTTCCGCACTGAAGCTGCAAGTTCTCATCCGAAGCAGTGGGAAAGGAGAAAATGAACAGTCAAGGAAAGAGGGGGGCCTTGCCTCAAGGCCAGCAGGCACCAAGCTACAACCCCTTACTTTTCCAGTTCCACAAGACAGCCAAACCCCATCTCTATCCAGGGAGACAAGAAAAAAAAAAAAAAAAGCCCATGCCACCCACTCACATGCCCTAGTGGGAAACCAGGAAAAATTCATTTGTGTAAACAGAAGCAATAGGGAGCAGCAAAATCCCCCAGCCTATTCACAGGACACACTGGAATCTGGGATGAGCCAAAGTGTCAGAGGACAGTCCAGAGGGAGGGGAAGATGCACTTGCAGGAAAGAGTGCAGGGCAGTGCAGAGGAAGGAGCCTGTAGCAAGACAAAGGTATTTTCTGCACAGAGTAAAGATGGAGCCTGAGCCCCACATTGGGGACATAACCACCCCTACCTAGCCAGGCCAAAGAACAAGTCAGGTACATAGTTCCTTCTAATGGCTCAATGTATCTGGGATGTAAACTCATTGGGCATTGGAGGGATATCCAGATTTTGGCAATACACTCAAGTTATGGTATAAAAATAACAATTTTTGCTCTTTTTTCTTATTTTCGACCTAAGGATCGTCTATTATAAGACACCTCAGTTAAGAAATATTGAAACATAAGAGACTTGACCATTGGGGAAAAAAGAAGCCAAGAGTGAGAAAAGCTATGAAAGTTAACTCCAGACCCAGGCTGGTGGGAGGGTGGGGATAGGAAAGGGAGGAAAGGAGGCATAGCCAGTCATCTCAGCAGCTCCAGAGACTTGTCAGGTCTGAAAGTGCAAATGTCAATGGATTTTAACCATCTTGAGGTTATAATATTTTTAAAAGCTCAATGAATATGGAAGTCAATTCCTTTAAATGCAAAATAGCTGGCGCTCTGGCTGGAGGCTTGTTGGGTTAAGGATATTTCTTCCCCACCTACCTCCTCTCCCACCCCCACCCAATCCCCCCAAAGAAAGGTACAAAAGGTTGCAGTTCTGCAGCATTACCGTTACAGGGAAGGCACTGGTTACCCACCAGCAGGCGGAAGGAAGACAGGGTCGTGTCACTTCAGAGCTAAGTGCCATAGTGCCTTAAGTCTTATTAGGGGCTGGATGTCTGTCAGGGAGGAGGTGTAGGGTAGGGTAGGAAAAGGTGGAGAGAGAGGAATAAGGAAAAGGGGGGTGGCAGCAGGGGGAGGAGCAACCCAAACCATTAGCATTAAAAAATCTTCCTACAAACTGGATTCTTAACCCATTAAAACATCTTGTATCCTAAAATATTGATCTGGGTCTGGTTTCGTTTTTCTTCTTAAACAAATCTAGACCTTTTCTGATTAAGGCTCCTAAAAAATCCTTCCCTCCTCCCACCCACTTTCTCAAGCCCCTCACTTTCCCATCTAAAGTATCAAACTCAAACCTACCAGCTTTTGTCCGCAGGACTGCAGAGCCGAGCCGACCTTACCAAGCTGTCAAGCATGAGTCTTTAGCACTGTGAGTCACATGAGACACCTGTGTATATGGTGGGCACCGGTGCTGCCCGTCTTGGTCCAGTGGGGTCAGGGCCAGATGTGACAAGATGGGGTGAGGGGTATGAGGTGAATATCAGAAATTTCTGGCTGGTGGTCTGGCTTACTGGCCCTGTTCCCCACCCTTTTGCCCCATCTGTAGAAGGAAACAAGGCCTTCTGCACTCCTCCCTACCCCACCTCCCTCCTCCCTGCTTCCTCTGGATTTGGGCGGCATAGCTCTTGGGGCTTGGAAAACTTTCTTCTATCCAGTGAGGTAACAGCGTTCTGCCTTCAAGCGAAGTACATGGTGCGCAGAGTATCCTGGTGAACCTGCACGGCTTTGGCCAGGGCCTGAGGGTCCCGCCCATTGCTCTGCCCCGATATGTGGCTCCCCTCTCCACTGAAAAGGAAAAATGAAAGAAGTCCTTCCTGGTAAAGTGAGCTGCTTCTAATCTCTTCCCCCATCCCTAGAGTGCCAATTCCCACACCAGCTTAAGAAAAAAAAACCCAACCCAGATTTGGCAGATGAACCCAGAAACACCAAATTGAACAATACCCATTTCCTTCTACTCAAGGAAAGTTGGTAGGGTCTGGTACCAGAGGCTGAAGTAAAAAGGAAGCCAGCCTGATCCCAGGCCTCACCTGTCATGCTCCTTGTCCACTAGGTGATATCTTGCCCGAAAAGCCACCAGACGGGCATAGTAGGCAGGTGCTGGGATAGAGACGGAGCGTGTGCATCGAACATAAGTGTGGCATAGCTGGTACGTCAAGATCTGGAGCTCATCCGCTGTGAAACGGTTGTCATCCCAAAGGACATAGTAATGGGATGGTCGGCTGGTGCCCTGGGAAGACAGGAAGGTGAGGGGCCCCATATTGGGCAGAGTGGATGGCTGATGATAAGGAACAGGATCACTGTTAAGATTATGGCTAAGTTGGAAGACCCACCCATGAATAGGCAAACACAGAGTCACCTATGTCATAAAGCACCCTTCTTATGGGCTATTTGCCTAAGATTTTCAAAGTGTATTTCTAGTCAAGTACACTGAGGGCTTATTAAGAGAACAATCCTGCCCTGGCCAGTTTGGCTCAGTGGTTAGAGCATCAGCCCAAGGACCAGAGAGTCCCAGGTTCGGTTCCCGCTGAGGGCGCGTGCCTCGGTTGCAGTTTGTCCCTGCCCTGGTTGGGGTTGTGTGGGTGGCAACCACTCGATGTGTCTCTCTCACATCGATGTTTCTCTCTCTCTCTCTTCCCCCCTCTCTCCCTCCCATTCTGTCTGAAGATAAATGCAAAAAGGTCCTCAGGTGAGGATAAAAAAAAGAGAACAATCCTGATTTGAATGCCACTAAGTGATGACAGATATATTCTAGAGGAAGAGGTAATAATCAACTAATTTTCGACTCATTGGAAACCCCAGGACATAGCCCAGCTACCTGGATGCCTGCGTGGCTGCACAGATAGAAGTCAAACTCAAATGGGTGGGTGATGTTGGTGTCCACAGTGGTCCCAGCTGGGATGTTACCACTCTTCCCAATCTGTATAGAGACAAAGACAACCAAGATCCCAAGATCTGCCTGGCCCTAACTAGGGCCCCAACTCAATTCTACTCTGACTCCATCAGAATCCCAAGAGTAAAACAGAAGGTACTGTTCCCAGAGGGTATTGGGTCTTGAAATAATGGATTTGTAAAGCCACACAGAACTGTTTAAGTGCTAGTTTCACCATTCATTAGCTGTGTGATCTTAGCAAGTCATTTAACCTTTCTGAGGTTAAACTGGAGATAATAATAGTACCTACCTCACAGGGCTGCTGTGAGGAAGACGCCTTGTACAGTGTCTGGCACATAGGCGAAGTTCAATAAATGGTAGTTCCCTTTCCCTTCTCTGGGAGCTGGTCTATATATGGGGTCTATAGGCCAGGGAGCTAGGAGGAGGGAGAGGAAGTATAAGGGAAGGAGGGAAGAAGGGGGGAACCAAGGGAAGGAGGTAGTAAAGGAAGGACCACAAGAGCTAGAGGGAGGAAAGGGGCCAGAAAGAATGAACAGGCCAAGGACTAAATCCCCAGATTTTATCTTGAGGGCTTCTTTTATATTAAGAGAAGGGAAACAGGATGGATGAGGGTATGGGTGGCTTCCTCAATCCCTCACTCACTCGCTCATTCTTGTCAGCACAAAAAAGGCGGGTGTGATGGCGTTTCTGCACCACAATATAAGTGATCCCAGGCTGGTAGTCCTTTTCCAGTTTGATGCAGGCATCACGAATGGCCAGCAGCTCATAGTGGAGGATCTAGGCACAGGATGTGGAGGGAGACAAAGGACATACAGCTCCTCTTGAATTCACACATCTTTCTGAACTAAGGGGTTAACACTTATAATATGGCTTTTTGTTCAGTCTCCCTTTATAAGCTGACACCAAACCATTAAAGCTGATGGGCTCTTCCTGCCAAAATCAGCCTTATATGCAGTTCACCCATAAAACCTTGGCTGGAAAGCTTGGCATCAGCAGAGAGCACTTACCTGGTTTCTATGTATAAAGACACCTAAAATCAAGACACAGAACCAGGGTTCACAGAGAAATCACTAAAATTACAATGCCCAAAGTAAAGTCAATTTCAGGACCAGGAGGATAATGGAAGTACCCCTGTGACCTCTAAAAGCAGACCAGGTTGGTATTACCAGAGAAGAGCAGATACATAGTTCAGAGATGAGTCAGAAGGAGATGAATTCTGTCCTACAAAGAAGCAAATGTACTAGCTAAAGGAGGAGCCACAGATAAATAACCATAAGCAATAGTTGCCTGGTGGCCTTGGATATCAGATACAGGGAGTCAAAACTGTATGGTCGAAGTGGAGAGAATTTACAATCAATTAGAACTAGATTTAAACTCAAGTTTTATTTAATTGTATTTCCTTGAGCAGGCTACTTAACCCCTCTAAGTTTCATTTTCTAAATGTACTAGTAAGACCAGCCTCACAAGGCTATTGTGAAAACTAAAATAGATTATTAAGTAAACGCACAGAAAATCTAGTAGGGGATTAATAACTGCTGATTGCTTTGCTAAGCAGTTTGAGTTTTAACCCAAGGCTATGTGAACTAGACACTTCTGAACAGAAAAGTAATATGATAAATTTATCTGGTATTTTAGGAAACACTGGATGCCTTTGAAGAAATTGAGCACAATGGTTAATAGCATGGACTTTGGAATCAGACCAATTTGTCTAAATCCCAGTTCTACCACTTATTAGCTTGGGTGACACTGAAGAAATAATTTAACATTTCCAAGCCCCAGTTTTCTCATCTGTCAAATGGAATAATTACTATTTCATAGGGCTACTGTAAACATTAAATAGAATACATATGAAGTGCTTAGCACAGTTTATGGCACATAAAAGGTGTCCAATAAATTGTTAAGTCGTATTATTATTAAATGGTAGTCAAAGAGACTAGTTCAGTATACAAGTTTAAACAGAATATGAAAGCTTAGCAAGAATAGAAGGAACATTATGAAGAAAGGTCAAGAGCCTTGACCTCCAGACAAGCAGCACCACCTAGGAATTTACGAGAACTACAAATTCTAGGGCCCCATCCTAGACTCACTAAATCAGAAATTCTAAGGGTAAGCCCTGCAAAATGTTTGAACAAGCCCTCCTGATGATCTTGATGCATGTTTGAGAACCACTGGTCTAAAGAATCAGTCTTCAACATGAACCAAGTACTAATAGGCCATGAGGGTCTTCTGTTACAAGAAGAAAGGTCTACAGATGCTTGTACATACTACCTCTCAATTGTGATCACTACTCCTAAATCTTTTCCATTTAGCAAAGTTCCAAGTGCCAATAGCTTAGAAAAGGTGGCAGTACTTTCTGCTACCATTAGGTCCTCTGGCCTCAATATGAAGGTTTTTTCCCATCTACTGTGGACCCTACCTGAGGGAGTTGGCCTTCAGGAACCCCATCTCGGTAGAAGATGATACGAGTAGGCTTGAAGCGGGTGGACTTGTAGAACTGGATGAGCAGCTCACGCACCATGTAAGATAAGTCTTCAATGATCTCCTGCCGAGGTCGCTGCACACGCACAGTAGCACAGTAACGGCTGGGGTGGGCATCCATACTGCCTACCACCTGTCAATCAAAGAAGTAGGATAAGCCCCTAGAACCTCCATCCACCCAACACTGTCAGGCTGTGGGTTTGGGAAAACGCTTCTCAGCAAGAAAACTATGCCATCAAATGAGTAGGGTTTTGGATTCAATGAGTCCTGGTTTCAATCTCGGTTCTATCACACATGTAAAAGTTACTTAATCCATCTGATCTTTTTCCTCCTCTCAAATGGAGATAAAGATAAGAATACCACCTGCTTGCAGTGCTGTTATAGTACACATAAAGCACCTTGCACAGGGTGTAGCCCACAGCAGGTACTTGATAAGTTTGATTTCCCTACCCCTTATAGAGGAGAATGTGAAGGTCTGGTATTACTAGCTTAAAGAGTAACCTCATCTAGCCACAAGTTTGTCCTTTTTTCATTCAAATGCTAATCTACCCAGGAACCATGGTGAAAAGAATTCTTGCAGGTGGTGAGAGTAACATCATTTTCAAAGGGGACAGTGGCCAGAGCCTAGGACGGATGGCCACAGGAAAACAGGGATAAGCCTAGTATAGGGTTTCCCTGCATTTACTGAGATAAGCCCAGTCTGCCTAGAGAAACATGAGGGTTGAGGAAACAGAAGTGGGAAAGAAGGCCTATTCCTCTAGCAATTCAGAAGTCCCTAGGGAGCAGAGAAGTCAGGAGAGGGATTAGATAACTAGTCTACTAGGTGGACCAGGGGTAGGGATAGGGAAGAGGAAAGGGCAGTCTCAGCAACTCAGTAACTCCCTTAAAAGGGATTTCAGAGAAGAAATATGGTCACTACCATATCCCAAAAATGGGCATAGAGAGAGAGATAAACTTGAACACAAAGCAGGAGTGATAGAGACTGGGCCAAGTCTCTGGCCACAACCTACACTCTCATTGCTCTCACTGAAGAAAAAAAAAAAAAAAGACATCATATAGTTAATTTCATGAAGATACCAAGGGAATGGTTAATGAAGATGATCAGCTGGAAGGAAAAAAATCTTATGCAAGTCAAGCACCAGATTAAGGGAAGGAAATCATATGTAGTCTTGGGAGCTCAGAGCTAAGAGGAAAACCTTATGAGGAAGTTGGAGAGTGTCACTCACTGCTGTGATAGAAGGTTTTTTCCCATCCCCTGCTGGGGGGTGTGTAACATCTGCTCCCAGGAATATCACTGGCTGTTGAAAGACTGCAGAGCTGAACAAGAAGAGAAAACAAATGGTGAGGAGATGGGTCTTCTCTTCCTGGCACCATCTAGCACCCACTTTGGTCCTCTCTTCCTTGTGCCTGACTCACTCTGCCTGGCCAGGGTTCTATCTTTTCATCAATCCCCAGAATGGTACCTTGCTTGTTAAGGAAGTGGGCAACAGAGTTCATACCGCTGGTGTGGGACTAGGATGTTGTTTATGCCACCAAGTTTGACATTGATCTTCAGGCAGAGGTTGGACAGAGTCTGAGGTGAGGTCTTCACCACGTTCTTCACTTGCACACACTGTGTAGCCATTCCCAAGAGTGTATCTCCAACACGTTTCACCTCCGCTATGAGCAGGGAGAGAACTGATTAGTACATTCACAAATACTTAATGAATGCCTACTAGATTCAGGAAAGAACCACAATGGTGACCAGAAACACACAGGGTCTCTACTCTTATAGTGCTGACTATCTAATGACTTATTTTAAAAATCATGAAAAGTTCAACAATGATAAATGCTACAACAGAAAACTTCATGGAGCTATGACAGTGTATAATAGGAGGTAATAACCTAGCCAGGAAAGGACTGAGTTAAGTACTGATTGAACTGAAATCTAAAGGTAAGAAAGGACTTAGAAGAGAAGGGGAGTTTGGGAGAGAGCAATCCAGGCAGAGGAAGCAGGATGCAGAAATGCACTCTGATAGGAGATAGTGTGATATGTATGAGAAATTGAAAGACCAAGGTAACTATACAGGAGAGCAAAGGGACAGACCTAGGGAAGAAATGAAGGTAGCTTATATTAAGAAGACAGTTGTTGAGATTCAGAGAAGCAAAAAGACTCAAGATAGACTACATATATGAGTAAGGAAAAATAATGTTTATGGATAACTTCTGTGTTTCTTGCTTTTGTAATAGAATAGATAGATCATAAAACTTTTTGAGACATTTTGAGTTTGAAGTGCTTTTTGTTTATCCTAGTAAGGATACCAACTAGACAACTGGGTATAGTAGTTAGAAGCTGAAGAATAGTCAAACAGAGATGAAAATTTGTGAGATACTTAGGTACAGGCAGTAAGTGAAGGCGACATCTTGATGGGATTATCAAGGAAGAGAACAGAATAAAAAGAGATCTTAGACCTGAATCTTCAGGAACTCCCAATATTTACAGAACAGGAAGACGATGAGTCTGCAAAAGACTTTTCTGCAGCAAAGGAGGAAAATCCTAGAACTAGGAGGAAGATCAAGACCGATATATCATGAATGCCAAGGGAAGAAATAGTGTTTCAAGCAGAAGCAAGTGTTCAACAAAGTAAAATGCTACTAAGAGATCAGGTAAAATGAGGACCAAAAATGTCCTTTGGATTTAGTGTTATCAGAGCAAAAAAATTAATGTATAGAGACAAATACTATTTTGGTGATCTAAAGTACTAAGAAGGAGATGTAGGATCAATGAAGGGTTTGGTATATTCTCAGTGAGACTTGAGCATGTCTAAAAAGCTAAAGGGATCATTTTCCACGTCCAAGAGAGAGGGAATAGTTAGTGGTAAACCAGTGCTTCAACAGAAAACATTCAGAAAAGCCCAATAAAATATAGAAATCATGTTTTTGAAGGCAGCAGAGAGGTACCAATAAGAACTGGAGGGGCTAAAACTCCAGAGAGAGAATCTTACAGAGGTGAGCTATCTTCTGCAGCTGCTTATATCTTGGGTATATTTGCTGATTCTAGGTGTGGGCAGGAAGCTGAGATTCCAGGCTTTGCACCAGCAGAGGAACCGCTGACAGGGGACAGAGAAAGCAACAGAGATAGACCAGTTCTAAATATGAAAGGTTAAAAAAAAAACATTTAAAAGAAAACATAGATTAGTATCTTCATGACCTTGGGATTTCTTAAATAGGACACAGAAAGTAAAAGCCATAAAGGAAAAATATTGATAAATATTAAAAATTAAAATCTCTGTTCAACAAAAGACACCTTAAAAAAGTAAAAAGGATGCCCCGGCCGATTTGGCTCACTGGTTAGAGGGTTGGCCTGTGGACAGAGTCACGGGTTCAATTCTGGTCAAGGACATGTACCTCAGTTGTGGTTCGGTCCCCGGCCCTAGTCAGGGTCGTGCTGGAGGCAACCAGTTGATGTGTCTCTCTCACATCGGTGTTTCTCTCTCCCTCTTTCCCTCCCTTCCTCCCTCCCTCGCACTCTATCTGAAGATAGGTGGAAAAATATCCTCGGGTGAGGATTAGAAGAAAAAAATTAATTAATTAAATTAAATTTTTTTAAAAAGTAAAAAGGCACCCTGGCCGGTGTGGCTCAGTTGGTTGGAGTGTCGTCCCGTGCACCAAAGGGTCGCAGGTTTCATTCCCGGTCAGGGCACATACCCAGGTTGTGGGTTCCATCCCCAGTCAGGGTGTGTATGGGAGGCAACCGACTGATGTTTCTCTCTTGAATCAATGTCTCTCTCTCTTTCTCTCTCCCTCTAAAATAAAGGAGAAAAAAAGTTAAAAGGTAAGCCATAAAGCAGAGAAGATGTGTAATACACATACATATTTAATAAAAGAATTATAACACTTATAAACTAAGAAAAAGGTAGCTAAGTCAATTAAAAAAAGAAATGACTTAAGCAAGCATTTTACAAAAGATGCTAGTGAAATAACTCTAGAGCTCTCATACACTCCTGGTGAAAGTGTAAATTTATATACTTAAAATTCCTCCTAGATATACCCCAATAGAAATTGGTATATATATCCAAAGAACATATACAAGAATGTTTACTGAAGCATCACTTATAACAGTAAAAACTGGAAACAACCCAAATATGTCCATTAACAGTATAATGGATAAAGACATGTATTTTGTATTATATTCATATGATGGAAAATTGTAACAAACTACAAGTACACAAACATGGATGAATCTCACATCCATATTGAGTGAAAAGGCCAGATACAAAGTACATAAAATCCATGCAACATGTTGAGTGAAAAAGTCAGACACAAAGTACATAACATTCATGCAACATGTTGAGTGAAAAAGCCAGACACAAAGTACATAACATGTGATTTCACTTATATAAAGCTCAAAGATAGGCAAAACTAATCTATAGTGTTAGAAGCCAGAATAACAGTGGTTACCATTGATGGGGAGTTGCAGTGACTAGGAGACTGGGGTTGTGGTAATGTTCTGCTACCAGACAGAACTGGGTACTGTCTACACTGCTGGGACACTTTGTGAAAATTCACTGAACTGAATACATAAGATTTTTATATGTATAAATACTCCAATAAAATGCTTATATTAAAAAAAATAAACACACACACACACACAAAAAAAACAAGAGCCCTGGCTGGCATAACCCAGTAGTTAGAGCATCAGCCTGCACACCAAAGGGTCATGAGTTTGATTCCTGGTCAAGGGCATGTACCTGGGTTGCAGGTTCAATCCCTGGACCCCTCACCTGCGGAATGCAACCAATTAATGTGTCTCTCTCACACTGATGTTTCTTTCTCTCTCTCTCCCCCCACACCTTCCATTCCACGCTCTCTAAAAATCAATGGGAAAGCCCAGCCGGTGTTGCTCAGTGGTTGAGCATCTACCCATGCACCAAGAGGTCACCAGTTCAATTCCTGGTCAGGGCACATGCCCAGGTTGTGGGCCAAATCCCCAGTCAGGGGACATGCTGCAGGCGACCAGTCGATGTTCTTTCTCATCAATGTTTCTATCTCTCTCTCTCCCTCTCCCTTCCTCTCTCTAAAATCAATAAAGAAAAAAATTTTTTTTTTAATCAATGAGAAAAATGTCCTTGGGTAAAGTTTAAAAAATAACTAAATTAGCTATGGCCAGTTTTGCTCAGCGGTTAGCACATCAGCCCTCAGAACAATGAGTCACAGGTGTGATTCTGGTCAAGGGCATGTGCCTCGGTTGCAGTTTGTTCCCGGCCCTGATCGGGGTGGTGTGGGAGTCAACCAGTTGATGTGTCTCTCTCACATCAATGTTTCTCTCTCTCTTTCTCCCTCCCACTCTATCTAAACAAAAATGGAAAAATATCCTCGGGTGAGGATTTAAAAAAAAAATTAATTAATTAAAATAAATAAAAAATTATAATAGTATTAATTTAGTGGAGAGAAAGGAGTTAAACATACTAAGGACAGGGCAAGACATGGTAGATCAAAACTAGGCGAATGTCACACTGTCCTTCTACATTCTCAGAGCAACCACAGTGCAACAGAACTTACTTTGACCTTCACAGAGAGAATTCCATTCACTTGGCCCCCCAAGAAGGAAGGTGAAGGGTCTTTAGAAGAATCTGGCCTGGCCGGTGTGGCTCAGTGGTTGAGCATCGACCCATGCACCAAGAAGTCGCTGGTTCGATTCCCAGTCAGGGCACATGCCCAGGTTGTGGGCCAAATCCCTAGTGGGGGGCATGCAGGAGGCGGCCAATCAATGTTTTCTCTCTCATCGATGTTTCTATCTCTCTCTCCCTCTCCTTTCCTCTCTCTAAAATCAATAAAGAAGAAAAAAATCCGTCTGCTCCTCTTATCTACTGACTTAAGTCCTAGGCAGATAACCCTATTGTCTAAATGGTATAATCAAGGAACAGCACTTAAATAGAAGAAACCCAAAGTCCTAATAAAGGTATGAAACTGTAGAGAGGTATAACATTACTGACCTGAAGGAAGGGAAAATTCTCTGAGTAAGCATTGCCTTCCCCAATCATGCTGCACTATATACACCCCAGGCAAACCAAAACACTGGATTCTCCCTTTAATGGAGGGAACCAGAAACATGGATAATTACTCAAGGCAATTCTCCTTAAAAGTATCTTTACTTTCCATCCAACGGCCATCAATTTAAGGCCCAAGAGGGACATGGATTGGTGGTCAACCTACTTCCCTTCACAAATAATTAATGGTATTATGTCAGTGGAAGGCTCTACCTTAAGTGTACATATTCAGAGGGAAGGCATGCTCAAAATAATATCAAGCACAGTAGTAACTGATTGGCAACCTGATCATCCTCCAGGTGGGATGACAAGAGAACCCTTCTTCAAGAAATAAGTACATTTAAACTGAGACTTGAAGGATGTACAGAATTTTAAGGGCAAGGTGGAGGATAAAAAGTAGAGTACTTAGATATTCTAGGCAAAGACAAATGATGTGAACAAAACCAGAGATTGGAAAGCACAGGCAAGGAAGGAGCTTTTAAAGTGTCTACTATGTGCCAGGCATCGTGTGGAAGGCTGCTTTTTATAAAATCAGTTCATGAGACTCAGAAAGGCTAGGTGATATGCCTAAGCCAGTAAACTGGCAAAACTAGGATTAAAATCCAGTTCTACCTGATTCCAGAATATGTGAACTTTCCTGTATGTGTGGCAATGGGAAAAGTACAAGATAAAGCTGAAAAGGTTAAACTAAGATCAGGGCCCTGAAAACCTTTTACTTTGTGATTGGAGACCAATGAAGGTTGTTTGGGGAGTACGGCTACAAAAAGTCTTATCCAATAATATAATCCAGAAAAATTTAAGAAGAAATGTTAGAACTAAGTTGAGAAGTGTTTGGTGGAGAGCAGGACATGTATCTTAAAACTGTAAAAAAGAATACTGGAGCTGAAGCAAAGAAAAGACAGACTGCCTCCAAAGTCTGGATGTAGGTATCCAGAAGCAAGTGTGATGCCAAACACAGAAGAGAAAAGTAAAGGGCTTACTGGTAGACAGAGAAGACAAGGTATTAAAGAGATGGTCCACCAAAACACTTTATAAGGGCAGAGACTGCATCTTCTTTTGTCTCCAATGTATTCAGGAACTAGCAGTGTTTCACACACAGGAAGTCATCAATAAACTCCTGATGAAGTAAAGGAGAGAGGTCAAAGGGACAGACAGGAGCAGCAGAGAGATCAAGAGTTTGATCAAGATTATAACATACAATAACAATCGGTGATGACTGAAGCAACTGAATGCATGAGAATTTCCCTAGAATGTAAACAGAAAGAAAGGGTAGAGTATAGAAATCTGGAGAATAACCAGGCATTCCTGGTAATGACAAAAATAAGTAAGGAGAGACAGGAGAAAATATCAAGAAAAGAGAACTGAGAAAGGTTACTGGTGACCCTCTGCAGAGAAGGTTTAAGAGAAAGGTAGAAGTAAAATATATGAAAGAGGCAAAGGGTAAGTGGCTGGTGAGGAAGTAGGTGTACTCACTCATAAAGTTTGATTAAAAACAAAACAAAATAAGCCCTGGCAGGTTTGGCTCAGCGGTTGGAGCGTCCAGACAGACCCGGGTTCGGTTCCCGCTAGGGGCATGTACCTCGGTTGCAATTTGTCCCCGGCCCTGGTTGGTCGTGCGGGAGGCAGCCACTCGATGTGTCCCTTTCACGTCGATGTTTCTCTCTCTCTCTCTCTCTCTCTCTTTCTCTCTCTCTTCCTCTCTCTCCCTCCCACTCTATCTGAACAAAAAATGGAAAAATGTCCTCGGATGAGGATTAAAAAAAAACAAGAAAATAGGAAGACAAAAGCTAATGGAGATGGCAGATTGTGGTAACGTGCTCTAGGATGGGAAATCTGAAGATGTTGGAGGCTTAAAGGGTATGAAGTCCCAAAGGTAGCAGGATGGGATAGGAACAAAAGCACACAGGTTAAGCAAGGTAAGAAGACAGACACCTCTCCTTATGAAGCAGAAGAAATGGAAAGAGAAAATGGAGTAAAAGAAAAGTACTGAGCTAAAGATGTATATAGTTATTCCTGTTCTTAAAAGAGAGGGAAAGAAAAGGAGAAAGAAGAAACTTCTCAAAAAGTCCAAGTCATTCCCAGGCAATAACAGAACCACCACCACACAATTTGCTTGGGTGCGCTGCGCCATGTCCTGATAGACAACACTCTTCTAAGAACAGGAATCTGGACTAACCCACCTCTGTATCTGGCCCAGTTTAGCCTGGCATAAAGACCAACACACAGACGACCCCAGTAAACATTACTGGAAGGGAGTGTGAGCAGGTAAGCAGGACCTGGGATGACTCCATGGCTCATACAGGCTGATATTTCTCCTATAAGAGGAGCACTGACATTAGGGTACAGCTCAGTTCTGGCTAGACCCAAGAATCTACACTGAATCCTGCCTTGGGGCTTCCAGGGAACTACCCTGAGAAGAGTCCTATCATTGTTATCACTGTCCCAAGAGAACTGTACCATACACTGGTGTCTTCCCTGGCAGGATGACGATAATGAGCTGCAGCCCTGAGTAGGTGTTCTTGAGATGCCGGAACATGGGCTCCACGCTGTCTGCCCCCTGTGCATATTTGCAGAAGCAAGGCTGGCCCTGGATGGGCATCCCTGCATCCTTGGAAATCTTCCGCAGCTGGTCCGTGAAGTTCCTGCAGCACAAGTACGGTCATGACAGGAGCAGTAAGTCCCACTCTAATACCTCTGACCAAATGCCTCCATCTTAGGTTCCTAGCACTATGACAGGCACTGAGAAATTCTAAGATAAACGAGACATAATCACAGCTAGTGTCTAAAACATTTACAGTTGAGTAGGACAAGACAGAGCTTGCTAAGTCTTCAATGGTACAAGCAGAAAGCTGAGGTAGCCTAAAGAAGGGACCTGTGGGAATTCTTAGGGTCCTCACCATGTCCCACTCAAACAGCTATTTCTGCGCTGTTATAAATGCATAGCAATAGGCAGATGCCCTCTTTGCTCAAATTAACGTTCAACAGCTCTGGCCAATGTGGCTCAGTTGGTTGGGTGTTGTCCTGTGCACCAAAAGATTGCTGGTTTGATTCCCGGTCAGGGCACATGCCCGGGTTGTGGGCTAGACATGCAGCAGGCAGCCAATCAATGTTTCACTCTCATATCGATGTTTCTCCCTCTCCTTCTCCCTTCCTCTCTCTCTAAAAATCAATTAAAATATATTTAAAAATAAAATAAGGATCCAACATAGGAAATGCTCAGTAAAAACGAGATCTCTCGTCCCCTACTTATTCTTTGAGGTTGAGAAAGAATAATTAAACAAGCCTCTTCCCTTTGGTTTTAGGGCTTTACCTTGGGAAAGGAAGACAAAGTTGGATGAGAGGGTACACATGCAATAGACTTAAAAAATTAAGCTACATAAATATAATTACAGACTAAAATGAACAGCAGGAAATTTAGTTTGTGAAAATTCTGCATTTAGATTAAAAGCAATAATGTACAAATAGAGAAAAAAGCAAATTGTTTAGAGGATGCTTTTATATATTATATAAATATCAATATGATTGAAAAACCTATGTAGTGAAAAAGTATTTTTCATATATTTAGTTAAAAAACACAAGAAAGACAAATATTGTATAATACTGCTATGTAAAACTTATAAACATATAGGTATATAAAATGTATAAATTGGATAGGAAGGACATAATAATTCATGAGAGTAACTGCATCAGAGGGAAGAATGGGACCAGGTTGGAGGATATAAAGGAAATCTCAAATTTACCTATAATATTTTATCTACTTAAAAATAAATAAGCCCTGGACCTGGCCAGTTTAGCTCAGCAGTTAGAGCGTCGGCCCACGGACCAGAGAGTCCCGGGTTCAGTTTCCGCTAAGGGCACGTACCTCGGTTGCAGTTTGTCCCCGGCCCTGGTTGGGGTTGTGTGGATGGCAGCCACTCGATGTGTGTCTCTCTCACATCGATGTTTCTCTCTCTCTCTTCTCCCCTCTCTCCCTCCTGCTCTATCTGAATATAAATGCAAAAATGTCCTCGGGTGAGGATTAAAAAAGAATAAGTAAATAAATAAGCAAGCAAGCAAGCCCTGGCTGGTTTGGCTCAGCAATTAGATCGTTGACCCGCAGACCAAAGAGTCACAGGTTCGAGTCCAGTCAAGGGCACAATGTACCTTGGTTGTGGTTAGGTCCCTAGCCCTGGTCAGGGTCATGTGGGAGGCAACCAACTGTTGTGTCTCTCTCACATTGATGTTTCTCTATCTCTTCCTCCCTTACTCCCTCCCACTCTATCTGAAGATAAGTATGGAAAAATATCCTCAGGTGAGGATTTAAAAAATAAATAAACAAATAAATAATAAATAAATAAATACACATGGATGATGGATACATGGGTATTTGCTATATTATTCTATATATTTTATAATTTTTCAAAATAAATCTTAAAATAAAGAAATACAACCTAACTATTATTTTATGTAAATAAGACCCAGGGCTCTGATGGACTATTAACAGTATTTTTTCCATTTCTCTTCTATTATATACAGCTGTAATGTAGCTACTAAAAGAACCAATGGTACTAGATTCCATTGATAATGTGTCTCTACTTCAAGGAAAGTGGTGGTCCCAATCTTATCTCTACTACCAGATCATTTGGGATATTGTGTCCAGTGCTGGGGGCCACAAAGTGTTGGGAGAAGTCTAGAATGGGGAAGGTATTGAAATCCTATGCTAAAAGTGATTATATATATATATATATATAGCTAAAGTATAGGGGACTCTTTAACCAAAAGAAAAATTCTGAGGGTTGACCCTAGTACTCCCTCATCCATCCCCAATGGATTGTTTGTCAAAATAATAGGACAAAGGAAAGACATGGGAATAAGAGAGAAGCACATAGAGAATAGAGCTACCAACAAAGTGACACAAAGGCATAAAGGTGGAGAACTGGGAGCCTTTCCAGTACTGCTAAGGACTGGCCCTCCAATGCTAAGCCAAGGCTAAAAGAAGCCTGTCTTAAATGGGGCTAAAATACCAAGAACCTAGGAAAGGGGACAAGAGGAACCCATTTAAAAGAAACAACAATTGTGATAGTAGTAGTTGGGTACCTGTGAAGGGAAAGGGGAAGCAGGGCAGCCGGGGTCCCCACATTCATCAGGGGTTGCTGTAACTGATTCTTATGAAAATCCCAAGGCCAGCTGAATCTACCAGGGCACACATCTCTATTATCCTCATAACTCTCCAAAGTGGTCAGCTCCACCAACTCTTCCTCAGCCTCAAAATACACTGACCCCACCCAGATCCATAAAAATAAGAAACCACCACTTCAAAAGACTGCAAGAAGTACCAAACTGTACACTTTAAATGGGTCAATTTTGTGGTATTTGAAATATATCTCAATAAAGCTATCTTCTAGAAAAAGACTGCAGAGGAAGAGTCAGTGACTTCTTCCACTTAACTCATTCACTCACTCAGGACCATTCCTCCCCTAACTTGATCCTTTAAACCATTTAGCTATATCACTTTCGTCACTGCTGTCTACTCCTAGCCCCTCAGCCACAGATGGCTCAGAGGCTGTTACAATTCATGTTCACCTAATTCAGGCTACTTGGACCTGACTGAATAAATTTTGTACACAGGAGAGAACAACTCAGAGGACTAGCTGAATAAGCTGCTCTTTTTGTTTCCAATTAGGAATGTAAGCTTTGAAGCCTCAGATCTGATTTGATCCCAAACTCTGACACTTTCTTGATAGGCAAATTTTGTATGAGTTCCTTAACCTCTTTGAGCCTCACTCTCCTGAAAATGGAAATACCCCCATCTACTCACTGAAGATGAAATAAAAAAATAAATAAAATTAGGTATAATGTTGGCATAAACATTATAGGCATTACTATTACTTATTACCATGTTAATAATTATAATTATAATTCAGGCCTCCTTTAGGAGATTCATGCCCTGAAATCATCAGACAGACAGGGCTCTTTATCAAAACTCCTGACCACAGATTGGCAGAAAAGGAGCAGACAGAAGTTTGAGCCAGAAAGAACAAGAAGGCAGAGTCAAGAATCAGCAAGAGCACACTACAGATCAAATCTTGGCCACTTAGGGGTAGGGGAAAGTAGGCAACTCTAGGGTCCTTTTCCCATCTTTCCATCCATACACCCAGCCCTCCTTACTTGAGCACCTCTTCTCGACACTGTTTTTGGGGTGCGAAGCAGGCGATGGCCCAGACTTTGATCTCAATCCCATTGTAGAACTGTTTCCCCCGCATGTCCCAGACACCCTGATTGGGTGTGGCAATGGCACGGTTCTGGAGATAGGCAAAGGGGGCGCCCAGGTGAGCCTCAGTAGAGCCAGGTGGGTAGGGGAGCAAAAGCCCCTGGCTATACAACCCAACCTCCCCCCAAAATGCCCCAGAGATGTTGTCTGGCCCTGACCCTGCTCACCCGGCCGCCATACTGCAAGATGGGCGCCGGCAGCACTCGTCCCGTCACCTCCGTCATGTCATCCTTCACTTTGATCCCAAATTCCTGGATGTACGGATCTAGGTTGTAGCTGGCATTCTTCATCTGCAAGACAAAAGAAGGGGATCTCAGGAGAGCAGCAGTTTGGCAATACTGCTCACCCTCTGGGTCTCAAGTATAATGCCCCGGGCAGCTGTGACTGGCAAGAAATAGCCCTAAAAATGGAGGGAAAGTGGAAGATGATGCAAATGGGAATGCATAACATACGGAAGTAATAATATAAAAGGGAAAAAGAGCCCTGGTCGATGTGGCTCAGTGGTTATTAGTGTTGGCCCCCAGGACTGAAGGACTATGGGTTCGATTTCTGGTCAAGGGCATACACTTGGGTTACAGGTTCAATCCCTGGCCCTAGGGAGGCAACCAATCAATGAGTCTCTTTCACATTGATGTTTCTCTCTCTCTTTCTCCCCCTCCTTGTTTCCCTTTCACTGTCTAAAAATCAATGGAAAAAATATTCTTGGGTGAGGATTAACAAAAAAACAAACAAATAGAAATTTTAAAATTAAAATGGAAAAAGAGACTGGCCAGTGTGGCTCAGTGGATTGAGCATCGTCCCATGAACTGAGAGGTCCCGGTTCAATTCCCAGCCGGGTTGCATGCTCAATCCCCAGTGAGGGGCATGCAGGAGGCAGCAGATCAATGTTTCTCGCTCACATCAATGTTTCTATCTCTCTCTCTCTTCTCCCCTCTTTAAAAATTCAATTAAAACATATTTAAAAAATAAAATAAAAGGGAAAAAGAAATAGGAAGCAAAGTAGCTACAGAGTCAAGAAGCAAGAGTAATCTTATGGAATCCCAGCCAAAAAATCTAGACTTGTGTCCTTTTCCTGAGAGTCCTGCCAAGGCAGAAAAGCATCTATGCTACCAGGGGCCCCAGTGACTGAACAACCGAGCACATGTTTCTCTACAGCCCCACTGACCAGGCGGCTGATCTCCTCCTGTCTGTCTGGGGCCGACCTAGCTGTAGCCTTTATCATGGTCGAAGTCTGGTTGTCAGTCAGCTTCTTAATGCACCGCTGCCCAGCCACAATGTTACAGACCTGAGGAAACAAAAAGGATAGGTAGCTCTGGCTTGAGTTCAGTCACCTTATACTCAGAGCCCCACAGTAAAAGAAGAGACCTTGGCTGTCAGCCCTGGGAAGGGGACTGCAAAATCCCTTGGGCATAGAGGTAAGTTAGAAAATATTCACATGCAGCCCTGGATGGTTTGGCTCAGCAGTAGAGCATCGGCCCGCGGACCAATGAGTCCTGGGTTCGATTCCAGACAAGGACACGTACCTCGGTTGCGGTTCGTTCCCAGCCCTGGTTGGGGTTATGTAGGAGGCAACCAGTTGATGTGTCCCTCTCACGTCAATGTTTCTCTCTCTCTCCCCCTGTCTCTCTACTGGAAGATAAATAGAAAAATATCCTTGGGTGAGGATTAAAAAAAAAGAAAAAGAAAATATCCACATGCAATACCAAAGACAATATAGCCACTTTGTGATCAAGAGCTAGGGATGTAGCATCAGATCTGAGCTCAGGTCTCCTTTGTTAAATGGGGAGAACAGTAACAATTTTATAGGGTTGTTTGGAGACTAAATAAAATAAAGCACTTAAAGGTGCCTGGCCAGTGTGGCTCAGTGGATTGAGCGTGGTCCCATGGACTGAGAGGTCCCGGTTCAATTCCCAGTCAGGGCACATGCCCGGGTTGTGGGCTCGATCCCAGTAGGGAGCATGCAGGAGGCAACCAATCAATGCATCTCTCTCACATCAATGTTTCTATCTCTCTTCCTTCCTGTCTCTCTCTGAAAAAAAAAAATCAATAAAAAGAACAAAAAACAGAAATAATGTTAATTTGTTAACAAATCTCAACTGGTAGTAGATATTATTTAAAGCCTATCTACTTCTCTGAGATCATCCCTAAAGACTTCTGTTTACACTTCAGAGAAAATAATGCCTTCTTCCTACCTTCTGTATTTCAGCACCTATTAACTAAGTCAGAGTTCTAGGGTTTGGGGATCTCTTTTCCCTTCAGCCCAATTCCCTCTCGTTAGTTCTGAAATCCCAGAAACTCACAGGTGGCTTGAGGTTTGGTCCTATTTGACTTCTGCTGCTGGAACAAAATAAGACAATAGTCTAGGCTAGTGCTTCTCCAGTTTTAATGTTTATATGAATCCTCTGTGGATTCTGTTAAAAGACAGATTCTGACTCAGTAGGTCTCATGGAATCTGAGAATCTGCATTTCAAATAAGCTCCCAAGTAAAGGCCCATGTTGTTGGTCCACTGACCATACTTTGAGTAGCAGTGGACTAGACAATGAAGCAGTCAGCAATAGTTTCTCATTAGACATTTTGGCTAGTGTATACCTAACCAAATGCAGCCCAGTGGTTCTATATTTGTATTCTATAACTTAAGAGGTATTACTAGTCTTTCTTTTTTTTTAAATATGTTTTTATTGATTTTTCAGAGAGAGAGGAAGGGAGAGAGAAATAGAATTAATGATGTGAGCCCAGCCGGTGTGGCTCAGAGGACTGAGCATCGTCCCATGGACTGAGAGGTCCCAGTTCGATTCCCTGTCAGGGCACAGGCCCGGGTTGCGGGCTCGATCCCCAGTAGGGGGCGTGCAGGAGGCAGCCCATCGATGTTTCTGTCTCACATTGATGTTTCTATCTCTCTCCTTTCCTTTCTCTCTAAAAAAATCAATAAAAACATAAAAAAAATAATAATAATGACGTGAGAGAGAAACATCGATCGGCTGTCTTCTGCACACCCCCCCACTGGGGATCCAGCCTCAACTCGAGCATGTGTCCTGACCAGGAATCGAACTTGGACCTCTCTGTCCATGGGATGACATTCAATCCACTAAGCCACACTGGCTGGGCTACTATTCTTTCTTTAATTGCAGGATTTCAAACATCTGTCGAAGCATAAAAATATAACAAATCTTGGGGCTAAAACTTTTCCAAAACAACACATTGATCGCCCAGCTGGTGTGGCTCAGTGGATTGAGCATCGTCCCATGGACTGAGAGGTCCTGGTTCGATTCCCAGTCAGGGCACATGCCTGGGTTTCGGACTAGATCCCCAGTGGGGGGCATGCAGGAGACAGACATCGATGTTTCTCTCTCGCGTCGATATTTCTATTTCTCTCTCCCTTCCTCGCTCTCTAAAAATTCAATAAAAACATTTAAAAAAAAAAGAACACATTATTAGGAAAATAAGATTCATGTTACAGGTAACATGCATCTTCACTTTCTGTAAATTAAGCACACTTGTATCTCTAGCTTATTTAAGATCCCCAGCTTCAGAGGACAGGGAAAGAGAAATTAAGAGTACATGAATGTGGGTATTTGAAATCTCTGTCCTGACAAACTAATTACTTATTGGAGAGTAAATACAGCTTTTACTTCTGCTTAGCAATCCTGAAAAAACATGAGAGCAGAATTGGAAATAAGAAAAAAAATTAGCAGGTAAGAATGAGGCCGCCCTGCTGGTTTGGCTCAGTGGTTACAGCGTTGGCCTGTGGACTGAAGGGTCAAGGGTTCGACTCCCGGTCAAGGGCACATATCTGGGTTGCAGGTTCGATCCCCACCCCTGTTGGGGTCATGCAAGGCAACCAATAGATGAGACACATCGATGTTTCTCACTTTCTCTCCCTCCCTCCCTTCCACTCTCTCTAAAAATCAATGGAAAAGCATGAGGATTAACAACAACAAAAAAAGATTTCACTGAATGACCTCATATCTCTCAGAATGTCAATTTTCCAAATTTCAAAATGAAATGAGAGATTACAAATGGAAAAGCAGACCTCTGATGATCAGTGTGCAGATACAATGCTTGTTCTCCAGCCCAACCATTACTTGGCAGCCTCACCTCTAGGGGCAGGTAGGTATGCTTTTGTTCCTGGCCAACTTGCAGGCAGGGCAGGTGGGGATACTTGAGCTGAAGGTTATATTTCTGCTTGAAATACTGTGCCACTGTGCACTCTACAGTCTGTCCACTCTCCAGCTGCAAGGGAAACCTGTTTGGAGGAAAGAAAGGGAGGTGTTATAGCCCAGGACTGAATCCCATTTCTCTAGACCCACAACCATGGGAAGCCCCAGACTTGGCTTTATCCCTATCCAGCCTCTTTAGAGTACTGCCACTCTCGGGAAAGCATGCAAAACAGGGCTCCAAAAGAGAAGCCAAAGACTTGAGACAAAAATTCCACAACTGCCAGGACCTTACCTGACTCATCTGCATTTCTGGTGTTAAGCATAAAGCCTGACACACAGTAGACACTCATAGTCCAGTATAGTCTGAGGTCAAGATTAAAACAGTGGACCTTTCCCCTCCCCCTCCTTCCCCTACAGGCACGCATCTCCTAAACTCTAAGGAACCTCACAAAGCTTGCAACCAGGGTAGCAATGGGCACTGGCAATTTGTCCCAGGCAAACCCTCTGAACCTATCCACAATGCCCCCTTTTCTCTGACTTCTTAGTGAGCCAAAGCAGCCCATCCTAGGCTCATTTCCCCATATAGTCCCTCTCCTGATGTCGTTGGCCCTTGTTTCACTGTCCCCAGCTTTAATAAACATCCTCTAAAATTAAAAAAAAAAAAAAGAAGAAAAAGATTAAAACAGTGAGAGCTTCTCCAAGGTCTAGCCCAGCAGTTTTCTTTTTTAGGAGGAAAAATAAGTTGAAAGAGATTCTAACATTTACAGACTGATACAGGAGTCAGGGGAAGATGCCTGATCTACAGTAAAGGCCCACAGAGGAAAGGTGGACACCAAGAAGGTAAAAATGGCAGAGAGAGTATCAATGGACCTGGGAAGGTTGGGAAAGGGATAACAAATACCCACAGCTTATTCGAAAACAGGGCCAGTCCAAGGCTCTTTCTCAGGGTCAATGGTGGAGCAGGAGGTAGTGAAGGGAGTGAGTTAAAATCTCAGCCCTCATTCACTAATGGTATGGTTTAGCAGCCCTGTCAACTTACGTCTGATGGCTGGCAGGGCGGCGGGTAACATTACATACTCGGTATTTCCTCTTCATCTGTCCACAGTGGGTCACTTCCACCTTCAGGCCTAGAATACACACATAGCTTGTAAGGGTTGGAATGGGTTGCTCATGTTCCCAGGTTTGGGCCTCTCCCCTGAACATATCCTAAGGGGATTTTCTTTTAGGGCTAAAGAGAAAGCAAGGCTGTTTCCATTCCCTGCCTGGTTGGGTCCTCACCCTTGATCTCCTTGGTGAAGCGTACACGCTGAGAGTCTGTGAGTGGCTTGGGCTGCTCATCTATGTTCCTGATGTCCAGCACCTCACACATGAACTCAATCACCGGCTGCGCCTTGTAGAAGGCAGTGGCTGAGACTGTGGGCAGAGTAGGCATAGCTCAGCTCAGGTTCTGTCTTCCAGAATAAAGGAAGTACTGCTCTTTATACCCTCTTCCGTATAGGGTATTGGAAGGGGGGAGGGGTTCCAGGGTTGCAGGGGTTAGACTAGGAGTGTGGTTGTAGAGCTAAAAGGGATGAGGCTGGGAGTGTGGTCACTGGACTCAGGGTGCCCCTGGCTCCACAGCTTTCCCCACTCACCATCAATGTTGAGCATCATCTTCCACATGGCAGGGCGCACAGACTGGTGAAAGCCGAACCAGACCTCGCGCCCACCCCCCAGCGGGTGGTAGTAGCCCTCAGGCGGTGAGAAGAAGGATCGGCCCACGGGGGTGTACCTGGCAGGGACAGGCAGAGAACTGGTCCCTCGGGCACAGGCCCCCACCCTGTGAGGCATCCTGGGCACGGAGGAGCCCTGGCCTGGAAGGCAGGACACCAGGGCTTTAATTCCAGCTCTGATCCTTTACTAGTTGTGTAACTGACCTTGTGAAAGTCTCTACCCTTTCTCTGCCCTGCAGGGACAGGTGGGGTGCGGCCCAAGATATCTAAAAGGGACAGGGCCAATGATTTAACCCATATAAATGTATATACACACTGGCCTATCATATGGTAGGGCTTCAAAGAATATTTTGTTTGAAAAGCACACTATAGCACCTTAATATGTGCTCATTCCTCTCCTCCCCCCATAGCAGTTCTGACACCACTAATAGCCCAGATACTAACTATACCCAGTACCTCATGGATGCCAGGTGCCTCATGGCCACATCCAGGGCTTGCACAGACTCCAGGGGAACAGGGATCTGGCCACTGACCAGGGCCTCATGCAGCATGCGCCAGCTCACAATGGCTAGCCACTTGATGGAGACCTTGAATATTCGATCCTTCCCTTCCCCAGGGATTGTCACCTCAAAGTCAACCTTCAGTAAAGAGAAAGGGGTGAAGGATTACCAATGCTTTTCCACAGTCCAACATTCTCTGCCCTGCCCCAACTGTCTCCCACCCCATGGATTTGCTAAGAATCTGCCCCTTAAGCTAATAGGGGCTCACAATGAAGACTTCAGAATAAATGCAGCCCCTGAGTCTCCAGCCACCTTGGCTCAGTCTCCTTGGCTCAATGCTACTGTCTCTCTCAACCATACCTAGCAGAAAGTCCTTAAGGTCTAAGTCTATTTTAAGTCTACTCTCAATCTGCCTAGAATAGGGATAGACATACAGTAGGCTAAATAAACATCAGCACCTACCCATCCCTCACCCTAAAACAGACATTCTCAGCACAAAAGATGAAAGGGATCTCTAGACTGCCAGACTCGAAACAGGTTTACAGGAGCTCAGTCCCATCCCAGACCCCTTGACACAGGTCTAGCCTGACTCCCCATCTTACCCGTTCATTGCCAATGGGCAGTGCTGTGACAGTGTAAATGTTCTTCTTTCCATCATACACGGGCTTACGATCACCAAAGATCTGAGGCTTGAAATGCTGGACCATGTATTCCACCACTTCCCTGTGGGGGATAACAACAGCCTGTGGAAGCTGAGAGACTACCACACTTCAAGCTTTTGGAAATAATTTGAAGTCTAGGCAATGTCCATCTACTACATTCTCTCCTAGCAGCTACTCTTTTCTAAAAAAATTCTTACCCAAGGATAGTTTTTATTGATTTTTAGAGAGGAAGAGAGAGAGAGAGACATCAATCAGCCACCTACCATATGCCCTCCGATCAGGGATCAAACCCACAACCTAGGTATGTGCCCAAACCAGGAATCAAACCCTGAACCATTTGGTGCTCAAGATGACGCTCCAACCAACTGAGCCACCTGGCCAGGGCCTAGCAGCTACTCTTTTTTTTTTTAATTTATTTTTTTATTTTATTTTTTTTATCCTCACCTGAGGACATTTTTTCATTTTTTGTTCAGATAGAGTGGGAGGGAGAGAGAGGAAGAGAGAGAGAGAGAAACATCGACGTGAAAGGGACACATCGAGTGGCTGCCTCCCGCACAACCAACCAGGGCCGGGGACAAACCGCAACCGAGGTACATGCCCTTAGCGGGAACCGAACCCGGATCTCTTTGGACCACAGGCCGACGCTCTAACCGCTGAGCCAAATCGGCCAGGGCTCTTTTTTTTTTTTTTTTTTTTTTAATTTAAATATGTTTTTATTTATTTACTCTTAACTTTTCTTTGTTTTTGTTTTTGTTTTTTTAAATATGTTTTTATTGATTTTTTAGAGAGAGAGATAGAAACATCAATGTGAGAGAGAACATCGATCAGCTGCTTCCTGCACGCCCCCCTACTGGGATCGAGCCCACAACCCGGACATGTGCTCTGACCAGGAACTGAACCAGGACCTCTCAGTCCATGGGACGACGCTCAGTCCACTGACTCACACTGGCTGGACCAGCAGCAACTCTTAATCTCATCTACTCTGTCACTGTGCTGCTCAAAATTTCAACATTCATATGAATCACCTGGAGATCTTATTAAAATGCAGATTCTACCTCAGTAGGTCTAGAGCAAAGCCTGAAATTCTACATTTCTAATATGCTCCCAGGTGACACTTCTGGTCCTCACATCACCAAGACTCTAAAGGACCTGAAAGACTGAGTGAGTGCCTTCTGAGCAGAGAGGGAGGCTGAGGGGAGAAAGGCTTCATCTTAAGGTCTATCCAGAATCAGGAACAGAAATGAGGCTCCTCTAATTCCCAAGTTGATAAGCAAAAAATATAGATGGGGAAGAGATTTAAATTGGAATAGGAATAAACTGTGGAAGAAGAACCTCATCTCTTCCATCTCTCTAAAGCCCTTAGGTCCCGTCACCCTATTTTCTCTCCACTGTCATCTCTATCTGGATTTCACTTCCTGTCCTCTGCCACTTAGATACCAGAGTATCCATCTATCTTTCAAAATCCCAGCCCATCCAACTATCTGATATCTTCAATTTCTAAACCAATGCTTTTGAATGCTACTGGATAAAAAGACTCAAAATATATATTGGAAGCAACTGTAAACACATGGTTCCAATCCCAATTAGGCGGCTTTGGTGCTACCCAACAATCTTTTTCATGTCCTTGATCACTTCCATCCCTCACAGACTATGTCAAAACTTCATTACTACCGCGGGATAGGGAGGAGGGTGTCGGGGGGGGGAAAAAGAGAAACATCTGTAACAAAAATAAATTAATTAATAATAATAATAATAAAAACTTCTCTATTACCTTCTAACACCAAAACTTATTTCTATCTACTATCAAAAAGCAACTCTATAACTCTGAACAGAGTAAACCATAGTAAGGAAAACTCCCCTCAAGTTCCTTGACATACAATCATATTTATATATGTAGTCTCTTCTCCATTTCCTTTCCTCATACTCGAAATATCCTTCCATATATGATTTCTTTCTTTTAATCCTCATCCAAGGATATTTTTCTATTTATCTTCAGATAGAGTGGGAGATAATAGAGTGGGAGAGAGAGGGACAGAGAGAGACACCGATGTGAGAGAGAGACATTGATTGGTTGCCTCCTGCAGGACCCCTACCAGGGCTGGGGACCAAACCACAACCGAGGTATGTACCTTTGACCAGAATCGAACCCAGGACTCTTTGGTCCATGGGCCGACACTCTAACCACTGAGCAAAACCGGCCACGGCCCATATATGATTTTTAAACAACTGAAAAAATATGTTCATCTTCACTCATTAGAGAAACATAATTTAAAAACAGACCATAATACAAAAACCAGACACACAGACCAATAGAACAGAATTGAGAGCCCAGAAATAAACCCACACATACATGAACAACTAATTTACAACAAAGGCGCCGAGAATACACAATGGAGAGTCTCTTCAATAAATGATGTTGAGAAAACTGGACAGCCATATGCAAAAGAATGAAATTAGACAACTACTTACATTGTACACAAAAATTAACTCAAAATGGATCAAGGACTTGAATTTAAGACCTGAAACAATAAAATACATAAAGAAGACAGGCACTAAGCTTCTGGACATCGGTCTTAGTGGTAGTTTTGTGAATCTGACTTCAAAGGCAAGAGAAACAAAAACAAGCCCTAGCCAGTGTAGCTCAATGGTTACTGCACTGGCCCAGGCACCAGAGGGTAACGGGTTCGATTCCCAGTCAAGGGCAAGTACCTGGGTTGTAGGTGTGATCCCTGGTCCCTGTCTGGGAATGTGCAGGACAAAACAAATTGGTATGTCTGTTTCTCTTTCTCTCTTCTCTCTCTCCCCCCACCTCCCTCCCACTTTCTCTAAAAATCAATGGAAAAAAATATCCTCATGTGAGGATTAACAAAAAGAAAAAAAAAGGAGAGGAAAAAAAACAACAATAAACAAATGGAACTACATCAAATTGAAAAGCTTCTGCACAGAAAAAGAAATCATCAATAAAACAAAAAGGCAACCAACTGAATGGGAGTAGATATTTGCAAATGATGTTTCCAATAAGGGGTTAATATCCAAAATATATAAAGAATATGTAGCCCTGGCTGGTTTGGCTCAGCGTTTAGAGCATAGGCCCGCAGACCAGTGAGTAGCAGGTTTGATTCCGGTCAAGGGCATGTACCTTGGTTGTGGTTCGTCCCCGGCCCTGGTCGGGTCGTGCAGGAGGCAACCAGTCAATGTGGCTCTATCGCATCGATGTTTCTCTCTGTCTGTGTGTCTCTCCCCCTCTCTCTCCCTCCCACTCTATCTGATGATAAATAGAAAAAGTATCCTCAGGTGAGGAATTAAAAAAAAAAAAAAAGAATTTATAGAACTCTACAGCAAAAAACAAACAATTGAGTTAAAAAAGAATGAACAGAGGCTCTGAACAGACATTTTTCAAAGGAAGACATACAGATGGCCAACAGGCGCATGAAAAAATGTTCAACATCAATAATTATTAGGGAAATGCAAATCAGAATCATGAGACATCACCTCACACCTATTAGAATGGCTATTATCAAAAAGGAAATAAGTATTGGCAAGATGTAGAAAAAAGGGAAATGTAAATTTGTACAGCCACGACAGTATGGAGGTTCTTCAAAAAATTAAGAACTACATGATCAGCCGGTGTGACTCAGTGGATTTGAGTGTCGTTCCACGGACTAAGAGGTCCTGGTTCGATTCCTAGTCAGGGCACATGCCCGGGTTGTGGGCTCAATCCCGAGTAGGGGACGTGCAAGAGGCAGCCAATCGATGTTTCTAACTCCATCTCTCTCTCCCTTCCTCTCTCTCTAAAAAAATAAATAAAAACATTTTTTAAAAAAATTAAGAACTACCATATGATCCAGCAATTCCTCTTCTGTGTATATATCCAAAGAATATAAAAACATGAATTCAAAAAGATCTATGTACCCTTGTGTTCACTGCAGCATTATTTACAACAGCCAAGATTTTGAAACAGACATTAGTGTCTATCAACGAATGAATGGATAAAGAAGATGTGATGTGATTATATACATATATAGAAAATAGAATACTAGCCCTGGCCGGTTTGGCTCAGCGGTTAGAGCATCGGCCTGCAGTCCAGAGAGACCTGGGTTCGGTTCCCGCTAGGGGCGCGTACCTCGGTTGCAGTTTGTCCCCGGCCCCTGGTTGGCTCGTGCGGGAGGCAGCCACTCGATGTGTCCCTTTCACGTTGATGTTTCTCTCTCTCTCTCTCTCTCTTCCTCTCTCTCCCTCCCACTCTATGTGAACAAAAAATGGAAAGGTGTCCTCGGGTGAGGATAAAAAAAAAAAAAAAAAAAAAAGAATACTACTCAATCATAAAAAAGATGAAAAAAATACAATATACTGAATGGGTGCAGACATGGAGAAGAGGCACTTTTAGTATCTTGCTAATGAGAGTATAAACTGGTATAACTTACCTTAAAAAAGCAAGCACTATCTCATAATTTTTAAATGTACTATGACAGCAAATCCACTCCTAGGAATTTATCCTACACATACACTCATACTTGAATGCAAAATTGTATCTACATTTAATAATATTCAATACAGTTTCATTTTTGTAGCAAAAGTTTAGACTCAACCTAAATGTTCCTCAATAGACTTAATAAGTTATAAACCCTGGGTGGTTTGGCTCAGCGTTAGAGCATCAGCCCAAGGACCGAAGGGTCATGGGTCTGATTCCAGGTCATGGGTTTGATTCCTGGTCAAAGGCACATACCTGGGTTGCAGGTTCAATCCCTGGCCTGGTTGGGGTCGTGTAGGAGGCAACCAACTGATGTCTCTCTCTCTCTCTCACATAAAAAAAAAAATGGTAACAGTAAATGCCTCTGGAGAAAGGGACTAGGGGACTGGAGATGAGGGTAACAGGAGAAATTTTTCACTGCTACTCTTTTTGTAATATTTTAAATTTCTTTACATTATGTGTATATAATTTTCAAATAATAATAAAATAAAATTTAAAAATATATATTATTTCTTTTCTCTAAGGAAAATCCCTTCAACTGGGTATCCTATAAAATCCTCCTGCCTCAGCAAGGACATACCACTCATTCCTACCCTCTCTGTCACGTACCTTTAATCTCTTCTCCACTAGCTCCTTCCCCTCAGTTTATAAACATATCCATGTCTCGTCCTGGTCGGTTTGGCTCAGCGGTTAGAGCCTCAGCCCATGGACCAAAGAGTCACGGATTCAACTCTCATCAAGGGCACATACCTGGGTTGCAGTTCGTCCCTGGCCCTGGTTGGGGTCGTGTGGGAGGCAACCAGCTGATGTGTCTCTCTCACATCAATGTTTCTCTCTCTCCCTCCCTCCCTCCCACTCTATCTGAAGATAAATAGAAAAATGTCCTCAGGTGAGGATTAAAAAAACAAAACAAAACATATCCATGTCTCATTCTTAAAAACTTTTCATTCATTGGTTTCAACAAATATTGAAATGTGCTAGGCTAGGCACTATACCTGACCCCTATAATCCTTTCTAGCCAACATATTCCCTCTCTCTCCACGTTTCACTGCCAAGCTATCTGAGGAAAGCTAGCTGGCCTCACCCTCCCTACCACATTACCTTCCACGTATTCCTTAACTCATTATAGTTAGATTACTATCCCAACTACTCTAATAAAACTGCTCTGACAAAAGGTACCAATTATATTTTCCTTACTTGGAATCTCCTCTGCAAAAGTTTTCTTGAATTTGATGATACCACCCTCTAGTTGTTTGTTTGTTTACCTTTCTGGACCCTCTTTCAAGGTTCTTAGACTCAGAAAAGTACAGACTTCTGTATTTGGTGTCTTAGGTGTGCATCACTTACCGGTTAACTCTGCGAGGACACTTATCCGGCTTAATATCCACCTCGTAGTGGTACACGTCAATCTTAGGGATGTCCACCTCAAAGTAATTGGCCAGAAGCTTGATTGGTTTCCCCACTGTGCCAATGCCAGGCCTGCGAGGTGCCTGGAACACCTGCTGCAGAGGGGGCAGGTATGCGCCCGCAGCTACAAGACAAAGAGGCTGGTGAGGGTAAAGTCTGGCAATCTCCTTATACTTGTATCAGAGAAGGCACAAGGCTCTCCAGAAAAGGAGAAAGAGAATGCAAGGGGAGCCTCTTTCCTGCCTACCCAACCAAACTGAGGGCTTCCACTAGCTCAGACACCCCAGGCTCATTTTTTAAAAAGCTCTCTCCAATCAGAAAATTACCCATCTATCTTAAATTCATCAAGTGAATATGTATTAAGTTCCTACTGCATGTTAAGTAGAGGGGCTAAATCTGGCTCCCAGCAACAAAACCCTTTCTTCTACTAAATTAAGACACATGCCTCCACCAGGTATCTAACAGACCAAGAATGCCCTGTTCTCTGTCCGCCAGATGCTCACTTCATCCATCACCACCCTGAACACAAAACAGGTAGCATCATCCTAATGCTCCTCTGCAGGCAGCAGAAACAGGAAAATCCAAAAAAGTCCAGGTTGGGGGTTGGGGCAGTGTTTGTTTGAGAAAGGATTAAGGAAATTGAATGGCTGAGGCTGGAGAAAGAAGAGGAGAAAAGGCTAAAAGAATAGAGTTTGAAAGAAAGTAAGGAAAAGAGAGAGGCTGAAGTACAGAGTTGGCCAAGAAACCAGATTGGAGGTCATAGCAGAAAGAGGCTTGAGTTGGGAGCCAGGGAAGGATGGAAGGCTGGAGTTAGGCGCTTGGGCAAGACAGGTTAGAGTTGGAAGCTTGGGCAAGAAGCAAGGCTGCAACTGGGGAAACAATGAAGAAAACGTTCAAAAGAAGAAAAATCTAGGGAATAAGGACAGGCTGAATATAGGACTGAAGCAAGAGGAGGCTAGAGTAGAGGATTTGGGAAGGTGAGGCAACCATTAGAATGCTGAAGAAGGGAGAGATACTGGCTCTGGGAAAGAGAATACAAGATTGTCTCCACAGCCCACAGCTCCTTCCACACAGCCAGACAGTAGCAGAAGGGATTAATTTCAAGACAGATAGGGCCCTGGGGAAAAGGCTAGAGCAAGGCCAGCTCCCACTACTTTCTCCTCTCTGGCCAAGAGCCAGACTGCTACCCCTAGTTTTATTTTCTAGCTTGAGGGGAAAGGGAAGGAAAAGAGAAACAGCCTAAGAGAAGCCTTTGTCCAGAGCTACTGTTGTCCTGGCCAGTAGAGGACCAGCTCAGGTGGGAGGCAAGATGAATAAGCCAGTCCAGAACCTCCCATCACCAGAGCTCTGCTTTCAGTCTGCCAGGCTGGGGGGGGGGGGGGATGGGGCATATCCTCAACTGGGGGGGTCAGGAAAAGGTCAGAACCATTCACAGGGAGGGGCATACTTCCCAAAGCTAAACTGCTGTCTCCTTCTAACCACCTGTCAAGCCCAGCCCCACAATGCAGACTGGAAAACACAGGCCTAGCCTGAGGGGAAAAGATCTTCAGGACTCAGCTACATAGGGAAGTGAATGCTTAACTACTAGCACCTGGCCACCTACCCAAAAAACAGGCGAACAGAAATTGCACACAAGGTATAGACAGACACACATAGATAACATGACACATTCCTGTCACACACATTCAAACACTCACTTAGACCTAGACAAAACCTTTATACACATACCGCTCACTACCCTAGATTGTAAATTCTTCATAGGCAGGGACTAATCTGCCTTGGTCACTGCTGAATCTCCTGTGTGAATGCCTGGCACACAGGAGATGTTCAATACACAGATATTGAATGAACAAACAGATCCGCAGATACACCACAAAGAACACACACAGCACACAAACACCTGCAAACTGCTCAGAAACCATTATAAACCCTGCACAGGACAAACATGTACCCTGGTAAATGGAGCTGGTAAAAGACACCCTTCCCCTCCCCAAGTTCTTACTTTCCATTCACCTCCTTAGCCTCCCCAGGCTGAATAATCGTTTGGAACGCTGGAGAAAGACATCCTCTAGAGCTGGGTGCTGGGTAGAACTGATGGGGGATGGGACAGACATTCTAGTCTCAAAGCTTTCTCTGCCCCAGAAATAGGACTACAGACCAGACAGCCTTAGGCACCAGGAACCCTCCATTCTAAGGAGGCTTTGGGAAAACAGGAAAGCCCCCATGCTCTTCCTCATCCACAAACTAGGGAAGGCAGGAGGAAGGAGTAAGCTCTCTCCTATCCTATCCTCCAGCAAGCCTCACAGCTGTAGAAAGTCCACCCACCCTCCCCCTTACCTCACCCTGCCCCCAGTTTTTAGTCTGAGAAAGGGAGACACTTCCCTTCAGACCCAGACAGGGACAGACGGCCACTTTGTGATGCAGATGAGGGCCCCAGCAGAGAGGACAAAGCTTGGGCCTTGGGGGAAAGGGGCGGGGCTCTTCCTTGCAGACAAAAGCAAGGAGGGAGGGGCTGTGAAAAGGACACTCCCCCTCCCCCATCCCCAACCAGCCCAGAGAAGGAAAAGTAACAGAGCTGAAAGGCCTGGCTCGGGGATTCTTTCCCTGCAGCTCTGAGGCCCACAACCTCCCAAGGAACCAGACTGCCTATTCAAAAGACAAACTCAAGGCTAGGTTAGCTGTCAGGAAGCAAAGACTAAGAGGCCAATCTCTTCAAAAAGAATTTGTCCACACATGAGTATATACAAAGTATTAAATATCCAAATAGGTGCTTAACAATTTATGTCACAATGGAATGTGATTCAATTTAATTAATAAACATGTACTTTGTGTCAGGGCCTAAACACTTGGTGGTTCCACAGATAAAGCAGACACCACCTGCACCCTCAGGGAGCTCCCAGTCCAGTATATGCACAGAAGGCACACTTGTACATAAGCCCAGTGAAGCCAGCAACAATACTTCAGTTTTGTGTATTGTGTCTTCCAACTTCCGAGAGAGTAGTCTGGGCCTAGCAAGTGGGCAGTTATGAGGTACCTCCATTCACAGCCTCCAGAATGAATTTCAATTATACCCTCTGATGAGGCAAGGCCTGTCCCACTAGGCTACAACCAACTCCAGATACCAGGCTCTAGTCCCTTCCCTAGAAGCTTATTTCTTGTAACAAACAAGTCAGTTTTTTCATCACTCCAGCCTCCATTAGGATTTCATCAGAATAAAACCATTAGCAGTCTGGCATGGTGTCAGCTCCTGGCAATCTATCTGAACCTCTGTGACCTACTCCTAGTCTAGTCCACAGGTTGTTGCAAATAGTCTCCAGCCTAGAAATCCAAGAGTTTCTGGAATGGAGAGAAAGGCCTGACAGAAGGAGGAAGTCGTTTTCTGAAGTCAGTTGCTCCCTGCACGCTACCTTAAGATCTATACAGAATTTACAAGGTTGTTTTTGCTTGGGAGAAAGTACTTATAGATCACTGAATGAATGACTTGAATGAGTTGGAAGGAGTTATTCCCTTGAGATTAGATCTGATAAAAAAAAAAAAAAAGAAAAAAGAAAAAGATTCTTCCACCAGAAATAAAATTCACGTTCCAAATGGAAATCCCACTCCCACTCCCACTCCCAGATCAAATGGAAGAAAGTGGTGAGATATGACCTAAAGGATTCCCATGTCCAGACTGCTCCTCCCATCAAAGTACCTAGGACACAGGAGGTGCCACCATCCCACAACCCTTCCTGGAGACCCCATCTTGTTGAGGAAGCCTAGTCCCAGTTTCTCCCATTCTTATTTCCTTCACTCTTGACTGCTCATGAACAAGGAGAAATTAAGGCTATCACCTGGGACTCACCAGGGTATAAACCCCCTCCACTCCCAAACAACTTATTCGTGTCAAAAGGCTAGCTTGGCAACCTTGAGTCTAATGACATGGCCCTGACAGTTTCTGGGGATTAGAAGGAAAAAGGAAAGATACTCAGTGGCAGAATGAAGCCATAAAAATATTAAGGTATAGAAAGAAATTAAGCTGTCACCTTGGGGGACATTTCAATGCAAAGGTCATTACCCTTTGACTAAAAATCCCATCTCTACTCAGTGTTGGACTAGAAATGTGCAAAGCAGGCAGACAAACTCTTCCAGGTAAACCTGGTCCTGGCCTTGGTCCCTCAGTAACCAATACCTTTTCTAAGGCCTATCTTTAGGGAGGACCCGCCCCAAGAACATTGCATTGGTCCCAGTTTTTCCTCATCCCAGAATAAGGCAGTTTCCCTCAACCCACTCTTGTCAAATTGTGACCGAGGGTATTCTGGACCAAATGTAAGCACCCCAAGATGAGGAAGGGGACCATTTCCATTTGCGTCCAGCCAGCATAACCTTAGAAGGCACCTCATCAGCGCGCTTTTTCAAGCCAAACCGCGCGGGATGGAGAGTCGGGGGTAATTTGGACAGCCACGCCCCCACCACATAGGGCAGCCCCTTCCAGCAGCCACCTCCGCGCATGCTCGGGAGCCACTGCTCCGGCTCCCGGGACTCACGGGGGGGAATCCTGGAACTGGATCCCCACCCACCGCCCCCTGACCCTCGCCCCCGCGTCAGGCTCGGCTGGGCGGAGCTCACAGTCCAGCTCTGGCGCCTTCTCTCAAGAGACACTAGCCCAGCCCAGACTGGCTGAGCCCCCGCCCCCGGCATGCTGCAGCTAGGGCCCATCTGTGTCGACCCCCTCCTCTCCAGGACACCTGGAGCCCGCCCCCTGCCACCTGCCGGGGCTCTCCTTAGGCCTCCCGGTACCTCTGAGAGTCCTTACGTGTGTTCAGGCCCTTCTCCCAGATTACTTCCCATCTCCAGGAGTACACAGAGCCTCCTTTGATAAACGGCCCCATCTCAGAGATCCCTTCACAAGGTTTCCCCCGGAACTGCACACAGCCCCCTTCAAACTGGGCCCTCCATCCCATAAGAGCCCCTCTCCTCACTCAGGAAACCTTCCCTCACTCGGAAATCCTGCTCTTCACGAAGGAGTCCCCTGGTCCTTTGGAGCACGCACCGTCCACCCCTCCCGGGGGCCCTTACCTGCTCCCGAGGGTCCCGCTTCCATCCCATATACCCGTGCGGAGGTCAGGCGGCCCGGAGACTGTGGAGTCCAGCGTGAGGGGCCTAGGTACCCCGCACTCTAGCTGCTAGGGCTCCCGGGCCGGGCTCGGCTCCCCCCCCAAGCCCGGCCGCTCGCGCCGCCACCCCCGCAGCCTCCGTTGCCGCCGCCGCCGCGGAGCCTGCAGCAGCTCCCCCTGCGAGCGCCGGCCAGCTGCCAGTGCGCAGGCGCGACCGCCAGGCCCAGGGGGCGGACGGGAACGAGTCAAGCGGGGCGCTCGGAAGGCAACAAAGGCCAACGGAGAGGGGCGGGGGCACCGGGGACCCGAGGCAGCGGCCCCTGGCGGTCACCCGTCACCATGCAGCCCGGCGGGAGGGCTTCGGTAGAGGCGCAGCGGAACCGCGCAGTGGCGTAAGTGGGGCGGGGCGGGGCGGACACCCCCCGCAGCAGCCTCAGGCCCTGTGTCTTTTCCCCAAACAGGTCCCTCCAATCCTGCACGTAGCCTCCACTCTTCGCACAGAGCCACGCGCACATTACAGGAACCCCACCTCATTCCCAGGTCCCCCTCAACACTCCGAGCACCCCATGACCCAGGGGCCCTGCCTCCCACCTTTCCTCTCAATCTCTCTCATCCTTCACGCTTTAGCTGCAAAGCAACTACCTCTGCGAGGCCTTTCTCCATCCCTAGTCACTGAACTCACTGACGCCACCCTCTTTTCCAGGCCGAGTGCTGGGAGCTGAGACCACAGATATGAAAGAGACCCTGCCTACTCTGGAAGATGTCACAGTCTCAACTTAAGTGAGGCTACAGACCTCTATGTATGGGACCTGGGAAGCACCTGTCTCCACTTTCTCGTCTACTGCTCACGCCTGAACTCAGCCAATCTGCTTCTGTCCTCACCATGTCACTGAAGACTTTTTGTGTCGAAATTCAAAGGATAATTTTCAATTCTTATTTCTCTGCAACATCTGACACCATGCCTCTCCTTCCTTTTTTAGCCTTCTCTGTGGCTTCAGCATTTTCTGAGATCTCTATTGTTTAAGTCCTTGTCAGTCTTCTTCAAGGGCCCCCTTTTGCTTTTGCCTGGTTAACAGTGTTCACCATGGTTTCAAACCCAACTCTCTTCTGATTCCATTCTCCACTTTCCCCTTGAAGGTTTCATCCATTCTTATGGCTCAACTATCTTTCAAAATCTGTTTCCAGACAAGTCTCAGACTCATATTTCCAAGTGTCTGCTGGACAGCTCCACCTGGATATTCTACCAGCACTTCAAAGTTAAAGAGTCCAAAATCAAACTCTTTTATCTTTACCCCACAAACGTATTTGTCCGATGCCTCCTGTCTCTGCGAATGGCATCTTCATCCCAGAAATGAAATTTCCCTCTCTCCCTTGCTTCTTCCCCCCATTCAGCTGTTCACCAAGTCCTGACATGTTTACTTCCTTAACTACTCTCACATGATCCGCCTGCCATTCTGATGGCTCCTTGTGGTAGTGCAGACCCTTATATCTTGCCCAAAGTATGCCACTTCCTTGCTAATCTTACACTTTCTGAGAAGATTCCTCCCATTTGGTCTGCTGCAGTAGATAGGTAGTAAGAGACCCAGCTCGAAGATCACTTTCCCTTATATTAATTCATATGTATTTTTTAATGCCTGCTTTATACTACATACTATGTAGAAGGTTAGGAACTTAAGAGACAGACCATACCCAGTCCCTACCCATAGAGAGATTAATTTATGACCCACATCACAGTCTGCCTTGCTTCTCTCTAGCAGAGTTTCTCAAACAGCAGGCATCAGAATAACCTGGAGAGCTTGTTAAAACACTGGCTGCTGAGTCCCACCCCCAGAGTTTGTGATTCAGTAGGTCTTGGGTAGGACTCAAGAATGTGCATTTCTAATAAGTTTCCAAATGAGGTTGATGCTGCTGATCTGGGGACTGCACTTTGAGAACTACTGCTCTACAATGTAAAGTTAAGAACAAAGACTATTTTTTGTTTCAGTCCTGGTGCTGCCATTTACTAGCTGTGTAATACTAGGCAAATTACTTCTGTCTTGATTTCCTCCTCCCCCATTTTAGGGGGTAAAAAATAGTACCCACCTCATTGGGCTATTGTTAGAATAATACCTACAAGAATGCAGGCAAACTGTTGGTTGCTATCATAATTATCTGCCTCTTGCACTATATTCTAAGTTCTTTAAGAACAGGGACCAGCCCTGGCCGGTTTGGCTCAGCAGTTGGAGCCATCGGCCTGCGGACCAGAGAATCCCGGGTTCGGATCCCGCTAGGGGCATGTACCACAAATAAAATAAAAAGAACAGGGACCATATCAAATGCATTTCTGTCCCCCTCTAGTGCTTGGTACAAAGCTGTGCCTAGAATGATCAGTAAATCTGGTTAATCTGAATCAAACACATGGCATCAAAATATCTTCAGAAATAGCAAGAAGTGCCCTGGCCGGTTTGACTCAGTGGTTAGAGCATCGGCCCGCAGAGTCCTGGGTTCAATTCCCAGTCAAGGGCATGTACCTGGGTTGTGGGTTTGACCCCTGGCCCCAGTCAGGATCATGCGGGAGACAACCAATCAATGTTTCTCTCATTCTCTCTCTCCCTCCCTCCCTTCCACTCTATCTAAAAATCAATGGAAAAATATCCTCAGGTGAGGATTAACAACAACAACAAAATAGCAAGACCTTTTTACCTTGGTATAACTAAACTGGAAGCTCAGCATTCCATAAGAAGAGTTTAAATCTCCAATTCTAAATACCAAGCCTCACACTTAACTTTGTGGAAAGGCAATGGTCACTATTCTGATCCATCTCCAAGGGGGCTAGCAGAGTCAAGCCTGGCCCTGGCCTCTCAGTGTCTTTTTGCAGAGTGTCTCCATCATCAGGGATTTCACTCTTGGCTAGGCAAGGTGGTAGAGTATAAGGGAAGTCCAGATAGCATTTTGCTTTTTTATGCCGAAAAATTCTTCCAGTAACTCTTGATGTACCTTCCCAGAAAGCTATTTGCCCCTTGTTTCCAGGTCAATCTTTGCATCTCAGTCCATAGCTAACTCACATCCAACAGCCTCTGTTGTGTGGGCCAGAGCCCAACCTTTCCACTTTTACACCTTCTCTACATCCAGAGCTTCCTGGCCCCAAAACAAGAGTGGTCTGAAAAGAAAACACTGCAACAGAGCTCTCTGTTTCAGCCATGTGAGGATACAGGGAAAAGGCTGCACACCAGGAAGAGTGCCCTCAAGCTCACCGAGTACTGGGCCATGCTGGCATCTTGATCTCGCACTCTGTCCTCCCGAACTGTTAAAAATAAATACCTATTGTTTAAACCAAAAAAAAGAAAGAAAAGAAAATACTGCATCTCCATCTATATTTTCCTTTTCTTAATATTTAAATAACGGCCTGGGAACAATACAATCAACGTAATATAAAAGACATAAAACAAATTATATGTGAAACTATCAGGAAATGAATCACCAACAACTTTTGCATGTACCACCCCTTTTTATCTATAATAAAATGTATTTCTTATATTTCAGAAGATAATTTTAATAAAAATCAGAAATCATGAATAATGGAATTAATAAATGTCAGCTGGTACTTTGAAAAGACTTATGAAATTGGTAGACTTTTTTTTTTTTAATCCTCACCTGAGGACATTTTTGCATTTATCATCAGATAGAGCAGGAGGGAGAGTGGGAAGAAGAGAGAGAGAGAAACATCGATGTGAGAGAGACACATCCAGTGGTTGCCACCCACACGACCCCAACCAGGGCCGGGGACAAACTGCAACCGAGGTACGTGCCCTTAGCGGGAACTGAATGCGGGACTCTCTGGTCCATAGGGTGACAATCTGACCGCTGAGCCAAACCGGCCAGGGTGAAATTGGTAGACTTTTAAAAATTACTTTTTTAACAATTGAGGTGTAGCCCAGGCCAGTGTGGCTCAGTTGGTTGGGCATCGTCCTGCGCACCAAAGGTTGCTGGTTCAATTCCTGATTAGGGCACATGCTTGGGTTTCAGGCTCGATCCCTAGTAGGGGGCTCTCACATCAATGTTTCTCTCTCTTTCTTCCTCTCTGTCTAAAAATCAATAAAAATATTTTAAAAAATAAATTGATGTATAATTGACACAAAAACTGCACATATATAAAGTGTACAATATAATCAATTCTAACATATATATATCAACCTGTAAAACATCACCACAAGACAGTGAACATATCTATCACTTCCAAATTTTAAAACTTATAATAATAAATGGATAAGGGAATTTTTATATACTTAAAATGAATTTGAAACTCTGCATAAAATTTTAAATTACATATATTTTTTCTTTAAAAAATGCAAAACAGCCCTGGCTGGTTTGGCTCAGTGGTTGGAGTGTTGGCCTGTGGACCAGAGAGTCCCGGGTTCAGTTCCCGCTAAGGGCATGTGCCTCGGTTGTGGTTTGTCCCCAGCCCTGGCTGGGGTCGTGTGGGTGGCAACCACTCGATGTGTCTCTCTCACATCGATGTTTCTCTCTCTCTCTCTCTTCCCCCCTCTCTCCCTCCAGCTCTATCTGAAGATAAATGCAAAAATGTCCTCGGGTGAGGATAAAAAATAATAATAAAATAAAATAAAAAATGCAAAACAAAGATTAAGCAATAATTAAGGAGGACACTGAGAGAGTTATAAAAAAAATGACCAAAGTAGCCCTGGCTGGTTTGGCTCAGTGGTTAGAGCATTGGCCCAAGCACCAAAGAGTCGTAGGTTCAATTCCGGTCAAGGGTACGTACCTTGGTTAAGGTTCGTTCCCCAGCCCTGGTCAGGGTCGTGCAAGAGGCAAGCAATAGATGTGTCTCTCTCAGATCAATGTTTCTCTTTCTCTCTCTCTCTCAAAAAAATAAAATCAATGGATAGAATATGGGGAAAAGGGGAATTTTTAAAATTTGTTCATAATAGCAGATTAAGAGCCTCATCTCTTATTAGATGATGGTATTACAAAATGAGATCTCAGAAATATTGATGAAAAAAATCACAAGTCCAATACTAGCATATAGAAGTCTATAACATATTAATTAAAATTATTATAATAATAATAGCTAACATTATTGCCCTGGCTCTGAAGTAGCTCAGTTAGTTGAGTATCATCCTGTGTACCAAAAGGTTGCTGGTTTGATTTCTGGTCAGGGCACATGTCCAGGTTGTGGGTGAGGTCCCTGGTTGGGGTGCTTACAGGAGGCAACTGATTGATATTTCTCTCCCTCTCCCTTCCTCTCTCTCTAAAATCAATAAAAACATATATCTTTTTTTAAATAGCTAACATTAGCCTGGCCAGTGTGGCTCAGTGGATTGAGCATTGTCCCATGGACTGAGAGGTCCCAATTCATTCCCAGTCAGGGCACAAACCTGGGTTGCGGGCTCAATCCCCAGAAGGGGGTGTGCAGGAGGCAGCCAATGTATGTTTCTCTCTCACATCAATGTTTCTCTCTCTCTCTCACTTCCTCTCTCTCTAAAAAAAAATCAATAAAAACATATTTTTCAAAAGCTAACATTATTAAGTGTTTACTTAATATTAAGTGCCAGGCACTGTTCCAAAACTTTACATATGTTAACTCAAATAATCTTCACAAAAATCCTGGAGCATCATAGAATAGGTAGGTGGGCTTCAGTTGAGAAGTAATAGGTAAATAACCAGAACAGGCAGGTACTGTTATTTAAAAAAATCTGTAGCAGTCATTGATGGTACCAGTAATAAATTATAAACTACAATAATAAAAATAGCCGATTCAAAATACTTACTAATAAACTTTATGAGATATTTGTGATCTATGAGAAAATATATAACATCAATAAGACATTAATAAGACATTAAAAAAACCTGAGTTAAGTAAAGAGAGAGGCCAAGTTCCTAGACAGAAAAGCCAAATAATGTAATAATGTCTATTGGACCCTTGCTATTCCAGCCCCAAGTTCTGAGGACTAACATCAGCTATTCCCACCCATCCTATGTCTTATGCTCAAGAAATACAATACCCCTATCAGTGCTATCCAATAGAAATATCATGTAGGATACATAAGTAATTTTAGATTTTCTAATAGCCACATTATAAAAAGTAAAAAGAAGCCCTGGCCGGTTTGGCTCAGCAGTTAGAGCATCGGCCTGCGGTCCAGAGAGACCCGGGTTCAGTTCCCGCTAGGGGCACGTACCTTAGTTGCAGTTTGTCCCCGGCCCTGGTTGGTCGTGCAGGAGGCACCCACTCGATGTGTCCCTTTCACATCGATGTTTCTCTCTCTCTCTCTCTCTCTCTCTTCCTCTCTCTCCCTCCCACTCTATCTGAACAAAAAATGGAAAAATGTCCTCGGGTGAGGATAAAAAAAAAAAAGTAAAAAGGAAACAGAAAATTAATTTTTATAATATATTTTACCTAATCAAAAAATATTATCATTTTAATATGTCCTCAATATAAAAAGTATCACTATTTTACCTTCTTTGTATATAGTCTTTGAAATCTGATGTGTATTTTATTTTACACTCACTGTACATCTCAATTCAGACTAGCCACATTTCAAGTGGCTACTGTACTGGACAGCACAGATGCTGATTTAAATGTAGTTTGGAGTATAATAACAGAAGCAAGCATGGGTGCCATGGGAATTTAAAGGAGGTATGTCTAACCCAGGCTGGAGTAATCAGGGTAAGTTTCCTAAAAGAGATATCTATTTAACCAGGCCTGGGAGGATGAGCAGGAATTAGCCAGGCAAAGGATGAGAGAAAGGCATACTAAGCAGCGTTAGCAGAGAGAACGAAGGTGAAAAACAGCACATATGCCAGGAACTATCAGTAGTGATATTTTAGCACAAAAAAGGAAGCAAGAAACAGTGAGAAGACGCTAGGAAAATACACCATGCCCAAATCTGCCCACTCTCTCCCCAGCCCAAACCAGGGAAGGGTCAGCAGGGGGAGGGACAGGAGGAGCTGTCCCTGGTTCTGACACCCAAGGCAGATTCACAGTGTAGTTCCACCCAGGCTGGAACTGAACTGACCCAGGTCAAGCATATTTCCCGGGTATTCTGCAGCACACGTAGAGGGCCTAAGACCCTAAACCTGGCCTGGCAGAACAGGAGAGGGCTTTGTACAGGCTGCTCCTGAGTGGGTTAGAGAATCTTAGAAACATCCAAGTCTAAGAACAGAATTCTAGGATATTGAAGTTTAGGGTTAGATATGTCCAGGAAAGGCATCCTCTTTGTAATAAAAATAGAGCCCTGGTCGGTTTGGCTCAGCCGTTAGCCCAAGGACCAAAGAGTCGCGGGTTTGATTCTGGTCAAGAGCATGTACCCCGGTTGAGGTTCGTCCCTGGCCCCAGTTGGGGTTGTTCAGGAGACAACCAATCGGTGTGTCTCTCTCACTTCGATGTTTCTCTTTCTCTCCCTCTTCTCCCTCCCTCCCACTCTATCTGAAGATAAATAGAAAAATATCCTCGAGTGAGGATTTAAAAAAAATTCAGTTTTGAAATAAAAGTAGATGTAGACCTACTGTACCAAGTGAACCCCAAAGATGGTAGTTAACCTATGGGGTCCTACCTTGACCCCTTGGAGAATGTAAACTAACAACTCAACTTTCAACCCAGAATTAACTCCTATTATGTTCCCCCACCTCCATTAATCCATAATGGGGCTAAATGAAAAAATATTTACAATAAATATGACCTCAGTATATCAATGGGCCAAGGAAAAAAAGTCTTCACAAGTACGACTATATAATTATCACTTATTCCTGAGTAAGTCGATACAGAATTCTAGTTTTATATCCATTAATTTTTTAAAATATGTTTTTATTGATTTTTTAGAGTGAGAGAAAGGGAGAGAGAGATAGAAACATCGTTGTGAGAGAGCTACATGAATAGGCCACTTCCTGCACACCCCCCACTGGGGATCTAGCCCATAACCTGGGCATACACCCTGACTGGGAATTGAACTGTAACTTATCAGTCCATCCACTGAGCCACACCAGTCGGGCTATATCTACTAATCTTTACAAATTGTGTTACATACTCAATGATCAAGATATTGTGATGAAACTGTACATTGGCATTTTATACCAGTATGATCCTTTGGAAAGCAATTTGGCAATATTTATAAACAGCCATAATGATGTGTTTCTGCTCTTTTTTTTTTTTAATCCTCACCTGAGAATATTATTTCATTTATCCTCAGATAGAGTGGGAGGGAGGGAGAGAGAGGGAGAGACAGAGAAACATCGATGTGAGAGGGACACATCGACCGGTTGCCTCCTGCATGACCCCAACCAGGTCCAGGGACAAACTACAACTGAAGTACGTGCCCCTGACCTCTGGCTGATGCTCTAACTGCTGAGCCAAACCGGCCAGGGCTGTTTCTGCTCTTTGACTTGTAATTTCACCTAGTTACATACTGAAACACTTGTAATCAGAAGAACCTGGGTCAAATCTCAGCTCTACATATGGACATGTAACTTTGATTAAGCCATAGACTCATTATGAATTGTAATTTCCTCATCTGTAAAAATCTCAGAGTTGTGAAAAGATTAAATTAATTAATGAATGACAAAGGCCAAGCACAGCAATTAGCACTTATAGGTGGTAAATACATGATAATTCCCATGGTCCTCTGATATGCTCCTGGGACAGGTCCTTGTTTTCTTTCTATATCATCTCAATCATTCTCATTGCTTTCCTTTCCTTTAATAGTAAATAAAAATAGAAAATGAAGAGGAGAACAAATCAGTCATACCCTTTAATGGGAAGACTTACATCCCTATCTCTTCCTAAGTTGAGCTCCAAGAGCCACCCCCTAATAGGTTTTGGGCTTGAGCTAGTAGGAGGTTGGTGGTACCATACACTGAGATTGAAAACACTGAAGGAGGAGCAGGTTTGGTGAGAAAGCTAATGACTGTGGCTTTTGACATATTGGGCTTGGGGAGCCTGCAAAATATCCTAGTGCAGTTGTCTCATATATGTTGAATGTATGATGTGGAACCCAGAAAAGACGTTTCACTTAAAGCTCCATATTTAAGAGTTAAAAACATACAGATAGTAACTGAAGCCATGGGCATGAATGAGAACTCTCAGAGAGGGTGTGCTGTATGAAGAAACAATAGAGCAAAGACAAAACCCTAAAAAACACCACTCAATTCATGCCGTCATATCGAAATGGTAATAAAATCCTGTGGATTCTAACTCCTAATATATTTTGATAGTCTTTACTTTTCTATATCCCTACTGCTATTACCCAAGTCCAGGTTACCACTAACTCTTGCCTGGATAAGTGCAACAGCTTCCTAACTCCCCACCTCCGGTCTTGCACCCACAGGTCCATTCTCTAATTGCATCATTAGGGTGATCTTTCCAAACACAAACATATATTCATTCATTCAACAAATATTTACTAAATGCCTACCAATTAGTGAACAAACCAGACATGTATGTTCCCTGCCCTCATGAGGATTACAGTGACAGATAATAAACAAGTAAAAAACAAAACAAAACCCAAAATATATTTCAAGATCAGTGCTTTGAAGAAAAAAAAAAAAGAAAGGGTTGCTGTAAGACAGAATAAGAGAATAATTGGAGATAGTGACTATATCAGTGGTGAAGAAAGATGAAGGTAAAGTCTGGGCAGATGAGTGTGGTAAGCAGTCTTCAGTACAAGGGCCATTTCATCACTGGGAAGGGACAGCCCTCACCCGCAATGATGGTGGTTAGCAAGATGAACAAAGAGGTGCAGATGAGAGCAGCAATTAACCAAAAGTTAATAGAAACTGCACGAAGAGAGTGCTTCAAAGAGTTGCTAAGAGCTAAATTAATTGAATGTGGCTGAAAGGATCAACTGAAGGCACACTGTAATTAAAAAGAAAGAACTAGAACACATTACTGTTGATGACTTGGTGGCTGAAATCACACCAAAAGACAGAGCCCTGGAGCCTGACAGTGTAAAGGAGCTTCTACAAAGAATAAGAACATTCCTTGCTCAGCATGCCAGCCGTTAAGATTGAATTAGAGGGGACATCTGTAATACTTTCAACAATAAAAAAAAGATTGAATTAGAGTGTGTTGTTTTGTGGTTTTATTTCTGAAAGCACAACTTGCCATAAATTAGAAATCAATTTCCCAATAAAATCCTTTGGTAGACAGTTTCAGCAATGATGTATACATTGTATTGCTCCCCGCCCCATATATTATTTTAATAAACATCTCATGAATTAAAAATAAAAAAATAAAAAAGATGGAGCTGTTTCTTTAATAGGACAGAACTAAAATACTGATCATCAGCATGTAAGTGGGGTGATCAGACTTAGTTAAAGTGTTCTAAAGGTCCTTGTACTGTTTAGGACAAGGATAAAGGTATTGATTCATTTAGACTCTGGTAAGTAAACATGATAAAACTTCAAAAAAGCTATTAATATTAAATGAACAGAAATAAAATAAAAAAGAATAGAAATAACTTTCTATTCTAATTCTACAAGTAAGTTAAGAAAAACTTCCAAACCTTTGACTAAATACCTCTAGAATGATTTTAAAAACTGAGTCTGAAGCCCTGGCCAGTTTGGCTCAGCAGTTAGAGCATTGGCTCGCGGACCAGAGAGTCCTGGGTTCGGTTTCCGCTAAGGGCGTGTACTTCGGTTGCAGTTTGTCCCCGGCCCCAGTTGGGGTCATGTAGGTGGCAGCCAGTCGATGTGTCTCTCTCACATCAATGTTTCTCTCTCTCTCTTCCCCCCTCTCTCCCTCCCCCTCTATCTGAAGATAAATGCAAAAATGTCCTCGAGTGAGGATAAAAAAAACAAACAAACAATAAAAAAGAAAAATATATCAAATGGTTTTACAGGTGAGTTCTGTCAAACATTCAAGGAATAATAGATCATTTCAATCTTTTTCCAGAGAAGAGATGATGGAATACTCCCCAAGTCAATATAATCTTGATACCAAAACCTACAAGAACAGTACAAGAAAGGAACATTACATAACTAGTCTCATTCATGAACAAGGATGTAAACATCCTAAACAAAATAATAGGAAACCAGATGCAGTGATGTATTAAAAATATTAAATGTAGCTGGCCTGGTAGCTCAGTTGGTTAGAGTATTGTCCTGATACACCAAGGTTGCGGGTTCAATCTCCCATCAGGGCCCATATAAGAATCAACCAATGGCCCTGGCTGGTTTGGCTCAGCGGTTAGAGCGTCGGCCCGTGGACCAGAGAGTCCCAGGTTCGGTTCCCGCTAAGGGCACGTGCCACAGTTGCAGTTTGTCCCCGGCCCCAGTTGGAGTCGTGTGGGTGGCAACCAGTCGATGTGTCTCTCTCATATCGATGTTTCTCTCTCCCTCCTCCTCCCTCTCTCCCTCCCACTCTGTCTGAAGATAAATGCAAGAATGTCCTCAGGTGAGGATTAAAAAAAAAAAAGAATCAACCAATGAATGCATAAATAAGCAGAACAACAAATCGATGTTGCTCTCCCTCCGGCTCTCTCCCTTCCTCTCTCTCTAAAATCAACTAAAAAATGACTTTTAAAAAATACTTAAATAAATAAATATATAATGTATATCTCTCATGACCAAATTGTACTTATCCCAAAAAAGCAAGATGGTTTAACATTAGAAAGTCTGAAATGTCAAGTTAAAGAGAAAAACAATATGACCAGCTTATAGATGCAGAAAAATCACTCAATAAAATTCAACACCTATTCATGATTTTTAAAAACACCTCTTAGCCCGGGCCGGTTTGGCTCAGCGGTTGGAGTGTCGGCCTGTGGACCAGAGAGTCCCGGGTTTGGTTCCTGCTAGGGGCACGTACCAAAAAAAAAATAAATAAATAATATAAGTGTCTACAAAGAAAACCCCAAATAACCTATAGATAAATTATTCTATATGAAATAAGATAGTTTGTCAAGACTGATAATTATGAGATATTCTTAAAAATCCATTGCATTAAAAAGATAAGTTACAATAGCAACAGAAATCAGAAGGCCCTGAGGAATAAATCTGACAAAAGTTGTGCAAGACCTGTACAGAAAAAAATCACACCCGGCCAGTGTGGCTCAGTGAATTGGGCATTGTCCCATGGACTGAGAGGTCCTGGTTCGATTCCCTGTCAGGGCACATGCCTGGGTTGCTGGCTTAATCCCCAGTAGGAGGTGTGCAGGAGGCAGCTGACGTATGTCTCTCTCACATCGATGTTTCTCTCTCTAAAAAATCAATAAAAACATATTGTTTTTTAAAAGAAAGAAAAAAATTACTAAAATTATATTGAAAAAAGACCTAAATAGCCTTGGCTGGTTTGGTTCAGCGGTTAGAGCGTCGGCCAGTGGACCAGAGAGACCCTGGTTTGGTTCCCGCTAAGGGCACGTACCTCGGTTGCGGTTTGTCTCCGCCCCGGTGGGGTCCTGTGGGTGGCAGCCAGTAGCTGTGTCTCTCTCACATTGATGTTTTCTTCTCTCTCTTCCTCCCTCTCTCCCTCCCGCTCTATCTGAAGATAAATGCAAAAATGTCCTCGGGTGACGATAAAAAAAAAATTTTTTTGAAGACCTAAATAAATGGAAAGAAAACTCTACCCCTAGATTGGAAGTTGCATTACTATATTCTCAAATTAATCTACAGATTCAGTGCAATCATAATAAAAAGTTCCATCAGGATTGTGTATACCACTTGATAAGCTTATTTTAAAATTTATATAGATAACAGAGGCCCAAAGAATAGCAAAAGACACTTGTGAAGAAAAATAATAGGGTGAGGAATTTGTCCTACCAGTTATTACATCTTATTACAAAATGATGGTAATTAAGACAATGAAGTAAGTGGCCTAAGGTTAGATAAGCTGACTAGTAAAATAGAATACAGAGTCTGGAAACAATACTAGTATGACAAAGGTGGCATTGCAGACCACTAAGCAAAGGACAAATTATAATAATGGAACTGGGAAAACTGATTACCTATATGGAAAAATATAAAATCTGAGTCCTACCTCACCTCATACACAAAAATCAATGCTGGTGAAAGGTAAGTCTTGAAAAATGTTAAGGAAAAAATATAAGCAACTTCAGATGGGAAAGAATTTCTTAAGCATAACATACTAACTAAAAACAAACTAAGCATTAAAAAAAAAAAAAAAGACCATGAATTCAACTAGATTAAAATTAAGAATTTAAAGTCAGCAAAACACATTACAGAGAAAGTGAAGACAAAGCAAAAACCAATATTTACAATACATATAACCATCAAATAATAAATATCCAATATTTATTTATTTTTTAAATATGTTTTTATTTATTTTTAGAGAGAGGAAGGGAGAGGGAGGGATAGAAACATCGGTCAGCCTCTTGTAAGCCCCCTACTGGGGATCCAGCCCACAACCTGGGTATGTACCCTGACCCAGAATCAAACCAGCGACCTCTTGGCACATGGGATGACATTCAACCAACTGAGTTACACCAGCCAGGCAGTATACAGTATTTATTAAGAACACCTACAAATAAGTTAAGAAAAACAGATAATCATATCTATTTTTTAAATGGCAAAAGTCACCCTGGCCGGTTTGGCTCAGAGGTTAGAGTGTCGGTCTATGGACCAAAGGGTCTCTGGTTTGATTCCCGGTCAATGGCATGTACCTGGGTTGCAGGTTTGATCCTGGGCCTCAGGGTCAGGGTTGTGCAAGAGGCAACCAATTGATGTGTCTCTCTCACATCAATGTTTCTCTCTCTCTCCCCTCCCTTCTACTCTATCTAAAATTCAATGGAAAAATATTCTAGGGTGAGGATTAACAAAAACACAAACAAACAAAATAAAATAAAATGGCAAGTCATGAATAACAATTTTACAGAAGCGGAAACATGAAGAATGAAAAACCATATAAAAAAGTTCAATCAGCCCTGGCCAGTTTGGCTCAGTGGTTGGAGCACTGGTCTGCAGACCAGAGAGTCCTGGGTTCGGTTCCCGCTAGGGGCACGTACCAAAAAAAAAAGTTCAATCAGCCCAGCCGGTATGGCTCAGTGGTTGAGCATTGACCCATGCACTAAGAGGTCGCTGGTTCAATTCCCAGTCAGGGCACATGCTCAGGTTGTGAGCCCTGGTGGGGGGCATGCAGGAGGCGGCCAATCGACGTTCTTTCTCATCAATGTTTCTATCTCTCCCTCTCTCTTCCTCTCTCTTTAAAATCAATAAAGAAAAAAAAATTTTTTTAAAGTTCAATCAATCTCATTGTTTATTAGGAAACTACAAAGTAAGATCACAATGAGACATCAATTTCATCCACTAAATTGGGTAAAAATTAAGACTGTAGAATAGCCCTGGCCAGTTTAGCTTAGCGGTTAGAGTGTCAGCCCTTGGACGGAAAGGTCTCAGATTCCATTCCTGTCAAGGGTATATACCTGGGTTGCAGGTTCAATCCCCGGCCCTGGGGTCAGGGTCGTGTGGGAGGCAACCAATCCATATGTGTCTCTCACAATGTCTCTCTCTCTCTCTTTCTCCTTCTCTCCCTTCTACTCTATCTAAAAAAAACCAATGGAAAAATATCTTTAGTTAAGGATTAACAATAACAACAAAAAAAAAAGAATGTAGAGTAATGAGAACTCTTAGATACTGTTTGGTAAAAGTGTAAATTGGTACAACCAACACACTAATTTGTAAAGTTGAAAATGTGCACAGCCTATGACCCAAGATTTTTGGTTCAGAGAAACTTCTGCTTTTACCAAGAGGAGATATACATAAGAATGTTCTTAGGCCCAGCCAGTGTGGCTCAGTGGATTGAGCATTGTCCCATGGACTGAGACATCCAGGTTCAATTACCAGTCAGGGCACATGCCCAGGTTGCGGGCTCGATCCCAGTAGGGGGCATGCAGGAGGCAGCCAATCAATGTTTCTCTCACATCGACTCTCTCTCTCTCCCTTCCTCTCTCTCTAAAAAATCAATAAAAATATATTTTAAAAAATATATGCAAAAGTAAACTATATGGCCCAGCCAGTGTGGCTCAGTGGTTGAGCATCAACCCATGCACCAAGAGGTCACCGGTTTGATTCCTGGTCAGGGCACATGCCCAGGGCCTGAAATCCCCAGTGGGGGGCATGCAGGAGGCGGCTGATCTCATCGTCGTTTCTATCTCTCTGTCCCTCTCCCTTCCTCTATCTCTAAAATCAATAAAGAAAAATAAATAAATAAAATGCCCATCACTTAAAAAAAAAGTAAACTATATGGTTTAATGATACAAATATATGTATTGAACAATATAGAAAAGTATGAGAATGGGAAATCCAAATTTCAAGATGGCAGTTACATCTGAGATGGAAAAGAATGGGACAGAATTTTAAAGAAATACACAGTCAGAATACCTCAAGAAGTTAAATAAATAAATAAATAAATAAATAAATAAATAAATAAATAAATAAAAAGTAAGTAAGTAAACAAACAAGCAAAAAAGTAAAATATTTTCTTTTTCTCTTTTTTTGGGGGGATAGACTGAATGGTGAGTAATAGGTGTTGGTTATAGCATTCTTCTTTATATTATACATGTTACAAACATTCCTTTGTAACTATGTAATCTTAAACAACTAATTTAGTCTCACAGTGCCTCAGTTTTCTCATCTGTAAATCAAGAAAAACAATAATACCCACCTCTATACAGCTGTTGGGAGAATTAAATTTCTTAATAGATATAACGTGCTTACAACAGTGCCTCAACTTAGTGTGTAAACATTCACTTATTGCCTGTTTTCTGTTCAGTATTCCTTACTTCAATTATATTTAACATCGCCCAAACTAAGACTGTTTTGTCTTGTCTAGAGAATAAACATTCAATATTCTATCAGGTTGGATATAGTAGAGATGGGCAGTCATCTATCTGACTGTTGTGAAGTTGGAGGGAATCGGGGAGTCTAACAGATTTCTGTTCTTTCAACCAATCTTCCTGTTTTTAGCCCCACCTTCACCATATCCAGAAGTAGGTGCCCTGACTGGAATCAAACTCACTACCTTCTGGTGTGTGGGATTATGCTCCAATCAAATGAGCCACACCAGCCAGGGCTATCAAGAGGTTCTTGGTGCCTCCAATTCTTAACTTGTGTGTGTCTGTTTATGTGTTTGTCTATGAGAAAGAGCTTGAGAGACAGAAAAAAAAGGTGGTTTTCAGGGAAAACTGGTTGCCTTTAGCTTTCTCCCACATCACTTTAGGATTTAGCTTTCTGGGATATGCAAAGTCAGTTACCACTGGTCCATAAAATTCCTAACTTACAAAAATTCATTCCCATTTTCTCCTCTCCTTTGCTCTATGTCCTTACGGGTTTGTGCTTATTTTATTTTATTTTATTTTTTTAAACTTATCTTTATTGCCCAGCTGGTGTTGCTCAGTGGATTGAGCGTCGACCCATGGACTGAGAGGTCCCGGTTCGATTCCCAGTCAAGTCACATGCCCGGGTTGTGGGCTTGATCCTCAATAGGGGGTGTGCAGGAGGCAGCCAATTGAAGCCTCTATCTCTCCCTTCCTCTCTCTCTAAAAAATCAATAAAAACATATTAAAAAAACAAAACTTATCTTTATTGTTGAATGTATTACAGATGTTCCCCCCTCTTTCTCCCCACTGACTCTCCTCCTCCCTGCTCCCGCCCCTCCTCCTGCCTTTCCCCACACTATTGTCTGCTCATTGGTTATGCATGTATGCATATAAGTTCTTTGGTTTATCTCTTACCACCCCACCCCCTTCCCTTTGAGGTTTGTCAGTCTAACAAGCAATTTCTACTTCTTAATCTCTTTACTTTTTTCACCCATCCCCCCAACCCTACTCCCTCAGCCTCAATTCCAGCTGGTTTTTTTTTATCCTCACCTGAGGACATTTTTGCATTTATCTTCAGATAGAGCGGGAGGGAGAGAGGGAGGAAGAGAGAGGGAGAAACATGGAGTGGTTGTCACCCACACGACCCCAACCAGGGCAGGGAAAAACTGCAACACAGGTATGTGCCCTTAGCGGGAACTGAACCCGGGACTCTACGGTCCACGGGCCAACGCTCTAACCGCTGAGCCAAACCAGCCAGGGCATTCCCGCTGGTTTTACAGCCAGAAGTTATGGGGACTTCTCTTCCTGGCACTGGAACCCTGTGCTGGGCGCCTGGTGTGGGACAGGGACCCCTCACTCCTCAGGGAGGACCTTCCCAGCCGAGGTATCCTCCTGATTTTTATCCGCCACACGTGGGTGTGGGACCAGCCCATCTGCCCCTCCGCCCCTCCTACCAGTCTCGATGTGGCTTCTTTAATTTTGTAGTTGTAGGACTTCCATTCAACTCGATGTCAGGTGGTTCTAAGGATGGTTGTTTTGTAGTTTAGTCATAATTTTGATGTGGTTGTGGGAGGAGGTGATACTGCATTTACCTACACCGCCATCTTGACCGGAAGTCTCGGGTTTGTACTTTAAAAAATCCATTTAATATTTTTTTTGTGGGGTTAGTGTTGGTAAATGGGGGTGAGTAATTCACCAGGTCTCACTCTTAACTATGAGGCAGTATAGAATAGTGGTTAAGCCCTGGCCGGTTTGGCTCAGCGGTTGGAGCGTTGGCCCTCAGACCAAAGGGTTGCAGGTTTTATCCCCAGCCCCAGTTGGGGTCGAGTGGGAGGCTACCAATTGATGTGTCTCTCTCACATCGATGTTTCTCTCTCTCTTTCCCTCCTTCCCTTCCAATCTATTTAAAAATCAATGGCAAAATATCCTCGGGTGAGGATTAACAACACCAAAAGAAAAAATAGTGGTTAAGAACACATGCCCTAGACTGCCCTGGCTCCACCACTTCCAAGTTGTACGGCCTTTGTTAAACTACTCAAGCTCTCATTTCCTTCATTTTAGCATTTATAAACTGAAGGTAGTAGCACCTACTTCGTTAATTATAAGGATTAAATAAATTAATATTTGAAAGAGCTTATAATTTTGCTCTTAACATTGTAAGTGCTCAATAAATATTACCTAATATTATTTGCGGAAATTCCCCAACATGACAGAGAACAAAACAAACAGTAAACACAACTCAGAGGCAATAGACCATGCAAAGGGAACACAAGAAAACTTCCTCCACAAAACTGTATTTTATATTCTCAGAAAAATAAAAGAAGATCCATTAAACAAGAGATTATAACCATAGGAACAATTTAAACTAAAGGAAAATATTGCCCTGGCCAGTTTGGCTCAGCACTTGGAGCGTTGGCCTGTGGACTAGAGAGTCCCAGGTTCGGTTCCCACTAGGGGCACGTACCAAAAACAAAAACAAACAAACAAACAAAAAATTAAACTAAAGGAAAATATTAAAAGAGTAAAAATTTTAAATGCATACATGAAAGATACAGTTGAACAAATTATCCCAGAAAGTAGAACATAAAAAACAGAGGGGGAAAAAGAAAAGAAAATTAAAGGATCCATTCATTAGGTCCCACAGCTGAACAACAGAAAATCCAGCTCAAGAGAGAGGAGGGAAAAAATGGAGAAGAAATAATCAAAGATCTAATACAAAAAACTTTAGTTCTCAGAATTGAACCATTCTGTGCTCAGCACACAGAGAAAAAAACCTCATATAAGAGTACATCATGGTAAAATTTCAAATTTTCAGGCAAAAAAGAGATTTAGAAGCTTTCTATCAGAACACTTAGCAAACTTTTTGTTATTGAGTCTTTTACCTGTTTTATGTGAGGGCAAGAACAATGACCACCCTCCTCACAGTTACCTCCAAGCGCCAAACACAGTGCCTGGCAAAGGGTGGGTGCATAGCATTCGTTGAACCAATCTTGTGTAATTTTTGAAAATAAACAAATCCCTCCATCTACACCCTTGAAAATCCCTCATTATTTATGGCGCGCATTTTATTTTATTTTATTTTATTATTATTATTATTTTTTTTTATCCTCACCCGAGGACACTTTTTCTTCAGACAGAGCAGGAGGGAGAGAGAGGAAGAGAGAGAGAGAGAGAAACACCGACGTGAAAGGGCCACATCGAGTGGCTGCCACCCGCACGACCAACCAGGGCCGGGGACAAACCGCAACCGAGGTACATGCCCTTAGCGGGAACCGAACCCGGGTCTCTCCGGACCGCAGGCCGACGCTCTAACCGCTGAGCCAAACCGGCCAGGGCATTATGGTGGGCATTTTAGTCACTGCATGGATTAGGGGTGGGGAACCTTTTTACTGCCAATGGCCATTTGGATATTTATAACATCATTCGAGGGCCATACAAAATTATCAACTTAACTCAACTGGTCTGACTCAGTGGATTGAGTGTCATCCCATGGACTGAGAGGTCCTGATTGGATTCCCAGTCAGGGCACATGCCTGGCTTTCAAGCTCAATCCTCAGCAGGGAGCGTGCAGGAGGCAGCTGATCAATGTTTCTCTCTCATGGATGATTCTATCTCTCTCTCTCTCTCCCTTCCTCTCTCTCTAAAATCAATAAAAACATATTTAAAAAAAAAAAAAAGAGTCCAGGCATGGCTTAGCTAGATTTTCTGCTTGTCATCTCACTGACTATTATCAAAGTATAGGCCAGGGCTGGTTTCTTATCTGGAGTCTTGACTAGGAAAAAAAACCACTTTCCAGTTTGTTGGTTAGCAGCATTCAGTTCACTGCAGCTGTATAACCGAGAGCTTCTTTTTTTTGTTGGCTGGCAGCTAGAAGCTGCTCTCAGCTCTTAAGGGCCCCTTACAATTCCTTGCCACCTGGGCATCCCCAACATGACCATAAAGGAGAGTGAGAAAGGGAGAGAGGCAGAGAGAGAGAATGACTTTAGAGTGAGTCTGCTAGCAAGATAGTCTTATATAACTTAATGTAACCACAGAATCACATCCCATCACCTTTGCCATATTGTATTGGTTAGAAGAAGCAAGTCATGGTCCTGTCCACACACATGGGGAGGAGATTATACAGAGGCCTGAACACTAGCCCTGGCTAGTTTGGCTGAATGGTTAGTGTGTCAGCCCACAGACTGAAAGGTCTTAGGTTTGATTCCTGGTCAAGCGCATGTACCTGGGTTGCAGATTCCATCTCTGACCCCGGTCGAGGTCCTGCAGGAGGCAACCAATCAATGTCTCTCTCACATCGATGTTTCTGTCTCTCTCTTTCCCTCCCTTAAAAATAATTTAAAAATAAATTATTAAAAAATAAAAATTTTAATTTTCTTTAAAAGTGGTTAATCAGTGAACTTGGAAAAGTGGGAAACCAAGGTTGTCCTGCACTTACTGTGACTAAGAAGGCAAGCATGTTAAATAAAGAGGAATGTTAGCACTCCCACTTGTCTTCTAAGCAAATCCTCTTATCTAAGTCCTATCAGCAATAAAGTAGACACCCTGCTTTTTATTCAACTATTTACTGTCTAAGTCTATTTTTCAGTTGGTTCTGAACTGGTGTAGGGAAGACGGTATGATTTATTAATCCCCTAAAACCTCAACATCTTCAACTGACTGGTGAAACCTGCTCGTATTTCAAAACTTAGCTCAGGGCTTCCTGCATTCATGACAACTTCCTGACATTCCCTCCCATGTGTCCCTGCTTGTACTTCCTGTGGTGCGTGTGGCAACACTTAGCTGTTCTCCTTTGTCAATATAGCTTTCCCCTTCCTCCTTCTCCTCTCTCTAAACATGTAAAAGTCTTAAAAGCATCAAGAAAAGCCATAATTTTTTGCCTTATCAAATATCAGAACATACTGTAAGGCCACTGAAATCAATAGGCAAATGGGGGAAAAACACTGATCAGTGAAATAAAACAGGAATCCAAACATAAAACAAAACAAAAACCCTAAAACAAACAAAAACCATAATTCATTTATCTTTGTAGCCCTGATGCCTAACACAATGCCAGCCAAGAAGTAGGTATTCAGTAAATGCTTGCCAAACGAATTATTATGACAAAATGACATGACTTCAGTCTTTATTTTTTTTATTTTTTATTTTTTTGGTACATGCCCTTAGCGGGAACCGAACCCGGGATTCTCTGGTCCGCAGGCCAATGCTCCAACCGCTGAGCCAAACCGGCCAGGGCTTCAGTCTTTAAAAGGAATAATAGTTTGCCCCGGCCGGTTTGGCTCAGCGGTTAGAGCGTCGGCCTGCGGTCCAGAGAGACCCAGGTTCGGTTCCCACTGGGGGCATGTACCTCGGTTGCAGTTTGTCCCCGGCCCTGGCGGGTGGCAGCCACTCGATGTGTCCCTTTCACGTCGATGTTTCTCTCTCTCTCTCTCTCTCTCTCTCTCTCTCTCTCTCTCTCTCTCTCTCTCTCTTCCTCTCTCTCCCTCCCACTCTATCTGAACAAAAAATGAAAAAATGTCCTCGGGTGAGGATAAAAAAAAATAATAATAAAATAAAATAATAATAAAAGGAATAATAGTTTGCCCTGGCCAGTTTGACTCAGCGGTTGGAGTGTCGCCCCGCGGACCAGAGAGTCCTGGATTCGGTTTCCGCTAGAGGCACATACCAAAAAAAAAAAAAAGGGAAAAGGGATAATAGTTCATTATGTAATAGTTAATAACAGAAAATATTAAGATTATAACTATATAAAAATGTGTGTACATTAAAATTTAATATGTAAAATAAATTGCCATTGTGTTTGGTACCTTTTTTAACAAGAATTTTAAAAATCTTCATTATTTCTAATGTCTGAATTGTCACCCTCCCCTCCCCCCCCACACACACACTGAGTTGGGGGTAGGGGATTAATGTCACTTGGGACACTGAGACTGAGGGCAGCCAAGTAAAGGAAAGGCAGTTGGAGAAAGCAGGATTAAGCATGAGAAAAATCATGTCCAAATGCCAACCAAGTCCAGGGGCCAGGCACAGGGTCAAGGAAAGAGACCACAGAGACTGGAATTCAGAACAGGAACACTGGAAGAACAAAGTGCAGGGTGGAGGGAAATTCAAGCATTGCTTCCTTAAATATCTGTGGGAGGCTATGGATTTCACAGTTCAACACACATTAAAGAGCACCTACTACACGTCAGACACTGTGTGCTGGTTTTATGAAGATGAATAAGACAAAGTCCTGCCCTGGCCAGTTTGGCTCAGCGGTTGGAGCGTCGGCCTGCAGACCAGAGAGTCCCGGGTTCGGTTCCTGCTAGGGGCACGTTAAAAAAAAAAAAAAAGACAAAGTCCTAAGCAGGATAAATACAAACATACCTAGGCCTATTACAGTAAAAGTGTTGAAATTTAAAAACAAAGAGAAGATACTAAAAGCAGCCAGAGGAAAAAGGGCAATTACCTTCTATTTTAGTAAAGAGTTCTCCAGAGAAACAGAATCAATGGGATATATACATAGAGAGAGAGAGATAAGAGGATATTTATTACAAGATTGGGCTCATGCTGTTATGGAGGCCAAAAAGTTGTATAATAATGCTATCTGTAAGCTAGAGAACCAGTCTGAGTCCAAAGTCCTAAGAACCAGGAGGTGCTAATGTTAAGTCCTGGAGTCTGAAAGCCTGTGACTCGAGCTCTGATGTCTGAAGGATGAAACAGCTGGAGAGGAAATTCGCCCTTCCTTTGCCTTTTTGTTCTACTTGGGCCGTCTATGGATTGGATGATGCCTGCTCACATTGGTGAGGGTAGACGACTGATTCAAATGCTAATCTCTTCTAGAAACACCTTCAAGACACACCTAGAAATAATGTTTTATCAGCAAACTATCCAGTCAAGGAACTGATAGATGAATTCCATACAGAACAGTGGAAGCTAAAAGACAATAGAATAACATTTTCACGGTTGAAAGAAAAGAAAAAAAATCAAACTACATTACCTATCAGAATTGTCCTTCAAAAATTAAAAGACCCAACTGAGAAATGGGCAGAGGGCTAGAATAGATATTTCTCCAAAGATATATAAAAGGCCAATAAGCACATGAAAAGATGCTCAACATTACTAATCATAAGAAAAATGCAAGTCTAAATCACAATGAGATACCACTTCATACCTATTAGGATGGCTATTATCAAAAATAGAAAATAGCCCTGGCCGGTTTGGCTCAGCGGTTAGAGCGAGCGTCGGCCTACAGTCCAGAGAGACCCGGGTTCAGTTCCCGCTAGGGGCATGTACCTCTGTTGCAGTTTGTCCCTGGCCCTGGTTGGGTCTTGCTGGTGGCAGCCACTCGATGTGTCCCTTTCACATCAATGTTTCTCTCTTCCTCTCTCTCCCTCCCACTCTATCTGAACAAAAAATGGAAAAATGTCCTCGAGTGAGGATAAAAAAAGAAAAAAAAAGAAAATAGCAAGTTTCTCCAGTGTGGATATTGAGAAATTTGAACCCTTGTGCACTGTTGGTGGGTATGTAAAACAGTGCAGCCACTATGGAAAACAGAATAGTGATTCCTTGAAAAATTAAACACAGAATTACCACATGATCCAGCAATTCCACTTCTGGTATATGGCCAGAAGAATTGAAAGTAGGGTCTAGAAGAGATATGTGTACATGCATGTTCATAGCAACATTATTCACAATAGTTGACCACACATTAGAATGGTTTTAATCACTACCTACATATTGATGGCTTCCAATCTCTCTCCAGTTCACATGTACCACCCTCAAAAATCCAGTTTGTTCAAAACTGAACTTACATCCTTCTTCCCACAAATCATTAATCTGCTTCTTCTCTGTGTTCATTTGCTCAGTGGCCCTGTTCTTTATCCAGCTACCCAAGCCAGAAACCTGAGAGCCCTCCTAATGAGTCTACCTCATTCCCCTCAATCTCCATATCTACCTTCACCAGGTTCTGCTTTTTCTACTTTCTAAATATCTCTTGTGTTTGTTCATTTTCTCCAGCTGCACTATCACTGCTCAAGTTCAAGCCTCATCATCTTTTGCTTGGGCTATTGTAATAAAACTCTAACTTCCCTTCAGTAGAACTTCAGCTTCAACCTACGTATCACACAACTGCCACCATAACCGACACAAATCAGACCGCTATTCCCCTGCACCTACGAGATCAAATAAACTCCTTGGAATGCCATTCAAGTCCTGTCCTGTCTTGTCAGGAACTAGTGCTTGCCTCTTAGTCCAGCCTTATCACCTTCAAAGCCTCTCTCATCCCTTAAAATCTAAAAGAACTCAAATTACTTGTAATTTGTCCAAACAGGTCATGTTTTTGTTTTGTTTTTCCTTCTGTGCCTTTGCCCATGATGAAAATTCCTGGAATACTTTATTTCACCTTGTTCATTTATAAAACTCTTGTTTATTCTTTATGAGACAGTTCTTTATGAGTCATCACTTCCTCTAAATAGCCTTCCTCGATCCCCCAGGCTGGGTTAGGAATCTCTCTAAGTGGTACCATGTTTCCGTGTATACATTCTCATAGCATTTAACCATCAAAACTACATTGTTACATGTGTGGCCCCCAAGTTTACGAGTGAACCTTTTAATGGCCAGAACTTGTGTCTTTCATCTTTATATTTCCTAGCACAGAATGGGAACTCCGGAAATGTTTGTTAAACTTGTACAAACAATTTGTAATACAGTTAGTTTTTCTGTCTGATTTTGCCCCTCTTTTCCTTAAGGATTTGGCACTAGCTTCTTTTTGGAGAATAAAGTCAACATAGAGGAGATCAGAGTCAAGAGATGGAGAAAAAAAGAAGAGGCACATGCCTTGTAATGGTGCTGATCAGTCTGACTTCCCAACTTGCTGGTCAATTTCCCCCTAAGAGTGGGCACATGAGCCATTTTGGCTGGTGTAACACATCCCCACTGACTGATTCAAGGATGGACATGAAGATGACAGAAATGGTGGGGAATGAAGTGGGAGGAAGGCCATATGGACTCAACTGAAACACACAAAATAGTGGAGTTCCCATAAGAAAGGAATTCTATCACCCAAAGAAAGAGAAAGGGAAAGCATTTGGATAGACAAAAATTATATCTACCATAATCTACTGCAAGAGAACAATGTGTCTAGTATCCCCTTGTCCATCTGGAAAACTCTTGCTTCATGATCTATCCTAAAATTCACCATCACTGCCCGGCCGGTGTGGCTCAGTGGTTGAGCGTCAACCCATGCACCAAGAGGTCACCTTTTCGATTCCCCATCAAGGCACATGCCCAGGTTGTGGGCCAGATACCCAGTGGGGGGCATGCAGGAGGCGGCCAGTCGATGTTCTCTCTCATTGATGTTTCTTTCTCTCCCTCCCTCTCCCTTCCTCTCTTTCTAAAATAATCAATAAAGAAAAAAAAAATTCACCATCACGGTAAAGACTTTCCAACTCCCCATAACAAATTTATTGTTTCCCTAAGTTCCTGTAATTTTGTGCTCAATAGCAAGTGTAATGAAGTTAGACAGGTCTGGATTCAAATTCTAGCTTTCTAACTCTGTGTTATTTAACCTCTTTGAAGCTGACTCATCTTTATTTTATTTATTTAAATTTATCTTTATTGTTGAAAGTATTACAGATGTCCTTCCTTTTGAAGCTGACTCATCTTTAAAATGGGAATACTACTATCAACTTCAAAGAACTATTGCTGGGATTAAAGATATCAATATAAATTGACCGTCATATCCTAGGTACTCAGATAATGTTAGTGTCGCTGCCTCCTCCCCAACCCATGCCATATTAGAATGAACTCTTTGAAGAATTGTCTTTATTCTTCTGTGTTCCTAGCACCTAGGCAGAACTTGGCATATACTGGGCTCATGAAAAGTGTTTGATAATGGATAAATATGGAAAGGGGGATATTGTACCAATGGAAAAAACAATTACCTGTAGTAAAGTTAGTGTACGCAGGATTTGCTCCTCTGGTAAACTGTAAATTCCCAGAGGATAAGGGCCATAGTGTGCAAATCTCTGCGTTGTCCCTGCCATAATTTAACAAAAAGGCTTTGCTGGTGAGAATTTTTTAAAAGGACATGAGATTAGATGGGTGAATTGGGACAGCTCCTCCTCTGGTGAAATCAGTCTTATAAAGTATGTGGCCTTGCCCTGGCCCGTATGGCTCAGCGGTTAGAGCGTCAGCTGCAGGCTGAAGGGTCATGGGCTCGATTCCCAGTCAAGGGCATGTACCTTGGTTGCAGGTTCGATCCCCGGCCCTGGTTGGGGTTGTCTGAGAGGCAGCCAATCGATGTGTCTCTCTCACGTCGATGTTTCTCTCTCTCTCTCCTTCCTACCCTTCCACTCTATCTAAAAATCAATGGAAAAAATATCCTCGGATGAGGATTAAAAAAATAAATAAAAAAATAAAGTATGTGGCCATACTGCCCTCTGGAGACCACAGACTTTTCTTTCTTTTAAAAAAGAAAATTTTTTTTTGAGACCACAGATTTTTCTCAAAACATCACTTAAATAGGTCTTCCCATTAAGAACTATACCCAGAACACTGATGAATCTTGTAAAAGTTTTCACATGTGAAATACTGTAAGAAGCTCTTCTAAAATTTCCAAATAATTTCTAAAAAGAAGGAGACCCAGGAGTTAAAAGCACAAAGTTTCTCCACTGTTCTTTCTCAAATTTCTTTTTTTTGTTGTTAATTCCTCACCCGAGGATATTTTTCTACTTATTATCAGATGGAGTGGGAGGGAGGGAGAGAGAGAGAGACAGAGAGAAACATCGATGTGATAGAGCCACATCGACTGGTTGCCTCCCGCATGACCCGACCAGGGCAGGGGACGAACCACAACCGAGGTACGTGCCCTTGACCAGAACCGAAGCCACGACTCAGTGGTCCGCAGGCCGATGCTCTAACTGCTGAGCCAAACCGGCCAGGGCATTTCTCAAATTTCTTAAATTGAGTAAATTGTTTTTAAAAAGCAACCATGTGTATTGCCATAACAGTATACTGCATATTTATTAGGCAGTTGACAAGAAAAACAACTTTTGGCACAAGAATGCCAATTTATTCTTTTTTGGACACATGAACACAAAATATCCCTGCAGGCCAAAAAAAAAAAAATTGCAAAATTTAAACAACCATCATCTTATTTTAACATGGGGTTACCCTCCCTTAATAGTTTAGAAAGTACCTCGTATTGCTAGAGACATACATCCAATCCAAATTGAATAAAATACATTTTAAAACATTACAGGTCTAACAATATAGAAACAAAAATTACACCATTAGTCAAATGAACAAATGCAAACATTTTCACCCACTAGACATAGAAAGAGCATGAATATGTCAATAGCAAGGGATAAGAAAATGGTTAATCAATAATAAGATCTTTCCTTTAATTTTACAAGGAAAAATTCTTGTAGTTGAAGCCATATTGATACAATGCCCTCAGCCTCCACTTTCTTAAAATGAAAGCAGAGTTACCACCTTGCTATTGAGCAAGAAAATCTTACAGCACATCCACAAAGGGTCGCTAGGGCAGGGTGGAGAGGGTGAGCCTTATTAAACAGTGGATTACCATTTCCCACAGGAAGGGTAGGTAGCTAAGCCAGGTAGCTAAGCTCTGATATAGGTTGGGCACCAGATCCTAAAATACAGACCATATAGTATATGTCTGCTTGTATCATCACCTTTGGAAGCAGCAAATAGAATTTACAGTAAAAATGAGTATGTTCTGCCTGCCTAGAACTAGCTGTGTTAAACCAGCTAGTTCTCTTTATAAATTGCTTAGGGTTCAACAACTAACAACAAAACAGAACTGGTTCAACATTTGGATCTTCACCACTCTCTTAATGTCCCCGCACCTTGTCCCCACATTGTTACTCTTTAGCATTGCTACATTTAAATCTTTCACACTACATGACAGTGCCTAAACAGGCTGCATTTTAAAAAACCAAGCATACTAAACCTACTTCTAGAGAATGCACACCTCCCATTGATTGACACATGCATAACGATTCAGTCAGTCCAGAGGGTTACAAATTCAAATGGTCAAGCCCAATTAAAACTATGCATTCAGACTTGCTTGCAATAATATTGCTGCAACTCTGATTCTGCAGTGATTTCTTCTTAAAGATTCACCCCTCAGCAAGTTTTTTTCAATAATCCCAGTTCTTTCATATTCCTTTCCTTTTGTCCAAAATGACAGCATTGCACCATTAAAGGTACTGTTTTCCTATAAAAATAGGCCTCCCGGCTTTTCCTCCACCACACTCATTTGCCCCAGTGTGCTAGGACTGACTGAGGTCGTACAAACTGTAGAGTTCAAGGTCGAGCGTATAGCCCAGTTGCAGGCAAGTGAATCAGGGCTTCCAGGCACTCTGCCTTGCTCCCTGCTCCAATCATGCCAGGAGATGGTGAGAAGTGATGCTTCTTCTGTGCGTTATTAACAAGCAAGCCCGAGGCACTCAAGTGCAGGTGTGGTGCCCGCTGGCCGGCCAGCCAGCCAGCCAGCCAGCCAGCCAGCCACCAAGAGTTCTTCACATCATGGACTCCAGCGAGTCCTCCTCGTAAAAAAGTTTGTTTTTCCTCCTCTTGGGTCCAGGGTGGCCATGCTGAAGGGTATTTTCTGTGCTCTCCCTGAACAAGTGTGACTAGAAACAGTAGCCAGCCCCTCACCAACATGTCCTGATTTGTAGTATCCAAGTGAGGTATTTGAAAAAAGGAAAACCTTAAGAAATTAACATCTGCCATCTCTTCACTATGTTGTGCCTCAATTACAGAGCTTGCTTTCATCTCACTATATGCAGAGAATAAGGATGTCTGTACCCATCTTAATGAGCTACAGGGCTTGATATACATTATAAAACTCTCAGAGACCAGACCCAGCACATAGAAATGTAAACTTCAATGTATTTACAAGCTTGTTTAAAAGACTGAAGAAAAAACAGGGCTTTATATTGCTGGGATTGTGAGAAGGCTGTTTAAAAGATTTGGACCGGCTAATGAGTTCCAGCAAACACCCTTCACCATTAGATACAGTGTTTCCAGACAGAAGTGGTCATTTCAGTTTACCACATTGTGACTGTCTCTTCCCCCAGCACCATCCTTATATATGTGGAGTGTGGCTCTCTGGGCCTTTTATCCCCTTTTCCAGCTCTCACTCCTGAGGTTCCAGGATAGAGAACTACAAGTCAGTGAAATCTGGGCTGGGCAACACTGGCTGGAACTACCAAGACTCTATGTAACTGTTGTCCATTCACAAAGTATTATCTACACTAAATACAAAATACATTTTCCCCTACTTTGTAACTGATGCTTGCTTTAGATACACTCCCTTTGTTTGGACAAGAAAGGAATCCTGTCTCCTTGTGAATGGAGTCCAGAATCTATTAAGAAAAATCAACCTTTCTATGCAATTTTACTTTACTAAAAGAAAGGGAACCTCACCAAGTACATTTCAGGTCGAAAGAGAAGCATAAAATTTGCACTGGGAGTAATTGTGTAAGTAACCTTGATTCCCAGGAAAAACTTTTTAAATGCTGGTACATTTTTGCAAGTTGCAGCATCACTCAATGTACCTTAAGGATTGGCAAAGCCTACCCAGTAAGGAAGCATCCTGGTTCTAGCTTATTTGAAAACAAAGTGACAGGACACCAACTATGACTATAAAACAGATAAAAAATAATTCTTTCAAAGGCATGGAAATATATGTCTTTTCTGACTGATTCCAGGAATTGCCAGATTATGACCTATAAGAAATAGCCGATAAAATCATACCAAAATTTCATCTAGAAAAACTCATTGTCATTGGGTGAGGGGTGGGGGGAGAGGGAATGAAGGGACCTTAAAAAATGTTTATTGCCGAAGATAACTTTCTGTGAGAAAAGTTTAAAAATCATTTAGATCTGACAAACCACACAGCAGCATAAAATGGGCACTTTTGAAAAGTTTGAAAAAATACTAAAAGCTAATGTTTTTCCAAAGAGGGGGAAAGGTGGGTACTTTTTTTTTTTTTTTTTTTTTTTTTTTTTACCATGGCAGTGTTATCTGTCACCGTGACATGCATTACATCTGCTTGTGTTACATGTTCACAAGAGTCAACCAGATACGAGAACTGCCTGTTTGAATCTAGAGCCAAATATAGTGCAATTGCCTGGCAGCCTGTACTTGCACCAGTACGAGTCTGTATAGATCAATAAGAGAAAGTAGTAAAACTAATAAAACTCTGTGAAACATTAAAAAAATTAATGCTCGTTAAAGGCATTTACAGTGGCAAAGTCAGAAATCTCTGTTAAAAAGTCTATGGACCCACACCATTAAATAGTTACGCTAAACTGAAGTAGACTGTTTGGTTTTTCTCTCCCACTGATGCATACATCCCACTTGATGAATACAGAAAAAAGGAATAATCTTCTCTTATAAGACTAGAGGGATGCGGTGAACACCACAGCTAGCAAAATATTCCATAGAAACCTTTCTTGTAAAGTCCTTTAGAAAGTCCAGGCTGATCAGCCTTTGCACGTTGAGGTAAAAATTCAGTCCAGTGCATCGGAAAAGACAATCTATGAGTATCTGTTACTTTTAAAAAATGGCTCAATGTTGTTGATGCATCAGACAGTGCTGCAAATTATTTATTCAGTGCAACTATTCCGAGCTGCTGGTAGAAGACAAACTGAAGTCATCTTGGCTCTCTCTAGTACGCTGGTAGGCATTTGAAACATTTTGAGGCTGCGTGGGGTGACAAATTGGTTGAGTTCTTCTGAGACTCTCAGGCAAAATACATTGTGTGCTGGGTATCATGGTGGATTTGCACAGCTTTAGCCAAGGCCTGAGGATCTCGGCCATTGCTCTGTCCTGACACATGACTGCCTTCTGCACTGTAAAGACAATAAAGCAAAAAAACCAGGTGTAACAAAAGATCATGTCAAACTTCACATGTTTCAAATAGCACCGATAGTACTGGATGCAGGATCTTGGGCCCAAGCTATAGTTCCTTAAATAATTTGCAATGTCTCTCTCCACATCAGTTTGCTTACCTGAAAAATGCAATACAACTTCTTTATTATAATAATTAAATAATGTCTGCAAAGACACAAATCCTTAATGGTGTCTCTATAAGGACCTCTATTGGCCATTATGTCTGGTTAAGGCTTATTTGCCTTTAGGCTTCAGTCAAATGTCATTTTCCCCAAAGAAATCTTCCTTGACTCCAAAGTTCAGGTTAAAGCCACCTAGAACATACTTCCACAGAACCCTCTACTTTTCTTTCATTTGAAAGAAATACAATTAAAATTAAATTAGTAATTGGATAATTATTTATTTCCCCCCTGGGACATAAACTCCAAGAAAGCAGCAACTTTGTCTATCTTACTCACCACTGAATCTCTAGTGCCTGGCACATAGTGTAGCCTCAATAACCACGTGTTGAATGAATGAATGGATTTATGTGCCTAGCATGGTGCTGGAACATAGTAGATACTCAGCAAATGTTATTATGCCACCAGTTTCTTCTTGTCTTCCCCTCACTAGCTATATGACCTGAGACAAGTAACAACTCCTTTGAACTTTGGTCTTTTAGGATAACAATAACAACTTCTGAACAAACTTCTTAAGGGTACTATGTGCTGTAAAGGGCTTGGTAAACTGTAAATCACCATCCCTCTTCTGACTCCTCTCACTCACTCACAACCAATTAACTGTTAAGTACTGTCTACTTTATTCCAGGAATAGCTTTTTATATTTAACAAAGACAATCTTGCTCTAACATACTTTCCCAGCTTCATGCCTGTTGGTCCTCTTTCATGTGTTCCAGCCAAAGAAAGCTTGCTATTGTCCAAACATGTCACTTGCTTTCTCTTCTTTGTGTCCATTGTTCCCTCTGCCTGGAAAATTCTTTTCCCTTCTTTGCAGATCCAAATTCTACCCATCCAGCTATGAAATCTTCTCAAACAGCCTTTCCTCTGATGTCCCATTGCACGATCACCTATACTGCTTTGGGTTAATTGTCAGTTCTGTTTACCTGTACTATCTCCCATACTGAAACATAAAATCCCAGGAAACATATCTCCCTTGTCTTAGTATTTTTAGTACTTAGCACAGTGCTGGGCGCACAGTCAATATTTAATAAATGCGTTGAATGAATGAATGTATATTACAGACTGGAATGTATAAAGTCACAGCTGGGCATTTTCCATAATAGCGTATTTTCAACCCTTACAGAAATAGATTTGCAGTGGAATGTCTACTATTTAGCAGCTGAATTCAGACTTGGGGAAGAGCCCAGAAACTGCTACACTTCACAGATGGCCATTTGGAAAAGAAAATTACCGTAGGGAGCTTGTTTAGATATTTAATAGTAGCTCAGTAACAGGTCAACAATGTCTGATTCTCTTGAGATCCCTATTTGGGGGTAAGAATGGTACGACACACCTCCTCTCCCACACACACACCCAGGTTCACTCTAGTGCACTCTTCCAGATCGAACTGAAAGCAAAGTGAGCTGGTCAAGACTTTCTCTTGTATGAAGTGCAATCCACAGGACTATGACTCTTCTGACTGGAGCTAGGGTACTGTGCTGGCCACCTTCTGAGGTGGCTCAGGACCTGATCAGAACTGAAATGCATTCGGCTCTATAGGAAAACCACAGGCAACTCCAAATTAGACTCCTTCCCTTGGACAGACTTTAGACACAACATACAAGTAAGTATAAACAGGTCCGAGCACTTCTTGGACCAAAAGTCACATTAGACGCTCTCAACGGCACATGCAATTTTATTCACTGCTTGCAATTTAAACCTTAAAAGGAAGACTAACTCCCCCAAAAAGTTTTGTGTAGCAGCTCTTTCTCCTTTTTTTTTTTAAACATGCTCCTAACATAGACAGAAAGAGATTTTCTTGTGCCTGACAAACTTGCCTGTCATGATCTTTATCCACCAGATGATACCTTGCTCTGAATGCTACAAGTCGGGCATAATATGCAGGGGCTGGGATCGAGACTGAGCGCGTACACCGCACATAGGTGTGACACAGCTGGTAAGTCAGTAGCTGGAGCTCGTCTGCGGTGAAGCAGTTGTCATCCCATAAGACCTGGTAATGTGAAGGACGGCTGGTTCCCTGGAGAGAGAGTTTTATGATTAAAATATTTCTGACATGGGTTGACTACCTGAGAGAACTGAAATCTACTCTTTAAACTCAGAAGTATTCCTGCCTAGCACACCTACAAGCAGATACCTAGACCAAAAGATAACAATTCTAGGGTACAAGCATTAACAAAGTTAAGCACCGTGTATAATAACAAGTCTACTCAAGCTAGTTGCTGAATTTGCAAAGATCTCCCTATCAAGTCAGAGATCTGGACCAGCTTCTAAATTACCTGAATTCCTGCATGACTACAGAGGTAAAAGTCAAACTCAGATGGATGTGTGATGGTGCTATCCACGGTAGTGCCTGCTGGTACATTGCCACTTTTACCCACCTACAAAAGAAAAAAAGGTGTAATTAGTCACCAAAATGCCAAACTGAGCTCAGGCCATTTATCCCCCACCCCCCCGCCATCACCACCTTTTTATTGAATTTATTGGGGTGACACTGGTTAATAAAATTATACAGGTTTCAGGTGTACAGCTCTACATTTTTTAAATGTTAATTGGTAAAGTTAGTAGGCTGCTCTTGCAAACCAGTTTAATTCAAGATGTTGAACTTTCTTTAACTTTCCAAGGCCCAACCATTTCATCCTTAAGTATTTTCTTAAACAAATATACTCCATGGTTTCTCTAGGGGAATCCAGACAAAGAATTATTTTAACTAGTGGCTTTGGGCTAAAAGTTTGTCCTCTATTTACAGATGACACATTAGCATGTTCACAGAAGAAAAAAATACAATTAAGATGGGTAAGCTTCCTGAGAAAAATCACTTTTATCCCTTACTTGGAATTTAAAAAATCTACAAATTGCTGTAACAGTTAAGATGAAGACATCTTTGAACTGGTTCAACGAAACCAATGTTTTCAGGGGATCAATAAAAGAGGACGCTGGCATGTGTGTTATCAGGAAGAGTGCACTGAAATGGGAATCCAGAAACCAGTGTTTCAGATCTAGGCCTAGCCTTGCAACTACCTTCCTTGAGCAAAGCATATCATCTTTGGGCCTCAATCTAATCAGCTATAAAATTAAGTGATGGTCTCTTACACTTTAAAAATTCTAAAGTTCTTCTATGGCTAAAACTCTAAAATCAAACTTCTAGAAAAGTAGGGGGAGAACTTCAGAAACACATTTACAAGGAAAGAAATTAAATCTTGCCATTTGGTCAATTTTCATCCTCTTCTGCTGTACATCAGGGTTCCATATGAGGAATTTTATTTAGTATCTAGGCACAAATTCGATGGGAGTTTATTTGGCTCCATTCTACCTGTTGTTACCTTCAGCTGAGGATCACAGACCAATGCATACAAGTACCTCTTATAAGTATAGAAAAATCTCATTCCATCAAATTCAGATGTGAACTTGGCTTCCTAGCTGAACAAGAGGACGTAACTGAGTTAAAATAGTTCTAGCATTGTTTCCCAAAGTGTGTTCTTTAGGAATATTAATCCTGCAGGATGTATTTGGGTGTTTTATAGTCAAACAAATTTGTGAAGTCCTGAGTTAAATAAAATTTAAACAGGCTTTTCCGTGCTTGATTTCTCAGAACCTTTATTTGGTAAGGTATACTCTTTAAGAGGGAGACGGAGTATATAGTATTTCCCAAACTTACTGGACCACAGAATCTCTTTAAAAAAAAAAAATCTCTTGGAATCTATAGACAAAAGCCTAAAGAAGTGATGTCTTGGGGAAAGGGGGATTCAGGCATGTTCAATCCAACAATTATTGCTTGAGAACCCATGTCTAAGGCTCTGCAACAGATGTTGGGGAGGAGAGACAAAGGCACAGACAGAACTAATGAACATGCCTTCCTGCCTTTCATGGAAACCATATACAATGCACTGCAAAGCAATATGATAAGGGCATTACAGAAGGCCCTGGGAAAAGGTGGTGGGAGGAAATAGTTGAGTCATGCTTTACAGGATAAGCAGCAGTTGAAAGGGGGCCTGGGATGAAAACAGGAAACTCTCCAAATATCCCCTCAAGACAGAAATGGATGAATAAACTGTGGCTCATCATATATGAAATACTACTCAGCAATAGAAAGGAACAAACTACTGATACACACGAAAACTTGGATGAATCTCAAGTGCATTATGCTAAGTCAAAGAAGCCAGACTCAAAAGCTATGGGAATCCATTTATATGACTCTCTGGAAAAAAAAAACAAAACTATAGGGACAGAAGGTATATCAGGGGTTGCCAGGGACTACAGATAAGGGAAAGGGTTCACTATGAAAGGTTATGAGAGAATTTGTGTGTGTGATTGTTCTATATCTTTTTTGAGGTGATGGTTGTAACAACTTCATGCATTTGTCAAAACTTGCAGAACAGTACACTAGAAAGGGCAAATTTTACTGGATCTATATTATACCTTAACTTTTTTTAAATGAAAAAAAAGGGCGGGGGGTAGGGGGGCTGGATGGATTTGGTCATTCCAGGGATAAAAAAGTACAATGTACATGGGAAATGGAAGGTGTATGCGGGCACGATGAAAAGTGAAACTAAAATGTCAAGTTTTGGCTAACTTGGGACAACACTGAACAGCATGAGAGCATCTGGCAGGCAATGGGGATATGTGAAGATTTTTGAGTAGTGGAGTGGCAGGATAAAATTTGTATTTCAAAAACCTATCCCTGAGAGCAAGAGGAGGATGCATTTGTGGAGGAGTGGATACAGGGAGACAGCTAGGAGCCTGCTGCAATACAGAAGAGTTCTGCCTCGGGTAGAGGGAACACACAAGAGGAGGAACTGAGATGAGGGATTTCAGGGCAGAACAGAGGACTATTTGACCACCTGGATATGGGAGGATAGGAAAAGAGAAGAATTTAAAAACAATTCTGAAATTTCTAGCTTGGCTGACTTAATTAATATACAGTAATGCCAAGTAACACAAGAAAAAGAAAATTGGGGGAGGCACAGGCTTTGGATGAGGATAAAACAGTAAGTAAAAGGTTTAGACGTGTTTTGCTTGAAATGCCTGTGGCAGATTGTATCACTGGTGCCAAATATTCCGGTGCCCCTCCCTAGGGGAGGATTACACTTCCCCACCCAATTAACTCAGGAGTGGCCATGTAACTGGCTTTGGCAGATAAAATGTGGCCTGAAATGTGTTACTTCTGGGCAGAAGCTTTAAGAGCCAGCATATGGCTTGTCATGTGTCTTTCCCCCCTCTGCTACAATGACTGGCAATGTTCCAGATAGATGTTTCTCTGTCAGCCTAGGTTCTAAAGGGAGGACAGCAGGGTCACAGCTGCTACAGAGTGACAACGAATGTGTAATGTGAGCAAGAAATAAATCTTGGTAAGCCACCATGACTGGAGTTTTTGCATGGCCTAGCCTATCTTGACTGACACTATGCCTATAGAGCATCTAAGTGAATTTGTCTGGTAGATAATTGGAAGTGCCAGTTGGCAGCTACGTAGAAAAGTGTGGGGCCGGAAATACAGAGTTAGGAAACTAGAAGCAAATAAGTGAATCCAGAGAAGTGGGTGAAACTAAAGAGAGTTGAAATTGAGAAGAAGGAGAAGTATGAAATGTCAGGAAGCATCAGTGCTGGATGGACAGAGGAGGAAGAAGAGTCAAAGAAAGCCTGATTACAGATGTGGGTAGTGAACCTGCAGTCACGTTGCTGAGGCCAAAGAATCACTGTCAGTGCTGCAAGGGCAGTGTGGGAGCCTGACAAGATATCGCTGGATTCAAAACGAGTGAGTCGTTAAGCGAGCAATTTTAGTGGAGTCATTGAAATAGAAGTCAGGCTACAGGGAACTGAAGTCTGATGTGAGCAGGTACAGACAGAAAGGCAAGCCATTTTCTTCCTAAAAGTTTGGTTGTGAAAGGAAGGAAAGCTAAGGTGGCAGGCAGACTGAGGGAAAAGCAGGGTGAAAAGAAGCTTATTTGGGTGACTACGAAGAGAGTTGAGAAACTTTAGAGGGTGAGGAGAAGGAGGTAAACTAATGGGAAAGGTTGAAATTTTGGAAAATAAAGGGTGATTAATAAAGTGGGGCTCTAAAGAAGGCAGAAAGGATAATGAACAAAAGCATAAGTGGTGGTGGTGGCAGGGGAGAGATTTAGGTGGAGAGATTAGCCTCTGAGACATGAGGAAGGAGATAAGAAACAGAAGATTTAACTAAATTTGAAAGTAGAGGAAGGGATGCCAAGAAAATTCATGCCTCCTAGATTTTGTTTTCTGAGGGAAATAGAAGGTTGTCTGTTGTTGGCAATATAAATTGTGCCAGTGAGGCATCATGGATAGGGCTGGAGAACTGAGAAGAGTACAAAGGTTTGGAAAAGATGCAATGGGGAATAAAATAAATGAGAAAATTGCAGCCCCAAGGCCTGGCTGAGATTTTCTGTTATGAATTTGTAATACAGTTCCTTATAAAACAAATGACTTTTTTCTTCGGCAATCTCTATCAGCCTATGAGTAGAAGGAAAGGAATGGGCAAGTGGACTGGTTCGGAGTTGGAGATTGGCTAGAGGCATGTTCAGAGAACTGAAGATATTGATAAGTGTCAGAGGTGCCAAGTAGACCAAGGACTGGGATTGTCAATCTTGAAAGGTTAGGAGTGACACTGGATAGTAAAGAGCAAACCTGTGAGGTGGCTTGGGGTTTCAGAAAGATAATCCAAGTCCAAAAGCTACATGGAGCAAGTTGACAGAGGATGGAAAGGTGATAATGCAGTTAAGGAAGGGGTGGCAGGATATTTTGTGCCCAGAGCTTGGGCAAGAGTTCAGAGAATGTGTATTAGCACAGTCCAAGAAGTATTATTGAGCCAGGGTTTGGGCAGTTTAGAAAGCAGCACGTTGAATCTGAGCTGACTGGTGGATCTGGAGCCCCAAGGAGAAAACTTTAGTTCTCTGATGATTTAGAAAACAAAAAAGAGCTCAGCCTTGGATGAGAGGCAAAAACTAAGGCCATACTAGAAAACAGTAGGAGTGACCCACAAGATTACACAATTAGGCAACAGAGAGAACTGGTCTCCCTGGGGATGGATCAGGGAGAACCTGGAAAAGATGAAGTAATGTCATAAAAATATCATAGAAGCAAAGTCATCCAATATCATGTGCTTATCTACTTTACACATAAATAGATAGATACATTACACAAAATGCCCTTTATCAAGTGCCGGGAACTGTACCACAAATTAACATTCATTTATAAATTTAATCCTTACAACAACCCTGTGACATAGGTATTGTTTTAATTTTATTTATTGTCCTTGTCGGTTTGCCTCAGTGGTTAGAGCATTGGCCCACAGACCAAAGAGTCACGGGTTCGATTCCAGTCAAGGGCACGTACCTCAGTTGGGGTTCGGTCCCCAGCCCTGGTCGGGGTCATGTGAGAGGCAACCAATTCATGTGTCTCTCTCACATCGATGTTTGTTTCTCTCTCTCCTTCCTTCCCTCCCTCCCACTCTATCTGAAGATAAATGGAAAAATATCCTTGGGTGAGGATTAAAAAAAACACCACATTTTATTTATTTATTTTCCCCTCTATTTTATTTTTTCCCCATCACCATTTATCCTCCATATACCTTCTTCCACCCCCAACTATCCCCCTTTAATACATTTTACAGTTGAGAACATTATGGCTTAGAGAAGTTAAGTAACTTGCCCATGGTTAGTAAGTGTGACATCATAAATATTCAAAGTTTGTACCCTAAGAATCCCCTGCACTTATATAAAATCATTTAGAAAGAAATTCTTCCTTGAGAGCTTGTTTAGAGGCTCTAGCAGGGGAGCGCAGCTACTCATATACCCCTGACCAAAGACGGGTCCTCTCCTCTGGGAGGAAGGTCGTCCTCTTCCACCAAGCACACAGCTTTGCAGCTTTGGGAGGGACTCACATGGATCGGTGAGGGAGGAGGGGGGACACCTGCCTAGCCAGCCAGATCAGCCGAACCTACCCTGGCGATCAATGGGGTGACAGATGTTGCAGCCAGATCACCCTCACATCCGAGAAATTCTTCTTTGTGCTCTAGAATTGTGCCTTGGGTACTGGCAGCAAAAAGTAGCATATGGCAATAAAGTCCAGATACCTCAACCTGCCCTATGAAGTTGCCTGTGTCACCCCAGTGGACCCGGCATGTTTTGGACCTGCCCTCTAAAAACTCTAGAAAAAAGAGAAATATTCAGTCTTGAAACCTGTATCATTCAGAATTGGTCATCTCAGATTACCTGTAGGTAGTATATTTATTAATTTATTATTAGGCACTTCTGCTTTTAGAAAAAAATGTATGTATAGTCACTGAAAAATACATTTACTTGTATCAGATAATGAAGCTTACCCTATGTTTTCTTACCCTTTCTGTTTTATCCGCACAGAAGAGTCGTGTGTGATGTCTTTTCTGTACCACAATATAGGTTATCCCTGGCCGGTAATCTTCTTCCAAGCTAATACATGCCTTTCGAATTGCTATTAGTTCTGGCCAAGCTACCTAGGAGTTACAAATGGAATGACATTTAATTGAGAACTCACCTAGTATCTCTCAGATCTGATTTACCTAGAGTGGCAGATGAAAGGAAGCTCCGTCAAATACCTAGAAGCCCCAAGGGGCAATTATGGGATAATGAGAGTACCTGTTTCATTTGTCCCTCAGATACCCCTCCACGATAGTAGATGATCCGTGTGGGTTTGAAGCGTGTGGATTTGTAGAACTGGATCAGCAGCTCTCGAACCATGTTAGTAAGGTCCTGGATTACCTCCTGACTATAGAGGAGCTCTTGGGAGATCTCCTGGCGGGAGGTTTGCACCCGAACAGTGGCACAGTACCGGCTGGGGTGGCCATCCATGCTGCCAACAACAGCAGCAATGGAAGGCTTCTTCCCATCCCCTGCAGGGGGGTGCGTGACATCTGCTCCCAGGAAGATGACAGGCTGCTGGAACACCGATGGCCTGCTCAGATTTAAAGACACACTGACGCTCAGATATACAGATACAAATGTTTGGTTTTAGCAAGCTCATCAGATTAATCACAGATATAATCTTATAAGAGAGAATAAAGACTTGTGCCCATTGGGAGAGACCTCTAAGGCCCACTGAGGATCTGTGCCACCCAGTACAGTGAATCTGAATTGACTGCAGAAATCAACATGGTTCTTCTGTAACAGTAGGAAGGCAAGAATTAAAAAAGAGGACCTGGCCCAGCAGGTGTGGCTCAGTGGTTGAGCGTCGACCCATGCACCATGGTTCAATTCCCGGTCAGGGCATATGCCCAGGTTGTAGGCCCGATCCCCAGTGGGGGGCATGCAGGAGGTGGCCAGTCGATGTTCTCTCTCATTGATGTTTCTCTCTCTCTCTCCCTTTCCCTTTCTCTCTCTCTAAAATCAATAAAGAAAAAAAAAAAAAGAGGACTTGATTCAAATTTTACAAAATCTTTATGCATACAGGGAAAACTCCCAGAGCAGGCTTTCTTGGGATCCTGGGGTTTCCTACAATGGATACAGAATTGCAGAATGTACATGGAAGTGATATAAAAGCCCCAATTATTTTTAGGATGTGAGACTTAAGAAAGAGAGTTAAGTCTATCTTCCTCCCTATTTTATTGTTATTCATAGTACTTTTCACTTTCACTACATATTTTACTTAGTTATTTTATTTATTGTACATACACAAACATAAGCTCCACAGGACACTGCTGTATCCCTCATGCCTAGAACACTGCCTAGCTCACAGTTGGCACTCAATAAATACTTGTTGAAAGAATGAATTAATTTATTTGGCACCAATTTCTCTAAGGAATCGAGAAAAATATGCATGCTTCTCTGGTAAATTCTTAAAAGTAGGATTTAGGACTGAGTATTGTTTCTGAAAACATAATCTAGGAGGCAACCCAAATCTGAAAATCTCATGTAATAGATATTAAAGATGTAATACATACTGAAGAATAAATAGGTACCTCTATGAGGGCAGAGGCTATGTTGTATTTCTCTCTATATATATCATTATACAACAACATGGTTCCGGCACTGAACAATATAACAACAAATGTATATTCTTTTCTTTTTAAATATGTTTTTAATGAATTTAGAGAGAGAGGAAGGAAGAGAGAGACAGAGATAGAAACATCGATGAGAGAACATCAATCAGCTGCCTCCCGCAAGCCCCCTATTGGGGATCGAGCTTGCAACCCGGGCACGTGCCCTGACCGGGAATCAAACCAGTAACCTCTTAGTGCATGGGACAGTCAATCCACTGAGCCACACCAGCTGGGCAATAAATGTATATTCTTTTTTTTTTTTTTTTTTTTATCCTCACCTAAGGACATTTTTGCATTTATCTTCAGATAGAGCGGGAGGGAGAGAGGAAGAGAGAGAGAGAGGGAGAGGAAGAGAGAGAGAGAGGGAGAGGAAGAGAGAGAGAGAGAGAGAGAGAGAGAGAGAGAGAGAGAGAGAGAGAAACATTGATGTGAGAGAGACACATCAAGTGGTTGCCACCCACACGACCCCAACCGAGACCGGGGACAAACTGCAACCAAGGTACATGCCCTTAGCGGGAACCGAACCCGGGACTCTCTGGTCCACGGGCCGACGTTCTAACCGCTGAGCCAAACTGGCCAGGGCTCAAGTGTATATTCTTAACATACATATACATAACACAATAACAGCTTACATATACTATGTACCAGCCACTGTGCTAAGCATTTTACAAAAACTTGCCCAAGACCACACAGAAAGTGGTAAGGCTGGAATCCAAACCCAGGAAGTCTGACACCAGAGTATGCAGTTTAAGCCACTATGCTATATTGTCTCAAATGTCTGGGGTAAAATTAAATGATTTTAGATTTTAGGTTAATTTCCTCTATGGCCTGTATGCCTCATCTACTAACGTTACAGAAAGTTTCATTCAAGGACAAAAATGAGAGTTGTGGTATGATTGCCCAAGAGTAAGGCACTCAATTTCACCTACTTCTTTTTTTTTAAAATTGATTTTAGAGTGAGAGGAAGGAAGAGGGAGAAAGAGAGATGAAAACATCGATACATGGTACTCACATCTTCCCACAACCACATCAAAATTACAACTAAACTACAAAACACCCATCATTCGGAACTGCCTGAAATCTAGCTGAACGGAAGTTCTACAACTAGGGATTTAAAGAAGCAGCCACATCAAGACAGGTAGGAGGGGTGGAGATGCGGAAGGACTGGTCCCACACCCATGTGTGGTGGATAAAAATGGGCAGGGAGCCCTGGCCAGTTTGTCTCAGCGGTTAGAGCATCGGCACGCGGACGGGAGAGACCCGGGTTCGGTTCCCGCTAAGGGCACGTACCTTGGTTGCAGTTTGTCCCCGGCCCCTGGTTGGGGTTGTGCCGGTGGCAACCAGTCGATGTGTCTCTCTCACGTCGATGTTTCTCTCTCTCTCTCTTCCCCCCTCTTTTCCTCCCGCTCTATCTGAAGATAAATGCAAAGGGTGTCCTCAGGTGAGGATAAAAAAAAAAATGGGCAGGGATATCTCAGCTGCAGAGGTCCCCTCTGAGGAGCAAGGGGTCCCAGCACCACACCAGACACCTCAGCCCAGGGTTCCAGTACCAGGAAGAGAAGTCGCCATAACTTCTGGCTATAAAAATCACCAGGATTGTGGTTGAGTGAGATGGAGGGCTTCTGGAGTCCCAGGCAGTCCCTTTCTTTTTTTTTTTTTTTTTAAATTTTTTTCTTTCTTTCTTTTTAGAGAGAGAGGAAGGGAGAGGGAGAGAGAGATAGAAACATTGATGAGAGAGAATATCGACTGGACGCCTCTTGCTTGCCCCCTACTGGGGATTGGGCCCACAACCTGGGCATGTGCCCTGACCAGGAATCAAACCGGTGACCTCTTGGTGCGTGGGTTGACGCTCAACCACTGAGCCACACCAGCCAGGCCCAGGCAGTTCCTTTTAAAGGGCCCATGCATGGACTTATTTGGACTGACTCCCTCTGAGTTCCAGCACTGGGGCAGCAGCCAGAAAGGCACGAGGGACATATGAGGAGGAACTGAATTGTTTGGCATCAGGGTGAGAGCTAGAGGGGCAGCATTCTCCTAGACAGAAGTGCTGGCAGGGGACATTATTCCTTTTCTGAGCCTTCCCCCAACAGACCAGGCAGGCAGGGGCCATATCTGAGTCTCCATCAACCTGGCTAACACTGTTTGCTCCACCCTGGTGATTACCTGAGACCCTGCCCCATCTAACTTGTGGGCCCACCCAAGTTGTTTCCAGTGGCTTTTTCATACAAGGGCCTGTCTTGGTTCATGCTTCAGACTTTCCTAAAATCTATTTAACAAGTAGCATCTGGCCTTGGCATGCCCATACCTCTAGCTAAGTGGCCACAGGCCTGACACTAGCAGTAGTCAGCCTTGGTTCACAGCTTGGCCTCTCCTAGGCACCTCCAAGCCCAGCACAAGCAGCAGCCTTTTGTAGATTGCTTTGTGGCTCATGCCAGGTGGCCCCCAGCAGAACACGGGTGGCGACTGACCTTGGACTGCACCTACTGGGAGGCCTTAGCCAGCACACCCAGTGGACAGTTTCAGACCATGTTGAAGCACCACAAAACCTCCTCCACAAGTGACACACTCAAGGGGTGAACTCAGTGTGCACCAGAGCCTTGCTGAAGTACGTCCTGTTCTGTGGGGTGGGCCCCTGCACAGCTGATTCTCTATGGTGGTTGAAGCCAGTCCTTGCAGCCAATGGGCCTGGGAGTAAATCCCTCCCATTGATGTGCCAACAGCAATCAAGGCTCAACTACAACAGGAGGGTGTACATGGCCCATGGGGGGTGGGGCACACCTGGAGTGCCCAGCTCTGGGTGGACAGGAGGCTGTGCCACTGGACCCTATGGAACACCTACTACATAAGGCCACTCTACCAAGTCTGGGAGACACAGCAGCTCTACCTAATACATAGAAACAAACACAGAGAGGCTGCCAAAATGAAGAGACAAAGAAACATGTCCCAAATAAAAGAACAGAAAAAAACTCCAGGAAAAAAACCTAAACAAAATAGAGACAAGCTATCTACCAGATCCAGAGTATAAAACTGGTTATAAGAATACTAAAGGAACTTAGTGAGAACTTCAACAACATAAAAAGGACATGGAAACCTTAAGAAAGGACCAGTCAGAAATGAAGGATACACTAACTAAAATGAAGAATAATTCATAGGGAATTAGCAGTAGAGTAGATGAAGCCAGAATTAAATCAGTGATTTGGAATATAAAGAAAAAAGAATCCAAAAAAAATGAGATTAGTGTAAGAAGCCTCTGGGACAACTTCAAGTTTACCAACATTAGCATCATGAGGGTGCGGGAAGAAGAGAGAGAGCAAGAAATTGAAAACATATTTTAAAAAATAATGACAGCAAACTTCCCTAAGCTGGTTAAGGAAGCAGACATACAAGTCCAGGAAGTGCAGCGAGTCCCAATCAGGATGAAACCAAAGAGACCCACACCATTGCCCTGGCCAGTTGTCCCAGTGGTTAGAGCGTTGGCCCGTGGACCAGAGTCCTGGGTTCGGTTCCCACTAAGGGCACGTACCTCGGGTGCGGTTCGTCCCCGGCCCCTGTTGGGGTTGTACCAGTGGCAACCAGTTGATGTGTCTCTCTCACATTGATGTTTCTCTCTCTGTCTTCCTCCCTCTATCCCTCCCGCTCTATCTGAAGATAAATGCAAACATGTCCTAGGGTGAGGATAAAAAAAAAAAAAAAAAAAAAAAAAACCCACACCAAGACACATCATAATCAAAATGCAAAAGGTTAAAGACAAAGAGAGAACCTTAAAAGCAGCCAGAGAAAAGAAGTTACAGTTGGCCCTTGTTTATTGCGGTTAATCAGTTCCAGACTCTACGGCAATAAATGACTTTCCGCAAAGTAGGATTCTTTATTTATACAGTCATCCCTCGCCACTTCGCGCTTCGACTTTCGTGGCTTCACTCTATCGCGGTTTTTTCAAATACTATACTATACTCAGCAGTTAGAGCGTCAGCCCAAGGACCAGAGAGTTGTGGGTTTAGTTCCAGTCAAGGGCACGTACCACAGTTGCAGTTTGGTCCCCAGCCCTGGTCGGGGTCGTGCGGGAGGCTGCTGGTCAGTCAATGTGTCTCTCTCGCATGATGTCTCTCTCTCTCTCTCTCTCTTCCTCCCTCCCACTCTATCTGAAGATAAATGGAAGAATATCCTCGGGTGAGGGTTAAAAAAAAAAGAAGTACAAATTGGTTGTTACAGATAGTCATGAGGATGGAAAGTACAACATATGGAATATAGTCAATAATATTCTAATAACTACGTATGTGTCAGATGGGTACAAGATTTGTCAGGATGATCACTTAGCTATATAATGTCTAATTATCGGGGTGTATACCTGAAACTAATATAATATTGTATGTAAACTGTAATTGAAAAATTAAAAATGTGCCCTGGCCTGGTAGTTGGTTAGAGCGTTATTCCAATATTCCAAGGTTGCAGGTTCAATCCCCACTCAGGTCACATACAAGAATCAACCAATGAATGCATAAATAAATGGAACAACAAATTGATATCTCTGTATCTCTCTCTCCCCCCCTTCTTCTCTCTCTAAAATAAATAAATAAATAATTTTTTTAAATAAAAATGATTATAGAAGAGAAAGAAAACTGAAAAAACGAAGAGAAAAAGCAGTTGAGATGCATATTTGAGGTTTGTGTGCTTTACTGTAAATTAAATAAGTTAGATCTTAATTTAAAAAGTGGGAAAAAACAGTTCAGAATCTTACCTTTGATGAGGTACAAGCACGTTGTTAATTCCTCCAAGCTTTGCATTTATCTTCAGGCAAAGGTTGGAAAGGGTCTGGGGTGAGGTCTTCACTACATTTTTTACCTGGACACACTGTGTGGCCATACCCAGGAGGGTATCTCCAACACGTTTCACCTCCGCTACAAAAATAAGTTAATTAACTGATTTTTAAAAATGTTTACATATTCTCTTAATTACTAAGAGTAGAGGGGGGAAATCCACACACTGACCTTTACAGAGTGCCTACTATATACTATACACTGTGCTAGGTGCTTTTCATGTGTGGTGTTTTTATTTGCTAAACTCCCAGGGCAAATTTTTTTTCTGTTTGGATAAGCCATTTCCCATCCCCTTTCTTCCCTCCCGCAGGCCTTTAAGCTGGTTTACTTTCTTTATTCTGCGATGCTGCCTGCCACCACTCACTCAGTCCCTTGAGGTTCCTTTTCCCACAAGACTGACCTGGCAAAGGACTCAATCTCCCTAGCTCCTGCCTCTCACTACACACACACCAGCCCTTTGAATTTTTTTCTCCTCCAATCTCCCTCACCTTTTTTTATTTTTCTCTAAACATTAGAGATAAACTGAAGGTAACAAAAGAAGCAAACACTGCAAAGGGATGGTTGAACACATTTTATCAAGTTCAAGCTGGTCTATAGTTCCCAAATCCTTTACTTAGATAACAATCAAAAGAACTTTGTACCATTCTTCTTACAATAGATAGAAACTCCTTTTTGGAAGTGGCAGGCTCCCCTCCTCTTCCCCACTCTGATATTCCTAAGTGTTTTTAACCAACATTCCAGTTCTCCCTGCTTTGGGGGCTTTGACAGAATTTCACTGTATGCCCCAGCCCTCATTCCCACTGCATTTCCTGGCCCCATTTCCCATTTCCTTCACACAGGTTGGGTGGGCCAGTACAGCTGGTTGTGGCCAAGAAGTTGCTGATGTTAGGAACCCTCCAGAGCTGTGTTTTCTCTCTGCCATGGACCAGCAACATTCTAAACAGTGACTGCTCTGCCAACCTGGGTTCCATAGTGAAAATGATATGATGATATGGAGCAGAGGCTGCAGTGTACCCTCAATGGCCACACAGCAGGAGCAAAAAGCAAACTTTTGCTGCTTGGAGTCCCTGAAAGTTTGGGGTTGCTTGTGACTGCAGCATAACCTAGCTTATCCTGACTGTTACACCTACTACTGAAATCATCCTTCATTCAACATTAAAGAGGTGCATACCATATACTGGCGTCTTCCCAGGCAAGATCACCACTATTAGCTGTAGGCCCACATATGTCATTTTCAGATGTTTAAACATGGGCTCCACGCTGTCTGCACCTTGTGCATACTTGCAGAAACATGGCTGACCCTGGATGGGCATTCCTGCATCCTTAGAGATTTTACGGAGCTGGTCAGTGAAACTCCTGTTAAAACAGAACCAGTGGCACAGTGCTTTCACTTCAGAGTACATTCTTAGCATTTATTTCCTTCTATGATACTTCTTTCAGTTCTGCAAATTCTTAGCCAAAATAAGACATAAACAAACAAACAATAAAAAAAATATTTAGCTGGTTGTAAAAACAGACTGGCAGCTGTATCATTCTAATGCAGAAGAATCTGTATTATTAAACTATCGGATTATCATTTTGAATTTTAATAATCATGCTTCAGTTAGGCCCCAGGGACTAGAATAACATTCCTGTGCAAAGATTTTTTTTTTTTTAACATTCAAGTCATCAAGTCAGGATTTCTGAACTGAAGAAAAGTAAAGTCAAACTTTCAGGTAATGTGTATTTTGGTAAGCCTGCTAGGTAAATAGTTGTGTAAGCCTTTGTATGCTTGTATTCAATTGAGAACACGGACACACGCTGTTACACAATCAGTGCATTTAGGATTACATTCAAACTCGTAACAGATTTGAATTAATACAATGCCAAAAGAAATGATCACTTCAAAAAAGAAAACTTCATTATGAAATTTTAAACTTTAGATTTAAGAAGTTACTTCAATCTATGCATAAAGCTTTCAGAATAATTTCTTTTGTGCATTTGCCAATATTTTGTAGGATTCCTTTCTTTCATCCCAGTTCCCTTTTCCTGCCTTGATTTTTCCACCCTTCTCACTGACTTCCTTTATATAGATACCTGCATGTGTAAGACACGAACCAGTGATCATAGTCAGTGACCCTTCAGTAAAACATGCTTGCTAGTAAATTAGAATGATTAAAAATGAACTCATTTTTATCTTAGCTGAAAAGATACGATACCGAAGGAAGCTTCACTAAGAACCCAAGAACTTGCCAACCGGCACTGCTTCAACCTTGTTAGTCACAAATTTCTGCTCTAAATGTAAGGAAGCTGAGTCAGATTCTTAATGTAATTCCCAAATTGGCAATTTACTATAATACAAGGTGTTTTTCCTATAGCCAGATGGTGTCACTATAGGAGTCAGGGATTTAGTGCCAGTGCACACAGCACATTCACATAAAAATGGTGTTTTCATATCTGGGAGGGATATTACTAAGCTGAAAATATGAAGATACTCACTTTAGTAAATCTTCCCTACATTGTTTCTGAGGCGCAAAACAAGCAACTGCCCAAACTTTAATTTCAATGCCAGCATAAAACTGCTTTCCTCGCATGTCCCAGACACCCTGGTTGGGTGTGGCTACTGTTTTATTCTTTAAAAAAAAACAAAAAACAAAAAAAGAAACAAAAGAAAAGAGAAAATACATTACAATCTAAGGCCATTTGAATATTGATGAGGGGATACACAGAACTCTATTTGGTATTAGCCAAAAGACAAAGAGCAATAATAAGCAAGACTATGGGTAAATTCACTGTGGTTTGTAGAAAAGTCCTCAATTATTCTCGTTTTGACTAGTTATTGGAAGAAGCTTGCGGAGTAAAATGAAAAGCTTACCCGGCCTCCATATTGTAGCATTGGTGCTGGAAGAACCCTGCCTGTGAGCTCTGTCATTTCATTGTGGACAACAATACCAAATTCTTTAAGGTATGGATCAGGTCCACCCACCATGCTGTTACTCTTCACCTAAAGAACAGGAAAGCCTGCACATATAAAAACCAAAGAGTAACTGTGTCCCATCAGGAGTTTTCTACTGTTTTGTTTTGTTTTTCATCTTAAAGCTAGCTTATCTTAAAGACCATGCCTTACTGACCAGTCTACTGATTTCTTCCTGTCTGTCAGGAGCAGATCTTGCTGTGGCTTTGATCATCGTGGAAGTCTGATTGTCTGTGAGTTTCTTTATACATCGCTGTCCTGCCACTATATTACAGACCTGCCAAGAGGCAAAGAGAAATTCGTTTGTGTAATGGGCTTCTAGATCTTAATTAAGCCTTTGCCAAACTGTATCTTCCATCTTCCATTTTCCCCCCAAAATGAAAATTCTGTTATATAGTTATCAGCCCAAAATAGTTTAGAAATTAATACTAAATTCTACCACTCGCTTAGACATGATTTGTTTTTTAATTCATTCAATAAATTGGCAGCTTGGCAAAAGAAAATTCAGCTTACCTCAAGTGGCAAGTATGTATGCTTTTGTTCTTGTCCCACTTGGAGACAGGGAAGATGGGGATATTTCAGCTGCAGACTATACTTTTGCTTAAAATATTGAGCTACAGTACATTCCATAGCTTGACCATTTTCTAGCTGTAAAGGAAAACTATAGGAGACAATGTCTTTTTAGAAATTTCTTTTTTCTTAAACAAGTGAACAAACAAAAGTCTACTAACATTTTCTACCTTGATCAGTCACTTAAAAACAAAAGTCAATCTTTATTTGAATATTTTCACCTAAGTCATTTTAGTGTTTAATCAGAACAGTGATTATGAAGGAATTTTCCATGTTTTTTAAAGCTAGAACGAGGGAAAAAATTAAAGTTTAAAAAGAACTTAAAACACAAAGAAGCTACAGAATCAGAAATTACACAGACTCACTAGATAGGAATTTTGTTTGCTTAAGAGAATTTTTTTTTTTTTTTTTTTTTTTCATAAAATGAGTGTAGCATAGTGATTTGGCCCACATTTTCAGATCTCCAAACCGGGACAAATGTATGTGGATTTGGAGGCAACAAGACCCAATGCATGAAATTGAGACTATGCTAGGATATTCAATATAAACTGGGAACATGATTTATTTGGCTCTTCGAATGGGCAAATTATCTCAAATACTTGGTACAATATTAACTGTAATCTTGCTTTCTTTTCTTTTTTTAGAATAGTTCATTGATTTTTAGAGAAAGAGGAATGGGGAGAGAGAAAGAAACATGGATGTCAGAATGCAACATCGAGCCTGCAACCAGGGCATGTGCCCTTGACTAGGAATCGAACGAGCAACCTTTTGGTGCATGGGACGATGTCCAACTAACTGAGTTACACCATAGGGCTAATCTCACTTTCTTTTCTTTCTCTTTCCCTCCCTCCCTCCCTCCCTCCCTCCCTCCCTCCCTCCCTCCCTTCCTTCCTTCCTTCCTTCCTTCCTTCCTTCCTTCCTTCCTTCCTTCCCTCCTTCCTTCCTCTTTTTTCTTATGCAGTGGAGTTTCCCACATTTGGGGAAATAGCAGGGGTCAGCACATCCGGAGTGCAATGGATAAGCCTCGCCCTGGGAAAACCACCTTCACGATCATGGTATCTCCCCTGCCAGGTAAGTATAATCTCACTTTCTTTTTTTTTTTTTTATCCTCGCCCAAGGATATTTTTGCATTTATCTTCAGATAGAGCAGGAGGGAGAGAGGGAGGAAGAGAGAGAGAGAAACATTGATGTGAGAGAAACACATCCACTGGTTGCCACTCACACAACCCCAACCGGGACTGGGGACAAACTGCAATGGAGGTATGTGCCCCTAGCAGGAATCAAACCTGGGCCTCTCTGGTCCACAGGTCGATGCTGTAACCGCTGAGCCAAACCGGCCAGGGCATAATCTCACTTTCTTAATTGTTACAGCCCCACAAAGTAACAATGCAGTGAGGATCATCCATGTAACACTCATGTAACTCTCCTGGTCTGCATTCAGAACTTGAGGTTATAAACAAGCTGACCACTCATTATTTCAGTGCAGGTAGGCATCTATGTCAAAGAAGGAAATTGTTCGTTAAACTCCATTTAGATCCAAGGATGTTTATATTTCTGGATTAAAATCAGTGCACTTATGGAAAATAAAGGCATATTTGAAATTGTTTAGAGGTAAATCTTATTTGATATTGCAAAATGGAAAAGGAAAACATTACTTGCTACGGTGACTACATTTTAATTACTGTTAAAGTTTCACAGTCTAGCCTGGCTGGTGTGGCTCAGTGGTTGAGCGTTGACCCATGCACCAAGAGGTTGCCGGTTCGATTCCCGGTCAGGGCACATGCGGAGGTTGTGGGCCAAATCCCCAGTGGGGGGCATGCAGGAGGCGGCCAGTCGATGTTCTCTCTCATTGATTCCTCTCTCTTTCATTTCCTCTCTCTAAAATCAATAAAGAAAAAAATATTACAAACAACAAAAAAACCATACTCTATTTCCTTGACCTGGGTTACAGGTTTGATCCCCAGCCCCAGTCGGGGTACATGTGGGAGGCAACCAATCGATGTGTTTCTCTCACATCTATATTTCTTTTTCTCTCTCCCCTCCCCCACTCTCTCTCTTTCACTCTCTCTAAAAAACAATCAATGGAAAAAATATCCTCAGGTGAGGATTAACAACAACAACAAACGGCTTATTTTCTTGAAAAGAAGTTTAAAAAATAAATCTATGTTTTTTTCAATTTTCATGCAAAAATTATAGTATATGTCTATAAGTAGAATTATTCTTATAGGGCTATGTAAAGTAATTAAACAATGAAAAAGACACAGTTCCTCTTGAAACAAATGCTAAAATTCTCAATAGTGATTTCAGTAATTTTCTTCCCCCTAGAGAATGAGGTCAATGATATAATATGAAGAGTACATGGAATATCACTTTACAACTCTTAAGAAATTCATGTAATGTGTACATTAGTTCATACAGAAGAAGTTATTCAAATCAGACTGAATTGATATATTACATTTATCCAGAGGTCACTCCAAAACTTTAAGTATCTAGACCAAAGGCCTCCAGGTGGTTTTGATGTACACTAAAGTTTAAAAATTGAGAATCATGGCCCTGGCAGGTTTGGCTCAGCAGTTAGAGCGTCGGCCCGTGGACCAGAGGGTCGAGGGTTCGATTCACAGTCAAGGGCACGTACCTCAGTTTCGGGTTCAATCCCTGGCCCTGGTTGGGGTTGTGTGGGAGGCAACGAATCGATGTGTTTCTCTCACATTGATGTTTGTCTCTCTCTCTCTCTCTCCCTGCCTCCCACTCTATCTGAAAAACTCAATGGAAAAACATCCTCGGGTGAGGATTAAAAATAAATAAATAAATAAATAAATAAATAAATAATAAAATAAAAATTGAGGACCATGGATCTGGAACAAAGTCAGAGTAGAATATAAAAGCAAAAATATTAAAATTTTTTAAAGGCTTCTGAAAATGTAAAGTTTATATATTTATGTTCACCTTGTTTACTTAGAAGAAACAATATGTTTATGTCAGACATGAGTTTAGTGACAGATTACAAGAATAAAACATATACGGTGAATTAAAAAGCACTTTGATACATATTTTCTCATTAGGTGTAGTTCACAGTGGATTAGAACTGAGTGATTAGAAAAATGAGATTGGGGAAGTGAACATGAGTGTGCTGCTGGAGGTGTGCCACACACACGGACAGCTGGAGGAAGTGACAGCTAGCTACAAAAGGAGGGAGAAAAACCCACACAACTTGGTAAACTGAAACCAAACTTCAACTATGACTTATGCAGAAACCTTTCAACGGCTCCATGATCTATAGCTTCCCATGACAGCCTCATATGATTTAGAGGCCTTAACAGATCCTTTGGGCCATGCATTGAGAATTACAACAGTACAATAAATGATGCTTGTAATGATGACTCTGTGTCACTATGTAAAAGTTGATCTATGCTTAGCACACTCTGTTTAAGAGGTGAAATAAATTAAAGGCAGGAAATATGTTTTACAAATGTTTATCAAAAAATTTAGCCCTGGTCGGTTTGGCTCAGCGGTTAGAGCGTCGGCCTGTGGACCAGAGAGTCCCGGGTTCAGTTCCTGCTAAGGGCACGTACCTCGGTTGTGGTTAGTCCCCGGCCCCGGTTGAGGTCGTGTGGGTGGCAACCAGTTGATGTGTCTCTCTCACATCGATGTTTCTCTCTCTCTTCCCCATTCTCTTCCTCCCGCTCTATCTGAAGATAAATGAAAAAATGTCCTCGGGTGAGGATTAAAAAAAAAAAAAATTTAAATCTTTGGTTTTTAAACATGAAGATCTCAGTGATTTTGAAAAATCACAATATGAGATACCAATTCCTCAAATGATTATAGTAACTTCCTCTGTTACCAAAAATGTAATGCTATCATTTTAGGTGTGGTTAACATACGTTTGATGACTGGCTGGCCGTCTGGTCACATTACAAACTCGATATTTCCGTTTCATCTGTCCACAGTGAGTCACCTCAACTTTAAGACCTGAAATTGAATAAAAAGTTAAAACATCAGTATTAATTAAAATCACAGTGATAAAAACAGATTCAGATGTCTTCAAAAAGGCATGCCATTGTACAGGACATAAGTTGCAAGGATACAGGAACAATTTCATCATGTATAGGCAAAAAGCCTCAGCTAAGCAGAAAACATTAGCACCCAGATGACTTAAGATTTGTAACCACTTTTTATTACTTCAATACATAATTACTAAGCATCAATTTTGTTCTGGTGCTAATGAAGTTTACATTCTAATGAGAGAAGATAGCTATTAACAAGCAAAGAAGAAAATAAATTCCAAAAAATAAATAAATAAATGAACTTGTGTAAGTTTATTAAAATGGAAATTAAGTGAGTAAGGGTAACAATTAGTAAATGTCTGATTTGTGCCAGGTATTGTGCTAGAAGTTTTATACATCTAATTCCATTTAATTCTCACAACAATCTTCTAAGATACATATTATTATCTTTACTTTAGAGATGAATAATCTAAGGCTCACAGTGGTTAAGTAACTTGTCTAAGGTCCCACTGATAGAACTATCTGGAATGGGTTGGAAGCCCAGGTGAGTCTGACTCCACAACCATGCTCCTTGCACCATGCTGAACTGCCTCTCTAAGACTATGCTAATGCAAATACCTACCTCTGATTTCTTTGGTAAACTTGACACGCTGGGAGTCTGTTAGAGGTTTGGTCTGTTCATTGATGTTCTGAATGTCTAAAACCTCACACATGAACTCAATGATAGGCTGAGCCCGGTAGAAAGCAGTTGCAGATACTAACAAACAGAGAGGAAGGATACTTAGCTTCAAGGAAAGGGACAGGACCAAGAAAACCAGCCAAAAGACTAAACGGTAAAGAGAGTTCGATCCTACCATCAATATTGAGCATCATATTCCACATGGCAGGTCTCACAGACTGATGAAAGCCAAACCAAACTTCCCTGCCCCCTCCCAGAGGGTGGTAGTAACCTTCAGGAGGTGAGAAAAAGGAACGGCCCACTGGAGTGTACCTGAAGAAATAAGAGTTTGCATGTTTCACATTTCACTCTCAACTTTGTAAACTGAAACCAAGTTAAAAACTATGACTTATGCAGAAAACTACCAATGGCTTTAATGCAAACTATCATAAAAAGGTCTGATATCTGTAGCAAAGAATTCAAACTAAAGTACTAACCTCATGGAGGGAAGGTGTCTTGTGATAACATCAAGTGCTTGTACTGAGTCATCTGGGACTTCATTCAAGTGCCCAGCTAAAGCTTCTAAAAGCAACTGAAGGCTCACAACTGACACCCACTGAACAGACACTTTAAAGGTTTGGTCTTTACCTTCTCCTGGAAGGGTCACTTCCATATCAACCTAAGGAAAAAATACATATACATGCATATTCACAAAGGCTGAGAGAAAGATCCCAGAAATATTCAAAATAGTATATGCATAAAGACATTTTACACTTCTGTAACTGCAAACCTTTGGAAACAACCTATATGTCCATCAATGGGGGAATAATTTAATATCAAATATGATGCAATAGTTTAAAAATAAGGTAGATGCTACAACATGTATGAACCTCTAAAATGTTAAGCTAAGTGAAATAAGCCAGGCATAAAATGACAAATATTGTATGATTCCACTTAGATGAAGTACCTAGAATGGTTAAATTCATAGAAACAGAAAGTAGAATAGAGGTTATCAAGGGCTGAGGGGAGGAGGAAATGGGGAGTTATTGTTTAATGGGTACAGAGTTTCAGTTTGGATGATAAAAAAGTTCTAGAGATGGCTCGGCCGGTGTGGCTCAGTGGACTGAGTGTCATCCCATCGACTGAGAGGTCCTGGTTAGGGCACATGCCTGGATTTCGGGCTCGATCCCCAGTGGGGGGTGTGCAGGAGGCAGCCGACTGATTTTTCTCTCTCACATCGATGTTTCTATCTCTCTCTCTCTTCCTCTGTCTCTAAAAATAAATAAAAACATATTTTTTAAAAAGTTCTAGAGATGGATAGTGGTCATGATTACACAACAATGTGAATATACTTAATGTCACAGAATTGTACACTTAAAAATGGTTAAAATAGGGTGGGAGCAGGGAGGAGGGGTTAATGGGGGAAAACAGGAGAAACATCTGTAATACTTTCAACAATAAAGATTTTAAAAAAATCAATGGAAAAATATCCTTGGGTGAGGATTAACCAAAAAAATAAATAAAATTTTTAAATGGTTAAAATAGTAAATTTTATGTTATGTATACTTTACCACAATAAAAAATATTTGAATTAAAAAAATAATAAGGTAGATTTAAATGTACAAAAATGGAAAGATCTCCTAGACATATTGTTAAATAAAATAAAAAAATATATCAGAACAATATGCAAACAAATAAGAATGTACATAAAGCCCTGGCCGGTTTGGCTCAGTGGAGAGCGTCGGCCCGCAGACCAATGAGTTTCAGGTTCAATTCTGGTCAAGGGCACGTACCTTGGTTGCGGTTGGTCCCCGGCCCTGGTCAGGTCATGTGGGAGGCAACCAACTGATGTGTCTCTCTCTCTCCCTCTCTCTCCCTCCTACTCTCTGTGATGATAAATCCTTGGGTGGAGATTTAAAAAAAAAGATGTACATAAATAAATGCACAAATCACTAATGTGCATAAAAACATCTGAAAGAATACATACCAAACTATTAGTTTCCTCTGAAAAGGGACTGAGGACAGGTGGAGAGGCAGGAAACTACAGCATTTCTAGGATGTCTAAATAAGTTTATAATGGGTATATATTTACGTATTGCTCTTCTAATTTTAAAAATAAATGTTTTTAGAAGTTACTGTGGTATTATGAATATTCCATAAGTGGGTGTTATGTAATATTCTATGATTAATAAACACTCCATTGTTCAGATTCAGGTAGCTCTCTAACAATGTGAGAATTTTGGAATATGTGTAAAGCTGACACAATCAACCTAAATTCTGATGCTCATCTCATCTTCAATTATCAATTAACTAAGGGACAAGAGAATATGGACAGAAAAATCTATCATCATTATGTGAAACAACTAAGAATGGAACTGTTATTAGAAAAGGAAACATTTTTGTCCTATGTAATTACTACTAAATTAGACCTAAGTCTAGTAAATATTTCTTGCTGTTAACACTTACCCTATCCCGTCCGATGGGCAGTGGATGTGCTGTGTACATGTTTCTTTTGCCATCATAGCCAGGCTGCCGATCACCAAATATCTGCATCTTGAAGTGCCGCACCATTGTATCTACTACCTCCCTTAACAGTAATGGAGATAGTGGAGGTCAGCTTTGAAAAATGGTGAATAGTAAGGAAAATATAATCATACCTTAATCATCTAAATTCAGTTCAAAACTCCTTGGAAAAAGTATGAGTTAAAGTGACCACTGATTGAAGTAATTAAAAAAATAGTTAACTAAAGACAGGTAGCAACAAGTAAACAAAAGTAACTACAAGATCATAATAAAAGGGAGAAATAAAAGAAAAGAGAGAGAACATTTATGGCATCCTCTCATACTCCTGCTTTCCAAGTTCCTCTCCTATGATAAACATAGCCTTATAAGAAAGAATAACCGCCCTGGCCAGTTTGGCTCAGCAGTTGGAACGTTGGCCTGCGGACCAGAGTCCCGGGTTCGGTTCCTGCTAGGGGCACGTACCAAAAGAAAAAAGAATAACCTCTCTTAGGTGTCTAAGTGTGGCATGTCCTAACTGAATGATGGTAAGTTTGTTATCAAATATACATCCTTATTCAAGTATACTGGCTTTGGAAAAGAAAGCGGGCAGAAATTTAGAAATCTGAGGATCAATAAATCTAAGATGCATCATACGCAAAGGAATAAGTCAACCCCTTTAACTAATGCTGGCTATTTCTAATTCTGTGTACTGTCTTGTTTTAAGCCGTGTAGAAAAGGGAAGGTTGTGAAATATCCTCGTTCCATAAAGGTTACCAATGTAGTTTCTTTCCTTTTAGAATGAAAGCCTTTCTCTCAATCAAGCAGGCATAGCTTTACTTAAGTGTTCTTGCATACATGCTAGATCACACTGTATGCAGGCCCGGAAAGAAACGCAGTTGCAGGGAAACTAGAGTATGCAGTTCAAGATGGAGTCTGTGAGATTTTGGGATGCTGGAGTCAATGAAAAGCTGGGTGTTGTGTCTTACCAATGTCAGCGATAACAAGAGCATTTTTAGAAAAGCAAGAATCTTAATATTAAAGCCTGCTTGAATATCAAAGTGTAGAAACAAAGAAAAGGAAAGTGGGTTTTCTCAGCACCCTGTAGGAATATCTGCTACAGGGCTATGCCTTCACACTTGGCAAATTCCTGTCATACAGACCACAATGCTTAAATTGTCTCATCCAGATCCCTCTTGGATAATGCTGGAATTAAATGGAGCTTCTCTTTCAGCTTACTTTTTTCAGTACTCCAAGATGATCTGTCTGTCTTTACACTTATATTTTTCTCATGTCCATTACCAAAACTTAATATAAAATTTGAATTTCCAGATAGCTCTATTTCCCATAGACACTAATATCTTCACCTACTTTTATAAATGTCTGCTACCCTTGGACAATGAAAGAGTGAACTTTCTTCTTCCTTCAATAAGTATTTACTGATTGAATAATGATGTATCCAGCACTCTGCTAGAATCTGTGGAGGATAACCAAGTGTGAGACAGCAAAGGAACTTATCATAGATAAAAACAAAGCCTACATGTTGAAAGAATGAGAGAACAGTATGATACATAATAATTTACATAATAACAGTATGATACAATACATTTTATGCATTGATATAGAAGCCTACTCTTTCTAATCCTTACCTGTTGACTCTACGAGGCCGTTTTTCTGGTTTGATATCCACATCATAGTGATACACATCTATTTTAGGAATCTGAACCTGAAAATGATTGGCTAACAGTCGAATTGGCTTTCCAACAGTTCCAAGGCCAGGACGACGAGGTGGCTGGAACAGGCTCGTTGGCGGTCCTGAAGAGATTGAAAGACATTCGATGTGCTATTTGGTCATGAAGGATAATATTCCCTTCATGATGATGACGATGATGATGATAGCTACAATTACTGAGATATTATTATTCACTAAACATACTATGATATAAAGAGTTTGGGGTATCTTTTGATCTAAGGTTCTATAGATTTCTAATATTTTGCCATGTTGCTATTATTCTGAATATGAAGAATATCAAAATTATGTTTCTTTCTCTCTCTTCCTCCTGCTCTACCTCAAGATAAATGCAAAAATGTCCTCAGGTGAGGATAAAAAAAATAAAAAGAATATCAAAATTAGATAGTATGATGAACTCCTCTCAGATGTCAGGTACTGTAGAAAACCTTTTATGAGTATCAGTAGATCTATAGCTAGGCTCACACAATTATATGCAAATTTTTTTATCCTCACCTATGGAAATTTCTCCATTGATTTTTAGATAGAGTAGGAGGGAGGGAGGGAGGGAGAAAGAGAGAGAGAGAGAGAGAGAGAAACATTGATGTGAGAGAGACACATCAATTGGTTAGCTCCCACATTACCCCAACAGGGGCTGAGGATTGAACCTGCAACCCAGGTATGTGCCCTTGACTGGGAATTGAACCCAAGACTCTTTGGTCCATGGGCCAATGCTCTAACCCTTGATCCAAACCTGCCAGGGCAAATTATGTATATATATATTTTTTAAATAACAATTTCTAGATTCTGGGTGCCATCATCATGTTCAGGCTGGAGACGATCCATTAATCTTCCACAAATTAGCCTGCATTATTACAGTTTGTGTGGATAGGAGAAGATTAAACAGTAGCTATATTTACCAATTTACTTACTAATTTAGATAGTGAAACAATACCAATAATGCTAAACTTCCCGGCTCATAACTTGGTATTTTTAGAATCTGGACAATCTGATATTTCCTGATTATAAGGTCTAGTTGGTTTAACAAACATTTATTCATTTATTACGTGTTTAACCTGCACTGTGGACTCAGGAAAAAGACAACCTCTGCCTTCAAGAACTCACAGCCCTGGCTGGTTTGGCTCAGCAGTTAGAGTGTAGGCCTGCAGACTGAAGGGTTGAGGGTTTGATTCCCGGCCTCGGTTGGAGTTGTGCAGGAGGCAACCAATTGATGTGTCTCTTTCACATCCATGTTTCTCTCTCTCCCTCACCCCCTCCCTCCCTTCTACTCCATCTAAAAATCAATGGAAAAATATCCTCAGATGAGGATTAACAATAACAACAAAAAACTTACAGTCTAGATCAGTAGTTCTCTACCCAGGGGAGATTTTGTCCCCCAGGAAACATTTGGCAAATGTCTGGAGATATTTTTAGTTGTCACACTTGGGGGTGGTGCTATTGACATGTAGTGGGTCTGGGGAAACACAGTCTGGGAAATATTTGTCTACAAAAGACCTTACTCCTTTAGGGACACTGGCCTAAAAACTATACATCTTTTCTGCTATGAATAGGTGTTCAGTAAAGTGGGCTATAATTACAATGGAAAGTTACAACAGGTTCTTTTATTGTAATGGCATTTTGCCGAGAACAAAGACAATTCACCGAGGAAAGAAAACTTTGATGCAAGAAGCTGTCTAAAAAAAAAAAAGAAGAAGCTGTATAGTCCAATATCACTTAGGAACATCAAAGCAAACACTTTAATGAAATCTGTGTTGACAGATCACCATATACCAATTCTTCAAGTACTGAAATCTTTTTACACATTAAACTCATTGTTCATTCATCCCCTAAATTCTGTTCATCCTTTAAAACTCAGGTCAGGTGTGACCTCCTTGGAAAGTCTTTCCAGAATCTCCCAAATTTGAGGATGCTTCCTCTGTGTTCCCAAGACCCTCTGTATAATGGAGCACTTAGTACAAGTATATAGAAACAACCTCTTAAATTACTCTGTCTCCTCCACTAGACTGTAAACTTAGAAGAAATTGACCTCCAGTTCATTGTTATCTCCCCAAGACCTAATTCAGTGACCAGTACATTGTAGAAATTCAGTAAATGTTGAACTGACCACTACCAATAATCCTTGTAGCAGTTCCAAATAGAAACTAGGCAGAAACCTGGTCATTCTTAAAACCCAAGAATTGATGATTATTTTTTCCTTAAAGCAAAAGCACATAATTTATACTAAAAACATTATTATTGCTTGGAGTTGAGTTCCATGTTTGGTGTACAGGAGATCTAATCTGGGTGTGATAAGATATTTACAAACAAAGTAAGAGGTAAATAATAAATATCAGAGGTGATAGTCACATTGAATCACATCAGCCAGATACAGCCCTGCATATCCCAACATACACTTAAGTAATAATTTTATCATAAAGTTGGACAAATCCAGCTTGATGATAGAAATTTAGAAACAGAAATTCAGGTCAAGTGACCTACCCAAGGACATATGACTGTGATTTTTAAATTGTGATTAGAATCCAGGTCTCCTAACTTCCAGTCCAGTGCTTTTTCTTCCTCAGTATACTTCACAATCCTATGGTATCTCTACCTCTCTAAACTACTCGATACCAAAGGGACAGAAGCAGAGGAAATGAAAGGAAATGGATTAAGAAGTGGAGAAAAGCAATTAGTATGTTTCTTTTCTTTGGCAAGAAAGAAAAGTCAGAAGGTGAGTGATCATTGCTTTTAATAAGTTTAAAATATTTATTTAGAAAACTATATTCTAAAATTTTCCATTCCAAAAGCTGGTTTCTTTGAGCTTAGCAAGCTACGTATGAAGAAAAAGCTCACTGGCTAAAGCTCTGGCACCAAACTGCCTGGGTTTCAATCCTGGTTTACCACTCCCTAACTCCTTGGGCCAGTTCTTAGTCTCTCTGTTATTCAGTTTTCTTACCTATAAAATGGGGAATATGCGGCAATTACAGCAGCTATCTCTTAAGGCTATTGTGAGGATCCCATGAGATAATGTATATAAGAGGTTTAACACAGTGCCTTGTAATAATAGTAAGTGCTCAATAAATGTTAGTAGATTGTACCTGCATAAATATTACAGTGCTCAAAGATCCCTGGGCTTCATATTGGGTCATTTCAAAAATTTGGTGACAAAGTCAGAAAATTACATCTCCCAGAAAGGAAACAAATATGACTCCATAGAGTGAATGAAGTTAGCCTTAAATAAAAAGGAGGGCATTAGACTAGGAATCAGAAGACCCAGACTCATCTTTTTTTTTTTTTTATCCTCACCCGAGGATATTTTTGCATTTATCTTCAGATAGAGCCGGAGGGAGAGAGGGAGGAAAAGAGAGAGAAACATCGATGTTAGAGAGACACATCGATTGGTTGCCACCCACACAACAGAGGTACGTGCCCTTAGCCGGAACTGAACCCGGGACTCCCCATTCCAGGGGCCGACACTCTAACTGCTGAGCCAAACCATCCAGGGCCAGACTCATCCTTATTTCACCACTCAGCCTTGAGACCTGATGAAGTCTATTAAACTCTCTGCACCTCTTTTCTCATCTGTAAAATGGAGATAATGCCTGCCTTGCCTACCTCAGAGGATCAAATGAACCAGTAGCTGTGAAAGCACTTGCTAAACCGTGAAACACTGTAAAAATAAAAGTTATCACTACAATAACCAAAATAAATGGTATTTATTAAATGTATTTCCCTAATTAAATGTATTTCCAAGTTATTATTGTCAGAAACTGAAATGGGGGAGGGAGAGCAGAGCAAGACTAAGAATGACTCAATGATTGTTCAAGTGAGGAGGGCAGGAAGCTCTAGATCGACGCGCTTTAACAAAGAAGCAGGAAAGCTTCTCTAGGTTCTAAAACAACCTGGACAAAATATCCCACAAGACTATCAACTCCTTTTGCTCTTATTCTATGCTAGGCATGCAGCTTCTTGTTATTAATTTGGTTTCCAATGTACTGTGACACACAAAAAAAAGGAGTTTGCTAGAGAACAGACAAGAAAATATTCCAGTCAACAGAAAAGATCTATGTAACATTTTGGCTTATTCATTAGCATCTTATAAATGTAGTTAGTGAGAATTAATTTTCCACAATTCTGGGTGAACTGATAAGTCCTCAAATCTGCAAAAGCTAAAATCAAACAAACAAAAACAAATCCCTGGACGTTTCCAACACCACCAGGTTGATCTTTTCTAGGAAATTCAGTTTATACACACAGTTACATAGTTTCTTTTAATACCAGCTCATGAATGCAACAGTTGCTTCAATTATGAGTTACTAACAGGGGAGGGAGGGAAGAAACATTTGTAAGTAGCTATAATGCATTGGTCTCTACAATAAGACTTCTTACATACATGATCTAATTTCTTTCTCACAACAATCTCGCAGTACATAATTATTATTACTTCATTTTATAGATGAGGAAATGAAAGTTCAAAGGAATTAAGTAACTTGCCCAAGGTTATACAACTATTAAATTACTAGATTGGATTTGAACAGAAGTCTGTTACGTTCCTAAAGACTTGATCATGCCTTTGGCCGGGGGCTATAGCTGAAGTAACCCAGCATAACACACTGAGGTTTATCAAATAATATTAATGTGACAAAAGCAATTTATTTTTAAAAGGCATATAAAATTTATTATGAAGGCCTTTTAAAAAATAGTTTAAGCAGCAAATTAAGGTAGGATTAAGTCATTCAGTAACATGAATAAGATCCAAGTAAAAAAGCCTGCAAAGTTTCCAAACTCAAATGGTAAAGTAAATTTTCTATGCACTAAAAAAAACAAGGGAAATGCTCTACAACTAAGTCCACTATGTAACTAAGGTTTGATATTAAAGCTAACTCTATCACAGCCCCTAAACCCTGCCCTACTTAGCCAAAGCATTAGAAACCTGTAGGGGTTGGAGGTGCGAGCACCAGGCTCCAATCTGCAGGGCACTTGTTAAAACCTGGAATGTTTCCTCTGATGAGGGCAGAGTGGGGGAGAAAGCTAGAGGCCATTCATAATGATAGGAAATTACAGTTTCCAAAGCACTTTCTCCTTCATTTGATCCTTGTAACCACTCACAACCCAATTAGAAGAAAACTCAGGGCATTAAAAACCTGTGCTGGAGTCAACTGGCTGCTAACTCGCCTGTCACTAAGGTGTTAGCCCAGACAACTCGACTGTCACACATACTGACAGATAGAGGCGTAGGACCATATTCCCCGAGACTTCAGGGCCTTCAAGAAAGGGTGAGCACTTTGCCCCTTGGCCTTCGGGGCAAAGGGCATTCCTTAACTGAGGGCTCTGGACCTCTGCCAGTGCAAAGAAAAATAGGACTGCAGCCCAAAACCAAGAATACCCCTGGTAGTAGGTGGGGGACCTTCCTGGTCCAGTCCAGGCCAGGCCTCCGCAGCGCACCAGGCACAAATCATCACTTCGGTGGCCCAAATTTGGCCTGGTCTCAACCTGAGGTTGGGTGAGGTCTCCTCTCTACCTGGGGACGCGGGTTACTCTCCAGGGCCTCCCTCCCTTAGACCTCGAGATCTGGCTCGTCTCTCAAAGCTGGGGCGCGGTCCCCGCCCCCGGAGGCCCGGGTCAGCTCCCTCCGCCGTGCGCAGTGGGGCACGGGTCCCATTCCCCAGGGCCTGACGGTCCGAACCTGGGCAGGGTACGCACGAGCCCCTGGGGGAGACCGAGAGCGACGGTGCCGCCCGCCCACCCACCTGTCCCGAGGCCCCATTCCGGCCCCGGCCCGAGCGCGCTCACCTGGTCCCAGCGCCTCCATGGCGGCGGCGGGGGCCGCCTCGCCCCGGTCCCCGGCGCCTCCCGCTCCGGGCCCCGCCGCCGCCGCCGCCGCCGCCGCGTAACGTTTGATCTCCGGAATATTGGCGCTGAGGGGGGGCGCCGCGGAGACGCGGGCGCTGGGCAGGGGGCGGCGGCGGCGCCTGGCCCGGGGACAGGGACCCGGCTCCCGCGGCTCTTCCGGGCTCAGCGACAACAAAAACAATCCCCGCCGCCGCCGCCGCCGCCAGCTGGAGCGGGAGCGGGAGCCAGCGCGCGCGCCCGGCGGGTGGGGACGGGGCGCGGGGTGCGCGCAGCCCGGGGTCCCGGCTCGCGGAGGGGGCGTGCGCGGCCCCGGGGGCCGGGTCCACCGAGCCCTTGGAGGGGCAGGGGGCGGGGGTGGGGCTGGGCGGGCGCGCGCCGGAGAGGGCAGTGCCCCGAGGACGTGTCGTGTGCGCGCGCGCCCGCCCGTACTGCCCTGTCAGCCCAGGGCGGCCATCCCCGGCGCTCGGCTGTGAGGGGCTGAGTGCGAGCTCCCCGGAGCCTCCGACCACACAGTGTCCCTCGAAAGATCAGGATTCCAGACCCCGCTGATCCATACACACAGCCTTCACCTATGTCAGTGGAAAGTGTCCTGAGATTCACATCCGGCACCTCACCTTCTTCCTCCCACCTCACACCACTTCTCTCTACTCTGTCAGTCCCCCCTTTCTCCACTGTCCTGGTACAGATGACCAGAGTCATCTCGGATGCAGCACTTTCCCGCCATTTCGTCACCCAACACCGCATACCCAGTTGCCCTTCCCTCCCAGAGCAGCCAGGAAGCACCACGGAATGGACCATGATGAATGATGCATTCTCTCACTGGTTTCATGACAAGCACCTCCGGTCAGCAAGTCGCCTGTCACCTCAAAAGAGTAAAGTCCTGCTTTCTCTGATGACTTCACCTTAGCAGCCAAGAACTAAGGGAGCGGTATCCCTAGAGTCATGGTCAACCCAGCAGGCCCAGCATCTTTGGGGCTTTTAGTTGGGACTTTGAGTTGGAGAACACGGGACTACAGGCCAAGAGGCAGTTTCTAGTCAGCAGAATGGGGGTGCTCTCTGTCCACCAGTTAAAACGGTACAATGTGTATGTGTTGCATTAGTTTGCCTGGGGCTGCCATTATAAAGTACACAGACTGGGGGGCTTAAACAACAGAAATTTATTTTCTCACGGTTCTGGAGGCTAGACTCTCAGGATCAAGGATTGGAGCCCTGGCCGGTTTGGCTCAGCAGTAGAGCACCGGCCCGCGGACCAATGAGTCCTGGGTTCGATTCCAGCCACAGCAGGTACCTCAGTTTCAGTTCATTCCCAGCCCTGGTCAGGGTCATGTGGGAGACAACCAGTCGATGTGTCCCTCTCATGTTGATGTTTCTCTCTCTCTCCCTGTCTCTCCCTCTCTATCTGAAGATAAATAGAAAAATATCCTCGGGTGAGGATAAAATAAATAAATAAATAAAAAAGAGATCAAGGATTGGTTTCGTCTGAGATCTCTTCTCCCTGTAAATGTCTGTGTCCAAATTTCCTTTTCTTATAAGGACACAGGTCATAATGGATTGGGATCCACCTTATGGACTTTGTTTTAACTTAATTACCTCTTTAAAGACCGTATCTCCAAATACAGTCACATTCTGAGGCATATGGATTTTGAGGGGGACACAATTCAGTCCATAACATGTGTAGTGAGATATTCATTTGAGCACCCACAATGTGCAGCCATAGAGCCAAGTAATATTTGTATGTAATGATAAAAAACGTTAGGGACACACCACGATCAGGTACTGTATTATGGGCTTCACATGTCATTGAATTTTTATAGCCACTTTTAAGGTAGATATTCTTAAGGAAGGTGAGGAAACTGAAGTTCAGGGAAGTTAAGGAAGTCAGGTTCTCCATTATATGATACAGCTGTGAAGCATGGAAAAATTGGGGTTCTCTATCCTGCATTTTAGTCCTGCTGATTCCATCCCCACCTGGTTATGGTATTGGGACTTTTAATCAAGTGACTAGATTCTAGTCTACTGATACCACACTCCAAGTTCTTTTTATAGCATCATGCCACATCTCTGTTAAATCAGATATTAACTGGAAACAATAATAGAGGACAGAAAGTTTGAAGGGGAGGAAGTATGCACTAAATGAGCAGACCAGTTTAGAGTTAAGAGGTAAGAAAAACCAACTAGAGGTCAAGTTCTAAGTTAAATCTAATAGCCCTCTCCCTTCTTCCACACTCCAGGCTAAATTCTCTCCCCAGTTGAAAAGTGCTGGTGGCTTCCAGCCTGGTTTGAGGCTGACTTTCCCACTCTCATTTCCTAACAAAGTTTCTCCATATTCTATCTGGTACACTGAGCAGAGATCATAGCTTGTTTCCTGTACTGAAAGTAGCCTTGGACTGTGTATGAAATCTATTTACTCAATAATTTCAGTAGGACTGCAATGCCTCAGTCCCTCAGTATCTTGCCCTGCCCTTCTTGAGCACTTTGATCATCTACATTCTCATTTCAAAACTCACTCCCACTCAGGCACCCACTGCCCTCTTCCGGAAGACCCTTCTGACTAAGCCCTCCCAAATGAAAGTTCTATAGTCAATAAACTCCCCTAACCCTCCACCTGTTCAGCAAGCCCTCCCTCCACTTCCTGCTGTGGCTGAGAAGAAGCAGTGGCCCAGAATACCACTTCCCCCTCAGCTCTCTCTGATGGTGGCTGCTCATTGTCTCATACCCCACACATCTACAGGACAGGGTGGGGGGTGGGTAGATAATTGGCAACATATTTGCCCCCATTGCACCAAACCTTGAGTTCTTAGTCCCCTATAAAAACCACTTGTCATCTTGCTGAACCATCACAGGACCTCCTTTGGTGGAGTAATTAACTCAGCTCCTGGTCTTATGTCTCCGTCCAGGCCTGGCTCCTATTTCATTATAAATCCTTGAAGGCAGGGCTTATGCCTTGTTCAGGTATTCAGACTTATGTCTCTGTTGCCTACCATATTACCTGGCACCAAATGCCTACTCAGGAAAACTAATGGAGTGAATAAGTGAATGAATGAGCAAGTTGTATAAATAGTGGGAACTAGAAAGGGTCTGGTAGAGGTGAAGTGATCCAGCTTAGGTGAACTTCCAGCTTCTCCAAAGCACAGATTTTCATATTAAATGGTCCTGAGTTCAAAAAATATGTTTTAAATAGATTTTTTTAGAGAGAGAGGAAGGGAGAGAGAGAGAGAAACATCGATGTGAGAGAGAAACATACATGGCTGCCTCCTGCATGCCCCCTACTGGGGATTGAGCTCGAAACCCAGGCATGTATCCTGACCCCGAATTGAACCAGGGCCTCTCAGCCCATGCAAGGACACTCAATCCACTGAGCCACACAGGCTGGGCAGATGGTCGTGAGTTCAAATCCCAGTTCCACAATATACTATCTCTAAGTAACTGGATAAGTCCCTTCACCTCCTGCTCAAGGATGTCTTAAGGAGGAAGTTAAATCATATATGTGCATGTTCCTTTGTCTCTGGCACAAACTAAGTGCCCAACAGTTATTAATTCTCTTCCCTTCCTTCTTTTCCTGCAGCCAAAAGCTGCTTGCTCAATTCTTGCTGTCCCTTGAGAGACATTGAGCTCAGACCAGTACAAGAGAGCGGAGCAGCTGTGGCCAGTTTGGCTCAGCAGTTGGAGCGTTGGCCCGTGGACCAATGAGTGTCGGGTTTGACTCCGGTCAAGATACCTCAGTTGCAGTTCATCCCTGGCCCTGGTCAGGTCATGCGGGAGGCAACCAGTCGATGTGTCTCTCTTACATTGATGTTTCTCTCTCTCTCTCTCTCTCTCTCTCTCTCTCTCTCTCTCTCTCTCTCTCTCTCTCCCTCCCTCCCTCCCTCCCTCCCATTCTACCTGATGATAAATAGAAAAATATCTTTGGGAGAGGATTTAAAAAAAAGGAGAGAGAGAGTGGGGAGCAGAGCTGTCGAGGACTAAGCATGTTTATACATCCTGTGCTGGAGTCACCTGGGGACAGGGACTCGGCTGGCTCATCTCAGGTGAGAGCCAGAAAATACTCGGTGAAGGTTTATGAATGGAACTGACCTTTTCGAATGTGTCAATGCTCCCCAGATGGAGCCAAAAGGAGTCTCACTAGTGGACATTGTGCCAGAAGGCAGGGCTCCAACCACCCACACTGCTTGTGACACTCCAGTGCTTGTCTGGGCCAGTGTTCTGTCGGTGTTTTGATTCAACAGCCTCTCCTTATACTAACATTCCACAAGTCTGGAGCTTAGAAGTCAACGAGGAGCTTCTTGCAGATGATCAATTGGGCCAGGGCTTTCACTGTTCTTTAGTTGGGGAACCCCTTATTGAAACAAAAATCTTAAGTGGGAACTGAAGTGAAGCCACTCTGGCTGAGGAGGACAGGGACTTGCATTGAATACTACTGAATTAGACCAGCTTGCCAAGAGATACCACCTGGCATCCAAATGGAATTTCTATCTACCTGCTCCTACTCCATTGCCAGTCTTGCTCTTCTGCATTTTTTAAATTGAGATACAATTCACATATCATAAAATACATCATTTTAAAGTGTAAAAGTCAGTGGATTTTAGTATATTCACAAAGCTGTGTGATCTTCACCACTGTCTAATTCCAGAACATTTTAGTATCTTTTTATTGATTTTTTTTTTTTTTTAGAGAGAGAGAGAGAGAGAGAGAAACATCAACGTGAGAGAGAAACATCGATCGGCTGCCTCCTGCATGCCCCCCACTGGGGATCAAGCCCGAAACCTAGGCATGTGCCCTGAAGAGGAATCAAACTGGGACCTCTCAGTCCATGGGACACTCAATCCACTGAACCACACTGGCCGGGCTAATTCCAGAACATTTTTATCATTCCATAAAGAAACCCTGTACCTATTAGTAGTCATTCCCCATTCCTTCTTCCCCCCTGTCCCTTGCAACCACTAATTTACTTCCTGTCTCTGGATTTGCCTACTCTGGACATTTCATATAAATGGAGTCATACAATATGTGGTCTCTTGTATGTTGTTTCTTCCACTTAAGTATTTTCAAGGTTCATCCATGTTGTAGCATGTTTCAATATTTTATTGCTTTCATAGCCAAATCATATTCCATTGTATGTATATACCATATTTTGCTTACCCATTTATCAGTTGATGGACATTTGGTTGTTACCACTTTTTGGCCACAATACTAATGTTATGAACATTCATGTTCAAGTTTTTGTGTGGGTATGTTTTCAGTTCTTTTGGGTTTATACCTAGGAGTAGATTTGTTGGGTTATATGGTAACTCTACATTTAACTTTTTGAGGAACTGTTTTCACACTAGTTACACCATTTTATATTCCCATCAGTGATGTATGAGGGTTCTAATTTTTCCACACTCTTGCCAACACTTGTTATTTATTCAAGTATAGCTATCTTCAAGTATAGCTATCTTAAGTATGAAGTGGTATCTCACTGTGAATTTGGTTTGCATTTCCCTAAGGACTAATGATGTTGAGCATCTATTTACGTGCTTATTGGCCATTTGTATATCTTTGGAGAAATGTCAATTCAAATCCTCTGCCTTTTTAAAAATTAGGTAATTTATATTTTTTATTATTGAGTTGTAGGAGTCCAAGTCCTTTATACATTGTAGATATTGAGTCCTTTATCAAATATATGATTTGCAAAACTTCTCTCCCATATTGTGGGATGTCATTTCACTTTCTTTATGGTGTTCTTTGAAGCACAAAAAAAAATTAATTTAGAAGAAGTCCAATTTTTCTGTTTACTTGTGCTTTTTTTTTGTTATACTAAGAAACCTAATTCAAAGTCACAAAGATTTATTTCTATGTTGTCTTCTAAGAGTTTTATAATTTTAGCTCTTACATTTAGGTTTTGATCTATTTTGAGTTTACTTTTGTATACGATGTGAGGTAGAGGCTCAAATTAATTCTTTTGCATATAGGTACCCAGTTGTCCAAGCACCATCTGTTGAAGACTATTCTTTCCCCGAATAAATGGTCTAGAACCCTTGTCAAAATCAATCAACTATAGCCCTGGCCGGTTTGGCTCAGTGGTTAGAGCGTCGGCCTGTGGTCCAGAGAGACCTGGATTTGGTTCCCGAGGGCATACCTCGGTTGCAGTTTGTCCCCGGCCCTGGTTGTTCGTGCGGGAGGCAGTCACTCAATGTGTCCCTTTCATGTTGATGTTTCTCTCTCTCTCTCTCTCTCTCTCTCTCCCTCCCACTCTATCTGAACAAAAAAAAGGAAAAATGACCTCTGGTGAGGATAAAAAAAAAATCAATCAACTATAAATGTAAGGGTTTATTTCTGGACTCTCAATTCTATTCTCTCAATCATGTCTATTGTTATGTTAGTATCACACTGTTTTGATTACTGTAGCTTTGTAGTAAGTTTGAAATTAGGAAGTGTAAGTCCAACTTTGTTCTTCTTTTCCAAGATTGTTTCAGCTATTCTGGGTCTCTTGCATTTGCATATGAATTTTAGGATCAGCTTGTCTATTTCTGCCCCTCCCCCCAAAAGGCAGTTGGAATTTTTATAGGAATTGCATTGAATCAATCTATAGATCAATTTGGGGAGTATTGCCATCTTAGCAATATTAATTATTCCAATCCATGAACACAGGATGTATTCTATTTAGTTAGGTCTTTTTAAATTTCTTTCAACAATGTTTTGTCATTTTCAGAAAACAAACCTTACACTTCTTTGGTTAAATTTATTCCTAAGTATTTTATTCTTCTTCCTGCTATTGTAAAAGGAATTGTTTTCTTTTCTTTTCTTTTTTTTTTCTTTTTTTGTTCAGATAGAGTGGGAGGGAGAGAGAGGAAGAGAGAGAGAGAGAGAAACATCGATGTGAAAGTGACACATCGAGTGGCTGCCACCCACACGACCAACCAGGGCCGGGGACAAACTGCAACCGAAGTACATGCCCTTAGCGGGAACCCAACCCGGGTCTTTCTGGACCACAGGTCGACGCTCTAACCGCTGAGCCAAACCGGCCAGGGCAGGAATTGTTTTCTTAATTTCATTTTTGGATTACTCAATACAAATGATTTTTTATATTAATCTTGTTGCTCTAATCTTACTGAATTTGTTCATTATCTCTAGCAGTTTAGCTATGTATGTGGATTTTTTAGTGTTTTCTATATGTAAGATCCTGTTATCTATAAATAGAGATAGTTTTACTTCTTCTTTTCCAATATGGGTGCTTTTTCTTTTATATCCTTGTTTAATTGCCCTTGTTAGAACATAAATCACATGTTGAATACAAGTGGCCTCTTTTGTATTTTACCAGCAGCTTTCTACATATTCATGGTCTAGGAGCCAGGGATAGAGACTTGGCAGCTATATCTGATTTTGCCATTTCTGTCAATGAGATGGCACAGCTAGCAAGGAGGGCAATGTATGAGGCTTTGACAAGCAAATCAACTGGTATGTCTGCTTTTCCTTTCAACCTTTATTTATTCTACACTTTTAAGCCAGGACAATTGATCCTTCTCTCTCTTCTTCAAGATGAAATAAAGGGGATGAATTAGGGGATAATATAAACCTGAACTTGAATTCCAATTATATATTGTAATTTTCAATTCTATAGGCCATGTGACATTGAGTAAGTCACCTCACCTCTCTGAACCTCAGCTTCCTCATCTGTAAAGTGGAGATGACACTAATTGCTTCATAGGATTATTGAGAGGATCAAAGAAGATCATAATGAATGAAAAGCACCCAACACAGTGCCTGGTACTTAGAAAAGGCTAAAAAAAAAAAAAAAAAAAAAAAGCCCAATCCTTTTGACTTTCTCCCCAGCCTAGAACAAGCCTCCTTTATCTGTAGGTTGGGGGAAATAACGAATTTTAAAAAGACTTTTCTAATATCCAGAGTGGTCCAAAGGAAAAAGGGTTCTCAGGAAGTAGTGAGCTCCAGGCTCTGGAGTGTTCAAGAAAGTTTGTGATGATGCAAAGATCAGGTAATTTTTGTAGTTCCTTAGACTCTATCAAGTTATGTGAAAATATTTATTAACTTATGTGTTATTTGATTTAGTCAGCAGTTATTTATTTGGTACCTACCATGTGCCAGATCTTGTGCTAAGTAATGGGAATATAAGAGTGAGCCAGAGAAGCAGGTGGAGATGGAAAAGGTAGAAAAAGAGGTTGAGGAGAAGCATGAAGAGGAGGAGTAGGAGAAAGAGAAGTACCCCTGATACCAAAACAATGTGTTTGGTGTGTGTGGGAGGGGAGGCAATTAAATTCTTATCTTGAAGTTGTAGATAGCAGGAAATCTTGAAGGCAGAGCCCTTGCCTCATTTATTTCTGCATTCCTAATATTTAGTACATAGCATAGGACCTTTGTTCTTGTAGGCTAGGAAAGTTAACTGAAGCATCTACACATGGCCTGTCCAGCATGGCAGCCTCAGAGTAATCAGACTTCATACATAGCTGATCAGAGTTCCCAGAAAGTATTCCAGTGAGCAAAGTGAAAACTGCATGGGCTTTTATGATCTAGCCTCAGAAGTCATATTGTATCACTTCCACCATTTTATATTGGTAAAAGCAGTCACAAACCCACTCATATTCAAGGGAAGGGGATGTACCTTTTAATGAAAGGGATATCAAAGAATTTATTGCCATACTTTAAAACCACCACAGTTGCTTGCTATGATTAAGAAGCTTGGGCCCTGGCCGGTTTGGCTCAGTGGTTAGAGAGTCATCCCGCGGACCAGAGAGGCCCAGGTTCGGTTCTCACTAAGGGCATGTACCTCGGTTGCAGTTTGTACCCAGCTCCGGTTGGGGTCGTATGGGTGGCAACTGCTCAATGCGTCTCTCTCACATTGATGTTTCTCTCTCTCTCTTCCTCCCTCTCTATCTCAACATAAATGCAAAAATGTCCTCAAGTGAGGATAAAAAAAAAAAAAAAAAGGAGAAGAAGAAGCTTGGAGGGTCCTGGACGGTGTGGCTCAGTTGGTTGAGCATCATCCCATATACCAAGAGGTCACTGATTCAATTCCCCATCAGGGCACATATTCAGGTTTTGGGCTGGATCCTCTGTGGAGGGCGTGCAGGAGGCAGCCTATTGATATTTCTCTCACTCTCTCTCTCCCCCTCTCCCTTACTCTTTCTCTAAAAATCAATAAAAACATAATTTAAAAAACAAACAAACTTGAAGGCAGAGAAAAAAGCCTTAAAACTGAAAGCTAGGAGATTTGGAGACTTTTTAGCACCTAACTTCTCTTCTAAACAGCCTGTCTGGTAGAGGAAGATACTCTACTGAAGTGAGAAGGGAAGATCAAAAGTTCCATTGTGGATCTGTTTAGTTCGAAATGCCTATTAGCTATCTGAGAATAGCTGTCAACGTGACAGAATAGTATATATGGGTCTGGAGTTGAGAGGCCTTGCCAGGGCTGGAGATATTAAGTTGGAAGCTAAGTTAAACAGTATTATTCACTGAACATTTGTTAAAGATGTCAGGACAGATTTTTTTTAAAAACAGGTTTAATTATTTTATTTCTTTAAAATTTTTAATGTGTTTTTTTTTTTAATTGATTTTAGAGAGAGAGGAAGGGAGAGGGAGAGAGATAGAAACATGGATTGGCTGCTTCTTGCACAGCCCCTACTGGGGATCGAGTCCTTAACTAGGGCATGTGCCTTAACCAGGAATTCAACCAATGACTTCTTGGTACATGGAAGGATGCTCAACCACTGAGCCACTCTGGTTGGGCTGTCAGGAAAGATTTTATTCAAGTATTGCGATAGCCCTTGATGGTGTGGCTCGGTGTTGCTCGGTGGCTGGAGCATTGTCCAGTGCACCGAAAGGTCATGGGTTCAATTCCCAGTCAGGGCTTAGACCCAGGTTACACATACAGGAGGCAATAAATGGATGTCCCCCCCACTCCACCCCCTGTCTCCCTCTCTCTCCCTTCCTTTCTCTCTAGAATAAAAAATAAAGGTTTTTTAAAAAAGAGTATTGCAGCAGGGGAGAGAGCTTGAGCTCAACTCTGAATATAGCAGAGACAGCTGGGGATTTATAACCAATGGGCAGAGTGAGGGAGTCAATTAACAGAAAGTTACTAAGAAGAGACGTAAAGGATAGGGGGATTCTTGCTAAACTGGCATAACAGAATTCTTGCTAAAGACAAGCCAAGGACTTAGACCACAAGTGTGGGAGAAGAGGAACTTGATTAGATATCAAGGGTGGGGAGATTCTTGCTAAACTGATTTAGTAGGATTCTTGCTGAAACTGACGAGGCAGGCAGAGGACAGGGCCCAAGGATGCAGCCTGACTAGGCTCAGAGGAGTCAGTCTGAAGTCTGGTCAAGGAGACAGTCTTTGTCAGCCTTCAGGTATTCAAAACCACTTCAAGTAGATAAGATCACCAAAGGAGTGAGAGGACAAGCGGATACAGAATGGAGTCCTGAGTCACTCCAACATTTGGAGGTTGGCTTGACAAGAAGCTAGCAAAGGAGACTGAGAAGCATCAGCCAATGAGATGGAAGAAAACCAGGAGAGTGGTATATTACTGAAGCTAACAAAAGAAAAGATTTCAAGAAGGAAGTGGTTAACCATGTTGAAAGCTTCCTAGAGGTCAAATACGAAAACAGAAGTTAATTTGGCAAGCTAGTGGCCAATGACAAGAGCTAGTAGCTTTGACAAGAGCAGTTTCAGTGGAGTGAAGAGGTTAAAAGGCTGATTGGAGCATGCTGAGATGATGGAAAGTTAAGAAGCAGAGAAAGAAAATATAGACAACCGTTCCATAAGTTTTTCTATGAGTAAGAGTAAGTGGAATGGTAGCGGAAGAGAGATATGGTGTCAAGGGAGGGTTTTGCTTGTGTGTATGAGTGTTTTAAGATGATTGATACCAAGGCATGTGTGTTTGGTGATGGAAATGTTCCAGTAGAGAAGGAGACATTGATGATACAGCAGAGAGAAGAAATTTGATCCTTGGGAAGGCAGATTGATGTGGGATATAATGTAAACCTAGGTGAAAAAGCAGAATAGGTGACCTGAGGCAGATTAGAAAAGTTGGTAGATTAGATGGGAGGAAGATGAATCTGAATGCCTCTATTTTCTCAATGAATTATAAATTGAGGTCATAGAAAATGAAGTGGGGGGAGTATGCTGGAGGTTTGAAAGGGGAAGAAAGGGTCATATTGGACAGTGGGAAACCAAAACTACTGGGGGAGTATAGCAGGATTGCTGGGCAGCACTGAGTGCTTATTTAAGGTTTGTAGTCAAAATTTCTAAGAGCACAGTTGTGTGATTCTCTCCAGCCAGGTCCAGCTTCTTAGGTGCAGACATGGACTGCTCAGTAAATTGGGTGTGGGAGGATTTGGAATTTTGCCAGTGAATATAATAAAGAGAAAGTGACAAGATAATTAAGAATATTTACAATATGGCGATTATGATGATGTACAATGGAATCTAGACTAGGAAAGAAAAAATGAGAACATGAGGAGGGTGAGATAATTAGTGAAAAGTGATGATGCTGATGGATTAGAGGACTCTATGAGGCTCTGATTCAACAGTAGGAGATCTATTCATATCATTCCCTACAGTAGCAGACTAAAGGAGAAAAAGTCATGCAATTATCACAATAGATGCTGAAAAAGCATTCAGTAAAATCCCACACTCACTCTTATTAACACATGCACACACACACACACACAAACACAACTATTAGTAAGCTGTGAATAGGAAATTTTCTAAATGAGTTAATAAATAAAACTAAATGAGTTACATATAAATTCAACAGTAACTAGCACGAAGTAAACACATAATAATTTTTGCTATTATTATCATCATATCATCATCATCATCATCACATTTCCATAATGTGATAAAAAGCACCTACCATAAACAAAAGGCAAACATTGTACTTGTAGTGGAGATTCCCCATCAGGGATGCCCACACTATGACTCCCATAAAGGCAATCATTCAGAGCTAAATAAGAAGTTAAATGTTCTATACATATGTGTTCTATTAAATTAAATACTTTATATTAAATACAGATGTATCCTGTCACACTGAATATGTTACTGTAATATGTATAAACTGTGCTACCATTGCAAGAAAGAAGTATAAAGAGTTACTGAGAAAGTATTTGGGTAGTTACTTAGTTTCCATGAAACTCACCTTATATAAACTGTTAACATCTTGGTCCCCTGGTCAAGACATATCTATAGGACCAAGGGAGGTCAGCTGCAGAAAATCTCTTCCATGGTGTCTTGCTGTCTGTTGAATGAAGCAACTCTAAGTAAACATAAGCAATTTGTTTAGATAATACATTCATGCTTCTGGTAATTAAGAGCCTATCCATCCCCCTGGCCGGTTTGGCTCAGTTAGAGCGTCAGCCTGCGGTACAGAGAGACCCGGGTTCGGTTCCTGCTACGGGCATGTACTTCGGTTGCAGTTTGTCCCCGGCCCTGGTTGGTCGTGCGGGTGGCAGCCACTCGATGTGTCCCTTTCACATCGATGTTTCTCTCTCTCTCTCTCTTCCTCTCTCTCCCTCCCACTCTATCTGAACAAAAAAATGAAAAAAAAAAAAAAAAAAAGCCTATCCATCAAATTACTTGTTTTGTTTTGTTTTTTTGTTTTGTTTTTTTATCCTCACCTGAGGACATTTTTTCATTTTTTGTCCAGATAGAGTGGGAGGGAGAGAGAGGAAGAGAGAGAGAGAGAAACATCATGTGAAAGGGACACATCGAGTGGCTGCCACCCGCACGACCAACCAGAGCCGGGGACAAACTGCAACCGAAGTACATGCCCTTAGCAGGAACCGAACCCGGGTCTCTCTGGACCTCAGGCCGACGCTCTAACCGCTGAGCCAAACTGGCCAGGGCTCAAATTACTTGTTACAATAAAAATGGCAAACTACAAACCCCACTATAAAAAAACAAAACAAAAACAAACAAACAAGAAAAGCATGCCAATTATAATTTTTACTAGTCAATATTATATTGGAGTATTTAACAATTGCTGAGAGACAAGAAAAAGAGATGATGTATAAATATTGAAAATAAGACACAATATAAGCATTACCTGAAGATAAATGGTACTGCCTAGAAAATCTAAGTGAAACAACTGAAAAATTATTAGAATGAATAATAGTTAATAAATTGGTTATTTATAAAATTACCATATAGAAATCAATAGCTTTCCTGCAGACCAGTGATAACTTATTAGAATATGTCATGGAAAAGAATCAATTCACAATTGCCACAAAATCTATAAAGAAGCAAGAAACAAACAACAAGAAACATGAAAGTCCTATATGAATAAATTACAAAGATTTACTCTCAGATATAAATGAAGAGCCAAATAAATAAAGACATATGGGAGGCCATTTATTTTAAAGACGTCATTTACACTCAAATTAATCTATTTTTAAAATAGACTAAATATTTCAATAGATTTAAATAAATATTAAATAGATTTAAAATAGGTAAAATATTTAAAATAAAATTTGGCAGGTTAACCAAAATTAATGTAAGATAGCCAAGAATATTGACTAAGTAGGAGGAAGGAATTACCATATCAGATATCAAAATGTGCTATGAAGCTATAATTATTCAAATAGAATATTACTGACTCAAAAATATATGAGCATTTAAAAAAAACAAAATAGAGTATCCAAGACCAGATTCTCTCTTTCTCTGTCTCTGTCTCTGTCTGTCTCTGTCTCTGTCTCTCTCTCTCTCTCTCTCTCTCTCTCTCTCTCTCTCTATATATATATATATATATATATATATATATATATATATATATATATATAAAATCTCTCTGTTAGAATTTTTTTTTTTTTTTTTCAGATAGAATGGGAGGGAGAGAGAGGAAGAGAGAGAGAGAGAGAAACACTGACGTGAAAGAGACACATCGAGCGGCCGCCTCCCGCACGACCAACCAGGGCCGGGGACAAATCGCAACCGAGGTACATGCCCTTAGCGGGAACCGAACCCAGGTCTCTCTGGACCGCAGGCCGACGCTCCAACCGCTGAGCCAGACCGGCCAGGGCTCTGTTAGAATTTAATGCATGAAAAATATGATATTTTAAATTAGAGAGGGAAAAAATAATGGCTATAACAAGTGTTGTTGGGATAACTGGTTATCCATTTGAAAAATAATAATATATTCCAACCCCATAGTATTTGTCTTTCTCTGTCTGACTTATTTCACTTAGCATAATACCCTCAATGTATTATGAGGTATTATCTTAATACCCTCAACATCTGTGTTGTTGAAAATGGCAGTCTTTTTATGACTAAATAGTATTCCATTCTGTATATATGTATCTTTTTGAGTTAGTATTTTCATTTTCTTCAGATAGACACCCAGAAATTGAATTTCTGGATCATATGGTAGTTCTATTTTTCATTTTTTTGAGGAAACTCCATACTGTTTTCCATAGTGGCTATACCAATTTACATCCCCACCAACAGTGCACAAGGGTTCCCTTTTCTCTACATCCTCGCCAACACATGTTATCTCTTGTCTTTTTGATGATAGCCATTCTAAAAGGTGTGAGGTGATATCTCATTGTGGTTTTGAGTTTATAGGCTTTTCTCTTGGCATGTTCAGTTTCCCTAGGGAAGACCTTCCAATCTCCAAACTGGGAGATGCAAACTTGGCTGCGAGTATTCCCAAAACTGAGTGAGAAAAGGAGGCAGAGTGTACCACCATTCAGTACACAGACTTTCACTTAATCTTCTGTTGGAGCATAGTTTGCCAGAGGATTGCAAGAAACAGTAGGAAGGACAGTAAGCTGAAATTGATTGAACAAGGTAAGTGTAAGATAAAGTCAGAGAGTGGGTGATGTGCATGCTGATAATTAAGGCTTTGTAGACCATTTTAGGAATTGGGACTTCTACTCTGAATAAGTTGGAAAACCATCAAAGGGTACTGTGCTGAAGTAATATAACCTTGAGCTTTAAAAGAATCACAATAGATTATGGGGGTATGATAGTGTTATGGGCTACATTGTGTCCTCCCCTCAAAAAGATGTGTTGAAATCCTAACCCCCAGTATCTCAGATTGTGACTTTATTTGGAAATAGGGTATTTGCAGATGTAGTCAAGTTAAAATGAGGCCATTAGAATGAGTCCTAATCCAATATGACTGAATGTCCTTACAAAAAAGGGTAATTTGGACACAGACACAGACATGCACAGAAGAAAGACTATAAAGAGACACAGGGAAAACACCATGTAAAGATGGAGGATTGGAGTGATGCATCTAAAAGCCAAGGAACATCAAAGATTGTCCACAATCCACCTGAAGCTAGAAAGAGGCAATAATGGCTTCCACTACAGGTTTCATGACCCTGCTGACACCTTCTAGCCTCCAGAATTGTGAAACAATACATTTCTGTTGTTTTAAGCCACCCAGCTTTTGGTATTTTGTTATGGTCGCCCTAGGAAACTAATACAGGGAGCAAAGGTAGGAATGGGAGACCAGGACGCAAGCTATTGCAATGATCCAGGTAAAGGTAGTAGCTGTGGGCACTGGCTATGTTTTGAAGGCAGAATCTGCTGATGGACTGAATATGGGAATATAAAAAAAGGAGAGGCGTTAAGAATAATTCCAAAGTTTCAGTGCTGTTAGTGCCCCAGATGTCTGCATCTCTATGCCTGAGGCCTTTTCCCAGAAGTTCAAAAGAAAAGCCACTCTAACAATTCCTACCTTAGACTAGAAGTCCTGGGAAATTAACCTCACCTAGGGAAGCTCTCAACCAGTGATTCTAAGGAGTTGGTGTGTGAATACCCCAGCCTAGGACAATTCTGACACATTGTTTTACATTGTTTCCCACAAGATAAACTCCAGGCAATCAGTGGTAGCTGGCTTAACAACATATCTTTATTGGCTGCCTTCTATTTCACATAGCACTCTCACTCTCCTACCAGTCGCCCCTCCCTGCTTCTCTAAAATAGACTGCCTGTACTTGAATCCTTATCTCAGAGTCTGCTTTTAAGGAAACTCAAACTAATACACAAGGTTTTCAGCTTGAGCAACTGGAAAGACATTTATTAAAATTTATTTACTCATCCGTTGACATTTATTAAGATGTGGGAGATTTGGGCAGGTGCAGATTCTTGGGGGGAAGATCAGCAGTACATTTTGAACACATTACTTTTGGGGTGCCCATTAGGTCACCAAATGGAGAGGCTGAGTAGGCTTAGAGATATACAGTCTGGAGTCAGGGGAGAGATTGGTATAGAGATATATACCTGGGAGTCAAGAGCACATAGATAATATTAAAGCCACGAGGCTGGATGATATCACTAAAGGAGTGAATGTAGATGGATTAGAAAAGAGGTCTTGAGATTGGTAGGGTCCTGGGCACTGTAACATTTAAAGGTCGAGAAAATGAGGACAATTCCACGAAGAAGACTGAGAAGGACTAGGCAGTGATGTAGGAGGAAATGTGTGTGAAAGGGAGGAAAGTGTTATGTTAGTTCCTTCTCTTTGTTTTAGTCTCTCTCATTCATTTTGGAGGCTTTTAACAAATGTCTGGTGACCCTTTTTTGCCCACTCACATTGAAGAGTCAGGTATTAAAAGGTAAATTTGAATGCTGGATCCATGTGTGGAGTCTGTCATTGGTGGCTTTCATGATAGAACTACAACTTTAGGTCATTTTTCTGAGGTTGGTCAGTTTCTCCAGAGAAAAATCCACCATTTTCGTTCCTAGGGAGGGAATAGCCTAGCCACCAAATAAGGATGGGGGGAGAGTGGATAGAGAAGTGTGTTTTCTCTTTGTTCAGTAGGTAGACTTCTAATGAATCTTCCTTTTTCTAGTAAGGCACATCTCTGGTTCCCGGACTGAACCTCCAGACTTCTGCCAGGGAGGAGTAATCCTCTGACAGGTACAAGATCGCAGAGGGGACCTGAAGGTTAATGAAACCTTATAGAGACTTTCATCCAATTCTTTTTCTTCAACCCATTCTTCTTCCTGTGTTTTTCTTCCTGGGTTTCTGGGTCCTCTAGAACTTGAGTTGAGCTGGAGTTCCCATGGCAGGAAATGGCTTGCTTCTCATTGGCACCACCTCTGCAGACACTTGGTATGCAGCTTCCTGCTAATTTTTCCAATAGGCTTTCCATCTTCTCATCCTCTCATGTCTCCTCTCCCACTCTATTCTTGTGGGTTTATTCACTTGCTCTTGTTTTTGTGGGGCTCCAAGAAGGAGAAGAGATAAATATAGGCATTCAAACTACTATTTTTCCTTCTCAACAACAATATTTTTGAGACCATTGAATGAGTAGTACTCTTCGAGGCTCTGGGACCAGTATTTCAGGAGAGATGTAAGTTCTTTCCTTGAGAAGCCAGATTCCTTAGAGTGTTTGGTGCCTCTGGTCTTCCAGAGTATCTCTTGTTTTCTTTGTCCCAGAGGCTAGAATTGGGGCAGAAGTATTTCTGCCTCGTCCATCCATCCAATTTTCCAGCTACCTGACTGTGGAGGACATTTCCTACTTGCCAAGGAGCCAACTCAGGTTGACTCCTCCCTGTTGTTAAGCCTTATACGTCCATGATGTCCACACAGGAGGATATATGCATAACTGTATTAAAGTCCTGAAAGGAGGGTAGTTATGAAAAGGAACATCCAAGTTATATGGGAAAATATTTGGAAACTTTGGGCTGAGAGTATATATATATATTGGGTAGGGATGATTTGGGCCACAAATTTTAATTTATATCACTGTCTACACATCCTGGTGTTTCTGAATCTGCCAACATTAGTGCTAAAAATAATTGAAAACATTTTTATAATGTTTGTTATGACTCAGTACTATTCTATATTAACTTATAAAAATAATTATATATTAACTACATAATCCGTAGCAACCCTATGAGGTAGGTACTACCATTATCTCCAATTTGCCACTAAAGAAACAAACACAGAGGAGTTAAATACAAGGATAAGATAAAGAGAATTGAATCTAGGCATTCTAACTCCAGAGCCTAGATACTTAACCACTAGGCTATCCTGCCTCTCTTCTTAGAGCTAGATTGCATTTGCTTTCTTTATCTCGTTAGATGAAATTTTAGGATACCAAGCCTCCGAATCCAATCAGTCTTTCCATATCATTTATTTATTATTATATTTAATACCCCAACCATATCTTGTTGGTAGCCTCTCTGACTTTAGCCTTCTGTTTAAAAATAGGATTCTTCAACCATCTGAATAGTCTTGAACCCCAAGGTGGTGTTGCTTCTCTATAGTTGAGGGTCAGTGATGGGGTTCATGCCTGCAACCTTACAACAGAGTCTCTGGGTACTGAAGCACTTGGTCTGGGTTGCAGTTCCAACAAGAAGGAAGTGTCATTCTGATCATTTTCATTATTTTCCCAGGGGCAGAGTTTGTGGGCCCATAGTGAAATTCAATTACAATTTCATTTTTTCTTATTTGGGATATAAAGGGAAAAGTCTTTTAGTAATCTATTTATGAATGTATCCATAAAAAAAAAAAAATGAGCAGGGGGACTGCAGGCCTTAATCAAGGTACCATAGCCAGCTTGCAAAAGCTGGAACAGGGCAGCAGGGTGGAGAGAGATCTCCCAAGGCATAGAAAATCAGGCATTAGACTAAATCTCCAGTAACTCCTAAATCTAGCAGCCAAATTGTAAAGTCGGAAGTGATCTTTCACAGTTTAGAAATCTGGAAACTGGCTTAAAGCATAAAGAGTTTACTAGAACATTGCTGATGCTCAGAGTCCAAGCCCTGCTGAAGGGAAAGTCCTGCTCTACCCTCAAAACATTTGAAACCAACCAACCAAACAAACAAACAAACAAACAAAAAATATTTGAAACCAGCAGTGACTTGAATCTAACTAGAGCTGCAATAAAGCTCAGACCCCACTCAACTACTGGATGGATTGACTGATTGACTGATTTCCCCACACTAGTGAACTGACATAAAGGGGTTTGCTCTTTTCTATTTATGTTGGTTTCTACAGTTCTTTTACACAAAAACATATAATTAAAACTTATTGCCCTGGCTAGGTAGCTCAGTTGGTTAGAGTGTCATCCCAATACACCAAGGTTATGGGTTTGATCCCAGGTTAGGGCACATACAAGAAGTAATCAATGAATGCATAAATAAACGGAACAACAAATCTCTCTCTCTCTCTCTCTCTCTCTCTCTCTCTCTCTCTCTCTCTCTCTCTCTCCCCCTTCCTCCCTCCCTTCCACTCTCTCTAAGAATCGATGGAAAAATATTCTCGGGTGAAGATTAACAAAACAAAAAAAAAGAAAGAAAGAAAATGAAGATGAAATAAAAACATTTGCAGATAGACAAAAGCTGAGAGAATTTGTTTCAGGAGACCTGCATTACAAGAAATGCTAAAAGAAATTCTAGAAGCCAATGGGAAATGATACCGGATGAAAATTCAGATCTGCAGGAAGAAATGAAGAGCACTACAAATGGTAAATGTCTGGCTTTTCAGAAATTATCTCTAATTATATTTATAGATGTATATATGTTATGTGTGTATAATATATTGTGGGGTTTATAAATATATAACAAGGATTCAAAGGGCAGAGGTGGGTAAATGAAATTATACTCTTGCAAGGTTTCTTACATTATTCGTAAAAAGAGTACAATATTATTTGAAGGTAGATTGTGATAGCCATACCTTGATTTATGGTGATAATGTAAAGGTCTCATTTGCTTCCATGAGAAGGAGATATTATAGCATTGCTATGCCAGATGTTTCATTTGGTGATTTTTCCAAGTAGTACTGAGAGCATCTGGCCTTATTTATCAAATACATATCCTTATGTTGGGAACTCACATCTAACAGCCTCCTAAAAACTTGGCCCTTGTAACAGAGTTGATATCTTTTAATAAGACAAGGTCACACATCTTTTTTTTTTTTTATCCTCACCCGAGGACATTTTTGCATTTATCTTCAGAAAGAGAAGGAGGGAGAGAGGGAGGAAGAGAGAGAGAGAGACATTGATGTGAGAGAGACATGTCGACTGGTTGTCACCCACACGACCCCAACAGGGGCCAGGGACGAACTGCAATGGAGGTACGTGCCCTTAGCAGGAACCGAACCCAGGACTCTCTGGTCGGCGGGCCAACGCTCTAACCGCTAAGCCAAACTGGCCAGGGCAGTTTGTATTCTTTAAATACAAAAAAGAAACATCCTGAAACAGTGTAAAGAGCACTGGACTTGGAGTTAGAGAGACTAGATTTGAATCCTAGCTAAACTATTACTTAGCTATGTGATCCTGAGAAATAAAACCCTTTTCCTTCTGTGAGTCATAGTTTCCATCTATAAAAATGGGGATAATAATGGTATCTATTTTGTAGGTTTGTTGTGTTGATTAAGTAATGTATAAGAAGGGTCTAATCTAGTGCCTGGCATATTAGTCCCTTCTCAAAAATAATAGTTGAATCTGATGTCATGTATTGGGAAAGCTAGAGGTAGCTCAGAGGCAGGGAAACTAAAATATCAACGATAGAAAAAGAATATTAAGACTGGCCGCTCCTTGACATCTTTACTTCTTTATCATCTCTGTTCTGTGAATAGAACTAAGTGCTCTGCTGAGCAAAAGCTTGTTGACTTGAAATGATCTTATCAGGCAAGAAGAGAAAGAAAATTCTAGCAAATTGTAGTCCAAAGTTTGCTTCTAATGTTTGGTAACAGGAAGAGCTTAAAGCCCTTGCTTAGGGTTAGACTAGTCTTTCTGCATTCATTCCATCATTCCATCTTATGGTTTAATGATGGTGAAAGGAATTAGCACTTATTTAGCGCCTACTGCATGCCAATAAGTGAATTACCATTTCATTTCATCGTTATTTCGTTGGAGGAAAGTTGAATCTGAGAACAGAGAAGTGACTTCCCCATGGTTACGTGACCGATAAATGGATCTCTCTGATGCCAGTGCCCAGGCTTGTTCTATTGCACCATGTTGCACCTCTGACTCTTGCCTCACCTGGGCTTTAGCAACAATCTCCTCACTGGTGTTCCTGTCTCCAGCTGCTCTTCCCAAACCATTCTCCAGACTGCAGTAAGCTAACTTCCTAAAACATTGCATTGTCTACCTTGACTCAACATTGGTTGGCTTCTCTTTTTATTAATGTGGGTGCAAATGATTTGTTTTGCATTTAATGGTGGCAAGAATCAATTTGTTATAGACCTTAGGAAATTATCTTCTGTTGCAAATGGACCCAAGCCAATTTGCTTATTTATTAATTATATTAATAAACACTTATTAATTTTTGAGTGGGTTTTTATTTAGTTGTTATTGCAGGGTTGAGGGGCAGATATCAGCAGCCTTCAACAGTAAGAGATGGGTCACATATTCCTTCCCCAAGCCTTAGTACCAAGTAGTGTGTTACAATGAAAGCAAGTCCCACACTGAAATCTGCCACATGCTCAAATATTTATGAACAAGCAGGCAAAACCGGTCATACAACTTGTAAGCTCAATGAAGTCCCAGCTCTTAATCTTTTTAGACACTTTGCCAAACACTTTGCATGAAAGGTTTACTTTAGGTAAATAAGATATTCTAGCAGCAGGATTCTAGTCAGAATATTTGTAATTCACCTGCTAGTTGGAATCAGGTAACAGGCTCTTCCACTAAATGGAGGGGGAAAAGACAGAATAGATCCTAAGCCCATAACATCACTCTGAAGAACCTAGTTGCTGGGCTTACTAGAGTCTCATCTCTTGGTCAGGCAAGGGTGGAGGTGCATGTACCATACTTCTAGCCAAATCACATGTCTTGACACCACTCATTTTATCCATGAAAACCATATCTAGCATCCAACCATATTTAACAACCTTCTAGTGTTGATTGGAGATATAGTTGAAGTTCTTGTAGCTGCTACTGGAATATGGACTCTTTTTGTTTTTGTTGTTAATCCTCACCTGAGGATACTTTTCCACTGATTTTTAGACAGAGTGGAAGGGAAGGAGGGAGAAACATCATGTGAGAGAGACACATTGATTGGTGTGTCTCCAGCATGACCTGCAACCCAGGTATGTGTCCTTGACTGGGAATCAAACCCACGACCCTTTGGTCTGTGGGCCGATGCTCTAACCGCTGAGCCAAATCAGCCAAGGATGGAATATGGACTATTGATTAGAATTTCTCAAATATTAACAAACCACTCCTAGAGTATATATTTCTTATTAGGGTACTTCCAACGTTAATAGCCTCCAAGGTTTACACTAAAACTAGTTAACATACATCTATATAAAACTTTCTAGTCTTATATGTTTTAATATATATGCTTAACATATATAATTTTATATTACATAATATATTATAATAGTTAATACAAGTAAATTACAGATAACATAACACCTTTTCTAAGGTTCAGTTTATTTTATGTGAAGAGATAGGATGAGCTGACTTCTAAAGTTTCTTCCATGAGCCTATAAATGGATTTTAATGCAATTAGAAGGATCTGGGTTAAGATCATGAAAAAACTTACTGATAGTTGCTAGAGGGTCATCAAGCATAAAAATTACTTCTTCTTTTTTTTTTTTTTTTTAAGAAAGCTAATATTTTCTTCAAAGGGTTTATTTTTCTAAAATAGCAGCTCTTGCCCGGCCAGTGTGGCTCATTGGTTGAGTATCTACCCATGCACCAAGAGGTTGCCAGTTTGATTCCAGGTCAGGGCACATGCCCAGGTTGTGGGCCCAGTCCCCAGTAGGGGGCATGCAGGAGGCAGCTGATCAATGTTTCTCTCTCACATCCATGTTTCTATCTCTCGCCCTTCCTCTCTCTCTAAAATACAAACAAACAAAATTTTAAAAAATTGTAGCTATTCTCCTTAGCTTCTATTCACAGCTGTCATCCTCTAATCCCCCCCCCCTTTTTTTTGTTAATCCTCATCTGAGGATATGTTTTCCATTGATTTTTAGAGAGAATTGAAAGGATGGAGGGAGGGGAAGGAAGGAGAGAGAGAGAGACATCGATGTGAGCGAGACACATCTACCGGTTGCCTCCTGCATGATCTTGACGTGGGTGGGGATTGAACCTGCAATGCAGGTACATGCTCTTGACCAGGAATTGAACCTGACACCCTTTGGTGCTTGGACTGACACTCTAACCACTGAGTCACACTTGCCAGGGCTAATCCTCCTTTTTTTTTTTTGGTTTGTTTAATCCTCACCAGAGGATATTTTTCCATTGGTTTTCAGATAGAGTCGGGGGAGGGGGGAAGAGAGAGAAACATTGATGTGAGAGAGACACATTGATTGGTTGCCTCCTGCATGACCCTGACCAGGGCTGGGGATTGAACCGCAACCAAGGCACACGCCCTTGATGAGAATCGAATCCGCGACCCTTTGGTCTGCAGACCAACACTCTACCTGCTGAGCCAAACAGACCAGGGCTAATCCCCCTTTTTAAATAAACATTTTAAAAATTATTGAGGTATAATTGACTTGTAACATTATATTTCAGGTACACAACAAAATGTCTCAATATTTGTATATATCCTGAAATGATCTCCACAATAAGTCTGGGTAACATCTGTCACCATACATAGTTACAAATTTTTGTGTGTGAGAACTTTTAAGATCTACTTACTCTCTTAGCAACTTTGAAATATGCAATACAGTATTATTAACTATAGTCACCATGCTGTATAGTACATCCCCATGATTTATTTTATAACTGGAAGTTTATACCTTTTGATTCCCTTCACCCATTTTGCCCACCCTCCACCCTCTGTCTCTGGCAACCACCAATCTGTTCTCTGTATCTATGAGCTCAGTTTGTTTTTAGATTCCACAAATAAGTAAAATAATGTGATAGTTGCCTTTATCTGTCTGATTTATTTCACTTAGCACAATGTCTTCAAGGTCCATTCCTGTTGTTGTAAATGGCAAGATTTCATTCTTTTTTTGTCGTTGTTAATCCTCACCCAAGGATATTTTTTCCATTGATTTTTAGAGAGAGTGGAAGGGAGGGAGGGAGGAAGAGAGAGAGAGACATCAAAGTGAAAGAGACACATCAATTGGTTGCCTTCCACATGTGCCCTGACTGACCAGGCTGGGGATTGAATCTGCAACCCAGTTACGTGCACTTGACCAGAAATGGAACCTGTGACCCTTTGGTGCTAGGGCCGACACTCTAACCACTGAGTCACACCGGCAAGGGCTTCATTCCTTTTTATGGCCAAAAAAAATTATATATATACCACATCTTCTTTATTCACTCATCAATTGATGGATAATTAGGTTGCTTTCATATTTTGGCTATTGTAAATAGTGCTGCAGTGATCATGGGGGTGCATATATTTTTTCAAGTTAGTGTTTTCTTTTTCTTCTGATAAACACCCAGAGGTAAAATTGCTGAATCATATGGTAGTTCTATTTTTAATTTTTTGAAAAATCTCCATACTGTTTTCCATAGTGGCTGCACCAATTTACATTCCCACCAATGGTAAACAAAGGTTCCCTTTTCTCCACATCCTAATACTTGTTATTTCTTGTCCTTTGATGATAGCCGTTCTAACAGGTATGAGGTGCTATCTCATTGTGGTTTTGATTTGCATTTTCCTGATGATTAGTGAATTTGAGAACCATTTCAGGTAACTGTTGGTCATCTGTACTTCTTCTTTGGAAAAATTTCTATTCAGTTTCTCTTCCCATTTTATTTTTATTTTTTTTAGAGAGAGTGGAAGGGAGGCAGGTAGAGAGAGAGAGAGAAAGAAAGAGAGAGAGAGAGAGAGAGAGAGAGATTGGTTGCCTCTTGCACAGCCCTGGTCAGGGCCAGGGAAACCTGCAACCCAGGCACATGCCCTTGACCAGAATCAAACCCTTGACCCTTCGGTCCTCAGGCCAACGTTCTAACCGCTGAGCCAAACCTGCCAGGGCCCCCTGCCCATTTTTAAATTGTATTTTATTTTGCTATTGAGTTGTCTGAGTTCTTTATATGTTTTGGATATCAACCCCTTATCAGATACATTATTTGTATATTTTCCCCATTAAGTAGGTTGGCTTTTCATTTTGTTGATTTCCTTTGCTTTGAAGAAGCTTTTTAGTTTGATGTATTCCCACTGATTTATTTTTGCTTTTGTTGCCTTTCATTTAGGTGTCAGACCCAAAAAAGCATCACTAAGACTGATGTCAAGGAGCTTACTGCCTGTTTTCTTCTCGGAATTTTATGGTTTCAGGTCTTATATTCAAGTCTTCAATCCATTTTGAGTTAATTTTTTTGGTATATAATGTATATACCAAATGGTACAGTTCCATTCTTATGCATGTAGCTGTCCAATTTTCCCAACACCATTTATTGAAGACACTGTTCTTTCTTCATTGTATATTTCTAGTTCCTTTGTTGTAAGTTAATTGATTCTATGTACACAAGTTTATTTCTGGGCTCTCTATTCTGTTCCATTTATCTATGTGTTTGTTTTTATGCCAATAGCATGCTGGTTTGATTACTATAGCTTTGTAATATAGTTTGAAATCAGGAAGCATGATGCTTTCAGTTTTGTTCTTCTTTCTCAAGATTGCTTTGGCTATTTGGGGTCTACCCTCTTATTTTTCTTCAAAACACCATAATTACCTGACATTACATATTTATTTACTTGCTTATTGTCTGTCTTCTACTACAAGAATATAATCTCCATAAGAGTAGAAACTTTGTTTAAAACTGTATCCTCTATACCTGATCCATGGTAGGAGCTTGTTTCAGTGGTTTATTGCTGCAAAACAAACCACACTAAAATGTAGTGTCTCATGTATTTGCCCACAGTTCTGTAAGTTAGCTAAGCTTAGTTGGTCAGTTCTTCTCTTGGTCTCATCTTTGGTCACTCACATGGCTGCATTTATCTGGAGGCTCAGAGGCTCAGTGTGGCTGAATAGTCCAAGATGGCTGAGTCTGAAAGTTAGCTGTTGGCTGAAGTGTCTTGAATCTCCTCTGTGTGGCCCATTCAACAAGATACCTTGGGTTTCTTAAATGGTGGCAGCAGTGTTCTTAAATAATGAAGGTGAAAGCTGCAAAGCTCCTTATATACAATGTTACTTTCACTATATTCTGTTGATCAATGCAAGTAACAAGGATAGCTCATATTTAAGAGATTGAGAATTAGATAGGAGGTGTAGCAAAATCACATTGAAAAAGGGAGAGGACACAGAGAGCTCTGACAATTCTAACAATCTATCACAGTGCTCAATAAAGGTTTGTGGAGTGAATGAATGACTGTATTTTATCATATCTAAAGTTCCATACTTCATATTCAAGGTCTGCTATAATCTTGCTTCCAGAACATAGATCTCATCTTTCCAGTAGCACTCATCAAAATATACTTTGTAATTTATTTATTTGTGTACATGTTTTATCCTCAAAAGAATGTACCTTGTTTTGTTCTCTCTCTCTGTCCCATTATCTAGCAGTTGTTCTGGCTCCAAAAAGATACTCTGTAGATCCTTACTGAGTTAAATATGATTGAACAACCTTGACATTTTATCCCCTACCTTTCATTCCATCATCATAAAGCCACTAGTTGAGATATTCCCTGAAAACCTTACCATCATTCAGGTTTCCGTACCTTTACCCATTCCATTTTCCCTGCCTAAAATACTCCCCCTCTTCCTCTTTGCTTATTTCAGTGTTTCTCACTGACATTTAGCAACCTTTGCCTTCCCACTAAATTCCAGTAGAGGCAGGGTCATTACGACAACTCTGATATATCCCCTGGTTGAAAAGCACTAGAAAAACCATCCTTTGGGCCTATAGTGGGAACAATATTGTTTTGTCTATCTAGTACCACCTCCTGTCTTAGGAAGTGTTCTTTTTCCCACTTCAACTATATTGTGCTTGAAAGAGTTACTGTATTTCTATAAGACTCTGCCTCTCCAGGTACAGTTGAATTATCTAGCATGTCTTGAAGAGGGTCAGGCATTAACATTCAATTAAAAATTTAACACAGGTAGGTAAACATGGTATCGCGTCCTCCCACAACCAAATCAAAGTTACAACTAAACTACAGAACAACCATCATTCAAAACCGCCTGAAATCAAGCTGAATGGAAGTCCTACAACAAAGAAATTAAAGAACAAGCTGCATCGAGACTGGTAGAAGGGGCAGAGGAGCGATGGGCTGGTCTCACACCCTCGTGTGATGGATAAAAATTAGGAGGATACCTCAGCTGGGAAAGTCCTCCCTGAAGATTGAGGGGTCCCCGTCCCACACCAGGCGCCCAGCTCAGGGTTCCAGTACCAGGAAGAGAAGTCCCTATAACTTCCGGCTAGAAAAACCAGCAGGAACTGAGGCTGAGGGAGGCTGAGGTGGCTGGATCCCCAGGCAGCTCCTCTTAAAGGGCCCGCAGGACATACTCAGACTCGTACCCTCCAGGCTCCAATGTGGGGGAGGCAGCTTGAAAGGCACCAGAGTCATATGAGGAAGAACTGAGTTGTTTGGCATTGGGGCGAGGGCTGGAGAGGCAGCTTTCTCCTGGACAGACGTGCTGTCAGAGGCCTTTGTTCCTTTGGTGAGCCCTTCCCTGGGGCGGCAGATGCCGCCATATCTGGGACTCCAGCTACCTGGCTCACACTGTTTGCCCCACCCTGGTGATTCCCTGAGGCCCCGCCCCACCCAACTTTCAGGCCCACCCAAGCTGTTGCCAGTTGCTTTACCATAGGATTGGCCTGTCTTTGATCCTGCTTCAGGTTTTCCTAAATTCTTTCAAACAAGCAGCATCTGGTCTCAGCTAGCCCCATACCTCTCGTTAAGTAATACATAGAAACAAACACAAGGAGGCAGCCAAAGTGAGGAAACAAAGAAACAGGTCCCAAATGAAAGAACAGAATGAAACTCCAGGTAAAGAACTAAGTGAAATGGAGATAACCTAACAGGTGCTGAGTTCAAAACACTGCTTATAAGGATTCTCAATGGACTTAGAGAGAACCTCAGTGAACTTAGTGAGAGCCTCAAGAGCATAAAAAAGGACCAGTCAGAAATGAAGGAGGCACTAACTGAAATAAAGAATAATTTACACAGATTCAATAGTAGAGTAGGTAAAGGAAGCAAACCACCGATTTGGAATATAAGGAAGCAAAAAACACCCAATCAGAACAGCAAAAAGAAAAAAGAATAAAAAAAAAAAATGAGGATAGCGTAAGGAGCCTCTGGGACAACTTCAAGTGTGCCAACATTCGCATCTTGGGGGTGCCAGAAGGAGAAGAGAGAGAACAACAAATCGAAAACCTATTTGAAACAATAATAGCAGAAAAATTCCTTAACTTGGTGAAGGAAACAGACATACAAGTCCAGGAAGCACAGAGAGTCCCAAACAAGATGAACCCTAAGAGGCCCACACCAAGACACATCATCATCAAAATGCAAAAGGTTCAAGACAAAGAGAGAATCTTAAAAGCAGCAAGAGAAAAGCGGTTAGTTTCCTACAAGGGAGTTCCCATAAGACTGTCAGCTGATTTCTCAAAAGAAACTTTGCATGCCAGAAGGGAGTGGCAAGAAATATTCAGAGTGATGAAAAGCAAGAACCTACAACCAAGATTACTCTATCCTGCAAAGCTGTCATTTAGAATCGATGGGCATATAAAGAGTTTCCCAGCCCTGGCCAGTTTGGCTCAGCGGTTAGAGTGTCGGCCCGTGGACCAGAGAGTCCCAGGTTCAGTTCCCGCTAAGGGCACGTGCCTTGGTTGCAGTTTGTCTCTGGCCCCGGTTGGGGTCGTGTGGGTGGTGGCCACTCGGTGTGTCACTCTCACATTGATGTTTCTCTCTCTCTCTCTCTCTCCCTCCTGCTCTATCTGAAAATAAATGCAAAACAAAAAATGTCCTCGGGTAGGATTAAAAAAAAAAAATTTTCCCAGACAAGGAAAAGCTAAAGGAGTTCATCACCACCAAACCAGTATTATATGAAATATTGATGGGTCTTTTTGAAGAAAAAGATAAAAAATATGAACAAACAAAATGGCAATGAATACATATCTATCCACAGTTGAATCTACAAACAAAATGAACAAGCAGAACAGAAGCATTCTCATAGATACAGAGAAACTTTGTTGGTTGCCAGATGGGAGGGGGGTTGGGGGAATGGGTGAAAAAGGTGAAGGGATTAAGAAGTACAAATTGGTTGTTAGACTGACAAACCTCAAAGGGGCCCTGGCCGGTTTGGCTCAGTGGTTAGAGCATCAGCCTGTGGTCCAGAGAGACCTGAGTTCGGTTCCCACTAAGGGCATGTACCTCGGTTACAGTTTGTCCCCGGCCCTGGTTGGGTCGTGCGGGTGGCAGCCACTCGACGTGTCCCTTTCACGACGTCGATGTTTCTCTCTCTCTCTCTCTTCCTCTCTCTCCCTCCCACTCTATCTGAACAAAAAATGAAAAAATGTCCTTGGGTGAGGATAAAAAAACAACAAAAAAACCTCAAAGGGAAGGGGGGTTGGGGTTTGGTGGTGGGAAGAAATAAACCAAAGAACTTATGTATATATGCATAACCAATGGACACAGACAACAGTGTGGGGAAAGGCAGGAGGGGGGCGGGAATGGGGAGGAGGGGGTCAATGGGGGAAAAATGAGGAGCATCTGTAATACATTCAACAATAAAGATAAGTTTAAAAAAAATTTAACACAAAGTAGGAATGGAGCAGAAACTCTGTCCTATGATAGAATCCCCTGCCCCCAAAACATACATATATGGGTAGAGTCTCCATAGACTTGTTGAGGCATATGTGACTGAAATGTAATTGACCAAGTCCTGAGGTTGCTAATGTCCACATACACACCACTGGCATCACCAAGCCATCAACTTTCCATAGGGCTTCAGGCAAAGGTTGGGTCATGAAAACTCTTGGGTTTTTACAAAAATTGAATCAAAACACCTGAGGAAAAAAAAATCAAATAAAGCAGGTCAGAGGAACTTTTCTTATACATTTTTCCTGGGTTGGTAGCCAGAAAAGAAAAGGGAATTAAAGAGGAAATATATGAATAGAATACAAAAAGCTACTGAATTAAGATTTTGGGTGCTACATGGATGGCAGTTTGGAAATGGAATAAAGAGATGAACCTGTGCCCGGGAAACACCTCTTCAGTCACCAGAGAAACTGAGAGAGAGAGAGAGTGCGCTCCAATTTGGACAATTTTGTAGACAGGGGTGAGCTAGGAAGGGAAAATCTTTTTTCTTTATTTTATTTTTTTCTTTATTGATTTTAGAGAAAGAGGAAGGGAGAGGGAGAGAGAGATAGAAACATCGATGAGAGAGAACATCAACTGGCCACCTTCTGTATGTGCCCCACTGGGGATTTGGCCCACAACCTGGGCATGTACCCTGACCGGGAATCGAACCGGTGACCTCTTAGTGCATGGGTTGACGCTCAGCTACTGAACCACACCAGCTGGGTGGAAGGGAAAATCTTTTATTCCATGTATTAACTTGAACCAAGCTAAAGTGAGTCTTTATTTAGAATTAGTGACCTATATTTACAATTTTGGTGAATAGCACTATAATCTGTCACCCAACTAACCCAGAAACCTGAGAGTCATGAGAATTACACTGTCTCCACTGTCCCTTGCCCCTCAAGGTTAGTCATCCAACAAGCCCTGTCAATATTATCTCTTTTTTTCCAATCTGTCTCTTCCTCTCCATTGTTACTATTGTTGACCTAGTTCAGGTCCTTATAATCTCCCACCTAGACAATTGGCCTTCCTGCCTCCAGTCTAATCGCCTTCCAAATCCACCCTTCAGACACTACCAGAATAATCTTTCTCAGACATATATCTAACCATGTTGCTCTTCTTCTTAACAACCTTCCCACCCCCCACTGCCCAGTTCATAGCGTCTAAAAATTAAATTCCAAGCATAGCATTCTAGAGTTTTTCTTCCCTGTTTAACTTTCAGCCTTCGTTCTGGTCATCCCCACACCCCATCACACACATACACACACACACACACAAACACACACACACACACACACACCCTATGCTCTAGTCATACTGACCTACTTTCAGTTCCCCAAATACAACATGCTTTATCAAGCCCCTACACATACCTGGAATGCCTTCTCCTCCCTGTGCCAGCCTGGAGAACTCCAGTCCATCTTTGAAACTCAGTTCAGGAGTCATCTCCTCCTGATTTACCCCAGGCAAAGTCAGTTGCCCCTCTCTTGGGGCCCCACAGCTACTTGTACATACTTCCACTATTACACAAGTTTGTTTGCTTGCCTGTCTCCAGACAGCAATGGAAACCACTCTGAGAATAAGACTGTATTTTATTTATCTTAATGTTCTCCATGTCTAGGATAGACTTAAAATAGTGCTCAAGGTTTGTTGAAAGAGTAGATGAATATTTTATAGGTACTTTAGATTGCCAAAAGGAGTTTCTGCATATAAGAAGCTGATGGTGTGTATACTGTCACCTTGGCAAAAGACCCTGGTGTTTCTTGGTTTTGTTTTTTAGGCCATGGTATTTTAATAATTTATTCCACAATTATTTATTAAGCACCCACCTTGTGTCAGGTCCTGTACCATTTTTAAAAGTCAGTGGGTACCACATTAAACAAGAAAAACAGTCCTGGCCTTTAAGCAGGGCACTCTCCAAAAGAAGCTTTATAACTGTATGGAATTAAAGTATGAATTTTTTAAAAAGCAGATCCTGGGAGATGCAATTATTTCACTGTACCGAAGGAAAGTTTAAACAACTCTTTGCATATCTTTTAAATTTAAATTTAAAAAAAGTTTTAGGCCCTGGCCGGTTTGGCTCAGCGGTTAGAGCGTCGGCCCAAGGACCAGAGATGCCCGGGTTCGGTTCCCACTAAGGGCACGTACCTCGGTTGCAGTTTGTTCCCGGCCCCAGTTGGGGTCATGTGGATGGTGACCACTCGATGTGTCTCTCTCACATCCAGATGTTTCTCTCTCTCTCTCCCACTCTATCTGAAGGTAAGTGCAAAAATGTCCTCGAGTGAGGATTAAAAAAAAAAAAAAAAAGTTTTAGGATGGGTAAACTGACATGACCAAGTCCTGCCACAAGGTGGCAATGCTTCTCTAGGAATGAAGACTTGGCCTAGGACTTGAGAAAAGCAAGTGGTTCTCACACCTTACCCCAGAGGAATACTAGTACTAAAAATTTAACATGGTAGCCACTCTCAATTTTCAGAAAAATCAACTAAAAGATGATTTAATCAATATTTTCTCTCCGGACTTTCATAAGCCTTTGGAAGCTGCTTTTGTTTGCCTTCTAGCAAACAAATACAACTTTGGGATGGGCTAAACATGTTAAATTACTTGCCTTATTATTTCATAGACATGTAATTTCAAAATTGATTTTTTTTTATTTATTGATTTTAGAGAGAGAGGAAGGGAGAGGGAGATAGAAACATCGATGAGAGAGAACATCGATTGGCTGCCTCCTGTGTGCCCCCCACTGGGGATTTGGCCCACAACCTGGGTGTGTGCCCTGACCGGGAATCGAACGGTGACCTCTTGGTGCATGGGTTGACACTCAACCACTGAGCCATACTGGCTGGGCCAAATTTGATTTTTTACATTGATTTTGAATGATATAATAATAGATCCTACTAGTGAAAATGTTTCCCAATTTATATGACCAGATTAAATATTTCCTATAGAGTACCTTATTTCCAGGTGCTCTACCAATTAAACCCATTTGAGAATCATGATCTAATCCAATGTTTTCTAATTTCAAATGGAGAAAACAAGGCTCTGAGAAGCTAAATGACTTCCCCAAGGTCACAAAGCCATTTATGGGACAACTTCAGGCTTATCCCTGCAGAGTGAACATTCAGATCTCTCCCTTGCAGCCATCTGTCAACTTCATAAACAGAACGTTTTGAATAATTAACCTTGAGAGTCAAGAGACAGAGAGGAGTCAAGGTGACTCCCATGTTTCTGAATTGGTGAGTGATGGATTATGGTGCCATTCACCAAAACTGAGAATACAGACTGCTCATTCCAAATACAGACTCCCTTTAGCTTGGCACAAGTTAATACATAGAATAAAAGATTTCCCTTCCTAGTTCACCCCTTTTACCCACTGTCCCAATCAGAGCTTTCTCTCTTAGTTTCTCTGGTCACTGAAGAGGTGCTCTGTAAAGAAAGGAAAATGTTAATTAGTTCTGAAAATACTAATATCAAGAGTATTATCTAATATATTTACTTCTAGAGGGGGGTTCAAGAATAATAATATAGTTGACATGTGACTGAATTAATTAGTTCAACAAATATTGATTGACTTCCCTAACATGAGCGAGGTATGTGCTAAAGTGTGATTCTCAAAGTATGGTCTCCATATCAGCAGCATTAGCATCACCTGACAACTGGTTAGAAATACAAATTCTTAGGCCTCACATGAGACATACTGAATCAGAAACTCTGGGAGTGGGGTTCAACAATCTGTTTTTACCAGCCCTTCACATCATTCTGATGCATGCTCAACATTGAGAATGATTATTCTAGGTGTGAGGATCTGGTGTTAAAGAAAACAAAGTGCTTGTCTTCTTGGAGCAACAATATACAAATAGAAAATTTTAGGTAGAGGTAAGTATTATCAGGGAAACCAAAACAGGGGACAGAGGGAGAATGCAGAAGGGTGCTCAGGCAAGGTCTTTCTAAGGAGTATGAACTCTGGAGTCAGATTGAATATTGGCTCCCCCAGTTACTAGCCTTTTAAAGGTTTAGTTTCCTCATCTGCTAAAATTGAAATAGCAATATTACTTACCTTACAAAGTTACTCTGAAGATTAAATAAAATAATGTTTGCAAAATTCTTGCAAGTGTTTCTGTCACAGGACAACTCCCCAATAAAGGTTAGCCCTCCAAATATGAGGAAGGAGTGATATAGATGTATATTTGGGAATCATCAATGTAGAAATTAATAGTAGAGTGGGTGAAAAGGTAGATAGTCTGAGATGTGAGGGAAGAGAACGTATGATAGGCTCTTGGTGTTGGGGGCAGAAGTGGGTTGAGAATTGGTGAGGAGGTGATGAAATGAGGATGAGAATTCTGAACGCAGCTAAAGGTGGAAACTTGGAAGAGGAGGCCAATGAGTAGGGTGACTAACTATTCCTGGTTTGCCTGGGACTGAGGAGATTCCTGGGAGATGAGTCTTTCAGTGCTAAAACCAAGAAAGTCCATAGGAAATTGTGGTGAGCTGATCACTTTAACAGTGGATAGGATCCTGGGGGGTGAAGTGGGAGTGGTAATTACTGTGAACTTTCTTTCTTGGTGCCCTCTGATCTCCTCCTTACAGTAATCCTGTAAAGTACCTTCCAGTAGCTTGACTCAATCCAAAGCCAGAGGGCAAGGGAGCTCAGGAGTGCAGTGGGGGAGAAGTCAGCCTTGCCTGGGTGGAGCAGGATAAGGAAAGACAGAGAATGGACCTGGAGCAGCTAAAATAGAGTAATGAGCACAGTGACCAGGGATTAGAATTGTCTGGGATTAGTCTGATTCCATACCTTTTATTCTTTTTCCTGCCTTATCCAAAGAACCTAGGAGTGGGATGAGTGGGTGTTTTCTGCATCCCCGAATCATTAAGGAGAATTCTAAAGGTTATCCAAGGATATTCTTTAGTATCTGAGCAGCCCACAAAACTTTTCTTTTTTGATGTTCACTGATATGAAGCCATGTACAAGAAGGAGCAGGTAGGATGTAACTGTTCCAGGCATGGAGGTCCTGGAGAAAATCCTCACGGGCACTGGATCCTAGGACAGGTCAGGGATGCCTTCTGGTATCCACGATCTTCTCCCAGCTTACTTCCTGCCTGGAACAGGAACTTACTCCTCAAATTGTTGCTCGATGGAAACTATCGCACAATGGCAAGGGTCAAAGGTCAAAGTCCACCACTTGAATGGTACCATCTTGCTAAGCCAGAAGGCCCGACCTTCCAGTGGCCAGAACAGCTCCTGCCGCCCGCCCTCAGATTAAGTTGACAAGCCAAGCCGCGACCCGCCAACCCAACCCACATTACACTTGCAGGACTGGCCGAAGGCGCTTCGTGATTGGTAGAACGGAGTGGGGCGTGGCCTCAATTAGAAAGCCAACTCTGGATTGGTGAAAATCGGCAAAGGCGGGACCTCCACGGTAGGCGCGAAAGCTCCAAAGTCGCTGCCGGGCTGAATACGGCGGGAGCAGCTGCGCAGCGGCTGAAGGAACCTGAGACCTGTTTCGTCCTGAGCAAAGCGCCGGAGAGGCTGAAGTCATGACGGGCGAAGTGGCTTCTGAGGTGAGTTCATGCACTTGTCTCCATCCTTGGTTGCGGAGGTCGGCGCCGAGGGGTGGGGTTGGGCGGAGGTCGAGCCCCGCGGAGTGGGTTGCAGAGGCTGGGAGGACTACAGCTCCCGGCGTGCACCCGACGACTTGGCCTCGTGCCCGGAGAGATAAGAGCCCCCAGCCCCCCGCCCCACGATCTCGCGGTCCAGTCCCCGCGCTCGGGTTCCCGGTTCTTCGTCCCCGCGGCCGTGTTGCCCCTGGTCTCTGCGGCGCGCGCAGCGGGCCTCCCCGCTCCTCCTCAGCCTGTCCCGCCCTCCCGCCCGGTTGGCGGTTTCCTGCCGTGGGTGCTTCTCTTACCGCGTCCGGAGAGAGAGGAAGGCCCAAGCCGAACCGGGCCGCGGGGATGCGGGACAGGATTCTCTGTAAATGGACGGCGGGGTCTAAGGGAGTTCATAATTGGGTCTGGAAGGGGCCTTTGAGGTCATGGCGTGGGGCCCCGGCAGGGGTTGTACCTCCCGATGGTGGCTCGCTGGTCGCTGGCGGATTGGGCATCGAAACCACTTCTGTTTCCAGTCCTGTGTTCTTTTCTGGGCGGGATAAGGGTGAGGTACTCTCCTTGGGAGCAAAATGTAAGGAGACGCCCCCAAAAACCCAGTAATCAAGATGATATTTTAAAGCAACAGTAAAGAAAATTAATACCAAAAAAAACCCCATGACTTGATAATGAGTAAAATACCAAACTTTGAAATAAAGACAGGATTTGACCCGGCGCTGGCACTACTCAGCCTCACTCACCTCACCCTTGCTGGTGCTGCTGCAAACTGCCTAGAATAAAGCGATTACCATCTTGTATTGCGGTTCCGACTGCTTTGGGGTTGTAGGAGGACCACCAGCACATACATGATTCTCTTCAGTGATTATTCAGTACATGTTGTCTTTGGTTACTATTTTAGTAATTGTACCAAGCATTGAAATCAATTTAATAGTTGTCGGAGAAGCCATTAGCATGAGGCCTCGTGCCCTGTTACGTGACAGATGTTAATATTTCTCCTCTTATTAAGTTGATTCAGAGCCCTAAGAAAACCGAGGTTGGAGACCTGGCATCTAGGGCAACTTGGTCACTAACTGGTCAAGTCACCTAACACACCTCTCTCTTTTTTTCTTTTTGGTTAATCCTCACCCAAGGATATTTTTTCATTTATTTGTTTATTATTATTATTATTATTATTATTATTATTATTATTTACATAGAGTGGAAGGGGGAGAGAGAGAGAGAGAGATATTGATGTGAGAGAGACAGATCAATTGGTTGCCTCCTGAACGCCCCTACTGGTGCCAGGGATTGAACCTGCAACTCAGGTATGTGCCCTTGACGGATAGAACTAGACCCTTCAGTCTGTAGGCCGATGCTCTAACCACTGAGCAAACTGGCCAAGGCCATACCTCTCCTTCTTAGAGTTTTTTTACTTGTTTATTTAAAAACAGGTTTTTTAATGGTTTTGTTTGGAAATTTTCATACATAAAAATGTAGAAGGCCCTGGCCGGTTTGGCTCAGTGATAGAGTGTTGGCCCGTGGACCAATGAGTCGCGGGTTCGATTCTGGCCAAGGGCACGTACCTCAGTTGCTGTTTGTCCCCAGCCCTGGTTGGGGTCGTGCCCTGGTTGGGGTCGTGTGAGAGGCAACCAGTCGATGTGTCCCTCTCATGTCTATGTTTCTCTCTCTCCCTTTCTCTCCTCTCTCTCCCTCCCACTCTATCTGAAGATAAATAGAAAAATATCCTCCAGTGAGGATTAAAAAAAAAATGTAGAAGGGCTGGTATAGTGAACCCATACCTAACTTCAACAATGATCAAATCATGCCGGTATTATTTCATTTATACCCCCACTCATTTACCCCTCACTAGATTATTTGGAAGCAAATTCTAGACATTATCTCATCTGCCAATATTTCATTATGCATCTCTAAGAGGTAAAGCCTTTCAAAAAAGATAACCGCAATATTACTACAACACCTAAAAATTTTAGAATTATTGCTTAATATTATCTAGTCAGTGTTCAGATGTGTGTGTGTATATATATATATATATATATATATATATATATACACACACACACACACATATGTATATATATGTATATATACTCTGTTTCAGTTAGGATCCAAAGAAAGCCTGCATATTGCAATTGTTGATATGTATGTGTATGTATATACCTTAACTCTTTATAGGTCCCCCTCCCTCTCTTCCTCTCTTGTTTTCCTCAAATTATTGTTAAGGAAACCACATAGGGTGGGGGCAGGTAGAAGAGGGTAAAAGGGGGATAAATGGTGACGGAAGGAGGCTTGACTTTGGGTAGTGAACACAATACGATATACAGATGATATTTTATAGAATTGTACACTTGAAACCTATATAATTTTATTAACCAATGTCACCCCAATAAATTCAATTTAAAATAAACCACATAGACCGGATGGTGTGGTTCAGTGGTTGAGTGTCAACCCATGCACCAAGAGGTCGCCAGCTTGATTCCCAGTCAGGGCACATGCCCAGGTTGTGGGCCAGATCCCCAGTGGGGGGCATGCAGGAGGCGGCCAATTGATGTTTTCTCTCATCGACGTTTCTCTCTCTCTCTCACTCTCTAAAAGTCAATAAAGAAAAAAATTAAAATAAACCACAGTTTATCTTATAACGTGTCCCACACCTGCATTGCATCTGTATGATGTTATTTAACATGTCATTTAGATACACCGAGAAACAGTTCATGCAGAAAAAGCATAATAAATGCTTGATTCTTTTCATTTACTTACCATTACAGAAGTCTCTCTTTATCTGCAGAGAATATATTTCAAGACCACCAATGAATGCTTGAAACTGCAGATGGTACCTAACCCTATATATACTCTGTTTTTTCCTATACATACTGGTGATAAAGTTTAATTTATAAATTAGGCACAGTAAGAGATTGACAACAACTAATAATAACATAGAACAATTATAATAACTTATTGTAGTAAAAGTTATGTGAATGTGGTCTCTCTCAAAATATCTTACTTAACCATCACCAATTATATTGTAGTAAATGTCTTGGTGTCACTTGTTTCCGGGGATCCCTTGCTGAAATCTCCATATAGGCTCCATGCTTTCTGGCACACATTGCCGTCAATCAGAACATGTCTTCTATTCATGTCTTCCATTCACAAATTTAATGACTTTTCCATTTTTTTTTTGTTAATCTTCACCGAGGATATTTTTCCATTGAGTTTTAGATAGAGTGGAAGGGAGGGAGGGGGAGAGAGAGAGAGAGCGAGAGCAAGAGGGAGACATCAGTGTGAGAGAGACACATCGATCAGTTGCCTCCAGAACAACCCCGACTGGGGCCAGGGATTGAACCTGCAACCCAGGTATGTGCCCTTGACTGGGAATCGAACCCTCAACCCTTTGGTCCACAGGCCAGCGCTCTAACTGCCAAGCCAAACCGACCAGGGCAGGGCAATGCCATTTCCATCTTAACTAAGCATTTATCATGCTGTGGCCATAACTTGCAATTTGAGGTGTGGCAGTAAAACTAACATGAATTTCTTTTTCCTTTATAATTTCACAAATAGAAGATTTGTTCTTACTGTAGATCTTTACTGTAGCATATGATTTTTTTCTTTCTCCTTATTAAGCCAAGAGCTTTCACCTTTTCACTTAAAGGAAGCACTTTACATGTCTTCTTTGATATATCTGAATTGCCAGCATCACTACTGCTGTGCTATTATTAAGTAAAATAAGGCTTACTTGAACATAAGCACTGTGGTACCATGATAGTCAGTGACAGTTGATCTGATAACTGAGGTGACTACTAAGTGACTAACAGGTGGATAGTATATACAGCATGGATACGCTGGACAAAGGGATGATTCATGTCCTGACTGGGACGAAGTGGGATGGTTTGAGATTTCACCATGCTACTCAGAATAGCATGCAATTTAAAACTTAGGAATTATTTATTGAGTTATTTCTGGAATTTTCCATTTAATATTTTCAAACCTCAGTTGGCCATGGGTAACTAAAATTATGGAAAGTGAAACTATGGATAAGGGGGAACTACTATACTCAATATAAAGAGGTGGTTCTGTAGAATCCTGTAACGGTGAACAATGATTTTTGTTTGTTTCTTGTCTGGTAATTCTTAATTTCGTCCCTTCATTGAACCATTAAATTGTTTTTATTCCTTATTTCAGCCTGATGATCCCGTAATGATTTGTGTATCATTATGTACTTAGAGCTTTGTCACCTAAATAGCTGGTTAATACAAAGTATATTATCATTTTCTAGGTTCACCTAGAAATCAGTGATTTAAAACTCATTTCACAAGAAGAAGCAGATAGTCCTTCAGACAGTGGACAGGGCAGCTGTGAAACAATTGGGACCTTGAGTGAAAGAGGTTTGTAATAGTACTTTTATTTTTAGGAATAGAATGTGGGGGCTTCGGTTGTAAGTAGATTAGATTATTTTCATTATTCTCTTGATTTATTAAGTTATTAATGTCTAACTTTATTGTTTTTATTATAAAAGCAAAATAATAGTGCTTGTACCCTTTTGAAAATAATCTTTTCTGTTATATTATTGAATATATAAAACATTGAGAAGCTACCACATTGCTTGGATGAATGCATTCATCCTACAATAAAATAATTTTTAACACCTGCCAGAATTATTAGAACAACTTTTCCCATTGTAAGATGTATAATTACATTTCTCAGTGAGACATTTTTCCAGGGAAAATATTTTTCAAATGTATTTTTAGATTTGCTTTGTAACAATCAGTTCTTAGTGGTAGTTATCTAGATATATCACTTGGATAATTGGATATGTTTTTGGATGATTGGATATGTTTTTGGATGATTGGATAGGTTTAGTGGGACTAGTAGAAAGGCCAAATGACAGCAAACCTCTAAAAAAAAGTTGTGTTTCCTTCAGATTCAGATGAAGAGATATTTGTGAGTAAGAAATTGAAAAGCAGGAAAGTGCTACAAGACAGTGATTCTGAAAGAGAGGAACCAAATGCCTCTCCAGAGAAGGCTACCCGTGACAGCGCTGAAGAGGAAAATAAAGAGAACTTATATGCTGGAAAAAATGGGAAAGTCAGAAGGGTTTACAAAACTCTGGCAGCCAGTGATGAAAGTGACATCGAGGAGGAGTCTTTGTACCAGGAAAATCTTGAAACCCAAGGGACATCTTCCTTAGAGCTGGGTCTCCAATCTGAAAATTCTGTGGACTTTACAGCTGACAGAAAGATTTCCAAAAAACCCGTACATGATAAAGAAGGAACTGGGGGAAAAGCAAAAGTAAAATCAAAGAGAAGACTCGAGAAAGAGAAGAGAAAGATGGAAAAAATTAGGCGGCTAAAAAAGAAGGAAACAAAACATGAGGTACATTTTAAAGAACCATTTGCTATTTCTAATGCAGATTAACATTTTAGAAACTATTTTTAGTTTTTGAGGTTTTTCTGCACTCAGAATATAGCTTTGAGGTTATTGTTTTTGCATTGCACGTAGTGAGGTATGTCATTTAAAACTTAGTCTCATTCTCCATTTCGGATACATCGAGGACACTTCTAAATAAATGGGTTTCTGATTTTCTTTGTGAGTGCATGGGGGTGATTCTTCGCTTTTAAAGAAGACTTTTTCATGTGTTTATCAGTCAGAAATCTTGCTTGCTGACTAGAAAAACCATTCAAGTTTTATAAACTAGTTCCTTAATAAATATTTAATTGACTTCTCAAAAATATTTACTGTTTTTTAAGTTAGTTTTGGACAGTTTGCATGAAATCACAGCATAGACTTCAAGGGATGACTCTGGGTTAGGAACAAGTGAGGATGTTTTAGAATGCCATATATTTGTCTGTTGATGAAACATAGGCTTTTTCTGACCTGATCCAATTGCCTTATGTTGTTGTGAAATACTGGATTTTGAAATGATTTGGATTTTGTTTTTTCATTATGCATTTTCCAGGAAGAAGATGTGAAACAGCCATTTACTGATAGTGGCTGTCTTCTTGTAGATGAAGACCTTTTTGAAACTGGGTTGGAGGAGGAAAGTAACTCTCCACTGGAAGATGAAGAGTCATTAGAATCCATAAGGGCAGCTGTGAAAAACAAAGTAAAAAATCACAAGGCAAGTAAAAAATTATTGCTGTAAGAGCTAACCTATTGCTTCTAACCTTTGCTTTATTTTCTGATTTACTGTTGGAACTTTAATTTTTTTTCAACAAAAGAAAAACACGTGTCAATTGATTTAAGTTTTTCAGCTGTTAACTTTGGGATCATGCAGTACAAGTGATAGACACGCTAACTTGTTTGGAAACTAGTATTTTTTTTTTATCCTCACCCGAGGACACCTTTACATGTATCCTCAGATAGAGCGGGAGGGAAAGAGGGCGGAAGAGAGAGAGAGAAACATCGATGTGAGAGAGACACATCGAGTGGTTGCCACCCACATGACCCCAACCAGGGCTGGGGACAAACTGCAACCGAGGTACATGCCCTTAGCGGGAACCAAACCTGGGACTCTCCTGTCCTCAGGCCGACACTCTAACCGCTGAGCCAAACCAGCCAGGGCTGGAAACTAGTATTTTGATTGCCCTCATAGAAATGTTGTGGGGAAAAAGTAAGATACTTTATGTTGTGTAAGAAGCAGATAAATACTGGGGCAGAGATGTAAATTTTATAATCATGTGGCCTCTAAGAAATGAACCAATAGACCTGGCTGGTGTGGCTCAGTTGGTTGAGCATCAAGAGGCTGCTGGTTTGACCCTGGCCGGTTTGGCTCAGCGGTTAGAGCTCTGCCCGCAGATCGAAGAGTCCTGGGTTTGTTCCCGCTAAGGGCACGTGCCTTGGTTGCGGTTTGTCCCCGGCCCCAGTTGGGGTCGTGTGGGTGGCAGCCAGTTGATATGTCTCTCTCACATCGATGTTTCTCTCTCTTCCTCCCTCTCTCCCTCCCGCTCTATCTGAGGATGGATGCAAAAATGTCCTCGGGTGAGGGAAAAAAAAAAAAGGCTGCTGGTTTGATTCCTGGTCAGGGCACATGCCTGGGTTGTGGGCTCAATCCCCAGTAAGGGGTGTGCAGGAGGCAACTGATTGATGTTTCTCTCTCTTCCCCTTTCCCTCTCCCTTCTCTCTAAAATCAATAAAAAATATAATTTAAAAAATTTAAGAAAAGAAATAAATGAACCAATAGGGTTTCAGGAAGGGTATCAAAGAGCCACATCAGTCAAAGCATCATTGTCCTGAGTGATTAGGAGCATAATTGTTTTTCCTAAGATTATCTTTAGCTACCCAGGAGTCATTGTCTCTCATTAGGGAAAAATGTAATACAGAGGTATAAGGAATGAGGGCCCAAACTCCATTTGAGACATTGAATTTGTTTTTTAGACATTATAGGATGCTGTGTTTAAAATTTTCTATTTGATAATTATTAATGTATTATTAATGTAGCATGATGTAATGTTAGAGCACAAAAGCAGTCTTTGAGTAAGCAACATTCTCTTTTTTTAGTTTCATTTTTGTCCATATTATTTAACTTGTAATCTCTTTTAGAAAAAGCAACTATCTTTGGAGAGTGACGTTGCTTCATTTGAAGAAGAAAGTGAATTATCAAAAGGCGCCGTGAGAAAGGTGAGGTAGAGCCCTGTACTGTATAGTTGTCATGTTGGTCTCTTTCTCTAGGAGATTGTGAATTTCGCAGGGATAATATTTTATCATGTTTATCATATTTTCTTGGTATCCAAAATAATGCTTTGTACATAGTAGGGACACAAATATGGATTGGATGGAATTAATTCTATGTGACTTGCAAATAAATGAACTCCTTGTGTTTATATTGTATTGAGTTTATTTGTGCTTAGTGTTACCTCTCTGTCCTCTTTTCTTGGAGAGAGCAAACTCTCTTTCTGAATATCTACCTATAGCATTAATGTAGTCTCACTTTTTTGTTTTCTTTAAGGAAAGGAAGGCAGCCAAGTTAAGCAAGGAAGCATTAAAAAAACTGCATAGTGAGACTCAGCGCCTTATTCGAGGTAATGCAAATCAGTACAGTAAACTTTGAGGCAAATCACAATATTTCTTTATAAGCTCGATTTAGATGTTGGGGATTTTTGTTTGTATAACATTCCTAATATGAATTGGGTTATAATATCAAGTTTAGAATTGATCTTGGTGCATGGCTATTGTTCTGAAGCCCTTGGGACAATTACTACAAATGGAGAAAATTTTCAGAACTATAATGGTGGTAAGGAGGGAGGTTTTTTTTTTTTTTTTCTGGTTTTCTATGGACCAGCTGCATCAGGATCCCTTTGGGAACTTTATAAATATGTAAATTCTTAGACTCCACAGAAAATCTGATTCAGTAGGCTTGAAAAGGGTCCAAGAATCTGTGTTTTTAAAAACTTCCTGGACCAGTTCGATTTCACAGCTAGGTTATAAAGCCACTGGTCTTCAGGGAGTTCTTCTGTACTTAGATCCTGTATTTATTAAAGTCAGGATTGTTTTCTATTTCTGGTGATGGCTTTGGCTGTACTGTGTAGTTAACTGAATATGAAGCAACATTTCAGAATGTACAGTATATAGATTTGCTTGTTTTGTTCCTTTTTATAGAGTCTGCACTTAATCTTCCATATCATATGCCTGAGAATAAAACCATTCACGATTTCTTCAAACGTAAACCCCGGCCCACTTGCCAGGGAAATGCCATGGCGCTATTGAAGTAAGAACTCTCTTTCCTGTGATTACAATTTTCATAAACATTCCATTTTGTAGCAAACAAAAAGTTCAGTTTCCTTACACCCTTAAAACTGATTTAACTGATTCATTCTGTGCTAAAGGATGAGAATGTTTCACATTAGGATGATTTTCAACTTTAGCTCATCTCCCCTTCTCTAGGTCATCTAAGTATCAGTCAAGCCATCAGAAAGAAATCACAGACACTACAAACACAACTGAGAAGAATAGTGACCATCATAGCAAAGATTCTGAGCCGACAACAGGTGCAGGATGTGAAATGGAAACTAATGCACCCCTTGCAGTTTCAAAGGAACCCCAGATGACTACTGGATCAAATGAGACTTGCAGTAAAGATTTGATGGGAAGTGAAGAGCTAGAAATTGAGGTGAAACAGAAGCAGAGTGATGTTAGACCTTCACCTGAAGACAGCTTGGTGACAGAGCAGGAATCCAGCTTCCTTGGGAACAAGGACAATGACGGGTATCAGACTGGAGAGCTTGTGGCACCTGAACCTGATGCACTGGAGGGAGAAGAAGGCCTGCAAAAAACAGAAGCAGCAGATGAGAAGGTAGAAGAGCCCAGGCAGGAAATTAAATCAGCAGCAGTTGTGCCACCTGAAAAAGCAAGGAGATTCACTCTGGATAGACTTAAGCAACTGGGTGTGGATGTTTTCGTTAAACCTCGGCTGGGTGCTGATGAAGATTCCTTTGTGATACTTGAAGAACCTGAAACCAACAGAGGTAATCCTTTGAATTGTGGGGAGCCTCTCCAGAGTGATTTATTCTGATAGCTTTCAATTACATGCCACTTTGGAGGACAAAGAACACAGGAGAAACCAATAACCACACATGATCTTATTCTACAGATGTACAGGCACACCCCGTTTTATTGCACTTCGCCTATTGCACTTCATAGATGTTGCATATTTTACAAATTGAAGGCAGGACCCTCCACCAGCAAAAGATTATGACTTGCTTTATTGCAATACTTGCTTTATTGTGGTGGTCTGGAACTGAACTTGCAATATATCTGAGATATGCCTATACCAGATATGGGTAGAATCCCATTTAGAAAAATTTGGCATTGTATCAGAATATTCTAAACTTTGTTTAAAATGGAAGCCTGTTGATAGGTTAATATATAAAGGGGTACATTGCTATTGTGTTATGGTATGACATTCATAAAAGCATTACTATACAGTTAAAGAGAAATATTTTGGTTCAGGAAATTGCCTGCAAAACTGAATTTTTTTTTTTTAAGATGATTCTGGATTTATTTATTTATTTTTTGGTACGTGCCCCTAGCAGGAACCGAACCTGGGACTCTCTCTGGTCTGCAGGCTGATGCTCTAACCGCTGAGCCAAACCGGCTAGGGCTGAATTTTTTTTTTAATCCTCACCCAAGGATATTTTTTCTATCGATTTTTAGAGAGAATGGAAGGGAGGCGGGGGGAGAAAGAGACAGGGAGAGAGAGACAGTGAGAGAGAGAGAGAGAAACATCAATGTGGGAGAGACACATTAATTGGTTGCCTCCTGCTCACACCCCAACTGGATGAGGCCAGTCATTGAACCTTCAACCCAGGTACATGCCCTTGACCGGGAATTGAACCTGTGACCTGTTGGTCCATGGGCTGACGCTGTAACCATTGAGCAACACCGCCCAGGACTGAATCTTTTTTTAACTCATTCAACAAATACTAAACTATCCACTACATGCAAGATGCTATAGGGCATACCAAGGGAAATCCGACATTTATTCTATACTTAAGCTACTTACACTCTAGTAGGGAAGATAAGTATACAAGAGAGAAAGTGGTGGCATCTTTTATAATGAACACGTGTCACTGATAATTGGAAAAAATTAAATAATGTGAAGGAAAGGGGGATGTATTCTTTGCTGAAAGAAACATTTAGAATAAAGTGCTTTTAGCCCTGGCCTGGTGGCTCAGTAGGTTGGAGCATCATCCCTGTCAGGGCACATACGTAGGTTGCAGGTTTGATCCCCAGTTGGGGTGTGTACAGGAGGCAACCAATCGATGTTTCTCTCTCACATTCATGTTTCTCTGTCGCTCTCCCTTCCTGTCTCTCTAAAAATCACTAAAATGTGTCCTCTGGTCAGGAATGAAAAATAATAATTAAAAAAAACAGAATAAAGTGCTTTTGGAGTGTAGAGGAGGGATAAGTTTCTTCCAATAGGTGGTTAAGGAAGGCTTGAAGAATAGGTGGGTGTAATTTCTTGTTCACTGCCTTCCCCTAGATACTTTGAGTAGGGTCTTTTGGCTTGTTCCCTACTCTATCCCCAGTGCTTCCACAGTAGATGACACATAGTAGGCATTCATATTTATTGAATGAATGAATGAACCTTCAAAACAGAACTCAAGTATTATTACATTAGGTAAACTTCCTGACTCATAGGTAGAATTGGGTATTGCCTCTGTATCGAAGCAGTGTGGCATGGTAATTAAAAGCTTAGGCATAGCAAGACCAGAGTTTGAATCTAGACTATGCTACTTAGTGTTTAACCTTCAGTATGCTATTTGACTTCTATAAGCCATCTTTAAAAAAAAGAAAAAAATAGCACTGTCTGGTTCACAAGGCTATCATGAAGATTTGTTGAAATCATGCATATACTGCCCTGGCCAGTTTGGTTCAGTGGTTAGAGCACCAGCCCGTGGACCAAAGAGTCTCAGGTTCAATTTTGGTCAAGGGCACGTACCTTGGTTGCGGTTCGGTCCCCGGCCCTGGTCGAGATTATACAGGAGGCAACCAATCGATGTGTTTCCCTCCCCCCAAACCCTCCCACTCTATCTGAAGATAAATGGAAAAATATCCTCAGGTAAGGATTAAAAAAAAAAAAAAGAAATCCATTTAAAAAAAAGAAATCACACATATAATTAGCATAAAGAAACATAGTAGCTGGTACTTCTAGCGTTATTAGTGAAATTAATACATCAAGGCTCACTAAATGGCTTATGGTTGACAAGTACTATGTCATCCACAGTATTTGGTGTATGAAATATGCTCAGTGAGTCTTTGTTGATTGAATGGATGGGCTTTGTGGAGTGGAGAGGACATTCTTGTAAGGGGCAGAAAGAATGAAATGGTGCATATTGGGAGGTTGTGTAAGTCAGTTTGACCAGAACAGGAGGTGGGGTGGAAGAGTTGTGTAATAGAACTAGTATAGCTCCATTAACAAACAAGAATGGGAATGAAATGTTGCCTAGAAAACGGAGGGAAAGTTTAGTTATGTCAGACTAGAAGTTCAAAGAGATGGGGAAGAAACATTTTTGAGTATTTACTATACTGGAAGTTACCTGAACAGTCCTGGACTGAGAGACAGGAAAGGGAAGAAACCTATTTTTGAGTACCTACTGTGTAGATTCTTTATTGATTGTCTCATATACAAGTTGGGTGTGTGGTTCAGGGGCAACCTGTAAGGGGGCTTTCCTTTCTGATAGTACTGACTAAGCTAGTATAAGAGTTTCACCAAAAAAATTTCCCTGCCTGCTACTGAGTGATATCACTGACTGGATTGCCATTTTCTTTTTTTTTTGGTTAATCCTCACTCGAGGATATTTTTCCATTGTTTTTGTTTGTTTGTTTGTTTGTGTTTTAGATAGAGTGGAAAGGAGAGAGAAAGGGAGAGAGATAGAGGGACAGAGACATCGATGTGAGAGAGACATATCAATTGGCTGCCTCCCCCACAACCCTGACCAGTGCCAGGGATTGACCAGTGCCAGGGATTGAACCTGCAACCCTTTGGTCCATGGGCTGAAGTTCTAACCTCTGAGCCAGGGCTCTTTTTTTCTATTTTTTAATTGACATTGCCCATATTTAGTAAGATTTCTAATAAATGGTGAAATGTTCAAAATAGGGAATTTTTAAAAAGGAGACTGAAACCAATGAAAAAGGAAGTTCTTGAATAATTGAGAATTATGGTATTTTTTGCTATGGTTTGATACTTTTTAAAAATGAATTGCACATATTTAGCAACTTCAGTTGTAAATTTCTGCCCTAAATGATTTTTGAAGTATACTGAGGAAGAACAGTTGCAGCAGTCCATTAGTTTGGGTTAAGTTATATGAATTCACACAGGTGTTAGTAGCAAAGGGGCATTTGATGTATCTTTGTGTGTGGGGGTTTTTCTACGACTTTGTTGAGCTTAAAAAACTTAGCTTATAATTCCTAACTAAAATCGAGTTTGAAGATGGCAAACTGACATACTGGTTGACACTTGGGTTTTAGAACTGGAAGCCTTGAAGCAGCGTTTCTGGAAGCATGCTAATCCAGCAGCCAAACCCAGGGCTGGTCAGAAGGTAAATGTAAACATCGTAGTGAAGGAAGTGGTGGGCACTGATGGAAAGGAAGAGCTAAAGGCTGATGTAGTACCTGTGACTTTGGCAGCTGAGAAGCTGGATGGAATAAGCTACACAAAACCAGGTATTTGAGTTTACTTTTTTTATTTTTATTTTTGCTTTGTGCTTTGTACTCTGACAGGTCTTTATGGCCACTGAAGACCCTACAGTGAAAAGTTATAGGCCCTGGCTGGGTAGCTCAGTTGGCTAGTGCGTCATCGTGATACGCCAAGATTGTGGATTTGATCCCCAGTCAGGGCACATACAAGAATCAGTCAAACAACAAATCAACTTTCTCTCACTTTCTTGCTCTCTCTCTACCCCCTCTTCCTCTCTCTCCAAAATCAGTACATTAATTTTTTCAAAAAGAAAGGAAAGTTGTAGAATCCTTTTTCTTGGAGACTAGAGAGTGGGCAACAGTACCTCTAGCATGATTCGCATGTAGCACTGCCTAGAGGTGTGGGGTGGGTAAGATGACTTTATTCCTTAAAATAGCCTTTGTCTTATTTTTAAAAACTAAATATCTATTGTAGAAAATGCATGGAAGGAATAAACAAGACTTCTACAGTCCTCTCTCAGAGATAATTTCTATAACTATCTTGTGTATCTATCTTTGTAAACTCTCTTTACATCTATATATGTATGTATATATGTGTTTTGTTTTTTTTTAAAGCACAATAATGTGATTATACCATACATTCTGCTTTGTAATCTGCTGTTTTGTTTTCACAATGTGTTAGGACAGATCTGTTGTTCCCAGTCACACTTTGAAAATGTGAGTAATATGTCACATAGAAGAGATTTAAAACACTGAGGAAAAGGTATAAAATGAAAAATTAGTCTTCCCGAAGGCAACTGTTAACAGTTTTTTGTTTGTCCTAGGAAAATTCATATGTATATACCATTTTGTGTGTGTGTGTGTGTGTGTGTGTGTGTGTGTGTGTGTGTGTGTTTATGTCTGTGTGTGAAAGAGAGAGAGAGATTGAATACTTATTCTCTGCCTGGCATGGCTCTAGGTGCTTTATAGTAAATAGCATTAGTATCCTAATTTTATATATGAGAAAATAATATACAAAGCATTTACACAAATTTCTCAAGTACTAGAACCAGCAGCCTAATCCAGACCTCCTAACTCCAAAACTCAGATACACATTATGTTGCTTTTGAGGGTATTTTTTAACAGCTGCATAAAATTTCATTGTGGATTATAACATGATTTGTTTAACCATATTCCTATTAATGGACATATTGTTTGTTCCAGTTTTTGGTATTTCATACAATGTATATCCTCGTATGAGATATATGTTGGTATAACTAGATGCAAAATTATTTACAGTGGAATAAAATTTTGATATATATTATTCCACTATTCTTTGAAATAGTTGCACCAATTTATAGTCTGGGTTACAGGGTGTAAAAGTTCCTGTTTCCTCCTGTTAATTCATATTATCAAACCTAATTTTTGCAAAATATATAAAAAAATGGTATCTATTTTGATTTGTAGTTCTTTTTTTTTTTTTATCCTCACCCGAGGACATTTTTCCATTTTTTGTTCAGACAGAGTGGGAGGGAGAGAGAGGAGGAGAGAGAGAGAGAGAGAAACATCGACGTGAAAGGGACACATCGAGTGGCTGCCTCCCACACGACCAACCAGGGCCGGGGACAAACTGCAACCGAAGTACGCACCCCCAGCGGGAACCGAACCCGGGTCTCTCTGGACCGCAGGCCTGACGCTCTAACCGCTGAGCCAAACCGGCCAGGGCTTGATTTGTAGTTCTTTAATTATAAGTGAGGTTAAACATTATTTTTCAATTATTAATTAACAATATATTCATTTTTCTGTGAACTCCCAGTTCATATCCTTTGCCTATTTTACTCTTGAATTCTCTTTTTCTTCAAAATAGATAAATTTATCAATGTTTTCCTTCATGGCTTCTGAGCCAGAGACTCTTGAAGTCCCACTCCTCCCCCCTTTTTTTGTCCTTTTAATAATAATTTATATATCTCTGCATAGGATATTATCCCAGAGTGTAGAACATAATTCTGGAAGTTCTCTTTTACACTTGAATTCATAATAATCCCCATTTGTTAAAGTAATAAATGCCTAGAGTACTAAGGTCTCTGCTCTTCCTTTCGGAATGTGACTAGAACACTTTTGGAGTTGCCTAAAATGTACACTTCTTTTATTGTAGTGTGGAGTCAGTCATTATGTCTAAAGCATGTCTTCATATTTCTGTTCAGGTGAAAAGCTTCAGGTGCTGAAAGCGAAACTGCAAGAAGCAATGAAACTCCGAAGGTGTGAGGAACGCCAAAAGCGCCAGGCATTGTTTAAATTAGATAATGAAGATGGATTTGAAGAAGAGGAGGAGGAGGAAGAAATGACTGATGAGTCTGAGGAAGATGGAGAAGGGGAGGAAGAGGAAAAGTTAGAAGAAGAGGAAGAAGAAGAGGAAGAGGAGGAAGAAGGCACTCAGGAGGTTTCTGGCAATTATGTAATTTTGTTACTTGGTCATGAGGAATAAGGAAAAGACAAGAATCAGATTTGAATGAGAGTATAAAATCATGTTCAGGTGTATAAGAAATTTTAGGGGCAGAGATGAATGTAGCTAGCTAACATGTACCTCAGTCTTAATGCATTTAGTTCAGTCGGCACCACTGAATACCTGCAGTTCACAGAGCCCTGGCTTGTGTTAGTTTACATATTGTAACATAATGCTAACATGAAATGGCTTCGTGTAAATAGACTTTTATCTAGGTTTTATTTAGGTTTCTCTACTCAGAATAAAAAGCGATTTTAACCTTGGCCAGGTTGGGGCCTGGAATCGATTCTCAGGAAGGCGGAGACCTTCCTGAGTTAATTGCATTCTTCCTTGGGGAGGGTATTTATAGAAGGGTCTCTCGCCTTTGTTCCATAGTATCGTTTTCTGCTGAGTGAACATAAATGATGACAAGATTTTTTGTATTAGAAAAATGAAAAGCTTGTTTGAATGCTGGAGTCATTGGAAAGAATTGGTTAATATTTAACCTGGGGAAAGAAAGAAGAAAGCAATGGCTGAAGTGGGTAGCATGTCACAGTCTGTGGTTGGTTTGAGGTCAGTAGTTGTCCTTCAATCACAGACTAATCATTTAACCTCTCATTGTCTGAATAAAATAATTCCAGCCCTGGACCATGTGTATCACTTGGTTGGGCATCATCCCATACAACAAAAGGCTGCTGGTTCGATTCCCAGTCAGGGCACATGCCTGGGTTTGGGGCTCAATCCTCAGTAAGGGGCATGCAGGAGACAGCCAGTTGATGTTTCTCTTTCTCTAAAATCAACTTTAAAAATTATTTTTAAAAAATGATAATTTCAATTTTCTTTCATAATCTTGTAGCAATTTTGGGAGGGTAAAAGGTAAAATAAGTGTAAAAGCTCTAAAAGTGTCAGGGAAAATTATGTTATTGATGATGGTGAGACTGAACTTCCTTCAATTTACCTTTTCAGATGTAAGATATGACCACACAGCCATATTTCAGGCTAACACTGTGTTTGCTTTAAAATTTTTTTGACATGTATTATTTTGTTTTGGCATGGCGTGATTGATAAAGATGGCAGAATTCCTTCTCAGCAATGAAGAAGTAGAAACCAAAGATGAGAAAGAAATGGATAAAGAAAACAATGATGACAGTAGTGAAATTGGCAAGTCAGTTGGCCTATCTGTTCTCAAGCCTCTCTCATCAGAATCTACCGTATCCCTATTTAAAGACAACTCTTCCAAGATGGGGTAAGTAATTATCTCTAAGGAAAGATAAGATTCCCATTGATTTGCTGCTCTAGTAAGAAGCAGAAACAGATATTCAAACACTTTACCTTCTTATTTTGTAGTTACTTTCCTAGTGAAGAAAAATCAGAAACAGATGAAAACTCAAGCAGAAGGCCTAGCAAACTGGGTAAGTAGTGACTCTTATGCAGAACTTGACTTTGATACTTAAGAACTATGAGTCTATGAGGTTCCATTTTTTTGAACCCTAGTGGACTTTTCCCAGTCTTGCATGTGGCAATGAAAGCAATTTATGAATTAGAACATTTTTCTTTGTCCAGTTTTTTAAAACTTATACGCAGTTTCTTTATAGTTGACCGTGGATATCTATAGGTCTGTCGTGAGTATGTGTTGATTGTGTGAACCATGAAACATTTCCATGTAGATCAAAGGAAGATGTGTAAGTGATTGGATAATGGAGAGAGTGATCATGGGCATTAGGCAGGGTGACAGATGGGAACTTTCATATGTTACTTAGCTCAGAGTGATACGCCTTCATTGTATAATGCTATCTTAGTACTATAATTTATCTTTAACGTAATGTTTTGGAATATATAATTTGAGAGATTTGCCGATGAATGTTACCTGGCAGTTTCATTCTCAACTCTTTTTCCTAAACAAATCCACATTTTTTCTAGAATCACACACTTAAAAGTTATTTCTCTTTCTTTAGATGAAGATGATTCATGCTCATTGCTAACAAAAGAAAGCAGCCACAATAGCAGCTTTGAGTTGATTGGCTCCACAATTCCATCCTACCAGCCTTGCAATAGACAAACAGGTCCTGGGACTGGTTTTATCCCTATAGCAGCAGGATTCAGATCTCCTTCCCCTGGGCTATTTCGAGCCAGTTTGGTCAGCTCAGCTTCTAAGGTAAGATGGTAATGGTTTTCCACCCTCTTTTGCTTCCCACAGTGCTAAAATAAAGTGTGCCAAGCCAACCAACTCCTACCACGTTATGTATGTTCAGTTTAAAAATCCACCCCATTTGTGTATTAAAAACAAGCTTCATCCAGTGTTCTTACTTTCTTGGAGATATTTTTCTTTATGCTTCTCTTGGCTATTCATTGTCCTCCTCAATTGCAGTTGCCTGAGAGTAGATTACATATATTGCAAATAGCAACTTCTGTTGTTGTCATGACAGTGAATGACATTTGTAAAGTGTTATGTTTTTGTTTGGTTTTATTTTGGTGCCAGAGTTCAGGAAAGCTGTCTGAGCCTTCACTTCCCATAGAGGATTCCCAGGATCTATATAACGCCTCCCCAGAGCCTAAGACACTTTTCCTAGGAGCAGGAGACTTCCAGTTCTGTTTAGAAGATGACACTCAGAGCCAACTGTTGGATGCAGATGGGTAGGTAGTTTTATGTTTCTGTGGGCAGGATGGTGCTGGGTACTGCTTAATTTTGTTTAAAAATAAAGTGAGCTTCTGTCACTCCCATCTGTGCTTTCTCATCTGAAAAAGAGAAGATGTACAGACCACTGATATTATATTACACAAGTTTGAGCAAAGTCTATCCAGAAACGTAAATATTCCTTGCTGGATCCTTTGATCTCTACCGCATTTGAAATGCATAGCACTTGTAAAGGCATCAAATTTCCATGTATCTATCTTACTATGTCATAATTGTTGGGTAGGATTGAGAATTGACAGACCTGTGGCACATTACATGGCCATAGTACCAAGCCCTACTCTAGCATCATCTGAAGCCAAAATTATCCTTTACCCTTTACCTTTTGAATAGCATTTATTCTTTCGTAAAACTTCCCCCTTCCTCTTTAGAGTATCACAAGACTAAAGGTTGAGTCTTTTGTCTTCTCGTTTGGGATTCAGCTTCTAACTTTGGTATTGGAAATGAGTTGAGTTTTTCCTCCACTACTTTGTTTTTTCCCTAGAGTGTTTCTTATACCCTTCATTGTGCTTGTAGGTTCTTAAATGTTAGAAACCACAGGAATCAGTACCAAGCTTTGAAGCCTCGATTGCCATTGGCAAGTATGGATGAGAATGCCATGGATGCTAATATGGATGAGCTGTTGGATTTGTGTACTGGAAAATTTGCTTCTCAGGCTGAAAAGGCTCTGCCTAGGAAGAGCGACAAGAAAGAGAACATGGAGGAACTTCTGAATCTTTGTTCAGGAAAATTCATCTCTCAGGGTAAATATCCAGCAATTGCATCCGGCTCATCACAACCAACTATCTTAAGTCAGTATCCTTGAAAAGAAGCCCCTTACTCTTGGGTGAAAAGTTTACAGAAAACAGGGTGTGATGGATTTTTGCATATAGGTTGAATTCACTGCTTAGCTCCCTGACGTTTAGAGCCCTTACTTTCTTAGGGTGGTAAAGGGTTGACTTAAGATTGCTCTTAGTATTTGTGGAAAGCTTAGAAAAGTGCCTGATGTGTAGTAAATTTCATATAAATGCTAATTTACTGTTCCTGCCTGCACATCCCTTTCTCTCCCTGACACCGCTGCTAGAATGTAAGCTCTGTGGAAGTTGGGATCTTTGTTTTGTTCACTAGGTATCCCTGGTGCCTGGCACATAGTAAGCACTAAATAAGGATTTGTTGAATGAATTAATAGCTGGTGAGGTCTTTTTGGCAAGCGTACCTTAGAACTGTATTGAGCTGGCATGTCTTTAGATGGCTGGGAACAGAGGATAAAGCTGTCATTCCTTGGTAACAAATCTTTTTCTTTGTTGTGATGTAGATGACTCCACTCTGGCTCCATCAGAGTTAAATAAGCAGGAGAAGGAGAGCAGCGTGGATGATCCGATGGAAGAAGCACTTGCTCTTTGTTCGGGCTCTTTCCCAACGGACAGGTGAGTCTCAGTGATTGGTGGAAACTTGGGAAGACCTGGTTTCTGATAAAATTGTGGGGTCAGGTTCTCTGGACTTAGCAATAATTGGCCATCTTAGGAGCTTCTTATCCTGTCAGAGAGCATTGCAGTGGGTCTGAGTTTCATATTTGCATGTAAGGAAACTATAATGCTTTCATTTAGTTGGTGGAAATCAGGGTAAAAAATAAGCACATGAAAGTGCTCAACATCACTAATTATTAGGGAAATGGAAGTCAAAATCACGATTAGATACTACCTCACACCCATTAGAATGACTACTATAAAAAAAAGATAATAACAAGTATTGGTAAGGATATGGAGAAATTGGAATCCTCATGCTGTGTTGGCAGGGATATAAAAATAAGCTGCTATAGAAAACAGAATGGTAGTTCCTCAAAAAAATTCAAAATATAATATGATTCAGCAATTTCATTTTTGGGTTTATATTCAAAAGAAGTGAAAATAGGGACTCAGATATTTGTACCCCATGTTTATAACATTATTATTATTATTATTTTAGGTGGCACTTAGCCATTATAAGAAAAATATTAACAGACTCTCTAATAATCATGAACCAATATAGCTATGTTCCAGCCGGTGTGGCTCAGTGGTTGAGCGTCGACCCATGCACCGGAAGTTTGCTGGTTTGATTCCCGGTCAGGACACATGCCCAGGTTGTGGGCCCAATCCCCAGTGGGGAATGTGCAGGAGGCAGCCAGTCGATGTTCTCTTTCATTGATGTTTCTATCTCTCTCTCCCTCTCACTTCCTCTCTCTCTAAAATATCAATAAAGGAAAAAAAATTAAAAAAAAAAAGAAATCAAACCCTAGACCCTTTGGTCCAAGGGCCAATGCTCTAACCGCTAAGCCAACCGGCCAGGGCAGCAGCTTTTTTTTAAATCCTCACCTGAAGATATTTTTATATTTATCTTCAGATAGAGTGGGAGGGAGGGGGAGAGAGAGATAGAAAGAGAGAGAGAGAGAAACATCAACGTGATAGAGACACATCGACACAACCCCGACCAGGGCTGGGGACCAAACCGTATTCGAAGTATGTGCCCTTGACTGGAATCGAACCTGCAATTCTTTGGTCCACAGGCTGACACTCCAACCTCTGAGCCAAACCGGCCAGGGCAGCAGCATTATTTTTAATAGTCAAAAGGTAAAAGCAACTCAAGTGGACATAAAATATATTGTATGTATATATATATCTATATACATACACAATGGAATATTATTCAGCCTTAAAAAGGAAGGGAATTCTGATAAATGCTACCACATGGATGAACTGTGAGGACATTATACTAAGTGAAATAAGCCCATCACAAAAATACAAATACTACATGATTCCACTTATATGAGGTACTTAGAATAGTCAAATTCATAAAGACAGAAAGTAGAATGATGATTGCCATGGTCTGGGGGTGAGGGGGAGAATGAGGAGTTGTTTAAAGGATATAGAGTTTCAATTTTGCAAGATGAAAAGAGTTCTGGCCCAGCCGCTGTGGCTCAGTGGTTGAGCATCGACCCATGCACCAAGAGGTCGCCAGTTCAATTCCCGGTCAGGACACATGCCCAGGTTGTGGGCCCAATCCCCAGTGGGGGGTCATGTAGGAAGCAGCCAGTCGATATTCTCTCTCATCGATGTTTCTATCTCTCTCTCCCTCTCCCTTCCTCTCTCTAAAATCAATAAAGAAAATAATAATAATAAAAAAAATAAAATAAAAAAAGAATTCTGAAGATTAATTGCATAACAATGTGAATGCACTTAACACTAGTAAACTGTACACTTAAAAATGGTTAAGGTGGTGAATTTTATGGTATATATTGTATCATTATTTTTTTAGAGTTTTAAGGCAAGATATCTTGTTTCTTGTTTCTTGAAGAGATTGTTGGTACTGCTAAAATATTTTCAATTCTTAAATGCTTCTAGTTTGCTTTCAACAACTTATTTATTGATTTGAGGGCTTGCATTTCAGGGAAGAAGAAGGTGAAGAGGAGGAATTTGGAGACTTTCGGCTTGTCCCAAATGATGATGAGTTTGATAGTGATGAGGTGAGTTTGAAGGGAGCAAAGTAATCGTATCTGAACTTCATGTATGGCATCTATCAGAAGCAATTTCCTAGAACAAGATGTTTGGGCAGGAGTTTATAAATCCTGTTTTAGTTGAGGACACATTTTATTTGGCCTGACTTGGGTGTAATCATCTATGATTTTATAGGATGAGCACAGTAACTCTGATAATGAAGACGAGGCCCTGGAAGACCACGAAGATGATGATGATGATGATGATGAAGAAGAGCTCCTGAGGCAATCCGAGAAGTTGAAAAGGCAAATGTAGGTGTTATGTCCATTTCTTCAGTTGCTAGAAAGTTCTACCAGTTGAGTTGTAGCTTGCCACCTTTTTATCAAAATTTGCTGGTTCAGTTTTTACTTTTTGTGGTTAGCATAGATTAAATAAAATCCATTCACATTTCATCTCTTAAGTATTCAAAGATGGTCATGTCCTCCTTAAGCAATTTCTATACTGAAAATCTCTAGGTCCTTCAGCTGTTTCTTACATGACATTATTTCCATCCTCCTCATATACTGGATATTCTCTTTACCTTCAAGTGTGGTCTGACTACTGCTGTATGTAGTAGTACAACCATATTCCTTGTTCTGGATGCATAACATACTACTTAGAATGTAATCAAATGTCATAAGAGCTGAGTCACTGTAGATCCTGAGGTTCTAGTAGTAATCAACTACAGTTTCCTGGATCTTTTTTTCCTATGAATTACTGTCATTCAGGTTTTCTTCATCCTGGTTTTGGGCAAAAGACCCCCATTTATTTTTTTCAGTGTTTTGTTATTGTACTGATCATGAAAGTAAGCCATTTATTTTAGAATATTGAAAAGAATATAGAAAGATTATATTAAAAGTCATACATGGCCCTCGCTGGTGTGGCTCAGTTGGTTGAGCATTGTCCAGTGCACAAAAGGTTGCTGATTCGATTCCTGGTCAGGGCACATGCTTGGGTTTCAGGCTCGATCCCTGGTAGAGGGCTTGCAGGAGGTAGCCAATCAATGTTTCTCTTTCTCCCCCTCTCCCTTCCTCTCTCTCTAAAAAATCAAAAAAAGAGGGGGATATAAAAAATCATACAGGTAGAATGGGAGGGAGGGAGAGAAAGAAACATGGATATGAGAGAGACACATTGACTGGTTGCCTCTCGCATGACCCGACCAGGGCCAGGGACAAACCACAACTGAGGTACGTGCCCTTGACTGGAATCAAACCCACGACTTACTGGTCCACGGGCTGACATTCTAACCGCTGAGCCAAGCCGGCCAGGGCCCTTATCACCTTGTTTATGCATTTATTTTTACATAGTTGGAATGTGCACAGTTTTTTTATATGTACAATTTTGCTTTCTTTCCCACTTAGCGTATCCAAAAGCAATTCCCCATGAGGTAACAAGTTTTATAAAGAACGTTTTAATAGGTATTCAGTATTACATTGTATGTGGATGACTTTTGGAATTCAGCTGTAGGACATTGTTTTGATTCCTATTAGATTTATATTATTGTTTTTAGTCCATCATTCCATTCTGTTAAGATCAGTTTTGGGTTCTAATTTATCACCTGTCGAATTAACTATCTCATACAGCTTTGGGTCATCTATAGATTTTTCTAAGGCAGTGGTTCTTAAACCTTATTTAACTGCAGGGTCCAAGTGAAATCTTATAAAGAATGACAGCTAAAAGTTGAACTCATCAAAGTGGGTAGATGTGAAGATTGGGAAACTTAGTGGCTAGTAGCCCCTGAAGGAATTCCCCTGAAACCCAGCTTTAAAACCCAAATTTAGAGAAACCCAGCTTTAAAAAAATAACATAAGTCCTTGATAAAAACCAGCCTTCAGAAAGCAACCAAACTCCTGCCACACATGGCCATAGATAACAGGACTTTGAACCCAGAGTGACAGCAGATTTGTTCTCAATGGGAACTAAAGTCAGAAAAACTAACTAGCAGTGGTTTTGATCACCAGTAACTCTGAGCCTCAGTCATGCCTATAACTTGGAGGTTAAGATTTGGTGGACTGTAAGAGATCCAAGTCTGTTTCCTTTCTATACCATCTGTCTCTTGAAGCTGGTGAGCTTAATACAAAACAAGATAGTTTGAACCTTCTGGCAGGTATGTCTCAAATGTATAGAAGAAATTGAGAGTTCTGGCTTTAAAGTCACCAACCTAATTGAGGCTCTGCTACCTCCTAGCTGTGTGACCTTGGGTAAGTAGTTTACTCTCTGAGTCTCAGTTCCTTCAACTATAAATTGAAGTGAATAATAGTATCCCCTCCTGAGATAATGCAATGATGTCTGTAAAGCACAGTTACTGTCATATAGTATTATGAAATGATAGACTTTTAAGCATTATCAAAATGTATTGCTATAAAGTTAAACTTATTGTTATAATTAGAGATGGCTCTATGTTCTGCTTTTCTCATTGCTTCCACATTCTGTGTGTATATTCATTGTTGCATTCTCTATTCAAAATTATTTTTCAGGAGATTGAAGAGATACCTGGAGGATGAGGCAGAGGTGTCTGGGAGTGATGTGGGAAGTGAAGATGAGTATGATGGGGAAGAGATCAATGAATATGAAGAGGAGGTGATTGATGAAGAACTTCCTTCTGATGAGGAACTACAGCATCAAATCAAGAAAATACACATGTCAGTATCCCAACAAGCCCTTCTGAGTAATGGGGTGTGTCTTATGACAGGCCCTAAAACCAGCCAGAGTGGTGCCTGGTTTGAACACCATACTTCTCCTGTTGTAGGAAAACAATGTTGGATGATGACAAGCGACAGCTACGTTTATACCAAGAGCGTTACCTTGCTGATGGAGATCTGCACAGTGATGGTCCTGGACGAATGAGGAAATTCCGATGGAAAAACATAGGTATCTTGGTTATTGCCTTTAGAAGCAAATGGTATAATGTGCATGTTTGTCCAGTTTAAGATGACAAGTGGAAATCAAAACCATAGTAGGCTGTTACGGAGGACCTGGCTGTAACCATTATTTTCTATTAGTGGATGGGAAAAGTTTGTGTCAGTATATGGTAAATGATAAGAGTTCGTTTGTGTCTGTCCAAGCATCCTCTCCTATGGGAATTGCAGAATGCTGATAGCCTTACCTCTTTGCTTTAGATGATGCTTCCCAGATGGACTTGTTCCACAGAGACTCTGACGATGAACAGATTGAGGAACAGCTTGATGAGGCAGAAGCCAGATGGAGGAAGGAGCGAATTCAACGAGAGCAGTGGCTTCGGGACCAGGTAGGAAGTTTGCAAGAAATTCGCCTCTTTTGACCCTAGTGTATGAGGAGAGGACCTAGAGACCTAGCTTGTCACAATAGTTTCAAAGTCTTGGGCAACATATGGCTGTCCCTTTAATCCTTGAGTTTTCTTTTGTGCTTTGAGAAGGTTTACCATGAGCATTTCTTCATATTTGTTCAAAATCAAATTTTTGGGGGGTCTAAAGCAAGAAAAGGTTGCAAAAAGGAAAACAGATGATATCCCAGGTATCTTAGCTTCACAATCCAGGCTATGCCAACTATTTGGGGGAGTTGTAGATTTCTGTTAATGCTGTCTGATTTTTATTTTCAGGCACAGCAGGGGAAAATTACAACTGAAGAAGAAGAAGACATTGGGGAAGACAGTCAGTTTATGATGCTGGCCAAGAAAGTTACAGCCAAAGTGTTGCAGAAAAATGGTGAGCTCTTGGTCCTCCTCAGGATCTAGTCCCTGAATTACTAGTGATGGAGCCTTGGAGATGACTCCAACCTTCAGGGGCTATTGCAACTTAGTCATGGGCCTGTGTCTGTATTGTCTTAAAGAGATGGGGGGAGACAGTGTTCTTGGATCTTAGTCTATTGGGCTGTGCATTTTGTACTTATGAGTATGGGTAGCTGGTTTTGCTTTGTGTTATAAGACAGTTCAGAGGAGTGAATTCTGGATTTTTTATTAGTTGCCCAGGGTTAAATACCTAAGTGTTAGAGCTGCAATTTGAACCAGATGTATCTAACTCCAGAACTGAGGCTCTTAAACACTGCTCCATGCTTGTACCATTCTTTTTTTTTTTTTTTTTTTTTTATCCTCACCTGAGGACATTTTTTGCATTTATCTTCAAATAGAGTGGGAGGGAGAGAGGCGGGAAGAGAGAGAGAGAGAGAAATATCGATGTGAAAGAGACACATCGACTGGTTGCCACCCACATGACCCCAACCGGGGCCGGGGACAAACTACAACTAAGGTACATGCCCTTAGCGGGAACCGAACCTGAGACTCTCTGGTCCGCGGGCCGACACTCTAACCCAGCGGTTCTCAACCTGTGGGTTACAACCCCTTTGGGGGTCGAACGGCCCTTTCACAGGGGTCACCTAAGACGTAACAGTAACAAAATTACAGTTATGAAGTAGCAACGAATATAATTTTATGGTTGGGGGTCACCACAACATGAGGAACTGTATTAAAGGGTCGCGGCATTAGGAAGGTTGAGAACTGCTACAACTGCTGAGCCAAAGTGGCCAGGGCATGTACCATTCTTATTTCTTCTTATTAGTGCTAATGATTAGTCAGTAAGTTCAGCTTGGTTGTCTGTCTTCTTGTGGTCACTTACTATGGTTTCAAGTCACCATTGTAAAATAATCAGAGTTCCTGTGGCTTTAGTTTATTGGTTTAGTTAAAGGCTTTTTAGCTTGTTTAGATTTAAAAGTAATTCTACCCAGTTTTGCCCAGAACAAGCCTCTCTGTCTTTTTTCTTTTCAGCCAGTCGCGCTGTGGTTATTCAAGAATCAAGGTCTTTACTCAGAAATCCTTTTGAAGCCATCAGACCGGGAAGTGCCCACCAGGTTGGTTGGGAACATTGTTAGCCTGACATCATGATCTGCAATGTTATAAAGGTCCAGGTCAAGCTAAGGGAATACTCACTCTCATTAGGGGAGGGAGGTGGCTGCAGGAAATGGAAGTATGTGGCAAAGGACCCTGCTATTTCTCTTCTACTGAGCGGGGTAGGAATGTGTCCCCTCAATACCTGGGAGAGACCAACTTCTCATTTTTGTTTTTGGCACTTGGGATTTGATACCAGATGACTCTTCTTTCCTCAGCTGAAGACAGGCTCACTGCTAAACCAGCCCAAAGCTGTACTTCAGAAACTGGCTGCCCTCTCTGGCCTCAACCCAAGTGCTCCCCGAAATTCAAGAAACTTTGTCTTCCATACACTTTCTCCTGTCAAGGCTGAGGCAGCAAAGGAATCGTCTAAGCCTCAGGTAGGGAATTTGAGAACTGATCTGATGGCTTTCCAAGCAGAATTTATTTATTTATTAATTTTAAATATATATAGTTCTGACTTAAAGATTTATGCTGTGGTGTTAATCTGGCACTCCCCAATAAGGTTCAAGGGAATTGCTACCCTCAACAGGTAATTGGTTTTGCCCTGGCCAGTCGGCCCACGGACCAGAGTCCCGGGTTCGGTTACCGCTAAGGGCACGTACCTCGGTTGCAGTTTGTCCCCAGCCCCGGTTGGGGTCGTGTGGGTGGCAGCCACTCGATGTGTCTCTCACGTCAATGTTTCTCTCTCTCTCTCTTCCTCCCTCTCTCTCTCCTGCTCTATATGAAGGTAAAATGCAAAAATGTCCTCGGGTAAGGATAAAAAAAAAAAAGGTAATCAGTTTTGAAACTTTCTGAAAAGTTTATATTTATTTTTTTCCTGTCGTTAATTGTTTATGATTTAACTAAGAGTTGCTGTAGAGCTAATTGAAGGTAAGCACTTGTATGAGGGTCTTGAGCTGGCCGTTGACTCTCTCTCTGCTCTCTAGGTGAGGAGAAAGGGCCCATCCTTAATGAGAACTCCTTCACCTAAGCGCCTCAAAACAGGTGATAGCACTTCAGGATTGAAGCAAAGCATCTTCAGCTACTTGGAAAGCTAACACCATCGGGGTGCCAGCACCTACTTTGAGACTGCTTTGAGAAGTTCTGGCATTGAAAGTTGGAATTGATGCTCACGTGAATGGTTCTCCCCTTCCTTCATAATCGATGCATTAAGATTGCCAACAGAGTTCCAGTTCTGTCCACTGTATGGCTCTGGACATCTCTTTCCTTTCCTAGTATTATTTCCTGGGTTGGCCACTACTCTTAGTTCTGCAGTGTTTACAACATTGACTCATGGAACACTTGGGTGAAGACTTCCTTCCTTCATTAAATATTTGACAGTTTATCCTAGCAGCTTCCTGGGTTGATACCTCTTTGTGAAAGGAGAGGAAGAGGAAAAGGTGTGGCATTGCAGAAACTTACAGAAAGCAGTGAATATCATCGGTACCAGCCTGACTCCTTCACACCCTTCAGATCTGTACCATGGTGACCAGGACTCAGAGAAAGAGCTACTTCTTGGAAAAAGGACCTAGAAACCAACCAATAGGCTGTTCATTAGTCTTGCCTATTCCATTTTCCTGTGTGCCTCTTCCCAAGACAGCCCAAATGTCCAGTGAAGCTTTGCTTGCTTTGTAATAAGGACTCAACCTGGTACCCAAGTCAGAAAGACCTTGGCCTCAATTTTCTGCTGTATGAGGATGAAGATAAAGGGTTACACATGAGATGTCCCATGGGACAGAGAGCTCTCTCTGGGGACTAAATTCTCGATCTGAAACCTTGTTGCTCGAGGACCTCCCTTCTCATCCTGACAAAAAGAAACGTAACCATGATTTGTTGCATTCACCTGGGTAGAGTACATTGCCCTGATTGGTCAGAGAATAATTTAAAACTTCATTATTTATTTTGAGAGAAAACCATCATGGAGTTTAATCAAAATATTAAGAGAGTCCTGACTGGATGGCTCAGTTAGTTGGAGTGTCGTCCTGTATACCAAAAGGTTACAGGTTCGATCCTTGCTCAGGGCACATACCTGGGTTGCGGGTTCAATTACTGGCCGGGGCGTGTGTGGGAGGCAACCGATTGATGTTTCTCTCTCTCTTTCTCTCCCCCTTCCTCTCTCTCTCAAATCAATAAGCATGTCTTCGGGTGAGGATTTTTATATGTATATATATAAGAGAATTGCCAACACTCTGAATTTCCCTAAACTACCATGAGGCACTCAGATTTTGGACAGATTTTTTTCCCCCTTAGAACTGACCATCACTGCTGCTTTAGGAAAAACACTCCATGTGAATCGTGTGGTTTCACTGTCAGGAGCTGGACTTGGGAAGTTGGATGAATTGTGCCAATTTTTTATTGACAGGTGGGGAACACCAGTTTCATTGATGGAATTAGGGAACAGGTTTTCTCCAGTTGTTTCTACTGCCAAGATGCTGACTTTGACAGAATTCGTGTTTGTATATTTGTAATCTTGTAATGGGGAAAATGTATGTAAAGATGTTTTAATATGTATATAGTTTTTCAATAAATCTCAACATCTGTCCAGATTGAATGCTCACTCTTAGGTCAGCGCCTGTCTAACGTTGAGAGCATTTTGTTTCAGGGTGTCTCTGAAGGAAGCCCTCTGGGTCGAGAGTGAGAGGCTGCTGCACTTGTCCCCTCACTGGCTTCTCAACTCCAGTGAATTGATCACATTAACTTAATAAGTGGTTTGGGTTCAGTGCAGGTGAGGAGAGTTTACATATATTAAAAATTTTTTTTACTGATTGATTTTAGAGAGAGAAGAAGGGAGAGAGAGAATGTTTTTATAGCCCTTTATTGGCAGCCATAGGCCCAAGGTGAGACTTATCGCCCCTCCCTTTCAGAGCCTCCATTTATATCTATACAAGGATACTAGTGCATGCTAGTCTCAGAGTTGCTGTGAAGTTGGAAAGTGTATGTGACTGCATCGTGTCGAGTGTTACTCTGCAAGCATGAGAAATTGTCAACATCACAGCCACAGCACATTTTGCAGACCACTTCTTCCCCCCCCCCTTTATTGATTTTAGAGAGAGGGGAAGGTAGAGGGAGAGAGAGATAGAAACATCAGTGAAAGAGAACATCGATTGGCCGCCTCCTGCATGCCCCTCACTGGGGATCAGGCCCACAACCTGGGCATGTGACCTGACCAGGAATCGAACCGGCGACCTCTTGATGCATGGGTTGACACTCAACCACTGAGCCACACCAGCTGAGGGTGGACCACTTCTTAAAGGCTCATTGTCTCATAAGATTCTCAAATTTAACATCTTTAAAAATGTGATTTTTTTCCCTCTAAAAACCTACTCTTCCTCCTGTGTTTCCCATTTCAGTAAAAGGCACCTCCACACACCCAGTCACTCAGGCTGGAAACTTGAAGGCTATTTTTTTTAAGTTATAAAAATTTTAGTCCTTCAAATCCTACTTGAAAGGATTTTCGTTTGTTATTGTTGGGGTATAACAATATGTTAGTTTTAGGTGTACAACATAATGATTTGATATTTGTATATATTGTAGAATGATCACCATAATAGGTCCAGTTAACATCTAGACCATACAGTTACCAAATACTTTTTCTTGTAATGAGAACTTTGAAGATCTACTCCCTTAGCAACTTTGAGATATGCCATACAGTGTTAACAGTAGTTGCCATGCTGTACATCACATCCCTGTCACTTCTTTATTTTATAACTGAAGGGCATCTTGGCACCTCCATCCTTATTCCTGTCATCAAACAATCTCTACGTCCTGTTATTCCTACTTTCAAATTACATCTTAAATCAGCTCACTTTTCCCAGCTCTATAGCCAGTGCCCTTTTCCTAGATTCCACAACTTCTTGCCAGGGTACTATAATAGTCTCCTGATCCCCCCATTCCTAGTTTTGCTTCCCTTCTGTCCAATTAGCACAGTAGCTAGAGGGTGACCTTGGTATAAACATAAATTAGAGGATGCCACTCCTCCACTTAAAACCTTCCTCTGTCTTCCACTGTTAAGTTCAAACTCCTCATGACCTACAAGGCCCTCTGTGATACAGCTCTGCCTTTCAACCCCCTATTCACTCTTGCCATTCACATTACACTCGGCTCAGGCCTTCCAAATTGTCCTTCGTTTTCCTGGAATGCCCTTCTCTCCACCATCCTTTCTCTGGCTAATGTATAATTCTCCAGGTGTTAGCTTAGATCTAAATTCCTCAGAGATGACTTCCGTTACCACCCCTTTCTTACCCATGCTAGTTTCCTATTCCTTTTTTAAAAAAATCACCATTTGTCACCTTAATGTTTGTTTAGGTCTGTCTTCCTTCCCCATTAGACTTAATTCTGTGAAAGCAGAGACCACATCCATTTTGTTTAAAAATGTATGCTTTGGGTAGTGCCATGCTTGGCACATGCCCAAATAAGTATTTATTGAACAATGGGTGATCTGAAGCCTGGAAGAGCTAATGGTGAAAAGCTTGGAGCTGAATGGCCTACAAAGAAGCTTTTTTGTGTGGGATAGAATTGAGGTGGTTGCTATGTGAGACCTTAAGTCCTTGCTTTGCGACTTACAAGTGACAGGACTTTGCATAAGTCATTCTCTCTGAACTCTTTTCCTCAACTGGAAGATGAGGCTAAAGTGAAATGGCTTGGTTTAGGATCAAAGGGACAAATTGATGTGAAATGATTGGGACTGAGCTAATGCTGGCTAACCCACTGCGAAGAAGGGTTGGTGCTGATGCCTCCTTATGGTCTGGCTCAGCGGGAAGGAGAGGTCAAGCCTCACCAGTCTTCACAACTACCAGCCCTTGGGCCCATCTCAGGACCAGTGATGGTTAGCTGTGTGCTGGGACTTGCGGGAGTGGTCAGGATGGAGGTCAGCTGTGTGCCTGGACTCTCAGTGAGCTGCAGAAATAGGCACAGCTTTGTATATGGTTGATGTCACCTTGGATTTTACCTTTTGACACCCAGGTGCCAGATCTCTCTGTCCCTAGTAGTTGTATTGTCTTGGAATGTACTATCCATGTCCTTTCCATTCTGTCTTTCTGTCCTCTCTTCTTTCACCTTAAAGGTTTTTCATTTTCAGTTTATTGATCTAGTTCTTCCCTGTGGTGGGATAGCTAATGGGAAAGTGGGATTTGAAGTAGCTACAGCCTAAGGGTGGTCGGCGGAAATTATGAGGCTGGATGTCTGGGTTCTTTCCCTTTATTTTAGAAGGAACCACAGTTCAGTATTCTTGTTGGCTGGTGGGCTAGAGGTGGGGGCTGGAGAATCACTGGGCCCAGTCTAAGGGGTAGGAAGTGCCGGGGCAGGGTTGGATGGGAGTGAGCCATGGGGTAGGCTTTTCATCCCCTGTCTGTTTTTCTCAGAGGCTGAGGAAAGGGAAAAAGCTGACTGCCCACCCCTCCCTTTGTTTGTCTTGTCTAATTTAACTTATGTTATTTATCAAATAGACAGGTTATTTGGAAAACCAGATGGACCCAGGCAAAAATCATCTGAGTTTTCTAAATGTGAAAAATTAGGTTCTGGGGGCCCAGGAGGAAAGGCGTGTGTGTGTGTGTGTGTGTGTGTGTGTGTGTGTGGTTGGGAGGTGGTAAGGAGTAGTGAGGGTACTTTATGTCTCTGTAGTCAGACCCAGAAATTGCTCCATGACATCCAAGCTTCCCCCCTCCTTCTTTCCCCTTCAAGTTCTTTATGATTAGAATCTAAATGAGAAGACTAAAATCTTTATGTTGGTGGCTGGGAGTGATGAAAGGTTTAATTGGCCAAAGATGAGAATGTGTCAAGGCTATAACAGAACAGCAGCTGACAGTGTTCTCTCTCTCCAGCTCTTACCTCCTACAGAACCGGTGGGTTAGCAAGAGGCGCAGGGTACAGAGAAGTTTCTGGAGAAGAAACCACCTCTTGTCCCTTCAGTATTATGACCACAGCAGTTATGGACTTACCATTTCATAACTTTCTGATGATCCGATGGCCAAAGAATACTGGGGAATAAGGGTTGTCTCTTCCTTAAATATCCAGGGAAGGAGCTAGCTATGTGGTTACAACCAGAAATGTTGAAAGCCTGTGGTTCTGTTACCTCTGGGCAGCAACATTATTAGGAAGGAATCAAAGCGGGAGGCTATGGAGGCATGACTCTTGGCAGCAATAAAAGAATTGTTCTGGCCCTGGCCGGTTTGGCTCAGCGGTTGGAGCGTAGGCCTGCGGTCCAGAGAGACCCGGGTTCGGTTCCCGCTAAGGGCATGTACTTCGGTTGCAGTTTGTCCCCAGCCCTGGTTGGTTGTGCGGTAGCAGCCACTCGATGTGGCCCTTTCACATCAATGTTTCTCTCTCTCTCTCTTCCTCTCTCCCCCTCCTACTCTATCTGAACAAAAAATGAAAAAGTGTCCTCGGGTGAGGATAAAAAAAAAAAAAAAAGAATTGTTCTGGCTGAAAGCAGAGAGAGCCATCTCTCTACATACACACACGCACACACAGAAGAGCCAAGACCCTTTCTGGCCCGAGGAATCTGGCAGTGGCACTAGCACTTGTCCCATTGTGAGCGTCATTTTTTTAAAAGTGTCATTGGACTGTGAAAGCAACTTAATAACTTGATCTCATCTTAATAATCTGAGTTAATACTAGCTCCACAGTGGTGAGGATTAAGTAAAAAGAATTGTAAAGTGTCTGCCTCCAGGCCTAGCACACAGTAAACCTCAATGAGTGCTTGTTGGATGAATGAATCCATAAATCTGAGCATTAGGGCTCCTGTGACCATTTCCAAAGGTCAGTGTATAACAGCTTGAATAACAGACTTACGGGCTGTCCCATTGAGCCTGGATCCTGAGACATGATCCTACACAGCCATTCATTTAACACAGGCTGAATGGATATCTGTGGTGTGTTGGTACAGCCCACGATGTACCACCCCATCCCCCTTCCATGAAGGCCTTGTTGGACCCGTTACTGGGATCACTGTCTGCAGGCAGCCATCAGCAGTCAGCCCCTTTGGGGATTGCCTCAGCTTCAGAGAACACCTTGTCTGAGATTATGCCCCTTTTCAGCACAGTCCACATGCTATGACAACAGGGGTATAAAGGCCTGGCCATCTCAGTTCATTTCCAGACAGTTCTGATGGGCCATTCTATTTTCAGAGCTCCCCTGGGGCCTGGCTCAGGGTATGGCAGTTCAGCTTCTGTCCCCTCCGTTCCACAGATGTTGATCCAAAGGCCGCTTCTTAATAAACATTTTTCATGCTAAACTGTCTGAGTCAGCTTCCTGGGGAATCCAGCCTGCGAGGGTTCTAGTACTGGTGGCCAAGGCTTTAGGACGGGAAACGACAGAGACCCCTTTGCAGTTTCTAGTATTTGTTTCCAGCATAGGAGGTGTTGGTGCTGTCTTTTTATGTCCACCAGAGGGCAGCAGCACCAAAGCAACCTGCCCTCCTGAGGCTCAGCCCAGTAGGCTGGCGCCGTTTCCTGTTCCTTCTCACTTCCCACTACCAGTATCAGTATTAGTATTAGGCAGGCTCACCTCCCTTAGTGTGTCTACCTTCCTGTCTAAAGGAAGAAAAGTTTCTGAAACTGTCTAGGCCTTAGTTTTGTCAGTCTCAACTCCCCTGTCCCCAGCACCAAAGGCCAATCTGTCTTCCTACCTAAACGCCTTTCCCCTCCTCAGCTGGGCAAACTCCTTGCCCAGAATCTCCTAGCCTCCCACACTTACCACCCACAATAGATTTGTTTTCTGTGTGACAAGGTAATTATGAGCTTGGGGCCAGGAGACCCAGGGGCCAGTCTGAAGATGGTCACTTCAATCTGGTTCTCCCTGTTCTACTAACATTATTGATTTTTAGTTTTATTTATGATGATGATTTTTTTGTGTGATCTGGCCCAGGCGACATAAGGTATGGAGGCAAGAGGGCAAAACACATCTATTCTTGTCACAATTTAGCTTCTTGAAACCACCTACCCACCCGACATTTTTTTTTTCCCCCAATCTACAGGTTTTAGTACCTTTGTTTACCTGTCTTCATTCTCTCCCCTAGTCCCAAAGTTCTCTCAAAGATTCTTCCAGGAATTGGAGCCAAATGTGGCTAGAAGATTGGGGGCTGGAAAGAGGTATGGGGACAGCAAACTTGGCACCTTTTGCTAGCAGACATTAAACCCCTCCAGCAATCCTTAATTGCATTCCCATTGCCTGTCTGCTATTTCTAGGCTAAGCTCCCCAACTCCCTGGTTCTTTCTCACTCCTTCCTCTGTTAGTCCTGAGATAGGCCAAGCTCTGTGCCTTTTTTTATTTTATTTTTTTCCTTCAGTTTCTCTGGCTGTGAAATGGGTGAGAGAAAAAACCTGACCAGGAAGCTTTCAGAGAAAGCAGGATTGAGACCGGATGGACCCAATTCAAAGTTTGCCTGCCTGACCTTCAGGCTATTAAAGGCCTCCCATAATGTACTCTACTTCCTTATGGGGAAGAGAAGAGGAAGGGCAGGCTTTAGGCAATAAATTACAAGCATGAGGGGGCGCTCTTAACTGGGATGATTGCCATGGGAATCAGCGGAGGCCAAGGGCGATTTGTGGGGCCACGTTCTCCCAGCCTGTGTTCTCTGTGTGTGCCAGGAGAATGAATAAATCATTGTTCGGGGGCGGGATGCAGCTGCCGGGCTCCTCCCTTCGGCACATGCCCCGACTCCAGCTCCTCCATTGAGGGCTGCTGGAGCAGAGCGGTTTATACACCCAGCTCCCCAAATCCTATTGAGGCCTCTCCCTCTGCACGAGCCACCAGCTCCAAGCCCATTCAGTCTGGCCCTTTGTGCTGGAGGTTAAGTGGTTACATGTGGGGGGCACCCAGAAAGGACCTGTCAGGCCCTGAAAGGCTGTGCTGATACCGAGCCCTCCTACTGATGAATGGGGTGGGTGGAGGAGAGGTGGGCAGCCAGAAGATGGGGTGGGGGAGAGGGCATGGGGATTATGGAGCCCACAGAGGCAGCTGTTAGGAAGGGGGTGGAACAGGCACCCCTTCTCTCATTACTCCTTCAGATCAGATTTTCTATCTAGCTCACTCCCTTTGCTGTGTGCTCTGGGGTGTTCAAACAGCCTTGGGACCTTGGATTTGGCTTTTCTGGACTCCTGGTGGAAGAGAGGTTTGGGAGAGATCATTTACCACTTAGGTGCCTTGGGGAGAAAGAGTTGATTTCATTCTTCCAGCAGCTCCAAAACACCTCTCAGTTCGCACTTTTCCCCTTCAGGAGTGGGAGGGAAGGTTGGGGCAGGATTCATCTCCTAGGTTCATGTGGTACAGTGGATTGGAAACTGTGTCCAGAGCTTTAAAAGCCTCCTGGGAGCCCCCTCAGGAGCTGTTTAGGGTGGCGGATCCAAGGTGGGACAGGGGATCTCAAACTGAGTGTATTACAAATATTTTGGCTGAAAATAAAAGATTCCAAGCCTTCCAAAAAAATTTTTTAACTTCAGATTTGATGTACATCCCCTTCATTTTATAGCTGAGGAAACAGCCATATTGGAGATGGGGAATGGACCTGTCTTACCTAATATGATCACACAACAATTCCTTGATAGACTAGAGTGGCACTTTACCTTTAAGAGGCAGAGGAGAAATGGATGAACAAAACAACTAGGTCACCAGATTTGTAGGCCTTTCTTTCCCAAGATGAGCTAATTCTGGGGAATGATTTTTCCCTCTAATCTGCCTTAAGGGCTCTCTGGTACATCAAAGGTCCTCCAAGGCTGGGCCTGGTCTCGGGATCCCAACTAACAATGTTCACATTATAACATTAATTAACAGTGTTCAAGGCATATTGCTTTTATTTAACCTAAAAAGGTTAAAATGATTTGATTTTCCTAAGTTCCTAAAGCCATATGAGGAGGTTGACAGATGATATAGCTCAGGAAAAGAGAAAGAAGCAGGTGGCTTGTACTCCAGGACTAGGAGCCTGTGCTTTGTTCTGATGTGAAACCTTTGGGAGCTTCCTGTTATTTCCCAGCTTCTGCAGGAAGAAGCCCCAGCCCCTGGGAATGGTGGTCAAGACCTTTCACCTCTTGGTCCATTTTATCCTCCAGCTTTATCTCCTATCTCTATTGGTCTCCATGTACCAGTCACACTGGCCTTCCTTGTGTTGTCTTAACACATTCCCAGAGGTGGGGAACCTTCTTTTCTGCCAAGGGACGTTTGGATATTTACGACATCATTCAAGGGCCATACAAAATGATCAATTTAAAAATTAGCCTGCTATATTTGGTCAGGCTAATATGATGAGGTGTGTGATGTTAGCTCGTATTGATTTTGCCAGACTTGTATGGCCCCCTGGCTGGACGTTCCCCACCCCTGCAACACACATACCACATATGGTCTCCTTGGCCTTATCCTGCTTTCTCTTGGTGAGCTTCTATTCATCCTTCAAAGCCTGGCTCAAATATCACCTTTTTAAAGCCTTTCCCTACCCTATTTTGTGCTCACCACTTTTACTTCTAGCTCTGTTCCCCCACTCTTTTTTTTTTGGTTAATCCTCACCCGAGAATATTTTTTCATTGATTTTTAGATAGCGTGGAAGGACAGGAGGGGAGAGAGAGAGAGAGAGAAACATCGATGTGAGGAAGACACATCAATTGGTTCCCTCCCACATGACCCCAACTGGGGCTGGGAATTGAACCTGCAACCCAGGTATGTGCCCTTGACTGGGAATTGAACCTGTGACCCTTCAGTCCGAGGGCCGACACTCTAACCATTTAACCAAACCAGCCTGGGCTGTTTCCTTTTTTAAACAGGGAGCTCCCCAAGGCCACCACAAGTTCTGGTTCTGCCCTGAATTCCCAGCACAGCGCCTGGCACAAAGTAAGCACTCTATAACTATGTCCTGGGTGTGAGTGAATGGATGGGAAGGGGCAGGTCTTTGACACTGAAACACCTTCATCCTATCCACCCCTTTCTTCCTGGGAGTACTGGCATTGAAAAATTATCCACCTATGGAGGAACTCATGCCTGTCCTATTTTGTGGAGTAGAAATTCCTTTCATCTTCCCTTGTCCCCTTGTCTCACACCCCAGGTCCCCTGGGCTGGGAGTTGACTACTTGCTGCTAGCCTCTCTTGGCTCTGACATCTGTCTGCTCGACAAGATATCTACTCACTGCCCACTGCTGGATCTTCATGATGGGCTGGCCTGCTGCAGAGCCCTGTTCAGGCTGGTTCTGACCATCTCTGATGATGTCGGTGTCCCTGCCAATTAAATCCCTTCGATCTAAGTAGCTAGGTGGACACAGCCACAGATACCCCCTCACCTAGAATTACTGTTTCCCTGGTATCCTGACTGAGGAAGCTCTGGCGAATGAATAACAGACATCTATACTTTTTGCTTTTCTATGGTTGTATAGACATGGACGCCTCTGCCTTCCTGGGTTTTTTTGTTCTCCAGGCTCCCAACTCTCTGAAAATTATGGAGTGGCCAGGACCACAGTCTGTGAATTTACTGCATTAATTATATAGTGTTAGAGTATCCCACACAACATTGCCCTTGACTAAGAAAAGAGAGGCTACAGTCTGATGCTCTTGGAATTCACTGGACTGATCAGGTATTATGTTATTTAGAACAACTAGCTTTATAGAACAATGGAATGAACAGTTGATGACTCAGCTATGCCAGGTTGGGTGGCTGCTCTGCTGAGTACAATATAGACTCCAAATCAACAAAATCTATAATTCTTTGTCTTTTGTAGCCAGAATGCATATGAAGAGGTAGAGGTAGGTGTGGCACCTTATGCGATTGTACCTAATGACTTTCTCTAAGAGTTTACTTCCTGTCTCTGACATTCTAGATTCTGCAGATCTGGAGGTTTTAGGCTCTAGGGAGGAATGTTTCCAACCAGGGAACACAAAGATGATTCCACTGCATTTCAAGTTCCTCATAATACTGGAGGAATAGAAGAAAGGAGGTCACCATGTAGGCTGGACTGATAATAGCCATCAAGGGGAAATAGACTTGCTACTATTTAATGAGGACTGAGAGGTGCATAAGTGGGACCCAGGGGTGCTCTAATAATCATGGTTCTTTTGATTGCCAGTGAAAGAAATTCCACTCAAGTTAGGCTTGGCAAAATAAGGGCTTTATTGGAAAGTATACAAAGGCCTCAGGAAACAGACTGGAACATCACCAGGACTGTCTTTTGTCTCTGCTTCTGTGTGTCAACATCATTTTCTCCCACTACAAACTAACTTCTTCTCTCCAGGGAATGAGGTTGCTACAGCCCTAGGCTCAACATCTTCCCTGCTTTGTCTTCCTTTAATTTTATTTCAGAAAGTCCCAGAGAAGGACTCTCACTTTCTCACTTGGAATGGGCAGTCCTATCTTTGGACTCATGAGGCTCCCATTTAATCCAGGTGGCTAGAGCTGGAAGAGACCGAGCTGAAGGAAAGGTGGGGAGGAGTTGTACTGGGCCCACCAAACAATCCAATGAGAATATGGCTGTATGGTACTGGAAGTTTTGCATAACTGCAGACCACCAGAGCTCAGAGCTTTTAGGAGTGAGGATTTGGGTCACCTCACAAGGAAGAAAACTCTGTGGCTGAAGGCAAGGAAGACTTGCAGTGGACAAAGGAAAAGGGAAAACTAGTTCGGCCTCAGGACCTGATGTAGAAATGGGGCTGAGGTCTCCGACTGTATATTCTAAGCTGGCGAGTGGTCAACGTTTGAGTTACTTTTGCCTTCTCCCTTTTATTTCTTTTTCCCTCTTAAAATAGGGAAATATTTGTCATAATAGTTGTCATAATCATAAAATTTTTTTTCTCTTCCATTTCCCTTATTTTTATATGTAAGATTGGTCTGTGTGATTTAATTTGCATTTAGTCTCGAGGTTGCAGAATGGTGAGTTGGAATCAAGTTGAAACTGGAAGAGGATGCCCTGGCATGGAGCTCACAGACTTGAATTCTTTCTCATTGAAAAAAAAAAAGGCAAAAGAAAGGGATGAGGGAGAAACAAGGTATTTTATTTTATTTATTTTTTTATAATCCTCACCTGAGGATGTTTTTCTTTTTTCTTTCTTTTTAAAATTTTTCTTTATTGATTCTAGAGAGAGGAAGGAAGAGGGAGAGAGAGATAGAAACATGGACGAGAGAGAACATCGATTGGCTGCCTCCTGCATGCCCCCCCACTGTGGACCAGGCCCACAACCTGGGTATGTGCCCCCACTGGGAATCAAACCGGCGACCTCTTGCTGCATGGGTCCACGCTCAACCACTGAGCCACGCCAGCCAGGCTAATTTTTTTTCTTTATTGATTTGAGAGAATGAGAGGAAGGGAGAGGGAGAGATAGAAACATTGATGAGAGAGAGCATCAATTGGCTGCCTCCTACATGTCCCCCACTGGGGATTTGGCCCACAACTTGGGCATGTGCCCTGACCAGGAATCGAACCTGCGATTTCTTGGTGCATGGGTTGACACTCAATCACTGAGCCACACCGGCCAGGCCCGAGGATATTTTTCCATTGATTTTTAGAGAGAGTAGAAAGGAGGGAGGGAGAGAGAGAGAGAGAAACATTGATATGTCACATAGATTGGTTGCCTCCCATGTGACCTCAGCCAGGGCCAGGATGGAACCTGCAACCCAGGTACCTTGTACTCTTGACCAGAAATCTAGCCGGAGACCTTTCAGGCCACAGGCCAATGCTCTAACCACTGAGCTAAACCAGCCAGGGCAAAACAAGGTATTTTAAATGTCTTGTGATTCAACAATGACTCCATATTAGTTTAGTTTTGAAATGGAGTGGGGAGTACATAAGGAAGGTGCTGCCAATTGCATAGTTCGCTCAGTAAAATGGGGGTGTGGAAGGGACCTCCGGGTGGCTCATGTGCCCTGAAGGCTAAATTTGTCCCCATCTTCTTTCTGGGGAACTTGTTTTAAGAAGCCTTAATTTACTTAACACTAGCCAGTGCTTTTTGGTTTTATCATTAAAGCCAGCACTTCCTCTGATCTCTTTGGTGGCAAACCCTACACATTTTCCTCAAGGAGGAAGGGAGTGAGGGGATCAGGCTTCAGTAAATAGAGACTGAGAAGAGCCCACTGCACTGGCACAATGAGGTGTTCTCTGCCCGGTGGGAAGCCACTGGGGCCCGGCAGTCGCCCCATATATGTCTCAGAGCAGATTTTTCCTTTTCTTTCTCTTAAAAATGTAGCTTTCATACGTGACTTTAATAAATAAGCATAAAATGAATGCATAATTTCAAACTGTGATAGATGCTATGAAGAAAAGGAACAAAGTGCCCGGGGGTAGGATAAAAGGGGGTCAGAGAAGGTTGATCGGAGAAGAGATCTAAAATATGAAAGAGGACGAGAATGTTAGGCAGAGGGAACCGTGTGTGCACAAGCCGCGCGGCAGAAAGGAGCGTCAGGCCCCATCGCAGAGATGGAGCACAAAGGCTGAAGCGGGAGAGACAGGGCAGGACGCTCAGAGCCCTGAGGATGCTGCCCTAAGGGTTTACGCTGCAATGGGGAAGCCATTGAGGGGTTTTAGGCGGGATGGTGGTGACGAGATCAGATTTTCATTTTGAAAATACCGCTGTATCTGCAGAGAGGCAAGCCGATCGGAGGGGCCCCGTGAAAGCAGTTAGGAAATACAACTGGACCTGCAGGGCCTCGGTCAAGGCTGCGGAAGCCGAAGGCGGGGAGGCGGTTCAGGCGCTGAGACCCGCGCGCGGCTCCGCGGGAAACCGAACCGGCCCACGTGGGCCAGGCCGCCCCGCCCCACGCGCTGACGCCGCCGGGCTCCGCAGTCCGCGCCCGGGGCGAGGAGCGCAGCTCGGAACCCCGCGCCCCGCGCCCAGGCCCGCGTGCACGCCCAGGCCAAAGGACTCCCCAGCCCGGAGGGACGAGTTCCCGCGGCGGGGCTCGTGGAACCAGAGCCGGCCGTGCCCGGGCGGGCGCCTCCAGGCCGTGAGTGGGGGCCGTAGGTGGAGGGTAGGGGGCTCAGCCGCACGAGTTCGGGGGCCAGGAGGGAAACTGCAGCCTCCGCACAGCTGCCACCTATGGGGAGAATAGGGAAGGATGGTCTCTGTTCTCTGTCTTGGGGGTAGTCGCCCTCTCCCACAAGGCTAGGCAGGAAGGGAGGCCGATGCCCCCCATCCTTACAGAGCGACCTGCCGCCCGCCCACCCAAACCCTGGCAAATTGCGGATAGCTTGGAAAGGAACCTGACCCTGGGGTGTCAGGGTTTCCATTTTACCGTCTCTGAGAACCCCGCGATTCATAACACCAGCCCCGTTGCATCCCAGCTTTCTTCACGGCCCCGCCCAAATTTAGGAAAAAGACAGTATTTGGGCGGGGAAGATCCCCCGGCACCTTGCTTAGGAGGGGTTTGTAGGTTATAAAGGAACTGCCCCCCCCCCACCCGAGGACTTCTGCCCATTATTGGATGTGGGAAGGGTCCCTGTCACACACTATCCCTCACTCTTACTGATACCAGAATTTCCTAATTCCAGTAATATGTGGTCAGTAGAAGCCTCTTGTCAATTGAAACCCTAATTGTGGTAGAAGCTGGTTATTGAGGAGGAAAGAATGGTATTGTATGCCCTCCCTCCAGGGCATCAGGATGAAGCAAGGTAGGGGCAGGGACGCACGATAGTAGGTTTGGAAGGAGGGGGCAAGGTCCCAGGGGCTTGTCAGTAGGGAGGTGGGGTCCTCCTTGGGCAGAGGAAGGAACTGAACTCGGATCTTCCAGCCCTGGGTAGTCAGCAGTAGTCTCCTGCTGCTCTTCCTGAGCATAGCTATCCCTGGGCAGCCCACTCCCTCTCCCCCACTCACTCAGCAAGTGTGGACTGACACCTGCTTAGTGCCAAGCTCCGTGACGGCTCCTGAGAATATGATGGAGGACATATAGAGAAGTTCCACATCTAGTCAGGGAGCCAGATTTACAAGCTGCTATCACAAGGGAGTTTTTAAAAAAATTGAATAAACACGTACTAACCATCAATTATGTGCCAGGGACAAGAAACAAACATGCATTAGACAGTGTGTATGCAGGGCAGTGCTGACCCAGAGGAAGACAGAGTTAACTGTGTGTGTGTTTGTGTATATTGGGGCCGTGGGGAGAATATCACAATGGCTTCAGGGGAAAAGGTATTAGAGCTGAGTTTTGAAGTATAAAAAGGAATTTGCTGGGTGGAGAAGGAAGGACCTTAGTGGGGAGGAAGGGTATTATAGGCCAAGGGCATTGTGTGAGGAGAATAATGGTGAATTTCTGAGCTCTCTGAGCAGCTTGGCATGGCAGGAGGGGCAGAGTGGCAAGAGGCAAGTCTGGAGGGGTGAGCAGGAGCCAGATGAAGCACAGACTTGTAGGCCATGTAGAGGTTTAGCAGGAGTTTAGGGAGCTGTGATGAATCAAATTTACATTCGTGACTGGAGGCAGAGAGATCAGTGAAAAGACTGTGGCAGTCGGTAGTCCGCGTAAGAAATGGCTTGAACCAAGTGAAAGCGAGGGGAGATGTATGTACACACACATAGGGGTTTTTAAGAGGAAGAATTCTCAGAATTTGGTGGCCAGTGAGATGGGGGAAGGAAGCAGAGTGCGGGGTCCAGGGTGCTCTCAGGTTTCTGACTGGAGTGACCGAATAGAGAGTGGGGCCACTGAAGAGGGAAAGCTGGTTTGGACACGTAGAATTGGAGGAGCCTGTGGTTGGCTGCAGAGTTGGATAGCAGTTGGATCTGGGCTGGAGGCAAGTCTGAGTCACCAACACATGATGCTCCTCGAATCTACAGCCGAGGATGAGGTCATCTGGGGAGAAGTGCGTAGAATGAGAAGACAGCCTGCCTCGGAGGGCTGAGGGTAAACCTGTGCAGGAGACTGAGAAGCAATAGTCAGAAAGGAAGGAGGACAACCACAAAGGGAGGTGTTACCAGCGTGCAGGGAAAGGGACTAAGAAGGAGCAGCTAGACTCGCACTTGCTGCCTTGTCCCTGTAGCTGGGTTGCCTCCACTCTGTCAGAGCACCCCACCCTGTCCTGTTCTGACTCATTCTTCTGCTTCCCCTCTACAGACCAGATGTTCACCATCCAGCCAGGGGTAGCTGAAGGGGGCCAGTTTCTAGGGGGCCTGCCTCCTGGAGTATGTCAGCCTGAGTTCCACCCAGACAGCAACTCCAACTTCATGGCAAGCGCCAAGGATGCCAATGAGAATTGGCATGGGATGCCAGACCAAGTGGAACCCATCCTGATGAGGAGGTCCTCCGAGTTGCCCTCTGATAACCAGGCCTTCCAGGCCTCTGGACTCCCTGAGGAGGAGGTCCGCAGCCCACCAGAGGGGGCAGAGATCCCCAGAGCTGAGCCTGAGAAGATGGGTAGTGCCGGCACAGTCTGCTCCCCTCTGGAGGACAACGGCTATGCCAGCAGCTCTCTAAGCATTGACAGCCTTAGCAGCAGCCCTGAGCCTGCCTGTGGGAGCCCTCAAGGCCCTGGCCCTTCAGATCCCCTTCTGCCCTCAGTGGCCCAGGCTGTGCAGAAGCTGCAGGCTCAAGAGCGCTACAAAGAACAGGAGAAGGAGAAGCACCATGTGCACCTGGTGATGTACCGCCGCCTGGCCCTGCTGCAGTGGATCCGAGGCCTGCAGCACCAGTTGGTTAACCAGCAGGCCCGCCTGCAGGAGAGCTTCGATACCATCCTAGACAACCGGAAGGAGCTTATCCGCTATCTCCAACAGAGGGCAGCACCATCCAGGCCCCAGGACCAGGGCTAAGAGTGTGCCTCCACTGGGGTGCAAGGATATATGTATATGTATATATTTGCAGGCATGTGTGCGATGATTAGCTGGTATGAGTGCAGGTAAGCATAAGTGAATATGTATGTGCTAACATATGCCAGGCATGTGTGAATCAGTACCTGTGCATCAGCTTAGGTGTGCTGTGTGTACACACAGGCTAACATATGTGCAGGCCTGTCTGTGAGTGTGTCCATCTATGTATGTATGGCATGTATGTAAGAGAGAGTAAATTTGTATATGCATGTGTGAACAGGTACCCAACAGGGTGTATATATGTGCATGAGTGAGGATATGTAGTTGACCCTTGAACAACACAGGTTTAAACTACATAGGTCCGCTTATATGTGGATTTTTTTCAATAAATATGTACAGTACTGTAAATGTATTCTCTTCCTTAAGATTTTCTTTTTTTTTTTTTATCCTCACCTGAGGACATTTTTGCATTTATCTTCATATAGAGTGGGAGGGAGAGAGGGTGGAAGAGAGAGAGAAACATCGATGTGAGAGAGATACATCAAGTGGTTGCCACCCACACGACCCCAACTGGGGCCAGGGACAAACTGCAACCAAGGTACGTGCCCTTAGCGGGAACCGAACCCAGGACTCTCTGGTCCGTGGGCCGACACTCTAACCGCTGAGCCAAAGAGGCCAGGGCAAGATTTTCTTAATAACATTTTGTTAACTTATTTTAATGTAAGAATACAGTTTATGATACATAAAACATACAAAATATGTATTAATAGACTGTTTATGTTATCCATAAGGCTTCTGCTCAGCAGCAGGCTATTAGTAGTTAAGTTTTTGGAGAGTCAAAAGTTATGCATGGTATTATCCTAAGTGAAACAAGCCAAGCAGAGAAAGACAAATATCACATGATCTCACTTATTTGTGGATTATAATGAACATAACAGTCTGAGGAACAGGGTAGACCCAGAGACGTGGAAGTAGGGTACAGACTGACAACCCTCAGAAGGGGGTGAGGGGGGAGGGAAGAGATAAACCACAGAACTTACATGCATGTACGCATAACCGATGGACATGGACAACAAAGCTGGGGACGGGGTCGGGGGGATGGGGAGGAGGGTGTCAATGGGGAAAAAAGGAGAAACATCTGTAACAAAAATAAATTAATTAAAAAAAAAGTTATACGTGGATTTCCAACTGTTTCAGAGCTCGGCACTCCTAACCACTCCGTTATTCAAGGGTCAACTGTATATGCAAAAGATGTGTATGCCTATGAGTGAGTTTGAATGTGCAGGCTTGTGGTGGGTGTATGTGAGTGAGCTCTTGTGTACATAGGCCTATAAGTAGGGGTGCACGTGTGGGAAGTGTATATTAGGAACATGTGTATTTGCAGGCAGACTCCCGAGCAAGTGCAGATATATTATATTCAATTACACATGTGGGCATCCATCCACACCCTGTGTTACCCATGGCCTGCTGTAGCCTTTTTCTCCACAGGGTCCTACTGCTCCCTGGAAAGAGGGCTGCTTGCTGTCGTGTATCTGAGGGTTATGTCTGATTCATACTCCTTGGATTTCCCAGGCCACCTCTCCTTCTTCTTCCCCTCACTCTTCCTAGACCTTGCTCTGCTAAGGCTGTTGTCCCTCATGGTTGATTTGCTGTGGGTGTTAGCTGCTTTGGCTTATCATGGCTTTTTGGCTGCAATTGTGCTGGGGCAATATGTAGAAAATTAGTATCAGGGAGGGGATCTAGGGGTGGTGATAGACACCATGGCAGGGAGGGGGTGGGATCAGAGAAGAAGATAGGGGACTGTCCCTCTTGAACTCTGCCTCTGGGCACATGGGAGATGCGGATGGGGAGATGCTGATGTGAAGAATAGGAGTTTGGGAATTCTTAAATACCAGTTCCAAACAAACCACAAATCAGCTCCTCTCCACCGCAAAGGAGCTGTTACAGACCATAATTGATTTAAGCTTCTGATGGAAAGAAACATGTGATTATAAGCTTGCAAGGAATGGACAAATTGTTCCCAGGCTGTTGGGTAAAATCTTACTTCCCTCTCTGTGCCTCTCTGGCTTTAGCAGCCCTGGATGTTGAATTATTTTCGTTCATTTCCCTGAAATCAGACTGTCTAAGCCAGGAGGAACCACAATTCTACTTTCAAGAGTGGGCAGGGGGCAGTGTCTGCCCTGGTTCTGTAAACTCTGAGGATACTGAGTCACACCTCCTTCCATCACTGAATGGCCCTTTAAATGGGAGTTGACAGGCTCCAGCAGAAGCTCTAAGAGGTAGAGAGCTGGGGAATTCTGGGGAGAGCCAAGGACGAAGGTAGCCAAACTCTGTTTTGCTTCTGGGAGCCAGGAGGTTGCAAGATCCTGGTGAGTGAGCAGTAACACGGAGGCCACTGACACTGCCTCTGGCCCTCAGTCTTCCAACCTGCAAAATGTGGGAGCTCTTTCTGTCTCTAAAGATTTCCATCCCTAATGGGTGGGTGGGTGAAAGCAGTGGGGAGTGAGGCTGAAGCAGTGACCCTGGGAACTTGTGTCTAGCTCTTGCATGTTGAGTGTGAACCAAGATGAATAAACGGGCAGAGAAACGCATTTTTTAGTTTGTGTTTCTGTTCCACCTGTCATCTGGTGGCCTCTTTGCCACATCGTCTGAGCTCCCCATTTGAGCAGGATTCTGAGCTGGGAGGTGGGTATGGGGGACGACGCTGGGGAGGAGGAATCCAGCCTGCTGTGGTTGACAGTCTGATGGTGGGGTAGAGAGTTCTCTCCTAAGGGGCCTCTCAGATTGACAGGGGAGACTTGGCCTCTGCGAGAGTCCCCTCTGGGATTGTCCTTGTCCTAAGGCACCTTTGGGCCTGAAGGGGGGGCATTGGTTGTGAGGGACACCCCTCAACACACACACACACACACACACACACACACACACACTCATATTCTCAACCCTGCTCTAGAGCCACCACTTCCCTGAAAGGCAGCCTGATTGCAAAAGACTGAGGGTCCTTAAATGGTTCTGACACAGATGTTACATAACTGTACATGACTTCAGATATTTGTTGATGCCATCAAATTAGATCTTCTGTTTTATATTAGTTTATATGATGATTTATTGTTGTCTCCAAAATTCTTTACTTTGATAAAATATATTAGTTACCTATTACTGCATAACAAATTACCCTAAAATTTAGTGACTTAAAACAATATACATTTGTCATCTCACCATTTCTGTAGGTCAGCAAGCTCTCTCAAGGCTGCAGTCAAGGCCGAGTCAGTTCTATGGTCTCATTTGTAGGGAGCATTCAGTTCTTCAAGGGCTGTTGGCTGGAGGTCACCTTCAGTTCTTTGCCACGTGGGCCCTTCCAACATGGCAGCTCAGTTCATCAAAGCACGCAAGCCAAGGAAGTGAGAGTACTACACTAGCAAGACAGCAGTCACAAATTTCTGCAACCTAATCATACAAGTGTCATCCCCTCCATGTTGTCATAGTCTGTTGGTTAGAAGTAAGTTACTCAAAGGGAGGATATTACACAAGGGTCTAAGTACCAGGACGTGGGAATCATCAGGGGGCGTCATAGAGGCTGCCTATTACAAAGGGATATTTTAATTGATTAAATCAAATATTTTATTGATTATTTATTTATTTTTTGTTAATCCTTACCTGAGGATATTTTTCCATTGCTTTTTAGATAGAGTGGAAGGGAGGGGGAGAGAGGAGAGAGGAAGAGAGACATCAATGTGAGAGAGATGTCGACTGGTTGCCTCCCACATGACCCCGACCTGGGCTGGGGATTGAACCTGCAACTCAGGTATGTGCCCTTGATCAGGAATCAAATCCGCAACCCTTTGGTTCACAGGCCAATGCTCTAACCGTTAAGCCAAACCGGCCAGGGCTATTGATTATTTTTATTTTTTAAAAATATGTTTTTATTGATTTTTTAGAGAAAGAGGAAGGAGAGAGAGATAGAAACATCCATGTGAGAGAGAAATATTGATAAGCTGCCTCCAGCACACCCCCTGCTGGGGATTGAGCCTGCAACCCAGGCATGTACCCTGACCAGGAATTGAACTGGGACCTCTCAGTCCATGGGACGACGCTCAATCCACTGAGCCACACCGGCCAGGTCTATTGATTATTTTTAAATTACACAAATAAAAATTATATTCCACAATAATGAGGTATCACCTCACACCTGTCAGAATGGCCGCCATCAACAAAGCATCAAACAACAAGTGTTGGCAAGGGTGTGAAGAAAAGGGGACTCTAGTACACTGTTGGTGGGAATGCAGAGTGGTGCAGCCACTATGGAAAACACTATGGTGTTACCTCAAAAAATTAAAAATTGAATTGCCATTTGACCCAGTGATCCCACTTCTAGGAATATACCCCAAGAAGTCTGAAACACCAATCAGAAGGAATATATGTACCCCCATGTTCATAGCAGCACTATTTATAATTGCTAAGATCTGGAAACAGCCCAAATGTCCGTCAGTAGATGAATGAATAAAAAAGCCGTGGTACATATACGCAATGGAATACTATGCAGCTGTAAGAAAGAAAGATCTCTTATCCTTTGAGGGACCTGGAAAGTATTATCCTAAGCAGAGAAAGACAAATATATGATCTCACTTATTTATAGAATATAATGAACATAACAGTCTGAAGAACAGGGTAGTCCCAGAGATGTGGAAGTAGGGTACAGACTGACAATCCCAAGAAGAGGGGGTGGGGGGGGAAGAGATAAACCATAGAACTTATATGCATGTATGCATAACCGATGGACATGGACAACAAAGCTGGGGACAGGGTGGAGAGGGATTGGGAGGAGGGTGTCAATGGAGGAAAAAGGAGAAACATCTGTAACAAAAATAATTAATTTTTAAAAAATTATATTCCACTTACAAAATGGAAACATTTTAGATAAATCTAATGTCCTCTTTTAAACACTCCCAACAGCCCTGGCTGGTTTGGCTCAGCAGTTAGAGCGCTGGCCCTTGGACCAATGAGTCACGGGTTTGATTCCGGTCAAGGGTATGTACTTTGGTTTCGGTTCGTCCCCGGCCCTGATTGGGGTCGTGCGGGAGGCAACCCGTCAATGTGTCTCTCTCACATCAATGTTTCTCTCTCTCTCCCTCCCTCCCACTCTATCTGAACAAAAATGGGAAAATATCCTCGGGTGAGGACTTAAAACAATAAACACTCCCAACAAAGTATATATATTTTAAACCTCACAACTTCTCTGAAATAGCGACCCAAGATATTAATAATTCTTGTCATCTCAACATTTGACATTTAGACAGAAACAATATTGAACCAGTTTTGACAAATTCCACTTATTAAGAGATGTTCTAGCAAAGGGCTATAGCTAAATTCGAATGACTTTCACCATGGAAGTTCCTAACAATGAAACAACAGCAAACCATCAGAACACAAGACGAGTAATTTTCAGAAGGGATCCCTTTCCCAAATGTGTGAAGACTCTTCCGAGCACAACCAGTAGTTGGCCTCAACAGATTGTGAGGCCAGATCCCCAGAGTTGGATGTTAGCACCATTGCTTTCTGTCTCTGTGACCTTGGGCAAGTCAATTAACTTCTCTGTGCCTCAATTTCCTCATCTTAAAATGGAGACAATAGCCTGGCCAGTGTGGCTAAATGGTGGAGCGTCAACCCATGCACCAAGAGTTTGCTGGTTCGATTTTCAGTCGGGGCACATGCCCAGGTTGTGGGCCTGATCCCCAGTGGAGGACATGCAGGAGGCGGCCAATCGATGTTCTCTCTCATCGATGTTTCTATTGCTCTCTTTCTCTCCCTTCCTCTCTCTCTAAAGTCAATAAAGAAAAAAAAAATTTTTTTTTTTAAATGGAGACAATAATAACAACTACCTCATAGGGTTATCTCAAGGATTAAATGAATGTATAATATGCAAAATACTTTTAGCTATACTTGGCACATAGTAAACTACATTAATGAGAGTTATGAATATTATTCTAAATAGTGCTTTTGGGATGCATACTTCACTATTTCATAGAAAAAAATAAAAATTTTCCTTAAGAAATTTGAATCTAAATGAAAGGTGTCTTTACAAAATACTTTAAAAAACTAAAGCTGCCTAATATTCCTTTTTATAAAAGAGCTTTCTGAGCTGAGAAAAAGATGAAAGCCAGACCAAGGAACCAGTGTGGCGAATTGTATGGTACCCCTGCCAATCATCAAGGGTCTAAGGACAGGCCCAGCCCCCAGGGTGATGGTGGGTGAGGGAAGGAGTTTAGCAAGAGCAGGGAGTCAGAGCCACAGCCAGGTCAGCAGTTTGGGGTAGGGAAACTGAGGCAAGATCCCAATGGATGAACCAACCCAGCCAAGAGCTGCTGTTTCCCATCAGGTACGCTGGCCATGGGGCCTGATTGTGGGAAGGGCCAAGGCTACTAATGTGCTTTCTGTGTGGGGCAGACCTGTCTAGACTGCCTCCACCTGTGTCAATTGTATGGCCTGACTAAGGAAATGGACCTGAAGATGCTTTGTATGCATTGAAACCTATTAAGCACCTCTGCACAAGTCCTGCAGAGCCCACCCCTGCCCTTGAGCAGGGCTTGCTTGCACTGATAGATGAGACTTTCATCCAACAGATTAGTGCACAGTCCGTTCTGAGCCTAGGAGAGGGGAAGCCAGTCCTAGCTCTCTGTGCAAATCTCTGCCTGAGACTTGATATACTTAGGAGTTTGTTTTCAAGTCATTGGGTGGGGATTTCTTAGTCCCTGGGACTGTGAGGGGAGTAGGGAAGGTTTATTTACTAGGGGGGAGATTAGCCAGTTAGCCACCTTTCCCTTCCCACCAGAATGAAATCCCATGACTAGAAGTAGAGAAGTCTAACTCAAGTTTCTGGTGCTACCTGAGGAATCTCACTTAGTAGGAGGAATGAGGGATGAGACTGGGGCTGAGACCCAGAGACCACAGGGGCAGGGCACGCAGCAGGGACCTGAACACCCCCCAGGGACAGGACTGAACCATGGAAGGGATTGGCAGGGAGGTTGTGCAGGACTGGGTCCTCTTGGGAGAGAAGAGGCTGGGTCCATGGAAAACTTTCTCTCCAGGGACCTCACATATGTCAGTCCCATCAAGCATGGTCAGAGGGGATGGTTTAAAGCCTGGGGTGCAGGGAGTGAACTGACAACTGAGGAAGAAAGTAAAGGGTTAGGAGGATAAGGAAGCTTCAGAATGTGGTAGGTGGGCTCCCCAGCCTGGGCCTGGAATATCAGGGTTCTGCATAGATTGAATGCCCCCTGGTGGCAGCCTGTGACCTGTCTTCCAGCCTGTTTCCCATAAATTTCACCCAAAATTCAGTGTTAGTGTCTCCTAATCACATCATGAACAGGTGACAGGAACAGGAAAGCAATGAGATCACCTGATCAAGGAAGGCTTCCTGGGGGAATAGAAGCCTGGAGAATGAGTAGAAGTTGAGGCAACAGAGAATAATGATTTCTAGTGCAGACTGGACCCAGATGTCTTGGATCCTCCACTTAGTAGCTCTGCCTCATTTTTCACAACTGTGAAATGGGGGCAATTAGTACTTCTTTCATAGGGTTATGTAACAGTTTACACGTGTAAAGGGCTTAGACCTGAGCCTGGCACATAAATGTTATTATTTATCTAGGAGAGGAGGGGAAGGCCATCAGAGATAGGAGAAGTCTGGGCATTTGTGCTGTTTATTAGAAAGTGTTGCAAAAGGGCCTTGAGTCGCAGACCCAGGAGTTTCATGGATGCTAGTGGTGAGAAGAGGAGCATGAGGTGGGGATGCTCTGGGGTCTGAGCCAGACCTCAAAGTCACACACATATACATGCCCATACGCACCAGGCACCCACAGACAGAGGAGCACCGAACATCACACCTATGCATGCACGCGCGCACACACACACAAGCGCTCACACTCACAGATGCACAACCCTGGACAGACCTGCATGCCTGCTCCCTCTTCTCCCCCACCCCTCAGAAATAAGACAGCGCCAGCCTGGGGAGGTTTTCACACCCCAGCAAACCCCCGAGATTCTCCTAGCTCCAGCACGGGACAGCCAGAAATGTGTCTGCTTCTCCTCTCCAGGCCTGAAGGCTTTTCTAGCCAAACCTTATCCTCACCCCGCTCCTCTCCTCAACCCCCTCGGCTCAGAAACTGTCGATTCTCTAATCGCTCCATTCTCATTTATCACCAGTAGATTTGAGGAGAGAGTCGTCTGATTGTGGGACTGGCGGGAGCCTGGAGGGACGTGGAGCTGGGGTCAGGGCCGGGGGAGGAGCTAGGTCCCCCGAGGGCCTGCATCCCCCACCCACCCGGCATGAAAGAGGTCTCGAGCCGAGGGATGGGAGCAGTCCGAGGGGCTCCGGGCTGGGGGCCGTGACCTTGCCCCGCAAGGGAGCGCAAGGTGGAACTCCAGTGCTCCGCGCCGGGGAAGGAGCGGGCTGGAGGCCGGCGTTCAGCTGGTGTTCAGCGGTCTCCGGGGGGCGGGGGGCTCGTCTCCCGAAAGGCGCAGACAAAGGGGTGGCCTCCTCGGAGCCGCGCCGGCCGGGGGTCCCTCGGAAAGCCGGAGCCGGGCGGGGCCGAGCCCGCCCCACGCGCCGGCGCGCCGGGGACTGCTGATCCGCACGGCTGCAAGCGACGTTTCCTGCGCCTAATCCCAACAAGCATGAAAACGGCTCGGGGCGGCCAGCCAGCAGGCCCTTTGTCCTGGCCCCTCGCGGGACAGCTGCAGCCGGGATCCCTCCCCCCTTTTGTGTCTCCTCCCCCGCGTCCCCTGCCACCCTCCCCACCTCAGCTGCTTGGAAGGCCGGCAGCCTTCCAGGGCTTTCACCTCAGGCCCTCGGGCGCACAAAGGGGGGGCAGCGCCCCTAATCTGGGGGAGGGGGAGGATTAACCCTAGGGTCTGCAGGGAGGGGTGGGGGCACGGAGGGAAGAGCAAGAGAGGGCTGCTGGGTATGTCCTCTCCGCTGCGAGTGTAGGAGTCTGCAGGGGTGTACAGGTGATGTGGACCTGCAGGTGAGAACAAAGATGTGGGACTGGACCTGTGGGTGTGCACGTCTGAGTGGGTGCGAGCTAGCGGGCTGGAGGGAACTCGGGTGGTTCTGCTGCTTCTTGGACTCCTTCCATCCAGTGTTCAAACAGCTCTCTCTAGACCTAGATCCTTGATGCTCCCCTGTGCTGGCCTGGGACCTCTTCTCTCCACCCTCCTTCTGGGATCTCCGTTCTGTGCCTTCTGTCCCCACTCATACTCTGGACTCCCAACTCTGTCTCTAGCAGAGTCTCCGCCTCCAGTCATCACTGGATATCCAACTGCATAATGGACAGCTCCACCCACATGACCCACAGCAACTCAAACTTCCCCTGTCCAAAACTGAGCCCATCTTCTCCCCACCTACAAACTGGGTCATTCCACCCAGTTATTTGGGGTGTAAGTTTCAGCCCTCCTACTCACTCCTCATGGCACTCAATCACTAAGTCCAGTCCAACTCCCAAGAACTTCTGTAGCCCATGCCTTTCTTTCTACTCCTTCTCCCACCTTGGTTCAGACCACCGTCTTCTCTCCACGGCTAATTGGAAGGGCTCCTAGTCTGGCTCCCTCCCTTCCATTCACTACACTGATCTAGAGTGGGCTCCTCCTATAAGACTCCTCCAACTTAAGACCTTTCCAAGGCTCTCCATTGACTCAACTTGCTTAGCTAGGCCTGCAAGAACTCTGGTTGGTTCCTGTATCCTCACTGGTCTGATCTTTCCCCAGGATCTAGTGTTCCACAAGTTTCTGTCTAGTCCACAAAGACCTTCCTCAAGACCTCTCATGGAGATTTTTCCCTCTCAGGAAAAGGAATGAAATTGCTGGCTAGCCTTGTTCCTCATAGAACCATCCTTCAGAGCTCCAAGGTCCTGGGAACTACAGGGCAATGGGTGATTCAGGGAAGCCAGACCACCAAAGATGGTGTGTTCTGGCCCAGCCTTGCCCACACTATGCCTGCCACATGCAGGACAGCTGGGTTCCTCCCAAACTGATGAGGTCTTGCCCGTCCTTGGGCTCCCTCAGGCCATAGTGACTAAAGAGGCCACTGCAGATTCCGGAATCCCCAGGGATACTGGACACCCTTGTCTCTGTCCCAAATCCCTCAGGATGGGCTATATCCCCAGAAGGCTCAGAACCACACAGTCTGCAAGGATTTCTGTGTCACTCTCTTCCTGTTACCTCTGTCACCAGACACCTCCTGAGCATTCCCAGGAACCTGTCACCAAAGTGCTCTTCATGTCCTCATCTTAATCGCAGACAGGACTAAGACAGAACTATTTGTTCTTGCATTCAACAAATATTTATTATTGTCTACCATGTACCAGACCCTCTGTGAGGCACTGAGGACCCTGATGAATCAAACACATTTCCAGCCATAGGAACTTCACAGTCTTTCCGGGAAAACAGACCCAGACATGGGTAATGAGAGTGTGATAAGTGCTAATAAAAGTCTGTACATGGTGCTATGGAAGCACTTTCCAAAGCATGTTTCAATAGGTGGGAAGTAAAAGATTTCCGTGATCAAAGGGGCTTGGGAAACACTGGGTTAAAGGATGTTAACTGGACTTTTTTGCTGTGGGGCTCCTCAGGGCCTTTACTGTGACAGTATGTGTTGCAAAGTCCTAAGAGGAGGGCAGTGTATGAAGAGGGATTTCAGACATTTGAGCATGGAACCCTTTTTTGATGGATCGTCTTGTAGATTGAGTGTTCCAGGGATCACATTTGTGAAACACATTGCTGTGGGAACCTAGAGAATGGAGATACTAATTCTGTGTTTGGGGTAGGGAAAGGAATAAGGAAGGTGAGGGATAATCAAGAAAGAGTTCACAGAGGAGCTGATGTCAACTTGCAGGATGAGTAAATGTAAGGAAGAGAGCATCCGAGGAAAAGTGAAGGGGACTTGCCCTGGGGAGGCTGGAACCAGGGGCCTCTGAGGGTTCAGAAGCAGGGCACTGTCCCAGAGACAGAGGAGTCTTTTTGAAGCAGCAACTGCAGTGTTGAGAAGAGGTTTATCTGTACAATCATTATGAATACTCTCTCTCTCATGAGCTTGGCCTGAAACATCACATCACTTCCTGGGATGCTGGGCAGTATACTAAGGTCAATAAAACATCTCACTTGCCTGTGAGCCAGACATACCTCTGTCTTCAGGAACACCCAGGACCTTTACAGTTTGGGTGTGTATGGGGTAGTAATGGGTGCAGGCCGGGAACCCCAGGAGCCAGTTTTCTGAGGAGAGAGGTTCTCTACTAGGGCTTCATCATGGGAGCCAACAAGATTCCCTCAAAAGACCTTTCTTACTTTGTGTCAGCTGAATTTACTTCTTCAGGAACCATCAACATAGGCTCAGTTCAGAACATACCACTGTATACAGCTGTATATACGTGTGTCCTGACCCCTGTGAAGAAGTCCAAAGCTTCTTGTCTCTGGTGGGTCTGGTGTGTTTCAATGCCATGCTCACCCCCATTTGTTATTCTTATCACCGTAGCCAGCCATCCTCTTCCCATTCTCAACACTGTCATCTCCAGCTCACGTCTCCATTGTAGCCCATACCATCTCTCTAACAACACCACCAGAGGAGAAGGAGAAAGAAGAGGAGGAGGAGGAGGCAGAGAGGGGTGTGGGAGGAGAAGAGCATGCCCATAGACTGCTTACTTTGTGCCAGGGCAGGCACTGTTCTTGTGTTAACCCAGGGAAGGGAAAGTGCTACCTATTCTGTTTCCTGTGATCAGAGTGTCTGAAATCCTCAGACTGTCCCCTATGACTCACAAACCACCTTATCCTTGAATTCATTCCTACCTCCCCAAACTCACTGAGATAGAATCAGACCCTTCTAAGTGATTGCCTGGCTCCCTCCTCCCACACCCCAATTTGTCTCAGGTACAATCACCATCTTGCTCTCCATAATGAAACTTGTTTTATAGGAGCCACTTAGATACTACCCTAATTCTTTTTTTTCCCCCCATTTATCTTCAGATAAAGAGGGAGGGATGGAGGGAGAGAGAGAGAGAGAGAGAGAGAGAGAGAAACATTAACGTGAAAGAGACACATCGATTGGCTGCCTCCCGCAGGACCCTGACCAGGGCTGGGACGAACCGCAACCAAGGTTCAAGGTTCGTGCCCTTGATGGAATTGAACCCGCGACTCTGGTCCGTGGGCCGATGCTCTAACTGCTGAGCTAAACCGAGCAGGGCGGATACTCCCCTAATGCTAATGAGATCTTCTAACTTGTGTGTGAGTGTGTGTGTGTGCATGCATGTGCACATATGAGTTTTGGGGGATGGGGAGTCACAATGGCTATGCATTCATTTAACAGATAAGGAGACTGAGGCAGGGAGAGGAGAAGGGAGATTTTTCTGGCTCATCTGGAAATGGCAAAGTACCTTACATTCTTCTAGTACCTTGCCTCTTCATAATATGTAACACTCTTCAAATCACTTCCAGTTCTGTTATTTGGCTATAGAGTAGGTGCCATCAACCCCATTTTCTTAGTGGAGAATCTATAGTCAAGGTCAAGCAGCATTAACTGTGGAAATTGATTTTGTGACTATGATCCCCTCACCCAGTGAGGCAGGAATGGTCAGGGTCTCCATGGCCTTATAAACCGCACCCAGAGAAAGATAACTTTAGAAGTCCCTTACTAAATTAGCTGCCTATGCTCTGCTCCCCCTTAGAATAACAAAGCGTGTGCTCACAACTTTTTCTCTATGTTCCCATTGCTTTCTCTGACTGCACTGGGAGATAGGCCCTGGTATGCCTTTCTGTAGAAGAGGAAATGAGATTCGGAAAGGTTAAGTGACTTGTGCTTGTGATGGAGCAAGAACTCTGCTCATCAACTAACTGCATATTCAACCACGAAGGTCTCGCCCAGGTCGCTATTGAATCCCGTGACAGCAGCATGGCAGGACTTACAGGGAAGGCTTGCACATGCGTGCAGGAAGGGCTGCTGGCTCAACAGAAGTGCCTTTGGCATTTGGGTAATTCTTTGAGTGAGACTGTCCTAGGGAATCAGGGTCCCAATTTAGCATCCCTGTCCCCTAGACATGAGATACCAATAGCCCTTCCTGCCCAATGATTGAGACAACCAAAGGATCTCTCTCATATTTTAAAAAGTCCCCTATAGGGGTGATATCTCCCCACACTCCCCTCTCCCTCCTGCCACTTAGAACCACAAGACTAGGCTCTCAGCTATGGACACTGATCCCTTTTCTATTATCCCAGTTTCAGGACCTCTTCCTCTTGGGCTCTCTCAGCAAGAAAGTGTCAGGAGTTACTGAGGCTTGAGCCCCAACCTGCCTCTGAAGCCTGAAGAGGCTGTGCCTTTAGGGAGGCTGGTTCTCAGGACAGAGGAAGGGTGGTGGGGGTGGGATAGGGTGGTAGAAGGAGAGGAGGGAAAAGACCCATCCCTGCCCCCTGCAGGCCTCACCTAATCATCCACACTCTGCATTATTACCCGCCTAATGCAGCGCACTTTTAAATAAAATATGCAAAGATTTCCCTCTCAAATTATCTCCCCAGGCAAGCTAGCTTAACTCCAGCTTGTTAATGGAAAAAATGCAAATAGGGCCTCCCACCTCTCTCCCCCAGCCCCTAGGCTGTGGGCCACTGTGATTTCCTTCTTTTTGGGAATTTCTGTTTCCGTTGAAACCATTTTTTGGGGGGACAGAGGTGGGTGTGGTTTCCCAGATGCCATCCAAAGGGAGAGTCTTAGAAGGGCAGAACAGCTCAGGTAGAAGTTTGACAAAATCACTCTATTATGGAGCCTGCCTTTTTCTGAGCCTCATTTTCCTCATCTGAGGTCTCAATTGGTCTTTCCCAGGACTGCTGTTGTAATAACTCCATTCTGACCCTCAGTTACTGCACGTACACACCCTGGCAGTTTCTTTCTTGTAAACATAAGGGCCTTGAGAAACCCAAAGAAAAATATAAAGATAAGGGGTTAATGAAGGCCTTGGGAAACTCAGAGGAACCATGAGAAGAAAGAGATTAATGGTTGCCCTGACCTAACAGCTTCTGCCACCCCCTTCTATCACTTCCCCCCCTTAACGGTGCCAAAAGCGGCTCCAAGAGAATGTAGTTTTTTTTCTGTAGTTTGTGCCTTTAAAAGCGGGCAACAAAGAAGGCTCGGGGCTGTCGATTTGGGGAGAGCCCCCCTTCAGCCCTCCGGTGTAATAAAGTGCTCCTTTACAATTCGGCTGTGCATCTCTGGTTATCTCGCTGACACCTTACAGCACTGTGAGGCTGAATGGAGGGCAAGGCATGGAGCCCAGCAATGGCAGGTTCACCTTTTCAGTTTACATCTGCTATGCTTGGCAGATACAGAGCTGGAGAAAACAGATATGGCTTCAGATAATTTTAAAAATTTAAAGCAATTATAGGACACCTTATTCCAGCAATCAAAATCAATATCATCGTAGTGAGACGAATGGACATCCACTTCCTGATGTGAAGCCCAGAGAGCACGCCATCCTGCCAAAGAGGCAGAACCTGAGGAATGTAGAACCAGGAGGAAACCACCCCACAAACCCAAATTCAGGGTCAGGCTCGGAAACTGGCAAGGAGCTCTTTAGAAATACCAATGTCACAAAAGAGGAATTAACTCTTCCAGATTAAAGAGGCTAAAGAGACAAGACAACAAAATGCAATGTCTGATTCTGAATCAGATACTGGATTGGAAAAATTTTCTGGAAAGGACAGCATTGGGACATTTGGCAAAATGTGACTATGGATTGTATTATAGATATTTTATTGTTGCTACTTAAATTTCCCGAGTATGATCATCACATTATGGTTACATAGAAAAACCTCCTTGTTTGGGGAAAACATGTGGAAATATTTAGGGGTAAAAGATCATGATATTTGCAACTTAGCCTCAGAGAACAACTGTGGCAAATATTAACAACTGGTGAATTAGATGAGAAATTTAGGGTTGTTCATTGAATTATTTTTGTAGCTTTTCTTTTTTTCTTTATTGATTTTTTAGAGAGAGGAAGGGAGAGGGAGAGAGAGATAGAAACATTGATGAGAGAGGACATCGACTGGTTGCCTCCTGCATGCCCTCCACTGGGGATCTGGCCCACAACCCAGGCATGTGCCCTGACCAGGAATCGAACCAACAACCTCTTGGTGCATGGGTCGACGATCAACCACTGAACCACACTGGCTGGGCGCAACTTTTCCACAGGTTTAAAATTTTTCAAAATAAAAAGTTGAAAAAAAGAAATATTCTGATTGGCTTTTAAAAACATGATAATGCTATTGTAACTATGATATTTAAATGTTTAAGTGTTTTATTTATTTATTTATTTATTTATTTATTTAAGTATAGTTGGTATGCAATATTATATTAGTTATATTAGTTCCAGATGTACAATTTAGTGATTCAACATTTTTATACCGTACAATGTAACTATGATTTTAAAAAGTCCTAATGTTTCAGAGACACTTGCTAAATAAAACATTTTCAGATGAAATAAAATGATCTGTATTATTTGTTTAAAAATAATGCAGGAGGAGGGAAGTAATTGGGGATTTAGATGAAACCAGATTGGCCATGAGTTAATAATTGAAGTTGTGTGATGAAAATATTCTCTTCTTTTTTCTTTTCTTTTTTTTTTTAACTTATCTTTATTGTTGAATGTATTACAGATGTTCCTCATTTTTCCCCCATTGCCCCCTTCCTCCCCATTCCTGCCCCCCTCCTGCCTTTCCTCACACTGTTGTCTGTGTCCATTGGTTATGTATATATACATATAAGTTCTTTGGTTTATTTCTTCCCACCCCCCAACCCCCCTTCCCTTTGAGGTTTGTCAGTCTAACAACCAATTTGTACTTCTTAATCCCTTCACCTTTTTCACCCCTCCCCCCAGCCCCCACCCATCTGGTACCCAACAAAAGTTCTCTGTATCTATGAGAATGTTTCTGTTCTGTTTGTTCATTTTGTTTGTAGATTCAATTGTTGATAGATATGTATTTATTGCCATTTTGTTTGTTCATATTTTTTTATCTTTTTCTTCAAGAAGACCCTTCAACATTTCATATAATGATGGTTTGGTGGTGATGAACTCCTTTAGCTTTTCCTTGTCTGGGAAACTCTTTATATGGCCATCGATTCTAAATGACAGCTTTGCAGGATAGAGTAATCTTGGTTGCAGGTTCTTGCTTTTCATCACTCTGAATATTTCTTGCCACTCCCTTCTGGCCTGCAAAGTTTCTTTTGAGAAATCAACTGACAGTCTTATGGGAACTCCCTTGTAGGTAACTAACTGTTTTTCTCTTGCTGCTTTTAAGATTCTCTCTTTGTCTTGAACCTTTTGCATTTTGATGATGATGTGTCTTGGTGTGGGCCTCTTGGGGTTCATCTTGTTTGGGACTCTCTGTGCTTCCTGGACTTGTATGTCTGTTTCCTTCACCAAGTTCGGGAAGTTTTCTGCCATTATTGTTTCAAATAGGTTTTCAATTTCTTGCTCTCTCTCTTCTCCTTCTGGCACCCCCAAGATGCGAATGTTGGCACGCTTGAAGTTGTCCCAGAGGCTCCTTACACTATCCTCATTTCTTTGGATTCTTTTTTCTTTTTGCTGTTCTGATTGGGTGTTTTTTGCTTCCTTGTATTCCAAATCGATGGTTTGCTTCTTGGATTTACCTACTCTACTATTGAATCCGTGTAAACTATTCTTTATTTCAGTTAGTGCCTCCTTCATTTCTGACTGGTCCTTTTTTATGCTCTTGAGGCCCTCACTAAGTTCACTGAGGTTCTCACTAAGTCCATTGAGCATCCTTATAAGCAGTGTTTTGAACTCAGCATCTGTTAGGTTGCTTAACTCCATTTCACTTAGTTCTTTTCCTGGAGTACTGTTCTGTTCTTTCATTTGGGACCTGTTTCTTTGTCCAAAACAGGCCAATCTTATGGTAAAGCAACTGGCAACAGCTTGGGTGGGCCTGGAAGTTGGGGGGGGGGTAGGGCCTCAGGGAATCACCAGGGTGGGGCAAACAGTGTGAGCCAGGTTGCTGGAGTCCCAGATATGGCGGTGTCTGCTGGCCCAGGGAAGGGCTCACCAACCTCTCCAGCCCTTGCTCCAATGCCAAACAGCTCAGTTTTTCCCCATATGACTCTGGTGCTTTTCAGGCTCCTTCCTGCACACTGGAGCCTGGAGGGTGTGAGTCCGAGTAAGTCCGTGTGCGGGCCCTTTAAGAGGAGCTGCCGGGGGCTCCAGCCGCCTCAGCCTCAGTTCCCGCTGGTTTTTCTAGCCAGAAGTTATGGGGATTCTCTTCCTGGCACTGGAACCCTGAGCTGGGCGCCTGGTGTGGGACAGGGACCCCTCAGTCCTCAGGGAGGACTTTCTCAGCCGAGGTACCCTCCTAATTTTTATCCGCCACACGTGGGTGTGGGACCAGCCCATCGCGCCTCCGCCCCTCCTACCAGTCTCCATGCGGCTTCTTCTTTAATTTCGTAGTTGTAGGACTTCCATGCAGCTTGACTTCAGGTGGTTTTGAATGATGGTTGTTCTGTAGTTTAGTTGTAACTTTGATGTGGTTGTGGGAGGACGCGATGCCGCGTTTACCTACGCCGCCATCTTGACCGGAAGTCTTCTTCTTTTTTCTTATATTTAATTTTTCTATATTAAAAGGTTTTTTTTTGTTTGTTTGTTTTTCAGAAAAGCAATGACAAGAAATGTGATGAGTGTCAAGAGAGAAGTACAGGTCTAGCAGGGAACACAATCCAGTTGAAGGGTTTAGAGCAGGCTTTCTAGAAGAGAAGAGTATAGAGGATTAGTGACCCCTGGCTGGTGTGGTTCAGTGGTTGAGTGTCAACTCATGCACCAAGAGGTCGCCGGTTCGATTCCAGTCAAAGCACATGGCCAAGTTGTGGACCAAATCCCCAGTGGGGGGGAATGCAAGAGGCGGCAGATCAATGTTTCTAACTCTCTCTCCCTCTCCCTTCCTCTCTCTCTAAAAATCAATAAAGAAAAAAAAAATTTTTTTTAATGTTTAGTGTGGGGCCAAAGTGGTGTGAGCAGGGGTGAGGTGAAAAGTGCTCTCCAAGCCATTGGTCTGACAGGTACATGAATAAGACAGCATTGGGGGGAAGGGGGGTTGTACGGCCTGAATGTGAAGTGGAGAGGAAAGGCCCAGTGGAGAATGGAGAGAGATGGAGCTAGAGAGGACCTTCATGCCACTTATGGGCGTGGGGATTTGTTTTTCTTTAGCTAAGACAGAAGAGATTATTTATTGTACATGTTACAATCAGGCACAACGGAGAACAGAACCAGTCCAGAATGTCACAGGTCCAGAGCAAAGGACCAAAAAGGACTGCTTTTGTAAGAGCAGGGTGGATGTCTCAAAAGGCGGTCGTGGAGATCAGATGGCGTGTATGTTCTTGATCCGTCAAGAAGTTCTAGACAGCAGGCATGCAGTCCAACAATTTGTACCAGTGTCCCTGACTTCTGGCGTCCCTTATTTCTGCTCCTGTGGCTTTCACGGGTGCACAAGCTAGCGGTTTACTTAAACCTCTGCCTCATCTTTCTTCTTTTGCGCTTCAGCCTGCGTTTTCGCTTCTTCCTCCACTTGGCTCTCACGGCACAGAGGTTCCTGAGAAGATGGCACTGAGGCTGAGAGTGGGCCTGGGAACTTTATCCTGAGGGCTACAGAGAGCTTTAAGCAGAGAAGTGACAGGATTGGGTTTGCATTTGAGAAAGACCACTCTGGTGTTTTGGGGGCTAATAGGAAGGTCTGGGGACAATTAGAAGTCTCTGTCCTGTGAATTGGATCTGAATTGCTTCTCTCTCCCCAGGCTTCCTGACTTTCCCTCCCAACCAAGGGATGGAGCTAGAGTCCTGATTTTTAACATATGACCAACTCACCTCAAAGTCCTAACGGCTATGTTCCCATCTCCAATTTCCTTTGCCTCAATCATCATAGGGAAGCAATATGGCTAATGTTTTAGACTTTCAGGCTCTGGAGCCAGGTCGCTGGATTTAGTTTCTACCTCAGCCCCTTGCTAACTGATGACCTTGAACACATTTTTTATTTTTATTTTACAATTTATATTTGATATTATTTTGTATTAGTTTCAGGTGTACAGCACAGTGGTTAGACAATCATATACTTTACAAAGTGTTCCCCCCTATATTTCCAGTACCCACCTGGCACCATAAACAGTTATTGCAATATTATTATTATTATTATTTTTAAATGATATATTTCCATTTATTTAAGTCTTCCTTTACTTAAAAAATTTTTTTTTCTTTATTCATTTTAGAGAGAGAGGAAGGGAGAAAGAGAGAGAGAAACATCGATGAGAGAGAACATCGATTGGCGGCCTCCTGCATGCCCCACACTGGGGATCGGACCCACAACCTGGGCATGTGCCCTGACTGGGAATCGAACCAGTGACCTCTTGGTGCATGGGTCGATGCTCAACCAGTGAGCCACACCAGCCAGGCTATTGCAATATTATTGACTATATTTCCTATGCTGTACTTTACATCCCCATGACTATTTTATAACTATTAATTTTTTTCTTTATTGATTTTTAGAGAAAGAGAGGAAGGAAGAAGGAGAGAGAGATAGAAACATTGATGAGAGAACATCGATTGGCCGCCTCTTGCATGCCCCCCACTGGGGATTTGGCCCACAACCTGGACCCTGACCAGGAATTGAACTGGTGACCTCTTGGTGCATGGGTCGATGCTCAACCATTGAGCCACATGGGCGGGCTATAACTACCAATTTGTACTTCTTAATTCCTTCTCCTCTTTCACCCAGTCCTTCAACCCCCCTCCCCTTTGGGAACCACCAGTTTGGCAAATTTCTTTACTTCAACTTCCTCATCTATAAAATAGGGATAATAATAATATTACTGCCCTGGCCGGTTTGGCTCAGCAGTTAGAGCGTCAGCCTGCAGACTAGAGAGTCCTGGGTTCGGTTCCCACTAAGGGCACGTACCTCGGTTGCAGTTTGTCCCCGGCCCCGGTTGGGGTCCTGTGGGTGGCGAACACTCGATGTGTCTCTCTCACATCGATGTTTCTCTCTCTCTCTCTTCCTCCCTCTCTCCCTCCTGCTCTATCTGAAGATAAATGCAAAAACGTCCCCGGGTGAGGATTAAAAATAGATAAATAAATAAATAATAATAATAATAATATTACATCACAGGGAAGTTGTGAGGATTAAACGCAGTGATAAGCACCACATGTTTAGAACAGTGCTTGGCCCATAACAAGGACTTAATACGTCTGCTCTGTACCAAGTACTGTCCTGGAGGGATGTAGATGGGTGGAGAGGGAGGAGAAGACAGGTTCTTCATTCTCAAAGATGTCAGCCTTACTGGACAGATGGAACACAGAATCAAAAAGAGCAATGTCAAAGCACTGCATTATTGCATTATTTACAATATCAAATACAGCTGGAAACAACTAAGTGTCCATCAATAGGGGAATGACTAAGGAAATTTTATATGCAGTAATGTTTAGAAAGAGGTTGGGAAAATTTCCATTTTATCGTATTAGGTGAAAAGGTCAAAAGCAAAATTGCAAATGTGGTACAATTTCAATCATATTTAAAAAAATTTTTTTTATTGATTTTAGAGAGAGAAGAAATGAGAAGGAGAGAGAGAAACATCAATGAGAGAGAACATTGATTGGCCGCCTCCTGCATGCCCCTCACTGGGGATCGGGCTCACAACCTGGGCATGTGTCCTGACTGGGAATCGAACTGGCGACCTCTTGGTGCATGGGTCGACGCTCAACCACTGAGCCACACCGGCCGGACTCAATCATATTTTTGAAAGAATAAAGAGAAAAAAAAAATTCAAAGGAAACACTGAAATATTTACAGTGGTTACCTCTAGATGGTGCTATTTGGGTGTGGTTTAAATTTATTTTTTAAAAAGCTGTTTCCAAAATATCTAATAATAAGCACGAATTACTTTTTAATGGGAACATTTCAACCTTACTTTGTTTGCTTTTGGTTACAAATAAATAATTATGAACATCATTAGCCCTCAGGAATATACAAATCAAACCACAATGTGATACCACTTCATACCCACAAAGATGGCTATAACCAAAACGACAGATAGCAAGTGTTGGGAGGATGTGGAAGAATTGGAACCCTCATGACCTGCTGGTGGGAATGTAAAATAACGGAGCTGCTTGGGAAAACAATCTGGCAGTTCCTCAAAAGGTTAAACGTAGAGTTACCATAATTCCACAACCGAGCAATTTCAATCCTTATACCTATATACCCAAGAGAATTGAAAATATATATTCACACAAAAGCTTGTGCATGTGTGTTCATAGTAGACAAAAGTGGAAACAATCCAAATGTCTATCAAATGATGAATGGATAAACAATATATACTGTGTCCATATAATGAAATACTGCTTAAAAATAAAGAGAAATGAAGTACTGATGCATTTGTGTGTGTGTGTGTGTGTGTGTGTGTGTGTGTGTGTGTGTGTGTTTGTTAATCCTTACCCGAGGATATTTTCCCACTAATTTTTAGATAGAGTGGAAGGGAGGAAAGGAAGGAGGGGGAGAGAGAGAAACAACAATGTGAGAGATACATTAGACATATCGATTGATTGCCTCCTGCACAACCCTAGGGCCGGGGATTGAACCTGCAACCCAGGTACATGCCCTTGACTGGGAATCGAACCCACGACCCTTCCGTCTGCAGACCGATACTCTCACTGTTGAGCCAAACTGGCCAGGGTACTGATGCATTTTAATGTATTATATTATAAATATATTACATATTATATCCTATCATATACTATCATATCATACTATAAAAGTAGTAAGGCTGCCAGCTACAACTTTGAAAAATAGGATTGTGGCATTATAAATGGCTGGTGGTGACTCCATAATTAGTGTGCAGGAGGGCCTTGAGATAGCAATCTCATGGAAGAGGGTGGATCTTGAAGTTGCCTTTCCATAACACTTTCCATATTAAGAAAATCAAAGAATGAGGGGGAGGTTATGGTGGAGGGAGAGGGGCTAAAGAGACCTGGGAAGACTTTGCTTTTCTCTAATACAAGGACTCTGAGCATGCCGGTGTATTTTGTTTTGGATTGTTTCCCCTGATCAAACTTTTTATGTAGTTGCAATTGTAATGTATGTGCATGATGAATCTGAATGTTTGACTTATTAATCATTTCCCATGCTGTTACACAGACTTTCTGACCATTTACAAATTATTTCATGTTACATAGAACAAACTCAATTTACTTAACTCATCCTCTATTGTTAGATATTTAAGTTGCTTCCAATTTTTTTACTATAATGAATAATTAACATCTTTGTTCATATTTTTTCTCAGACTTTAAACTATTTGTTTGGGATAAATTCTCAGAGTTAGAATTCTTACATCAAAGGGTCTTTATGGCTCTTGAGAAATATTGTAAAGTCATTTTTAAAAGACATTCTTGCAAACTTAATAAATTCCAAATCAATTATTAGATATAATTCAATATATAACAATTAACAAAATATACTATATATTGCTATATATAATATTATAATTAACTATATATAAAATTAAACTATTATTTTAATTTTCTTTTTTCTTTCCTTCATTCCTCTCTTCCTCCCCCCTTCCTCCCTTCCTAATTCCTTTTTTTTTTTTTAATCCTCACCTGAGGATATTTTTCCATTTATTTTCAGACAGAGTGGGAAGGGGGAGAAAGAGAGAGAGAGAAACATCGACGTGAGAGAGACACATCGATTGGTTGCCTCCCGCACGAGCCTGACCAGAGCTGGGGACCAAACCACAACCAAGGTACGTGCCCTTGACTGGAATCAACCCGAAACTCTTTGGTCCATGGGCCGACAATCTAACCGCTGAGCCAAACCGGCCAGGGCCCTTCCTTCCTGATTTCTAATGAGGTTAAGTATCTCTCTCTTTCTTTTAAAATTTTTTAAAATTTAATTTAATTTTTTAATCCTCAGCCAGGACATGCTTAGAAAGAGACAGAGACAGAGAAACATTAATGTGAAAAAGAAACATTGATCGGTTGCCTTCCGTACGCTCCCCAACTGGGGAGCAAAAGTAAAACCCAGGTATGTGCTGACTGAGAATCAAACTGTCAACTTTTTGGTGATGCTGAACCATCTGAACCACTACAGTAGGTGTCCTGTAGGAAAGAGCCAGGCTCTTTCTTTTTATTTATTTTTTATTTTTAAACTTATCTTTATTGTTGAATGTATTACAGATGTCCCCCCTATTTTCCCCCATTGACCCCTCCTCCCTGCTCCTGCCCCACTCCTGCCTTCCCCACACTATTGTCTGTGTCCATTGGTTATGCATATATGCATATAAATTCTTTGGTTTATCTTTTCCTGCCCCCCCCACCCCCTTCCCTTTGAGGTTCATCAGTCTAACAACCAATTTGTACTTCTTAATTCCTTCACCTTTTTCACCCATCCCCCCAACTCTCTCCTATCTGGCAACCAACAAAAAGTTCTCTGTATCTATAGGTCTGTTTCTGTTCTGCTTGTTCAGTTTGTTTGTAGATTCAATTATTATTTTTTTATTAATTTATTTTGTTGCAGATATTTCTCCCTTTCCCCCCCCTAGACACCCTCCTCCTGATCCCCTCCCCAGCATTGTTGTCTATGTCCATTGGTAATGCATACATGTTGTAGATTCAATTATTTATTGATATGTATTTACTGCCATTTTTTAAAGAAGTAATTAGATTCTTTGAAAAAAATTTTTTTTCTTTATTGATTTTTAGAGAGAGAGGAAAGGAGAGGGGGAAAGAGATAGAAACATTGATGAAAGAGAACACCGTTTGGCTGCCTCCTGCATGCTCCTCACTGGGGATTGGGCCCACAACCTGGGCATGTGCCCTGACCAGGAATCAAACTGGCAACCTCTTCGTGCAGGGGTCTACACTCAGACACTGAGATACACCGGCTGGACTTTATTGCCATTTTATTGTTCATATTGTTGTTGTTCTTCTTCAAGAAGACCTACCAACATTTCATATAATACTGGTTTGGTGGATGAACTCCTTTAGCTTTTTTTGTCTGGGAAACTCTTTATATGTCTATTGATTCTAAATGATAGCTTTGCAGGATAGAGTAATCTTGGTTGTAGGTCATTGCTTTTCATCACTTTGAATATCTGTCGGAACTCCTTTCTGGCCTGCAAAGTTTCTTTTGAGAAATCAGCTGACAGTCTCATGGGAGCTCCTTGTAGGTGACTAACTGCTTTTCTCACACTACTTTTAAGATTCTCTCTTTGTCTTTAAACTTTGGCATTTTGATGATGATGTGTCTTGGTGTGGACCTCTTGGGGTTCATCTTTTTTGGGACTCTCTGTGCTTCCTGGACTTATATGTCTGTTTCCTTCACCAAGTTAAGGAATTTTTCTGCCATTATTTTTTCAAATAGGTTTTCAATTTCTTGCTCTCTCTCTTCTCCTTCTGGCACCCCAATGAAGCGAATGTTGGTATGCCTGAAGTTGTCCCAGAGGCTCCTTACACTATCCTCATTTTTTTTTTGGATTCTTTGTTCTGATTGGGTGTTTTTTGCTTCTTTATATTCCAAATCAATGGTTTGCTTCTTGGCTTCACCAACTCTACTATTGATTCCCTGTAAATTATTCTTTATTTCAGTTAGTACATCCTTCATTTCTGACTGGTCCTTTTTTATGCTCTTGAGGTCCTCACTAAGTTTCTTGACGTTCTCATTAAGTTCCTTGAAGTTCTCACTAAGCTCTCTGAGCATTCTTATAACCAGTGTTTTGAACACTGCATCTGTTAGATTGCTTATCTATGTTTTGTTTAGTTCTTTTCCTGGAATTTTGTTCTGTTCTTTCATTTGGGACATGTTTCTTTGTTTCCTCATTTTGGCTGCCTCCCTGTGTTTGTTTCTATGTAGTAGGTAGAGTTGCTATGTCTCCTAGGCCTCCTAGGGTGGCCTATTTTAGTAGGTGTCCTGTAGGATCCAGTGACACAGTCTCCCTGATCACCTCAGTTGGGCCCTCGAGGTGCACCCCTAGTGTGGGCTGTCCACCCTTCTGTTGTAATTGAGTCTTGATTGCTGTTGGCACATCAATGGGAGGGATTTACTCAGGCTGATCAGCTGTGGCCCACTAACCACCAACCTCTGACTACCTTGGAGGATCAGCTGTGCAGGGGCCACCACACAGAACAAGACTTACTTCAGCAGGGTTCTGGTACCCATGGAGTCCACTCCTTGAGTGTGTTGCTTGTGGAGGTGGTTGGGTGGTGGTGCTTTGATGTGGTCTGAAGCTGTTCACTGGGTGTGCTGGTTCTGGGACAAGGTTAGCCACTGCCTGTGTTCTATCCAGGGCCACCAAACATAAGCTACAAAGTGATCTGCAGATGGTTGCTTCTCTTACTGGTTTTGGAGGTGCCCAGGCAAAGACAAGCTGTGAACCAAGGCTAGCTTCTTCTAGTGCCAGGCCTGGGCCAGTTAGCTAGAGGTATGGGGCTCACTGAAGCCATGTGCTGTTTGTTTGAGAGAATTTAGGAAAATATGATGCAGGGGCCGAGACAGGCCAATCCTATGGTAAAGTCACTAGAAACAACTTGGGTGGGCCTGAACGTTGGGTGGGGCAGAGTGTTATGGAATCACCAGGGTGGGGCAAACAATGTGAGCCAGGTTTCTGGAGTCCCAGATATGGTGCCCATCTGCCTACCCTGTGGGGGAAGGGCTCACCAAAGGAACAATGGCCTCCACCAGCACTTCTGTCTGGGAGAAAGCTGCCTCTCCAGCTCTTGCCCCAATGCCAAACAACTCAGCTCTTCCCCGTGTGTCTCTGATGCCTTTCAAGCTACCCTCCCCATGCTGGAGCCTGGAGGGAGCGAGTCCGAGTAAGTTTGTGTGTGGGCCCTTTAAGAGGAACTGCCTGGGACTCTAGAAGCCTCAGCCTCCCTCAGCCTCAATTTCCACTGGTTTTTACAGCCAGAAGTTAGGGGACTTCTTCTTCCTGGCACTGGAACTCTGAGCTGGGGGCCTGGTGTGGGACAGGGACCCCTCTCTCTTCAGGGAGGACCTTCACAGCCGAGGTATCCCTCTTGATTTTTATCCGCCACAGTTGAGTTGGGACCAGCCCATCCATGCCTCCTCCCCTCCTACCAGTCTCGATATGGCTGCTTCTTTAATTTCGTAGTTGTAGGACTTCCATTCAGCTCGATTTCAGGCGGTTTCTGAATGATGGTTTTTCTGTAGTTTAGTTGTAATTTTGATGTGGTTGTGGGAGGAGGCGAATACCGAGTTTACCTACGCCACCATCTTGACCGGAAGTCTCTCTTTCTTTTTAAAACAGTATCCCAACAAACCTTTCACGTATTACCTGTTCTGTGCTAAGTGACTCTTTCTGCTGAACCTGTTGGAAGGTAATTGAAGTACAGTGCCTTAGCAAGGTTGTGAAGATCTGAGCCAGGTCAGTGGTGGTGGGAAGGAGAAGAAGGGGATGCCCTCAAGAGATTTTAGGCAACCTGGCCAGTGTGGCTCAGTGGTTGAGCGTTGACCCATGCACCAAGAGGTCGCCAGTTTGATTCCCAGTCAGGGCACATGCCCAGGTTGTGGGCCCAATCCCCAGTGGGGGGCATGCAGGAGGCGGCTGATCGATGTTCTCTCTCATTGATGTTTCTATCTCTCTCTCCCTCTCCCTTCCTCTCTCTCTAAAAAAAACCAATAAAGAGGAAAAAAAATACTTTAGGTAAAGTCTAATACCCTCTGTGGGATGAGGTATCAGTTGGATGTAGGGTAGAGGGAAGTTAACTGACTCAGACTTGACAAGCCTAGGAGTTTGGTCATAACACCACTGAGCCCAGAAGGAACTAAACCCAGAAAAGAAGGTTCAGTTCATTCTGGGGCATACTGAGTTTGAGATGTTTGAGATATCCAAGAACATCTAAGTGGTGCCTGGTATAGTGGATGCTGTGGTGTATCACCCAGGTCCCTCTTTCAGGGGCAAAACAATCATTTCCTCATTTCTGGAAGTGTTTGTGGCTGAGGGCTCTCAGCTGAGCCCTCTTGGTGTTTGCTCTCAGCTAAAGAGTGGCCCACAGTCAACTGCCTTCCTAGGCAGCCAACATCCAAGATCAACCAAAGTGGGCATATAAAGGCTGGGCACCTTTGCTCAAGGCAGAACAAATCTGAAGGCCATCCTGCTTCCAGCGCTCACTATGGGATTGGGTGTAGCTTGGGTTTTGACCATTCAGTTCCTTCATCTGCCCAATTCTACCTCCTTCCCTCCCTCTCTGATGTAGACCCCAAGAGCTCCCCAATAAACTTCCTGCTGCAGATCTCCATCTCAGAATCTGTGTTTATTTATTTTTTATTTTTATTTTTTTATCCTCACCTGAGGACATTTTTTCATTTTTTTGTTCAGATAGAGTGGGAGGGAGAGAGAGAGAGAGAGAAACATTGACGTGAAAGGGACGCATCGAGTGGCTGCCACCCTCACGACCAACCAGGGCTGGGGACAAACTGCAACCGAGGTACATGCCCCCAGCGGGAACCGAACCCGGGTCTCTCTGTACCGCAGGCCGAAGCTCCAACCGCTGAGCCAAACCGGCCAGGGCAGAATCTGTGTTTAGAGAACCAGCTTTTGCCTGTTGGAAATACACATCCAGGCTTGGGAAGTCAGTTTATTTGAGAGACAGGGATTTGGAGACCATTTGTCATACAAGGATGGTCGATGTGGGGTAGTAGGTGAAATGATGGGATTTGAGGGGCCAGAGAGCAGATACTGCTACTTAGGGAAGGAAGGTCTACATTGAGGGGGCAGAAAGAGGAAGAATAGCCAGAGAAGGGAGCAGAGGTATGACAGTGTGGGGCTGAGAAGGGTGTTTTCGCCCTGGATGGTTTGACTCAGTGGTTAGAGCATCAACCCTCGGACCGAAGGGTCTTGGGTTCAATTCTGGTCAAGTGCATGCACCTGGGGCAGGTTCGATCCCCAGCCCCAGTTGGGGTCGATGTTTTTCTCTCTCTCTCCCCCTTCCTCCCTCCTGTCCACTCTATCTAAAAATCAATGGAAAAAAATCCTCCAGTGAGGATTAACAAAAAAAGGAAGGGTGTTTTCAGGAGGGACAGCCAGTCAGGGCCTCTCAAAGGTTGACAGAGTCCAGGACACTTTTGTTTATTTGAGGATCAAGGATACATTTTAAAATGTCTGTTACCAATACAGTGTTTTTTTAATTTAATTTAATTTTTTTATCCTCACTCGAGAATGTTTTTGCATTTTATCTTCAGATAGAGCAGGAGGGAAAGAGGGGGGAAGAGAGAGAGAAAAACAACGATGTGAGAGAGACACATCGAGTGGTTGCCACCCACACGACCCCAACCGGGGTGGGGACAAACTGCAACCGAGGTACGTGCCCTTGGCGAGAACCGAACCCGAGACTCTCTGGTCCACAGGCCGATGCTCTAACTGCTGAGCCAAACCGGCCAGGGCAATACAGCGTGTTTTAAGTGTGGTATAATTTAAACACTTCCATTAATGAATTATTTTAATTGCAATACAAAAATACACACACACAAAAATCTATGTATAATCTCATTGGAAATAAAAGTACAAAATTTAGGCTCTTCGTGTACAGGAAGCCTGGGCCAAAAGTCTCTCCTGGCCACTGACTGTCCCACCTTCTTCTGCACTAGTCACTGTAGTCAGCAGAGACTGACCTGGTCAAAATTTGGAAAACGAAAACAGAAAATAACAAATGTTGGCAAGGATGTGTAGAAATTGGAACCTTTGTGTGTTGCTGGCAGGGATGTAAAACGGTGCCTCTGCTGTGGAAAACAATGTGACGTGGCAGGCAGTGAGTCGACGCTCAACCACTGAGCCACACCGGCCAGACTATTTTTCCATTGATTTTTAGATAGAGTGAAAGGGAGGGAGACAGAGAGAGAAAGAGAAAAATCGATGTGAGAGAGACACAAAGATCGGTTGCCTCCCGCATGACCCCAGCTAGCCCGAACCTTTGCCCTTGACGAGGACTTGAACCCAAGACCCGAATTGAACCTGCGATCCTTTGGTCCTCAGGCCGACGCTCTAACGCTGACACAAACCGGCCAGGGTGTTGTTATTTGAATATAGCCTGGAAGACTCACTAGGGAGTCTCCAGGTTCCGCGGAGATGTGGGCGGATATGTTTACTGGACACAGATGTCACCCCCATCTTAAGCAGGTGAGAGGAGGGAAGTGTGAGGAGCTGGGTGTGATGCCTTTAACTATTAAAATGGTATTAGTGTAATTCCCATAGGTGTAGCTGCTCTTCTAGACCAGATGTGAATTATTGTGGGCTGTGACGGCTGAAATTGGGTCCTGAGGTGCTGACCTTAGAGGCAACCCAGCCCCTCCTGGACCAGTGGTTCAGCTAGGCCCTGCTCCCATTGTCCCAATTCTAGGGTCAGGGAAGAGGACCCAGCACAGGAGTTAAGGGCTACAGGCTAGTGAGTGTCCTGTGACCCTAGTGTGTTGGGGTGGGGGAGGAGGCACTGAGGAGCCTTCCCAGACCAAGGTTAGGCCTCTTCTGAGGGACTGAGCTGGGGCTCTGGAGGCTTGGGTTGCTGGGCACCGATTCAGCCTCCCAGCCTTGTTCTTGTTCTCCAATTCCACCCCACCCCACCTCTAGTTCACCAAAGACTTGGCTGACTGGGTCTCCCCTGGGCAGGTGCATAGACAGTGGCAAAGCCCAAGGGAGAAAGCAACCCCATTCCTTTCCCAGGACCCTCTTTGCCCCTCTTTACAACCCCTTTCTCATTTGTGGAAATGGAGTGAGAGCCAGAACAGAGTAACCCTCTGGCTCTTTATTAAAGGTGTGTGTGTGTGTGTGTGTGTGTGTGTGTGTGTGTGTGTGTGTAGAAAGAGAAAGCTGAAAAATGAACGTGTCCCTTTTCCAATTTCCCCACAGCTCCCATCTCCCAGCCTTGCTCATCTGTGCAGGTGGACCCCGGGCTTGTCATTAAGTCTCTGTCTCTGACACCTCTGCAGCTTCCATGCCTGGGGCACCGCTGCCTCTCCCTCTCCTTCGCCCTCCCCCTCTCAGCTTCAGCTGCATACTGCCACCCAGCATCCCTGAAGCTGCTGCCTCCCGCCCCAGTGCCCCATCCCCCTGCCAGCTCTCAGAACCAGCCCTTCACAAAACAACCTCCAGCCCCTCTCCAACTAGATAACTGGAGGACGAGACAGAGGAAGGAAAGAGAGGAGGAATACAGAGAACATAACTGAGTCTAGAAAGATCCATTTTAGGGAGGAGAGAGTTAGTCAGTCCAGTTATTTTATGCTCATCTCTTCATTTGGCCGTTTGCCCACTGCCTGTCTCTCTCCCCCACTTCTCTCTCTCTTTCTGTGTTTTCCTTTGATCTATTATTTATCATTCATTCATTCTTTATTTACTGACCAAGTCTCAGTCAAAGAGAACTAAAAAGTAATTTATATATAAGAAAAATTTTCCAAGCTCTATTTTGAAAACTACTTTTACCCAATACTCCTTGCTTCCACTCTCTGCCCAAGGATGGTTGGTACCTATTCCTGTGACCCCTCCTCGGACCCTTAATCTACCCAGGTGCACTTGTGCCAGCTCTACCTTCTCACTGGCACCCAAATTCCCTCACCCTCGGCCTCCTGCAGCACTTCTCTGACTGACACCCACTTCAGGCTGGCCCACTGAGGGTTGTGGGAGGTTGGCCTTTCTCCCCCAGAGGTCACTCAGTGAGGCCCCTGTCCTATGCCCACTTCATCCCATATGCTCAGACCTCGCCCACTCTCCTTTCCCAAACCCCTACCTGTTTTGCTCCTCCTTTTGTCCTCAACAGGGGCCATGGCTACTGACTCCACCTACCATGGATATGAACCCCGTAATTTGTCCCCAACCCCAACTCAAATGATCTCTGCTCTCTCCATCCATCTTTCCCTCTGGATTCTGATTTCTCCTGGGAAAGTCCAACAACAACTTTGGTTTTTCTTTTTTTTAATTGAGATATAATTAACATATAACATTATATTAATTTCTGGTGTACAGCATAATGATTTGATATATGTATGCACTGTGAAATGATTACCACAATAAATCTAGTTGCATTCTATCACCATACATAGTTACAACTTTTTTCTTGTGATGAGAACTTTTAATATTTACTCTCTTAGTAACTTTCAAATAAGCAGTACAGTATTATTAACTATAGTCACCATGTTGTACATTACATACCCATGACTTATTTATTTTGTAACTGGAAGCTTGTACCTTTTATTTCCCTTCATCCATTTTACCCATACCCTCTCCTTCCTCCCTCTGAAAACCATCAATCTGTTCTCTGTATCTATGAGCTTGTTTTTTGTTTTGTTTTTTTTTTGTTATTGTTGTTTTTCTTTATTTATTTTTAGAGAGAGAGGATGAGAGAGGGAAAGAGAGATAGAAACATCAATGAGAGAGAACATCGATTGGCTGCCTCCTGCATGCCCCCTGCTAAGGGTTTGGCCCACAACCTGGGCATGTACCCTGACTGGGAATTGAACTGGCGACCTTTTGGTGCATGGGTCGATGCTCAACCACTGAGCCACACCGGTCAGGTGGTTTTTGTTTTGTTTTGTTTGTTTGTTTTGGTTTTTAGATTCCATATATAAGAGAGATAATGTGGTATTTGTCTTTGTCTGACTTATTTACTTAGCATAATGTCCTCAAGGTCCATCCCTGTTGTTGCAAAGGACAAGATTTCATTCTTTTTATGGCTAAGTAGTATTCCATTGTGTGTGTGTGTGTATGTATGTATCACATCCTCTTTCTTTCTTTCTTTATTTTAAATTAAAAATTTTTTTACAGTTTACATTAAATATTATTTAGTATTAGTTTCAGGTGTAACACTAGATTTTCTTTATACATTCATCTGTTGATGGACACTTAGGTAGTTTCTATATCTTGGTAATTGTAAATAATGCTGCAATGAGCATGAACGTTCTCTTTTTAATTTTTTGAGGAATCTCCATATTGTTTTCCATAGTGGCTGCACCAACTTACATTCCCACCTTCAGTGCTTGAGGTGTCCCTTTTCTCCATATCCTCGCCAATGTTAAAGATAAATGAAAAACAAACAAAAAACTAAATGCTGGGGCTAGAGTCAAGAATACAGGCTGGGACTGGGCTCCCTGCCTAAAGCTGGAGGCAGGAAAGGGCTGTCCTGTATGTTAATTTGGACTCACAAACCTCTCTCCCTGCCCATTGTCTGGGGGATATAGTCAGAAGTGGAAATGGACCACTTGGTCTAGAGAAGGAGAGATATTAATGTCAATCTTGAGAAATCTGAACCTCTGGCCTGAGCAGTATTTGAGTAGAGGGTTACAACTCTGCATCACCTCCCTGACATAGAAACCCAACCTCAAAATAGCCCCAGCCCAAGATAAAAATTGACCCAGAGTCAGTGAACTGCATCGGTCAGAAACAATCCAAAATCTCCTGCACAACCCAGGGTATTTATAGGATCCTATGGAAGAAAATTTCCCAGAAGATATGTTCACAAACAAAAATTACAAAACAAGGAGATCAAATATCATAAGATATAGTCTGCAGAGCATAGACAATAATCTAGTAGGGCTTTAAGTGTTCAAAGAGAGAAAGAAAAGAAAATACATAAGGCATAAATAAGACCTAAGAAAAATTAACAAGTGAATTTGAAATACATTCTAAAAATAAAAGTTGCAGTCTCTGAAAAAAATAATTAAATGGATGAGTTAAATGTTGACTAGACATACTGAGGAGAGAATTGTTGAATTCTAATATATAGATCAATGAAAATAACCCAGGATATAGCACAACAAGATAAAGATCTGGGGGAAAACGTTAAGAGACGCAGATAATAGGATGGTAAGCTTCAAAATACATCTAATAAGAATTCCAGAAGGAGACAATGAGGGAAAGACAGTTTAGGAGAGATAATAACTAATAATTCTCTACAATTGGTGAATGACATGAATTCTCAGATCGAAAATAAGCATGGTGTCCCCAGCTGAATAAATCAATAGGGAGTCACACTTAGTACATCACAGTGAAACTACAAAACATTAAGGAAAAATAGAAAATCTGAAAGCTACCAAAAGATAAGATAAGATATATTACATAAAAAGGAATGGCAATCAGACCAACAGAAGACTTCTCAAGCAAGAAGGCAATGGAATAATATCATCATCCAAAATGAAAAGTATATTAAAAACAGAAAAGCAAGTTATAGCTGAACCCATGTCTGGAATCCCAGAAGAGCACCATCTCTGAACAGAGAAAAGAGAACTTCTGTTGTCCGTAGACAAGTTACTTTGCTGCTGTGAACTTCAATTTGTTCATCTGTGTCATGGAGGGATATCCTTTTGCAGTGAACCTGCTGGAGATATGGCGATAATGAAATGAGCAAAGAGGCAGGAAAGAAGTCAGGATCCCCGCAGAGCAGTGAGATTCAGGACTAGGCTATAGGTCCAGCAGGGAAGCAATCCCAAGTCCTGGACAGAGGCAATGTTGAGGTTGGGTTCAGTTCATTCCAATACGGTAGATACTGAGGCTGGCTAATTCAAGACCCCTGGGAGATAAGGCAGGGGTCTGCTTGATGGAGCAGGGGCATGCAGAGACTAACACTTCCTCAGAGATGCTATCTCAAAGCCCTGGGCCCTGGATGGCTTATCTCTGGCTCCTCCTGTCCTCCTGGATCTCCTGGGAGAGATGGACAGTTCAGAGGAGGTTGAGGAGGCCAGAGCCCACAGCCCAGTAAGAGTAGTAGCCCAGGTTCTGGCCCCAGACAACAGGTCCTCCCTCTCCCATCCATGGAGGTAGGCAGGCAGGCAGAAGCTCATGGCCAGAGGGACAAAGTGGTAACTTTGTGCTTGGGCAATGAGTGAAGCTGGGCTTTGGCAGGTAGAGGCTGAGAATTCTTGCATTCCAGGGCCCTCCTTTGCATTAATTACCTGCTGACATGGTTGTGTGCTGCTCTCCCTTCATGCTATTTTAATTAACAAAGATCTCCTCCGAGCAAACCAGCTGCTGTATAAATTGTCAAACTGTCAGCACACAGACGATGGGTGCCATGGGGACATTAAGTGTGGGAACTACCGATGGGGTCCCCACTTCTTGGTGCATTTGAACTTCCCTCTAAACCCACCCCAGTAATAATAATGGGCAGAAGAATGTCAAGATCAAGAACTTGCCTTTGCCCTGGCTGGTTTGGCTCAGCGGTTAGAGCATCGGCCTGCGGACCAGAGAGTCCCGGGTTCAGTTCCTGCTAAGGGCACATACCTCGGTTGCAGTTTGTCCCCGGCCAAACTGTGTCTCTCTCACATTGATGTTTCTCTCTCTTTCTCTCCTGCTCTATCTGAAGATAAATGCAAAAATATCCTCAGATGAGGATAAAAAAAAAATTATATAAAAAAAAGAACTTGCCCTGGCCGGTTTGGCTCAGCGGTTAGAGCGTCGGCCTGCGGTCCAGAGAGACCCGGGTTCGGTTCCCGCTAAGGGCACGTACCTCGGTTGCAGTTTGTCCCCGGCCCTGGTTGGTCGTGTGGGTGGCAGCCACTCGATGTGTCCCTTTCACATGGATGTTTCTCTCTCTCTTCCTCTCTCTCCCTCCCACTCTATCTGAACAAAGAATGAAAAAATGTCCTCGGGTGAGGATAAAAAAAAACACAAAAAACAAAACAAAACAAAAAAAAGAACTTGCCTTTGGGTTTAGATAGACTTAGGTTTGAACTTTGACTCTGCCACTAATTTGCCAAGAGAATTTGGGCAGATCACTTAACCTTTCTGAATCTCATTTTCCTCATCTGCAAAATGGGAATAATAATACTTATCTTGTCACAAGGATTGCGGTAGAAAATATGCATTACATGCTTCACCTCGTGCCTGTAGTGCCCAATGAATGGCTGAAGTCCGTTTTTCTCTTCAGTATAGAGTTTCCTATAGGTAGGCCCTTAAAAGTTCGTAATGGCCAGAGAGAAACTTTAACTAAGACATACATGGGACAAATCCCATAGTTCTCATTATTGTCTTTTTTAAAAAATTTTTTCACCCAAGGATATGTTTTTATTAACTTTAGAGAGAGAAGAAGGGAGAGAGAGAGGAAAAAAACACACAAAACAGCCCTGGCCAGTTTGGCTCAGCGGTTGGAGCGTTGGCCTGTGGTCCAGAGAGTCCCGGGTTCGGTTCCCGCTAAGGGCACGTACTTCGGTTGCAGTTTGTCCCCAGCCCCGGTTGGAGTTGTGTGGGTGGCAGCCAGTCGATGTGAGACATCGATGTTTCTCTCTCTCTCTCTCTCTCTCTCTCTCTCTCTCTCTCCCTCCCTCCCGCTTTATCTCAAGATAAATGCAAAAATATCCTCGGGTGAGGATAAAAAACAAGCAAACAAACAAAAAACACAAAACATCGATTGGTTGCCTCCCACATGCACCCAGACCAGGGATTGAACCCGCAACCTTTTGGTGTATAGGACAACACTCCAATCAACTGAACCCACCTGCCAAGGCTTGGCTTTTAATTTTTTCTTTTTTTTAAAAAATTCTCACCCAAGGATATTTTTTTCCATTTATCTTCAGATAGAGTGGGAGAGAGACAGAGAGAGAGAGAGAGAGAGAGAGAGAGAGAGACATTGACATGAGAGAGACACATCGATTGGTTGCCTCCCTCATGGCACAACCAGGGCCGGGGACTGAACTGCAACCGAGGTACGTGCCCTTGACTGGAATCGAACCCGTGACTCTTTGGTCCGTGGGCCGACGCTCCATCGCTGAGCCAAACTGACCAGCGTGACTTTCTATTTTTCTATGTGCTGTCCTTCTATGTTCAAAGAAGCCTTGCTTTCCCAGTAGCTTTGCTCCCAACACATCTTTAGGACCTTATAATCCTCTTCTCCCAGTTTTCTGTCTCCCTAGCAGGTCCATGAGTGGACTGATCATTCTCCTTGAGGCTCCTAAATTTTACATGCAACCACCCTCACTGAATAACTGAACAAATAAATAAATAGATGGAGGGGAGTGGTCTTTAAGGAGGAGCCATTGGCCAACTTGAGCCCCGAAGGACAAGTTATTTAGGTAAGAGGAGGGACTGAGGGTAGGGGAGGGTGTTCTAGGCAGAGGTAATACTATGTTCAAATGCCCAAAGGCTGGATTTGAGGAGATGGAGAGGGTTTGGCTGAACTGAAAAGGCATGTAGAAGGCAAGGGGTAGGTGTGAGAGATGAGGCTACCGAGGAAGGTAGGGTCCGAACACAGAGGGACCTGCTAAATCCTCTCTCAGAGTTTGGGTTTTATCCTATCAGCAATGAGAGGCCAATGAGGAATTTTGTACAGTAAAAGGATATAGTCAGATTTGTATTTTAAAAGGATCACTTAGATGAGGTGTAGAGAGTAAGTTAGAAAAGGCAGGAGTGGATCCAGGGCACCCAGTTAGGTGTTGTTATTTGAATTCAGATTAAAGCTGAGAGTCTCATTTAGGAAAATGAGAACTAGAGCTCTTTTCCCTTGGAAGATCTTTAGGAAGTAAAAGCTATGGAATTAATATTGATTGAACATGGGAAGTCAAAGAATAGAGTAGAAGAAAAGGAGGCCAATCAAAGGTGGCTAGACAGGTAAGAGGAAGACAAGAGAGAGTTAAAAGTTGCCAAGACAGAAGACAACCGAGGGAGAGAATTCCAAGGAAGGAATGGTCAACAAAATTCAATGCTGCTCAAAGGCCCCACCTACAGGGACTGGGAAGTGGACACTGGGTTTAGTTCAAAAGAGATGGCTGATGCCTTTGGTGGGCAGCTGTGTATGGTTGGGGTGGGGTGCAGAAAACACAGCAGTGATTTGGGGAATGAAGGGGTGGTAAGAAAGGTAGAGAGCGAGCGAAGACGACTCTTTTAAGAAAATTGGCAATGAATGGAAGGAGAGAGACATAGTGGCAGATAGAAGGAAGTGTATAGAGTGATCATTATTTTTTTCAGATGGAAGAGATTTGAGTTTATCTAAATGTGAAAGGAAGGATACAGCAGAGAGTAAGTGACTGAAGATACAGGAAATGGGTGATAGTTGATGGAGAAAGGTTCTAGAAGAGGTGGGAGGGGTGGGTTACAGAGCATCAGTGAGCAATTAGCTGTGGCCACTTCTGAGATGGGAGGAGTATGGCTGAGAACAAATGCAAGTAGGTTTCTGTTGGAGGGGTGGATTAGGAAGGTCTACTTCCGTTGATCCCTACTCATTTGATGTTCTCTGTAAAGAAAGAAGTGAGATTAGGTGCTGAGAGTGGAGCCAGGAGGTGATGGTGATGTGGGCTCAACAATAGAATTGACGGGAGAACGGCTGGGAACTGGCTGGGAGTTTGTAGAAGGCCTGTGTGCAAGACCGAGGCCCTGATGAAAGAACAAACATATGCCACTCCTTGGATACAGTTCTACAATGCTGTGTATGTTTACGTTAAGTACATTCACACTGTTGTGCAATCATCACCACCATCCAACTCCAGAACTCTTTTCATCTTGCAAAAATACCTCTATATCCATTGAGTACCAATTCCCCATTCCCGCGCCTTTCAGCCCCTGACAACCACTATTCTACATTATTTCTCTATGGATTGGATGACTACGTGCCCCATACCAGAAGAATCATACAGTATTTGTCCTTTTGTGACTGGCTAATTTCACTTAGCATGATGTCCTCAAGGTTCATTTGTGTGGTAACATGTCAGAATATCCTTTTTTAAAAAAGGCTGAATAATAATCCATTGTATGGCCCTTGCCGATTTGGCTCAGCAGGTAGAGTGTTGGTTCCCGCTAAGGGCATGTACCACGGTTGCAGTTTGTCCCCGGCCCTGGTTGGGGTCATGTGGGTGGCAACCACTCGGTGTATCTCTCTCACATCGAAGTTTCTCTCTCTCTCTCTTCCTCCCTCTCTCCTTCCCGCTCTATCTGAAGATAAATGCAAAAATGTCCTCAGGTGAGGATAAAAAAAAAATAATAATCCATTGTATGGATATACTACATGCACTTTACGTTTTTATTTAATCTGCATAGTTCTATACCATAAAGATTATTGTCGTCATTCTCCAAGTGAGGAAACTGAGATATAGAAGGGAACTGGCTTGCCTTAGAGGCAGAACCAGTGCTAGAACCCAGGTCCCATCCCGTTTCTCTCCTCACCTCTTACTTTATTATAAGGCCACAGGCCTCATGGTCACCCGTGACTGAGATTTTCAGCTCATGGTAGGAGGTCTGCCCCATGTCCCTTCAACATGCAAATTGCCACAGCTAGACTTTATTATAGTAGACACAAACTGAGACAGGGGACTCAGATCCCACACAGACTTCCAGGGACAGAATAGGGAGAGTCCTTGGCTGTAGGTGAGGAGGGGATTATTAGGCAGTCATTGGCTCTGGCAGAAGGCAGTAAGACCTTAGAGGTGGGATCCTCAAATAGAGGTGTGATTTCTGGCATGGAATAGCAAAGGAAAGGGTTTGTGCCATTGGGGCAGGAGTTCCCCAGGCATTTGCCAGACAGACTAGCAAGATGCTCAGTTACATTCCTATAAAGCAAACTGTTCCAGATGGAACTTCAAAGGCAGGTGAAAGTGGGAGGAGGGAAACACATATAGAGTTTCGTAGCCAAGCCTGGCACAGTTAGGTGCAGGCATGTATGAGGGTGGGCTCAGGTATGAACTACATGTTAGAAAGTGCAATGCCATGTGCAGGGTCTCCAAGTCCATGGAAGGGGAGGAGAGACCCAAGCTGTCTCAGCCACTGGGCAAGGACTCTCTGTGTCTACTCCCACCCCCATCCTGGGCCCTGTGGAAGGAAGGCATCAAGAAGACAGATCACATCACGTCAGAACCTGGCCTGGTCTGGCTTGTGGCATCTTTTGGCTTGTCTCGCCCTGGTATAAGTTGTCACAGAAGCCCCCTGGATGTTTCCTGGTGTCTCATTAATGGCATTGCTGACCTCATTAAGTTGATCTTTCTCCTCTCCTTAGTCTCCCAGCTCTGAGCTGTCACCTCAGTCACTCCCAGCCTGGGGCTGGATTATCCCTTGTTGGTTCCAGCATAGAGGATCCTGCAGAGGTTGGGTTGCAGTCGGCCCCATGACACAAATTCAGAAAGACTGGCCAGGGCTCCCTTTGGGGGTAGATGAGTTTGCTGGGGCTACTGTAACAAAGTACCACAAGCTAAGTGGCTTCAACAACAGAATATACTCTCACAGTTCTAGATGTTAGAAGTCCAAGATCAAGGAGTCAGCAGGGTTGGTTCCTTCTAAGGCTGTGAGGGAGAATCTGTTCCATGCCCCTCCCCTGGTTTCTGGTGGGTTGCTGGCTATCTTTGGCATTCCTCAACTTGTAGAAGAATCACCCCCATCTCTGCCTTCATCTTCATCTCTGTGTATGTGTCCAAATTTCTCCCTTTTATAAGAAATTTTTCATATCGGATTGGGACCGACCCTAATGACCTCATTTTCATTTGATTACCTCTGTAAAGACCCAACCTCAAGGCAAATCACATTCTGAGGCAATGGAGCTAGAACTCCAACAGATCTTTTCTGGAGGACAGAATTCAACCCATAACAGGGGGCAATTTTTTGCCTTTCACTACCCCCCTCTGAACACCATGTGTCTTTAGGAGATCCCTAAGCTTTTGTATCCAGAATGGCATGAACTAAAGCTCAGAAAGAACTTCCTAGAAGGACATGGTGATAGACATGTCTAGGGCTAGGGGGAAGAGAAGGCAGAGGAAGAGGAGGAGGTAGAGAAGCAGAGGGAGTGGAGGAGAAAAGTCACATCCAACTTGTTTCCAGGACAGTGCTAATAACAAAGGAAATCTGTGTAAGGACTGGGGTTGAATCTCTCAGCTGGACCTAAACCAAAGCCTTGGCCAGGGAATATGATTTATATTAAAGAACCTTTGCTTTCACAGACCAAGTGTTGACACATAAAAATAGGACATGTTATATAATTCCATTTACATGAAAGTGAAGAGTAGATAAAACAAATCTGTGGTAACAGAGGTCAGAAGTAGTCACCTTTGGGAGGTATTGGTTGGGAGGGGGCATAAGGGAGTCTCTAGGGTACCTTGTTCTGGGTGGATGACTCCACTGAGCTTTTATATTTAAGATGATCTCATATTACTATAAAGTAAGTCATAGACAGATAAGTAAATTAACCCATTCCTTACTTTTCTGCTCACCACTGATCACCTCAGTCCACTCTGTCAGCTCTCAGGCTGTTCCCATACTCTTTGTGCTCACAAACGTGAAATGATATAAACATCCAGCATGATGTCCAGCATGTAATAGGTACTCATAAAATGCAAGTTCACATTGTGCTCCCATGCACATCATGTTCTGGGGACACAGAAGGGGTGGTGCCCAGAGACGACCTGGGCTCCCTCCTCGCTTCCCAACCATGGAGCATGCTGCTAGGCCCTGGAGTAGAAGGTGTTTAGCCTTGGTGGTAGACTAGTAAAAATCATGTCTCCTATCCTCAGGAACAGAACACAGCCCAGCAGAAACCCAAAATCATAATTAAAAGATGCCCTGCAACTCTTTTGGCAGCATAAATTTTGAAGATGAAAGTAAATGATTAAAATAATTAAACACTTCAAGCTGACAAGCTGGAGCAGAATCTTGCCAGCGGACGTTTGTCAGTAATTAGCTAATTAATCCTGGCGCAGATTATAAGCCATAACAAACCAGTCAGGCTGAACAGAGCCGGCTGCTCAGAATTAGACTTTTAAAAAAGAAGGGAAGGGTGGGGGAGGATTGGGTAGATAGGAGGGAAGGAGGAAAAATAAGAAAAAGACATAACATTTGTGGCCACCTGTCCTTACCCTAGCAGGTAATGTAGGCCCAGACTCTAGGGGGCTTCCTGGAGAGTTCTTGCCTGCATCTAGACCAGACACCCAGCCTCTGCTGGGACCTCAAGCAGAATGGATACTGGGGAAGAGGAGAGGAAGTGCTCAGGCTCCCAAACCAGAAGGAACTGTGGGAAGAAGTCCAGATAGGAGGTGATGTCCACATCAGGTGGGCATAGCATTATTCCATTCATTATTTCATTCAGCAAGGGACCTCAACAGGGACAAGGGTTCCATTTCTGTGGAAGAAAATGACAAGACCTAAGTTGGGGATCAGGACCCAGTCCAGGATTAGAATAGGCTGCAGATTGAAAATATAATGTGAGCCACAAATGTAATTAAATTTTTAAAAAAGATGGAATTAATTTTAATAATGTATTTTATTTAACCCAATATATCCCAAGGCTATCATTTCAGCATATATTAATAAAAAACTTTTTTTTCAGGAGATATTTTACCTTTTTGGGGGTACTAAACCTTTATTTTTTTATTATTTTATTTTAATCTTCACCTGAGGGTATTTTCCCATTGATTTTCAGTTAGAGTGGGAGGTAAGGGAGGGAAGAAGAGAGAGAGAGAGAAACATCAACGTGAGAGAGACACATTGATTGGTTGCCTTCTGCATGACCCCAACCAGGGCAGGGGACAAATGGCAACTGAGGTCTGTGCCCTTGACTGAAATCAACCCTGTGGCTCTTTGGTCCGCAGGCCAATGCACTAACTGCTGAGCCAAACTGGCCAGGGCTCATCTTACCATTTTTTGTTGTTGTTGTTAATCCTCACCAGAGGATATTTTCCACTGATTTTTAGAGAGAGTGGAAGAGAGGGAGGAAGGGAGAGAAACATCGGTGTGAGAGAGACACATCAGTTGGTTGCCTCCCACACACGCACCAACCAGGGCTGAGGATCAAACCTGCAACCCAGGTATATGCCCTTGTGCAAACTGACCAGGGTCATCTTACCATTTAAAAAATAATAATTTTTCCTTATCGATTTTAGAGAGAGAGGAAGGGAGGAGAAAGATAGAGACAGTGATGAGAGAGAACATCGATTGGCTGCCTCTCGCATGCCCCTCACTGGGGATCAGGCCCACAACCTGGGCACGTGCCCTGACCGGGAATTGAACCGGTGACCTCTTGGTGCATGGGTGATGCTCAACCACTGAGCCACACCAGCCCAGCCATCTTACCATTTTTAAATGCATAGTCCAGTGGCATTAAATACATTCACATTGTTGTGCAACCATCACTACCATCCATCTTCAGAACTTTTTCATCTTGTAAAACTGAAACTCTGTACCCATTAATCAATAACTCCCCATTTCCCCTGCCCCAGGCAACCACTAGTCTACTTTCTGTCTCCATGGATTTGACTAATCTAGGTACTTCATACCATTTTAACTCCTAAACTTACCATCAAAGAAACACAGCACTATTTCCCCTGCCCCCCAAACCTCATCCTTGCTTAGGCAAATCCGGGCCTCCTGCCTGTAGGAAGAAGGAGGAAAGTTCTTTTGTTGTACACTGAAACATCCACATTTGACTATGCATCTTAGCCAAGCCCTGTGCCTAAAATAGAATAAAGCAGCATTACGTAGGGCCAAGGGAGATATCCACAGAGAATCCTGTGGTGGCTCAGAGCTCAGGAGATTAGGGAAGCCTCCAAAGAAGAGATAAGCTTGAGTTGTACCTTAGAGATGGAGAGGAATCAGAGAGCAGAGAGAAGGAAGAAGGGCACTTTGATAGGGGAGTTTAACATGGACCCTCTCGTTCACACAGCTCTTTAGAGCTTACAAAGTATGTTCACATGTGTAATCTCATTTCATCCTCATTGGGCTGTAGGATCCCAGAGGTACTGTCTCACTTGAGAGGGAATATAACATAGTAATTAAGAGTGCAATCTTTGGATTTCTGGTTTAAAGTGGCAGATGGAATGCATGAATTTATATCTGCTTCCTCAACAAACCTCACTAAAATAAAAGTAAAGGAATATAAAAGACGCAATGGTGGACCACAGATGTCAACACATTTTTAGATATCAAGTGAATGGAGGAGTTGGCAGAGCTGGGATAGCTGCCTACCAAGTGCTACAGCAAAGGATGCCAAAGAGGAGTCAGTCAGTTGGAGGCTCAGGATCAGGGAAAGAACAGATATTGGAGGCACCAGCCACCACAGAAGGTGGGAATGAAGCATGGGGCAGAGAACAAGGTTGAAAGTCTGCATAAGAAACAGGTCCCTTCCCTATCACACACAGACAGCTGACTACATCTTCATTACCCTGGCAGGGACTAGAGGTTTTATTCCATTGAAAAAGTGAACCAGCTCAGCTGGTGCGGCTCGGTGGCTGAGCATTGACCCATGCACCGAGAGATTGCTGGTTCGATTCCCAGTTAGGGCACATGCCCAAGTTGTGGGCCCTATCCCCAGTGGGGGCCATAAGATAGATAGCCAATCAATGTTCTCTCTCATTGGTGTTTCTATCTCTCTCCCTCTCCCTTTCTCTCTCTCTCAAATCAATAAAGAAAAATATTATTAAAGAAAAAAGTGAACCAGAAAGCTCCAGCCAGGAATACTGTGCACAGTGAAAATCATGGTAGAATGTCATAACGAAAGGAGGGGCATTGAGGGAGAGTCTGAGCAGCGAGATTCTGAGCAGCAAGATTCTAGGGCCCATGAGACATAATCTCTAGAATGCATATCCACCCTCTCAGGATGTGACTGGTGTATTTTTCACTGGAGAAACCGAGCAGAAAAAAAAATGATTTTTAGCTATTGAAAGAGATATTAGATAAACTGGAGAGAAGAGATTCACAGAAATAATCGAATACAATTAAGTTCCCAGAGTGAAAAGGCCTACCAAAATTATGATGGATATAATAAACCAAATCCCATTAACATCAAGTTTTAGCTGGTCAAGGAAACAGATAAAAATCTTTTCCCATGTAGCAAGGACAGGATACATGCAGAGGATAACAGGAATAGCAAAGGACTCTCAACAGCCATACTGGCAACATCTTCAAAATTCTAAAGAATTCCTATGCCAGCCAACTGGAATTGAACCCACGACCCTTTCTTTGGCCCTCGGGTCGATGCTCTAACCGCTGAGCCCAACCGGCCAGGGCAGTATTTAATTTCTTGTAGTCAGAATAATCTTTACTTCTGGGTCTTAAAGATTGAATTTCAAGGATAACACAGCCCATGGTGTCTGTCCATGGTGCTGACTCTGTGCCCCTATTTACTGCTTCACAATGGAGTCAGGGCCACTGAATGCAGCCCCAACCGCAAGTACCCGGTACCCTGTGGGTTCTGTCCATGGTCCTGAACACAATCCTCTTTGCCACTACAGTGCAGCTCTATGGGGTCACTATCAGAGCTAATAACTCTTAGTCACACTGTTCAAAATTGGGGACTCACGCAGATGCTCCCCTCTGGCTATAACATCAGAGAACTTCGATGGTCCTGCAGTGCCCAACTCAGGAGAGAAAACTAATTGAGGTAGCTTGCCATGTAGACTAGGCATAATTGGGATAACAGAAGAGGTCACAGCCTGACAGGCACAAAATGTTCAGGGCATCCCTAGATACCATGTGACAAGTTTAAGATAAAAACTCTAAGTCCAGCTGGACCTTGAGGGTCTGATGAATCTGAGCCTGTCTGGTTTCCTTGCTGGACATTGACAGTTCACTCTCCCAAAGGCAACCCAATACTATGGGCTGAGCTTCCTCAGAGGCATAATTTCTCCAGGTCAGAGAAAACACTAAGGCTCTTGCTGTCACTTGCACATGACACTCAAATGATAAAAAGAGAGATAGAACTGGTGTCAACCTAAAAGGGTCCCCCAGAATTTTGTTTCTCTTGAGGAGAGTGGAGAGTGGATTTCCAACTAACATTTTTAGTTCTTACTGTGTGCTAGGGACTTCAAAAATACTTTTACACACACTTCCTTATTTAACCCAAACAATCCAGTGAGAAAGCTATTTTTAATCCCATGTGTATTAATCAGAGTTCTCCAGAGAACAGAACCAATAATATATATATATATATATATATATATATATATATATATATCAGGAGACTTATTATAGTAATTAGTTCACATAATTATGGAGACTGAGAAGTACCACAGCATGCCATCTGCAAGCTAGAGAGCCAGAAACTGGTGGTATAATTCAGCCTGAGTCCAAAGACCTGAGAACAAGAAGCTCTGATGTCCTAGGGCAGGAGAAAATGGATGTCCCAGCTCAAGAAGAGAGAGAGAGAGAGAACTTACCCTTTCTCTGTGTTTCTTTTTTTGGTTCTATTTGGACCCATCAACAGATTGAATGATGCCCACCCACACTGGTGAAGGTGTAGCTTCTTTACACAGTCTACTGATTCATATGCTCATCTCTTCCAGAAACACCCTCACAGACACACTCAGATATATTTTACCAGATATCTGGGTATCACTTAGTCCAGTCAAACTGACACATAAAATTAACTATCACACATACACACAGGAAAACTGGAGCCTAGAGGGGCAAATGATTTGCCCAATGTCACATAGTCAATATGGGGAAGAGCTCTTATTTTTTTCATTGCATACTATAAGCTCCAAGTTAAATCCTGCACCGACTTAGTCACACTGGACCCTGCAAGCAGGCAGTGCCTTTTAGAAAGGCCATCTTTCCTTCTACCAGCTGCTCCTAGAATGGACAAATAAGGGTACCCACTATGCCCTCCTTTTTGGAACAGGAGCAGCTAGAGGAGTTTTGAGCACCCATTAAGCTTGGAGTTTGGAGACTTCAGTGGCAGGGAGGGGGAGAAAACATCTGTGGAGGGAGGAAGCTGGTAGGGACAGAGGTGGGAGAGGACTGGCTCCCTGCTGCTCCCAGAACTATTCTCACCTGCCAATCGATGGCTGGACACTCACGCAAGTGCTAATCAGCTCCATTGGCGCACACAGGCTGGGGCTACAATCTATTTTCACATGGAATGGCAGATCGATTCCTCATTCTCTATAGTTCCCAACCAGCCTCATCTTTGAGGGGCTGAGAAGCTGGTTAACTCTGCACCTCCAGCCACCTGCAATCTTTGGCCTTCTCTATATTCCCCCCAGATACAATATTGTTCCCCAAATCATTGCCAGGCAGAGCAGTATAGTAAACTCTGGACTGGGAGTCCAATAGGCCTGGGTTCCAGTCTCAAATCAGCAGATAACCTTGTGAACTTCGACAAGTAACTTCATTTTTTCTAACCTCAATTTTCTCATCTATGTAATGGGGATAAAAAATTTTAGCTGTGCGGGGTCTCTGCGAGGATCACAATTATCTAGTGAATGTAAAGTTGAGAAATGCTTCAAAATGTAGCTAATATGAAGCACAGGCTGCTGCTCCTAGAAGAATAGGTTTTCTCCAAACCTGGTCCTCCCCTTTCATTTCAAGCCCTGTCCTTGAGGTCTGACAACTCTGGGAGGTAAGTTCTGTTGACATAAGCCTAGGAGAGGTTTTCTCCTCTCTCTAGTCATGGTAAGGAGCCAAAACAACTCTTGAGTTCTTGTTCTCCTGACATGATCAGACTTTGGTGAGGGCCTCTGGGTTCTGGAAACTGAGCTTAGAAGCAGCAGAAACCAGGCAGACAGGAACTTGACTCAGCCAAGCCAGGTGGAGTGCCTGGGAAAAGATGTTTCTAGGGCTCTGGGTAAATTTCTGGGCTTATTTCCTGCTCTCAAAAATGAAATCTCACCCATGTTGACAGATACTTTTAATCATACTTTTGTTTAATTCAGGAAAGAGGACCATGTTCTAGAGATGCCCTTCATATTCTTCCTATGGATATTCTCTTCTATAAGGAGGAGTCCTCTGTATCCCTCAGTCCTACCCCTGGTCATAGATGCTTAGACAGGAGTAGGAACATTAATTAGTCCTAAGCTGGGCCAATCAGATATTTTCTAACTTCATGTGCAACCATAATAGTATATGAGTGGTTATGTGGGAACAGAGGAAGCCAGTTGGATGAGAGAAAAATGGAGCAATCAAGCAGGAAAACACAGAGGCAAGAAGTAATGGGGCCCTAAGAAACAGCAATGGGGGAAGTTGCTGCCTGATGACTTTCTAGTTCTAGAACATATTGAATGTACTTGATGAGTGGGGTTCAGTGAGTTTCTCCTGTATCCTTCCAATATAAACGACCCTTTATAAAGCTGGCTTGGGAGCATATTTGTTCCTGCTGCCAAATAACCCTCTAACTAGAACAGACCTCAAGTGCACAACTGCTACTTCAATTTTTATTTTTCTTTCTTTCTTTCTTTCTTTCTTTCTTTCTTTCTTTCTTTCTTTCTTTCTTTCTTTCTTTCTTTCTTTCTTTCTTTCTTTCTTTCTTTCTTTCTTTCTTTCTTTCTTTCTTTCTTTCTTTCTTTCTTTCTTTCTTTCTTTTATCCTTACCCGAGGACATTTTTCATTTTTTGTTCAGATAGAGTAGGAGGGAGAGAGAGGAAGAGAGAGAGAGAGAAACATCGACGTGAAAGGGCCACATTGAGTGGCTGCCACCCGCACGACCAACCAGGGCCGGGGACAAACTGCAACCGAGGTACATGCCCTTAGCAGGAACCGAACCTGGGTCTCTCTGGACCGCAGGCCGACGCTCTAACCGCTGAGCCAAACTGGCCAGGGCACTACTTCAACTTTTAAAAAAATATGTTTTTATTGATTATTTCAGAGAAAGATAAAAACATCTATGTGAGAGAGAAACATTGATCGGTTGCCTCCTGCACACCCTCTTACTGGGGGTCAAGGCTGCAACCTGGCATGTGCTCTGACCAGGAATCGAACCGGGACCTCTCAGTCTATGGACCGATGCTCAATCCACTGAGCCACACCAGCTAGGCTCAACTTTAAAAAAAAAAAAAAAAAAACACCTACTGTAAATATTGACATGTTAAGTGGGACAGTTACCAAACACTGAATTAGAAGCTGTTTGGCCTTCCTTGACTTCTCTCCCACAAAGTTACTCTTTTTGTTTTTTTCTTTATTGATTTTAGAGAGAGAAGAAGGGAGAGGGAGAGATAGAAACATTGATGAGAGAGAACATCAATTGGCCGCCTCCTGCATGCCCTCCCCTGGGGATTTCACACAACCTGGGCATGTGCTCTGACCGGGAATCGAACCGGCGACCTCTTGGTGCATGGGTCGACGCTCAACCAGTGAGCTACACCGGCTGGGCACAAAGTTACTCTTTTCCCTGCTCTCAGATCCCATAGCTGTTTGCTCGTTCATTCATTCATTCATTCATTCATTCATTCATTCATTCATTCATTCATTCATTCAATATTCAACATTCAATGCTCAACATTTATTGAGCACTCACTGTAGCCTATCATTTTATAGGCACTGGGAATCTATCCATCTACAACAGTCTGTAGAATTCTATTTTGGAATTATTTGCTGATCTTTCTCTCTCTCCCTGTGGAGTACTCTTTAAGGTGTTAAACTTTGTAACTCCTTTAGAATTTTGCACAGAACATGGCATGCACTTTGTCCTCAGTAAATGTGTTTTGCAGAAATAAATGAATCGTTATCAAGAATGGTGATGACAGTAATGATAATGTTAACCATTCAGATGAATCTTGTGTGTGACTGAGAAAGTGTGGGCCAGGGGCCAAGCACAGTTGAGCCCCAGGCCAGGAGGCTCCTAGGGAGATGACAAGTACCTTCTGCATGTAGACCAAGCCGTTGTTGTCACTGTGATTATTTCTGCCATTAGTGTCAGTGTTATGCTACAGTGTGGCAGGTGCCAGCAGCAAGTTGGCCCGCCACACCTCCTCATGGCAGGAGAAGGATCAGGGAAGCAAATGCTCTTAGAAGATGAGAAGCAGGGAGGACCAGGTTCAAGATGGGCTTTCAGCCTGGAGTCTCAGCAGTCCAAACATTGGTTCTGGGTGGTTGGGTCAGGACACATTTGCATTTTACTCCTGTCTTTAGGTATATCAGAGAGTGAGAATATAGCAGAGAGTGCTATGGAGCAGGAACCATCAGATGAAAGAGCCCTAATCAAGAGGACTCCTGCCCTGGCCGGTTTGGCTCAGCGGTTAGAGCGTTGGCCTGCGGTCCAGAGAGACCCGGGTTCGGTTCCCGCTAAGGGCATGTACTTCGGTTGCAGTTTGTCCCTGGCCCTGGTTGGTCGTGCGGGTGGCAGCCACTTGATGTGTCACTTTCACATCGATGTTTCTCTCTCTCTTCCTCTCTCTCCCTCCCACTCTATCTGAACAAAAAATAAAAAAATGTCCTCGGGTGAGGATAAAAAAAAAATTATAAGAAAGAGGACTCCTTAGTTTTCTTTGGAGCAAAGCCTGACTGGTTGATAGGGTGATTAGGGGTGGGCTTCAGGTAGAAGTTGAATTTGGTGTACGAATGGGAAGGGGGACAGATAAGGCAGGGCTTAACATGGTCATGAGTTTCTCTGGACCGTAGGCTAACGCTCTAACCGCTGAGCCAAACCGGCCAGGGCAGGTCGTGAGTTTCTTTACAGTCCCAAGTCCTGAGAGGAGACACACCAGGCTTGCTGGTTCTGTACAATCTCCTTGGGAACCAGAAGTCAGATGGCACAAATGATACTTCTGATGTTTGTGTAGAATCTTCCTAAGTCCTCTATGACTTTTCCTAAAGAACCCGAGAATCACAATCTTAAATGATCACAGGTTTCTTGGGCCACTGAAATCCTCTAAAAGTCATTAGGTCCATTCGCCCGCCTCTGGGAAAGAGGTTGAAACAATTATAGATGCTAAATAGCAATTGTTTGCCAGTGATATGCGTGGTGCAGTCAGTTTCAGACGGTACAAGGCCACAACTGATCTCTGATTGTGGACCACTTCAATTGTGGGGCTGAGTTAGCTCCTGTGGCACCTCCAGGCAGAGTTGTGTTTTTGGCCATCAGTGGATGTGACCGCCCTGCTCCCTGGGGGTAATGCAAGGAGCAAGAAGGTGACATTTGTCTGACAGCCTCTGGGATGCTAGAGCCTGCTGCAGTCAGCCCTGGTGTTTGTGTTTTAGGCCAACCACACAACCCAGGATGATGGAGGGTGGGGCAATGGAGATTTTCCAGGGGGAAGTTTTCCTTTCCAGATGGAGAAACTGAAGGCTGGAGTGCAAGACCCAGTCACAGTTTACCCAATTGCTAAGTTCTTGTTTCAATTTAATCTCTCTCCCAGGACTGGCTCCTTTCTAAAGCCTTCTAACTGAAAGCCAAACTTCTTTTTCCCAGGTCAGTAGTGGGGAAGCAGGAGAGAGAATTTGAAATTTGAGAAAGTTATTATTTGTCCTGGCTCTTTTTCTCTACTTCTGCTTCTATCGCCTCAGGGTACCTTGAGGCAGGAAGGATATTGCCTTTCCGGGTGTTCATTTCAAATCTGCAGTTTACCCTTTTGTACTTTCATCTTTATCTGGTTAACACCAAACACACCTTCATCCATCCCTCATCTTTTCCCCTGCCCTGCTTCTCCAGTTGAGGCTTTGATGGGCTGCCTTCTCCCTTCTACACTTCGGTTTGGTACCCTGTGTTCTCTCTGACCTAATTCCCCTCTGGTTCAACCTCTCCTGTACTGAACTTCCTTCTGGTACAGCTACCTTCCACAGTGGTGGATTTGTTTTATCTCTTTCCATCCTCACAATTCTATGAGATAAATACTATCACATTCATTCCCCATTTAATAGAAAATGAAACTGAGTACCAAAAAAGTTGAACATCTTGGTTAAGGTCTCTCAAGTGATAAGTGGTAGAGCCAGGGTTCCAACTCAGGCTTGTTTTGTTTCCAACTACAAGCTTTTATTTTTTTCCTTGTCTCATTCCTGTGGCTAGGACTTTCAATACTATGTTGAATAGAAGTGGTTATAGTGGGCATCCTTGTCTTGTTCCTGATCTCAGAGGAAACACTTTCAGCTCTTCACCATTGAGTACATAAGCTGTGAGTTTGTCATATATAGCCTTTATAATATTGAGGTATGTTCCTTCTATACCCACTTTGTTGAGAGTTTTTATCATAAATGTATGTTGGGATTTGTCAAATGTTTTTTCTCCATCTATTGATATGATCATAAGATTTTTATCCTTCATTTTGTTACTGTGATGCATCATGTTGATTGATTTATGAATGTTGACCCATCCTTGCATCCCTGGAATAAATCCCACTTGGTCGTGTGTATAATTCTTTTAATGTATTGTTAAATCCAATTTGCTAATATTTTGTTGAGAAATTTTGCTTTTATGTTTATCAACAATATTGGCCTATAATTCAATTTTTTTTAACTTATTATAATTTTTAAAAATCCTCACTCGAGGATATTTCCCCATCCATCCTCAGATAGAGTAGGAGGGAGGGAGGGAGGGAAAGAGAGAGAGAGAAACATTGATGTGAGAGAGACATATCGACTGACTGCCTCCCACGCGACCCTGACCAGGGCCGGGGACTAAACCGCAACCAAGGTATGTGTCCTTGACCAGAATCAAACCCTCGACCCTTTGGTCCTTGAGTTGACGCTCTAACTGCTGAGCCAAACCGGCCAGGGCTGTAATTTTATTTTTTGTAACGTCTTTATCTGCTTTTGGTATTAGAGTAATGCTGGCTTCATAGAATAAGTTTGGAAGTATTCCTTACACTTCAACTTTTTAAATTAGTTTAAGATGAAAGGTATTAATTTTTCTTTAAATGTTCGGTAGAAGTCAACTGTAAAATTGTCTGATCCTGTACTTTTATTGTTGGGAGTTTTTTGACTACTGCTTCAAATTCATTGCTGGTAATCAGTCTGTTTAGATATTCTATTTCTTTTTGGTTCAGTCTTGAATAGTTACATGCAGATAGAAATTCATCCATTTCTTCTTAAATTTTTTGGCATATAATTATTCATAGTATCCTTTAATGATTCTTCATATTTCTGTGGTGTCACTTGTAACTTCTCTTTTATTTATAATTTTATTTATTTGGGCTCTCTTTTTCTTGATGAGTTTGGTTAAAGGTTTGTCAATTTTGTTTATCTTTTCAAAGAATCAGCTCTTAGTTTTATTGATCTTTTCTATTGTATTTTAACTTCTATTTTGTTTATTCCCACTCTGGTCTTAGTTATTTCCTTCCTCTGTTTAATTTGGGTTTTGTTTGTTCTTCTTTTTTATTTATTTTTTAATCCTCACCTGAGGATATTTTTCCTTTTGTCTTCAGATAGAGTTGTGGTGGGGAGAGAGATGTGAGAGAGACACATCGATTGGTTACCTCCTGCACGGGGACTGAACTGCAACCAAGGCATGTGTCCTTGAACAGAATCGAACGCTTGACTCTTTGGTCCATGGGCCCATGCTCTAATCCCTGAGCCAAACCAGCCAGGGCTGTTCTTCTTTTTCTAGTTCCTTCAGCTTTAGAGTTATTTGGGATTTTTCTTGTTTCTTGAGGTAGACCTCAATGCATTCCATAAATTTCTAGGACCATTTTGGTATCAATTATTTGAGGTTGAATTTCATAGAAGTAGAACCAAAATGAGAATGGTTATTCAAGTCATTTACTTGGGGAGTGCTCTTAGGAGAAAGGGAGTAACGGAAGCAAGGGAGTAGAGGGGAAAAGCTAAGCAAGAATGTGGTCTTGGCTAGAGACTGCTTTAGACTGATCCATGGGAAAACTGTAAAGGACAAACTATCCCATTTTAAGTTAAGGGAGTTGACCTTTTATCTTGTGTCAATCAGTTATTGGCTGGGGGATGGGTGTAGGTACATAGTCTACCAGGCAAGGATGGCTCCTATATGGTTGAGGGAAATTATTTGGTGAAAGAAATAATTGTGAGTTGTTGACCAACATTTATAGCAGCTGATGGATAGCAGCTACCACAGGTAGGTAAAAAGGACATGGGCAAGGCATCAATCATATCCAATACATTAACATTCCTGAATATTTAGGGATGAGCCTCTGATCCCCAGTCTAGCGCTGTCCCAACCCTATTGTCTAAGCTCACAGGGTCTTGTGAGTGTGCGCTGCGCTGATGCTTCCGTGTCAAGCTTGGGCTTCGGAGTCTTGACAAAGCTGGTAGCCTCCCATATTATGGCCATGTTCCCTAGATACACGGCAGTCATTCTTCTTTAAAATCCTTTCATACTCACAAAACCAACCAAGAGAAATACAAAGCAAATCTTTCTTCTGAATATCCCTTTTATACATAAGGAAATTAAGGCTTAATGAATTTTACATCCCTTTTATAAATAAGGAAATTAAGGCTTAATAAATTTTACATCGAGGTTGGAAAAGATAGAGCTGGGACCAGAGTTAGGTGTTGATTTGCAGGCCTCCTACTACATTAGGGGTCAGCAAACTATAGCCTGTGGGCCAAATCTATCTCTCCCCTCTTCCTCACCTGCTTTTGTTTTATTAGAACAGAGCAATGGTCAATTGTGTATGTACTGGCTATGACTGCTTTTGCACTACAATGGCATCATTGAGTAGTTGTGACAGACACTGCTATATGGCTAGAAAAGCCAAAGATATTTATTATCTGGTCCTTTACAAAAAAAGTTGGCTATATCATTGCTATTTCTGGAACCTCCACAGACACCTTTTCTAATTCTGAGACTCAGTTATTCTAGGACTTCAAGTGGAAGAGGAATTCTCTCTGACTCCTAGTGAGACAGCACAAGATGGGTGTTGAAAACCCATTTTCTTCTATATTAACAGGAAGTTAAGAGAATCTCTGGTGTGACTTAGCTAGAGGGGATTTCAAAAGAGTCCTGGGGAAGAAGAGAGAAGAACTGGCTTAAAAGATCCTTGGGTACTTTTATAAAAGATTGTGGGTCTTCCAATTCAGAATTCTGCAGTCTTTGTGAATGACTGAATAAATATTGGTATGTGTGAAGAGGAGAAGTTCTGGAAGGATACAGACATCTGGTAGGTAATTACCTTTGGTGGAAGGAGAGGTGTTTAACTCTTCACTTCTGTATTATTTGTGTGTGTGTGTATGGTATAACTATGTACTTTTTTTTTTTTTTCAATTAAAAAGCAAACACACACACAATGACAGAGAAAGAGGAGAGAGAGAGAGAGAGAGAGAGAGAGAGAGAGAGAGAGAGCAAGAAAGAGGCTTGAGAGACTTCATTCCCAGTGGTGTTTAAGAAAAAGATTTCTAAGATGATGGATGCATCTGTGTTCATAGTGAGATGGTTGACTTAATGACCTCCTTGCCCCTGGCATCCATCCTCTGATAGATGGGCTGCCCCAAACTCCTCAGGGTCTATGTTCCTTCATGGGCAGAGAACTGGAAGAAACATTCAGAATAGAGTAAGGACTACAAATTTCTGCAGAAGCAAACGAATTACATAGTTGCATTTGTGATATAATTGCAACTGTGTTTTCATTTCTCTGGAAGCTAGTATGCCTAGTATGAAGACTGAATTGTGGATGTCAGAAACTAATCATGGGATATTTCAGCTTTTTCCAGAATGGCTGTAAGATATAAAGGGCTGTGCATTTTCCTATTTTCATTTATTTATTTTTACTTTTTGGGGATTTTATTTTTTATTTTTTTTAACTTGGCTTTGTTGAGTGTATTACAAATGTTCCCCCCTTTTACCCCCTTGATCCCCTCCTCCCTGCTCCTGCCACCCTCCTGCCTTCCCCACACTATTGTCTGCCCATTGGTTATGTATATATGCATAGAAGTCCTTTGGTTTATCTCTTCCTGCCCTCCCTTCCCCCTTCCCTTTGAGGTTCATCAATCTAACAACCAATGTGTACTTCTTAATTCCTTCATCTTCTTCACCCATCCCCCCAGCCCCCTCCCATTTGGCAAGCAACAAAAAGTTCTCTGTATCTATGAGTCTGTTTCTGTTCTGCTTGCTCATTTTGTTTGTAGATTCAATTGTTGATAGATATGTATTTATTGCCATTTTATTGTTTATATTTTTGTTCTTCTTCTCCTTCAAGAAGACCCTTCAAACATTTCATATAATACTGGTTTGGTGGTGATGAACTCCTTTAGCTTTTTCTTGTCTGGGAAATTCTTTATATGTCCATCGATTCTAAATGATAGGTTTGCAGGATAGAGTAATCTTGGTTGTAGGTCGTTGCTTTTCATCACTTTGAATATCTCTTGCCACTCCTTTCTGGCCTGCAAAGTTTCTTTTGAGAAATCAGCTGACGGCCTTATGGAAGCTCCTCTGTAGGTAATGAACTGCTTTTCTCTTGCTGCTTTTTTAGATTCTCTCTTTGTCTTTAACCTATGGCATTTTGATGATGATGTGTCCTGGTGTGGACCTCTTTGGGTTCATCTTGTTTGGGACTCTCTGTGCTTCCTGGACTTGTATGTCTGTTTCCTTCACCAAGTTAGGGAAGTTTTCTGTCATTATTTTTTTAAATAGGTTTTCAATTTCTTGCTCTCTCTCTTCTCCTTCTAGCACCCCCATGATGCGAATGTTAATACACTTGAAGTTGTCCCAGAGGCTCCTTACACTATCCTCATTTTTTTGGATTCTTTTTTCTTTTTGCTGTTCTGATTGGGTGTTTTTTGCTTCCTTATATTCCAATTTGATGGTTTGCTTCTTGGCTTTACCTACTCTACTATTGATTCCCTGTAAATTATTCTTTAATTCAGTTAGTGCATCCTTCACTTCTGACTGGCCCTTTTTTATGTTGTTGATGTTCTCACTAAGTTCCTTGGAGTTCTCCTTAAGTTCCCTGAAGATCTTGCTAAGTTCCTTGAGCATCCTTATAACCAGTGTTTTGAACTCTGCATCTGATTGATTGCTTATCTCCATTTTGTTTAGTTCTTTTCCTGGAGTTTTGTTCTGTTCTTTCACTTGGGACGTGTTTCTTTGTCTCCTCATTTTGGCTGCTTCCCATTTTGGCTGTGTTTGTTTCTATGTATTAGATAGAGTTGCTATGTCTCCTAGGCTTCCTAGGGTGGCCTATTATTTTTTATTATTATTATTTTTTATCCTCACCCAAGGACATTTTTCCATTTTTTGTTCAGATAGAGTGGAAGGGAGAGAGAGGAAGAGAGAGAGAGAGAGAGAAACATCGACGTGAAAGGGACACATCGAGTGGCTGCCTCCCACACGACCTACCAGGGCCGGGGACAAATTGCAACCGAGGTACATGCCCCTAGCGGGAACTGAACCCGGGTCTCTCTGGACCGCAGGCCGACACTCTAACCGCTGAGCCAAACCGGCCAGGGCATAGGGTGGCCTATTGTTGTAGGTGTCCTGTAGGATCCAGTGGCACAGCCTCCCTCATCACCCCAGCTGGGCCCTCGAGGTGTACCCCTAGAGTGGACTGTACACCCTTCTGTTATAATTGAGTCTTGATTGCTGTTGGCATGTCAACGGGAGGAATTTACTCAGGCTGATTAGCTGCAAGGACTGGCTGTGCGCACTGACCACTGGCTTCTGACTCCCTTGGAGGATCAGTGGTATAGGGGCCCAACACACAGAGCAAGACTTATTTCAGCAGGGCTCTGGTACCCACTGAGTCCACTCATTGAGAGTGTCACTTGTGGAGGTGGTTTGGGTGGTGGTGTTTTGATGTGGTCTGAAGCTGTCCACTGGGTGTGCTGGCTCTGGGGCAAGGTCAGCCTCTGCCTGTGTTCTATTCGAGGCCACCCGGCATAAGCTACAGAGTGATCTGCAGACGGCTGCTTCTTGTGCTGGGCTTGGAGGTGCCCAGGAAAAGCCAAGTTGTGAACCAAGGCTGGCTGCTTCTAGTGCCAGGCCTGGGGCCACTCAGTGGGAGGTATGGGGCTCGCTGAGACCAGATGCTGCTTGTTTGAGAGATTTTAGGAAAATCTGAAGCAGGATCCAAGACAGGCCAATCCTGTGGGAAAGCCACTGGAAACAGCTTAGGGGGCCTGAAAGTTGGGTGGGGCAGGGCCTCAGGGAATCACCAGGGTAGGGCAAACAATGTGAGCCTAGTTCTGGAGTCCCAGATATGGCTCAAGTCTGCTGCGCTAGGGAAGGGCTCACCAAAGGAACAGGGCCTCCGACAGCACGTCTGTCGAGGGGAAAGCTGCCTCTCCAGCTCTCGCCCCAATGCCAAACAAGTCAGTTCTTCCCCTATGTCTCTGGTGCCTTTCAAGCTGCCTCCCCAAAGCTGGAGCCCAGAAGGAGTGAGTCCGAGTAAGTCTGTGCTCGAGCCCTTTAAGTGGAATTGCCTGGGACTCCAACAGCCTCAGCCTCCCTCAGCCTCAGTTCCCGCTGGGTTTACAGCCAGAAGTGATGGGGACTTCTCTTCCTGGCACTGGAACCCTAAGCTGGGAGCCTGGTGTTGAACAGGGACCCCTCAATCCTCAGGGAGGACCCTCACAGACGAGGTATCCCTCCTGATTTTTATCCGCCACACATGGGTGTGGGACCAGTCCATCTGCACCTCCGCCCCTCCTACCAGTTTCAATGTGGCTTCTTCTTTAATTTCGTAGTTGTAGGCCTTCCATTCAGCTCCATGTCAGGCGATTCTGAATGATGGTTGTTCTGTAGTTTAGTTGTAATTTTGATGTCCATTTTCCTATTTTTAAAAATGAGTAATACATGAACATTGTAAAACATTTAAACAGTGCAGACGTGTATAAAATAAAATATGAAAGCCCTCCCTTCTTTTTATTTTATAATTCATTTATTTTTGTTACAGATGTTTCCCCTTGCCCGCCCCATAGACACTCTTCTCCTGATCCTGCCCCCCCCATCCCAGAGCATTGTTGTCTATGTCCATTGGTTATGCGTATATGCATATAAGTTCTTTGGTTTATCTCTTCCCTCCCCACCCCCTGTCCCCTTCCTTTGAGGTTTGTCAGTCTGAACTCTACTTCTTTCTATGTTTCTGGGTCTATTTTGTTCATCAGCTTATTCTGTTCATTATATTCCACAAATAAGTGAGATAACGTGGTATTTGTCTTTCTCTGATTGGCTTATTTCACTTAGTATAATACTCTCCATGTCGTCTCAAAGGATAAGAGATCTTTCTTCCTTATAGCTGCATAGTATTCCATTGTGTATATGTACCACAGCTTTTTTATCCACTCATCTATTGATGGACACTGGGCTGTTTCCAGATCTTAGCAATTGTACATAGTGCTGGTATGAACATAGGGGTACATATATTTTTTCTGATTGGTGTTTCAGGCTTCTTAGGATATATTCCTAGAAGTGGGATCACTGGGTCAAATGGCAGTTCAATTTGTAATTTTTTGAGGAAACACCATAGTGTTTTCCATAGTGGCTGCACCAGTCTGCATTCCCACCAGCAATGTACTAGAGTTCCCTTTTCTCCACACCCTCACCAGCACTTGTTGTTTGATGATTTGTTGATGGCAGCAATTCTGGCAGGTGTGAGGTGATACCTCATAGTCATTTTAATTTGCATTTCTCTGATGATTAGTGGCGTTGAGCATTTTTTCATGTCTCTTGGTCATTTGTATGTCCTGTTTAGAGAGGTGACTATTTAGGTCGTCTGCCCATTTTTTTTCTTTATGGATTTTTAGAGAGAGAGGAAAGGAAAGGGAGAGAGAGATAGAAATATCGATGAGAAAGAACATCGATTGGCTGCCTCCTGCATGCCCCCACTGGGGACTGGGCCCACATCCTGGACATGTGCCGTGACTGGGAAACGAACTGGTGACCTCTTGGTGCATGGGTCGATGCTCAACCACCGAGCCAAACCGGCCAGTGCCTCTGACCATTTTTTAATTGGATTCTTTGTCTTCCTTTTGTTGAGTTGTATGAGCACTCTATATATTTTGGAAATTAGCCCCTTATCTGATTAATCGTTGGCAATTATGCTCTCCTATGTAGTGGGTTCCCTTTCCATTTTGATGCTTGTTTCTTTTGCTGTGCAGAAGCTTTTTAGTTTGATGTAGCCCCATGTATTAATTTTTTCCTTTGTTTCTGTTGCCTTAGGTGATGTATCAGTGAAAATTTTGCTGCATATGATGTCTGAAATTTTGTTGCCTACATTTTCTTCTAGGATTTTTATGGATTCATGAGTCACATTTAAGTCTTTTATCCATTTTGAGTTTATTCTTGTGTATGGTGTAAGTTGGTGGTCTAGTTTCATTTTTTTGCATGTAACTGTCCAATTTTCCCAGCACCATTTATTAAAGAGGCTATCTTTACTCCATTATATGCTCTTGCCACCTTTGTCAAATATTAATTGAGCATAATGTCTTGGGTCAATTTCTGGGTTCTCTATTCTGTTCCATTGATCTATCTGCCTGTTCTTGTGCCAGTACCAGGCTGTTTTGATTACAGTGGCTTTGTAGTATATAACCTGATATCCGGTATTGTGATCCTTCCTACCTGGTTCTTCTTTTTCAAGGTTGCTATGGCTATTTGGGATCTTTTTTTGGTTCCATATAAACTTTTGGAGTATTTGTTCCAGTTCTGTGAAATATGGCATTGGTATTTTAATGGGGATTACATTGAATCTATAGATTGCTTTCGGTAGTATGGACATTTTAATGATATTAATTCTTCCAATCCATGAACAAGGTATATGCTTCCACTTTTTTATATCTTCCTCTAATTCTTTTTTCAATGTCCTGTAGTTTTCTGCAAATAGGTCCTTTACTTCTTTGGTTGTTTATTCCTAGGTATCTTAACTTTTTTGCTGTAATGGTAAATGGGATCTTTTTTTTTTTTTTAGTTTCTCTTTCTGTGAGTTCATCATTGGTGTATAAGAATGCCATCAATGTCCTGATGTTAATTTTGTATCCTGCTACTTTGCCAAATTCATTTATTAAATCTAGTAGATTTTTGATGGAGCCTTTAGGGTTTTCTATGTACAATAACATGTCATCTGCGAATAATAACAGTTTCGGATAGCAAGCGGCAGCCGCCCTTGGCCGCGGGGTTCTCCCGACTGTGCAGTGCGGGGCTCTGGGGGCATAGTTATGGCGCGGACGCTTCTTCAGCGGTACTGGGACATCCCCAACGGCACCGAGTGTCACCGCAAGGCCTACGCCAGCACAAGTATCAGTGGTGTCCTTGGCCTGATCGCCTCCGCCTATAGCATTGCACTCAAGCCCCCTGACTCCTTCCTGGAGGGAGTGGCCAGGACTGGACGGTACACATTTACCGCAGCTGCCATTGGTGCCATATTTGGCATTGCCTCCTGCGTCAGTGCCAAGGTCCCCGAGAAATCCGACGACCTCCTGAACTACTTCATTGGAGGCTGTGCCGGAGGTCTGACCCTGGGAGCACGCACTCACAGCTATGGGGTCGGAGCTGCGGCCTGCGCGTACATGGGCATGACGGCCGCCCTGGTCAAGATGGGCCAGCTGGAGGGCTGGAAGGTGTTTGCAGAGCCCAGGGTGTGAGTCCCACCACCTCCCTCAACCTTGGGCAGGTGGAAATGCCCCTAAAATTAAATTATGTGTATATATAAAAAAAATAACAGTTTCACTTCCTCCTTTCCAATTTGGATCCCTTTTATTTTTTCTTCATGTCTAGTTGCTGTACTACATAAAATAAAAGTGGTGAAAGTGGAAAGCCCTCCCTTCTAACCACTATTACCAGAGGTATCAATTGCATATAATTTGAGGTTGGAAAATCTGTAAATATATCTTTTCCATTCATATTCATATATCTGTGGGTTTTTTAAAAATGGCATCATGCTACACATGATGAATTTGTACATTTATCTTCAGACGGAGTGGGAGGGAGAGAGAGAGAGAGAGAAACATCGATGTGAGAGAGACACATTGACTGGTTGCCACCCACACGACCCCTACCGGGCCAGGGATGAACCGCAACAGAGGCATGTGCTCTTGGCCAGAATTGAACCCGGGACTTCCTGGTCTGCAGGCTGACGCTCTAACTGCTGAGCCAAACTGGCCAGGGCGATTTTATTCTTTTTAATGGCTCCATAATATTCTGCTGTGTGAGTGTACAAAATGCATATAATAATTTCTTCACTTATGGACATGGACATTTCAATTGGTCCCCACCCCACCCCCCCTTTTTTTTTAGCTATTGCTCTGCTGCAAAGAATATCTCTGCCTACAAATATTTGCGTATTTGTGTAAGATACATATAAAAGTTATATACATTTAAATGTTGATAGATATCCAATTGTCCTCTGTAAAAAGGACATGACAATTTATAATCTTACCAACAATTTATAATTTCTCATATTCCTAATTACCATTGAGGTTGCAGATCTTTTCATATTTCTTGGCTATTTGTGTTGCTTCTTTCATGAATTGCCATTTAAAAATTGTGTTATCTTTACCCCATTGATTTGTAAGAATGCCTTTCAAGTTATAGATATTAACTGTTTCATATATTGAAACACATTCTCAATTTATATTTATGTTTGAGCATTATGATGACTTTCATCAAACAGAGACTTTGTGTATCCTTATCGCCAATCTTTTCCTATATTGTGTTTGGGTTCCCTGACATGCTTAGAAACACATGTCCCTTCCAAAGATTATCAAATTATTCTTTCTTCCTCCATTGTTTTTTATGATTTTAGCCTTCATGCTTATATCTTTAACTCAACCATATTTTATTTTTGTGAAACATATAGAGCTCCCGTCAAGTTTATTTTTCTCCAATCTGATTTGTAAGGAAGGCGTTATTTTACCTAGCAACAGCTATCTAAAAACACACTCCTTTTTGGCATTCACATGTGCTCGGTACTACACATATAGTGCGTGATTTCATCTTCAAGCGAGTTTTAATCTCTCAATTTATAAATAAAGAAACTGGGCACTACATAACGCAAGCGGCCCATACAGTGAGCATTGCAATGCCCTCCACCGCAAAGGTCAAGACACCGGCAGAGTTTAACAGCCCGATGCCACGCCCCCTTTCCAAGCTCTCGCGACAGTTGTACGTCATCCGAGAGCGCCGGTGGCCGGGGCAGTCGCGCGGCCTGCGTAGAGTGAAACTGCGGTCCGTGGTGCTGTCTCACTCGTGAGGCAGAAAAGCCGGCGAGTCCTGCGCACTGTCGAACCTGCAGTCCCCGGCCTCCTGCCACCATGGAGTATCTCATCGGCATACAAGGCCCTGACTATGTCCTTGTCGCCTCCGACCGAGTGGCCGCTAGCAATATTGTCCAGATGAAGGACGGTAAGAGGAGGCAGGAGAGGCCCGGCCGGGCCTGGGTGTAGGGGCATCCGGGAAGAAGTTCGCGGCGCGTTGGGTGAATACCAGGGAGGTACGGGAGTTGGAACCCAGCCTGTCCTGATGTGCACTTGCTCATTTGTTAGAATTGAGAGACTGGCAGACAAGCTTACTGCCTTAACACTCGCTGCTCCCAGGCCTCCCAGGTCTGTGCTCTACTCTGTCTGGGCTTCACTAAAAGCGTTCTAGGCGAGAGTTGCCTAAAGGAATTAGTTTTTAAGTGTTTAAGCACCTGCCGAGCACCAGGCTCGCTAGACCCAGAATCTCTGACGACTTTCCTGATGTCGCTACTAAAGCGGTTAGTTTGCTGCGACCATAAGGTGGGATCCTGAGGAGAGTGAGACTGTGGGACTAGAAACTTGGCATTTCTCTTTGGCTGCCTGTGTCTCAGCTCAGATCCTCCTTTTCCAGTTTTCCAGGGCACTGGCTGTCGCGTTTTCCTTATATTTAAGTAGTTGGTAGAGTTCAGAGACTAGAGCCCTGACTTTATGACCCTGTATAAATTGTAACGCAGTGCCTTGATTTCATCATCTGTTAAATCAGGGAGCATTTGAGATTTTGCTGTCAGTTTGGCTAACATAAACTCATAAAAGTTCTCCAAAAAAAAAAAATCTGTTAAATGACAAGCTTGTTGGGAGAATTGAGTGAAAAACTTTTGTGCAAATGCTTAGCACAGTGACAAATACTTAGTAGTAATAATACTAAGTACTTATATATCAAGTGCTATTTTAAGCGATTTACATTAATTTCATTTAACCTTTTGAGATAAGCACTGTTATATCATCACTTTATAGATGTTAGTTTTGAGACAGAGAGGTTAAAAAACTTGACTAAGACCACAAGTGGCAGAACCCAGGTTCGAACCTATGCAGTTTGACTCCATATCTTTTGTACATAACTATTATACACACTTTTCCCCATAGTCAGTACTCAATAAATAATTGCTTAAAGATTTTTGGTTGATGAACTGAGAAATCTAAGAGTGTGTTTTCATGATTGACTGTAGACATGCTTTGGCTCAGGCGATTTATTGTTGACAAATAGATTTGGGGCATTCTATGTGCCCTTTCCAGTGCTAGGTACTAAAGGGATGCAAAGAAGATGTAGCCTGTATTTAAAAGAAGTTACAGTTTAACAAGGGACTCAGATATGTGTACAAATAATTATAGCACAAGCTAGAAAAGGATGCTGCATGAGGAAAGTACAGTCAAATTTCTGAAGTAGTGCAGAGATAGAAGAGATTATTTTTAGGTAATCCAGAGGAAGAAGAGATCCTTTCCGGTTGTAGAGATTAGGTAAAGCGTTGAGGGCAGATAATAGTTAGTTCATCTTGGGTTAATGAAAGATAGATTAGTAAATCTGGGGTTTCCTATAGTATGTGAATAAAGGGGAAAAAGTGTCCACAACTGCTTTTTTAAGTGACAGGCATCTGATTGTCAGGTTGTCATCACTTGGGGAGATGGAAAGAACTCTGAGGGATTCTGCTTGATTTTTGTTCTTTCTGCAGGAGAGACCTGAAAGTGGTTTGTTAAACATTTCTGGTACAGATTGTTCCTCAAGTCAAACTACTATATGAAGTTACATAATTAGTTTGTAGATGTTCTGTTTGTAAACCATGCTTCCCAAAGGAGTAAATTTATTTTGAGATTAAATCTGTCTATTATTTTGACTACTAAGCCCTTTGACGTGCAAGAGATTTTAGCATAAAGTAGTGTCTAAGTAGAGCAGTGACTAAGCCAGTACCTTAACAGGTTTCTTTTTCATCACAATATATGTTAAATCATGTTGATAAGTATAATGTGTCTACCACCATACCACCCTGAACACACCCGATCTCGTCTGATCTGAGAAGCTAAGCAGGGTCAGGCCCGGTTAGTACTTGGATGGGAGAAAAGTAGAATGTACTTTGATCCAAAGCACATTATATACATAGTGCTTCTAGGTGTTATAGAGGATGCAACGTATGAGATACAATCCATAGAGTGGTCTAAGACATTAAGAAAACAAGGACATAGCCCAGGCTGGTGTGGCTCAGTTGGTTGAGCATCATCCCATGCACCTAGAGGTCCCTGGTGAACTCCGTGTTTGGGGCACATGCCCAGGTTGCAGGATCCATCCCCAGTAGGGGGCATGCAGGAGGCAACCAGTAGTCTGTCTCTCTCTGTGTCTCTGTCTCTCTCCCTCTCTCCCCCTCTCCCTTCCTCTCTCTCTAAAATCAATAAAAACATACTTAAAAAAAGAAAACAAGAAAATACTGCAAGATGATTTTGTATGATAAAAGATAACTAGTAAGTATTCGGCCAGAGAAAAGAAAGATCACTGTGGCGTGGAAGAAAAATGAATTTGAGTTAGTTCTTGAAAAATGTTTGGAAATAGTTGCAGTCAACTCAGTGTCTGATTTTCCCTATAGTCTTTTCTAGTATAAAATTTTTTGTGATAGCCCTGGCTGGTGTGACTCGGTTGGAGTGTTGTCCCGTACACCAAAAGGTCGTGGTTGTATTTCTGGTCAGGGCACATACCCAAGTTGTGGGTTTGATCTGATCAATGTTTCTCTCATATAGATGTTTCTCTTTCTCCCTCTCCCTTCCTCTCCTTCTAAAATCAATGGAAACATATCCTTGGGTGAGGATTAAAATTTTGTGTGTGTGTGATAGGAGATTTGGAATTGCAAGAGGACTTTTTCCTACCTTTCATTTTGTGAAGGAATTTGTGTAGGGTACGCAAGAATGCTGAAAATGAGTAATCTTTTGGGATTTGTTTTCTCTAAGTGTAAAATGAGAATGATACATCCAATCTGTTTTTTTGGTTTGTCCTTTGTAAGATATTTTGATACTATAGAGAAGATAATTTCCCAGAGAGTGCTTGTTTATTAAAGTGGCCCAACTCTTGCCTTTGGTTACATGCTACATTTCATATCTGTCTCCTGGCCCATATAGAATTGTTCAGAGTATTCCAACCCACACAGAATGTTCTTTTCTTTTCTTCTGAATTTCTATAGCATGTATAGTTTGAACTACATTGTGTAACACTGAATCTAATATTGTACATGTACAGTTTTCCCACCTGTGAATTAGGTAGCAGTAAGTGATAGTATTACCATTTTACATGCTTGGAAACTGGGGCTTAGAGAGGGCAAATCATTTATCCAAATTCAGAGTGCCAAGCCCACATTACAACTAAGTTTGATTGGGATCTAGTCCAGTTGGCTTTCCACAGAATTGTACGTTGATGTTCATTTTGTTGTCCATTTGTTTCATGTATGTGGATCTTACAAGTTCTTTAAGGATCAGAAATTCCCTAGAGCTACATAGGCTGTTTCCGGCACAACTCAGGGAGCTGTTAACATCTATCACTTTTGTTTTTATATCCCCCTTCACTACCCACTGGCCATGCAATAGATGTTTAAAAAACACTTTTGGCCTTGTATTAAGTTCATTTCAGAATTGAACAGCTTTAGCATTTCAGCCTAGAATTTTAGCATTTCTTCTAAATGTAACATAAATGCTTTGTAAACAAGCTTCCCCCAAAAAAATGAGAACAGCTTTTTTTCTCTCATTATGAAAATATGCAAACTTATTAAGTAATATTTTCTTAACAAAAATGATGCATGTTAAGTATAGACATTTTAGGAAATATGCTGATAAGCAAGAAGAAGGAAATAAAAATTGCCCATACTTTTGCCACTGGCAAAAACTTAGATGCCCGCCCTGGCCAGTTTTGCTCAGTGGTTGGAGTGTCGGCCTGCGGACCAGAGAGTCCCGGGTTCGGTTCCCGCTAGGGGCATGTACCCCCCCCAAAAAAAGAACTTAGATACTGATGGTGTCTAATACTCTTCTGGTCCTTTTTCTTTGGGTAGATAATACAGCTGTAAGTGAAATTTTTTCTGTTTTAAACAAGTTTAAAACTAACAGTCTTTATCTCCTGTAGTCTATATAACAAGTAAAAATGTGTTTGTTTAGGAGTTTCAAGGCAATTTGATACTATCTACAAGCTGTGTGTGTGTGTGTGTGTGTGTGTGTGTGTGTGTGTGTGTTTGCAAAGTCTAAGCTGTATTACTGGTATCCACAACTCTCAAACACTTGTAGTAAAATATTTGACTGTAGCATTTTGTTCTTTAAATCCTATTAAGGGATTTTTACATTTCTGAAGATTTCAGACAGGAAACATGTCTCCCAGGGAAGATTATTCAGCACTATTTGAAAAATGAAAAGTGAAAGTGAGAGTAAGATAGGGAGATTTACGATTTTTCTGAAGCTGCAGACTGAATGTAGAGTTTTCTTCCTTAGGCACCAATTGCTATCTGAATATTTATTTATCTATCTAATCTGAATAAGTCTGGTTCAGCTAGATAAAATTAGAGTATTGGGATTTTTGAGGTGTTTTTAAATAGCTTAGTGTTGCAGTATTTGTCAGAAGTTTTGCTTTGGCAATCCTTTTAATTTTCTCTTTGCTTTGGAAATGGAGATGGTTTACTTTTTAAGGTGATTTATATTCTCAGTTTATTTTTTTCTTGAGATGGCTCCTTAATTTTAATTGTAGCACCAGTACTTTTCATATATGCTTTTGTATGTGTATAAATATAATTAACATTTGTATTTGTAGAGACATTTCAGGGCTTTGTGATCATGAGCCTAAAGATAATGGCCCTTGGCTCAGTTCCTTCAGTTTCTTTGATTGATTCTGTTCTTTGCATTTCAAATGTCTTTAAATGTTTTTAACTGTATTTTCAATTGTCAGCTTTCATATATAGTCTCTAACTGAAATTGACATTAATAAAATATGCTGATGGTTGTAGCATGGAGAGAGAAAGAGTAATTAATACAATTGCCCAATGATTAGTCAAATTATTCAATGTAGTAATTGATAAATGTTTATATATTGCTATATAATAGCAAATTTCTGATAAGGTAATTTCTAATACTATGTTTTTCTTTGAGCAGATCATGACAAGATGTTTAAGATGAGTGAAAAAATCTTACTCCTATGTGTTGGAGAGGCTGGAGACACTGTACAGTTTGCAGAATATATCCAGAAAAATGTGCAACTTTATAAGATGCGAAATGGTCAGTAGTACTTAGAATGTAGCTTTGGTTGGTTTGTTTTTAACTCTGAACTAAAAAAGAATATTCTCTACTGGCAGTTTTACACATGAGCAGACCAATATGGTCATATTTTTATTTGAGTCTTCCTATTTTTGTAACCTTACTTAGACCCTTCTACTGATTGTAAAGATTTTCTATAAAAACTCACAAAGGAGAACCATTATAATTATTTCCTTATCTCTAAAATGGAATTGTAATATTAATGAATAGTATGTATGAAAATGCTTTGTAAACTTAAAGCTCTGTATAATTGTGGGAGATTTACTATGTCATAAAAGAGTTCTGCCTTGCCTCTCCAGTAGTTTCTTATCTAGGAAGATAGTTAAGTTTTTTGTGAGATGTTTTATGAGTTCTCTCTGGGGCTAATGAACTCTTATCCACTGGGAAAGCCCCCCTATCAAATAATATTAGCCACTGGGCCCTGGCCGGTTTGGCTCAGTGGTTGGAGCGTCGGCCTGCGGTCCAGAGAGACCTGGGTGCTGTTCCCGCTGAGGGCACGTGTCTCGGTTGCAGTTTGTCCCCAGCCTCGGTTGGGTCGTGCGGTTGGGTCGTGCGGGAGGCAGCCACTTGATGTGTCCCTTTCACGTCGATGTTTCTCTCTCTCTTCCTCTCTCTCCCTCCCACTCTATCTGAACAAAAAATGGAAAAATGCCCTTGGGTGAGGATTAAAAAAAAATTAATAAGAAAATATTAGCCACTAGTTCTCTGATCTAGGAACATTTATAGTAATGCTTTAGCAGAAGGAACCTTATTTTCAGTTACTTTAACAGTTTAATAACACTGTTATACACAGCACTGGTATAATGTGGAGCTGTGAAAGAGCTTAATTTCAATATAATTGTATGACTAGATATCCATTTGTACAGGTTTTTTAGGCAGCCAGTTTAGCATCATGCATTCAATTTATATATATATAACTCCTTACCCAATGATATTTTTCCATTGATATTTAGATAAGGAAGGAAGGGAGGGAGGGGGAGAGAGAGAGAGAGAGAAAGAGAAAGAAACATCGTTGTGAGAGAGACACATCAATTGGTTGCCTCCCAAATGAAGCATGACCCCCAACTGGGCCTGGGGATTGAACCTGCAACCCTTGCCCTTGACTGGAAAATGAACCCGAGACCCTTCAGTGCACAGGCCGACACTCTAACCACTCAGCAACACGGGCCAGGGCTATGTTATACTTCTTAATAAAGTTATTTCTTTTTATAGAAGAAAGTCTTATAACTCTGAGGCTCTTCTAACTCCTAGCCTTCTTTTCCCAGTATCTTTTAAAAATAAACTAAAAAGCCCTGGTCGGTTTTGCTCAGTGGTTAGAGCGTTGGCCTGCGGACCAAAGAGTCGCAGTTCGATTCCGGTTGGGGGCACGTGCCTTGGTCAAGGTTCGTTTCCGGCCCTGGTCGGAGTGGCGTGGGAAGTGACCAGTCGATGTGTCTCTCTCACATCGATGTTTCTCTCCCTCTCCCTCTCCCTCCCACTCTTACTGATAAATTAAAAAAAAAAAAATCCTCAGGTGAGGATTTAAAAAAAAAAATTGGCATCTCGCCCTGGCCGGTTTGGCTCAACTGCTAGAGCGTTGGCCCACAGACCAATGAGTCACGGGTTCGATTTCAGTCAAGGGCGTGTACCTCAGTTGCGGTTCATCCCCAGCCCTGGTTGGGGTCATGCGGGAGGCAGCCAGTTGATGTGTCCCTCTCACATCGGTGTTTCTCTCTCCCTCCCACTCTATCTGAAGACAAATAGAAAAATATCCTCGGGTGAGGATTTAAAAAATAAAAAAAATTGGCATCTCAAGACCTCTTTCTTATTTTTTTTCAATACCTGTGTATTTGTACTTTTTTCTTCTACAGGGAAAACCACAGTCTCTTGATGAATAACTAGTTTAAACAAGGCTGTTAATTTGATCTCACCATAGAATAGTTAAATCTCATCTTGGTCTGTCTTATGGCCAGGAATTACTGTCAGTACTAACCAGCTATTTCACAACTGTTATTTGGAGAAAGGGGCAAGAAGTAAGATTGTACTTCTTGTTCTGTGTACTTTATATACAGAAAAATCAAGGAGCTGATATAAGGCAGATCAGTCAAGTAACTATGGCACCATTAGTGTAGCTAATATACAGGGTGTTCCCCCAAAAATGTATACAGGTTATCTGTAGATTCTACTACATTTTGAAAATGAAATATATTTTATTTTTTATCCTCACCCGAGGACACTTTTGCATTTATCTTTAGATAGAGCGGGAGGGAGAGAGGGAGGAAGAGAGAGAGAGAGAAACATCGATGTGAGAGGGACACATCAACTGGTTGCCACTGGCACAACCCCAACTGGGGCCGAGGACAAACTGCAACCGAGGTACGTGCCCTTAGCGGGAACCGAACCTGGGACTCTTTGGTTCACGGGCCGACGCTCTAACTGCTAAGCCAAACCGGCCAAGGCTGAAAATGAAATATATTTTAATAAACACTAGCTTTATAATTATTCAAAGTTGTGTATACATTTTTTTGGGACACCCTATACTCTTGAGTATACAAAAGGTGGTAGACTGTAAGAGTAGGAGTAGTGGAATGATTTGAAGTACTGTTATTCCTTCTGCTTTACTTTAAATATGATTGTTTATCTCTTGTATCAGGTTATGAATTGTCTCCCACAGCAGCAGCTAATTTCACACGCCGAAACCTGGCTGACTGTCTTCGGAGTCGGGTAAGCAACGTAGCAGGAGCCTTGGATAAAAGCAGAAAAATCTGTGCTTCTTTTATATTCCATTACACATGAGTAGTATTTTTGCCATTTTTTGGCCTTCCTGAGCCCTTCCCTTTGCTTCTTGTTCATTAGTTAGTCTCTTTGGATTTGTTTTCTCTTTCTGCGTGGTTGCTAATTAAAGCCCAGAGGGCAAATATAGCCCAGAGAATTTGGATGGGACACACCAACATGAAGGCCTATGATAGCCTTTTAAAATTATTTCAAAATGTGTTTTTATAGCAAACCATGTTTCTTCATTCCTGTGGTTGAAGATCCCCACATGTTAGTGGAGGTGAAATCTTGAAAATGATAATGGAAATTTCATCTTGAGATTATCTGTGTCTTTCTATGACTGTTCTTGCCAGAGCACACGGAATTGTTACTCCTCACTTATTCTGGCCTTGTTATCTTGTAAACTGTCTTTGTTCCATCAATAGCATGTTAAAAGATGCAACATTAAGTTAGGGATTGAATGTATTACAGATTGTGCAGATGTGCCAAGAAAGTTCATATGATTGCTAAAGGTGTGTATTATTCCCTTCCCACAGGGATTAAGTAAATGGAGCCTTACCATGTGACCTTACCCCCTGTGCCTATTTACTCATCTATGAAATTGAGATAACTTCCTAACCCCAAAGGAGTGCTAGGGAAATTAATGCTTGTAAATCATAATATTTAACATTCATATGACTTTTACCCAAAGCATTTTGCTTAATTAATCTACTCACTAGTCCACTGAGTATGTAGTGGCTAATTCTCTATCACTGCTATGGAATGAAAGGCATAAAGTGGCAAAGGGACTAGCTCCAGGTCACATAGCATGATAGACAAAGCTGCACTAATGGTGCCATAATTACTTGACTGTTCTGCCTTACATTAGCTCCTTGGTTTTTCAGTAGTGTTTCTAGAACATTGGTGCTGTTCATATTTTCTATTATGATGTTACCATCAACTGCACTTGCTTAAGCTAAGTTATGATAGAAATCTAAACAAGTATAGTTGTGTGTGTTTTTTTAAGTTATTACTGATCTTTAAAGCAGTTTATTTTCTAGTGCCTGATAATACTGGGTTGAGAACTTCTCAGTAAATAGAATCTCTTATTCTCAGTGCTAGTTTTGATCAAGGGGCTTGTGCAATGTGAAGGATCTTGAAGTTTAAAGAGAAGCCAGAGACAGGATGGATTGGGAAGAGGAGACAATTTTACATACTTTGTTTTATCTGGGTAAAAGATCATTGGCCTTTTCTTATTCACTCTTTCATGAGAGAGGAAAATAGGTCAGATATGACCTTTCTTGCTACCTAGAAGTTTCTGTAGAATTCAGTAAAGAGTATGCTGTGGTTTTCTGTGTAAAATATTCCTCCAACTTGTCAGACAGTACTGGAGTAAGAATTCCAGCTTTGGGCACAATAAATACCTTTTCATAAATGCTGCACATTAAGTGAATTCAGCTCCTTTTAGAATTAGGATAAGAGTGGTGATGTGCTTCATGCAAATGTAACGAATCCAGTTAATCTCCTAGCAAAAGTCTTTGCTGTCTTAACAAATAAATATTCCGTATAGACAGTGACATGGGGCTCTAGTAAATATTGACTTGTGTTTCTAGGTCCAATCCCTGCTCCTTCACTCTTTTATCAAAATAGGCTTTGTGTTCTAAAATATGAATTTACATTTTAGTCATTTTATTCTGGAGAGAAAGGTAATGATAGTTTTTCAGTCTTCCTGATTAATGCAAAGTCACTAGATTTGGTACATTTACACTGTCACACCAGTTAGGACATGAGATTTATTTTGGGTTAGCATGGGAAACTGTTTCTATAGCTGAACTTGTTAGATTTCCAGTTAGCTCTGTGTGTGTGTATGGTGGTATTTGGTTGGGAGGACATTTATTTTTTGTAGAGTACATATTCCTATGTAAACTGGTTCTTTTTTTTTTAATTTTTAAAAAAATTTTATTGATATTTGAAGGGGAGAGGGAGAGGGAGATAGAAACATCGATGAGAGAGAACATCAATTGGCTGCCTCCTGCCTGCCCCTCACTGGGGATTGGGCCCACAACCTGGGCATGTGCCCTTACTGGGAATTGAACCGGTGACCTCTTGGTGCATGGGTCGATGCTCAACCACTGAGTCATACCACCCGGGCTGTAAACTGGTTCTTTAAGCCCTGGCCGGTTTGGCTCAGCAGTTAGAGTGTCGGCTTGTGGTCCAGAGAGACCCGGGTTCGGTTCCCGCTAAGGGCATGTGCCTCGGTTGCGGTTTGTCCCCGGCCCCGGTTGGTCGTGCGGGTGGCAGCCACTCGATGTGTCCCTTTCACGTCGATGTTTCTCTCTCTCTCTCTTCCTCTCTCTCCCTCCCACTCTATCTGAACCAAAAAAATGAGAAAATGTCCTCAGGTGAGGATAAAAAAAACCAAACTGGTTCTTTAAGATGAAGGCAGGTTAGCGTGGTGGTTAAGTACAGTCTCTGGAATTAGACTGCCTAGGTTTAAATCTGTGCTCACTGACTTGCTAGCTGTGTGTCTTTGGACCAATTCTAAGCTTAATTTTCCTACTTATAAAATAATAGCACCTACTTCATAGAATTATTATAAAGATTAAATGAGGTAATCATGCAAAGCTGTTAGCATAGCATATACAACTAATTAACAAATCACTTGTTTTTATGCTGCTATTGCTATTTGGGTGAAGAAGCTATTTAATAGCTATAAATTAGCTTCCTATAAGAGATTCTTTGTTGTACTTTTTTAGTTGAATTGATCTGCTAGCAAGGGGGGGGGGATATAAAAAATTACTGATATTGATAGGGGAAATAGAAATAAACCAACATTGATAATCTATTATGTGCTAGGCTTTGTTCTAAATTGACACAGTCTAGTATGGTAGCCACTAGTCATATGTGGTTATTTAAATTTAAAATAATTAAAGTTAAATAAAATTTAAAATTTATAATTCAGTTCCTGGGTGAGGGTCTCCTGGACTTTGAATGAGAGGTAACCTTTTGTTTCTATAAAAAATTTTGTGCCTGGTAAGTGTGGCTTCAGTGGATTGAGTGTTGTCCCATGGGCTGAGAGGTCCTGGTTCAATTCCCAGACAGAGCACATACCCGTGTTGTGGTCTTGATCCCCAGCAGGGGGTGTGCAGGAGGCAGCCGATTGATGTTTTCTCTCTATCTATCTCTCTGAAAAAATCAATAAAAAACATTTTTTTTTAAAAGTTTGGTTTTTCATTTACATTAGCCACTTTTCAAGTGCCCAATAGCTACATGTGGCAAGTGGCTACTATATTAGACATTGAAGATAGAGAACATTTTTATTGTCATTCTTCTGGACAGTGCTATTCTAGATATTTGTATTTGTGATCTTATTTAATGCTTATTATGACACCGTAAAATGAGTGTTATTCCCATTTTACTTAAGGCTGGATAATATAGAGGTTAAATATTTCTCTAATGTTTTCAAGTATACCAAAGGCACACACACAGCCCATAAAAGGCTGAGGTAAGATTCTAACTTCAAATACCACACTCTTTTATACTTTATTCTATATTAGTTACTGAACTAGTGTACAAGTATATTTGTGCATTTGAGAAAGTATGAAATGTTCAGTTCTACTAAAATGCCAAGCTCTCCACATAAGATTATGTTGGTAAGGTCTACATACGTATCCATTGTAGTTCAATAAATTTGCCGAATAAATGTCATCTAGTTAGTTGGATGAGTTGGATGAGCATTGTCCTGTGCACCATAGGGTCATCGGTTTGATTTCTGGGCAGGGCACTTTCCCGGGTTGTGGGCTCAATCCCCAGTAGGGGGTGTTACAGTAGGCAGCCAATCAATGTTTCTCTCACATTGATGTTTCTCTCTCTCCCTTCCTTTCTCTCTTAAAAAAAAATCAATAGTAAAACCAAAACAGGTCCAAATATACCGCTGATAATGTTATTGCACATTCATACACTGGAAGGGAATTTTATAAACATGTTTTTAATGAATGGATATTACTTCTCTATGTAAGAATTAAATATCTGAGATCAGCAGGAAGAGATGAAAAAAACACAGATTGAGAGAAAAAAAATCAAGAGCCTCCAGGTTAGTTTTTATTTAAATGCATGCGTACATTTACGTTGGTCTGCTCCTGATTAGACCCTAGAGAGCAGAAAAATGGCTTATGAGGCTTTTGCTATGGGTTTGACTTCCCAATTTAAAATATTTATGAGGCTTTTTTGAGCATGAGTTTTAGAGGCAAATATGCTGGAGTTCTAATCTCTTCTCTGATATGCACTATTTGTATGATCTTGAATAATTATGTTTGCTGAGCCTTACTTTTTTCATCTGTTACTGTTAAGAAGGAAGGAGTGATTGAATGTGGCAAATTATGAGAACTGAGAATTAACCATTGGTTTAATAAAATATATTTGGAATGAGTGAATGATACCTCCCTGGAAAATAGTACATATTTAATAAGTGATTTCATCATTTAGGAAATGCTATTTGGATTTTTACAGGATTATTTTGAGAATTTTGTGATGACTTATAGGTATAGTTTACATGAGGCTTGTTTAAATTCTCCTTATGATTTGATAATTGGGCTGTAAAAGGGAGGGTAATAAGCAACAGGGCTGTTTGTTGCTTGAAATGAATTATGTGGAACATTTGGTGTAGCCCACCTGAATACCTTAAATTTTTCTGTTATTATCTACCATGTTCTCTATTTTACATATGTGGAGACAGAGATATGACCCAGTAGAATCTGATATCCTTGGGGAATGTCAATAGGTATAATTTTGATTCATTCAGACTGGACAGCTATTGTGTTGACTGTTACCATTTTTTTATTTGAGAGTCTAAGGGAAAAGAGGTCAGTGCCTCTGACTAAATAGGCATTGCATGTTTTAAAAATTCTTGCTGCACACCAGTTGAATATTGCTGGCTTAAAGCAGAGTGCTGGCCTCCATGGTGTGTAACCTTCAAGGCTTTACTACTGCTACTCACTAGCCAAAGTATTTTCATAGCACTTTTTCTGAAGTGCTTGGTTAGCCTTTAGTAATTTGTCTTTTTACAGGACTATACTTGTAAATGCTTAGCAAATAAACAATAGAAATAAGAAGTTGGAAAAATATATCCAGCCTGGTATAGTGGTTTTAAACTTTATTCCATGAAGCTGCCTCAGGAAACTCACCAAGGAAGACCAGTGTGGCAAAACTTTAATTCTGCTTCATACAGATCAACTCAACTTTTATCTATTTTATCTATTGGGATTCCATATATGATTTTATTTGAAAAAGTGGCTTCACTGTCCCCCTCCCACCAAAGGTTAAAAACTAGTGGTACAATTGAAAGAGCCCTGCTCTAGGAGGTTAGCACTAGCTCTCCTGCAAGCTAGTGGAAAACCTTGGGAAAAAGAAAGAATTTGATTGAATACTTTTTTATGGTTTCTTCTGCCCCTCCGAACAGTATGATTTAAAGATCTGCTGTCAAGACCATAATCAGACTTGAATTTGTTTTTTCAGTGAAAGGGAAAGAATATGTAGGAAAGAATTTCAGGTATAAGTCATTTCCAGAAGTGACCATGACTTGTCCCAGGACTCTGGCCTGAATTTGAATGTGTTTGGTCTAGTTAATAGGCATGTATAGTGTGCTCCTGTCCTAGAGGAATCCTGTTGCTTTAAACCTTCTATTCTGACCACTAGAGTTATTGTCCTCTTGCCTTTGGTGGCTGGCACAAAGATATCATCTTATATTGGTATTAGTGAGGTCATGTGACCTTATTAACAGATGGCCTAGGTGAAGCCTTGACTTTTTAGGTTTTGTCCCCTAAACACGACCAACCATTTGTTACATGTGATTAAAATATCACTAACAAGGGTAATTTCACATGCTGTTTGGCAAATGTGGTTAGCAGGATGTGACATGACACACCACTGCCTTCTTCCTCCATGTGCCATCTCCCTTGAGGCCTTATCTCCCCTGCTTGCCCCTGTCTCACCCATGCCCAGGCTTGCCTTCCAGCTCACCTGCTCCAGATGGGCGGCACAGTGGGAGGACACTGGCAAAGGCAGATGTGTTTATTTTCCAGAGACAAAATGTTGTGCTGCCGCAGATGGCAGTGCCTTGGAGCAAATGGCAGCCTTTGACGCTGCTGCCACACAGCCTGGGCATCTTGACAGACAGAGCTGGCTTACTTTTGGTGATGGGGAAGTTGAAAAAAGAGAATCAAGATGTTCATCATAAAACTTGTGGAATTTAGTACAAGCAGCAGTTCTTTTAGTTCTGGAGAGAAATTTTCTTTCCCACGAGATCGCAGTTAGCTAGTCAGCTAACTATATTTTCACTATGGGCCAAAAGTTATATGTCTGTTAATTGTTTTTGTCTCCTGGCCCTAATAGGGCATAAAGTAAAAACTGAAAACATACGGCTACATTTAGGTGGATATTCAGTGGTACTGCAAGACACATGTGCATCCCAGGTCACATCTCACAGGAGTCTCTTAGGATTGGGGGTAGGTTGTGTCTGCCCCATTGGAGATGCTGTTCTATTTTTAGTGGTCATTTTGATTATCCAAAGGCCCAGGGACAGATGTGCCTTGAAATTGAGATGCCTTAATTAATATGACAATACTTTGTGCTTATAGTGTTTTTCTACCAAGAAGAATAACAATTCTGACAGCTGCCCTTTTAAGCAGTTTGCTTTATGCTGTCATTAGAGCTTGACTAAGTCCATTAGGAAGACAGAGACTTAGATGTTGAGTCATTATACTTACTAGTCTCCTAAGAAAAAATGGCCTAAGAAGATTCTTCTTTGAAAGTTATTGGCTTTATCAGGAAACCTTTAATTTTCTTGTTTTTAAAAAATATGTGCTGTTTTTCCCAGCCCTAGTGCTGACAGAGTTAGGAGTTTGCAGGTGTAAAGTCTTCCCCCTCCCCTTCCCCATCTCTCTCCAGGGGGTTGTATGTGAGAAGGTGTTGCTTTCTCACTCAGAGAGCATATATGTGCTACCCTGTTGGATGCCTGCTGTGAGCAGAGAGAACCCCTGTTCTGGTTGAATGGAATGAGGCTATTGGGTGGCTGGGATTGTGCAACCCCATAATGCCAAGTTTTCACTTAAAGCATCTTTCCTACCTACAGTGGAAGTGGAGCAATATAAGTAATTGGTCTAAATTTGTATTGTTTTTAAACTTATGTATTGAGAATTATGTGGTTTCCTATCAAGGTTTGGTTTAAGCCAGGAGCAGCAGAGTGCTGTGCTGTGTCTGCTTAGTAAAAACATGCTTTTATTTATTTTATTTATTTTTTCAATCCTCACCTGAAGATGTTTTTATTGATTTTTAGAGAGAGGAAGGAAGAGAAAGAGTGAGAAGCATCGATGTAAGAGAGAAACATTGATCGGTTGCCTCCCATACGGGCCCCAACTGGGTTAGGTATGTGCCCTGACCAGGAAACATCCCCGCAACCTTTTGGTGTTCAGGACGATGATCTAACCAGCCGAGCCAGTTAGCTAGGGTAACATGCTTTTATTTTTTAAATGTTTATCATTAGAAGTTCCAGTCTACCCCAACTTTTAAGATTGCTTTAAACCAGTACCCTGGCCTGTATGGACGTGCCCTCACACACACTCACAGATACAGATACACATATACCCTGGCATCTTGGTGCCTCTTTATCTGCCCTGGCCCAGGATGATGCAAGAGTATGAATCCAGGGGTTGATCCCAAAACCTCTGTGAGATTTTCTTTATTCTCTCCCAAAACACAGTTATCTAAAATGGAGGATGGGGAAAGAGTTGACTGTTCTATTTCTTGACCTGGGAAGTAGTTACATGCATACTCACATTACTTGTTAAGCTATACATGTATATTTTATGCATTTTTATATATATGCGTTATTTCATTTTTAAAAGTTTAAGAACATAAAAAGGAAGGGTAAAAGGAAAGGAAAGCACAACATAATTTTTGAAAGAGTTAAAAATGAAAAAATAAGTTCATGGAATACTACTCAGCTGTAAAGAAGAAGAAAATCTTACCTTTTGCAACAACGTGGATGGACCTGGAAATTATTATGCTATGTGAAATAAGCCAGTCAGAGAAAGACAGATATCATGTGATCTCACTTATATGTGGAATCTAATCAACAAAATAATTTAACAAAATATAAACAGAAGCATAGATACATAGAACAGACTGACAGGTGTCAGAGGGGAGGGGGATTTGGGCAGCTGGGTGAAAAATGAAGGGATTAAGCAAAAATATATACATATATGACACATAGACACGGACAACAGTATGGTGATAGCTAGAGGGAAAGGGGGTTGGGGGAAGTGAACAAAGGGAGGTAAATGGGGATGGAAAAAGACTTACTATTGGGTGGTGAGCACACAGTGCAGTGTGCAGATGATATTTTATTGCGTTGTACACTTGAAACCTGCATGGTTTTATTAACCAGTGTCACCCCAATAAATTCAGTAAAAATTTAAAAATTAAAAAAAAGTAAGTTAAAATTTTAAATAAAAATAAGTTTAGATTTACCATTACTTTTGAGTGTAGACAGTAGAGCAAATAGGATTACTAGACTGGGAAGAAAAGGGAAAGGGAGCAGAAATAATAATAATCTGTGATTCTTTCTAAACTGAAATAACTCCAGAATTTCACATTTCCCTTTCTGATGCCTCCTAATGTGTGCTGTTCCCTGTAACTGAGAAGTTCCATAGGTGCTGCTATTCATTCAGCAAATCTACAGCCTGCATTGTCCTTAGGTCTGAGGAAGCAGAGATACAAAGCTCAGTGTGTGCCTTCAGATGGGGAAATAAGAGGAGTAAACAGTCTAGTGCTCTGCAGAGTGACAAGTCTGCAATAGCCATACAGATAGATGGGTGCTCTGGGAACAGAGCCTAACCTGAATTTTGAAAGACCAGTTGTCATTAAGACAAAGCTGAAATGAAAGGGAAAACTGGAAGTGCAGACCAAGGAGGTGTGTGAGAGTATGTTAGGTTAGGCACAGTGGTTTTCTGATGGTGTTCGAGGCAGGGGCAACTAGTTCTTTGAGCCTTCTACTCCTAATTTTTTATCTGTTTTAACTGGTGGGGTACTGTATACAAATTAGGACTCTACTAATTGAATAACAAATATAAATAAATATCTTTTATATAGTTTTTACTACATATCTAAAATCAATAATCTAAAGTAGTTTGTTAAATTCAGCTGAGGTTTTTAGGGGAATGGTAAGAGATTGAAACTAGAGCTGTAGTCCACGTTATGAAAACTTAAATGAAAAAGCTTTATGCTAAAAGCGGTGGGGCTCTCTGGAAACTTGTTGGCTAAGAGGGGGTTAATATGATCAGATGAAATTTGGTTAGATCACTGGCTGCTATTTGGTAGAGAGCAGTTGAGGAAAGAAGCAGGTTGACCGTGTCCACTGAAGAGGTAGGAGTAACTTGTGTTGAACCTAGGCTGCTAATGGGGAGCACTGTGTTCTAATAGAAGGGCTCCTAAATAGTCCTCTCCCAGAACTTCCTTAATACTCTTTATCTAGTTGCTATGGACATCTGAAAACATACAGTCATATATAGTCCTGTTAGTTTTTTCCAGCAGACTTATATATTTATTTTATCCTCACCGAGGATATGGGATTTTTTGTTTTGTTGTTTTGTTTTGTTTTTATCCTCACCCGAGGACATTTTTGCATGTATCTTCAGATAGAGTGGGAGGGAGAGAGGGAGGAAGAGAGAGAAACATTGATGTGAGAGAGACACATCGAGTGGTTACCACCCACACAACCCCAACCGGGACCGGGGACAAACTGCAACCGAGGTACGTGCCCTTAGCGGGAACCGAACCCGGAACTCTCGGGTCCACGGGCCAACACTCTAACCGCTGAGCCAAACTGGCTAGGGCCCTGAGGATATGTTTTTATTGATTTGAGAGAGAGAGGAAGGGAGAAAGAGAAACACCGATCAGTTGCCTCCTGTATGCGCCCTGACCAGGAACTGAACCTGCAACCTAGGTATGTGCCTTGACTGGGAATTGAACCTGCAACCTTTTTGGTGCACAGGATGATGCTCCAACCAACTGAGCCACCTGGCCATGGCAGCAGACTTATCTATTAACTCAGGGAAATATATCAGCTCTGATGTTCAACGTTAATAGATACTCACTGGCATGTTTAGGATGTATAACTTAATATATACCTTGTGTACAAAGGATGACTTCCACACTTGGATTTTTGAGAACTGACTTAAAAGTCTATGGAGTCTTAAATTTTCCCTGGAAACTGCAGCTCATTAAAAAAAAAAGGAATTCAAGTGGCCATGTTGCAGACATGGTGGTGTTGGTTTTGCCATTGCACAATCAGCAATTTTATTTTGATGTTATTTGGAGAAAGCAGTATTTTTGATTAGCAAGTAAAATTAATGTAGAAAACAAATACTGTGTTAACTAGTTGGTATAATAAGGCATCTGTGCCATGTTGCATTTCAACTCATTAAATTTCTAAACTTCTAATTACGATAAGATTACAACTTTAATAGGAGAACCGTTCAAACTTGGAGTTAGTCAGGGCTTTAGAGAAGTAAACTTTACAGAAATTTTGGAATCATTGAAGGGGAACTTTAAAATCTAGTTTTGCTAAAAATTGAAACACAATATTTATTTATTTATCTATTTAATTTTGCTCCTAAAATTCAAATTCAGTTGACATTTATTGAGCCATCTTCCAGGAACTTTTAACACAGTGAGCACTTTTCACTCCTCATAGCTATCAGGCAAGCAGTACTATCCCTTACATTCACATGGGGCACTTGAGGCTCCAAGGCCAAATGACTATCTCAGGTAACACAAATATAAAGTGATAAAGGCACATTTGATCTCAGGTCTTCATTGCTTTTTTCACAAAAACACCTGCCTGTCTTACGACTTATGGCATTAAAAACCATAGTTTATTCAAATAATTTAAAGAGTGTTTTAACTTTAAAGTTTAAAATGTTGGTTGTAAATGCAGGAATATTCCTGAACTTAAGTTCAAGAACTCAACCATTATAAGAATTTTTGCCATTGTGTTAAGCAAAAACATTTAAATATAAGCTAATCATTATTAAAGGAAAATGAAGACCATTTTTATATTATGATTTTTGCATCTGCCAACATCAAACAAGTATATACCACATATACCTACAGAGAGAAGAAAAGGGGAACCTTGGTTAGACAGTCTCACTTTCAGAGGAATGTTTCTTTTATTTTGTCTTGGGCTTCTGAAAATCAAAGGTTTGCTTTGTTTGAGATGCATTTGCTTCCTCTATTTTTCAATTTAGTGTGAGAATTTATAAACATGGTTCAGTTTGGTTTTTAGTGCTACAAAAGATAAATGTATCTAAAACCAGAGAGAGAAAGAAAAGTCAGGCCGTTAGTTTAATTTAACTTCCTTGTTGTGAAGCTCAGTATAGTAATCCGATTCTGGTCAACTTAAACTCATACTTTTTTTCAGTCACAGAATTAATAGGAAACTGTTTTCACCTTCCAACTTCATAGGTCCTTCCTTTTTTCCCTCTGAGCAGCAGTGGTAGATAACAGGACTGGTCCCAGCTTGTGATCATGAAAGAGAAAAAGTCCAGTTTTCTTCTCAGCTCTCCAGAACTGTTCTCTTAAACTTACAAGTTCACAGTCTTAGAGGTTAGCCTCCCTGCTCTGTCTTCTGTCACTCCTTCACCTGGTTTCTCTCCAAACCTACCTCTCACCCCTTTCTCACTCACATTCTCTTCTATGTACTGAATCTCTTGCACTTCTCCTAACTTCTGTGCTTCTCTCTTGTATCTCTGCCTGTGTCCCTTCCACCACGTTGCTGATCACTCTCCCCTGAATGTACTTCCACATTTCCAAATGGCTAACTCTGAATTGCCAATTAAGACTCAGTTAATACTATGCAGCTGTAAGAAAGAAAGATCTCTTATCCTTTGAGACGACATGGAGGGACCTCGAGAGTATTATCCTAAGTGAAACAAACCAAGCAGAGAAAGACAAATATCACATGATCTCACTTATTTGTGGAATATAATAAACATAACAGTCTGAGGAACAGGGTAGACCCAGAGATGTGGAAGTAGGGTACAGACTGACAACCCTCAGAAGAGGGGGTGGGAGGGAGGGAAGAGATAAACCACAGAACTTATACTCATGTATGCATAACTGATGGACATGGACAACAAAGCTGGGGATGGGGTGGGGGGATGGGAGGAGGGTGTCAATGGGGAAAAAAGGAGAAACATCTGTAACAAAAATAAATTAATAAAAAAATAATAAATAAATAAATAAATAAAAAAGACTCAGTTAAGCACCCTGGCCGATTTGGCTCAGTGGTGGGAGCGTCAGCCCACAGACTGAAGGGTTGTGGGTTTGATTCCCAGTCAAGAGCATGTACCTGGGTTGCAGGTTTGATCCTCTGCCCTGGTTGGGGCATGTGTGGGAGGCAACTAATCCATGTGTCTCTCTCACATCAGTGTTTCTCTCCCCCCGTCCCCCCACCCACACACACACACCTCCCTTCCTCCCTTCCACTCTAAGAATCAATGGAAAAATATCCTTGGTGAGGATTAACAAACAAAAAGACTCAGTTCAGTATTCTTCAGAGAAACTTTCTCTGTACTTCCCCACACACATGTATCACCCTCAACTTTGTGTTCTCATTTGTTCTACCACCTTTCCCCTTATTGAGATTCCTTTTAACAACTCTTTCTCCCTCATCCTCTGTTCTACTAGTTAGTAATTCCTGTCAGTTCTGCCTTCTAAATACTTCCAAGATTCCATGTCTTCCCCTCTATCCCTACTGCTTCTGCAGTGTTATATATAATATTCAGTCCTGGCCTTTGCTGTGGAAGACATGGAAAAGGCTTGGGCCCCAGCCGGTTTGGCTCAGTGGTTGGAGCTTCAGCCTGCGGACCAGAGAGTCCCGGGTTCGGTTCCCGCTAGGGGCACGTACCAAAAAACAAAAAAAGAAAAAAAAAAAAAGAAAAGGCTTGGGATTATCAGAAGGGGTGGGGATAGTTTTCACTGGCTCCTCTATGGATTGTAGACTGAAGTTCATTTTCTTTAGGAAGCCAGTGACAGTATTCATTCCTGTTCCTCTCATTACATTTCCTCTCTGTTTGCTGCTGAAATGACCTAATTCAGTAGGTATACATGTCCCATATTCACCATTACCCAGACAGTCCATGTTTCTCTCTGTTTATTGGCCTTACGCTGTTTCTTCCATCTGGAATCCTTTGTACCCCTATCTACCTTGTGAGCTTCTTCCAGATCCAGGCTTCCATCTTTATCACCTGGCATAATGCTTCTCACAGAGTAAATGCCAAAATAACATTTACTGAATCTATAATATATTCACATTCCAAATGCAAAGTTTAATTGACTGCGGCATCTATCTATTTCATAATTATCCTGTGTTGTAGTCTCAGGGAACTCTTGCAGGACTTGGTTGAAGCCTTTTATAAACTGTGTACATTTATACTTAAGGCATAGTCACCGTTGTTATTAGGAAAAAAAGATTGATGGATTTCCTTAAAAAAGGAAAGAAGAAGATTAAAGTCAGGATACAAATGATTCTATATTGCTTAGGCATTAGGGATAGAGAGCTCTTCCCCAGCCCCATCTCCATCCAGAGAACCATAATCTTTTAGAGCTGGAAAAGGAACTTATTAGATCATGAGGACAATTGGAAGTTGCTAAAATCTTTGAGATATTTTGTGTTTGAAATAGTGAACATTGCAAGTTATAGTAAATTCTGTCGATTATTGGAAACAAGCTCTTGATTCAGAGTTCAGAGCACCAGTATAAGAAAGTAATAATTCATTTCATTTTATTTGTTAATGAAGTTGAAAATCTTGGCCATTGACAAAGCAGTTATGATGTTGGTATATATTTATAATCACGTGTATTTATTGAGTACCTACTATATGTCTTACATAGTTTTAGACCCTTTAGAGGAGTCATAATGGTCTGGTGTTAAACCTGCCCTTTTATTTTTTTTTTTTTTATCCTCACCGGAGGACATTTTTTCATTTTTTGTTCAGATAGAGTGGGAGGGAGAGAGAGGAAGAGAGAGAGAGAGAGAGAGAGAGAAACATCGACGTGAAAGGGACACATCGAGTGGCTGCCACCCGCACGACCAACCAGGGCCGGGGACAAACTGCAACCGAAGTACATGCCCTTAGCGGGAACCGAACCCGGGTCTCTCTGGACCACAGTCCAACGCTCTAACCGTTGAGCCAAACTGGCCAGGGCAAACCTGCCCTTTTAAAACTTACAATATTATTGGTCATATAAGATATGATACATGAAATAGAGAACAATAGATGCTGGTATGCAAAATAATACATTCTAAAATATTTGAGTATAAAACTGATGTTTACATATTGAATCATATTTTCACACTAATTCTATTTTGTGGAGGCAGCATGGTTTCCTAGAAAAGTACACAAGACTTGAAATCAAGAAGTCTGAATTCTGGTCCTGACTCTAACACTAATTAGCTCTGTGGTTTAGGGCAAGTCACTGTCTCATCTTTGAACGGAGTCCCCACGTTTGTGAAAGAGATGTTGGATAAACTAATTGAGCTTTTAGATACCCTCCTAACTCTATAAACTGCATTTTTGTGAAATACTCTCAATGGCAAAGATGGACTATTAGGCAGCTTTGAAGCTCGGCTGCACTAAAAGAAATAGCAGGCACTTCCCTTCAAAGCCCAGTCTTTGTTTAGTGTATTTAGAAGTCTGTTTATTATTATTATTATCATTATTATTATCATTATTATTATTTTATTATTGAAAGTATTACAGATGTCCCTCCTTTTCCCTCATTGACCTCCTCCTTCCCGCTTCTACCCCCCTCCTGCCTTCCCCAGCCTAGTGTCCATGTCGATTGGTTGTTAAAACACTGTAATTGCTAGACAGACTTCTTTGTTCCATTGATGGTGCTGCATCTCCTTCTGAATTACTGACCTTCCAGGAATGGAAGAATGCTTCACATGCTGCTTAATGTCCTAAGGTGCAGCACATTGCAAAAGAAACTACACTGTTCTCCAAGGCACCTCTCAGCGATGTCGTCCTATTCAATTAGAGGTGGCAAAGGCTGGCCAGGCTCCAAAGGAAGACTGTCAATTCCTCTCTTTTTCTGTGTCCACGCTCTGCAGGATGCTTCCTCACGCCCACCTCTCTCCCCCTTGCTGTGACTTTGGCTTCCGCCAGATGTCACACTGCTGCTTGTCACCGCCCAGACTCTCATCACTGATTTTGTTTCAGTGTATTTATCACAACTGTTTTCTTTAGCTGTAAAATTTATGGAATTTCACACTCTTCTTAACCACTACAGTGTTTCTTTTTCATGAGAGAGAAAATATGCAAGGAGTTGTATATACAAGAGTTGGAGGGAGAGAAATGTTCCATTTAACTTAAGGAAAGTTTGCATGTGTATGCCATGTACACTTCCCATTCCTGAATGTACAAGGGAACTGAGGAGCTCAAGTGTACGAAGTAGAATTGAGCTCAGTTCTGCAGAGCTCAGAGGTACTTGGTAAGTCCATTTTAATCCCAGAAAGACTACATAAAAGATGTGCTTATTGGCTAATTTCCTCAGTTTATATTATATTCCTTTTAGCAGCCAGAAAAGGTGGTTAATTTTATCACTCCTCTGTGGAACATCTTCATAATCTTATTATTATCCAGTTCTGTTAAATAATATAGTAAGATCCTAAAAATGGTGATGGTGGTGTAATGATGGTGATTATAACTAATCTATATTAGTAGTATGTAACAGACATTACATAGAACACTTTACATTTATTTATTTAAACCCTAGAATGATGTGCACTCTTTTGTTTTTTGTTTTTTACGGATTACTGATTCAATTTCATTAGTAGTTAGCTGTCTATTTAATTTTCTATTTATGATTTAGTCTTGGAAGATTGTATGTTTCTAAGAATTTATTTCTTCCAAGTTGTTGGCATATAATTATTTTTTCTTTCTCTTTTTTTCTAGTTCTTTAATTGATTTTTAGAGAGAGAGGAAGGGACGGGGGGGAGAGAGAGAGAAATATTAATGTGAGAACGATACATTGATCAGCTGCCTCCTGCATGGCCCCCCACCGGGGACCAAGCCCACAACCTGGGCATGTGCCCTGACCTGGAATTGAACCAGCAACCTTTTTGGTGCATGGGATGATGCCCAACCAACCGAGTCACACCGGCCAGGGCTAATTTTATTTTTCAATCACAGTTTACATTCAGTATTATTTTGTATTAGTTTCAGGTGTACAGCGTAGTAGTTAGACAATCATATACTTTACAAAGTCTTCCCCCTGATGTTTCCAGTATCCACCTGGCACCATACATAGTTATTACGATATTATTGACTATATTCCCGAAGCTGTACTTTATATCCCCATGACTATCTTGTAACTACCAATTTGTACTTCTTAATCCCTTTACCTTTTTCACCCATCCCCCCAATCTCTTCCTTTTGGCAACCATCTGAAATACCCTGTTTTTATCCTGTTGTGTAGATGAGGAAATCTCAAAATGATTTAAAGCTCTCCACTTTAAAAATACGTTTATATCATGTATTTATTTTTTTTCATCCTCACTCGAGAATGTTTTTCCATTGATTTTCTAGAGGGAGGTGGGTGGGAAACATCTATATAAGAGAGACACATCGATTGGCTGCCTCCTGCACGACTCCTACTAGGGCCGAGGATTGAGCCTGCAACCAAAGTATGCGCCCTTGTCTGGAAATCGAACCTGCTGCTCTTCGGTCTGTGGGCTGACACTCTAACTACTGAGCCAACCCGGCCAGGGCTGTCATGTATTTTTTGTTTTGTTTTTTAAATCCTCACTTGAGGATACTTTTCCATTTATCTTCAGATAGAGTGGGGGTGGTGGGGGGGAGAAACATTGATGTGAGAGAGACATATCTATTGGTTGCCTCCCGCAGGGCCGGAGACCAAACCACATCTGAGCTACATGCCTTTGAATGGAATCGTACCCGAAACTCTTTGGTCCGAGGGCCAACACTCCAACTGCTGAGCTAAACTGGCCACGGCTGCCATGTATTTTTTTAAGGGAGGAAAAGATACACTTGTCTAGCCCCCCCCCCCTCACTTGTAAAAAGAGGCAAAATTTTGGTAGTACCTTATTTTAGAAGCTAAAATTCATTTTTAATTCCCAGGATGGTTCATTTAAATTATTTTTCTTAGTATATCAGTTAGATACATCTTTAAGCACATTGGTATTTATACTGTAAATCATTGCCTTGGACAGAGAGTGTCTCAACGAAATGTTTGGATTTATTTACTGGTTATTTGGATATTTAGGTTAGTTCACAATTATGTATAATATTCAGTCCTGGCCTTTGCTGTGGAAGATGCCTAGACATATAAGATAAAGTTTCTCCCCTTTGGGAACCTCATAACTTACTTTTTTTGTTTTTCTTTATTGATTTTTAGAGAGAGAGAAAGGGAAAGGGAGAGAGAGATAGAAACACTGATGAGAGAGAACATCTATTGGCCACCTCCCGCATGCCCCCCATTGGGGATTTGGCCCACAACCCGGGCATGTGCACTGACCAGGAATCGAACCAGCAGCCTCTTGGTGCATGGGTTGACGCTCAACCACTGAGCTACACCAGCCAGGCCATAACTTTCTTTTATTACCTAGGTTTGCTATCTAAACAATAGAATAGTGGAGACAGGCAGAGACTAAATTATATCATGCACAGAATAAGGATTACATTGTAAAAGAGGATTTTGGCAATTCAGTCGTAATTGACTAGTGTTCCCAATTTCCTCAGAATAATTGACAAATTCTCACATAATACTGATCATGGGGAAGAAGGCGACCAGTGAAAAAGTAGATAGAAAGTGAGGCTTAGCGCTCAGGATGGATGTATCTGTTAGGGCAGAAACAGCATGAAGGTCCTTAGTAAATGGTAATTTACTATCCAAATCTGGATGTAGGATGTTTTTGTTTTTGTTTTTTCAGGTTTCCAGAAAATCTCCATGTCTCTGTCTCCATTCCTATATCAATCTCAAGATAGGTTAGAGTGCATTGACTATAAAGCAGATACGCTCTAAGTGTTACACTTATGAATGTTTTTGACCATAAACACCTTAGGGCCCCTGAAAAGAGTCTGGGAAGGAGATAGGAGGAAATTATTATTTATTGTATTTTACCATATGTCAAGCAGTGTGCTGGGCACTTTTTGTAAACATCTCTCTGTATCCCTTTATGAAGACATATATGAGGAATTTATCTTGTATTTCAGTGCCAGGAGTAGATGGGCTTCTCCTGGCTACTTGCTTTGTTTATTTCATTGGTACTGTGAACGTCTATAGATGATTGTGTTTCTCTAGTAGTAATTTTAGCAATTTTTGAGCCTTTACTGTTTTAGGCACTGTGCTTATCTTTATATGCATTATCTCTTTGAATCTTCACTGCAGCCCTTTTGTAATAGGTATTATTCCATATTTTCAATGAAAACACTAAAAATGAGAGATTAGGTTAAGTGACTAACTTTTCTAAAGCCATACATCTGGTGATAGAGCCAGATTTCAAATTCAGGTCTAAATCTGCAGTGTAGCCCAGCTGCTGCTTCTGAAATATTTATTTATGTTTTTGTTTAATTCTAAATCCCTGACCTGTATCCTAAATTTTTCTTTACTTAGCAGCCCGTGTCTAAAGGGAGGTGGAAAGAGAAGGACCCAGGAGTCTAGCAAAAGCACCAACACATGTGCATTCAGAAAGAGGCTGGTTATTGATTTAAACTTGAACCAGTTCTCAAAAGTCGGACCTATCACTTTCTGACATTTGTTTAGTGGTTTTCTTAATCTTTTCCTCTTGTGATACTAGGCATTAGCCACATGTATATTAAAACACATGCAATGTGCCCAGCCAGTGTGGCTCAGTGGTTGAGTGTCGACCCATGCACCAAAAGGTTGCCGGTTTGATGCCCAGGTTGTGGGCCTGATCCCCCGGGGGGGGGGGGGGCAGTCAATGTTCTCTCTCATCGATGTTTCTGTCTCTCTCTCTCCCTTCCTCTCTCTAAAAATAAAGAAAAAAGATTAAAAACAAAAAAAAACACATGCAGTGCATTCTGATTTGATTATTATTCATTCACCAAATATTTATTGAACATATACTATATGCTTATACATCATTGAACACGCCAGACATAGTCCTGCCTTCATGGAGCTTATAATTGGTATAAATATTTGAATAGATGAGTTGTGTCTTTTTAAATTTCTATTTATTTATTTGTTATCCTTACCTGAGGACATTTTTCCATTTTTGTTCAGATAGAGTGGAGAGAGAGAGAGAGAGATAGAGAGAGAGAGAGAAACATCGAAGTGAAAGGGACACATCGAGTGGCTGCCTCTCACACAACCCCAACCAGGGCCGGGGACAAATCACAACCGAGGTATGTGCCCTTGACCGGAATCGAACCCGCAACTCATTGGTCCGCGGGCCAACACTCTAACCGCTGAGCCAAACAGGCCAGGGCGGTGGGTTGTATCATAAACATACTAAGTATTTCCCTAAACACACCACAAGCAGTCACATGTGTGTATGCTGTAAGACTAGCACAGAGTTGAATGGCTTGGAATTTGTCTCAATCCAAGAAAACACTTAATGAACCAAGAATATGAAGGAATGTAACAGTCAAGAAACCCATAACTATGGCTTAGTCACTTGGAATGTCATGATTCTTAGGGGAGCAAGAGAGTGACAGTACACAAGACTTTATTTGAAATTTTAAAAAACTAGTGTGAACCAGAGATCTTTGATGGAGCATTGTCAGAAGAATTTCAGAAACTGCAAGTTGTTACACAGATGTATTGATTTAATTAGTCTAGATAACACCATTTATTTATGCTTAAGCATCTCACACATGCAAAAGTTGGTAATTCGAAGTCACACAATAATTTGTGAGTTATCTTCTATACCACGTGTTGTTGCTTCTGAATACCAACTTTGACAAGTGTGTGTCAGATGCTTAAGCATAAATAAATGATATTATATAGAACAATTAAGCAATACAGCTTGCTTTTGGAATTCTGTTGACATACTCTCATGTAAAATCTTTTGGGTGGTGACTTTTATTTTTATCCTCACTCGAGGACATTTTTGCGTTCATCCTCAGATAGAGCGGGAGGGAGAGGGGGAGGAAGAGAGAGAGAGAAACATCGACAGAAGAGAGACACATCGAGTGGTTGCCACCTCCATGACCCCAACCGGGGCCGGGGACAAACTGCAACCGAGGTCTGTGCCCTTAGCAGGAACCGAACCCGGGACACACCAGTCTGCGGGCCAATGCTCTAACCGCTGAGCCAAACCGGCCAGGGCTGGGTGGTGACTTTGAAAATGACGTTAATTCTTTTAAACACAATTTAATCTTATAGTATGGGCAAGATCCTCATTGGAGACAGAACATACCTGGGTTTTGCTGGTTAGGCCTCTTTGGATATCTGGGTGGATCCTTAATATACCATTGCATCTTGATAAAATTGTTTTGGCTAACCATACAATGGGTGTTTTGGCCAGTGAATGAAGAAGAGTAGAGTTATTCTCTCAACAAAAAGATGAACTTATTTTGTGATAGATAAGAGACTATTATTAAATCTCTTTGGGAGGGAAACCTGTTAGAATCCCCTTTTATTTTCTTTCTGTCATTTTCTCTCTGTGTCTCTGTCTCTCACACACCCCTTTCGCTATTCTAATTTTAACTATAAGAACACCAGGGTATTTTATGTTTGCCTCATTTTACAGTACTGTTTCACACTTTAATTTTTTTTTTTTAATCCTCACCTGAGGATATTTTTCTGTTGATTTTCAGATAGAGTGGGAGGGAGGGAGGGAGAGAGAGAGAGAGAGAGAGAGAGAGAGAGAGAGAGAGAGAGAGAGATCTATTGGTTGCCTCCCGCACAACCCTGACCAAGGCCGAGGACTGAACCTCAACCGAGGTACGTGCCCTTGACTGGAATCTCACCACTGAGCCAAACCGGCCAGGGCTTGTATATTTTTTTATCTTTAGCTAGTTTAAACAGTTTTGTTGTAGTTTAAAGTGATAAGCTATCAAAAGAAGACTGGAGTGGAGCTAATATACTAGGAATTTAGGTAGCATCTTTTCTTGTAGAGTTTGGGATACCTCACCTCTATTATTTTTTCTCACCATACTCCCTGGAAGATAAAAAGGGGAAGGATTAATTAACCCAGTTTTACACATAAGGAAGCAGAAGCTCATAGGGGTTAAGTGTCTTGCCTAAGGTCAGATGTATTAAGAACAAAGTCACAGAATGCAGCAGAGAATTCCAGAGCCTGGCAGAGTGTAGCACACTACTCACTGGGAAATGTGATAGGCAGGTAATTATTTTCTCAGAAGACTTGACTACTGCTGGTCAATTCTTATTCCTTCGAGACTATCAACCATCTTATCCCCAAGGCAGAAACTTGTTTGCAGGTTAGATCTACTCTGTAATCTTGGGGAGATCTTACTTAGCACAACTGGCTTGGAATTTCAAGTAAGTATATAATATATTTTCATGTGTTCTGCTAACATGGGTTTCTTTGGGCTGCCAAGTGCTCATGTTAACCAATGTTCAAAGAATGTAAGATGTCACTTTTACGACTATTCGGTGTTATTACTCTATGCTGTATAATAGCGGGGCATAAAGATATTCAGTTTCATTTAACATGCACCTAATTGAATACATAAATTTAGGGATGAGCATATAACCTTTGTCAAGGCCTGGTCACTATCTGCTCACTGAGGCAAATGCAAGAGGAAAAACACATTTTGCAGAGAAAAAGGAAGCCATGTAAGATGAGAGTCTTGCTGCTGCATAGACAGACTGAATTTAACATGGAAAATGGCCCAGCTGGTATAGGGGGGTAAAAAAAGTCCATTTGGACATGAAGAACAAGGCAGACTTAGTCAAGGTTCTGTAGGAACTTTCAGGTAAAACAAAGAAAGGACACCTATAAATCCCAAATTATAATTACTTTTTATTTGTCTCATTGATAAAAATTACTTCTTGGTTATCTTAGGGGAAGCTTGTTATATTAGAAAAATTTTATCGTTTCACCTAATCTACAATTCTTCTATGGATCTTTTTTTATTCGTGAACTTCCATTGTTGTCTGCATTAAAAATTTAATGATTTGACTTAAATATTTGAGACCTACTATCCTTCCCCAACTTAAGAATTGTTTCTTTAATAGTGGGGCATATAGTTAACCTCTTAAGATTTTGGTTCAGGTGCTCAGCCTGAGCCTGTTCATTTAGGATGATGTGGTTGGGGCTGCTGCTTTCTTTAGTCTGTGGCTTAACACTCTCAAAATTGTGTTTGAAGGTTTCAGCAATTAGGAGAAACACATGAACATCTATGCTTTCTTTTTGAAATGCTTTTGTAGCAGGTTCTAGTTCATGGGCTTTAAGAAGAAAGCAGCTTTTTCATATACCCTAAAGTGCTCCAAGTGTTCAAAGAAAACAAGCTGACCTCCCTTAAACTCTTACACACTCCAGGTACTTTAGGTTTCTCTAAATTTTTACTTTCGTTATGATTTACTTAGTTGCTGCTATTTTTTTAATTCATCAAGACTTGGAATGTTTCCATTTGCCATGGGTAGTGATGTTGGTTACTGCTTTGATGATCACTTTGCCATGTCTTTCTTTTGCAGACCCCATATCATGTCAACCTCCTCCTGGCTGGCTACGATGAGCATGAGGGTCCAGCACTCTACTACATGGACTACCTGGCAGCCTTGGCCAAGGCCCCTTTCGCAGCCCATGGCTATGGTGCCTTCCTGACTCTCAGTATCCTGGACCGATACTACACACCAAGTGAGTTCCCGCAATCTAGGTAGGGGAAAATAGTGGAGCTCTGTCCTCAGCTGCTTCCTGGTTTTGTGCACTACTTCTTGGAGTTGGTGGCCAGGGCTTGAATAGAGGAGGGATCCTAAGAAGCACATTCAGGTACCCTCTGGAAGCTGCTTTCTCCTGTGGGTTAGTAGGGTTCTAGAAACGCTGATAAAAGTCCCTCTTTTACCAAACAAAAATGAAATATTGCATCTGCAAATGTCCAGAGCTGAGTTTTGTTTTGTTTTAAAGGGGGGTTGGAGTAGTGAGTAAAATGATAATTCTTCAGTTACAAAAGTTCAGTTTTTTCACTCATTTTGCCCTGCCTAGATGCTTATTAGCATCTCAGCTATAGAGGATGAGCAAGTAAACCAAGTGGTTTGTGTGTTTTGAGCTTGTGAGGAGGAACAGTTCCCCAGCATAATGACTGAGTATTTCTTTGCTTAAATATCAAAGCTTTTGAAGGCCACAAGTCTGGGCCCTTCCCTTGGTTCTTATCACCTAATGGCTGCCCCCTCCCGCAAAATAAAGCTAGCTCTCTGCTTGTTAGTAAATCGTCAGCTTGGCAAAGCCTCTGACACAGGGATGCTTTTATGCTAAATTCTATCTTCTGACTCCAATCCCAACCTTAACTTGAGCCACTGTGAGCAATAGGCATTTGGGAATCTTAGCTTTTACAGGCTATAGATGCAGCACAGATAACCACCTCTCCTTACATTCTGTTGTTCCCTGTCAGTAGAGTACAAATCTGGCTTATTCATTCCTTTTTTGGTGCTGCCCTCTCACTCAACCTCAGCCTTGCCAGAGCTCCAGGCCACATCCTGAAAAGAATTAGCCTGGCCTCCTAGTGACTGTTCCTTGATTTGGCATCTGTCAGTAATACAGCTGATTTGCCCACCAAAATACCACCAACCACCCCTGAAGCCTAACTGCATAATATGTCATCCCAGTTTGACATGCCCATGGACAGTTCCTTTGGCTCCTATTTTATGAGAGTCTAGGCCCCATCCTATGAATTCTTTTTCCATTGTTAAACTGAGACCCAGCTGGGAAAGTGAGGCTAAAACTCTGGCCCTGTCCTCCCTTTCCCTGATTTGCAGCTGGCTAGGGCAGATGGAACTGGTTTAAGCCCTGGTCTAAAGGGGGGTTTGGGGGTGAGGTGGGGGGATGGGCTGTAAAAAAAAAAGGCAGGCCGCTGGACTTCTCTAGAGGCAGGCCCCAGCCATGGGAGGCAGAATTCCGTCATGCTTACCCTTCTCTGTAGCAAATCAATTTGCGATGGCTTGTGGCTGCCAGAGCATTGGGTCTGGGGCATCCTCAACTGCATATGGAATAAGTTTGTTGCAAGCTAGAAGGCTAGGCATTTTTTTGCCTTTTCCGTTTGTGTGACATGCTGACCTGAAGAAGTTTGAAACTTAATCAAAAGTTGCGGTGGAGAGTTGGATTTAATGGCAGTGCCTTGAGTGCTTGGTCTCTGTTCTCTTTCAGCTATCTCACGTGAGAGGGCGGTGGAGCTTCTTAGGAAATGTCTCGAGGAGGTGAGTAGCTCCCATGGGATTCTGAAAGGACTGAAAAGAATGTTTTGTCTCTCTGTTTGCCAATATTGTTCCCATTCCTCAGTTACATTTTTTCTGATCCTTGCCAGAAGGTGTAATAAATACCCACTAACCAGATGTGAAGTTGCTGTCAGGGATAGAGTTTGGTGGGTAATAAGCTTATTTTTCCTCTCATGGGTCATCTCCTCATCAATGTCAATTTCACAATTTAATTACTTTTCTTTTTTGGTTCATCCAGACCAGTGGTTCTCAAATTTTAGCATGTATAAGAATCATCTAAGGAACTTGTTTTTAAAAAAATCAGACTCAGCCCCCACCCCCACCCCTTTCTGATTCACTTGTCCTGATGTACAGCCTAAGAATATTTTAACTGGCAGACCCAGGTGATTTTGCTGCAGGTGGTAACTGGGCCGTACTTTAAAAATTGCTGCCCTAGCCCTGGTTGGTTTGGCTCAGCAGTTAGAGCATCAGCCCATGGACCAAAGGATCTCTGGTTCGATTCCCAGTCAAGGGCACATACCTAGGTTGCAGGATTGATCCCCAGCCCTGGTTGCGGCCGTGCAGAAGGCAACCAATCGATGTTTCTCTCTATCTCCCTCCCTCCCTTCCACTCTATCTAAAAATTAATGGAAAAATATCCTCAAGTGAGGATTAACAAAAAATAAAAACTGCTGTCCTAGAATTTATACCTATTTTATTCTTTTGCTACGTGGAGTTGCCATACTATCTGCTCCCCTTAACAGTGTGTGAGTCCTGGAGAGAAAGCCTACCCTGAGAATTTAGGAGGCTGTAAAAAGCAACTAGGAGCCCTGGCCGGTTTGGCTCAGCGGTTAGAGCGTCGGCCTGTGGTCCAGAGAGACCCAGGTTCGGTTCCCGCTAAGGGCATGTACTTTGGTTGCAGTTTGTCCCCGGCCCTGGTTGGTTGTGCGGGTGGCAGCCACTCGATGTGTCACTTTCACATCGATGTTTCTCTCTCTCTCTCTTCCTCTCTCTCCCTCCCACTCTATCTGAGCAAAAAATGAAAAAAATGTCCTCGGGTGAGGATAAAAAAAAAAAAAAAGAAAGCAACTAGGAAGCTTTGGGCAGGAGGAGAGAGTAGCCTTTAGTTTGTGAGGCCAGGAACACAGAGCCCACTCAATCTAGTACTATTCCTATGAATCAGAGGCTTTGGGGTATGAATGGAGGATGAGGAGGAAAAGAAAGCAGCTCCCTTAGGCTTTTTCATTCTTTTACTGTTCTTGTGGCCTAAGGATTACCTTGAAATCTAGTCTAGTGAGAGAGTGGGAGGATGAGAGCGGGGGTGGAGGTACTTTGAATATAATGTCATTTTGCCTCTTACACAAGCCTGTCATTTTCAGCCCACAGTGCCCCCTTCTTCCTCTTGTTTGTGAATCCCCTTTCCAGAGTAGAAGCTGAGAATAAACTCGTGCTTTTCTTAACCATTCAGGTGAGAGGCCATACTAGTCTGGCAGCCCCAAGTGTTGCAAGGGCAGCCAGGAAGAGGCCACTGGAATATTAAGTGCTTTGAGACCTTGTTCCTCATAGATCCTAAAGATGATCATATTAGAAACCCACATTTCCTTATTGTCACCTTTTCTTAATCTTGAGGTTTTCTGGATAGTAGGAGTGAGTCATCAGCCAGAGAGGACTGTGGAAGTGAATTGGTTGTTGCTGCCCAGTTCTCAGCAATAAAGGAGATGGGAAACATCGAGGGAGGGAGATCTTAGGCCTGAGGAGGTGGACATTTCTGGGATATGCTCCTAAGGAAGCAGATAGAGAGCTTTGTGCCTTCTCTCTGGAGACTATAAGTGAGGTGTCCAGGAAGGATAGTCACAAGAGCAAAACTTTCCTCCAGCTGTGTCCCGCGGCAGTCTCCAGTCAGGTTAGTGGGGGCTGCCTGCTTCCATGCATGTAGACCATGCAGTTCCTTTGGAACAGCCTCTTAAGCAGTCTTACGACAGTGCAGAGATGTTACTTTAATGACAGGTCAGCTTGGAGTGGAGGAGACAGAAGCAGAGTTTGTTCCAAGAGCAGTTCTGCCGACATCCTTCCCACCACCCCTCCAGCTACACACACAGACACACTCACATGCACCAGGTCCTGATGATATGAGTGGGTGACTGGAGGAAACTGTTAGGAGTACATTGCTTTGGTCCAAAGCATATTCCTAAGGCAATCACTCCTTTGTTGGCTTATCCCCCTGAGACATTTTAAGAGAGAAATCTGTGTTTGCCAGGCTGATTGGTAGAAGACTTTGGGAAATACAGCATCAAATTGTCTCATTCTTTCATCAGCTGACTGACCAGAGACAAGCTCCCAGCTGCATCTCCCAGTTCTTGCTCACTACCTTTCAGTCAGCTTTCAGCTGCAGTTTGGGCTTTCTTCAGTGTTCCAGTACCGATGGCCCCCACTGGCAGATATGCTCCACAAAAGCAGGGATTTTTATCTGCTTATATGCCCAGTGCCTCAGTCAGAGCCTGGCCCATTGATAGTACTCAGTAAATATTTGTTGACTGATTTCCTTCATGTCTCTCTGCAGCTCCAGAAACGCTTCATCCTGAATCTGCCGACCTTCAGTGTTCGAATCATTGACAAAAATGGCATCCATGACCTGGACAACATTTCCTTCCCTAAACAGGGCTCCTAACATCATGCCCTCTCTCCCACTTGCCAAGAAACTTTTTCTGATGGCCTCCTTTATTTTTTTCTACTCTTTTGATGTGCACTCTTGATAGGTGGTTAATTCAGAATAAAGCTGAATATGGATGAATTGAGCTCTCTGGTTTGAGTCTCAGTTTACCTGACATCACCTCAGGAAGGAAATGGAGGAACGATTATCTGCTTGGACTTTTGGCCAACACTGTCTTTCCTCCTGTCCCTTTCCCTTCATTCATGCTCTGATTGCCCTTTAGCAGCTGAGAGTCCCACATCCTATTTCACTGCCCAGCTTCCTTTCTATCTTGCTTGTTCATATATCATGCTGGCTAATGTCTCATTCCCTCAAAAGCAGTGATTCTTTTTCCCCTCTAAACTAAAAAAAAAATTAATTAATTAATGTGAATAGGTATTGCATGCACTTAGTAGAAAATGCACACAGTACAAAGACACATAGTAAAAAATGTTTCTCTTGTCCCTATAATTTGATCACCTGCTTCCCCTCCCAGAGGAAACTTCAGCTGCTGATTTCTTATCTGTCCTTTAAGAGATATGCTGTTCCTGTTTAAAATGTGCACATGCACACGCACATCCCCTTTTAAAAATAAGGCTGCACTCGCTCCCAGATTTCAACTAAGTAGTTTTGGGGCATAGAAATATTTCTTAAAGCTTCCCAAGTAATTCTTATCCTCAGTCATGACAGAGAACCACCAGATTGAAATTTCTTTGAAGCAGTGATCCTCAGACTTTACCATGCATTCCAGTCCTTTGGAAGGCTTATAGAAACACAGCTTGCTGGGTCCTACCCTGTAGTTTTCTGCGTGTTTGGGTGTGGCCTGAGATTTTGCATTTCTAACGTTTCCAATTGTGTGATAAACCCTACTTTATCCAATTCCGTGCTACTCTTAATACTACATAAAGATAGGTTTTTGGTTTATCTGAAGTGAAATATCATCTAAGATACTCCCTGTAGATCAGAAAATGTGTATTAACAGTGTTAACATCAGATTTAAATGTCATACACTTTAATACACCAATGATACGTGATTTATACCATACGAAGAAAGTTAATTAGTGGATAAATGAGGGAGAAGATGGTTAGTATGACCATAGCTGATGCAACCTCCAGCACCGCTGTTTGAAGTGGGTTGAAGAGTGAATTGGGGGTAAGGAAGGGGGGTTAGGGGTGTAACAATCTTTCAAAAACTTGACTGCAAGCCCAGTGGTGTGGCTCAGTTGGTTGAGTGTTGTCCCATGCACCAAGAGGTTGCCAGTCCGATTCCCGGTCAGGGCACATGCCTGGGTTGCAGGCTCGATCCCCAGTAGGGTTGTGCAAGAGGCACGCCAGTCAGTGTTACTCTCTGATCGATGTTTCTATCTCTCCCTCTCTCTAAAAAATCAATAATAACATTAAAAAAAAAACACCACTTTACTGCAAGGGAAATATATGAGGAAAGAATTTGTGTTCTGTAAGGTAAGAGGTCCTAGAACATGTGTGCTTTGGGGAGTGATCTGGTAAACTATTCAATAAGGGAGAGACTGATGATGCAGGAAAGAAAAGATGCCTGAAGAGTGAAGTCCTCAAGAAGAAGAGAGCTGGATTAGTATTGGCTTAACACATACACACAGTCACTAGCCTTAACCCTGACACATACAGACCCACCACCCATGACTGACACATTCACACACAGGCCCACCAAGTGACAATTGTATACATACAGACCCAAGAGTCACTTCACACACACACAACTAAAAGCCACACTGACAAGCCAGATAGACCCACCATCTGTACCCCATCTCACACAAGTGCCCACAGCCCCTTCCTGGGACTCCCCCCTTAGAGGCCCCTTCCCACTGCACCCCCTCTTCCTAAGTCCCAAGGCCTCTTGGGAGGCAAATCCAGGCCTTGGCTGAAGAAGGACAGGGGAGGGCTTCACATCCAATGAAAAGGTTTTATTAAGAGAATGAGAAATTCTGGGAGTTGGGGAAATACATCGACCACTGGCAGGGTCAAGAGAAACAACAGCAAATACAAAATCCTGGTTGACAGCCTCAGGGTCCCTGACACATCTTTCTTCCCTCTGGCTCCTCATCCCCTAACAGACCTTTGTGAGCAAAAACACCCTTTCCATCCTGGTCCAACTGGACATCTCAGTACGTGAGCAGGAAACCGTGAAACGAGAGTCCTCAACTTGGGATAAATAAGTTGCACTGGACATTTTTAAACTTTCAAATTTAATTACAACACACATAAATAAATAGGGCAGACAATGACAGGACTGAAGTGCAGCCTGGATTCAAGTTCTGCAGTTTGTGCTTTGTCGTCTTTGTTCTTTGAGGGCCCCTCCTGCCCACGTCTTTCCTCTTTTCAAGAGTGGGAGGAGTCCACAGAGCCCACTGGAGTTTTCCTGCCAGCATCCCTTTTTTAGGAGTCAGTGATTCTAGGATGAAGGGTGCCAACTCCTCAGTAGCACCTCTGGTTTGTTAAGTTTCCCTCCTGCTGTCAATAAAAACAAGGCCTTGGACCCTAGTAGCACCCACCACTGCCCGAGCACCCTAATGGGCAGGGCTCAGCCCCAAGAACCAGGCTCTAACATGCCAATTTCCTGTTAAGCACTTTTTAGCAATCCAGGGTCAGAAAATTGCAGACAACTGGGCCCTTATCAACAAACCACCAGAGAGCCACCCCTGCCTTTTCCAACCCAGGCCCCTAACTCAGCAGTTTCTGGATGAATGTTCTCTTTCTGGCCTGACTCCAACCCTACCTTTTAATCCTTTCAGGCCCACCCCCAGGAGCCAAGACCTCATTTCAGGCCTTGGGAGCCCCTTAGGGATGGGGTTCGGGAAGCGGTTATTTCCGATGCTTGGCATCCTTCTCTGAAGCTTTGGTGTCACCATGCCCACTGCCCGCACTGCTTAGAAACATCTTGTCCAGCCCCTTCAGTGACTCCAGCAAGTAGTTCTGGAAGGCAGTGAGGGCAGCACAGATGGCTGGCCCACCAAAGCCATGGGTGATGAGGCTGAAGTGTGTCAGGCAACTCTGCACTCCGGGCTCCAGGATGAGTGCTGGGCGGCTGTTGCCCAGTGGTGAGCGGTCCTGAGCCATCAGGTCTGCAAACTCCTTGCAGATCTGCCTGGTGAGGGAAGGAGGGTCAGAGGTTAGAGGTCAAAGGTCTGAGCCCAGAGAAGGACCTACCAGGTACTGGGTACTTTATATATATTATATTTATGATTGCTGACCCTGCCAATAGTCTGCAAATGATGATCTACCCATTTTACAGAAAAGGAAATTAAGGTTCAGAGACATTAACTGACTTGTCCCATATCATACAGCTAGTAAACAGCACATGCCAATGCCCTAGGATCTCTCTTCCTGTGGACATCCTGCCCATATTCAAAGTCTAGCTCTACTACCTTATCCAGGAAACTTCCTTGATCCCCTCTCCCAATCCGACCCCCACCCCAAATACCCAGTGCCTCACAGAGCTTTGTCTGAAATTATTAGGGAATAATCCAGAATATGCCTTGAATAATTGAAATAATAGTTCATAGTGAAGATGAATTGAGGCCCAGATGCAGTGCCAAGTGTATCATCTCACTGAGTCCTCACAACAAATCCATACTGTTATTATCACCCTCATCATATGATGACCTGTCCAAGTGGCTAAGCTGGGATTTGAATCCGGCTCTAGTTTGTAAACATTATTTGTTTCTTTGTGCATCTTGTGCATGGCTCGGGCAGGAGAATCACTTGTGTCTCACCTTTGTATCACCGTGGAACCCAGTTAGCATCTTAGACATGAGTGGGACCCAGGAAGTGCTTGATGAGTTAGCTGGTTAATGAATGAGGTGAGCCCTGCCCTAGATGTGTTTCTCCAGCTACAGTGTGAGCAGCCTCAAAGGTCCCATGAACCATGGAAGTCCCTTGAGTCTATGATTCCACTTCTGCCTATGGGACTTGAGGAAGTCTCAAAGAGGGGAGGATGGAGTTGCAATTTGAAGACTGCATTAGATGGGGGTATTGGATGGTCTAAGCAGGAGAGCAAGCCCAAGGAGGGCAGGAGAGGGAGGGGAGGTAAATGAGAGTGGGTGGGGTTTGTGTGGGTCAGATTGTGGGGCCTTCAAAGGAGTCTAGACTTGACCCTACGAATTGGTGGTTTTCAAATTTTTTTACTCCTTTCCTCTCTCTTTCTGTCTCACTCTCTCTTCTTGCAATGGGATTCTTTTAGTTTCTAAAAACTAAATCTTAATGGAATAGCAGCTCATTCGACAGACCCAGAGCATCCCCACAGAACCTAGTTTGAAAATCCATGCAGCAGCAGTGGGAGCCATTGGAAGTTCTTGGGCAGGGAGCTGTGTATGTGCAGGGAGTCTGAGGGAATAGTGAGGGTGCTGGAAGGGAGGTCCAGGAGTGAGACGACGAAACCAGAGTGGAGGTGGCAGCATGTGAATGGTGGTGAAGGAGGCACCAGCGAGAGTTGCAGAGGGGTTAAATGTGAAGTAAGGACAAGGGGTGATCAACCTGGGGCCTGGGTAGGCATTGGTGCCCTCATGGAAGTCACGGAGCCTCAGAGCCATGCTGGGACTAGGGCTGATGTCATGGGGCAGTGTATGGGGGCATGGCACAGACTGTAAGCCTGTCTGTGACACCATTTTTGCTTATCCATAGAATCCAGGTATGTTCACCTATGTCCATGTGTGCTCTGTAGCATGCACAGCACTGAGTGTAGGGGTGCCGTGTGTGGTGCCACTTGTGCCCATGCTTGGTGTCTGTGTCTGCATTGCATCTACATGTGCCTGCCCATGGCACCCACGGCAGCCTTGCATGGTGTCCAAAAGTGCCCACACTGCACCCTCACTCACTTGGCAGCCAGCAGCATGCTCTTGCGGCTGTGCAGTTCTCCAGGGTCAGCGTGCTGTCGGCACAGGTACTCAGCAGCTGCCTTGGCTGGGAACTCAGTCTCACAGATGAAGCCGAAGTCTCGGGCCAGGTGTATGGCCTCTCCTGAGGGGGACGAGAGGCAGACAGATGAGCTGTCACTATAGCCAGGTGTACCTTTGAGCCTGCAGCGCCACCTTAAACATCTGACCCCCTGGCCAGGGCCCATGCTGACCCATCTTGCTTCTGTAGATACTTTCCTCTGATTTCCCACTCCAGCCCCAATCCCATTACCCTCCCTTGGGGCCACCAGGGGTGGGGTCTGAGCCCACCATGTATCCCAGAGCCTGAGCTCAAGATGGCCAAGCCCAGAGTCAACAACCTCCAGGAAAGGGACACTAACCCCCTCATCCCTTTACCTCATCCAAAAACTGGCCACTCCTTCCCACCACACACACACACACACACACTCTCTCTCTCTACTGCATGGACACATGCCTGTGTGTGTGTGTGTGCACATACTTATACATGACAAAGAACAAACACATGACTAAACACACCCTCCTGCATTAGAGTCGGTCAGACATAGTCACACTGGAAGACACAGGTCCCCTCATGTTCATGCTAACCCCCCCTTAGGCGCCACTCACCCTCCACCAGTGAAGTCAGCAAGGTCACGTTGGCGGCCTTGCGACGGCCAGCTGGCAAGTTGAGCCCAATCTTCTCCAGCCGTTCCCGCAGGCACCGGCCTCCATTCTTGGACTTGGCCCTTCACATGCAGAGAGAGACAGACACACTATGAAGACAAGAGAGAGGCATGTAGGCTAAGTGACCTTGCTGCCTCCACCAACCCCTGCTGAGGCTTGGGTCTGGCCCCGGGGACAGTCTGGGACCTCTTTCAGCCTGGTCCCAACCTCCTTCTAACCTCACTGGCTTTGTAGCGAAGATAGGGGTAGGGAGCCTAGTATCCAGCTCCAGGAGCCCCTCATTTCTCCCTAATCCTCTCAATAGCAGGACAGCCCAGAGTGGGGCAGGATTGACCTTTTCCCACCTTAGCATGCTGGCTAGGCCATACACAGCTACCCAAAGACACACAGACCTTTATGCAGATTCACTGGGACAGGCAGACACACACAGATACATATAGATACATACACAGATGAGCATACACTGAGGGCCAAGAATAAACACACACCCCAGTAGAGACATATACAGAACACACAGACTCAGGCACCCAGGGACATGTAGAGACATATAAACAAATGTTCACACTAAGTCAGGATCCCAGGGACATAGGTCCCGACACACACATTCACACAAGCCCCTTTGGGATGCTCGAAGAGACCAGGAATAAGGAGATAACCCCACACCTGCACAAATGCAGCCCCCACACACATCTGAACATACACATGTGTAACTCCAGATGCGCATGCAATCACATACACACAAGGTGGTAGGACACACTTTGGCCAACATATCAAACTAGAAGTAACAGGAAACTCACATTTATGGAAACATATCCTCCTGGCCACCCCCTACACCACACACACAAACACACACACACACATGCACTCATGCATGCACATACATGGACACACCATTCTCAGACACACCAAAACTCATAGCCCTGAAGCACAAATAGCCTATCCAGGAACAAAGATATGCACAAAGAGCCCAGCTGGTGTGGCTCAGTGGTTGAGCGTTGACCCATGCACCAAGAGGTTGCTGGTTCCATTCCCAGTCAGGGCACATGCCCAGGTTGTGGGCCCGATCCCACTGGGGGGCATGCAGGAGGTGGCCAGTTGATGTTCTTTCTCATCGATGTTTCTATCTCTCTCTCCCTCTCCCTTCCTCTCTCTCTAAAAATCAATAAGGGGGAAAAAAAAAGGCACAAAGAAAGACAGACACACAACTAGAAGATAACTGGACTCCAAAATGCACACACCAGAGGCCTATGCTCCACGGGGAATGGGCTTTGGGTCCTGGGGGTCCCTTTCCTAGAGGAGGGATTGAAGAGGGCACTCTTTCTTCCCCAGACCCAGTCTTGTCCATCCTGCCCAATGTGGGTGAGTCCTCCAACCCTTCTGTATGCCCAGGCTTCTTCCTCCACACCCCACCCCCAAGGCCACAGACCTGTGGTTACTGCTGGGAACCTGGGCCTGCCCTCAGAGCAGCACAATCCCCGAGAGAGACTGAGGCAGATGGCCCTGTGGCTTGAGGTAAGGCTGGACCCTCCCTGATCCCCTGACGAAGACTGAAATGGCCATGGATTTTGGCCCAGGCACTGTGCAGGGAGTTGTGGGCTGGCCGTCCTACCTGCGAAGGACACCACCCAGGAGTGAGGCGTTGAGGCACTCGGGAGGCGAGAGTCGCCGCTGGACCTCCCCCACTGTCACCTTGTACTTGGATGTCGAGCTGAGCAGGGAGAGCCGGCCTGGCACGGAGCAGAAGACCTCACTGGGGTTCGTGATGCCACCAACCAGGCTGTCTTTGGCCAGGGACAGGGCCGAGAGGCTGCTGGCTTTGGAGGGGATGGGGACTGTGGAGCAGAAGCAAGAGCAAGGGAGAGAGAAACAACACTGAGCCAGGGACCACAGACACCAGCCAGCTGTGAGCAAGCACTTGGACGAAGCACCAGCTGTGTGCCAGGCACCACGCTACATGCTGTGCACACAGACACACACCTACATGTCCGCGCATCTTTCAGAGGAAGGTTCTACTATCCCTGCTTTACAAAGGAAGAAACTGAGGCACGCTGACTCACCCGAGTTCACTCAACTAATGAATGGGTGGTGGAACTTGAACCCAGAGCAGTCTGGTTCTTGAACCTGTGTTTCCTTCACTAAGTCAGGCTGATTCCCTGTTAAGACTCAAACAGCCCAAGCAGACTCTCGGAGTTTTGGCATGAGTGACCAGAGAGGGAGTTGGAAATGAGGAAATGGAGTCTGAGCTGGGGGCAGGATCCCTGGGTCACTGTGGCAGGGCCCAGCCAGATCTGCACATTCACAAGGAGTCCCCAACTCCCCCCTGCCTACTCGTGATCCCTATGTCTTCACCACCCTCAGAGTACAGGGGACAGGGAGGTTATGGCCCCATTAGGCCTCCAGCCCTGGCCCCTTCATGCCAAGTCACTCTGGGATGCTCAAGGAGACCAGGAATAAAGAGACACCCTATAGCCCCCTCCTCCAAATACTCTTTAATTATCTACTAATATCTACAAAGGGTAGGGAAGGGAATCTAAGAAGTTGATTTTCTGAAATGCACTTGGATACCTTTGGCTCTAAAAGAAAGTTCTTTCAGCAGTCTAACCTCCATCTTCCTGCTTAGCTTCGAGGGGAAGGGAAAATAATTGAGACACTTACTTCCTCTAGGGCTTATTTTCTTTCAAGAAAGTGAGAGCCTTGGTAGAGGAGGCAGGTCTTATGTGTGTGCTGGGTGAGCGAGGGGGTCAATGGGGAGTCTGGGCCAACAAACAGTTACTGAGCACTCACTTTGCTATGAGCTTACACAGACAACCTCACTGAATCCTCAGAACAACCCACAAGGGTGCTACATTTATTATTCCCATTTCACAGATGAGAAAACGGAAGCCCAGAGAAGTGAAGGAATGTGCCTGAGATCACACAGCTGGTAGATTTAGAACCAGCAGGAAGCCCTGGACTGTGTCCCCAAAGATAGCGCTCTTACCCCTCCAGCCATTTGGCAAATATTTGCTGAGTATCTGTGTGCCAGGAGCTGTGCTAGGTCCTTGGGAATGCAGAGGTAGACAAGGCTGACCAGGACTCTGGCCTGGCAGAGCCCCTCCGGCTTTTCCCTCTCTGGATGTGCATTCCTCCCCTCCCGACCTTCCCCAGCCAGAAACCTCAGTGATGCTCTCCACACTGCCTTCTCCCACCACATCCCCTCCATCACCGCGTCCTGCAGTTTTCATTTCTCCACATGCCCTGAATGCAGTCACTTCTCCACGTAGGCACAGATACTTCCTGCCTGAATGTCAGCACAGCCTCTCCTGCTCTGGTCTCCCTGCCCTGCTCCAGAGGGGTCTTTCTGAAACGTGTATCACTCTCCAGCCTAAAACTGGTCAGCACCTGGTCAGTTCCCTGAGAAACAAATTCCAACTCCATAGCTGGGCAAAACGATGCTGCCTGTCCTTCAGGGAGTACTGACTCTACACCCAGTGCTTTACATGAACAGCTCTGTGGAGTGGATGCCATTATCCATCCCCATTTCAAAATGGAGAAACTAAAAGTTTTGGCACAGTAATAAGGAGCATGAACTCTGACCACGGAGTCCAAAGTTCACATCCTTAACCATCACCATGCCTTACTTCATCCTCCTTTGTGACCATGTATGTAAATTTACAGTTTCTCTTATCCCCATTTAAACAAAAAGTAAAAAGAAACATGTAAGGTTAATTTTAATAAATTTTATTTACCCTACTATATCAAAAATGTTATCACTGAAACATAATCAATATGTCAAAAATTACTACTGATGCCCAGCCGGTGTGGCTCAGTGGCTGAGCATTGACCCATGCACCAAGAGGTTGCCGGTTCCATTCCCAGTCAGGGCACATGCCCAGGTTGTGGGCCCAATCCCCAGTGGGGGGCGTGCAGGAGGTGGCCAATCGATGTTCTCTCTCATCAATGTTTCTATCTCTCTCTCCCTCTCCTTTCCTCTCTCTCTAAAAAATCAATAAAGAAAATAAACTTTTTAAAATTACTACTGAGCTATTTTCCATTATCTTCCTATACTTTAAAATTCAATGCGTATTTGATACTTACGGCCTATCTTAATTCAGACTAGCCACATTTCAAGTGCCCGGTAGCCCCATGTGGCTAGAGGCTCCCACAGTGGACAGCACAGCTCTAGACTGCAAAGGGGGAAGCACAACAGGTAACAAGCCATCGAGACATGGGAGACCGGTGCATGGCGCGGCCTGTGGAAAGCCGCGACTCGGCCCTTATCATGCTGGACATACCAACATTGCCAGGTGTCCTGGTTTGTTTGATTTTTTTGCTGGTGAGACCAGGATTCTGGGTTTCTATGTGATATCTCTATTTTTTTTTTAAACATTGACAACAAATTATACATATAGTTGAAAATTAAAAAACAAAACAAAACAAAACATTGGCAACAGTTTCAAACATTTAAAAACCCAGCACAGGCCAAATCGAACATGCATGAAGTGCCACCTGGGATGTGGGGCCACCAGTGTGTGAGCCCCACAAAACTGTCTCAGGAGCCCTTCTCCATCTTACTGAGCAGGACCCCCTCCTTCCCAAGCTTCAGTTCAGGTACTGTCCTCGACACCCCCCACACACACACACACCCCTGTAAAGCTTCCTGGGCCCTCCACCCTCCCTCCCTGTCACCCTGATCCCCTCCTTACACACTGAACCTCCCTGTCTGCTCCCACCTCCATCTTCCCCACCAGCTGGGGCGCCTTGAGGGCGAAGTCTTGACACAAGTGGGTGTCAGTGAATGTGGACTAAATGAGTGGAGCAAGGGCCTTTGAAACCTGAAATGGGAAAAAGAGTGATGACGGCCCACAGCCCAGATTTGGGGGAGGGGCGCCGGGGGAGCCCCATTCCTTTGTTAGCACCTAATAGTAAAACCACCCTTCCTCCCTGGGTCCTCATTCAGTACAGGGAGGGGCCAAAGGTCTTGGATGGGGTGAGTGGGAGGAATTGAGAGCTGGGGCTGTGGAGCCAATGAGCAGCACACACACCCTGTCCCCAGGCCGGTTCGGCCCACAGGACGGGACCCAAACTAGGGTGAGGCAAGTGAGGCACTCTCCTTGGGTGCAAATTTTAAGAAGGCACCAAAACAACCCAGTAATCAAGATAAATAGTATTTTAATACAATATTAAAAATATTAAAAATTAATGAAAAAGTCCATGATGACAAAACATCAAAATTTTAATTAGATAGGGCTCTGATCCAGTTGTTGCCTGACCCTGCCTCACTCACCCTACCTTCTCCCAGCCCTCTTGCATTTGAAGGGCAGGGGTGTTCTGACTGGACAGATGCACTGACCCTGAACAATAGACACCATCCCCGCCTCGCACCCCAGGGCCTCGCAGGCCTGGGCACAGGTTCCCTCCTCACCTGTGTCCCTCTGCCTTGAGGGGACTTTTAGTGTGACAGGACTATTCTATATCTTAATTCTTTTGACTACATATGTTTGCATTTGTCAGAATTCATAGAAATTCACATCTAAAAAGGGTGCACTGTACTATACGTAAATTAAACCTCAAGTTTGACTTAAAAAAATAAAACAGCAAATTGATAAATTAAAAATTAAAAGACTGCCCAGCCAGTGTGGCTCAGTGGTTGAGCGTCAACCCATGCACCAAGAGGTCGCCAGTTTGATTCTCGGTCAGGGCACATGCCCAGGCTGTGGGCCGGATCCCAGTGGGGGGCATGCAAGAGGCAGTCAATCGATGTTCTCTCTCATTGATGTTTCTCTCTCTTTCTCCCTTCCTCTCTCTCTCTCTAAAAAATCAATAAAGAAAAAAAAAAATTAAAAGACTGTCCTTCCTCCCATGACCCCTGGCCAGAGGGAATGGTCAGAGAAACAGAAAATGTTTCTCTCCTCCAGCAGCCTCTTTCATCCAACTTCTATTGAAAGCTGGGCCCCCTGAGGCCAGACCCTGTGAGAGAGGAGAGAGACCAAAGCTGCACGAGGCTATTTGTACATGCATAGACAGGGACACGATGAGCATGTGTGTCACAAAAGTGACTGTATACAAAAATTATATTCCCTGTCATAGATAGAACAATGAGGGTGAGACTGCACATGTGCACACTTACTCATTCAACAAATACTGAGCCCCAGCTGTATACACAGACATTAGCCTCTACCTTCCTCGAGTGTTGCAGGAATGTGGCAGCATGCATATGAATATCTGCAAGTGCTTTTGCTCCTGTAGATATGTTTAAACATAGTGTATCCCAGATTTATGAAAACATAGGTGCAGCTGAGTCTAGGTGCATAACAGGTGGACATGTGTTTGTGTATAATATGAATGAGAGACTTTGCTGCTTCCCTTACTTGTCCTTCCCTTTTTCCTCAGAGCCTCTTCCCTCAAAAATGGCAAGAGGGACGGAACCCAAGGTGAGGGAAGCAGGCAGCCGGAGAAAGGGACAGTCGTAGAGGTGGGAATTAAACTAGCACAGATTGCAAAGCAGAGACACTGGTGTTTGTCTCCTGCAGCACAGTGACTCTCGAAGCTGAAGGGTTTTACTCATGGTGTCCCCCTGCTCACACAAGTAGAAGCCATTCACATATACTACACACTCCTACAGACACAAGAGCTTCTAGTTATTCAACCTGTCAGACAAGACTCTTACACGCACGTACACACTCTATTCACCCATGGTGGAAAATAGTCTGATTGCTGAATCTGGGGAGTATGCAATAGACTGTCCCGGAAGGTTGGTTAAAATGGAAATTCCCTCCAGAGGAAACAGGAGGAAAATCTTTGCGACCTTGGGTTGAGCAAAGGGTTCCTAGATCCAGTACCAAAATCATGATCCATAAACGAAAATAATGATAAATTGGACTCATCAAAATCACAAATTTTTGCACCTCAAACGACACTATTAAGAAAACTAAAAGACAAACCAAAATCTTGAGGAAAATATCAGCAAATCATATATCTGACCAAGGATGTGTATCCAGAATATATAAAGAATGAGTATACCTCAATAATAAGATAAACAACCTCATCAGAAAATGGTAAAATATGTGACTAGACATTCCCTAGAAATGATATATGAATGGCTCAAAAGCAAATGAAAAAGTGCTCAACATCATTAGTCATTAGGGAAATGCAAACTAAAACTATACTGAGATACTACTAGGATGGGCTATAATAAAAATGATAGACAATAAATATCAAGTGTAGGTGAGGATGTGGGGAACCTGGAACTCCTTGCACATGGCAAGTGGGATTGTAAAATAGAACAGCCACTTTAAAAAACAACTTGGCATTTTCTTTAAAAATTAAACACAAACTGACCATAAAAGCCAGCATTTCCACTCCTAGGAATTTACCTAAGAGCAATGAAAACATATGTCCATGCAAAGATATGGATGTGAATATTATAGCAGCATTATTCATAATAGCCAAAAAGTGGAAACACCAAGTGTTCATCAACTGATGAATGAATGAACAAAATGTGTTACATCCATACAATCGAGTACTTACTCAGCAATTTAAAAAAAAGAACTACTTATCCATGCTACAACACAAATGAACCTCAAAACATTATGCTAAGTAAAAGAAGCTATTAATAGATGCAAAAGTCCTCATATGTATACATTTATATAACATATCTAAAACATGCAAATTTATAGACAGGAAGCATATCAGTGGTTGCCTAAGGCTTGAAGTGGGAATGGGGATTAACTACGAATGAGGCTAAAGGAATTTGGGGGGGAATGGAAATGTCTAAAAATGGATGTGGTTATGCCCTGGCCAGGTGGCTCAGTTGTTTGGAGAGTTGTTCCATACACCGAAAGGTTGCAGGTTCAATTCCAGGTCAGGGCACATATCTAGGTTTTGGGTTCGATGTCCAGTCAGGGAGCAAATGGGAGGCAACCAATCGATGTTTTTCTCTCACATAAATGTTTTTCTCTCTCTCTCTTAAAAAAAAAAATCAATAAAACATATTCTTGCCCGGCTGGTGTGGCTCAGTGATTGAGCATTGACCCATGAACCAAGAGGTTGCCGGTTTGATTCCCAGTTAGGGCACATGCCCAGGTTGTGGGCCAAATCCCCAGTGGGGGGCATGCAGGAGGCAGCCAATTGATGTTCTCTCTCATCAATGTTTCTATCTCTCTCTCCCTCTCCCTTCTTCTCTCTCTAAAAATCAATAAAAAATAAAATAAAATAAATAAATAAACATATCCTTAGGTAAGAATTTTTAAAAAATGGATGTGGTTATGATTATATAAATAGAAACTTACTAAAAATAATCAAATTATATAGTCTTACAATGAATCAATTTTAGGTATATAGATTTTACTTTAATAAATGGGTAAAAAATGCAAGTTCCAGGGATTCTCATTCAATAGATGTGGGGTGGTGCCCCAGAAATCTGCATTTTTTAACAAGTATCCCCAAGGGATTCTGATGCAGTATTTTCGTAGACTGCACTTGTTGTACCATTGTCCAAAGCCTGAGGGGAGGGACAGTAATGACCCTCCTCCCAGCCCACCTGAGTTTTCTCATCTCCCTCAGTGGGACCTGCTGGCTAAGCTTCCTTCTCACCAACTGCCAGAAGGTTTCTTCTAAATATAGCTCCTACCCTTCACTCCCCTGCTCTACAATGCCCTCCAAACTCTCTGAATGGGCACTGGTTTTTCAGTCTCTTTTTGGGGCAGACAGTGGCCTGTCTGGGAGGCAAGTGAAGCAGGGTTGTGCAAGTGCAGGGTCAGTGTCTGTCTTTATGTAACATTTTGATATTTTATCATGAATTTTTTGCATTATTGTTATTTTTAAAAGTATATATTATATATCTAAATCTTGTCTCAGAGGTGAGTACCTCATCCTAGGCCTGGCCCTGCTTGAAGATTCACCTGGAAGCCCAGACCCTCCCCATCTCCCTTTTCCTTTCCAAAGCCAAGAGAAGCAGAGGAGAGTGTGACTGTTTACATCAGCCCCTGTCTGCCCCAGAGACCCCCTGAGATTGGACAATGGGACCCAGCAGAGAGGGATTTCCCACCCCCAACTAGGCAACCCACTGTCCTTGGAGGGAACAAGGAGTATCTCAGTTCTCATTCCCAAACCACTCCCCTCCAGCTGTGACGGTATAAACTGAAACCCACAGAGATTTTTAACCTTTTCAACCTGTCTGGCTTTTCCACTGACAGGTCATTTGTACATGCTGCACCTAGAGCAGGGAAAGCAGCTGGGCTCTTTCTACACCCCCTCTCTCAATGCACTCAGACTTCAAAATCATCAATCATTCATTCAACAAACACCCGTTGGGTGCCTAGGGTGCTCCTTCCTAATGTCTCCTCCAGGAAGCCTCCCAGCCTCAGGACTCACCACTCCGCTTCTGAGCTCCCACCTTGACCTGCACAGGCCCTCTCACTGCCTTTCTCAGCTGGAAAATATTCCTGTCCAGATCTGTCTCCTTCGTCAGTCCCGCCTGCTTTCTGTGCTCCTAGGACAGGTCGCAAAACTGGAGGGGACAAATGTGGGCAGAAAATGGAGGGCTCCGCTTTCCCTCGGGTTGGCCCAGGCCCCTTTGCCATCCTCTAACCCACACCGTGGCTGCTGGGGCTGCCGACCTGGAAGTGTGTGGCGGGGCGGGGCTTCGCCTCCGCTCCCCTCCAGGACAAGTGACTGGAGAGTGAAGATTTTACAACCAAGGTCTGGGCCCGGATATCTTCCAGGCTCTCCTCCCCAGAAGCACCCACGCACCCACGGTAGGAAGATCGCATGGCTTCTGGGATAGGGTGGGAGCTGCCTCCCTTTCTCAGCCAGGACTCCAACTGTTCTCTAGTTGCCCCTCCCGCCACGACTGGGAGGAGCTGGAGGAATCAGATGTTTCAGTTAGCCAAGAATGACTTTCCATAATTCCAGAGCTCGGCTGGAACGAGGTCCCCGCAGCTGCCGGCAGGTGCTAGAGGACTTCAGGACTCGACAGGGGCTCCAGATGCCATCGGAAGGGCCTGAGGGCGAAGCAGGGCGCTAATTCACGGCCCCCAAGGAGCTGGTGGAGTGACCGGAGTCTCACAGTGACAGCGAAGAACCCCCGCGAAAATTGCCTGCTGAGAGCAGGGCTCCAGCCGGACCACCTGTTTAGCCAAAGCGCACACCCCTAGGCCGGGACCTCCGGGGACCAGCACTGCCTCGGCATTTGCAAAGCCTGAACGTACCGGCACTGCCCCTCTCTCCTCCACCAAAGGCCCGCTGCACCAGTAGAAGGGCAAGCTCGAGGTTCAGAACCAGGCACTTCCTTTCCGCAGGGACCCCCCCCCCCCAACACACACACACCTTTTCCGCAGCGCTCCGGGCTGTGACTTGACGTCCAGGGTGGGGTGCCCAGGGCGCAGTACTCAACTCATTCAGCCACAGACCCGCGACACTATGCCTATTCCCGAAACATTCACGTTGCACCCGCAATCACACCTGCCCACCACCACCCCCCCGTCCCCCCCCCCCCCCCCCCCGTCCCCATCCCGCCAGCCTCCCAGCCAGCACAGCAGCACTCTGGGCAGTCTGGGCCACACTCGTCCTGTTCTTAGGACTGCCTTTGAGGATTCCCGCGCACACCTAGGACCCAGGATTTATGGAAGCCGATGTCCCTTGAGAGAAGCCAACTCCAGGACAATTCCAGTTCTTCTTCACAGCCTCCTCATAGTCCTCCTGTCTGGGGATTGGGGTTTAAGGTGCTCAGAGCACCAGCTAGCTGATCTTTCCCCAGGGCAGAGGTCCCCAAGCCCCTTCCCAAAATTCAGGGGGCTGACCTCCTCTAGGAGTCAGTGAGCCTAGTTCCCCCAGCTTCTCTAGCCTGGCAGGAGTCCGGAACTGGGGTCAGTGACCACGATGATATCTTCGGGTTGACCGAGCTCAAAAAAGTCCACTAAGCCAACTAAGCGCTTAAAAGAGCTGGGTCCCCAGCACACACCTCCATCCCGACTTCAGGCAATCAGGTTCCCAGAGTTCTCCCAAACCCCAGCTCCAGGTGACACAGCCACAATACCTGGAGTCCTCCACCCCCAAGTTTCAGGAAGCCTGTCCCCTCAGCTTCCCCACAAACACTTCAGGTGGTCCAAGTAACTCTCAGCCCCTGGTAAAGCATTCCTAACTCCTGGAAGTCCAGCCCTCCTCCCCCACCTCCACCTCCACCCCCAGATTCTTCTGGGAGCAGGTGGAGGGCAAACAGAGCCCCGGCTTGAATTCACTCTTGAAAACCAACTCAAATCAAATCCCAGGGGAGTGATGCCTGCCTCAGGTACCTCGGACTTGTCTGTGTCTCCAGATTCTGACCCACACCTGCCCCAAATCTAAGGAGCCTGCCCAAGGCCTGAACCCCTCAGAATCTCTGTCTCTGTCTTTCTCCGTCTCTTTCTCACCTTTTCCTGGCACAGCTAGAACTCAGAACGTAAGCCAGAAAATCCACTCAAGGGCAGGTCTCAAATCCCTGGCTTTTACTAGTGCAGAGACACAAACACCCCCCAAAATACACAGGAAGTGACTCTCACATGCTTAGAGATCCTCAGTACCAAAGATCAAATTCTGGGACAAAACAGAGACCCTGATACACACATAGAGACCCCCAAACACACAGATATGTACACTAACATAATAGAAACATCACACATTCACAGCAACAAAAACACACATACCAAGAAATACCAGAAAGACACCCAGGAAAGGAACATACAGACATGTACAGAACCAGAACTCCCATAGACACCAGGAGCAAGCAGGCCCTCACCCTTCACACACCAGCTCCCCTAATCCTAAATGCCAAAAGAGGCTTCCTCTTGGAGAGAAAATTCCCCAAGGAAACGCAAGATTTACCACTCCCCCATCACCTGCCAAGGCCCTGTTGGGAAGGAAGGGTCAGAAAGCGCTTGCCAGGCTAGTAACTGGTAAAGCTCTGTAATGTGGAAATCATTTAACGAAATTCGTGGGAACTACACCCTCATTCTCACCTCTTAGGAAACCGGGAAGTGGTTTAACTTGTTCTGCAAATTAACTCCAGATCCACAAGAGCGCCCTCCCCTCGGTAGGGAGAGGCCAGGCCCCAGTGCAGCTTGACTGACCGGGGAAGTCGGGTGAGCGCTGATGGACTCGGCCCACCACAGGCTGCAGGCTCTGGGGCCAACTCACTAACCTGCGCAGCTGCCCAAGCTCTGGTCAGGCCCCCCAGCCTCCACTGCCCCTCTGCTGGGCCAGGAAGAGTGCCCCGTGGTTACCGAGCCCGGTGACGCACAGGAGGCACGCTCCATGAGGGAAGAAAATGGGTTTGTGCGCCCAGGGCCTGCACCATCTCGCCCGATTCTGCCCTGGCAGATGCACGCCATTCCTCACCTTTCTTGATCACAGATTGATCCAGGAGGCTCATTCCCGATTCATCCATGGCCTGCAAATAGGAGAGGCAGTAGTAAGGGCGCTTGTGGACCTAGTGTCCTTTCGCTTCCCAAGCCCCCACTGTCCCTGGTCCTGGTCGTGTTTGCTCCGCCCAGCGCACATCATCGTCGCCTGGGGCAGGACGGGCGGGACCAGGATTCGCCGAGACTCGGCACCATCTGTGTGGTCGATCTGGGCCCTGGGTACCTTACCACGCCGTAAGGGAATTTTGAACCTTAGGCAACTCCTCTGCCTCTCTTCGCTCTAGACACAGGCCGCCCCAGCAGACCTGGACAAGGCATAGATGACCTACGTGGCCCAGCCGAGAGGGAGAGCTGTGGCTCAGCCCCTTCCCATTTACTCCGCGGAGGGTTGCCGCCATCCAGGAACCGCGCACAGACTCATTTCCCCGCTGCCTCAATGGCCAGGCAGCGTCTAACGCCGGACGTGGGACGCACCCTCGGAGTCATGAATGAAAAAAGGCAGGCTGGGAGAAAAGTTGGGTTCCCGTATTAATCACTCTGCCTCTAGACATAGTCCTAAATCACCGCGGCCGGCCCTGGCCCATCCCGGACCGTTCTGGCCTCACCTGTAAGTCCTCCAGGCTGGGCGGCGCCGCCAGCCCGGGGAGGCCGAGAGGCGCGTCCGCCAGGCCGTGCGCACCGTCTGCCAGGCTGTGCAGGAGCCGGGGCACAGCGGCGGCGTAGTCGCGGCGAGGGTCCAGGCCCAGGGCGCGGGCGGGCGGCGCCAGCAAGCCGGGCGGCTCGTCGTGGGCGCGGGCTGCTGCGCGGACAGCGGCGCGGGGCGCGGCCCAGGCGGCCTGTGGAGGCTGAGGCTGTGCCAGGGGCGCCAGGCCGCCGTACGGATCGCCGGCCAGGTGGGAAAAGGCGGCTGTGGCGTCGGGCGCCTGGCCATAGGGCAGTGGCGGCTGCGGGTAGGGCGGCGGGAAGTAGGGCGGCTGGAAGTCGGCGGCAGCGGCAGCGGCAGGCGTGTGGCAGAGTGGCGGCGCCGGCCCGTAGGTCGCCTGAGGCAGAGACGACAGGCGGGCCCCTGCAGCCGCTGTGCCCAGCCCGTCGGGGCGCTCCTGGGGAAGGAGAAGGGAGCGTTAAGTGACCACAGTAGCTGAAAGGAGTCCAGATCAAAAGGACCCTCCTGCTGGACAGCTCGCAAGGGTCCAGCTGCCGTCCTACCCGCTTTCCCGGGCGGGAGGTTTATCTCGGAGAGACCCGCGGGCGCAGGAGCCTCGGGCTGGGGACACCGATCTGGAGACCTGCGCTCACCGTTCTTAGCTGGCGGAGCCCCTGTGGCCCCCTCCCTCCGAGATTTCGTTGGAGGAGGGGATTCGGAAGGTCCAGCACTCAGGCTTCCTGCTGTTCCTGCACTCCCGGACCCGGGACTACTCACCATGGGGGAGTAAGTGTGCACCAGCATGGGGCGGGTAGCGTGGAGGCGGCGGAGCACTCGCCCGACGGCCAGCGTTACTGGAAGAGGTGCGGAAGCCTGCCCAGCCCGAGGGGGTCACTTGGCGGCGGCGGAGTGCAACCCAGCCTGGAACCCAGCGAGGGCTGGGTCCTCAAGTGTGGGCGACCCCGGGCGAGTCCATGGGGGCGGGACGTGGGCCCGATGGGCTCGGATCGCACTTGGAAAAGTCGGTCAACGGGTGCCCAGCGCCCGCCCTTCTTCCTCTGAGCGCAGTCTGCTCCATGCACTCCAGTTATAGTGGCGGGGGCGCGCCGGGCCTCCGGGGGCGCGCATTAAAGAGACATGCTGTGGCCGCTTTCTCCCTTCTCACCAACGACCGCTCTAGCTTCGGCTCGACCCCCTAGGATGGGTAACGCGGCGTGAATCCAACCTCTGTGGGTCTCCCAGGTGCTGTGAACAGAGAAAGATTTAAGGCTGGGACATAGGGGCCCTAGGTTTGCTTCTCGGCTTTATTGCTTCCTTGCCTTTGAGCAAAACACCACTCTTCCTCAACCTCAACTTCCTTGTCTGTAAAATGGGTATCAGCCCTTTCTCTAACCACCTTACCGAACTATGGATGAGGTGGGCGACCGTGAATGTGGAAGAAATTTGTGAGCTGCAGACTCAAGCCCACCGGCTCATGTGCATGCGTGTGTGTAGGGGTCCACCACAGTCTCTCTGAATGTTTCCAGATCAAAGCACCTCTGAGGATGCCCACTTACCTTAGGCTTCCCTGGGGTTGGTAATTCCCAGTGCCAAGCCAGGGTCTAAGGAAGCTGGAGACATAATCTGGCCAGACAGAGAGAGTTGCCTGGGACTGGAGTTGGGCTTGAGTTCCATCTGGGGAGAGCTCAAGACATTTCTGAAGCCAGGAGGGCCTTGGCTGATTGAATGTGGGCCTGTTGAGTGAATCTGTAACTGACACTGTGTGGACGGTATGTGATCCTTACACTAGCATGCACAGGCTGTGTGTTACCATGGTAGATACTGGCTGGCTCTCAACATGTTCCAGTGTCTGCAGTCACTCCATCTTTCTTTTCCCAAAACGCAATCCTGCCCTCCTGAGAGAAACAGGGACAGAGATTAAAGAAAGGGAAATGAGAGGAATACTAAGGGGAATGAGAATTAAGAAAACAGGAGGTGTTTTTAAAAAGCCAGCAGATGCTCAGAGCAGAGCATAGTAGAAATAGTCCCAACAAACACTTATTACAGAGTGTGCCAGACTCTGTGCTAAGTACTAATGCATATTGAGCTATTTAACTCTCACAACAGCCCTATGAGATGGACAGCCTTATCATCCCCATTCTCAGGTGAGGAAAATGAGGCAGAGAGGTGAACCGACTTGCCCAAGGTCAAGCAGCTAGTTAAGTGGCAGAGCCAGGGTAGTCAACTTCTAGCCCCTCTCTGTGCTCAGAATTCCTAGTCTTTGTTGCCTGAGACTCAGGTGCCTAGAAGTTAGTCCTGACTTCAATTGGCCTGTGATTCTGGGCAAATCCCCTTTCCTCTCTGATCTCGGTTTCTGCAACTTCAACAAGAACAATAAAGTAGGGGAGTGCAGAGAGGACTAGATGTTCTCTCAGGCCTCTTTCTAGTGAAGTGGAAGATGAGAATGTAAAGGCAAAAATATTGAGATAGATTAGAGGAGAAGGGGAGTTAGAAGAAACACCATTAACCCATGAAATGTAAATGGAGGAGACTTGAGGGGGCATCCAAGGAGGTACATGGTAGGTGCAGAGCTCAGGTCTGGGTCATCTCAGCCTGGGGGCTGTGGGGAAGGAGGAATCTAACAGCAGTCAAAGATTCATCACTAAGACCTTTCTGGAGGTTGGAACCACCAGCTTGAGTGGTGGATGAAGCAGAATTGGGCAGTTCTGCGGCCTTTGTGCCCAGGACGGACCAGAGATCAGGAGTCTGTGTGTGTGTCAATATCTGTTTGTGTGTGAGTCTGTGGCAAGACCACTCTTTCCCCTACCCTCAACTTCAGTAAAGGACATCAGAAGTCAGGCTCCAGGACAGGTGTATGTGTGTCAATGCATGCCATGCAGGGTGGTGGATCCCTTTAGGAGAAGTCCAGCACAGCAAGGCTGATAATGCCCATGCCCAGCTGTGGGGATTCCCTGCTCTCTCCAGCAGGCTTGGGAAGGCCAGAATGACAGGACAGGCTGCCTGTCCACTGGCTTCTTTGGGTTTCCTCACCATACTTCCTTGCAGCTTAAGACACTCCCTTTTTGCCTTATTCGCCTCTCTTCTCTGGCCATTTCTCAGTCTTCTTCTCTATTTCCTCTCTTTCTCTTCACATCCTTAATGTCAGTTATTCATCCTCAGAATTGAAGCTTCTGCCTCTTCTTCCTATTTGCAATCTTCATGAGTGAGTTCATCCCCTCTCAAAACTTTAATGACAACCTGTCCGCTGTTATCTCCCAGCCTTGTTATCTCCAGTCTGTATCTCTCACTAGAAATCCAGACCCAGAGATGCAATTGCCAGTAGGATATTTCCTCCAGACATCTTGTTGCCACCATCTGAAACTTGACAAGCCCAAAACTGAACTCAACACCTCATCCACCCCCACCAGCGACCCCTACCTGCTTATCCTTCTGATTTCTGTAGTTCCACAAATGGCACCACCATCCTTTGAATTGGAAATGGAGGCATCCCAGACTCTGACAGTCCCCTCCCTCCCATAAGGTACTCCTTATGTCATTTCTAATCCTTAAACATATCTCTCTACACCTCTGTCGACACTTTAAGCTACTGTACTCTTTCTCATAGACTAGTAGTTCTCAAAGTGTGGACCAGCATCACCTGCATCACCTAGGAATGTGTTAGAAGTGCCAGTTCTTGAACCCCACCCCAAACATGCTGAATCAGTAACTGTGGGGGTGGGGCCTTGACAATATGTGTTCTAATAAGCCCATAAGGTGACTCAGAAGTACAGTAAAGTCTTAGGACCATTGCAAACCTGCTAACTGGTCTCCTGCCTTCATTCATATCTCTTCTGATCCAATTCCATTCCATTTAGCAACAAGAGTGACTAGACTGTGTAACTTCCCTACTGAAAACTCTGCTTGGGCCCCCCATGGCCCACCTTCAGGGAAAAAAAAGTTTAAACACTCTAACCAGCATTCCAGGCTCTTCGAAGCTACAACTAGTTTTCCTTTCCTGCCTCATGAACTACCTCACAAGAAGATGAAAGGAGAAACAGAAAATGTGTCGTGCACTGGGTTTGGTGCATGGCAGGTGCTCAATGAATGCTTATTAAAGAAATAATAAATGAATGAATGGATGAGTTTATGAATCGTTCAGTCTACTGAGCATTCTTTTTTTTTTTTTAGAGAGAGCGGAAGGGAGAGAGAGATTGAAACATCTATGTGAGAGAGAAACATCAATTGGCTGCCTCCTGCATGCCCCCTACTGGGGATTGAGCCCACAACCCAGGCATGTGCCCTGACTGAAAATCGAATCGGGGACCTCTCAGTCCATGGGACGATGCTCAATCCACTGAGCCACGCTGGCTGGGTTGAGCATTCTTATAGGAAACTTCCCTGTGAGCATGACCCTCGGTAGCTAGACATAGAACCCAAGTATAATTGAGGAAGTCATCTGAGGAATAAGGGATTTTGCTTATGGCTACTGGGGAGAGGTATTTTCTTCATGGCCTGCTGTTGATTTGTGAGGCTTCTAAAAATTTAAGGGTCCTATGATTTCAGACTCTGTTGCCCTTCTTCTCTTTCAGGGCCAAAGGACTCCTCATTCTCTGAGTCATGGAGGTGGATAGTGCTGGTTGCCCAGTCTCTGGGACACATGCACACGTGTGGAGGCCTGGGATATGCATGGGGCACACATGCAGACACCCCTAGGCACATGGGACACACAACATGCACAGAGACACTCATGGGAAACACACAAGATGGGAACACAGGCTATATATTTGCATATAGGTGCACATGTTCAAACATATACACTTCCATTGGCATACTTGGCATATTGTTCTTCTCCACGGCTCAAAATTTTCCCTCTCTTTTAAAAAAGTGAGCTTGAATTTGGACTTTTAAATAAAGATAAAACTCAGGCCTGCCTCCTTTATTGTTGGCACAGCCACTCTCCTCCCAGCCTTTGACAACCTCCTGCTCTGGGCCTGGCTGAGTGCAGGTGGGGGAATCTGGCACAAGGAGATGCTTAGGCTCCACCTTGTGGTTAGATCTCACAACTGCAGCTCGGGTCTCCCTTTCTCCCTAGAGGTTGAATTACCAAGCGCAAGCTTGGCCTCTCCAAGTTAGCCTAACTCCCTCCCTATTCTGGAGCCCAGAATTCTCTGACTATCCCTCACTAAAGTGCAGACAGAGCTCAGTCAGCCTTGTATTATGAGGCTTTCTTCAGCGTTTGGCTCCTCCACAGCACAAGGGAGAGTACTTTGAGAGCAGGGACCATGAGTGGTTGCCACTTGCTTTGGGACCCTTCTCTTCTCTTTGCAGTTCCCCAGATCATCTCAATCACTCCCATGACTTTAAGGATACTCGATACCAACAACTTACAAATCTGCTGCTTATCCAGACTTGTCTCAGGTCCATAGCGCAGAAAGCAACTGCTCCCTGGATATTCTACAAGTAGCACAAATGCACCCTTTACATTTAGGGCTTATATTTTGCAGTGTTCCTCATGACAGTGAATGGCCTTATCCACTCAGTGACCTAGATCAGGAATCTGGAAGTCGTCCTTGACTTTTCATCCCTCTTCATTTCGTTAATCACTAAGCCCTATTAAATAACTCCTACCTATATTTTCTCCATCCTCACTGACACTGACTTAGTTCAGACTTACTACCTCCTCTCTGAGCTCTATGCCTCAGTTGTCCCTCTTGCAGCCAAAATCACCTTGCTGAAATGCAAACTAAATCACATTCAAATATGCTCAAAAGTCTGCAATCTCAGCACGATCCCACATCTAAGCTTCTTAGCACAGTACACCAGGACTTAAGATCTGGTCCATGTCCACTGATTCAACCCCATCTTCCCCACTCCCCACTCACTCGCCACTGTAGCATTAATGACCTACTTGCAGTTCCCAAGCTTGCATGCCTTTATGCCTGCTGTTCCTCTGCTTGTCTACCTGACAAGCCTTCCTCACCCTCAGGTCTCAGAGCAGAGACTTTTCCTCGACTTACTCAGCCACACTTTGTTCAGACCCCCATAGGAGCAATTGTTTCTACCTTTAGAAGCCTTGTATGTTACCCCTCTAGATTTTAAGCTGCTTGAGGGCAGGGTATGTATTTTCATATTTTTCAGGTTTCAGGGAATCCATGCTAAGAATATGACTTTTCAGTACATCCAATAAATAAGTGATTGTTCCTTTATGTCTACACATAGCCAATCATAAGTAGGCACTTAGGACATGCTCAGAGAATGCTTGTAGGCTTGAGGGCCTAGGTGGAGAAGAGTCTGCGGAGAGTGTGGGCCCGGGGCTGGTCTGGATCCTATCTGACAGCTTTGGCTCAGGCCTGGTGAGGCAGTGGGTGCTCTGCTCATCTCCTGCTGGACTCAGGCCCTTTCCCATCTCACTCGGCATAGGACAGAGATGAACAGCTGGTTGCCTGAAAGCCACATTTGGCCTGCAGATGTTCTGTTGGGGTAGTAGTGATTGAATTAAAAAAATTATCAACACTTGCACTGGCTGGTGTGGTTCCGTGGTTAGAGCGTCAGCCCATGAACTGAAGAGTCACAGGTTTGATTCCTGGTCAAGGGCACATACAGGTTTGATCCCCAGCCCCAGTCAGGGCACATGTGGGAGGCAACCAACTGATGTCTCTCTCTCATGTGGATGTTTCCCCCCCACACTCCCTCCTATTCTCTCTAAAAATCAATGGAAAAAATATCCGCAGGTGAGGATCAACAACAAGAAATATATCAACATTTGAAAATCAGATTTCACATAAAAATTAGGATTTCTGAATTCTCTTTAAAAATTGCAGGGTGTGGTAGTGTCACTTGGCAACAACCTGCTGACATGAGGGGCAGCACTTCCTTTGTACAGTTCACCAGGACCCCCACTAGGCTTGGTCACATCAAACGTGAGTTTGTAACTCTGCTCTAGCAATGAAGGTGGCCTGAGAAGTCGGATGGCCTGCGTGAAGTCTTGGCTCTGGCACTTAGCAGCTGTAACACCTTGAGCAAATCACCTACTCATGCCTAAGTTTCTTAACCTGTAAAATCAGGATAATAATACCTGCTTCATAGGATTCTTGGGCCAGCTGAATAACACTTGTGAAGTGTGCTTATTAGCAGGGCTTATATTCAGTAAATGGTGGTTGTGAGCTGCTGGGACGTGGGAGAGGGAAGGTGCAGGACAGACGACACAGGAGCCATCCTGTCATCAATGAACATTTATTGAGTGTCCACATGTGCACAGCTTTGAACTTGGCGATCACAGAACGCACTTGGGGTGGAAGGGGGGGAGGGAAGCAAGGAATCAGGTGTGTGGGGGGTCCCCTGGGTTCATAAGAATGGTAGTCCCTGCTGGAGTCGCCAGTCGCGTCTCTCTGCAGAGAGGAGTCATAAGCAGGGGTGGGATTTAAAGCCAGGCACCACGATGGCGATGGGGTGCAATCACTAGGGAAACATGCGGTTTCTGGGGAAGTGTCCCTCCTGTTCCTGGCTCCAGCCAGGCCAGATGGCACCAGGGGGACAGAAATCAGATGCTCAGGTGTCCCAGCAGGGATAAGGACAGGCAAAATAAATAACCCCCCAACCCTCGACATCACTCTGCTGCAACACGACACAAAAGCTTAGAGACCAGGGCCCAAGGGCTTCTGGATCCCCTCAATGAGGCTCAGGTGGAAGATTTCCCTCCACCCCAGGCCCTCTGCCCCAGGTTTTCCTGGATGGATGTGGCATTTCAAACCCTGGGTCGCTGAAGTTGATAAGAAGAACTGCGATGTCAATGGCCTGAGCCTGCTCTCTGCTCAATAGGGCCAAGGGCAAGGATCAAATGGCCAATTTAAAGGACATGGACCTGGGAGGCCAGAGGGGCACCACAGCCTAGGGGAGCCCATACCCTGGCCGGCAGGGCATATGGGCTGAAGCAGCCAGCTCCTGCCAGCCTTGTCCCACCCTAAGGCCTCCCTCTTGTGGGGAAGCCAGACATTGGGCACAATGACACCTAGTGCCCCCCTCCCTGGGGGCTACTCCAATCTTCCCCGGCGGCGGGGACAGCCACGTTGATTTCCAAGACAATCCCTGTCCCTGAGCTGCCCCAGGGGGCAGGACGCAGTTCCTTACACTTGAAGGGTGGGCACCATGCCCTTGCCCTTGAAAAAGCCAGAAAGCTGGGATGTTTGGGGGGGGAGTTTGGGGAAGGGAATCCAGTTTGGGGGCTTCAGGGAAGATGCCTCCTCCCTCCTTCCCTCACTGCCCACCCCCGGGTTTCTCCCCAGTGGATACCCCCTCAGGGCTCAGACAGGCATTGTTCCAGGGCGGCCATACGGTAGTGGCTGGCTGTCTCCTCACCAGCCTGCAGCCTCATGGCCTCCCGGCACAGCCGATTGGCCCGTGCCAACTCCACCAGGACACCCTGATAGGCAGCAACCATCTCAGGCTTGACGGAGTTGGGGCTGACACTGCCTAGCAGCTGGAGCAGCTCCTGTGGCCAGCGGGAGCGCAGGGCAGCGGGGGCCAGCCAGGGCAGCAGTGGCACGCAGCCTGTGAAGGCCTGCATGCCCAGGAACCAGAGCTCCTGCAGATCGGCCCATATGCCCTCATAGTCAGGGGACAGGGCCAGCACTGCCTGGTCTGAGCCCGGTGTGGCCCGCGCCACATGGGATTGCGATAGAAAGAGGATGGCAGCCGCAAAGAAACCTCTGGATGCTGGTGTTCCCTGAAGAGCTGGAAGGCAAGAAGGAAGTGGGGGACGTGAACCAGATGCGCCAGCTTCTTTGCCAGACCCTTACTTTCCCATCCTGTGTGGGCACTCAGGGAGTGAAGCATAGCCTGGAATGAGCCTTCCTGGGTTCTAACCCTGCCTTTGATTTTACTGTGACTTTGGGAACTCACTTTTCTGGGTCTCGTTTCTTCACTTGTAAAGTGGGCCTATAATACGGCTATAACCTTAGACATTTATTGTGAAAATTAAATGTAATAACCTTGGTGCACTCAACCTCATGGTCAGACCTTCCTACGGTCTGAGTAGTGATGGGAGTCCTGTTGGGCCTATGGATAGCTCCTCAACAGGCTGAGGAAGTTGCACCAATTTGATTCTTGGGCCAGAAGAGGGCGCCAGAGGGGGATCAGGAGCTGATGACCTAGCTTCGCTTAACTGCTGGGCTGGGGGTCACCCCTGCACTGCAGACTCTCTCCCAGAGGCTGTTAGTCTACCTGGTGGCATCTGTGGGTGAACCAGCACTGGGGCTCTACTCAGGGCTTGTGTGATGCTGCTTGGGACTGAGGGAGTTCGGGGGCTAGAGAGCAGGGTGGGGCTCTTCCTGCTGCTGGGTACTCCCCTGGGATCCTTATAGGGAACAGAGGCAGCTGAGGGTACAGGCTCAGTACACCCCGTTCCCAGGCATCTGCTCACCTCCTCCAACCTGACAGATGGGTCACAGGGAACAGGCAGGGACAGAGGGACCCAAGCAGACACCCACAGCCAAAGTGGGAGACAACAAAGGGCTGGCAGGGCCTGGAGGGGGCACCCCCCATCTCCCCTCACACAGCCAGAGTAAAGCAGGGCTGGGGAGAGGGTATGTGCAGAGGAGCACCAAGCACTGAAGCCTGTCAACAAGGGAGGTGAGGTGTCAAGCAGAGAAAAACCTCAATGGAGAGAAGTCAGGTTTCTGACTCAAGGCTGGGGGTGGCTCCACCTTGAAAACACTGGATTCAGATTCCTTGGGCTGCTGGATTTTCTGAGTAGGCCTCTACTTACACCCACCAGACCTTGCCTTAAAAGTCTTCAGAAGGAAGAGAATGTTATCATTTTCGACGGGTAGGGTGGGGTGGGGGATGGAGACATACTTCAAAGAGTTCCTCTGGATTGGAAAATTCTGTAAAACCATTTTCTGAAAATGGTGACATGCCCAGTGGCCAACAGGTCCACCCGGGCCGTCTGCCCCCCATCCATTAGGACTGGGTCCTCAGGACTTACCTGGAGAGGTGCTGAGGAGCCGGGCCATGAGGAGGCCCAGGGTGGCCACATTGGCAGCTAGAAGGAGCCTCCCCTGCTGCTGCACTAGTGCAGGTAGCGACGTCATCAGGGTGTTCATAAGAGATGTGAAGCAGGCATCTCGCCTGGGAAGAAAGGGAGGTAAAGATGAGAGGAGGTTGTGTGTGTGTGTGGGGGGGGGAGGGGGGGCGTTTGATAGAGCCAGACCAAACCCTGGATAAACCTGGGATTGTGGGCTCCCAGCTTCACCACGCCAGGATTTGGCAAGAAATTAGGCAGCAGGGTGGAGTTAATTTGGGCCCCATTCATGGCATCTGGGGAGCAGAGACTGGGTTATGACTAGAATTCGTAGACATGGCCAGAGGGGTTCCAGAGATGCCACATCCTTGTGTGGGGTGATTCTGTCTATTCTGAGATTCTTTCATGCTAATTCTAACAGGAACCCATGGGCACAGGGAACAAAGTAGGAGATGGAGATTTGGGGCAAGTTTGAGTAGTCCCCCCCTTGCTTCCTCCGCCCTCTTCCCCAGCCTCACTTGATCAACCCTGGTGCAGTGACCACGAGGTTGAGGAAGATGTGGCAGCAGGTCTGCAGGCCGATCTCCACGCTGTCGGGCAGCACTGAGGTGTCATGGCCAGGGGATGTGAGTTCCCACTGCTGCAGGAAATACTTGCACAGAAGTGAGGGTGCCCCCTCCTTGATCAGGATCTCCCGGGGCCCATCTTCAACTGTCAGGTGGCACCAGCCGGGCAGAAGGAGCCTGGGGGTACGGAAGGGACAGATGTGTGAGGAGTGAGGAGAGATTCCCTTTTCAGGGGCACCCCACCTAAAAGAAATGGAAGTAGGGGAGGACACATTCTCATAGGTACCGTAGAAAAAGTACAAGCTTTGGAGATGCGCAGGCCTAGGCTCAGACTTGGGCTCTGCCACATGGTGTGAGTATGGGCAAGTGATTTTTAACCTCCTTGAGCCTTTCTTTTCTCATCCTGAAAACGTGGATGAGGCTGATGTTACAGATTTGCTGTGTGGACCTAATGAGATCGTTCTGATAAAGGGTATAGATAAATGTCTGCCATGATATTCAATGAGCATGAGTTCTCTCCTTATAGAGAAATCTGGGGTTGACAAGTGAGACTTGGCAGCCCAGGAGTCCTGTGGGAACAAGCTCTCTCAAACATACAGGAACAACCCTCAAGGCAATCTCATGCCCCAATCAGGAAGTCTGGCACAGCCCAGTTTTGGAGAGAGGAGGTGTCTATGTATTACACTTTTTTAAAAAAACATCCTGGCTGGACAGACTGTAATTACAAACTCACCGGAGAGCATCCCCTGGCCAGGTGGACCCTGGGGTGGTGGGGGAGATAGCCAGGGTGGCCACCTGCTGAGAGAGGTCATTGGCTTCCTCAGCCTCCTCATGGAGGGTCTTGGCATAGCGAACGAGGAAGGGCAGCAGTTGGCAGACTTCCTTGCGCAGGGATGAGGTCTCCTCGGCCAACCAGGCACCCAGGATCCGAACCGAAGCAAACACAAAGGGCTCCTTCTGCTTCTCTGGCCCCACCTGTTGCCATAGGACCCCTTGAGATGGAGCAGGACCAGAGTCCCTTCCCTGCCTGGACAGCATGCCAGCCAGCTTTGGAATAACACAACTAGAAGGGAATTCTGGCCTGGGAGCCCTTCAAAGGCAGGCCCTCAAGGCACGTCTGCTGAGCCAACTGGACTTCAGATGTCATGCCCTTCTACTTGCTGGGACTCAACTAGCATTCCCCCTGTCCCGCCACCTCTAAAGTATCTCAGGGCTAGAAGGAAACTCGGAGGACCGGAGCTAAGTAAACACTCCCTCTATGGCAGCTCTGAGCTGGGAGGAGTTAGCTGAACCAGGCAGCCCTGCTCCCTTTCCCTGTGGGGTTTCTTATGTGCACATGTGTAAAACAATGCTATAGACTGAGCAGAGCAGACGGCTTCGATTTTGTGTGCGTGTTATGTGTGTGTCCTGGGGGAAGGGTTGTGAGTGGGAGGTTACCGTGTTGTATGTGTGTGCGTGTGTGTACTGTGATGTGAGTGCACATATGGTGTGTGGTATGGCGTTTGTGTGGAGGCACAGGGAGGGAAGGAGAGGAGGCTCGGTCACACACTACTCCTGGGAGTGCTACAGGATCAGCCCTTGGTAAGAGCATCTTCACTGTCTCCCCATTACATGGAGGTACAGGAGTTTTACTTCCCCCTTTCCCTTGCCTACTGGGTCCCCCGACATTGGATTCCCTCTGTGGGTCACTGCACCCTCACCTGCTGCAGATAGTGGATGACAGCTCCGATGGCCTCCTTCATGATGCTCACAAGCTGCACCTTCTGTGGCTCCTTAAGCAGTGACTGCTCACAGCGGGTGCATTCCTGGATCCCCAACTCCATGAGGGCATAGCAGGCAGTCACCACATCTTCTTTTACCTCTGTGCCTGTCTCCTCCAGTGCCAGCCGTACCTCCACACATGCCAGATTCACCAGTAGGGCCAGGAACTTGCTCCCGGAGCTGCCCGCCGGGATCCAATCGGAGCCACAGGCGTGCGCCAGGCGGGCTGCCAGCTTTAGTGCGGGGTTGCGCTGCCAGGAGCTCAGCTTGCTGCCGAGGATGCGTGCCAGCCCGGCCTGCAGATCCCGGAGGCATTCAGAGGGCACGGTTGTCGGGGGCAGAAAGAGAGGCAGCAGCTGGCAGAGCTCAAACTTGCTGGCATCTTCGGCTTTCTGGAAATCTTCACTGAGGCCTCGCAACACGGCCAGGAGGTCAGGCTCTGCCTCCTTCCAGCACTGTGTCTCGGCAGCAGCCAGCAGCCCCACCAGAAGTGCCAGGGCCTGGTCAAAGCCATAGCCATGCCCCAGGTATGCCTGACACAGGGCAGACACGGTGCCACCAGCAATGAGGTGCCGGGGCCCACGGGGTGTACCTGCCACAGCCGTTAGGCATTGGTAGGTATCATCAATCATGGACCTGCGGGCAGCATCATCAGGGTCTCCCCGGGCTGTGAGGAAGGTGCTAAGGATGGGGATCTTGTTCAGGACCTGGGGATGGGCAGCCAGTTCAGGGTCACTGCAGAAGCAGGCCAACAGGGCCACGCCCAGGGCTCGGAGAACGTGGTCAGGGCAGCCATCTGGCGCCTCCTTGGTGGTCAGGAGACGATTGGGGAAGGTGAAGCCCACGGCATCAAAGATCCGCCGCCGAGTTTTGGCATCGATGTCACCTGCTTTGACTGCCTTGGTCACCTGAAGGGGAGTATGTGCTATCAGCAGGGTGAAAGAGGTGGCAAAGACTGTCCCTTGCACACTGGGGCGTCGACTCTAGCAGGCTTAGGTTAAGTAACGGGACTCCCTCTGGGGTCAGGAGCCTCATCCAGCTCCTTCCTTCTCCCTGGAGACAGGTGTGACCTCTAGGATCCCTCGTCTATGATTAACTCTGTGGAAGGGAGATCCAGGCCTCCTCAACTACTCATTTTGCCATTTCATCACCTGATCAATTGGGAAGTTCTTCCTGATGTCTAATCTAGATACCCACAACTTGAGTCGGAAGGGGCTTAGAACTTAGTGTTTAAAATCCTCCAAGGATTTAGAGTCCCTTCCTAATTGTTCCCTCCAGAGAAGTCTCTGATCCATTCCCGCCACCTTCTCAGGGGAAATGGCTCCTGTGTCTTGCCACTCTGCCTGTCAAAACATTTCCCCTTATATTTCACCTAAACACCTCCTCTGCTGCAGTGTGAGCCCTTGACTCCAGAGCCTTCTCCCTGTTGCCATGGCAAACAAGCAGCGGGCTGTACTCCCTCCTCCCTTCACCCCCCACACATCAACCCCCCTTCCCAGCACTGCAGCTTCTGCTCTGCTGTCCCCAGCTTGGGTTCCTCCAATAGGGTTAAGCCCAGAGCCAGCTCCCTTACCCTCATCCTACCTACTGCCATCCTGACCATCCCCTGGGACCCCTTCCCAGTCACTTCCAGTCCTGCTATTCTTTCCACCCCCAGAACAATCATCCCCAGCACTCAAGTACTCTGCACTAGTTACTACCTGCTGCTGCTACCCTATGAGTCAGCTCCCATCTGCTCTGGGACACCTCAGAGAGCAGACCCAGGCAGCTCCTAGGGCCACAAGCATTATTCACCCCTATTCTCCCCTTTGCCCCTGTACTCGGTCCAAAGAGGCATCTTGGGCCTACTTTGGTGACTCCAGGGTTGCCAGCACCACTGAAATATCCTTGGGGACTTGTTGACCCCATTCCTAGGGGGCCCAACCACCCAACCCTTCCCACCTCCCAATTTTCAGTCAGCTCCTTACTAGCAGCAGGGCTGCAAACTGCTCGCTGTCATTCTTGGCCTCACGGAGGGCTCCTAGGTAGCGCTCCAGGGTGGGGTTTCGGCCCTCTGCCTGATTCAGAGCTGGCTCACAATCCGAGGCCATGATGCCCGTCTTGCCCAACTGTGAACACAAGAGGGACTGAGCATCCCTCTGCAGAGGAGGGGCAGGCACGGGGGTGGGAGTGTAAGATGGAAGGAGGGATTAACACAGAGGGAGGGGAGGATCAGGAGGGATGGGCTCCTCAGGACTGACCTCCCTTTAAGGGGCTGGACCTTCAAATCTTTAGGGATGAAGGGACCCTGATCCAAGGTCACCTCCAGAAAGTGGGAACGAAAGGACCATGCATCCTGCTGCTCAGTTGGACAGCTCTCCTCACCAACCTCCTAGGGGTTGGAGGGGGCTGGCCCCACTATTCAGCTGTCCCCTGGCACCAGAAGCCTAGTTTTATCTCCCTCCACTGAGGCACACAGGGAGGGAGTGGTGAGGACAGACAAGCAGGAATGGAGACATACAAGGGTGAAGTTCGATTATCCGCACTCAGGCTGACAAGAGGGAAAAGGGCATCCTAGGTTTCCTTTCCCCTCCTTTCTTCAGAAGAGGCAGGACACAAGCCTCAGCTGAAGTGAGGGTGCAGGGCGCAGGACAGCGAAGGCTTGGAGGCTCCTTTGGGGACCCCACCCCTCCAGCCAGGGCTCTCAGTCGCCCCCGCAGGCTCCTTGCCTCCTCTCCTTTCCCTCCCTCGAGCAGAAGCTGCAGCAGCAGCAGCAGCAGCAGCAGGAGCAGCAGAAGGAGCAGCAGAATTACCGCTTGCTCTCCCTCTCCTCGCCCTCCCCGCCCCGCTACCAGTCTGTGGATGCCGGCAGGGGCTGGAGAAGCAAGAAAGGGTCCTGGGTAGCTCCTAAGACAACGGAGAATCCAAAAGCCGGATAATCGAAGAGGGGCTGCTGAGATGGGGAGATGAGAAGGGGAGGAAGGTTCCTGGCGGTCACCACCTGTCCCGCCGCAGCCAGGTCACAACACGACATTGATGAAGTCACGACAGGGCGGCGATGAGATCACACTTCACGATGGCGCGGTGATGTCACGGAGAGATCACGGCAAAATCACGACATGGGACAGCCCCCAAAGATAACAGGGCAAATTAAAAAATATATATAGCTATATATTAAAAAGAGCTGTGACAAAATGGAGTCTCGACAGGGCACGATGATGTCGCGATATGGCGCGATGGAGTCACGATAGGGTCTCCGGGGTGTGTCGGCGTCGATCAGCGCCGGCTCGGAGAGGCTCCGGCTGGGATGTAGGGGAGGGCCTGAAGGGGGCTGAGCTCACCAGGCTGCGGCCCGGAGCGGCGAGGTCTTCTCCGAGCGCGATGCTCCGGGAGCCTGGGGCCGCTGCTCACGCCGCGTTGCCCACTCCGGGCTCCAGGCTGCTGCAGCTCCACCCCCACCCCCGCAGCGCTCTCGACCAATCCGCGGCGGCTTCACTCCAAGTTCTGGCCAATAGCACGGCGGGGCGCTAAGCCGTAGGAGGTGCTGCCGTTGCCGCCATCTTGCTTGTGGGTATTGCCCGAACCTAGGGTCCCGGGCTCGTGCAGGGCAGGCTAAGGTGCAGACTGCCTCTGGAGAGCGGGAGGCGACAGCCTGGAGGCTCAGGTTCCTTTGCCCGTAGGTAGTTCTACCTCCCAGCCCTTCCCCTCCTTCCCCTCGGTCTCGCGGCTGGAATTGAGTTCCGGGGGGTAGGGCAGGAGGGCTTGCTTAGCATGAAGAGTGTGTTTCCGGGTTGAACCCCGGAGGTGGGAGGAGGCGGCGTTTCCGGCCGCCGTCGCTGTCCAGGGAGGCTGAGGCGAGAGGGAGCTGCCGGGTGGGAAGCCCGCCCTACCTTCTTCCTCTTCCTCCTCCTCCGGGTGAGGGGAGCGGAGGTTGGGGCCCCGACCCCATGGACCGGGAGGAGGCGGAAGCACCCGATAGCGGGGGCCCCGCTGTGTGTCCCTGAGCCCCGGTAGGTGGCCCGAGGCGGCTGGCTGCCTGGCCTAGGACCACGGGCTCAGGGGAGGGGCAAGCGGAACGGGCTATTTCTGGGGGTGAGCTGGCCGGGTGTTGGGACCCGGAGGTGGAGCTTCTGTCCGGGCTAGGGCAGCCAGCTGCTTCTGGCTTTACAGGTGCGGAGGTCGAGTCCCAGGCTGCACTCCTCTTCTTTCAGGCCGGGGCCTGGTCCTGCAGTTCCCTCCATCCCCTGACGGACAGACCGGCTCCGGGCGCCGTTGTCTTACCTCCCTCGACTTCTGCAGCCTCGCCCTTAGCTGCTGTCTCTAGTGTTTGGTGTTTCCACCAAGATGGAAAGCTGATGCAGATTAAGGAGGGCGGGGCTCAGCACGACGTGTAAATTACTATGCGAAATCTGCCTAATCCAGGACTTGGAAAATTATGCCCCACCGAGGGGTCCTGTGGTGGCTGCAGGGAGCACAAAGGTGAAATGAAGGAAGTCAAAAGAGAACTTCAGGCAGCATTCCAGAAAAGCTTTGCCTTCTCTCACCTTATGGTGGTTGTGCCCGGCCGACAATAGATGCAGTAGGTGAAGAGCATTAGCTGACTCTAATTGTGCTTTGTGTGATTAACAGACTGGAAGCTAGGAACAAATTGGAAAGACGCCTCCCCCCCCCCCCCCCCAACAATCTGTTCGTTTTTCCAGCTATTTGGAAAACAGTGTCTGCAAATATAAGCAAAGCTATTTATTCATGACAGCCTGTGCTGTAACTTTCTCAAATATCTGAGACTTTTATTTTTTAAAAAGGGAGCTTTATTCTTGATTACACACACCAGCTGAATAGGCTGTTTCAGACCTGCTCCGTCGTTGTTCAAACATATCTTATCGCTGTGTACATAAGTGAAGTTCCACGTATGTAGCTGACAGACTGAACTATGATACATTCCCCATCAACCTGAAGTATTAACTAAACATTACCCCCTGCTGTGTCTGAACAGCTGCTGCCACAGAGAGTGCTTTTATTTCGGGTGTACTTGTAACGCCCCAAGTGCCAGAATTATTGCAAGCTTTTCTAGATTTTCATTTGTCAAGTATTGTGGGGGTGTGTGTTCTCTCGCTAGGCTGTTACCTTTGATTCTATAACCAACCATTTGGATTTTGGTGATGTGTTGTTCCTGCCCTGGTCAGCAAGCCTTTGCCTGGACCCTAGCAGTGATTTGTGCCCTTGGGCAATTGTAGGTTTCATAGGAATGACTGGTTGGGAGTTCACAGGGAAATAGCTCTGCCTCTCTTGTATGGTTTGTAAAACCTTGTACTTTCTAATCAGCTTGCTAATCCAATGGTGTTTATTACTCCCATTTTTAAAACCTATTCATTTCTTTAATGCTTCTATCGCCCACCTGTCACGCTGTTGATGGCAGGTGTTGAATCACCTTGAGTTTGAAAGCCTTTTGTGGTAGACAGAAATGTGTTGGGTAAGATACACACACACACACACACACACTCTCTCTCTCTCTCTCTCTCTCTCTCTCTCTCTCTCTCTCTCTCTCTGTCTCTCACACACACGCACCCTCACCCATTACATCTTGGGAGGCTAGAGAAGTTGCTGGATAGATTTCTAACTTAGGCTCCATTTATTAATCTCTTGAGCATGTCTCTGGCCCACACACCTTTCTGCTCCCCCTTTTCCCTAATGTACAACTACAAAACAACTAGAAATAGGAATGGATGGAAATGAATGAGAAAAATGAAGGCCTTTAGATGCTTAAGGCTCAGTAAAAGCCTTTTCTTGGGCTGTATCTCAGTTTTGCAGCTATGTGTTTGTCTGTTTCCTGGTGTTAGTGTTGATATCCAACCCATGCAATGCCAGTCTCCCTGTATGTTGGCTGGCGGTGGGGGTTGTCAGTCTGTGCCATTTTCCAGATGTGGATGACGGGTGCACATTTAGGACAGAAGATTTTTGAATTGCTTCTTTAGAACTCGATCAACCCTCATAATGTTGCCAAGATTTATATAATTATATGATATAGAGAAGTTGTGTAAGAAGGAAGAAACTGATGGAAAATCATTTCCTTTTGGAAGGGATATAAACAGCCCCTAGCTTCTAGAGTAGCCAGCACAATGTCTAGTACATAATAGGGGCTGGGTAAATATTTGTTGAATATGTATATGGATTCAAGTCAGGAATTGCAAATGATTCTAGGGGTTAGGAAGGTGACACTGAAGTATAAATTGGATAAATTTTAAAGATAATAGTGGTGGGGCAGTAGCAAAATGGAGAGTATATGCCCTGCCTAAAGACAATCACATTAAATTAAAAAACACAGCTACATAAAATCGTCAGGTCCAACCTCTTCTTTTCATGGATAAGAAAGTGTTTGGTCAAAGTCACAAAGCTGTTAAGCAGAGCTGAAACTGAAACTCACATCTTTTTTTCAGACTGGGACTCGTTCTATTCTTCCAGGTAGATGATTTACTTTTAGACTAGAAAATAATGGAACATAAGGCGTTTCGGTTTTACAGTGGATTCATTTCACATTCCTTGCTATGTTTTTATCCTGATAATTATAGGCTTTGTGAAAGCTCAGGTTTAAAATTTATGGGCAGAGATGAACAGTGAAAGACAAACTTAAAATTTTTCTTCCCTCTATTTTATCATGTTCTCTATCTAGCATGCCACATTTCTAGGAATCAATTATTAATTACTTGGCATTATTGTTTCTTTTCTTTCTTTCTAGTGGACTGGTTCTGCCTATCTGGAAGGCAATGGAGAAGAGGCTGGGAGTCAAGCCAAGTTCTGCTTCCTGGACTTTATCAGGACCTTGTAGGCAGACATCTGTGAAGTGTTTGAGAAGCTTGTACCTGTTTTATACTTGCTTCTGCTTCAGTGTGCTGTGGTTGTCAACAGGTACTGTTTTTTTTTTTTTTTATAGATTTAAGATTTAAAAAGGGCATTTTGTGTGAGTCCTTCAGTTCATTTTAAAGACTAGTAGGAGGCAGAAAAGCAGTGTGCTAATTGATAAAAACAGCCTGTTGGTGGACACTTAGTTGGAATTATTTGTTTTGTTTTGGAACTAAAAATTAAATTGGATTCTTTCTCATATGGGAGAATTGGCATGATTATTTTGAGATTTGCTGAAGGTGTAATGAAAAGAGAAAGGTTTTCAAGTTGGATAGACCTGGCAATTGGACCTGGAGCTGGATATTTCCACTTAATAAAACTTTGAGCAAATTACCTGTTGCCTGTAAGGAAGGATAGACCTACCTCATAGCTTGACTTGAGAGATAACATAATTAAATAGTGTAGTACAGCACTGTGAACATAGGTCCTTAGTAAGTGATACTTTGCTTTCTTTCCTTTCCTAAAAGAATCAACATTACAGGGAGAATGTATTCCTTGCCTGTTCTATAGAAAGGGGTTATGCTGATAGATTTCATAAAGTATGTTTTCCTTTTAGAGATTATTTCACCAGGCTAGAGCCTCTTGCCAGAAAAGAGTACCAAGAAGGCTAGATTTCAAAGAATATGACGCCCCCCTGCTTTCAGTTCTTTTGTTAACATTGTTTCTTTCAGAGTATGAAATGTGAGAAAATAGCAATTTGAGAAAGACTTCTGAGTATGCTGCCATCCTGGGCAGTGACCAAAAGGCTTCTGTTGTAGAGACTACTGTCAGATAACTAATCAGACTTTTGCTCCTATAATTGCAAAGGTTTCTGTTGCTTTCCTGAAGGAATTGGTGATCATGATCTTGAGACTCAAGTAATTATTGTATTTAGCAATTTCAGTAACATCAGCTTTGGGGTTTTTGTTGTCTTGCAGTGGTGGTCGATGATTGCATAATTATAGCAGTGGAAATTGCAGTTGACAGAAAGCTGACCTAAATGTATTTTACCCAGATGATGCTTTGCTGGGACAGCTATTTCAGGCTACCATTTTATGTAAGATCATTTGAATTAAATAAGTTACTGATTTAGCATCATCAGAGTGGGAAAACCGCATCTTTTGAAATGCACCCACATCATACCATACTCCTGGTTATAAACATTACATATCTTGGTTTGGCTCAGCGGTTAGAGTGTTGGCCTGCAGACCAGAGAGTCCCGGGTTCGGTTCCCACTAAGAGCACGTACCTTGGTTGTAGTTTATCTGCGGCTCCGGTTGGGGTCGTGTGGGTGGCAACCACTTGATGTGTCTCTCTCACATCGATGTTTCTCTCTCTCTTCCTCCCTCTCTCCCTCCTGCTCTATCTGAAGATAAATGCAAAAATGTCCTCGGGTGAGGATAAAAAAACAACAAAAAAACATTACATATCTTACCTTATTTCATCCTCAGGATAAATCTAAAACTGATAGTTTTATTCTCATTTTATGGATAAGGAAATTGAGGTTCAGAGGGGCAAAATGACTTGACCAGGTTCACATAGCAAGAACATGGTAGAGCCAGGATTCTAAACCCAGGTTTGTCCACACTAAAGCTTATGCTGTTTTTCTTCTGCTACTGTGCCTTCCAACCACAGGTGATCTTTTGAACGACCAAAGACAATTTTTTACCCTGAACCATGATAAGCGGCTTGTTATTTGTGGGATTCCAAGTACAGGGGAGGAAGAAGCATTTCCAAGTTTTTCTGTATTTTTCAGTCTTAATTAGACATAGCACTATGGGCTCATTGGGCTAGTCTTAGTATTCCTTGAACTTGGTACTTAAAAACAGCATCCTAGTGAGCAGATTGAGTATAGAAGTGCAAAGTTGGTATTGTTAGGAGTGATTCTGGTGGAGATTACATTGTACCACGTCCGTTTTAGGAAACTTTGGAGCTTTTACTGTGGAAGAACCAAGAACCGGGTATATTCAAACTGAGGGAGTATGCAAGCAACACATGACAGATTAGTTATATATTTTAATTTATTAGATTTCTTTCTCATCAATTTTTAAACACAATATTCTAATAGAAAAAAATGAATAAAGGACATAAACAGAGTACCATAAATAAGAAATTCAAATGATTTATAAACATTTAAAAAAATGTTCATTCTTATTACTAACCAAAGAACTGCAGATTAAAATGAGAAATCTTTTTTTTTTTTTTAATCCTCACCGGAGGATATTTTTCCATTTTTTAAATTTTCAGATAGCGTGGGGGTGGGGGGGAGAGAAACCTCGATGTGAGAGAGACACATTGATCAGTCGCCTTCCTTACGACCCTGACCAGGGCCGGGGACTGAACCACAACCAAGGTACGTGCCCTTGACCGGAATCGAACCCGCTACTCTTTGGTTTACGGGCCGACGCTCCAATTACTGAGCCAAACTGGCCAGGGCAAGAAATCCTTTTTAATTCATCATATTGATGAAAATTAATGTAAAAATATCTAGTGCTGCCAAGGGGTAATGTGGTTGCCCTCATATTGTGCTGGGGAATTTGAACAAAGTTTTTTGACATAAATATCAAGATCTTCAAAAAGTTGATGTTCGTTGACTTAGTAATTCCCCTTTTAGGAATTTACCTCAAGAGCACCTTTAGAGGGAGAGCATTCATCAACACTCACTCTGTGTTGCAAAACATTGCTACGACTTCCCTACAATTGAGGGTGGTGATTGTTGGGCAGCTGTATTCTCTGGCAATAGGAATGTAAGAACAAAGGCACAAAAGTGTGAAACATCCTGGTGTATAGCAGAAACTCTATAAGCAGTTTAGGGTTGCTGGAATATAAAGAGTAAAGCTGGAATGGCAGCTCCTGAAGAGGTAGATGGTGGCCAGGTCATGAAGGATCTTGTATGCCATGCAAAAAAGCTTTGATTTTAATCTTTTTAAGTAGGTGGTATACAACTTTTCTTGATTATGCTCTCTAATCCATTAAAAAAGTTGAGGATGTACCCCAATATATGTTTATTCATACGTTGTAACAAGTACTGTTGTACTAATAGTATCTTATGTATATAAGAGATGCCAAAAACAAGACTTTTAAGGGATCAACTAAAAAACCTATAAATGGTGCTAATATTTTCTTATCATACCCCAGTGATTTGTCTTGTGCATCTCTTGTAAGCAAGCACTCTATCCTGGAGAACATTGCCATAGAGAATTGGCAGCTTTTGAAAATTTTAAGCCGAAGAATAATACTGGTAAATTTCTAGATCATTTTACTGGGCTATAGAAGAATGATAATAGTGGGAATGGGAGTAAGATGAAAAGGGGAGGAATGTCAGGGCAAGAGTAGGATACCTATTAGGAAGGGAATGAAATAGTCCAGGCAAAAATTGATGAGATTCTTTTCAAGGAATCTTTCACTGAAGAGAGTAATTTCACTCAATATGAAGTAGTGCTAAATAGATGGGTAGAATTTAGGAGTTCTGTAGTAAGAGATTAGAGGAGGTTATTTTTTTTTATGTAGATTATATACAACTGTCTAATTCCACAATGTTTTTTTAGCCCTCTCCCCAAAAGAAACCCTGTACTAATTAGCTGTCGCTTCCTATTCCTCCTTCCTCCTAGCTTCTGGAAACCACTAATCTATTTTCTGACTCTGGATTTGCTATTCTTCTGGACATTTCATATAAATGACATAGTGTATGATCTTTTGTGTTTGGCTTCTTTCATTTAGCATGATGTTTTCAAGGTTCATTCATATTGTAGCATGTATCAGTACTTCATCCCTTTTCATGGCTGAATAATATTCCATTGTATGGATATACCAAATTTTGTTTATAGACATAGGAGTGGAATTGTTGGATCATATGGGAACTCTTTACCTTTTTGTTTTCTACAGCATCTGCACCATTTTACATTTACACCAGCAATGTATGAGGGTTCCAGTTTCTCCATGTCTTCACTAACACTTGTTATTGTCTGTCTTTTTTATTATAGTAGAGGAAGTTATTGAAGTTTAGAAAAACCAGGGAGGAAATGTTCTTCATGGAGGAAATGGAACTTGGCTTACACATAATACATATCCAATTTGCAGATAGACAAAGAGACACAGTGAGAAACAAGGACTGGTAAAACAATCAGATGGGTACAAACCATCCATTTGTTCTTTTTTTTTAAATGATATATTCATTCAATAAATATTTATAAGCCAGGCATGTTTTTTTGTGAGGAATCTCTAGCCAGGTCCCTGACTTAGTCTTCCCAGCCAGTGAAGCTTTTTCTGTGAGAGGAGACCGCATATGCTGTCCCCATTCTCCCACTGCTGTCCTCCTCTGAATCTAGTGAGATCTGACTTCTGCCCAGACCTTGGCTTTTGCCAAGGTAAAAGTGACCTTCCTAGTTGGAGACCTTTAGTTTTTACCTTACTTAACATCTGCGTCATTGGACACCTTTGTGTAATTCTTTCTTGAGACCCTTTCCTCAGTTACCTTAAGTTACACCAGACTTTACTTTGTTTTCCTTCCAGCCAATGCATTACGCTTCGCTTAAAAAAAAAAAAAGTTTTTATTGATTTTATTAGAGAGAAAGGAAGGGAGAGAGAAAGAAAAGCATCCATGTGAGAAACATTGATCAGCTGCCTCTTGCACGCCCCCTACTGGGGATCGAGCCCACAAGCTGGGCATGTGCCCTGACCAGGAATCGAACTGGGACTTCTCAGTCCATGGAATGATGCTCAGTCCACTGAGCTACACTGGCTGGGAAAGCTTTCTAATTATTCTTCCCTCACTCCTTTTTTAACTTGTCCCTTAAATGTTTTGTTCTTTGGGGTTCTGTTTCTACCCTTTTTTGTTTCACTCTTGTGTGCTGCCTCTGGGCAATCTCATTTCCCCCCATAATGTAACCTGTGTATCCACTACTCCCATATCTATAAGTGTTCATTCACTACTCTCTGGGTTACAAACCACATAACCACCTCTATGTTACATATCTCCAACTGGATGTCTCACAGCTACCTCTAACTTAATATATCAAAACTGAACCCATGATCTTTTACCTTTCTTCCTCCTCTTTTATCCCATGCAACTGAAAAGACCACCTCCACTCATACTCTGAGATAGAAATCCCTGAGTCATTCTATATTTCTTTCTCTCCTCCACATTCAAATCACTGTTCGTGGAGTGCTATCTCACGTTTCCAGGCGTGGTGCTCCATTCCTCTGCGTCTGCTGTTATCATTCTGCCTGATGTATTCTGATTCAGATAAACATAAGCTCCTTTGTAATGCTTTCCCTTAGTCCCCTGATTTGAACCTGTTCTTTAATGTTCTCATATAGTGTCTGTACATCTCTCTATTATTATACCACATTATACTGTGGGGTTTTAGGCTTTGTGAAGAGAGGTTCTGAGTAGGTCTTGCTTTAGAATGTGAAGCCTTTCTGGTGTTTGCTGATCTACAGTGTTAATGTGATTTCTTTGCTCTGGTAGAGCTGGAATTCCAAAATCCTCCCACCTCCTTCCCCCAGCACTGCTTGATCTCTGGTGATTCTGTTTCCCTCCCAACCCTGTAGTATCTACTCTCTAATAAGCCTCAGGTGGTCTTGCCCTGTGCCTTTACATCCTACCCCTCAGCCAGGCAGGGGACCCTCCCAATGGGCTTCTGTGGCCCTGCCCCCTCTTTTCACATCTCCTTCCTTTTCAGTGTCTTACCACTCAGATTCTAGCCAAACTCAGATCTCTGGTTCTTGGGCTCAGTGAGGAACCTCTGTTTTGTTTGGGTTCTAGCTTTCTGTGCACTAGTTGGGAAGTTGTCTCTAATAGAGAACTGGGCAGTTGTAGGGCTCACTTCAGGTTTCCCATCTCTCAGGGGTTGTAGCCTTGCACTGCCTCTTATCTCCTAAAAACAGTTGTCTTCTATATTCTGTCTAGTTTTATAGCTATTTATGGTAGATGGTGAGTCTGGTACCAGTTATTCCATCATGGCTGGGAGCAGAAGTCTACTTTGATTGCTTGCTATGTGTCTGCTTCATGAAATTGTCTTACTCATAGTTACATACCTAGCATCTGGCACATAGTAGATTACAGTAAAAGTTTGTTGAGTTAACCTAAAGATAATGCTGGAAATAGCACCACATTGGAATATACATGCTAAGAAGAATCATTCTTTCCTACTGTGGTTTTCAGTTTTAGCCCATTAGTGGGCACTTCACTTCCAAGGATGGAATAATATTTGGAAGGAAATTTTTGCTCTTTTTTTTGTTTGTTTTTGTTAATCCTCACCTGAGGATACTTTTCTGTTGATTTTAGATAGGGAGGAAGGGGGAGAGAGAGAGACATCAATTGGCTGCCTCCTGCAGGACCCCAACCAGTGCTGGGGATCAAACCTGCAACCCAGTTACGTGCCCTTGACCCGGAATTGAACCCAAGAGCCTTCAGTCCGCAGGTGACACTCTAACTGCTGAGCCAAACTGGCCAGGGCAGTTTTTGCTCTTTTTTTCTACCTTTTCTCTGGCTGTCTTCATGAATGCAAGACTGATTTTTCTGATTAGTGAGAATGGAAAAGAATCCTGTTATATGGAATCTTCAGGATTTGCATGTGTTCTCTCCCTGCCATATTCTAACTGGTAGGATAGCCTGCCTTTGTCTAATTGGGTAAACTTCATTCTGTATAGGAAAGTATTAGAAAGTCCATTGTGATTGTACTTCTAAGCTATGTTCTTCAGTCACCTTATTGCTTCTTGCTTCTTGTAATGATGACATTTTGATCTCTATCTACCTCTAACTGCCATGTTTTATTTTTTAATTTGTCCCAAACTCAGGGTGGGAGAGATTAATTATCACCCTCAAACCCCACAGAGACTGCAGATGGGACCAAGACAGCTCCTGGTTTGGCAAGAAGTCTTTTCCCCACTAATTCTCTTTTTGATCTCATAACTGTTTGTATTTGCCCCTAACAGACAGTAGGCACCTGAACTCACTTTCCTCATTTTTTCCTACCCTTTGGTTGTACTTTGAGGATTGTAGCCTGTGTTGTACCAGTCAGACCAAGTGGTATCTTTTTTTCTTTAAGAGAATAATATATTTTATTTTATTTATTTATTTTATTTTATTTTTTTTGGTACGTGCCCCTAGCGGGAACCGAACCCAGGACTCTCTGGTCCGCAGGCCTATGCTCCAACCGCTGAGCCAAACCGGCCAGGGCGAGAATAATATATTTTAAACATGTATCAGTCTTATCTTCAGGAGAAAAGCATTTTCAGGAAACTGTTTAGGTGGCATTGTATCCCTGCTCTTCTTGTATCTGCTGGGCACCTAATTTAAGGTGGATGACTAATGGAATATATCTCATAGCAATGAGCCTTCAGCAGGAACTTTCTCCTGCCAAACTGTCCTACATTTTTAACTACATTGCAGTACAGGGAGGTAATAAATTATTAATCCTAAATCTGTCTCCTCGGATTGTAGGATAATGACTTGAGTACATGGCAGCTGGGGGAAGGTAGAGTGTTCTGGTTGTTAGCACAAACCATGCAAGCTTTTTGATTCTAAAATTCAGCTAGCATTGTGCAACTCTGTGGTATCTTGTTATATCACAATTTAATTGAGCTAAGAAAGACCAGTCAGAATCCTATACAGCTAGCCTCTCTCCCAATGAAGTGAAGTAATTATCTCTTGTTTAAATACTTTTTAGTAAAAGATACTCATCTTAAGTCCTTCTCTCTATCTTGGAAAACTATAATATTGGTGGGTTCCTTTTTCTCTTTTAGAAACATGCAAACACAAACATTTCCTAACAAAGTGAAGAGGGATAAGAAAATGGCATAATTGGGCAGTAAATCCAATTCAACTTAAAAACTTTCTTTCTTTTTTTATCCTCACCCGAGGACATTTTTTCATTTTCTGTTCAGATAGAGTGGGAGGGAGAGAGAGGAAGAGAGAGAGAGAGAAACATCAACGTGAAGGGGACACATCAAGTGGCTGCCACCCGCACGACCAACCAGTGCCAGGGACAAACTGCAACCGAGGTACATGCCCTTATCTGGAACCGAACCCGGGTCTCTCTGGACCGCAAGCCGATGCTCTAACCGCTGAGCCAAACCGGCCAGGGCTCAACTTAAAAACTTTCGTAAGTTGACTTTCCTCAGAAAGTCTTCAAAGGAGAAAATAATGATAGTGGAGTTTATAAAAACAAAATAACAATTGCAGGACCAAAGCAAGGCCTTTTGGCTTATTTTGGAGATTGTATAAAAATCTTACTAATTGGAACAGTTTCCAATTCAGGGCATTATGTAGAATTGACAGGAACACGACCAAGAACTATATGTGTGGTTAGTGTTTGGACATTTTTTTTTCTCAAGTGAGTAGTATTGAAGAAATTGGGTCAAAATGCATAGCTCTTGGTTTAAGGGCCTGCATTTTGAACTTAACTTTCTGGTCCTTTATCCTTAAGAAAAGTCAGCCCATATAGTTAAGATCCTGTAGACACTTTTGGTTCCAGACAGTACTGGATAAGTTTTAGAGAGAAGAATTGGTCTTGATCACCTACCTATTCATCAACTGAGCAAGACGCAGAAGGCAGAGTGGCCAAGAGCATGGAGCATGCACTCAGGAGTCAGTTTCAAGCCCGAATCTGAGTCCTGGTTCTATCATATACTGGGTAGTGTTTCTGAGACCCAGCTTTCATCAGGTTTCTCATCTACAAAATGGGAAAGACAGTGCCTCTCATGGGATTGTTGTGAGGATTAAATAAAATATTCATGCATAGTGCTTAACCTACTTCCAGGTGCATAAATAACAATTCAGGAAATGTTAGCAATTGTCATTATAATATAACATAAAATCCTGTTTTGTTAAACTCTTGTCTAATTCCAAGATGACCAAGTGGGCAGCAGGTTTGTGGTCTCTGCTGGCTTCTTTAAGCCTCTGTCAAGTGGGATCTCAGTTCCTACATTCTTTTGTTATTGTTAATCCTCACCTGAGGATATTTTTTTCATTGCTTTAATTTTTCGAGAGCATGGAAGGGAGGGACGGAGGGAGAAGAGAGAGAGAAAAATTGATATGAGAGACACATCAATTGGTTGCCTCCCGCATGCTCTGGGGATCAAATCTGCAACCCAGGTACGTGCCCTTGACCTGGAATCAAACCTGAGACCCTTTGCTCCACAAGCCAATGCTCTTAACCACTGAGCCACAGGCCAGGGCAATCCCTACATTTTTTAAGTGTAATATAGGTGACCTGGCCTTTCTACATTGTCAGGAAAAGTAGATCTCTATTCATATAGCTTTATAGGCCTGAAGTTGGTTGAAGCTTATGACAGGGTGAGCTGTACTGTGCATTTTCCATAATTGTAACATGCCACTAGGAGCGTGGCTGGCTACTTGTTTCTCCTTCAGCCAAGGGTACTTTTCCTCTGGAAGAGGACTCTTCTTAGTGCTATGACACTACCTGGCCCTCCGCCCAAGTTTATTTGCTGCAACAGTGGTGATATGCCTATGCTTGGCAAGGACTTGTGTTAGGCTAGGTTAGCCCTGTCTTTTGGTCAGAACAGTGTTTTGACTGGAGCTGATTCAATAAAGTAGCTTGCAGAGTTAGTCCCTTCCTTCCTTCAAAATATATGTATTGGGTGCTTACAATCCTAGGCATTAGAAATGCATTGGTCATTGAGAATGACATGGTCTCTGCCCTCATGGGGCTGGCAGTCTTGATTCTTTTGTCATTCATAGAGAACAGAAATTCTCTTTGAGAGGGTAGATGTTACTGGTATCAAGATTTCCTCCAAAGAGACTGAGGCCTTCCTAGAATCCTGAGGTTAATTCAATCACAGAGACCCACTTTTCCTTCCAGAATCCTAGGAATGTAGATGACTAGGCAATTTGATGTCTCAGGCTGGTTTCAATAGAATAACCTGCTAATAATTATGTAGGTGAAACCCCTGTCTACAGTATAGTATGTCTCCAGCTTTCCTTTCAATCCAGCCCATTCTTTCCACCACTAATAACCCACATTCCTGAATAAGCATTGAGGGTGGTTATCTGGAGATTTGGAAAAAGTGTTACAGCTGCAGTCTTTGCCCCCAGTGTGAAAATATATGTCTTCTGTTGATTTCTTTTTTTAAAAAATTATTTTTATTAATTTATTTTTGTTACAGATGTTTCTCCTTTTTCCCCCATTGACACCCTCCTCCCCATCTCCCCCCGCCCTGTCCCCAGCTTTGTTGTGTATGTCCGTTGGTTATGCATACATGCATATAAGTTCTGTGGTTTATCTCTTTCCTCTCCTCCCCACCCCCTCTTCTGAGGTTTGTCAGTCTGTATCCTACCTACTTCTACGTCTCGGTATATTTTGTTCATCAGTTTTTTTTGTTCATTATATTCCACAAATAAGTGAGATCATGTGATATTTGTCTTTCTCTGCTTGGCTTGTTTTGCTTGGGATAATACTCTCCAGGTCCCTCCATGTCGTCTCAAAGGATAAGAGATCTTTCTTTCTTACAGCTGCATAGTATTCCATTGTGTATATGTACCACAGCTTTTTTATCTACTCATCTACTGATGAACACTTGGGCTGTTTCCAGATCTTAGCGATTGTAAATAGTGCTGCTATGAACATAGGGGTACATATATTCTTTCTGATTGGTGTTTCAGGTTTCTTAGTGTATATTCCTAGAAGTGGGATCACTGGGTCAAATGGCAGTTCAATTTTTAACTTTTTGAGGTAACACCATGGTGTTTTCCATAGTGGCTGCACCAGTCTGCATTCCCACCAGAGTGTACTAGAGTCCCCTTTTCTCCACACCCTCGCCAGCACTTGTTGTTTGATGATTTGTTGATGGTGGCCATTCTGACAGGTGTGAGGTGATACCTCATTGTTGTTTTAATTTGCATTTCTCTGATGATTAGTGATGTTGAGCATTTTTTCATATTTCTCTTGGCCATTTGTATGTCCTGTTTGGAGAGGTGTTTCTTTAGGTCCTCTGCCCATTTTTTAATTGGGTTCTTTGCCTTCCTTTTGTTGAGTTGTATGAGTACTCTATGTATTTTGGAAATTAACCCCTTATCTGATGTATCATTGGCAATTATGGTCTCCTACATAGTGGGTTCCCTTTCCATTTTGATGGTTGTTTCTTTTGCTGTGCTGAAGCTTTTTAGTTTGATATAGTCCCATGTGTTCATTTTTCCCTTTGTTTCTCTTGCCTTAGGTGTTGTATCAGTGAAAATTCTGCTGCGTATGATGTCTGAAATTTTGTTGCCTACATTTTCTTCTAGGATTTCTATGGATTCACAAGTGACATTTAAGTCTTTTATCCATTTTGAGTTTATTCTTGTATATAGTGTAAGTTGGTGGTCTAGCTTCATTTTTTTGCATGTAGCTGTCCGTTTTTCCCAACACCATTTATTGAAGAGGCTGTCTTGACTCCACTGTATGCTCTTGTCACCTTTGTCAAATATTAATTGAGCATATTGTCTTGGGTCAATTTCTGGGTTTCCTCTGTTGATTTCATGGGTATTAGATATATTCAGCCAGTGAGCTCTTGAAATCTTTTCTGCATCAGGGTGCTCCTGCCTTTTTGGCATCAGGTTTGTTACTCAGGCCCTCAAGTGAACAGTTCCAATGCTTAGCATCTGGCAAACACTAACTTATATAAATCCTGAACTTCTCTGGTCAGTCACAAAAGGAAACTGTAAAATACCCTAAGATAAGAAGGAATTATAATGGCCCCGAATGGTGCATTAACTATCAGAGATGCTGTCCTAGGAGATACAAAAGCAGAGAAGAATGTTGGCCAAGGCCTATCTGAACCTCCAACTGCAGGCTCTGCCCCTAAAGTGGGTGCCCAGTGTAGCTCACTCTAATGCCCCCTTTTAAATTCTCCTAGCAAATGACAGAATTTTAAAGAATGCTCCTTTTCTTCCAACTGGCTTAACATTGTACTTTGATTCTAAACCAAGTAGCATGTGTGAGTTTGAAATAAATGTGTGCTCATGAATTCTCTCTTTTATGTAATAAGGGGAATGCCTAGCATTATCAGACCTGGGAGATGGGGAGTTTATATTGATTTGATTTACTTCTATAGCTCTAATTTGAGATTCAGGTTTAAAATTTGAAAGGACTGCCATTCTGAGTGTTAAGAAATGGCCTCACTCTCTCTTTTTATAACAATGTTTATTGTTCTTAACTGAGGGCAACCTGAGTCAGCTGGAGGCTTATGGAAGTGGGCCTGGTAGAATGAGTGAGTCTTAATCAGAACAAAAGCAGCAGCCTTGTAGAGAAAAGCTAAAGAGTCATATTCCATTTCAGAAAGCTGAGTAATCTGTATCCTGCTGGGGCAGTCTGTGGCTTTTGGCCTGAAGCAAAACAGCCCCCCTGTGCTGAAGCAGTGGAAGCTTTTCTTCTACCTGTGCATTCTACTTCATCAGTCTCTTAACTGCTTGGTTTTCAAAATCACTCTCAGCTCTGCTCTCCAGAGTATGCTTCTAAGCTGAACCTTGACATTTCTCACAGTGCACTTTTCAAATAACTGGATGCATATTACCTGTCTGTGAAAGGTTAAAGGTTGGTGCTTGGCCTGTAAGCTCAGGTAGGCAGACCTCGAACAGGGTTATTTGTCTAGGATGTCAAGGCAAAAACAAATGTTTTCTGGCCTTTCCATGGAGACTTTCACTGACAAGCATACCCTCTTTCCTTTCCCAAGCTGTTTTGATTGAGCTGTTTCCCCTCCACTCTCATATTTCATGTGGGGGTTGCTGCTTGGAAGCATGGCTGCTTCTGTCAGTGGGGAGGAAGAGGTAAAGAGTGAAGGCCCTCTGTGCATTGATGTGTTTTCAGGAGTTTTTCTGTGTGCCTGTGGGAAGTGTGTGTGTGTGTGTGTGTGTGTGTGTATGTGTGTATGTGTATGACAGAGAGAGAGACACACACCAAGACACATTTGGATATCCTTATGTTCTGCCTAGAATTAATGTCACTTTTGAAGCAGCAGAGAAATCTTGCCATTTTACAGATGAGGAAAAGGAAAAAACAGTTTCTCTGTGGTTAGAAAAAGTCCATAGTAGGTAATTTGGTAGTCAGAAGTATTGGCCATTTTGCCCAAATTTTTATTCCTGTCAGTAAAATGTGTGAATTGCAATCAACTTGAAAATGGAGTTATAAGAGAAAGATACACATAGATACCTGTCATAAAAATGAAGTCTATTAAAAGCCACACATTTGTAGTAAATAAACCAAACAATATCAAATCATCTGAATGTCAGTGCTGCATTATTTTCTTATATATGTTTTTATTGATTTTAGAGAGAAAGGAAGGGAGAGAGAGAGAGAGAGAGAGAAACATTGATGAGAGAGAGAAACATCGATCATCGATCAGCTGCCTCCTTCATGCCCTCTACTGAGGATCAAGTCTGCAACCCGGGCAAGTGCCCTGACCAGGAATTGAACCTTTGACTTCTTGGTGCATGTGACATCACTCAACCAACTGAGCGACACCAGCCAGGGCTACATTATATTGATGACTTTAGCTAGAGTTACACATTTCTAATATTTTTGATCCCTAGTTCTTTATATGTGTGGTCTTACATTCAGTGCTTTAAAATATGCTTACTGAATTTCTTTAGGATGCTTAATTCAAATCACTTAATGATAATTAATATCTAGGTGTTATGTACACACTATAGATACATTCAGTTCAGGTCAACAAACACTGTCCCCATCTAAATAAAACCCAGTTCCTGCCATCAGAGAGTTCACACTATGGAGGCAGAGATAGATATAGAAACATAAAGTAGCATGATAAATTTCAAGATGCGCTATGGGAGCACAAAGAGCGGGGCAGGGATGAGCTAAACCTGTTCTATAGCAGGCTTATGAGACAAGTGGTATTCTAATCCCTTTGAACTTCCTTCTCCCAGATTTATTTGAAGTGGTTTTTAACCTGAAGAGCTCTTTTCACTTCTTTATCTCAGAGGGAGGGGTAGAGAGGGAAGAGTATGTACAGCTCTGTAGAGTCTAGAGAATAAGAGCCCTAAGAAAATTATTTCTGTGCAGATACAGATTGGCTTTGATTTCATTTAAATAAACTGGCTCCCAAAAGTTCTAAGAATACTAACTACTCACACAGTTTCGCTTTCATTTACACACAGATGAGAAAGCATCTGTAGCTCTGTGTTTTATTTGCTATAAGCAAAAAGTGGTTTGAGATATTTAAGTATTTGAAGCTTGGTTGTATTGAGTTTTCACATGTCCCAGTTCAGCCCACTGCAGGTTTTTTTTTTTTTAATTTTTTTTATGACACTTACATAATGCTCCAAAAAGAGATTTTTAATGGATAAATTGACATAAACTTTTCTTCTATTGGCCATATCTGCTGAAATAGCCCATCATGGTTTGTTATATTGTTTCCTCCCCAGCTTACTGCTATTTTATTTAATTTACATATCTCTGCTGCAGCCCTCTAAATGGCCCTCTCTTTAGAAACAACAAAATCCGTCAGCAAAAAAAAAAAAAAAAAAAAGAAAGGAAGATCTTCCCATAAACAAAACAGTGCTCTGATTCAAAGTTCACTGTGTGGGTTTCAAAAGAAAGTTGGTATGATTGTGATGAATGCAAGCAACTTAGCCCTGCAGTGAGAGACAGCAATCCAACTGCAGGTTCATAACAGTCACATCTATAGTGGGGTATACAGGGAACTGCTAGATTCATGACGTCATATCTAGGTGCTTTTCTCTTTAGAAAAAAAGTTATTTCTTTTTAGAACCATTTTTCCATATAGGCCAAAATTTATCTGTTATCATTTGATACCTGTGATTTTTAAAGAACAAAAACAATGTTACATAGAAAGGTGTGGGTTCCTTCATTCTGTGGCTTGGAGGTGTGCTCTCCTTGCTGACAGCATTCTCCAGAGTTTTTTAGTCATAAGGTGGTGGGAGAAATAGTGAAGTAGGAGATTCTGAGTATGTCACATGTAGCAATGTAACCCCCAGCTACAGTTTTTTGTTTTTTTGTTTTTTAAAAGTACATGGTTGAGTCATTTGCCTTCAATCTGCTTTTAAATATTATAAAGCCCTTGATGACTGGATCATTTCTGAGCAGGTGACTTTATGATAGGAGAGCTATTTTCAGCTATACCAGTGTTTCAGTTAATGCTCTCACTTATAATTGGGTTGTAAAATGGCTTTGGATTAAACCTTAATGGACAGGTCTCTTGAAACTTAATAGCAACCGTATCCAGTTAAATGCAAACTTTTGATTAGTAAGTATCAATCATGTAGACACTAAAGATTATAATAGATTGATTTCCATTTTGTCACCTAGGTGACTAGAACTTTGAGGTGTTTTGTTTATTTTTTTCCTTTCTCTTTCTCATCATTACTCAGGAGAAGAGAAATTGAATGGATCTAGGTGTCATCAGTGATGGATGATTCTTTGCTTAGGTGTACTGGGAAGCTATTCTCTTTCTACTGTTGCTTTGTTCCATGATGAAAGCCCATCTTGCTCGTGAGTGAAGTGGAGTGGTCTGAAATAGATGGCTGAGGGAACTGAAATTTGGTTGGTCATTTCATGAGGAAAGATTGCTTTGAAATTTGAAAGGATTTTTCAGTTTAGTGTTTAGGCAGGAACGGCTGATTCTTACGTTTGATTCAAATATCTCCTCTTTTTTAAAATATGTTTTTATTGCCCTGGCTGGTTTTGCTCCATGGTTAGAGCGTTGGTCTGCAGACCAAAGGGTCCCGGGTTTGATTCCAGCCAAGGGCATGCACCTTGGTGGCGGTTAGTCCCTGGCCCCAGTTGGGGTCGTGTGAGTGGCAACTGATTGATGTGTCTCTCTCACATCAGTGTTTCTCTCTCTCTCTCTCTCTCTTCCCCCCTCTCCCCACCCCCCCACTCTGTCTGAAGATAAATGTAAAAATATCCTCGGGTGAGGATTAAATAAATAAATAAAATATGTTTTTATTGATTTTTTAGGGAGAGAGAGATGGAAACATCAATATGAGAGAGATACATCAATTGACTGCCTCCTGCACCCCCCTACTGGGGATTGAGCCCACAACCCAAGCATGTGCCCTGACCGGGAATCAAACTGGGACCTCGCAGTCCATGGGCCCATGCTCAATCCACTGAGCCACACCAGCTGGGCCAATTATCTCCTCTTAATCCACTTAGCTTCTCTTCAGTTTCTCTCTCTGCACAGCTCTCCTCATACCTCCCATTCAGTGCTCTCCCCAATTTAATTTGGAAAGCTCTTTCTAATTTTTTAGCGAACTGGAAACTTTGCTTTGGTCTCCTGTCCCTCCCTTCTTTTATTCAGATAAATTAATTAACATTAAGGATCTGACTCAAATGACTAAAATTCAAGTAATCCAGTATTGGAACTGACATCTTCGGCGAGATTTTTTTAGTTTAAAAAACAAAACATAAATTTATTTAAATATTGAATAAATTTTTGAAATTAACAAATAATTTTTTGAATACTTACTGTGTGCCAAGTGTTTTGGTGGACCTACAAATACAGAGATGCAAGATACAACCCCAGCATTTAAGAGGACAGTGTGTGAGGTAGACAAATAAATATGATCCAGTGAGAGAAATACTATGATAGAAGTGTATGTAAAATATGCAGAAGAGAAGAATCGTGGGGTGAAGGTTTCATCAAGGAAGACTTTCTGGAAGAAGTGGTGCCTGAGATGAAGTGTAATAACAACAACAAAAGTAATGGCAGCTAATATTTACTGAGCTTTTACTATATGCCAGCCATTGTGTTAAATACTTTGCATAGCTTATCTCCTTTAATATCTATAATAACCCCATGAGTTAGGTACTGTTATCATCATTTCTATTTTTTTACACATGAAGAAACCAGGAAATTTGACCCAAGATGACACACTAAGTTGACTGGATTGAGTTTCAAACCCAGGCAGTCTTACTTCAGGGGCCAAAGCCTTAACCAGACTTGTGGGGTGGAGGCCAGAATATGGAGTGAGATGGAATAAAGATATTGATCTTAATATGGGATTTTCTTTTGGAAAAAAAAACAAAAAACATTTTAAGCTCAATCTTCTGAGGGTTCTCCATGAACCTCAGCTTGGAGACTGGATGTATTTTCTCATTAAACCAAGATTAAATGAGGGTGGTTTTCATAGTTCTTTTAACCTGGAAAGTATAGTTATTCTGCCTTAAGTAGGTAGATTGAAAGAACATTTATCTCCTCTTTTGCCTGTAAATATTACTCTTTTTTTTTATTTTCATCCTCACCCAAGGACACTTTTTTGCTTTTATCTTCAGACAGATGGGGAGGGAGAGAGGGAGGAAGAGAGAGAGAAACATTGATATGAGAGAGACACACCGAGTGGCTGCCACCCACATGACCCCATCAGGGGCCGGGGACAAACTGCAACCGAGGTACATGCCCTTAGCGGGAACTGAACCCAGGTCTCTGTGGTCCGCGGGCCAACGCTCTAACCGTTGAGCCAAACCGGCCAGGGCAATATTACCCTCTTTTAAGGAGACGGCAATTTGCCACAATTCAGTACCTTTGAGGTTTTTTTTTTTTTTTTTTTTTATCCTCACCCGAGGACATTTTCCCATCTTTTGTTCAGATAGAGTGCGAGGGAGAGAGAGGAAGAGAGAGAGAGAAACATCGAAGCGAGGGACACACCTAGTGGCCGCCTCCCGCACAACCCAACCAGGGGCTGAGGACAAACCGCAACCGAAGTATGTGCCCGAGTCTCTCTGGACCGCAGGCTGACGCTCTAACCGCTGAGCCAAACTGGCCAGGGCCCTTTGAGGTTTCTTTAGTGACAGTCTTATAGGAGAGGACTTAATCTTCTAAGTATTCTTAACTAGAGAAGTGCTGCAAGACTCGGGTTTTGTGATCAGATGTTGGAAGCCTTTTTTCCTCATCTAGTAGACATTCAAGGGTTGATGTGAATAGTGTCTGAGAGGTATCTTTTGGGCAGCTATTTCCATAGGGAGTTTGACTTTGATCAGAATGGTCTTTGGGGAAAATGGAAACATTACAGTAAAGGGAAAGGAGTCAGAATGGATACAAAGCGTACTCATTCTTATTTAGCAGTTAGTTTAGTTTCAGCAAGTCACCTACCTACACCATAACATTTAACAAACTGTGCTCTTAAAGCTAGGCACACAGCAAAGGCGATGAATAGTAATTACTTTCTTTTCAAAGGACTGCTTTGTGGGGCTGCTGCCACCTTTCAATCTAACCTGTATGCAGTTTAGGAAAAAAGTGTTGGCCCTTTTGAAAAGGAGAGAGGGCAATGGTTATTACCCTGGCTTTTTCCAAACTTCATAATACCCGATTGTGTGCTTTAAACGATTTAGTTACCTCCTCTGCCTGGCTTTCTGAATATACTAACCCCTGCAGGAGAGAACTGGTGTGGAGAGTAATGTGGAACCATTTTTGTATTTGTTTATTAGTGGGTGTGCAGGTGACAGACATGCTGACAGTCAAAAGGAAGGTGAAGGGTGCCCCCTGGGGTGGTTTGTTTTTGAACAGTTCCTGTGAGTTGTTTTTGAGGTTGATAATATGCCTGCTTGTCTCATTTTCATATGGCATCCATCTTGGCTGAGACCTGCTGCTTCTGAGAGAATGCATACTTTATTTTATTTTTTCTATCACCATTGCATACTTTTTTCTCTTTTTTCTTTTTGTTTGTTAATCCTCACCCAAGGATATTTTTCCATCGATTTTTTAGATAGAGTGGAAGGGAGGGAGGGAGGGAGGGGGAAAGAGAGAGAGAGAGAGAGAGGGAGAGAGGAGAGAGAAACATAGATGTGTGAGAAACACAATTGGTTGCCTCTTGCACAACCCCGACCGGGGCCAGGGATCGAACCTGCAACCCAGGTACGTGCCCTTGACTGGGAATCTAACCCGAGACCCTTCAGTGCTTGGGCCAATGCTCTAACCCTGAGCCAAGTCAGCCAGGGTAGCATTGCATACTTTTGATCCTAGCTACAGGAAGCCATAGTTCAGTGACTGACTTCAGCACCAAATTTAAGGCTTCTGTCCTACTGCTTGATAATAGTTTATTAAAGGAAAGCTTTAAATAGATTCTTGACCATATTTTAAAATTGTGAGAGTTCAAGAAAATAATTTTAGTTTCAATGAATGTTAAAGGTAACTTCACATTTTGCCCATGAAATGTACTAACCATATTTTGTTTTCCGCAGAAACTTAGTTCCCCTTGCTGCCCTCCCCTCCCCCAACCTCAGAAAGAATTTACCAACTGCTTTTTTTTTTTTTTTTTTAATAATACTGGTGGGGCATTCTCTCTATCCTCATTCCCACCATTTCAGCACTTCCATTGGGATACAATTTGATGAATTTTGGTAAATTGTGAATTCCTAAGGACCTTAACAATATGGCTCCTACGAGAGGGGGCATTCTGTCTCTGCTTTCCTCTTGCTTGCCAGACAGCACAGTTTCCAAGTCAGCTGGAGAAGTCAAGCTTGTTACCTGAGATTTAAGAGTGCCAGAGGCAATAGCACTATCTCTAAATAATTACAGAGTTTTTCACAGCTTCCTAAAAGTATTTGGTGAATTTCCTTTTGGCAGTAATTCATATATTCTATAGACTTTTCCACCCTGCTGCTTGGAATTATGAAACCTGGTCTAGATTTTGTGCCAGATTTATTAGAATTCTGTCTTTTGAGAGGTGGTAATAAGTAAGCATTGCTAGTTCCAGAGTCTTCTCTTTTGGGGATCCTCCAGGTAATACATATGGGAGTCCTATAGTTTCTGCTTTGCCATGGTTTTAAAAAGAAAAGGATTGGCTCTGCCCTCTGTTCTCAACCTGGTAAGCTTTCTAAATGCTACCAACAGTGAGTTCCAGACTTTCCCAAAGGGTTTTTAGTTTAAGGTTCCACCAACTGTAAGCCAGCCCTTTAAAAAAAAAATGTGTGTGTGTGTGTTTTATTGATTTCAGAGAGAGAGAAACATTCATGAGAGAGAAACATCGATCAGCTGCCTCCTGCATGCCTCTACTGGGGATCGAGCCTGAAACCCGGGGCATATGCCCTGACGGGGAATCAAACTGGCCACTTCCTGGTGCATGGGATAATGCTCAACCAACTGAGCCACACTGGCCAGGCCTGCCTCCCCCATTTTTTTTTTTTTTTTAATAAGGATATAATATTGCTTTTGCTTAGGCCCTGGGAACAGAGCCAGGCTATGGTGGCATGGGCAGGGAGAGGAACTGATCTAAAATTGGAGTTTATTTTCATCTTACCTTTTGTCCAAGTTACATCTAGAATCCAATATTGACTCTATGAGTGATTCCCTGCTTCCTCTGGTGAACTCTTTTTCTCAAGAGTAACAACAAATGAAAGCACTGGAAATTGAATCTTGGAGAGGTTAAATTATTTTTCAAAGGTTAAATTACTAGTAAATAATGAACCTAGAGCTGAAACTAGAACCTGTTTCTTTTAACCATTTAAGGTGGTTAAACATCTTTTGGCCATCTAAAAGGAAGAATTATGATCCACTGAATGGATGAAAAATAACTGTTTTCCTCATATTTTTATTGTTGAACACAAATGGAGCAACATTAAATAATATTTAATAAAATCCCACTTACTAAACATGTGAAGCCAGGAGATTACAATACCTCCTTCCCTTATTGGGAACTTTTGGGATTAATTTTCTTAGCAACACTGTAGCCAGCTAACCTCCCCAGACCTCACATTTCTTTTTTTTTTTTTTTTAAGGGCCTTCTGGTAAAACCCGGAAGACCTACTGGACAAATTCAAAAAGAGCTGTAAGCACTCAGACCTCACATTTCTTTTACTCTTGGTCACTAAGTGCTTCTGACCATTTGTCCTCTCTCAGGCTCTATTCCCTTGAGCTAAAACAAAGGATCAAATTGTCAGATAAGATTCACATGAATTAGATATCTTACCTTAACTAAACTTTTAATAATTAATAATAACTAATAATTTTATCAATGCAGTAGTCAAGAGGTACAAGTGAAGTAGGAGTCTGTAACATCCTGTATGAACCCCCAGGTTTTCTTTCCCTCACTGAATGTGTTCTCTCCAGCCAGAGTGGTGGATGAGATCTCTAACTGAGGCTTCCAGGTCACCTCATAAAGCAGGGAGTGTTTGGGTTATGAAACATTTCTCTTTTATACTACCAGATATTTGTATAGCTTACGTGACATTCTTTAGGGAGCCATGAAGCAGAAGAAGGCCTGATTCTCAGTCTTTTCCCCCCAAATTCCATTGTTAAGACATCCGCTATGATTTGCCTCACAACTTTCACCATTTTATACCAAAGATGGATAGGCAGCAGTCATGTCATCAGTTCCTCTTATTTTTTTTCATCTTCTTTTTTTTCTCTATAAAGTACTTTAACCATTATGATTTGTGTGAGTCTGATTTGACATTCCTGTATAACTTGGTGCTTTTCAGCTCACTTGCACTTATCACCTCTTCCTTCCAACTTTTTCAATGTGACAGAAATCTGTTGAGTTACTAAATCCCCTTTATACTCAGACTTGTTAGTTAAAACATGAGAGAAGGGGAATGTTCTGAGACCTGGCTTTTTCTAGGAGAAAGACACTGTTTTCCCTCTAGCCTGCAGGCAGTGGTTGCTCATTCTCCCATATTCCATGTACCTCTGAGTTTGGAGGTGGATCTGATGTCCTTATCACTCCTCACTGTCACTTCTTGAACATTACTCCTCCACTTTCATGTAAAACCTCCTGCTCTTTGAGGTTTATACCACTTCCTACCACTAATCATTACTCATCTACCAAGCATCATTCACCCCCCTCATTTATTGTGGCAAATGGGTCTCATCTCTTTTTAAAGTCTTGTCATCAGTCTGGATATCTTCAGGATGATCTATGTGATACCTGGCCGCTTGGTTTCCTGACTGTTTGTTCATTCTTTTGTTGTTGTTGTTGCATGTCTAAGAATTTCTTTATTAGCAATAATTGGATATCACTGCCAGATCATTATAATTGGAAAGAATTAAACAGAGACATTGGGGACTCTTATGTAGAATATGGCCTCTTCCCAGGTGCCCTTCTCTTTGTGAGCAGAATAATATATTTTGCTTTTAATCTCACTGGGATATTTTTTTTTTTCAGTAACCTCTGGAATGCTTTGAAACTAACTTCTCCATCTTCATTCTTGTCCAGTTCTTTAAAGAGGTCCTCTGGGGTGCTTGGACCTTTCAGTAAACCAGGAAATTAATTCCAAATCAATAACATCAGCTTTGCTTCGACAGCTGGTTTGGATCACCACCTTTGGCTACGTATTTTTTAAAAATGTTCTTCTGTTCGCCCTGGCCTGTATGGCTCAGTGGTTAGAGTGTCGGCACCAAAGGGTCACAGGTTTGATTCTCGGTCAAGGGCACTTACCTGGGTTACAGGTTTGATCCCCGGTCCTGGTTGGGGCATATGTGTCTCTCTCACATATCTTTCTCCCCCTGCTTTCCTCCTTCTCCCCCTCCCTCCCTCTCTCTGTAAAAATCAATGGAAAAAATATCCTCAGGTGAGGATTAACACAACAAAAAATGCTCTCTACTCTTTAGAAGATATTTTTTGCACTCGTTTTGGTGTCCTGGTTGCCGAACAGCAAGGCAGTTGCAAGAATAAAATAGGAGTGTCTGTTCATTCTTTTAGTACTTCATGCATATGCGTACATGCATTTATTTGTGCCTTCATTCAAAAAGATTTTTTGAGCACCTACAGTGTCATGTGCCAGGTCCTATGCTAGAATTGGAGACACAGTGGCGAGAAGCGGGGGGAAACAGACATAGCCCTATCATCCTGGAGCTTACAGTATGGGGCAGGGGGGAGACATTGAGCCAGTGATCATACAAAAAAATGTAACTTTATAAGTGTTACAGATGCTTGGAAGGAAAGGGGCAACAGGGCCCACAGAATGTATACAGAGACCTGACTTAGCATGAAGGTTTCTCTGAGGAAATGATGGTTGAACTGAGACCTTATAATGAGGCGTTAACTGAGTAAAAGAGGGATCAAAACAGTTCCACATAGAGAGGACAGCATATGCAGAGCCTAGTTAGGGGAGGAAGTATGGTCCAATTATGGCATATAAGAAGGCTGGTGGGTTGGAACATAGTGAGGGGGGGAAGCATCATACAAGATGGGGCCAGAAAAGTAGGCTGGGTCCAGATCATAAGGGATCACTTTAGGTTACGTTAAGGCTTTGGTGTTCATTCTAAGAATCCTGGAAAACCCTCGAAAATCTTGCTTATTTAAATTTTTAAAGTTTATTTTAAAACAATACATTGTACAAATTCAGAGGTATAAAAGGATACTTAGTGAACAAGCTAGTGTTTCACTTTAGTCTCCCAGCTTCCTAGTTTCCCCTCATAAAGACAGCCATGCCAATTTCTTGACTATTCTTCCAAAAATAGTCTATGCACAGTATACATAAACATTATATTCTTTTTTCCCCCCAACACAAATTATATGTAGCACACTATACATACTGCACCTTTCCTTTTCATCATAGTGTGTCCTGGATATCATTCCATATCAGGACCATATGGAGTGGACTTACTCATTCCAATAACTGCATGGATCTTCCTTAATTTATTTAACCAGTTCACTGTTTATGGATGTAAAGTTATTCCCAGTATATATATATTTTGTTTCAAACAACATACAGTGAATATCTTTGATATTAATGTGTGATAAAATATCTGTTCAGTACATTCCAAATTTAGCTACCTTTACCTATAAAGGCCGAATTTCTTTTCTTCAGAGCACTTACCTTAGTTTGCAATCCAACATTTATTATTATGTCTGTTTAATCTCTGTCTCCCTCTTCCAAGTTATGAGCTCCATCAAAGCAATGCCTAGTATGAAACAGATGCTCAGTAATACTTGTTGAATGGATGAATGAATAAACAGATAAAGATAATACCTAGGTGGGAAACAAGGGTGCCTTATTAATTAAACCTTAAAAGTTATCTTTTATACCAGAAAGAAATACTTTGCATCTCTATAAAAATCAAAATAATCTGCAACGTATCAATCTTCTATAAATTAACATGTAAATTGAGGCTCTACTCAATAGTAAATATTAAGTCAAACAAAAGTACAATCTCTTAGAACAGAGGTTGGCAAACTTTCTTAAATGGCCAGATAGTAAATATTTTAGGCTTTGCCAGTATTAGCATAACTGTGTTATGTCTGCTTAACTCTGCCATCTTAGAGCAAAAGCAGCCATAGACAGTACATAAATAAATTAGTATAATGCTGTTCCAATACAACTTTATTTACAATAGTAGGCAGTATCTGGAGTTGGCCTTTGGGCCATAGTTTGCTGCCTCTGGTTTACTGAATTAGTAGTGATATCCCTTTTTTCATTCCTGATACTGTTAATTTGTGACTCTTCTCTCTTTCTCTCTCTCTCTTTTTTTTAAATCCGCACCTGAGGATATTTTTCCATTTATCTTCAGACAGAGTGGGAGGGGGAGAGAGAGAGAAACATCGATGTGAGAGAGACACATTGATTGGTTGCCTCCTGAACAACCCTGACCAGGGCCGAGGACCGAACTGCAACCAAAGTATGTGCCCTGGACCAGAATCGAACCTGCAACTCTTTGGTCCGAGGGCTGATGCTCTAACCGCTCAGCCAAACCGGCCAGGGCTTGATCATCTTTTTTTCGATCATCAGTCTGACTAGAGTTTTATCAGTTTCGTTGATCTTTCAAACAACCAGATATTGATTTTCTCTGTTGTTTTTTTGTTTGCTTTCTGTTTCATTGGTTATTCCTACCTCTATCTTTTCCTTTCTCTACTTATTTTGGGTATAATTTCCTCTTCCTTTTCTAGCTTTTATGATGAAAGCATATATCATTGATTTTTTATTTTTGCTGTTAAAGTTTGGTTTTTATTTTTCCAGATCTTTTTGAATGCATATAATATATATGTACAAACAAAAGAGCTCCATTTAAAAAATAATAAGATAATAATATATAGATTTTCTGCAACTTGCTTTTTTAACTTAACAAGATATGGTGGGGATGTTTCTATGGCCGTACAGGTGGCACAAAAGTAGGTTTACAGCCCTGACGGCGTGGCTCAGCGGTTAAGAGCATTGGTCCATGCCCCATAGGGTCAAGTATTCGATTCCTGGTAAAGGGCACGTACCTGGGTTGCAGGTTCGATCCCCAGCCCAGGTCAGGGCATGTGTGGGAGGCAGCCAATCAGTGTGTCTCTCTCACATCTCTCTCTCTCTCTCTCTCTCTTTCTCTCTCTCTCTCTCTCTCCCTCTCTCTCTCTCTCCCTCCCTCTCTCCCTCTCCCTCTCCCTCTCCCTCTCCCCCTCCCCCTCTCCCTCCCTTTTCCCCTCCCTTCCTCCCTTACTCCCTCACTCTTCCTCTTCCCTCCCTCCCTTCCACTCTCTCTAAAAATCAATGGAAAAAATATCCTTGGATGAGGATTAACAACAACAAAAAAAGTAGGTTTACAGTTGTTGGTATGGAAAATAACATGATAATTAATAAATATAATACAAGAATAGACTCTGTGTTTTGTGTACTCATCACTGAAACCTGCTTTTGCCCCACCCTGTATAGAGAACTCTACCTCATTGTTTTTAATTGCACATAATATTCTTTAGTAACTATTTCCATGTTGATAGACATTTAGATTCTTCAAATATTTCACCAGTGTGGACTACACTGTAATGAAATTCTAGCAAGTGAGAAGTTCTCCAGGATAGAAGTACACAGATTTTTTTTTTTTTTTTTTAAATCCTCACCCAGAGGATATTTTCTTTACATTTATCTTCAGATAGAGTGGGAGGGAGGAAGGGAGAGAGAGAGAGAGAGAAACATTGATGTGAGAGAGACACATTGATTGGTTGCCTCCTGCATGACCCCAACCGGGGCCAGGGACAGAACTGCAACGGAGGTACATGCCCTTGACCAGAATCGAACCCGCAACTCTTTGGTCTGTGGGCCGATGCTCTAACTGCTGAGACAGACTGGCCAGGGCCACAGGTTTTTGGTTTTTTTTAAACAGGAAATAATTTAAAGATTTTTTTTGGCCCAGCCAGTGTGACTCAATGGTTGAACGTCAACCCATGCACCAAGAAATCACTGGTTTGATTCCCAGTCAGGGCACATGCCCGGGTTGCGGGCTCGATCCCCAATAGGGGACGTGCAGGAGGCAGCCAATCTATGGTTCTATCTCATATCAATGTTTCTCTTTCTTTCTCTCTCCACCCTCCCCCTCTCCCTCTACCTCCCCTTCTCCCTCTCCCTCTCTTTCTGCCTCTCTCTCTCTTTCTGCCTCTCTCTCTTTCTGCCTCTCTCTCCCTCCCTCCCTCCCTCCCTTCCACTCTATCTAAAAATCAATGGAAAAATATCCTCAGGTGAGGATTAACAACAACAAAAAACAATAAATTGATTTTTGGAGAGAGAGGAAAGGAGAGGGAGAGAGAGAAACATTCATGTGAGAACAGATCATTGATTGGCTGCCTCCTGCATGCCCCCTACCGGGGATCGAGCCCGAAACCCGGGCATGTGCCCTGACCAGGAATTGAACCAGTAACCTTTTCGTGCTTGGGACGACACCCTACCAACTGAGCCACACCTGCCAGGGTAGAATATTTTTGATAAATGTGTAATTTTGAATGTCTCCTCTTTGATGCTCAGAAGGAATAAACTACTTCTCTATGTTTTATCACACTAACTACAATGGATATCCTTTTCTTTGTTATGAATTTCTTATGCTGTTAAGGGCCAAACTGTGGGGCAAAGTCTTCCCATGTTAGTTACATTCATAAGGTTTTTCTATAGTATGGATTCTCTAATATTCAACAAGGCTTAAGTTGTACCTGAAGGCTTTTCCACGTTTCTTACAGTGATAGGGTTTTTGTCCAGTATGAATTCTCTGATGTCCAAAAAGAATTGAGCTCTTCGTGAAGGCTTTCCCACTGTCATTATACCAATAGGGTTTATTTCCACTATGAGTTTTCTGATGTACAGTAAAGGATGTATACCTGAAAGATTTTCCACATTTACTACAGTGATAGGGTTTCTCTCCTGTATGCATTCTTTAGTGCCTATTAAGAGTTGAGCTCTTCCACCCTGGCTGGTTTGGCTCAGCTGTTAGCGTGTCGGCCCAAAGACTAATGAGTCGCAGGTTCGATTCTGGTCAAGGTCACGTACCTGGATTGCGGTTCGTCCACGGCCCTGGTTGGATCGTGCGGGAGGCAACCGGTTGTTGTGGCTGTATCACATTGACGTTTCTCTCTGTCTCTCTCTCTCTCTCTCCCTCCCTCCCTCCCACTCTGTCTGATGATAAATGGAAAAATATGCTCAGGTGAATATTAAAAAAAAAAGAGTTGAGCTCTTCCTAAGGTGCCTGATGAAAGAGCTTTTGCCTCCAACCTCTCCAACCTGCCCATCTGTATTCTTTTAGGTGTAGAGGTTGTGGTATTTTGAATCGTCCTCCCTCTTTCTACTTGTGTCCCATTAGTCACATATTTTTTCCCCAGGTGGCTGCATCAGAATCTTGAGATCTGAGCTGCTGTACCTTAGTGCTACATTCTTAGCCCATTTCTCAAAATTTACAAAATCCTTTTCTTACATTTTCAGTGCCACTAGAGGCCAACTAGCTTTAATTAAAACACACACACACACACACACACACACACACACAACAAAAACTTTTGAAGTAATTTAACACTGAAAGACTGATTAAACCCATGCTATCTTAAAATTGAAAAGAAAAAAAAAAGGTTGAGCTCTTCCTAAAGTTAGCTTTTCTCAGCAGTATGGGTTTTCTGATGTCCCAGCACAGCCGAATTATCCCTGAAAGCTTTCCCAAATTCATACATTTAAAAGGCTTTTCTTCGCTATGTATTCTCTCATAATGAGTAAGGGCTACCTTCTGAGCAAAGGCTTTCCCACAGTCTTTACATTTGTGGAGTTCCTGACTGGTATGAGTTCTCTGATAACTTAAAAGGATACAGTTCTTTCTGAAAGCTTTTGTCCATTCATTGCGTGGGGTTTCTCTCCAAAGTGAATTTCTGCAATGATTAATAATTGTTGAATGCTTCTTGAGAAACTTCCCACATTCAGTACATCTATACGGTTGCTTATGTGAAATTTATGATGATTTAATAGAAATGAGCTACTCATATAGGCTATCCCACATTCTTTACATTTATAGGATTTCTCACCAGTATGATTTCTCTTACAGCCAATAAAGGAGGAATTAGATTTGAAGACTTTCCCACATTATAGTGTTCCTCCTCTGTAGAGCTTCTGTCCTCCCAATCCAGACCAATATCAATCATAACACTTTTTGTTCGCTCTTCCAGAGCAGATCCTTCAGGAATATTTTGCTTTAAGGCTGACATCTTTGTTTCAAACCAGTATTCCTGGACTGCATAGATACCTGGCAGAACTTCTCGCACCTTCATCCAGGCTTGTGCCCCTTGCTCCGGTTGGGAAATTAATTGTGATTTGGAAGAGAGAATCCTACAGACACTAGATTCCCCTAGTTTTCCAGCATCACATCCCTATATGTATCCACTGAATAGCCTCCAGCATGACCCCAACCAGGACTGAGAATCGAACCTGCAACCCAGATACATGCCCTTGACTGGAATTGAACCGGTCTGAGGGCCAACGCTCTAACTGCTGAGCCATACTGGCCAGGGCAAGGGCAGGGGCAGAGAATCTTATATAAATAGTTCTGGAGGCAGGAAGTCCAAAATCAAAGTGTTGTCAGCGTTGGTCTTCTGAGGCTCTAGGCAGAATAATTTCTTGACCCTTCCTAGCTTCTGGTGGTCTCTATCAATCCTTGTCATTCCATGGCTTGGAGATTCACTCCAATCTCTACCTCTGTTGTCATATGGCATTCTCCCTGTTTGTCTCTAGGTCATTGATTTTAGACTTTTCTTCTTTTCTAAAATAGGCATTTAAACCTATAAATGTCCCTCTAAACATTGCTTTAACTATATCCCACAAATTTTGATATGTTTTGTTTTGTTTTATCCTCACCCGAGGATATTTTTGCATTCATCTTCAGATAGAGCGGGAGGGAGAGAGGGAGGAAGAGAGAGAGAGAAACATCGATGTGAGAGAGACATATCAAGTGGCTGCCACCCACACGACCCCAACCAGGGCCAGGGACAAATTGCAACCGAGGTACGTGCCCTTAGCGGGAACTGAACCCAGGTCTCTCTGGACCATGGGCTGATGCTCTAACCTCTGAGCCACACCAGCCAGGGTGATATGTTTTGTTTTCATTTTCATTCAGTTCAAAATATTTTCTAATTCCCCTCATGTAGTTTCAACTTATATTTGGCATAAATTAGTATTCAGTCAAAGACTGAAGGGGACCATTATCTAGATGTTTGGAGTTCTTTCTCTGTGGAGCTTTCTCCTTTCTGGTAGTTTGCTCCAAAATTCTATGTCACAATCACCCTGAACTCTCTTTCCTCAGCAAGACCTCCTTGTTTTGCTTGGGATCTCCTTCCCTGTGCCACTTTTGGAGCTTGCTTCTATATGGAAAGCCAAGGTGGTCACAGGGCACCCCTTGTTTGTTTCCTTTTTCTTTGAGATCACAGTCCTGGACTGTCTGTTGTTCAATATCTAAAAACAATTGCTTCATATATTTTGTCTGGTTTTCTAGCTACTCATGGTGGGAGTGCAAGTCCTATGGCAATTTCTCCCTTAAGGGCAGAACTGGGGGTGGGGGAGTGTCACAGTACATTTTAAAAAATGAAATAAAATAGTGGCTTACAGAAAAGTACAAGTTATTTTCATCTATGTGGACCTCTTCACTGTTAAATATGAGAGAATTATTCTGAGAAGAATAATGGAAAGTTGATATAAAGGTAATGTAATAGTTACTGAACAATTTATTGATTTCAACAATGTCTGTACACTCAGAAAGCTTTACCAAGATTCATACCATTGGTTACTGTGTGGGAAGATGGATTAGGAAATGAGGGGTATTTCTGAAGCTCTAGGTAAATTAATTTTTTTCATAGTTGCTATTTTCATTTTTCCTTAAGGAAGTTCTGTCTTTTTATGGTCTTCCAAATTGTCTTGTCTGGTGTTGGGTTGGTGCAAGTGTATCTCTCTTTCTTGTAAAGAACAATGGCAGGTTGGCTTTGCTTGCAATTGTTCAACTCAGTGATCCAGAGCCTGCCTTTATTTTCCTCTTATCTCTCAGTGACTGGTGTCCACATTTAGTCTGATGGACATTTAGTAGGTATTTCCTGGGAGTCAGGGTGGCTTTGGATTATTATCAGGTTATTGCTTTAGCTAGTCAGCCCTTTTTCAGCTATGTGTACATGCAGGCATGATTATCCATCTCTTTAATACTTTGATTCTTCTGCATATTTTCTATATGTAATTCTAAAATATACTTTATGTTATAACCACAGGGCCAGGGCTAGGGTGAAGAGAGAGGCACGTAGGTCACAAAATTTAAGGAGACACACTCTCAAGGGTCAGGTAAGCCATTCTGGCACTTCCATGACTCTGAGAATGAGCACCTCCTTAACTTTTGTGCCCACGGCACTTCGCTTGCCTCACCCTGGTTCTGGCCCTGTATATAACCCTGACCACATTTAGTTACAGACTCCAATATAACTAAGACCTTAAAATGAACTCTGTATAACAACTTTCATTTAGAGCATGCTTTGACTTTTACTTCTTCTAAGAATACAGAAGTGAAAATCAATGCCATGCCTTAAGTAATCCAGCAGCCCAAAAGTTTCTCCATAAGCAGCGTTAGCCAGAATTTTGGACCATGTTATCTAGGTTAACTACAGTGTGTTACTGTTTTTCCTATCATGACATGGCTTGTCATTAAGAAGTTTATTATAGCAGAATCCCTCTCATGATTAAAATTTTTGTTAAGCTTGACTGCTTGTCTGGCTGATACCATAATATGAAACCACCTGACTCTGGCAAACAGTTGGTTAGAGCATGGTAAACCTGTAACCTGCAAAATGTCAAGTATTCTCAGTTTATGTTGCTGCCAGTTCAGTGGGGGAGATATTAGAGCTTGTTGAGCTACCTTCTCTTCTGGTTCCATAGTCCTCACACTGTTCCTGAGAAACACCTTGGAGGTGAGTGAGAGATCAAATGGTGGGATTCTGCCCCGTTCCCTATATACACTGCCACCAGAATAGCTCTTTTGTTGTTGTTAATTCTGACCTGGGGATATTTTTCTATTTATCTTCAGATAGAGAGGGAGCATTGATTTTTTTTTTTTTTTTTTTTTTAGAGAGAATACAAGGGAGGGAGAGAGGGAGAGAAAGAGAGGGGAGGGAGGGAGGGGGAGAAAGGAGAAGAGAGAGAGAGGAACATCGATGTGAGGGAGACACATTGATCGGTTGCCTCCCACACGCACACTGACCAGGCATCAAACCTGCAACCCAGGTATGTGCCCCTGACTGGAAGTCGAACCTGCAACCCTTCCGTGCCTGGGGCTGACGCTCTAACCATTGAACCACACTGGCCAGGGCCAGAATAGCTCTTTTGATTGGTTTTGTGTTTTTTTCTGTTTCATAAACTGGATGGCGTTCTGTGTAAAAGGTCTACGTGGAAGGGACTTGTTGAGAGGGGAATCAGCAATGAATGTGGAGCAGTATTCTACAAGCTAAAATACCCTGAGCCAAAAACACTCTCTTTTGCTTTTTCTGTTTTTCTTACTAGACAGCTTTCCCACCTTCTTAAAAACCAGTCTTCAAAATAGTCTTAACTGTTGGTATTCAGGGTTCTTTACAGAGCAGTAGTCTCTGTTTTTATTTCATCTTTAAATATTTTCATTCTTTGTTTTTAGATGCCAGTGAGAGCAGGTGCGAGCAGGTGAAGACACAATTTGGAGTTGGCCTGAGATCTGGGGGAGAAAATCACCTCCGGCTTCTTGAAGAAACCCCCTCTCTCCAGTCATGTTGGGCTGCCTGCTGCCAGGACTCTGCCTGCCATGCCCTTTGGTGGTTAGAAGGGATGTGCATTAAGGCAGACTGCAGCAGGCCTCAGAGCTGCCGGACTTTTAGGACAGACTCTTCCAATTCTGTGCTGGTGTTTTTAAAAAAATTCCAAGCTGCAGATGATTTGGGCTTTCCACCTGAAGATGATGCACCTCATATTCTGGGCCTAGGTTGGAGCAGGGCATCTCAGAGGAGGCAGAGCCTTCCCAGAGCTCCACTCAGACCTGCTGTATCTTCTAATGACCAGCAGAGCTTAATCAGGAAACTTCAGAAGAGAGGTAGTCCCAGTGAAGATGTTATATCTGTAGTGACACAGCATACTGAAGTGAATGACTCCAAGGAACTGAATACCAATGGCTCTGAAGAGGTAAGCATATTATGAATAAGGAGGAGAGAATCTGTTAAATCTGCTTTTACATTTGGCACACACAGGCAATGAAGCTGGTGCTTGTGGCCAGTGTTCCCAGGCTGAGGCGTGGATGTATAAAACTGCTTAGTGTCATCTTCGTGGATGCTTCCCTGATGAACAAGGGTAATTTGACCTTAGAGATGTTCACTTCATGCAACTCTGACCATTGTTTTGGTAAAAACAGAAAGCTGCTCCTTATCTAGTCTAAGCTGGTTCTTGGCTACAGGTAAGTGCCACTGTGTGGGTGTTAGTCTCCACCAACGGTTCTGCGTTGATTTCTGCCAGATTGCAAAGCACTTGATTGATGTAGTTGCAGTCAAGTTCTCCTCTTCCTTCTCCTCCCCCATCTCCTGCCTGTAAACATATTCCTTATGAGATAGTTTCTATTCCAGTCTGAAGTAACCATGGCCGGTACTGCAGATGAAGACCTGACCTGCTGGGCTAGGAAGCTGGATATGGCAATTAGCCAAGAGGTCTCTATGGTGAATTCTCACAAGCTTTGTATGCCAAGGAAGATACCACCAGTAGAGTTTATTCCGCTTATTATGTTTCTTCATCGTTGATCTTCCTGGGCAAATGATTAAAAGGAATGACTCACTCTATGCTCAGTCTCCCTTGATTACTGTGACTTATTTTTGTATTTGTTTTGTCCTAGTTGTCTCTATCAAGTTGAAGCCAGAGTGGGGAGGCAGTACTGCATGCCAGGCACTGTGTGTGCTAATCGTTTTACTATGTCATTTTGTTGAATTTTCATAGCAGTATTTCCAAGTACATGTTATTAGCCCTGCTTTACTAGTGAGAAAACTGAGGCCTAAAGAGGTTAAATAGTTTGATCATGCAGCTAATGAATAGCAAACCTAAAATTGGAACCCAGATTTAATATTAAGAAAAAAATCTTTCAGTGCTGTATTAGAGATACAGTCTTAGGCTTAATATGCCCATAAACATTTGTAGACATCTATTACCAATGTCAGGTACTTTTCTAAGCACTAAAGATACATACATAAACAAGACATGATCTGTGCCCTCAGGGAGTTTACAGTCTAGTGGAGACTCAGACATGAAGATAGATATTTACAATAGTGTATAATTATTGCATTAGTAGAGTTATGTGCATAATACAATAGTATCACAAAAGAGGAAGTGAGCCACTTGAGCAGGCAGGTAGTGTGTATGTGCAAGGAAGACTTTTATAGAGATGTTTAACTTATTTCTCAGAGGATGAATAGGATTTCACTAAGGGTTTAAAGGTAGTAAAAAATAATTCTGGACAGAGGCACAGTGTATGCAAAGGCTCAGTCAGTCAGCAAATATTTATTGCACATTTACTAGTACAAGTACTGTGCTAAGTTGGGCACTAGGAATATTATAGTAAAAAGATAAACATGTTTTCTGCCCTAATAGAGCTTACACTCTGACAAGGAAAACAGACATTGCAATTATAATAATTAAATAATTATAAGTTTGATACAGTTGTGAGAGGATAAGTACAGAGTTCTGTAAGAGCATCTGATAGGGACCTAATTGAGACTAAGGGTAAGTTTAGGCAACCCTAAGGAAGGAAAGTTTAATCTGAGACTGGAAGTAGGAGTTAGGGAAAGAAATAGGCCGAGTATTTCAGGAAAAGGGGATAACAATTTCAAAGTTTTTCAGGTGGCAAGATCAAGAAGTTGAGAGACACTGGTCTTGTTTGCCAAACAGAGCAGGAGAGCTAGTGTTGAAAGAAGAGGCTTGATAGATATGCTGAGCCTGAGGCCTTCTTAAAATATCGGTCTTTATTTCAGCAGGGAATGGCATGATCAAATATGCTGCTGTGTGTTGTATAGACTGGAAAAGGGCAAGAATGTACATGGAACAATCAAATAGGCTCTTCAGGCAAGGGAACCATTGCATTAAAGAAGGAGGTTGAAGATACAGGCAAGGGGTAAACAACACACAATCCCTCAGAGCTATGATTCTCAAACTTTAATAAGCATCAGAATCACCCGGGGGCTTGTTAAACATTGCTGGGCCCCAACTCGAGAGTCTGTGATTTAGTAGGTCTAGAGTGAGGCCTGAGAATTTGCATTTGTAACAAGTTCCTGGAGAATGCTGATGTTACTGGTCTGGGAACCATATTTCGAGAACTGTTGCCTTCTAGGAAAGGTGGGTTAGAATCCAGAGAACGGAGCACAAGGTTAGCTTTAAGCAGGAGGAGAGACATCTTCATTGTGATAGGAAGGAAGAAATGGGTGGATATTAGTGCAGCTAAGGTGGGTTTTGAGGTTTGGAAGAGGACTTTGTAGTGGTTTTAATCTTGTCCCTGTTTTTTCTGAAGTGGGATAGAAATATCTGTCTTCATATCTGAGTTACTGAGAGCAGAAGCAAAGGTAGCGGGGCGGGGATGGGTGGGCAGAGGCAGGAAAATCAGAGGTTTATAGAGAGTGATAAAGGTCTGAAATAGGCATCGTGGAAGGGTAGGAGATGGCAGACTAGGTAAGGAAATAGAAAGATTGCTGGCCAACATTGAGGACGGATACCATGAATTTAAAAGAATGGTACTGATCTTTATAGCTGTATGATTTTCCTCAGTAGCTCTTAGCAGCCCTGTCAAGAAAAGGCTGGTAGTTTGATTCATCAAAGATTGAAATTTTGCCAATCTTGTGTAAAAGGAAATTGGGGTATGGAAATTGAGGTTGTTGTCAAGAGAGTGGGTGAAAGAGAGAGTGTAAGAAGATAGGAAAAGAGACAAAGATAGGAGGGGCTGACAGAGATATGATATTCAGAGGTTTTGCTGATAGGAAGCAGACATGTGGGGCACAGGTAAATGTGTCCTGTGAGGATAGAGGTATAGTAGTCAGGGATATTTGAAGTTAACATTTAGGAGGTAGAGAAGTTCTGGTGATTATAAGATCTAGGGTATAGCTGTGGAAGAGGGTTGCTGGGATAGAGTGGAGAAGAAATGTATTGATGACAGGGAGTTCAGAGAACATGTTAAATGAGTTATCCATGTAGGCATTGAGATATACTTTAACAATGACGATGATAATAGCAGTGATAGCTAATGTTTACTGAGTGAGTACTTACTATGTGTCAGGTACCATTCTGAACCCTTTACATGTATTAACTCTTTTAATCCATACAACAAATCCTGTGAGGTACTATTACCATCTCTATTTTATAAATGAGGAAGCTCAGGAAAAGAAAGGTTAAGGAGCATGGCCAAGGCAACGTAGCTAGTATGTGGTAGTATCAAGACTTGAACCCAGGCAGTCTGATTCTATCCAGAGTCTGTTCTCTTAACTAGGCAAGGACTTGGGGTGAAGAAGAATTTTGAAAGTCAGTGTGAAAGCTATCAGTAAAGTAGGAGGAGTAACTAGTAAATTGGGAGATGATGGCTATGATGAGAGTTGAAGTGTAATGCAGCAAGATTGCAAAGGAGTTTTTACAAAGAAGATAGAAGAATAATGGTTTGCAAAGAGCATTGGGAAGGGGAGCAAATAAAATAGCAGCCCACCTTCAATCCTAAAGTATGGGAGAATAAGTAGACATCATACATGGAAACAGTATCCTCAGGGGAGGGGAGGCTTAAGAATAGGTGGTCAGGGACTAGTTTACGGGCATGTGACCTGTGTGGTTGTATAAGTCTCCACACTTAGAAAGGCCCTGTTTTGGGTATAATGCTCTACTGTTATTGTCTTGAAATTCTTAATACTTTTGGAACAAAGAGTCCTGCATTTTCATTTTGCACCAGATCCTGCAAATTATGTAGCCTATCCTGCAGGAGGTATAGGGAATAAAACATGAAATGACTGAGCATATAAGTGACTTATTGATCACGGAGTACAAATTCCAAGACAATTCAATGGAATTTTGGGGAGAAAGAAAAGGAGATTGGGTTTCACAGGAGAGGAAATATAGATTATTATAGAGATAACAGTATAGTGTGGTAAATGTTTAACAACTGAGTTTTCTCCAGGAAAACAAAAACAAGCCCTGAGTTGTAGACTTTGCCAATTTCATAGTGTAAATACTACGACCATAACCAATTTCAGGCTACCAACATGAAGTCACTGAACACAGAGTTAGGAGAGATAGGCACAGGCATCATACTACAGGATAATTGTGATCAATAAAATTAGAAGTAGACCAGTAAAATGATAAATATTGTAGATTTAGTCTTGATGATAATCTGGAAGATGGTGAAAATTCAAACTCAGACCTTACAGACTTCAGGTGTGTGCTGGAAGAAAGATCCTGTGTTGACTGGAGAGTTCTTTTCCTTCTTGTTCAACAGCAGTGGGCAGTGGTAATAAATTGCTGCTAGTGAACAGGATCTCAAGTTTTATGGTCTAACATAGAGAATGGGTGGATGTTGAGGGAGAAATATTGAACTTCAATTATGAGCCCCAAAAGTGGAGTAAACCTTTGTGCACAGAGGCATTATATAGTTTGACATTACATGTTGAGAACTTCAAGCATTGCTAAAAAATGGGGCAAAGTGAAGTCTCCATGTCTAGACAAGTTATGTTTGACCCTATATGCTATGCTTAGGAAGGCCATGGATAGCTTTGGAAGGATGGTAGAATCACCTTGTACGTTCAGAATAGCTAACTGGTAGGTATTTCTTCAGGAGAGTTCAAACTTCTGTTTAATGCACTAGGCAAAGGAAGAGGAATGTATACACAGCAGATCTCCTTCTAATTAGGGATGATTGGCTAGCAGCACTAGTTTCTAGTTTGTACTGTTTTCACTAAGGTAGGTCAAGCAATTCGGCATCCAAAGTGGGAAGAAATAGTATCATAAATTGCTCTTGTCTTGCCTGAAATGCTTGCAGAGCTGCAAAGGCCATGTGTTGTCAGTAGCATTTTTTATTCTTTTGGAAATACACATATATTGTATCCAAGAGCAGTGGAGCTTTCTCAATTCCAAAAATGGAAAGAAATATCACCAATTTATTCCCCTTTCTCAACTGAAAGGAGAAGCTGGTACTGCTTGATTTAATTGCTGCATCTGCTCTATGCCATGAACCTTTGAATTGTTAGCAGGAGGAGCATGAAGGCTTGTTGATTGGGTACTGGAACATTTGCAGTGCAAGCATTTCAGCCACTGGTAATTGCTGCCAGTCTTGCTTTTTTTTAGTGCATGATTTTTTTTTCTTATTAATTAATTAGTTTGTGTTACAGATGTTCCCCCCCCCATTGACTCCCTCCTCCTGATCCTAACTCCCCCCTCCAGTATTGTTGTCTGTGTCCATTGGTTATGCATATATGCATACAAGTTCTTTGATTTATCTCTTCCCTCCCACCACCACCCTCTTTTGAGGTTTGTCAGTCTGAACCCTACTATGTCTCTGGGTCTATTTTGTTCATCAGTTTATTTTGTTCATTATATTCCACAAATGAGTGAGATCATGTGGTATTTGTTTTTCTCTGATTGGCTTATTTCGCTTAGCATAATACTCTGCAGGACCGGGGAATCGAACCTACGACTCTTGGTCCACGAGCTGACGCTGTAACTGCTGAACCAAACCGTCCAGGTCTATAATAGCTCTTTTTGAGTGAGCTTTGACAGATTGTGTCTTTCAGAGAATTTATGCATTTTATTCCAGTAGTCACATTTATTGGCATAAAGTTGTTCACAATATTCCCTTATTGCCCTTTAATATTCTTACCTCTCTTACTCCTGATATTAGTAATTTGTGTTCTCCCTTTCTCCCTTGCTCTCCTCCTGATCAGACTAGTTAGATTTTCTCAAAGACAATCTTTGGTTTCATTCATTTTTCTCTGTTGCTTTTCTGTTTTCTATTTCATTGATTTATGCTCCAATCTTTATTATTTCATTTCTTCTGCTTGATTTGGATTTCATTTGCTCTTCTTCTGGTTTCTTAAGTTGTAATCTGAGATCATTGACTTGAGATTTCCTTTTTTTCTAACGTAGGCATTTTAGTGCTATAAATTTCCCTCTAAATATTGCTTTAGCCACATCCTACAAATTTGATATTTTTTTTACAGTTTCATTGAGTTCAAAATGCTTAAAAAATTTTTTTTACTACTCCTTTGGCTCTTGAGTAGGTTAGAAGTATATTATGTAGTTTTAAAATATTTGTGGGGATTTTCTAGATATTGTTGTATTTTTTATTAATAATTTAATGCCATTGTAGCCGGTGAACATTGTATGAGTTGAATCCTTTTAAATTTATTGAGACCTGTTTTATGGCTCAGAATATGGTCTGTCCTGTTAAATGTTCCATGTGCACTTGGAAAAAATATGTATCCTGTTATTATCATTGGATAAGTGTTCTATAAATGTCAGTTAGGTCAAATTGGCTAGTGTTGTTCAGATCTTCTATGTCCTTACTTATTTTATATTCATTTCTATCAGTTATTTAGAGAGGCAATGAAATATCACACTGTATTTGTAGATATATCTGTTTTTCCTTACTGTTAAGTCAGCTTTTGCTTCATGTGTTTTGAAGCTCTATTATTAGATGTGTACATATTTAGGATTATTATGTCTGCTTGATGAATTGACCCTTTATCATTATAAAATTATCCTCATTACCTGTGGTAATGTTCTTTGCTCCAAAATCTGTTTTTTCTGATATTAATATAGCCACTCAGGCTTTCTTTTGGTTAGTATTAGCATAATATATTTTTTTCTTTCCTTCCATCCTTTTACCTTTAATTTATTTGTGTCTTTATGGGTTTTTTAAATTTATTTTTTAATCCTCACCCGAGGATATTTTTCTATTTATCTTCAGATAGAGTGGGAGGGAGAGAAAGGGAGAGAGAGAGGGAGAAACATCGATGTGAGAGGGACACATCGACTGGTTGCCTCCCGCACGACCCCAACCAGAGCCGGGGACGAACTGCAACCGAGGTACATGCCCTTGGCCGGAATCGAACCTGCGACTCATTGGTCCGAGGGCCGACGTTCTACCGCTGAGCCAAACCAGCCAGGGCTGTGTCTTTATGTTTTAAGTAGATTTCTTACAGGCTGCAGATAGCCAGGTGTTACTTTTTATTCAGTTTGACGGTCTCTGCCGATTAATTGGTGTGACTATTAATGTGATTGGATTCAAGTCTACCAACTTAGTGTTTGTTTTCTGTTTGTCCCATGTGTGCTTTGTTTATTTTGTCTATTTTTATGCTTTCATTTGAATTAATGGGGTATTTTTTATTCTATTTTACCTCCTTTGTTGACTTCTTAGTTGTGGTAAGCAAAATAATACCCTCTGCCCCCTAGGATGCCAATGTTCTAATCCAGGAACTTGTGACTGTGTTATGTTATGTATGGTAAAGAGGAATTCAGGTTGCAGATGGAATTAAGCTGACCTTAAAATAGGGAGATTATCCTGTATTTTCCAAGTAGGCCCAATTGAATCACAAGGCTTCTTAAAAGTGGAAGAGGAAGATATAATTATGGAAGAAACACACAGAAAGAGATAACATTGCTTGCATTGGAAATGAAGGAAAGGGATCATGAGCCAAGGAAAGTGGGTGGCTCCTAGAAACTGAAAAGGAATTCTCTCCTAAAGCCTCCAGAAAAGAACACAACCTTGCCAACCCCTTCATTTCAGCCCAGTGAAATCTGTGTTGGATTTCTGTTCTACAGAACTATAAGATGATACATTTGTGTGGTTATTAGTATTCTAACTGATGCCCTATGGATTAATGAAGTGTGTGTTTTTTTTAATCCTCACCCAAGGATACTTTTCCAGTGATCTTCAGATAGAGTGGGAGGGAGCGAGGGAGAGGGGGGGAGAGAGAGAGAAAGAGAAACATCGATGTGCGAGAGATTCATCAACTGGTTGCCTCCGGCAGGACCCCAACCAGGGCCAGGGAGAGCCGCAACTGAGGTATGTGCCCTTGACCGGAATCAAACCCTCAACTCTTTGGTCCATGGGCTGACGCTCCAAACACCGAGCCAAATTGGCCAGGGCTGAATTATGAAGTTTTTATTCTGACTTTTTGAAATAGTTATTATTCTTAGCCCATGTGAATTCTGGGTACTGTGTAGTTTCTTTTTTTTCTTTTTTTTAATCCTCACCTGAGGACATTTTTTGCATTTATCTTCAGACAGAGTGGGAGGGAGAGAGGGAGGAAGACAGAGAGAGAAACATCGATGTGAGAGAGACACATCGAGTGGCTGCCACCCACACGACCCCAACCAGGGCCGGGGACAAACTGCAACCGAGGTACATGCCCTTAGCGGGAACCGAACCCGGGACTCTCTGGTCCGCAGGCTGATGCTCTAACCGCTGAGCCAAACCAGCCAGGGCCGCATCTTCTGTAGTTTCAATAGATGTATGAAATGATCACTACTCAGTTGAATATTTAGGGGGATCCTCTTCAGAACTTTTTTTTTTTTTAATATGTTTTATTGATTTTGGGGAGAGAGAGAAACATCGATTGACCGCCTCCTGCTGGAGATCAAGCCCACAGCCTGGGCATGTGCCCTGACCGGGAATTGAACCAGGACCTCTCAGTCCATGGGGCGATGCTCAATCCACTGAGCCACACCGGCTGGGCCTCTTCAGATCTTTAGAGTTCTGTCTCTTTGTAACTAGCGCTCTGCTCTCCCAGACTTTCAGCAACACCTCTTCACCTTGGGAGGACTGCCAGTTTCTCTCTGATTTTCCTCTTCCTGTATTGTGACCTAGAAATTTTCTCTAAATAGTTGTTTGGGACAATCATAGGACTCATCTTATTATTATTTTCATTTCTTAGGAATTGCTTTTCTTCATTGCCTAATGTCAGTGTCTCTTGAGTGCTATTATTTCATATTTTTGTCTGGCTTTTGATTTGTTGCAGATGGGATGATAAATCTAGTCCCTGTTACTCCATCTTGACTGGAAGCAGAAGTCTGCCATATTTTTTGCCTTTTTAGAGTCCAAAGTGCTAACCATTACACTATGGAATATTTTTTGCCTTTTTAAAAAAATTATTTTTATTTTTTATTTAATTATTGGGGTGACATTGGTTAATAAAATTATATAGGTTTCAGGTGTACAGTTGTATAATACATCATCTCGTCTTTTTTGTTGTTAATCCTCACCCGAGAATATTTTTCCGTTGTTTTTTTTTTTGTTTTTTTTTTAAAGAGAGAGGGAGGGAGGGAGAGAGAGATGTATCGATGTGAGAGAAACACATCGATTGATTGTCTCCTGCATGTGCCCCAGTTGGGTCTGGGATCCAACTTGCAACCCTTTGGTGTGCAGGCTGACACTCTAACCACTGAGCCATGCTGGCCAGGACATCAATTTTTTTATTTTTTGGCATTCACCTGCATAACTACTACTTATTCTTCAAGACTCACCCCATGCTTTACTTCTAGGAAGCCTTCTTTGATTTTACTTCCCCACATTGGGCCCACATGCTCTCCTAAATGTTTGTGCAATTGCTTAAACTTTATCATTGTCTTTTCAGTCTGAGAACATGGCGCTATTGCTCAAATTCAGTCCTTCTAAATATATCCTTGATCTTGTCCCCTTGCATCTTTAGTTACTTTTACATTGTTGTCTCTTTTCATCTAAAAATTTCAAGGGTAGTCTACACTTGCTTTCCCTTCTTCATTGGTGTGTACTTAACCCTCAGCCCTGTAGAATCTGGTTTCCAAGCTGCTGTTGCTGGGGTCACTGGTAACCTCACAATTGCCAAGTGTAATGTATTTTTTGAGTCCTTATCTGATTGAACCTCTCTGCATTATTTTATACAGGTTGCAGTTGTCCTTCTCTCTTGTTATAATACTTTTTAATTTTTTTCCTTCTCTCCAATCATTCCTTTTTAGTCAGTTATGTGGGTCATTTCATCTGCTCACAACTTAAACATTGGTATTGCCACATGTTCTATTTTTGAGCCTGTTTCCTTTACTTACATGTTCTTCTTGGGTAAAGCTCATTTATTCCCATGGCTTTAGCTACTATCGTTGGGAACTTGATTCCAATACTGGGGTCTCTGTTTGAATTTCCCAGAGGTACTTCAGATTCATTATGTCTAAAACATAACCTGCCTGTTATTTTCTTAGAGCCAGCCTCTCTTAGTCTTTGACACTGCTATAGTTAGTCTCTCACTCAAGCTAGAAACCTGGGAGTCATCTTAAATTCTTTTCACCAAGCCTCAGATGCATTTCAGTTTCACAAATATAGATCCTTAATATTTTAAAATCCACCCCTTGGGGAATTTTCGGTAATGTGGTCTCCTGAGTAAAGTGGTCTCCTGAACTCTCTCACAGATAATAATTATAAAATATGTAAAAGTTGTATTTAAAGAAAATGGAAAGGATCCAAAAGCAGACAGAAGCTAGAGGAGAGTTTATTCTTGAAAAACAGCAACTGGAAGTGATAAGAATTGTGAGTTTGCAGCTTTTTAAAATTTTGCCTGAGGGCATTAACCAGCTCCCACAGCAGAGGAAAGTGGCCGTGGAAAACCTCAGTCTTACTTTCTTATGGTGGCAAAGAACAGAGTTCAGGATAGAAAAATTACCTGGAAATATAAGGGAGGTGCCCTTGAAAGTAAGACAACCATACAAGAGGGTGAAACCCTTAACCTGACTATAAACTCTACTAAAATCCCTGGCGGAACCTCTACACATGGCAGGTTCCAGAAGGCCTGGTGGAAAAGCAGGCAGAAATCAGAGAGGCAGAGTTCTGTCTTTGAAAGATTGAACTTACATTAGGTGAGCTCTGTGAGTTTTCTGCTTTTTAAACTAAGTGCGTTCTCCATCTACATGCACCTCAGGTGGCAGAAATCTGAAGTATGACTGACTTGAGGTATCAGAGGACAGAGTCTAAGACCAAAAAATTAGGGAGTAATCTCCAGAATAAAGAAAGCACAGTAGAGCAGGCCCTACCCAAATCTGAGTATAATCTATAGCCAAATTTTTGGCCAGTCATCAGATTACTGCAGGGGACCAGGCTAATAAAGGATCTGCAAGAATTCCATAGTCTATCAGTTGCTGCACATTGCAGGGGAAGCAAAATCTATAGTTTAAGTCCAGATAAGTTACTTGCCTACTAGGAAAAAAATACCCCAAACAATCCCAAGGAAAAACAAGTAGAATCTAGAGTCACTACATGTATTAGATAGAATGTCCAGTATTCAAACAAAAATTATTAATACAAAGGAATAGGAAAGAGTGGCCCATACTCGGGGGGGGAAAAGCAGTCAACAGGAACTGACTTTAAGTTAGTGAGGTGTTCAAGTTGTCAAAGACTTCAATGTATGTTCAGAGAACTAAAGGAAATCAAAGGAAAATGGTTTTAGTGTGTGAACAGTTAAGGAATTTCAAAAGAGAAATTAATGTAAACAATTTTTTAAAATTTATTAATTAATCTTTTAATCTTCACCCAAGGATATTTTTCTATTTATCTTCAGATAGAGTGGGAGGGAGGGAGAGAGAGGGAGAAACATCTACGTGAGAGGGACACATCAACTGGTTGCCTCCTGTATGACCCCGACCAGGGCCAGGGACGAGCCGCAACTGAGGTATGTGCCATTGACTGGAATTGAACCCACGACTCTTTGGTCCGAGGGCCAACACTCTAACTGCTGAGCCAAACTGGCCAGGGCTGTAAAGAATGTTTAAAATGCAAGCTTTGCGCAGTGGCAGTATCGTAGCCAATGAGGTTTATCCGAGGCGCGATTATTGCTAAAAAAAAGAATGTTTAAAATGGGAAAATAGAAATAAGAGAACTTTCACTTAAGGCATCATAATGGAGTTCATAATCTTCTCATTGTACAAAACACGTATAAAACTGGACATAATTGTCAAAAACAGATATTTCTGGCCACTAGAAATATATAGAGACAGAAGCAAGTTGAGAAGCATTTATTCTTTATTCTTGGTAATGTTTTAAGCAAGTATAGTGGGAGTCTTATAGCCTTCTTCCTGGGGTTTCTCCCATCTGTCTCTGCCTCCATCACCCCAGCTCGGGTGACACGTAATGTAGTTTTCCTTTGTGCTGTCTGAGCAGCAGCATGGCGGTTGGCAAGAACAAGCTCCTTACAAAAGGCGGCAAAAGGGGAGCCAAGAAGAAAATGGTTGATCCAGTTTCTAAACAAGATTGGTACGATGTGAAAGCAACAGCTTCCCTATAAGAAATATTTGATATAGCCCTAGCCGGTTTGGCTCAGCAGTTAGAGCGTCGGCCTACGGACCAGAGAGTCCCGGGTTCGGTTCCTGCTAAGGGCACATACCTTGGTTACAGTTCGTCCCCTGCCCCGGTTGGGGTCATGTGGGTGGCAACCCCTCAATGCATCTCTCTCACATCGATGTTTCTCTCTCTGTCTTCCTCCTTCTCTCCCTCCCACTCTATATCTCAAGATAAAATGCAAAAATGTCCTCGGTTGAGGATAAAAAAAAAAATGCTGAAGAAGCACAAGTTTGAATTGGGAAAACTCATAGAGCTTCATGATGGGTAGCAGTTCTGGAAAAGCTACTGGGGATGAGACAGGTGCTAAAGTTGAATGAGCTGATGGATATGAGCCCCCAGTCCAAGAATCTGTTTAAAATCCAGACATTTAATGGTGAAAAATAAAAAATCCTATTTATGATGAAAAAAAAAAGTAATGTAGTTTACCAGTGTGTGTGGCTGGACATGAAAACTAGCAACTTTTCTGTGAGAGGGAGTGAACTTTATTTGGGGCAGAGGGTGAAAACTTACAGCTTTGCCAACTAAAATTGGCAAACTTGGTTGGGAATGATCGGAGAAAATCCACAGCTTTGCTAAGCTGAGTTTGCAGTGCCTGTTGGGGTGAGTGGAGAATCTGCCAGAAACTTAATGGGAAGATCCTGAAAATATGAGAGCCATAGAAGGGCTAAGATAAGCTCTCCACATATCACTAGCTGACTGAGAAACCATCTGCATGAGTGAGAGAAACCCAAGAGAGCCTGGTAAAAAGTAAAAATCAGGGGACATTTAAGAATTGGCTGAAATTTTTATTGCACGCCTCAAGCAATACACAAATGGAATGGTAGAGGGTGAAGCTTTATGAGCTTTAGGTGTTTGACCTCTACCCAAATCATTGGCTGACTGCTAAACTATGCAGATACAGGGTGATACCTAGGAACCCAGACTAAACTAAAAACACGAATAAAAAAAAACTGAGCAGAGCCTGGCTGGTGTGACTCTGGATTGAGCGTCAGTCCCATGGACTGAGAGGTCCCGGTTCGATTCCTGGTCGGGGCACATGCCCAGGTTGTGGGCCCGATCCCCAGTGTGGGGCATGGAGGAGGCAGCCAGTCGATGTTCTCTCTCATTGATGTTTTTATCTCTCCCTCTCACTTCCTCTCTCTCTAAAAATCAATAAAGGAAAAAGAAATTAAAAAAAAAGTATTATAACATCCAAAAACATAAACTACTTAGGGATAAATTTAACAAAATTGTGCAAAAGCTATATACAGAAGACTATAAAACATTGCTGAGAGAAAATAACTAAACAAATGGAGAGAGATACCATTGTAATGGGTTGAATAGTGTACCTCCCAAAATCATGTTCACCTGGAACCTCAGTATATGATTTTATTTGGGAATAGGGTCTTTGCAAGTATAATAAGTTAAGGATCTTGAGATGAAATCATCCTAAATCCAGTGCTTGGCATCTTTACAAGAAAGAGGAGAAGGAGAATTAGACCTACAGAGACACAAGAAAGAAGGCCAGGTGAAGATGGAGACAGAAATTGGAGTTATGTTGCCAGGAGCCCAGGGATGCTAAGAGCCTCTGGGAGCTGGAAGAAGCACAGAAGGATTTTCCCCAAAATCCTTCAGAGGGAATGTAGCCATACCAATGCCTTGATTTTATATCTCTGGCCTTTAGAACTGTGAGAGAATAAATTTCTGTTATTTTAAGTCACCAAGTTTGTGGTAACTTGTTATGGCAGCTCTAGGAAATGAATTCAATCACGTTCATGGATTGGGACTTCGAATGATTAAACGATTTTGAAAATGAACAACAAAATTGGAAGGCTTAGGCTGTCTAACTTTAAGACTCACTGTAAAGCTACAGTAATTAAAGCAGTGGTATTGTTATAAAGATAGACTAAATCAATGAAACAGAATAGAATCCAGAAATAGACTCACATAAATTCAGTCAATTGATGTGCCAAGGCAGTTCAGTGGGGAAGGAATACTGTTTTCTTTTTTTTTTTTTATGCCCCCTTTACCTTCTTCTACCTCCCCTGCAGGGATACTGTTTTCAATAAACAGTGTTGGAATAATTGGATAGTGATAAGGAAAAACATGAACCTTGACCCATATATAAACTCATATTGTTTGTAAAAATTAGCTCAAAATGGATTATAGACCTAAATTTAAGAGCTAAAACTATAAAACTTATAGAAGAAAACACAGGAGAACATTTTTGTGATCTTTAATGAATGAATAATGAATGAGTGAATAAATTAAGTCACTAAAAGCATGAAGCATAAAAGAAAAATTGATAAACTGGAGTTCATCAAAATTGTAAACTTGTTATTTAACAAATGCTATCAAGATAGATGAAAAGTCAAGCTACAGACTGGGAAAACATATTTACAAATTAAATACCTAACAAAGGGCTTATTTGTGGAATATATAAAGAGCTCTTTATAACTCAGTTAGAAAACTAATAATATGAACAGACTGTCCACCAAAGAAGTTATACAAATGTCTAATAAGTACATGAAAAGATGCTCAACTCATCATTAGGAAAATGCAAATGAAAAACACAATAAGATGCCACTAAACACCTCAATAATGGCTAAAATTAAAATTAAAAAGACTTCCTGACTGGCCAGAGTGGCTCTGTTGGGGTTGCTGGTTCGATTCCCAGTAGGGGCACAGGCGGAGGGCAGCTGATCGATGCTTCTCTCTCACATTGATGTCTCTCTCTCTCTCTCTCTCTCTCCTCCCCCCCTCCTCCCCCTCCCTCCCTCCTCTCTCCCTTTTCCCTCCCTTCCTCTCTCTAATTATGTCCTCAGGTGATGATTAAAAAAAAAAAAAAGACTTCCTACACCAGATTCTGGCAAGATTGTAGAACAAATGGAATGCTCACAGTTGTGGTGGGACTATATAATGATATAACAACGTTGGAAACTTGTTTGGCAGTTTTTTTGTTTGTTTGTTTTTATCCTCACCCGAGGACATTTTTCCATTTTTTGTTCAGATAGAGTGGGAGGGAGAGAGAGGAAGAGAGAGAGAGAGAAACATCGATGTGAAAGGGACACATTGAGTGGCTGCCTCCTGCACGACCAACCAGGGCCGGGGACAAATCGCAACCGAGGTACGCGCCCCTAGCGGGAACCGAACCCAGGTCTGGGTCTCTCTGGACCGCAGGCCGACGCTCCAACCGCTGAGCCAAACCAGCCAGGGCAATTTTTTAAAAATCTAAAGGTACATCTTCCATATGACCAGGCATTCTACTCATATATATTTATCCAAGAGAAATGAAAGGATATGGTTACACAGAGACTTGTAGAGGAATATTTATAGCAGCTCAATTTGTTGTGGCCAAAAACTGGAGTCAATTCCAGTGTTCATCTGTTGGTGAATGACTTAGTCAGAATGCTATTTAGCAGTCATAAGAAAGGAACTATTAATACACACAGCAACATGGATGAATAGCAAAACAATTATGCTTAGTGAAAGAAACCAGACTCCCCCCCCAAAAAAAGAAAATACTGTGTGATTCCATTTATATAAAATTCTTGAAAATGCAAACTAATCTATAGTGAGAGGAAGCAGAGAAGTGATTGGTTGGTGATGAGGATAGGAGGAGAAGGGATTACAGAGGAGCATGAGAAATCTTTGGACGTGACAGATATGTTCATTATCTTGATTGGGGTCATGGTTTCATAGGTGTACACATATATCAAAATTTACCTAACTATAGACTTTAACTATGTTCAGTTTATTGTATGTCAGTTATAACCTAATAAAGTTGTTTAAAAAAATGAACAAAGGCCCAGCTGGTGTGGCTCGGTGGTTGGGTGTCGTCCCATGCACCTGGAGGTTGCTGGTTCGGTTCCTGGTCAGGGCACGTGCCTGGCTTTCAGGCTTCTAGCTCTTTCTTCCTCTCTCTCTAAAATCATTAAAAAAAAAAAAAATGAACACAGGCCTGGCCAGTGTGGCTCAGTGGTTAAACATCGACCCATGCACCAAGAGGTCGCCAGTTTGATTCCTGGTGAGGAACCATGCCCAGGTTGTGGGCCAAGTCCCCAGTAGGGGACATGCAAGAGACAGCCAATCGATGTTGTCTCTCATTGATGTTTCTGTCTCTCTCCCTCTCCCTTCCTCTCTCTAAAATCAATAAAGAAAAAAAAAATGAACAAAGATTTAAATAAACTTAACCAAAGAAAATATATGACTGGCCAATGAATACATGAAAAGATATTCAATGGCATTAGTCATTAGGAAAATGCAAATTAAATCACAGTGAGATACCATTAAAATGACAAAAAATAAAAAGATGAATACCAAGTATTGGTGAATTTGTGGAGCAACTGGAACTCGCATACATTTTAGATGGAAAAGTGAAATGGTATACAGCCACTTTGGATACCAGTTCACAGTTTCTTATAAAGTTAAATATATACTTATATGTAACTAGCAACAAGTACTTCTAAATATTTATCCAAGATAAATAAAAATGTATGTTTACAGAAACATTTGTATTAAAATATTCATAACAGCTTTGTAAGAACTGAGAACTGAAAACAAATCTCTATCAACAGATGAATGGATAAATAAATTTTTGTCTCTATAATAGTATACTACTCGGTAATACAAAGGAATAAACTACTGATGAATCTAAAAAACATGTTGCATGAAAACAGCAAGAAATAAAAATACTATGTATAGGATTTTTTTAAAAACTTATCTTTATTGTTGAATGTATTACAGATGTTCCTCATTTTTTCCCCATTGCCCTCCTCCTCCCCATTCCCGCCCCCCCTCCTGCCTTTCCCCACACTGTTGTCTGTGTCCATTGGTTATGCATATATACATATAAGTTCTTTGGTTTATTTCTTCCCACCCCCAACCCCTTCCCTTTGAGGTTTGTCAGTCTAACAACCAATTTGTACTTCTTAATCCCTTTACCTTTTCACTCATCCCCCCAGCCCCCACCCATCTGGTATCCAACAAAAGTTCTCTGTATCTATGAGAATGTTTCTGTTCTGCTTGTTCATTTTGTTTGTAGATTCAATTGTTGATAGATATGTATTTATTGCCATTTTGTTTGTTCATATTTTTTTATCTTTTTCTAAAAGAAGACCTTTCAATATTTCATATAATAATGGTTTGGTGGTGATGAACTCCTTTAGCTTTTCCTTGTCTGGGAAACTCCTTATATGGCCATCGATTCTAAATGACAGCTTTGCAGGATAGAGTAATCTTGGTTGTAGGTTCTTGCTTTTCATCACTCTGAATATTTCTTGCCACTCCCTTCTGGCCTGCAAAGCTTTTTTTGAGAAATCAGCTGACAGTCTTATGGGAACTCTCTTGTAGGTAACTAACTGCTTTTCTCTTGCTGCTTTTAAGACTCTCTCTTTGTCTTGAACCTTTTGCATTTTGATGATGATGTGTCTTGGTGTGGGCCTCTTGGGGTTCATCTTGTTTGGCACTCTCTGTGCTTCCTGGACTTGTATGCATGTTTCCTTCACCTAGTTAGGGAAGTTTTCTGCCATTATCGTTTCAAATAGGTTTTCGATTTCTTGTTCTCTCTCTTCTTCTGGCACCCCCAACATGTGAATGTTGGCACGTTTGAAGTTGTCCCAGAGGCTTCTTACACTATCCTCATTTTTTTGGATTCTTTTTTCTTTTTGCTGTTCTGATTGGGTGTTTTTTGCTTCCTTATATTCCAAATCGATGGTTTGCTTCTTGGCTTTACCTACTCTACTATTGAATCTGTGTAAACTATTCTTTATTTCAGTTAATGCCTCCTTCATTTCTAACTGTGCATCCTTCATTTCCGACTGGTCCTTTTTTATGCTCTTGAGGCCTTCATTAAGTCCACTGAGGTTCTCACTAAGTCCATTGAGCATCCTTATAAGCAGTGTTTTTTTGTTTTAAAAAAAAATTTTTTTTTATCCTCACCTAAGGACATTTTTCCATTTTTTTGTTCAGATAGAATGGGAGGGAGAGAGAGGAAGAGAGAAACATTGACGTGAAAGGGACACATCAAGTGGCTGCCACCCGCACAACCAACCAGGGCCGGGGACAAACTGCAACCGAGGTACATGCCCTTAGCGGGAACCGAACCCGGGTCTCTCTGTACTGCAGGCTGACGCTCTAACCACTGAGCCAAACCGGCCAGGGCCTTATAAGCAGTGTTTTGAACTCAGCATCTGTTAGGTTGCTTAACTCCATTTCACTTGGTTCTTTTCCTGGAGTTTTGTTCTGTTCTTTCATTTGGGACCTGTTTCTTTGTCTCCTCATTTTGGCTGCCTCCCTGTGTTTGTTTCTATGTATTACTTAGTGAGAGGTATGGGGCTAGCTGAGACCAGATGCTGCTTGTTTGAAAGAATTTAGGAAAAGCTGAAGCAGGATCCAAGACAGGACAATCCTATGGTAAAGCAACTGGCAACAGCTTGGGTGGGCCTGAAAATTGGGTGGGGCGAGGCCTCAGGGAATCACCAGGGTGGGGCCAACAGTGTGAGCCAGGTTGTTGGAGTCCCAGATATGGCGGCAGTCTGCCGGCCCAGGGAAGGGCAAAAGCCTCTGATAGCACGTCCGCCCAGGAGAAAGCTGCCTCCCCAGCCCTCGCTCCAATGCCAAACAGCTCAGTTCTTCCCCATATGACTCTAGTGCCTTTCAAGCTGCCTCCCGCACGCTGGAGCCTGGAGGGTGGGAGTTCGAGTAAGTCCATGCTCGGGCCCTTTAAGAAGAGCTGCCTCAGCCTCAGTTCCCGCTGGTTTTTCCAGCCAGAAGTGATGGGGACTTCTCTTCCTGGCACTGGAACCCTGAACTGGGCACCTGGTGTGGGACAGGGACCCCTCAGTCCTCAGGGAGGACCTTCCCAGCCAAGGTATCCTTCTAATTTCTATCCAGCACATGTGGGTGTGGGACCAGCCTGTCGCACCTCCACCCCTCCTACCAGTCTCGGTTCGGCTTCTTCTTTAATTTCGTAGTTGTAGGACTTCCATTCAGCTTGATTTCAGGCAATTTTGAATGATGGTTGTTCTGTAGTTTATTTGTAACTTTGATGTGGTTGTGGGAGGATGCGATACCGCGTTTACCTATGCCGCCATCTTGACTGGAAGTCTCTGTACAGGATTTTTAAAATATGAAATATAAGAAAGCACAAACTAGTTAGTGGTGACAGACAACAAATCAGTGGTTGCCTGAGCCTGAGGATGAGGCAGGAATTTGCTTCACAGGGGCAAGAACCAACTTTTGGGGCTGATAGAAATGTTCTCTCTCTTGATTACCATTACATGGGTGTATATACTTGTCAAAACTCACCTATACACTTTAAATGTGTGCAGTTAATTTTATATAAATTATACTTCAATTAAGTTGATTTTTATTTATTTTTTTCTTTTTAAATGTATCTTTATTGTTGAATGTATTACAGGTGTCCCTCCTTTTTCCTCCCTTGCCCCCCTCCTCCCAACTCCCACCCCCCTTTTGCCTTCCCCACACTATTGTCTGTGTCTATTGATGATGCATATATGCATATAAGTTCTTTGGTTTCTCCTTTCCCACCCCACCTCCCACTTTCCCTTTGAGGTTCCTCAGTCTAACAACCAATTTGCACTTCTTAACCCCTTCATCTTTTTCACCCATTTCCCCAACCTGCCTCCCATCTGGCAACCAACAAAAAGTTCTCTGTATCTATGAGTCTGTTTCTGTTCTGCTTGCCCATTTTGTTTGTAGATTCAATTGTTGATAAGATATGTATTTATTGCCATTTTATTGTTCATATTTTTTTATCTTCTTCTTCAAGACCTATCAACATTTCATATAATACTGGTTTGGTGGTGATGAACTCCTTTAGCTTTTTCTTGTCTGGGAAACTCTTTATATGTCCATTGATTCTAAATAATAGCTTTACAGGATAGAGTAATCTTGGTTGTAGGTCCTTGCTTTTCATCACTTTAAATATTTCTTGCCACTCCTTTCTGGCCTGCAAAGTTTCTTTTGAGAAATCAGTTGATAGTCTGATGGAGCTTCGTTGTAGGTAACTAACTGCTTTTCTCTTGCTGCGTTTAAGATTTTCTCTTTGTCTTTAACCTTTTACATTTTGATGATGATGTGTCTTGGTGTGGGCCTTTTGGGGTTCATCTTGTTTGGGACTCTCTGTGCTTCCTGGATTTGTATGTCTGTTTCCTTCACCAAGTTAGGGAAGTTTTCTGTCATTATTGTTTCAAATAGGTTTTCAATTTCTTCTTCTCTCTCTTCTCCTTCTGGTACCCCTATGATGCGAATGTTGGTATGCTTGAAATTGTCCCACAGGCTCCTTATACTATGCTCAATTTTTTGGATTCTTTTTTCTATTTTTTCTGATTGGGTGTTTTTTGCTTCCTTATATTCCAAATGGATGGTTTTCTTCTTGGCTTCACCTATTCTATTGATTCCCTGTAAATTATTCTTTATTTCAGTTAGTGCATCCTTCATTTCTGACTGGTCCTTTATCATGTATTTGAGGTCCTCATTAAGTTCCTTGACATTCTCATGAAGTTCCTTGAAATTCTCACTAAGTTCATTGAACATCCTTATAACCAGTGTTTTGAACTCCACATCTGTTAGATTGCTTATCTCCATTTCAATTAGTTCTTCTCCTGGAGTTCTGTTCTGTTCTTACATTTGGGACATGTTTCTTTGTCTCCTCAGTGTGGCTGCCTCCCTGTGTTTGTTTCTATGTATTAGGTAGAGTTGCTATGTCTCCTAGTCTTCCTAGGGTAGACTGTTATAATAGGTGTCCTGTAGGGTCCAGTGGCACAACCTCCCTGATCACCCCAGCTGGGCCCTCTAGGTTCACCCCTCGTGTGAACTTTACACCGTCTGTTGTAATTGAGTATTGATTGCAATCTCAATGTGGCTTCTGCTTTAATTTCATAGTTGTAGGACTTGCATTCAGCTCGATTTCAAGCAAGTTCTGAAGGATGTTTGTTCTGTAATTAAAAAAAAATTTTTTTTCTTTATTGATTTTAGAGAGAGAGGAAGGGAGAGGGAGAGAAAGAGAGAAACATTGATGAGGGAGAACATCGATTGGCCACCTCCTGCATGCCCCCCACTGGGGATCAGACCCACAAACTGGGCATATGTCCAGACTGGGAATAGAACTGGCGACCTCTTGGTACATGGGTTGATGCTCAACCACTGAGCCACACTGGCCAGACTGTTCTGTAATTTAGTTGTAATTTTGGTGTGGTTGTGGGAGGAGGCGAGTACCACATTTACGTACACCACCATCTTGACCGGTAGTTCTCTATTCCAATTAGGTTGATTTTTTAAAAAATCCATACCACCAAAAGAGCCCTCTGCTGGGACAGATGGCTAAGTGCTTTCTGAAGGACAGGATAAGAGACTTTTAAAAAGATGCAAAAATAGGTCCCGGCCAGTTTGGCTCAGTGGTTAGGGCATCAGCTTGTGGTCCAGAGAGACCTGGGTTCGGTTCCCGCTAAGGGCATGTACCTCGGTTGCAGTTTGTCCCTGGCCCTGGTTGGTCATGCAGGAGGCAGCCACTCGATGTGTCCCTTTCACGTCGATGTTTCTCTCTCTCTCTTCCTCTCCCTCCCTCCCACTCTATCTGGACAAAAAATGGAAAAATGTCCTCGGGTGAGGGGAAAAAAAAAAAAAGATGCAAAAATAGTATTAAGGACTTCCGGTCAAGATGGCGGCATAGGTAAACGCGGTATCGCGTCCTCCCACAACCACATCAAAATTACAACTAAACTACAGAACAACCATCATTCAAAACCTCCTGAAATCAAGCTGAATGGAAGTCCTACAACTACGAAATTAAAGAAGAAGCCACATCGAGACTGGTAGGAGGGGCGGAGGGGCGACGGGCTGGTCCCACACCCACGTGTGGCGGATAAAAATTAGGAGGATACCTCAGCTGGGAAGGTCCTCCCTGAGGACTGAGGGGTCCCCATCCCACACCAGGCGCCCCGCTCAGGGTTCCAGTGCCAGGAAGAGAAGTCCTCATAACTTCTGGCTGGAAAAACCAGCGAGAACTGAGGCTGAGAGAGGCTGAGGTGGCTGGAACCCCAGGCAGCTCCTCTTAAAGGGCCCGCGCACGGACTTACTCGGACTCGCACCCTCCAGGCTTCAGCATGGGGGAGGCAGCTTGAAAGGCACCAGAGTCATATGGGGAAGAGCTGAGTTGTTTGGCATTGGAGCGAGGGCTGGGGAGGCAGCTTTCTCCTGGACAGACATGCTGTCAGAGGCCTTTGTTCCTTTGGTGAGCCCTTCCCTGGGCCGGCAGATGCCCCATATCTGGGACTCCAGCAACCTGGCTCACACTGTTTGCCCCACCCTGGTGATTCCCTGAGGCCTGTCCCACCCAACTTTCAGGCCCACCCAAGCTGTTGCCAGTTGCTTTACCATAGGATTGGCCTGTCTTGGATCCTGCTTCAGCTTTTCCTAAATTCTTGCAAACAAGCAGCAAACAAGCATCATCTGGTCTCACCTAGCCCCATACCTCTCGTTAAGTAATACATAGAAACAAACACAAGGAGACAGCCGAAATGAGGAGACAAAGAAACAGGTCCCAAATGAAAGAACAGAATGAAACTCCAGATAAAGAACTAAGTGAAATGGAGGTAACCTAACAGATGCTGAGTTCAAAACACTGCTTATAAGGATGCTCAATGGACTTAGTGAGAACCTCTCTCTCTCTCTCTGTCTCTCTACTTCCCCCTCCCACTCTATCTGATGATAAATGGAAAAATATCCTCGGGTGAGGATTAAAAAAAAAAATCCATACTACCACCTTTGTTTAGCCACTCATCATTTCTCATTTGGATGAACAGCACTCTCCTAAGTGGTATTCCTTGCAGTTGTCTTCTTCAGACCCATACACTAGGCAGCAACCTGAATGATCCATTTAAAATAGAAACCTGATCTTGTCACTTTTCTGCATACAGTCCTTTAATTCTTCACCATTAACTGACTCCTTAAAGTAGCATATACTGTCTTCTTTAGTCTGGCCCTTGACTATCTTTCCAGCTCATCTGTTGCTTCCTGCCTCTCACTTTGCTTATGACTCTCAGTTTCCAGCACACACCATATTGATCTCATTTCTTGTGCCTCTACTCATCTCTCACCTCAGCTTTTTGTCTAGTAAACAACTTTTTTACCCTTTAAAACTCAGCTCTGGACTCTCTCCCTCCAGATAGTCTTTATTTATTTATTTATTTATTTATTTATTTATTATTACTATTATTTTGAAATTGAACTGGAGAATACTCCAGATAGATAGATAGATAGATAGGTAGATAGATAGATAGATAGATAGATAGATAGATAGATAGATAGATAGATATAGATATAGATATTTTTTAATCTTTATTGTTGAAAGTTTTACGCTTTCCCCCATTAGACAGTCTTTATTTAAACCATCCTTTTTCACATGCTCCCTTTCAGAGTTAAATGCTCTCAGATTATGTTTCTTTGGTTCATCATAACTTATATAGATATAGTTACCATATTGGCTTACTATGTTTTAAGTTATCTCTCTCCCACTAGATTGTGCACTTTTGACCACAGTGATTATGTTTTATTTATATTTGGATCCAGAAGGTCTGTTTCATAATAATACTTAATAAGTATTTGTAGAAAGATTGAATATAAATGTTAAGTGAGAAAAGAAGATAAAAGTGCTTTACATGATTATTACTATTTGGTTTTAAGTGAAACTCTTTACCTTGAAAAAAAGACTGGGAAGATTTATATCAACATTTTAACACTAGTTTGGGTGGTGAGATTAGTTTCTTTACTATTTTTGACAGTTTTGCATTAAAAAATTTTTAATGTGCAATTATTTCATGAGACATAACCTGAAACAGGCTGTATAACTTTGCCTATTCAATTGAATTTTTGCATTTCTTTAGGTCCGCAAGGCAGTTAAAATTTCCAATCCCCTAACCACAGATCTGGCTGGGGAGATTCCTGATTTGTCAAAGAATGTACCAGTCCAACTTGAGAAGTCAGAGGATCTGGGTACTACGCCTAGCACTCAACAAGTAAAAAGCCCCGGGATAAACCAGATTGCTACCCCTCTGCCAATGACTCCCTCCTACAGTTATGTTACCTCCAACCCCCACACCTCTTTCCAGAGCACCTCAGCACCATATACAGGTGAGGTCCTTTACTTCTGCCCATGGAGATAGGATGGGAAAGGAGAACATTTGATCAAAATGTTCCTTTTAGTGGAAAGAAAGGAGGGAAACATGCCTTTAATTCTGTAAGTTAGAGAAAAAATAATCCTCTGTGTATGCCTGTAATCATAGGATTTGGGGCTTTTGATCATTTTCTCAGCAGGCCTCAACCTATGGGAATTTATGAGGTTCATTTTCCCAGAGCCAGATTGCACTGTGCCTGGGACTTAAAGGTACAAAATTCAATTAAGTAATGTTCAACGAATCAAGCAAGCAGATGCCACTGGGAAGAAAGAGTTGGATCTGTGCACCTATCTGCCCTCTGAATAGGCTGATTGTAGGTCAGATATTTATCTGTCTGATTTTGACAGCATCTTTATTTTTTAAAGCAATCCATAGGAAGATTTATACATAGAATATTACCTTAACAAGTCTGTGCTTCATGAGTGCTGTTCTAAGGTATTAGGAGAAAATGGTTCATCAAGGAAACTAAGCTGATCTTCAACCCCTGAAAAAGTCAACAGGGTTAAGCAAAGCCAGTTAAAATGATTTTTTTGCCAAATTTTAATTTCCATGGGGCTTTTTTTTTGGTTGTAATATAACATGAAATTTTAGGGTTTCAGTCCTGTGGCAATAAAGTAAATTTTATTCAGACAAAATGCCTGTGATTTTTGTTGTAATTGTGAAAGGTTTAGGCTGCACTGCATTTTTGTCCATTATACTTTCTCTGAGTATCGTGGTTTCTTTCTTTTCTTTTTTTGAAAGTCACTTCAGAGATTCTTATTCCACCCTCTGAGGTGTCTAAATGGTGAAGCTTCCATAATGGATGGTTTTATTTCTTCCCAAATGCATGCAGTGTTCCCAAGCAGACAATAAATCTCAAATTTCATATTTGTCTAGGAAGCTTTCTCACCTCTAGTCGTCAAGTATAGATGGACTAGCCAGCTGTTTGCTTTAAGCTCTCTAGTTCCAAGGTCTCATACCAAATGAACAATTATTGTCAGAGAAATAATATTTATATAATCAGTGTTTCTCAACAACCTGCAAACACTTTTGGTTGTTACAACCATAGAGGAGGGGTGTTGCTGACATTTAGTCGGTAGAGGCCAGGGATCCTGCTAAACATCTTAGAGTACACAGGGCAATTTCCCCCCCAACAAGGAATTACCTGGTTCAAAGCACCAAGGTTGAGAAACCCTAACATGTATAAAATAGTTGGTAAATAGTGTAAAGACAATATATAGCTGTTAGATGATATGGTATTCCAAAAATGCTAAAGTAGTTCAAAAAGTAGATCAATTTGAACTGAAATGGTCTGGGAATATTTCTTAGAGAGAGGAGTGGCTTTGAGCTAAAAGCAAAGCACTGCATTTAGAATAAAGAAAGCTTAGACCCCAACTAAAGGAAATAGCTTTCGCGTAGTACCCAAGAGTAGACTTCATGCCGTGGCCAGTGTGGCTCAGTCGTTTGACCATTGTCCCATGTAGCAAAAGGTCGTTGGTTCAATTCCCAGTCAGGGCACATATCCAGGTTGTGGGTTCAACCCCTGGTCAGGGTAGGTTGGGAGGCAAGTGATTCATGTTTCTCTCTCACATTGATGTTTCTCTTTCCCTCTCCCCTCCTCTCTCTCTAAAAAAATCATATATATATGATTATATATATATATAATATATATATATTTTATATATATATATATTATATATATATTTTTTAAAAGAGTAGACTTCAATGGAAGCACAAGAGGGAAAATGAATATAACTAGAGATGGATTGATCAGATGAAAGCATAAGATGGTGTGATCAGATGATAATGGTTCTCTAATACCAGGTTATGAGTTTGGGCTTAAACATGGTATGGGAGGTGGGCGTCTTGAGTAGGAAAGTAACATGGTGGGTGGGTATTTTAGCAAAACTAATGATGGTGGGTGTTTAGGAAGACAGAATAGATTGGAGTGGGGAGAACTAACAGGGAAGAACAATGAAGATTCTTGGAATAATCTAAGTCTGTGGTTGTAGAAATTGGAATGGAAAGAAATTGAGGCTGGCCTTGTGATTGACACTTGCTTTTTCTTCTAGAAACTTCATATATGTATTTTTCAAATTGATTGGAGAAAGAGAGAAAAACATTGATTTGTTGTTCCACTTATTTATGCATTCATTGGCTGATTCTTACATGTGCCCTGACTGGGGATCAAACCCACAATCTTGGCATATCAGGACAATGCTCCAGCCAACTGAGCTACCTGGCCAGGGCCTTCATATATGTATTTTATTTTTAAAGTTATTTGTCAACATGAAGATTATCATGGAAATAGAGTCGAACTCTGTTTATTGAGCTCTATTTAAAGAAAGCTTAAAGATATGGTGTAGAAAAACTTATAGAGAAAGGAAGAAAAGTAGAATAATATGATGTCATGATAATCAAAAGTTTTTAGATGGAGGCAGTCAGCAGCAGTATTTGATGCCAGAGAGGTGAAGGATGAGGGCTGAGGAATAGCTGATTGATTTGCTAAGAAGCAGTTTGTTCATGACCTCAAAAGATCCTTTTCAGTGGAAAAGTGGAAGCAGAATCAAATTTCAGGTGATTAGAGTGGATAAATAATGAGGAAATGAAGGCAGTAGCTGAATATTATTTACAGAAGAAATTTGGCCACAAAAGGAAGGAGAGAAATGAGATAGTTGAGGTCTTATCTCTTGTCTATTTTCTTTGTTTGCAGTTATAAAGGAGCTGGTGGTATCTGCTGGAGAGAATGTCCAGGTGACCCTGCCTAAGAATGAAGTTCAGTTAAATGCATATGTTCTCCAAGAACCACTTGAAGGTAAAACATTCCCTTACGGTTGGGTAATGTTTTAATTTATAATGATATCTACATACTTTAACTCATTTACTCATTGCAACAATCCTGTGAGAATAGGATATAGCATACATATGCACAATTATTTAAATGCTGTGAGAGGCAATATAATATAATGTTTGCGATCATAAGCTTTATTGTCAAGCCTGGGTTCAAATCCCAGCTCAGCCAGTCATTAGCTAAATGATATTAAGCAAGTTATTTAACTTCTCTAAGTGTCTGTTTCTTTCTCAGTAAAATCAGATGATTCCTACATCATTAGGTTACTTTAAGGACAAAATGAAATGGTATATAAGGTACACTTCAGTGCCTAACATATAGCTGATAGTCATTAAATGTAGGTTGTATTATACTCATTTAAAAGAGGAAGAAACCGGCCCTGGCCCTTTTGGCTCAGTGGTTGGAGTGATAGTCTGCAGACTAATGAGTTTCGGGTTCTACTCTGGTGAGGGGCATGTACCTTGGTTGCGGTTCGTCCCCTGCCCTGGTCAGATAGTGTGGGAGGCAACCAGTTGATGTGTCTCTCTCACATTGATGTTTCTCTCTCTCTCCCTCTCCCCCTTTCTCTCCTTCCCTCCCACTCTCTCTGAAGAAAAATGGAAAAATATCCTCAGATGAGGATTTAGGAAAAAAAAAAAAAAGAGGAAGAAGCTGAGGCTCAGGTTGACCTCTTTATTTTGACCAAACAACTAGTAAATAGCAGGTACAAAATTTGTAGAGAAGTAGTCAAGACAACTGCTACTATAAATTTGTTACTAAAAAAAAGGAAAAGCCCAATATAATATATAAAACTCAAATTTACAAAATATATAAATTAAGGGATTATTGAGTAATTGTTTAAGACAACTTTTGTAATATGAGCATCTTTTTCACCTTTGAAATATACATTAATATACAAAAGTTTGACTTATGAACACATATATATTATCTTAAGACTGTCTATGACATGAAGTGAAGCATACTTTGATGGAAAATGATTGCACTGGGTCTATAGTACTATCATTTATAAGGTTAGTCAAATAGAATGCCATACTCAACTCAGGAAAGTGTACTTCCATTTTAGGTATACACATTTCCAGTACAGTATTTCTGCTTTCTGGGCCTATCAGATAGTATATTTATGTAAAAAGTACTTTTCCAGAACCTGAATGCACTCTCTGTTCTATATTTCTGCCCTCAAATCGAGTTTTCCTTGTCAACTCATTCCACCTTCCTCTAGAGAAGCTTTTTTTAAAATGCTCGCCGGAGGATATGTTTATTGATTTTAGAGAGGGGAAGAGAGAAAGAGAGAGAGAGGGAGGGAGGGAGGAAAGAAGGGAGGGAGGAGAGAGAGAGAGAGAAACATTGATGAGAAAGAGAACATCATCGATCAGTTGCCTTTCATATGTGCCCTGACTGGGATCGAACCCACACTTTTTGGTATATTGGATGATGCTCTAACCAACTGAGCCACACTGGCCAGGGTGGAGAAGCTTTTTCCTTTCCTCCTCTGGTGGTAAGTTAAGGTGACTGGGTTTGGTGGTCTTTGAAGATGGTAGTGAGGAAAGAACTTGAGCTGCCATTGCTTCCACTCCTTGGTGAAAGATATGCCGGGCTCTACTGTATTTTCCTTTCTAACCTCTGTTTGCATATACATTTCTGTGAGTTAATATTGCCTTGTAGATCAGTATTCCAAAACAGATCAGTTCAGAAATAGATTCTTTTCAACACTCACTCTCCAGGTTCTTCAACCTTTAATCAGATTCATGAGGAGGATGGTTTCAAACAGTGGGGACAATGAGGCAGGACCAGCTCTGCCTGCTCATCATCCCCCTCATCTCCTGTGGCAGCCCCTGAAGCACCTCTCAGGATCCCTCCAGGGTTTAGAGGCACAGTTTGAAAACCACTGCCCTAAATCATTAAAACCAGCATTCTGTCTAACAGACCTGTACTTAGTCATTCGTGTCCTTGGGTAAATTTCTGGCTGTAAGGCATAATTCATTCCCTGAGCTTTTCTGTCCTAGGATTATTGTCCTTTTTGGAAATTTGTGTTGCTAGCCTTAGATATAAAATTGTCAGTTCCCAAACTAGCGTGGGTCTGTTTTCTGTGTGGAAAAAAATGTCCAACTACAGTTGGGCAAAATGTCATCTCTTAGCACCAGCCCTACTTTTGCTGCTGCTTTCCTGCATCTCATCTAGCCTAACTTATCCATGCACATTTGTGTGAGATCCTAGGCTGACAACTGGCCAAAAGAAAACTAGTATAAAGGAAGGTAGAGTAATAGATCTTGTCTCTCAGGCTTATAAAAGAAAATCTGATCTTAAGCTAAAGGCTATCTTAGAATTAGGTTCTGTGTGTTAACTTTATTTTATTTATTTATTTATTTATTTTTTATCCTCACCGGAGGACATTTTCTCATTTATCTTCAGATAGAGTGGGAGGGAGAGAGGGAGGAAGAGAGAGAGAGAAACATCAACGTGAGAGAGACACATCGAGTGGTTGCCACTCACACACCCCAACCAGGGCCGGGGACAAACTGCAACCGAGGTACTTGCCCTTAGCAGGAACCGAACCCGGGCCTCTCTGGTCCGCGGGCTGACGCTCTTAACTGCTGAGCCGAACCGGCCAGGGCTGTGTGTTAACTTTAACTTTTGAACTTGTGAAATAAGAAAAAGATGACCATTCTCTGCTAAGCATTTGAGATCTCGTATGTTTCCTTTTATATTTTACTTTTGGATGGTAATTAAAACTAAACCTTCCTACCAAATCCCACTCTTCCCTAGCCAGACATGCATTTTGTTCCCCCAAATTTAAGTTCACTTTAACTGGGGAGGAATTCCATTTAGATAATGGCTTTCTATCCTTGCCTTACCCAGTTATACAGTCTGAGCTACAAATGAGGACCATTTCATGCTTCATTTGATCTTAATTAACTTCAGTGGGGCCTGTTTTAAGTGGGCCATCCTCTGCCATCTTCTGCAGTGTGTTATTTAGCTCAGCAGGAATGAAGCAGCGCTTTTAACTCACCAGGGTGTGATGACCTCAGTGAGACGAGCATTGTTAGCACTCTGTAAAAAGCTATTTTTGAACCATGTTATTTAGAAGTTATTGCTGTTCTTTGTTACAAAAGAAGTTTTGCAAGAAAATGGCCTTTGTTCCCAATGAGTTCATCTATAGTGGTTGGTAGGGCATGTATTTTCATTTGGATGCCACACCATGAGAAACCTGGTATTTTGAGGGAAGATTGGTCCTGAATAGGGTGGGTATGAGGCAGGATTGAGCATTGTTGGGAGAAAGTGGAAGAAGCCCTGACTATAGCTGAGTCAGCAGAATCTACCCTTTATTTCAACAGAATGTTTGGTTTCCCTACAGGCTTTGTCGAGATTTAGAAGAGATTTGTTATTGGCAGGCTGTGTGGCTGCCCTCTTTGTGTGTAGGTGTGTGTTTTGATGATTTTTGTAACTGCCCTTCTATAGGAGAAACCTACACCTACGACTGGCAGCTGATTACTCATCCTAAAGACTACAGTGGAGAAATGGAAGGGAAACACTCCCAGATCCTCAAACTCTCCAAGGTGATTTGCCTCCTGTCATTTTGCAGGGCTGGGATAGAGGTGTTGACCATTTTTTAGAAATTGTAATACAGAATTTTCTGTCCGCACTTAAATCGGGAACAATGTTTCAGAAGTGAGTCCTTCAAAAGTCTTGACTGGCTGACATCCAGTATTTGTTAGTCTGTGATTCTCAAATTTTCATTTATGATGAGAAGACTGTATAAGCATAGTGGTGATAGCTGCAAATATACACTAAACAGCTTTTAAGGGTAACATAAGGATTTTAGAATTTGGGAAATAAGACTTGTTACTTGTGGCCACATGACTGTGTAAATTGGCTCAGTCTTTTTTGAGACTCAGTGTAGTTATTAAGAGCCATAAAATTTACATATTCTTTGGTCAAGCAATAAACTTCCTTTATTCCTTCCTTCCTACCCTCTCTCGTTCCCTCCCTCCCTCTTTTCCTTTCTAAGAACTGTTTATTGTACACTAGTTATGTGGCAGGCATTGGGGATTTACCTGTGAGTTAATTTATCAGTGATACTGACTAGAAACAGGTAATTATAACATGGGATGCAGTAGGTCAGTGCAGAGGGTGTTGAAACAGATTTCTTAGAGTTTGCCTAGTTGAGTCATGAAAGGTTACTAACTTAACTGGGTAAAGGGTAGGGGGTAGAGTGATAATACTATAAGCAGGGGAGATAATATGTCCAGTGGGCCAAATATTAGAGAGAAAATGTGTGAAAGGGGGTATTATATGTGGTATGAAAAGAGCAATGGCACAAGTAAGTTGGAGAGATGCAGAGGCCAGATTGCACAGAGCCTTTGTAAGGACTTTGAATCCTGTCCAGAGGGAACATGGAGCCTTTGAAAGGTTTTAAGCAAGAGAAAGACATGTTCAAATTTTCAGTGTAGAAAGATCACCCTGACTGTAGATTGGAGGAGACCAGGGAGGAATCTGTTGACAAGTGGAGGTGTGAGATGATGATAGCCTGAGTAAATAAACTAAATAAAATAAAACTTAAAAACCACCTATTGAGCTTATACCATATGCTAGAAACCATACTGTTTTATGCAATTATTTTATTTAATCTTCATAACAACCCCAAGATGTAGATATTAATATATGTTTTACAAATGGCAAAACTAAAAATTGGAAAAATAAAGTGGTTTGGCTAAAGTTCACAAAGCTATTAAATAGTAGATCTGAACTGGAACTTTCTATCTCTGAAGACCCCCCCAACCCCCACATCCCACCAACACTGTGCTTTGATGAATGGTTAAAAACTAAGGTGATGGCAGTGTGAATGGAGAAGTGATTGGATTAGAGAAATATTGTGGAGGTTGACTTGATGGTAAGACTCGGTGATCAATTAATTGGGTGAAGAGAAGTCTAGAATAAGTCTAGCCTTTGGCTGCGGCACCTGGGTGGATGTTGATGTGAATGTGGTGATAGCCACTGAAATGAGGAGCACAGAAAGAGGAGCAGGTTTGGGGGAGGTTTGCTGATGATTAATTCATTTTTAGACACAGTGAGTTTGAGGTACCTGTGAAACATTGAGTACAGGTGTCCAATAAGGGGTGAGGGATTGGAGATCAGGTTATATACAGGTCTGGGCTAGAGAGAGAAATTTGCACACCAACCTCAAATAGATGACAATTGAAGCCATGGTAATAGATGAGAGCATCCAGAGAGAGAGAGTATGTAGAATGAAGAAGTAAACGGTTTGTGATTGGAATCCTGGGGAACACTGCCATTAAAGAAAGAGGAAACTGAAATAAGTGAGGAGTGGGCAGGGAAGTGAAAGCCAAGGAAGGGAGAGCATTACAAGAAGGAAGTGGTCAAAAACCCTACATGGTGTCAGTTAGCATTTACCCAAGGAAGAGCATTCAAAAGAATGAAGAAACCCCATTTGCCCAAAGGATGTCATCTTAATATTAGTTCTAATAGTAAAAATTTGGCAACAGTTCAAATAGCCAGCAATGTGGAATGCTTATGTGAATTATGGCACATTTATTCATACACTATTCTGCAGCCATTAAAATAACTATTAAAAAGACTGTTATAATGGGGAAAGTGTTCATGCTAAATGAATGGAAGAAAGAACCATAAAAAATTTGATACATACTTTGATTTTAGCTAGACCCTGAATACCATTGACATACGAGCTCCTTAGGGGATCTATACCTTCCTTACTCGTCTCCAGATCCCGGGCCTAGGACAATGACTGGTACATAATTGGTTCTCAATAAATATTTGTTGAATGGATGAACTGTTTAAAACTATTTTTTTTGTGTGGTTAAGGATTGGGAGGAAATAAGAGAAATATGATTAATTGATGTGTTAGGACACTGGGATTTTGGGTGATTATTTTTTCTTTTATATTATGTTTATACAGTTAGTGAAAGTCAGGAGGGAAAAATAGATATTTGGGAGCTATTTGGTATTTTTACAAAATGTTTTTCTTTGCAGAGATGATTGTTTTAATTTCATAACTCTGTGAAGTAGGATGGTAGGGCCCTTAATGTTCTTGTTAAAAGAAAATGGGAGTACAGAGATATTGAAATCCCTTCTGTTGTTCTAGAGTCAGCTTGTAATAAGATTCACATTAAAAGCTATGTTTTTTTAGTTTATAATTCATTGTTTCATTTCTTTGGCTGGTTTACTTTCTCCATTTTGAAAACAGTGCAAGAAGAGGAGAGTGCAAGAATCAGCATGGGAAAGTTCACATATGTATGATTTTAAGTATAATTGCTACTCTTTGTGGTTGACTATAAGATCTTCTGTCCTTTCTGCAGCTCACTCCAGGCCTGTATGAATTCAGAGTGATTGTAGGTGGTCAGAATTCCCATGGGGAAGGCCATGTGAACGTGACAGTAAAACCAGGTATGCTTCTCAGCCCTGACTGTGTGCCTCCATTGCTCCCTCTGAGGATTCCCAAGGAGATGGAGATTTGACTTTAGGGGTTTTTTTAAAAATGACTTTATTGATTTTTTAGAGAGAAAGGAAGGGAGAAAGAGATAAAAACATGGATGTGAGAGAGAAGCATCGATCAGCTGCCTCCTGCACGTTCCCTATTGGGGATTGAACTCACAACCCGGGCATGTGCCCTGACTAGGAATCGAACCGGAACCTCTCAGTTCATGGGATGATGCTCAGTCCACTGAGCCACCCCGGCTGGACTGACTTTAGGGGTTTTTAATTTCCATTCTTTTTTTGTAATACATTTATTGGGCAATTCCTAATTCAATGTATTTTGGTTCTAGTTGGAACACTTTGCTGGGCAGAGAAGCATTAATCACATGACCCACAGTACAGTATGGCCTGAGCAGTAGCCTGTCTACCTGAGGACTACTTCTCCAAGTGGGTCATGCTGAGAGAGGACCATGTGTTGTAATTAAGAGACACAAGAAAGCCAGGAGCCTAGGAGAACCAGCCAAATGGCTGGCCCTCTCTGATCTCTTTCCAGAAATGTGGGCCTTTGTACACAGACTTCCTCACTGAAACCCTGCCAGTTCTCTTTCACCTTGGATACCAGATTCCATCATTCTTAAGTGATTGGTAGATTGCAGTGCAATAGCAGGGTGTCTTGTTTTGTATTTTCAGAGATATTTGGGGGAAGTTGGCAAGTGGCGCATACATTGGCATAAATTCTTAATACTGTTTTCTGTCTTTGTTAGTAATAGATTTTCTTTTAATTCTTTGAACCTTGTAGCCAAGGTAATACTTTCTCTTTCTTAAAAATGTGTTTAACATAAAAGACCATTTGATCATTTCTCAAAGAAAAGGACGCTGGGTGGACCAGAGTGGTTTGTGACCTTTCCAACACTCTGGCCTAGTCACCTCCCACGCAGTCAGCTCCCGGGTGGATGAGAAATTACCCATTATCTTTTCAGCACAGTCTTGTGGCAAGGGATCGTTTGCTTGCCAAGACCTTTATTGCATAAAGCTTATTTGTTGTCCATCCTGGTCAGCTTGCCTGAAAGCAGTCGCTTGCTGCTTTAGTACTTTTCATGAACTAGATAACCCATGAGTATTGAAAGAATGCACAGGGTGTGGTCTTAGGAATAGTCAGGCTTGGAAGAGGCTTGAACACTCCTAGGTGTCTTATGTTAGAATGCCAGCCTGGTCTTGTGACTTTTGCATTTGGCGATGCTTCAGCCACCAGTTTTCATAATGGAAACATTTATAATCCGCCCAGATATGGCCTGCTGCTTCTATAATTTACAAAGCACCTCTTTTAATTTCTTCTGGGTCATTTTCTTGCAGAGCCCCGTAAGAATCAGCCTCCTGTTGCGATTGTGTTACCGCAGTTCCAGGAGATTTCTCTGCCAACCACTTCTACAATCATTGATGGCAGCCGTGAGTATTTACCTAGCCACGATGTTTTAGAAGAGCATTCACTGGGCACTCTGGCGAAGATTTGGGCCAGCTATGTCTGCATTCTGCTTAGGCTTCTTGACCACATTATGGGAAGATCAACTATCTGAAGCAACTGATTAGGAAGTAAAAACCAGACAGATCCTATTTAAAACCCCCATGTGGTTTGTTTGAAATAATATTTCTTACTATATTTCTAAGATGGTAAGGAAGTGGGATTATGCATGCATTTAGCATTAGTTCAGTTGAAATTTGCTGGTTTTCAGATTTTCATAGATGAAAACAAAACTCTTTCCTATCATGGCAAAATGAGTAATTGAGAGTCTTAACTGAGGAGCTCTCACCCAGCCATCACTGCCTAACAAGATTCTTGTCAGTCTTCTCCTGGAGAGACTCAGGATGTGCTCTACACCTCTGCCTGGGCTCACTGACATTTTCCCTTCAGAGGACATGAGATGATTTCTGGGTCTTTGCCATTAACCCTGGCTATGTGTATGCAGGAGGTTTCAGGCCTATCATCTCGCTAGTATTTGCTTGGTTTCTTTTAGACTCATTAAGACCCTATTACCCTATCTTGGCAGCAATAGTGGTGTTTGGCAGAGGAATCTCTAGCAGTGTTAAACATTTCATGTAGATAGTTCTGACAAGAAGAGGCTAGAAGAATAGCAGTCCAGGAGGGAAGAGACCACAGGAAGAAGCTCTTGTGTGAGTGGTAGAAAAGGTTCATACAAAGGTTCATGAATAGGTCAAAGTTAAATAATATATAAAGGTATATGGCAGAAAGAATCACTACCATCCATGTCTCCCAACTATCTAGTTTTTCTCCAGATAATCAATGGTATTATTTTATGTATCTTTCCAAAGATATCTTATGCATATATAAGAAAATACATATACAGTCTTTATGATAAAATATTATGCACACTGTTATGTACAATGCCTATTTCTATATGTTGTAGAATTTTTCTGAATCAGTATATGAAATACTTCATTCTTTTTTTCTTTTAATGATTACATAGCCTTCTATTATATGATTTCATTGTTTGAATATATGCTTGTTTTCAGTCAATTTGTATTGATGACCATTTAGATTATTTTTGGTCTTTCACTATTGTAATAATGTTACCATGAATAATCTTGTAAGCATGATAATTAACTCATGTGCAAGGATATCTGTAGGATAAATTCCTAGAAGAAGAATTGCAGGGACAAAGGCAAATTTTGCCAAATTGCTCTTTATAGAGTTTGTATTAATTTATGCTTCCACCATGACTTATGAAAGGGCCCTTTTCTCCACAACTTTACCCATTTAATGTGTAACGGAACTTTGGTCTTTACCAGTCTCACAGGTTTAAAAATGGTATCTCAAGTTAAATTTAAATTTGCATTTCTTTTAAGTGAGGTTGAGTATCTTTTCATGCATTTAAGAATTTTTTATTTTCCTTTTTTTATACAGTAGCATTTTAACCAGAGGTTGCCTGTGTTGGAGTCCTTGGAAAACTATGCAGTGGAATATTCATAGAGAGGCAGAATGACCCAATATTCCTAGGGAAGAAACACTCTGGAGAGATAGTCTGTAATTTCATGACGTTTTCCTAGCCTCAAATCTCTAGGTAGTTGCCCTGGTTTGTGTAAACTGAATAAGTGCTGAGACCCAGCATTCTCATGTTGTAATTGATGTTTCTTTATGGTCAAGAAAGCACTGATGATGATAAAATCGTCAGGTACCACTGGGAAGAACTTAAGGGACCTCTGAGAGAAGAGAAGATTTCTGAAGATACGGCCATATTAAAACTAAGTAAGCTCGTCCCTGGGAACTACACTTTCAGGTAAATTAGGATCCTTCAAGTTTACTATTGGCTTTTTTATTTTCTTGTGAGTTTTACATTCTTATAGGAGTAACTCTGACAGATACCAAATGCATTGTAGAGTTGGTTGAAAATATAGCCTGTGGTTCCATTGGTTCTCTGAGCCCTGTGGTGATTGTGGTCACAACATGAATAACTTTTTAGGGCAAAAGCCCTTGCATAACAGATTAGGATCCACCACAGTTAGTCCTGCTCAAAGCCTTATCTGGCAGATCTCCAAACATTTTTAGGATTTCTATAGTTAAGTGAAAGGGCCCATCTTTTTTTTTGCCTTTCCTCAGGAAAAATCTAGAAGGAACCTACTAGCATCTTGTCTCTTCCCTTTGGGAAATGCTTCTTCAAATTATGATATCTCAAAATCTTTACTTTTGATAAGTGGTTTATTTGAATATGAGATGTAGGATCTTTCTCTGTTCGGGCTTTTGAAGAGTTTGATTCAAAGACAGTCCTTTTGGGAGCTAGTGGCAACATTCTAGAATGTGACAAATAAGAGGAAGAGGCTGACTAGAGTAATCCTCCTTGTATTTGCATAGTTCTTTGATTGTTACAAAGTATTTGTGAGTATCATACAAACACCATATGTACATGATACTGTCTTCATTTTATATCTGAGTAAAATGAGGCTCAGTGTATTTACTAACTTCTCTGAGGTCACACAGAACTGAAATGCAGATTTTCTAACCCCCATGTCAGGGCTCATTCTACTCTGTTCCTTGACTTGACCCATATATTTTGTTTATGCTTCCTTGAATGCTCTTCTCAACCTGTTGGAGTTCTGCCTATCCTTAGGTGCCTCCAGTTTTCTATGAAGCTCTCTGAGACCCCTCCAGTGAGGAGAGAATGTTGTACTCAGTACCCTAATGTACCACGGTGCAACAGCTTATTCATGGGTGTCTGTCTTCCCCACTGGATCTGAGATTTGTCAACTTTTAGACACTACCAGAGACACAGTGATGAATTTCTCCTAGCACAACACCTACCATACAAATAAATATGCAAGTTCTGACTTAGCAGCGCTGTAGTTGACTCACGACTTTAGGAGAATGAAAGGTAGTTGCCATTCAACAAGGTTGAAGACTTCTCACTGGCTTAAAATGGAAATGTGAATTGTTTTTTCCTTAGATTTCTAATATAGGAATTTTAACATTTATGGAATTTAGCCTGGGCTAGGTCAATCTTTTAAAAAATAATAACAATAATAACTGCTGTTTCTTGAACATTTACTCTGTGTGTAGTACTATTCTGAGCTCTTTGCAAGCAGTAGCCCATTTACTCCTTATAACAGGTATTATAATTACTCTTCTTTTATAGATTAGGAAATGTAGGCACTGAGTGGTTAAGTAACTTGCCCAGGTCACACAGGCAGTCTGAGCCTTTAACCATGTGTTAGGCTGCAGCCTTTCGGATGGACAGGGTATTGGGGAGCGATTCTTTTCTCCAAAGCCTCAATCTGTGAACTGATGGGGGTTGGGTCTGATTAGCTTTAAGGTCCAATCTGATTCCATTCACCTTTTCCTATCCACTGCTTTTATATGGCTGTATTCTCTTTCCCCAGACCTGTGGTCAGCTGCTGTTTGGTTCCAGGATTCTTGCATGTAAGCCAGGGACTGAGGTGAAAGTCGGTAATGGGCAGCTGCCATTTTGCCACCTATCTTCAGCTTGCTTTTATTCTGAAGTAGGAGACAAATGGTTTTTTTTAAAAAGAAAAACAAAAAACTGTGAAAACAACAGGCAAACTGGAAAAAGAGGAAAACTTCTGGATTTGTCTTCTTCTGGTGTTTATTGATTTGCGTGTCTGTGTGTCTGATGTTTTTGTGCTCTTTTTCTCAAGGCTGTAATACCAAAAATTCCCTTCAGATCATAGGAAAAGGTGAGACTGTGGGGTAAAACCCCACAGATGCCTGGCTTTGTCTGGCTGGTAGTGAGATTAAACAAACGTGTCTTTTCTAATGCTTTTTATCTTTCTGTAAGCAAAATGGAAGGAGCCCAAACCTCCTTGCTTGCTTATGCTCACATTTTGAGGTGGCAAGAGCAGCTTTAGGCTGTTCAGCTGGAAGGCATCATTTAGGTAAAAGTCTGTTCTTATAAATGAACTTTTTTTTCTATTTCAAATCCTATTTTACCGTGGCACAAACTGTAGGACTGTTGCGTAGGAGAATTCATTTCCATTTCAGGCTCCTGTCTTACCACAGCCAGCCCTCCTAGTCCATCCCAGAGGCTGTCTGCCTAGGATGTCCATTCTTGTGATATGTTCACAACCGAAACAGGACGATGGGGAGGAGAGCCTCCTGCAGTCAGAGCTCTAGTTAGTGTAGCATCTTTGAACCCCATAGGAATAGGGGCCAGGGACTATCTCTGTTTTATTTAAAAAAATTTTTTTTTCTGTATTGATTTTAGAGAGAAAGGAAGGGAAAGGAAGAGAGATAGAAACATTGATGAGAGAGAACATTGATTGGCTGCCTCCTGCATGCCCCCCACTGGGGATTTGGCCCACAACCTGGGCATGTGCCCTGACCGGGAATCAAACTGGCGGCCTCCTGGTACATGGGGTGATGCTCAACCACTGAGCCACACTGGCTGGTCAGCCAGAGACTATCTCTTAAGACTTGTTTTCTGAGCTTGGGAGTTAGAGAACTGGGCTTGCATCTTGGCTCACGATGGGGCCCTGGGCAGGTTATTTAACTTCTCTAAGCCATCTCCAAATTGAGATTGATGATTGCTATGAGGGCCAGATCAGACAATGCATGTGTAGGTCCCAGCACACAGATACACACAGGCAGCAGAGCAAAATGGTGCTGGAGACACATTGCCTGGATTCAGGTCCCGACTTCAGTACTTTCAAGCTTGGGCAAGTTACTTGACCTCTCTCTACCTTGGTCCCCTCATGTATAAGGAGTAAAATGAGGATAGGACTTTATAGAGCTGTTGTGAGGATTTATTGAGTTCTAAATCACTTGGAACAGTGCCTGGGATACAGTGAACCCTTAGTCAATGTCGTTTCTAGTATTATTCTGCCCTTCCAAGAGGAATGGTAAGAATTGGTTACCAAATTGGTAAATAGGTATTTCTTAACCTTGATTTTCAGTCCTCTCATGTTTATTTTTCTTTTTTTTCAGTTATTGTCTTTTTAAAATTTTGATTAATGAATTTTTTTTATTATAAATGTCCCTCCTTTTCCCCCCATTGACACCCTCTGCCCTGCTCTGTCCCACCCCCCACCTTCACCGCACTGTTGTCTGTGTCCATTGGTTATGCATATATGCATATAAGTTCTTTGATTTATCTGTTCCCGCTCCTCCACCCCCACCCCCTTCCCTCAGTCTATTTCCTACTTACATGTCTCTGAATCTATTTTGTTCATCAGCTTATTTTGTTCATTATATTTCACAAATAAATGAGATCATGTGATACTTGTCTTTCTCTGACTGGCTTATTTTGCTTAGCATAATATTTTCCAGGTCCCTCCATGTTGTCTCAAAGGGTGAGAGATCTTTCTTTCTTACAGCTGCATAGTATTCCATTGTGTAAATGTATCACAGCTTTTTTATCCACTCATCTACTGATGGACACTTTGTCTGTTTCTAGATCTTAGCTATTGTAAATAGTGCTGCTATGAACATAGGGGTACATATATTCTTTCTGACTGGTGTTTCAGGCTTCATAGGATATATTCCTAGAAGTGGAATCACTGGGTCAAATGGCAGTTTCATTTTTAATTTTTTGAGGAAACATCATATTGTTTTCCATAGTGGCTGCACCAGTCTGTGCTCCCACCAGCAGCGTACTAGAGTCCCCTTTTCTCCACATCCTTACCAGCACTTGTCGTTTCTTGATTTGTTGATGCCAATCATTCTGGCAGGCGTGAGGAGTGATACCTCATAGTTGTTTTAATTTGCATCTCTCTGATGATTAGTGATGTTGAGCATTTTTTCATGTCTCTTGGCCATTTGTATGTCCTGTTTGGAGAAATGTCTATTCAGGTCCTCGGTCCTTTTTTTTTTTTTTTTCATCCTCACCCGAGGACATTTTTCCATTTTTTGTTCAGATAGAGTGGGAGGGAGGGAGAGGAAGAGAGAGAGAGAGAAACATCGACGTGAAAGGGGCACATCGAGTGGCTGCCTCCCGCACGACCAACCAGGGCCGGGGACAAACTGCAACCGAAGTACATGCCCTTAGCGGGAACCAAACCCGGGCCTCTCTGGACCGCAGGCCGACGCTCTAACCGCTGAGCCAAACCAGCCAGGGCTTCGGTCCATTTTTTAATTGGATTGTTTGTCTTCCTTTCGTTGAGTTGTATGAGTACTCTATATATTTTGGAAATTAACCCCTTGTCTGATGTATTGTTGGCAAATATGTTCTCCCATGCAGTGGGTTCCCTTTTTATTTGGGTGCTGGTTTCTTTTGCTGTGCAGAAGCTTTTGAATTTGATGTAGTCCCATTTATTAATTTTTCCCTTTGTTTCTCTTGCCTAAGAGACGTATTGGTAAAATTTCTGCTATGTGTGATGTCTGAGATTTTGTTGCCTACATTTTCTTCTGGATTTTTGTGGTTTTACGAGTTACATTTAAGTCTTTTATCCATTTTAAGTTTATTCTTGTGTATGGTATAAGTTGGTGGTCTAGTTTCATTTTTTGCATGTAGCTGTCCAATTTTCCCAGCGCCATTTATTGAAGAGAGACTGTCTTTACTCCACTGTATGCTCTTGCCACCTTTGTCAAATATTAATTGAGCATAATGTCTTGGGTCGATTTCTGGGTTCTCTGTTCTATTCCATTGATCTATATGCCTGTTCTTGTGCCAGTACCAGGCTGCTTTGATTATAGTGCTTTTGTAATATAACCTGATATAACCTGATATCCGGAATTGTGATCCCTCCAACTTTGTTTTTCTTTTTCAAGATTGCTGTGACTATTCACGTTCTTTTTTGGTTCCATATAAACTTTTGGAGTATTTGTTCTAGGCTATGAAATATGCTGTTAGTATTTTAATAGGGATTGCATTGAATCTATAGATTGCTTTATGTAGTATGAACATTTTAATGATGTTGATTCTTCCAATCCATGAACATGGTATATGGTTTCACTCTTTTATAATGTTCTCTTTTCCTTTTTTCAATGTCCTGTAGTTTTCTGAGAACAAGTCTTTTACCTCCTTGGTTAAGTTTATTCCTAGGTATCTTTTTTTGTTGCAGTGGTAAATGGGATTGTTTTTTTAGTTTCTCTTTCTGTATGTTCATTCTTAGTGTACAAAAATGCCAAGGATTTCTGGCTGTTGATTTTGTATCCTGCTACTTTGCTGAATTCATTTATTAAATCTAGTAGTTTTTTGGTGGAGTCTTTAGGGTTTTCTATGTACAATATGTCTTCTGGAAATAATGACAGTTTCACTTCCTCCTTTCCAATGTAGATACCTTTTATTTTTTCTTCTTGTCTGATTACAGTGGATGAGACTTCCAGTTCATGTTTATTCCTCTTTACTGAAAACCATCCCTGACTGCATTCCTTTTTCTGCCCTGACAGCTTGACTGTAGTAGACTCTGATGGAGCTACCAACTCCACCACTGCAAGCCTGACAGTGAACAAAGCTGTGGATTACCCCCCTGTGGCCAACGCAGGCCCCAACCAAGTGATCACCCTGCCCCAAAACTCCATCACCCTCTTTGGGAACCAGAGCACTGATGACCATGGCATCACCAGCTATGAGTGGTCCCTCAGCCCCAGCAGCAAAGGGAAAGTGGTAGAGATGCAGGTAGGAGGGGAGGGTTTCTGTCTTTTCTTGCCCAGGGGAATTAGAGCTGCTGGACTGGATCACTCAGTCAAGGCTTATTTTTGCTGTATTTTAATTACCAAAGTCAGATTTGTGCATAGACTATTTGAATTTTTTAAAAAACTGAAAGTTTAAGGAGCCTTTAATTAACATACTAGCAAAAAACCTTTATTTTAAATATTTAGTATTAGAGGAAAAGACTGGATGAAAAATGGTAACTGTTTTAGGACAATTCTAGTGAGTTAAACGATTTAGAAGCTGCATAGGTGTGAATCTTAAAATTGGAGTAGATTGCCTGTTTAGGTGGTGAGCATCTTCTCTCTGCAGATATTTAAGAAGAGACTAGATCTGTCACCACACAGGTAACATAAGTAAATAATGAAAACTAGATGGGGCTGTAGCAAACCAGAGAACTTAAGCCAAGACTAAAGGGGTCAGCTGCTCCTCAGGCCCAGCTAGTTGTTGCCAGATGGAAGTATGGTCTCAATATTGCTAGAATGTACAGATTTTCAAGAGAAAACAGAAATCTAGAGCTTCATGTGAAATTTTACAACTTTTAAGACATATAGGCCAAACAAAATGTCTGCAAGCTGGATTCAGCCCAGAGGCTGCTAGTTTTTGTCCACTATTCTAAAGTTCCTGCATTGGAAGACTGTCCTAAGTTATATGCAATGTTCCTTCTGACACTCAGGAGTCTGTATTTCTAGATCTGAGGCATGACTTAAAGCTCACATTTCACTGGGTTTAGTTTAAGTATTGTGTTAGGTTTCTCTGCTGTTGCAGAATCTACACAAATCCAAGGGGACAGCGTGGCATTATATAGCACCTTGAGTGGCTGCCATAGGAAGAATACTTTTTAAAATTGTGTTATTATATATTGATGGCCTTCTTTCTGCCTTGGGTCGTAGAGACTAATCTTGGTTATCTTTTCATATTTCCCTGTAGTCCCCTCCCTTGTGAGAGCTCTGACTTTATTTGAAACTGCTGCTGTTTCAGGGAGGGTTGTTCCCTTTAGGGGGAAAACTTTTAACAAGATGTCTCACACATCCGATCCAGCATTCACTAATTTTGCTGAACTAGGAGGTAATAGCCCAGTACCAAGTAGGTTTAGAAAACTGGGTAAATTTCTTAGACCCGAACAGGACTTAGTGTATGATGTTGTGATTCTGGAAGGCTGGTTTTCCACTGTCTGTATTTATATATCCAGGGTGTTAGAACACCAATCCTACAGCTCTCTGCCATGCAAGAAGGAGACTACACTTACCAGCTCACAGTGACTGACACAATAGGACAGCAGGCCACCACTCAAGTGACTGTTATTGTACAGCCTGGTAAGTTCCAACCTTGAGGTACAGGCTCTTTGATTGGCTGGTCCCTTTAACCTTGGGAGAGAAAAGGGTTTGGATTCTGAGTTGTATGAGGGTAGAAGTGGGAGGCACCAATCGATGGAGCACCCCTGGCAGCTTCTCTTGTACTAGCAACTTCTGTTGTCCATTCACCTAGCTAAAGAGAGAGAGTAGTTCACAGCCTCAGCTTATGCCCTTGCTCTTGGCTAGTTATTGTGCCTTCAAGGGGACATATCAGATAGAGTCTCTGCCATCCCAAATCCTATCATGTGTCCTTTAAGGACCAGCTTCAAGCCTACATCCTCAAGAAAGCCCTGTCTTATCACGCAGACCCTTTCATTTGAACTCCTTGAGCATTATGTTTCACATTTAGCATGGCATTATAACTTCATTGAGTTCTGCAGTGTTCTTTCAGAATTGTTCTGTGTTTCAGTCTTACATTATTCATTGTGGGCTCCCTGACCATACCCCAGTACATATCTGTCCCACAATATCTGACGGATCTGTGGGCGGAGAGACAGAGTTCTCTTGGCTTCCAGAACATGTGTCCCAGTTGAATCTTCTCCTTTCCCAGCTGGACTGCCTGCTTTTGACCTCCAAGTCTCTGTCTTCCAGAAAACAACAAGCCTCCACAGGCAGATGCAGGCCCAGATAAAGAGCTGACCCTGCCCGTGGACAGCACAACCCTGGATGGTAGCAAAAGCTCAGATGATCAAAAAATTATCTCATATCTCTGGGAAAAAACACAGTGAGTATTGACACAAAGTCTTATTTATGAAAAAGCTCCAGGCCTTTGCAGAGCAAGATTTTACTTGTTTTTTAAGAGTTTACTTGTGCCCTGGCCGGTTTGGCTCAGCGGTTAGAGCGTCAGCCTGCGGTCCAGAGAGACCTGGGTTCGGTTCCCGCTAAGGGCACATACCTCGGTTGCAATTTGTCCCCGGCCCTGGTTGGTCGTGTGGGAGGCAGCCACTCGATGTGTCCCTTTCACGTCGATGTTTCTCTCTCTCTCTCTTCCTCTCTCTCTATCTGAACAAAAAATGGAAAAATGTCCTCGGGTGAGGATAAAAAAAAAAAAAAAAAGAGTTTACTTGCTATGCCCTGGCTGGATGTCTTAGTTGGTTGGAGCATCGTCCCATGCACCAAAAGATTGCAGGTTCAATTCCTGGTCAAGGCACATACTTAAGTTGCAGGTTTGATCCTCAGTTGGGGCGCATATGGGAGGCAACAGATCAATGTTTCTCACATCAATGTTTCTCTCTCTCTCTTTCCCCCTTCCTCACTCTTTAAAAGTCAATAAAAATAAATAAACAAATAAATATAAAAATGAATTAAAAAACATATCCTTGGGTGAGGATTGAAAACATAAAATTTTTTAAAGTGTTGACTTGCTCTTGTTGGCTTTTTCTTAGGGATGGGGGAGGGTGACTGAGAAAGAAAGGTTTGCAATGCCAAACTTCAACTCTAAGAAAATTATATAAAATAATTTTTGTAAGAAAAAAAGAATGCTTAGCATCAGCTAGTCCCCAGGTAGTACTTTGTGGTCCTGGTGGTTTTGCAGGTATAATCCATCTGCTGAAATGTATAGTTTAATTACACTTGAGAGGCAGGATGGAAGGGGTAATGGAGCAGAAAAACACTGTTGCTCAAAATTAACTGGGTACGGCTGGCAGGGGGATGGGGCAGAGCAGCTATTAAGGAGAATTGAAAATTCATCTACAAAATGAAAGCATTGCTCTGTTTCTGTTTCCTTGAAGACCGCACTTACCGACGGTGTTAGCCAGAGGCAAAAGGCAGTAACCAAACAATACTAATTGAACTGGAATTGCCTAATTGAACCATTTCTGGCTCTCACAGTTTCTTTCAGCTCCTTTATTTTATTTTATGTATTTATTTTTTATAATCCTCACCCAAGGATAATTTTCCATTTAACTTCAGATGGGGAGGGGGGGGGACGCAGAAAAACATTGATGTTAGAGAGACACATCTATTGGTTGCCTCCTGCACGACCGCAACCAGGGCCAGTGACCGAACTGCAACCGAGGTATGTGCCCTTGATAGGAATCAAACTGGCAACTCTTTGGTCCATGGGCCGATGCTCCAACCACTGAGCCAAACTAGCCAGGGCATCTTTTGGCTCCTTTAAACCTTAATAACTGGAACTCGAATTATATGCAGGATCCCAAAAGAAGTGAAAGAATTTCAAGGAAGAGTTAAAAGTTAAAAAGGAGTTAAATTTCTCTATTTCCAAAGGTAGCAAGCATAGGACAGACTGGGTGTTTTGTTTTTGTTTTGGTCTAAGGGCATTAGAGATAGGTGGGAAAGGGCTATAATTGGACTATAGAAACCACTTGACTTAAGATCGGTGAGTTGGATTCTAGAAATTATTTTTCTCAGCTCTTGTTTCTATCTTTTGTAGAACCTGATCTTCTTCAGCCCAGTGTGTTTTAATTGTAACTATTGAAAATACTAGTAATGAATCTTTTGGTTGAGTTTTATCAGTGTTTACAGCAGAAATAATGCTTAGCAAGCTTCTTGGAGGAGAGTCTGTTTCAGGAGAGGCTACTAGGGTCAGAGGTCATGCGTTTAAACAGCAAAACAAAATAAAACTGTAAAGTCTGTAGATTTCTCTGGTCATACTGTAGTTTTAAGGAAAGCTCTGGCACACTTTGATCCTTGAGCAGGAAGGCTCTGGTGTGTGCAGTGTTGTGCCTAGGTGTCGGCACAGAGCTCACTCCCCTGCTGCAGGAAGAATGTGGGGTGTCCTGGGTCCCCTGTGTCCCCTGTCTGGGAGCTGCAGGGAGCTTTGCTTACAGAGCCGCTAAAAAGAGGCTAGATTTGCTCTGAGAATTCCTCTGCAGCTTTGGCCCATTTCCTTTCTCTGACTTTCCAGCAAGAGTGAGTTTGGCATATGATTAAGAAATGCGTTTTGCTTCTTTGCTGGCAAGAGCTGAACCAACCACTGGGCCAGAAATACTTTTCAGAAACATCACTCAGAAGTCATCCTTTTGATCAGAGACATGCTCAGAGCACTTTCTTCCTTTTATAAATTGGAACAGCAAAGAGTTTGAATGTTCTAGAAGCTCATATAAAGGATAAGGCTAGATCTTTTTCAAAATTGGTGAATGGAATTTTCTGATCAGCAGGTAGCCTGTATTTTGGGGCCAAATGACACTGTGTCCAAATGGAATATTTTTAAACTTGTCCTCTCAAGGTCTGGGAAACAATAGTTCATGTCTGAGCCGAGGCAATCATTGTCTGCACCTGCTGAGTCAGGGACAGAAAAGCAGCAGAAAGGTACAACTCCACCCCCTGGTTTCTCTCTTTGTCCAGGGGACCCGATGGGGTGCAGCTTGAGAATGCTAACAGCAGTGTCGCCACTGTGACTGGGCTGCAAGTGGGAACCTACGTGTTCACCTTGACTGTCAGAGATGAGAGGAACCTGCAAAGCCAGAGCTCTGTGAATGTCATTGTCAAAGAAGGTACCTCCCTGCCTCGGGTTGGTGCAGCAGCCTCTGGGTTAGATAACTGAGGAATTCATCATCTCTTGTTTGGCTGCAGAAATCAATTAGAGACAGGGTGTGGGGAAGAAAGTTGGGGTAAGGGCAGCTGTTATTTGCTTTTCTAAAACAATCTTAATTGAGAGTGACTGTAAGGTGAATTTTAACTTCTTGTGTTCCCCTCCCTCCCTTCCTCCTTTCCTTCCTTCTGTATTGAATAGGGAAAGAATTAAGATTTTTTTCCTTTGCATTTTTATTTTGCTTCTGTGCTGCTAAGATCTCGGGTTTCTGTGACTTCTCCCACTAGCTACAGTGACACCTGCTGTCAGACTTCAGAATGACTGTCCTGCACTGTAGCTTTCTGTGTTCGTCCTATGAACCTGCATGCTGAGGCCAATGTGAGACAAGTTGATTGACCTTGCTCTGGTTTGGGAGCTTGATGATAGTGATGACCTCAGGAGAGGGCTCTAAACTGATAATAGGAAAAACCCATCAGATATGGAGATGACCTCCATTTGTAATATCCTGAGTTCAGTAAACACGAGAGAGTACACAACCGAGTAAACAAAGCTGCAAGTGGGGCCCAGGTTAAGAGAGGTCTCTCTCTCCTCTTTCTCTGTTAAAGTACTAAGGAAGGAATCAAAAAAGATGTTCAGAGAATAACATTTTAACCCATATTTTAAAGAGAACTTGTGATATCAGCTGGACTTAACATAAACTCCAAGGCTTTAATCCACCTGTGGGCCTTTGTTTTCAGTTATCATATTTCTCCAAAGCACAGAAATGAATTCCTTTCTGGGAGGCTGCTGTGGGAATACAAGAGGAAACTACACTTGTCCCCTCTGTTTCACGGTGTCAGAACATTTCTCTCTCGGTGCAACTAGAGCCTCAGGACCTGTGGCAATGGTAGCTTTCAATCTACACTGTTAGTTGCTGGCTTGGATAGGTGCTTGAAACAGTTCTCCATTTAAGATGCATTTGATGTTCAATTTCCCCATAAACATCATGAAGAAGCATTTCTTTTTTTTCCGGAATGTAATATTATTTCAATGATTTCTCTTTGGTTAGAAACGAACAAACCACCTATAGCCAGGATAACTGGGAATGTGGTGATAACCTTGCCCACGGACACAGCAGAGCTGGATGGCTCCAAGTCCTCAGATGACAAGGGAATAGTCAGCTACCTGTGGACTCGAGATGAGGGGAGCCCAGCAGCAGGGGTAAGTGTCCCAGGAGCCGGAGAGCAGCACGTGGTCCAGGTGGTGAGATGGGGAGAGGAGACTGAGTCAAATATTCTAGTATCTGTTTTAACCAAGTGGTTTCTTTTTTGTTTTAATTTTTCTTTTTTTCTTTATTGATTTTAGAGAGGGAGAGGGAGAGATAGAAACATCGATGAGAGAGAACATCGATTGGCCGCCTCCTGCATGTCCTTCACTGGGGATTTTGCCCACAACCTGGGCATGTGCCCTGACCAGGAATCGAACCAGTGACCTCCTATGGTGCATGGGTCAACGCTCAACCACTGAGCCACACCAGCCGGGCCCAAGTGGTTTCTTATATCAAACCTGGATTGCTCTCTGAAATCTTGGGAGGTTAAATGACTTGCCTAGGGTCACTCTGCAAGTTAGTGTGGTACAGAATGAGTTTCTCTTCCCTGATCCCGGCAGCCGGGGGTGCAGTGCTGTTACAGTGCAGGAGCTGCCGGACTTGACGCAGTCCAGCTCCGAGGGGGCTTAGTTGTGACAGAGCAGCAGCTGAGTCCACAGAAGGAGCACGGTTTTGTTTTACAACATAGCCATGTTATTCAACCCCACAGGAGGTGTTAAATCACTCGGATCGCCACCCTATCCTCTTTCTTTCCAACCTGGTCGAGGGAACCTACACATTTCATCTGAAAGTGACTGATGCAAAGGGTGAGAGTAATACAGACCAGACTACTGTGGAGGTGAAACCTGGTGAGTTCATTTAGTGATGAGACTGAGTGGAATTGCTGGGTCAGCCAGGCAGGGCCTCAATCCTGAGACCCCTTCTCCCCAGCATGGACAGAGCCAGATGGCATATCCAGCTTTAAAAAGTTCTCGAAACCCCAAGCTGACAACTCCTTAGAGTCTGTCTGCTCCAACATTGCCTCTCCTACCCACACATGTGGACTCCCCTGCTCATCTGGGATGGAGAAGCAGAAACTCAGGACAGGGCTTGCTCAGCGTCACACGGTGCTTGTGTCAGAGCCAGGCCTGTGTGCCCCTAGTCCAGCACTTTCTGCTCTGTATGTGACTGATGAGAGAGGGCTCAGGGCACTCTGGGAATCTGAGCACCCGAGTAACTTGAGTCATGATGTCTCATCAGCACCCAGATACAGAAAACAATTTATTTTTTATAAGTTGAGCCTCAGGCTTTTTCTGACAGTCCAAGGAAGGTAATCCTTTACGTTTTTCAGATTTGCAGAAATAAAATTTCCTTCTTAAATAGAACCATGTTTTTATTTTGCTTTGAGGCGAATTTGGGTTTAGAGAGGAAGTGCGTGTGGGGTGGGGTAGAGCTTTATAAACTCCTGAGCATCTGATGAGGAGGTATTAACTTTAAACCTACTCTTTATTATCTAGGCCAAACCTGTGTATAGGTTTCTTAAATAGGAGGGATCTTGGCAGGTCTTCCAGTCCTTGTCCCATCTCTCTGAAGGACAACAGTCAAGACACTATAAAGTCTCTCTGTGCTTAAAATCGGATCACAGATAGTCCACTAATTGTGTAAATTATACATCAGAGCAGACAAATGGTTCATTCAAGGTGTGAATAAGGTATTCTGAATAATCACTGAACTCCAAGTGTAGAACAGTCTTTAGGACATAATCAGTAGTAAAGCACAATGGTGGCCAGTCCTGGAGCTGTAAAAACTTGTAGCTGTGATGTGGCTCTAAGGAAATCCTTGTTCTTGGCTGCCTGGATTTCCTTTGTGTTGACTGTTTTCAAACCTATAGGGTGGATGCATTCCCATTATTAATAAGATAATGGACATTTCCCTCCCATTGTTGTAGACAAAGTACAGCAAGTCCCTGAAGATTGGACGTGGTTCAGGAGGGATTGTTAAATAACCCCTGCCTGGGGAGAGGCTTTTAAAACAAGTGTTTCTTTCCTGCTCCTTCCACTAAACTCTGTTGTCTCCCTGATCGCCAGCATAGCGTGGTCATTCTCAGGTTGACATAGGGCCTGGGAGTCCTTCTGAAGCTCTCCAAGCTAACACCAGATGCATTGCTAGGAATTCATTATTGTCCCTTTCCATGTTAAGGTCAGTTGCATTTCTGAATGCTCTCAGTACTTTCTCTTCTGTGCCAAAGCACACATAGTGGCAGGTCTGTAACTCTCCTGCTTCTAAAGCCGACGGATCCACGTGCTTTCCAGATCCCAGGAAAAGCAACCTGGTGGAGATCATCTTGGATGTCAACGTGAGTCAGCTAACTGAGAGGCTGAAGGGGATGTTCATCCGCCAGATTGGAGTCCTCCTGGGGGTGCTGGATTCCGACATCATTGTGCAAAAGATTCAGCCGTACACGGAGCAGAGGTAGCTGGGCAATGAATGCGGGGAGGAAAGGAAAGACCAGGAGCCCCCTGGGCTTCGTGACTGAGCTGAGAAAATAGTGTGGGTAGATAGAGAAGAGCAGGCTCTCTGACCAGGAACTGCTCATGGTGTCCATTTTCTTAATGAGGCCTTCTCTTCTAGTACAGGTCACATGCTCTGGCTAGACACCAGCAGGGTCCCGGGCACAAGGTCAGAAGAGCACCATTCTGTTTGAAGGCCATAGTCTAGTAGGGGACATGATCAGGTGAACATGTAATGTCAGTGCAGGGTGGGTTTGACAGAATGTGTGGCATCATGGAGGCAGAGGCAAGGGCAAGTCATTCTTCCAGCAGGTTGGGGTAGGGGGTAGTCCAAAGATGTTTCCAGAAGTAAAACTTGCACTGGTCAAGCCTAGGAGGACTAGGAGGAGATTCAGAATGGGGAACAGCATGGGCAATGTCCTGTGGTGTGAGAGTACAGCATTTCCTCTGGAAGAAGTCAAAGAGCTTACTGGGCCCCAGAACGTGGTGGAAGGTAAGACTGGCTGTGTAGGCTGAGAACAGTCATAATGCAAGCCAGCGAGGTCCATTTTAATAGTTTGGGCAGGAGGACTCAAGTTAGTTTGTTTTATGTGTGTGGGTTTTGCTTGTTTTGTTTTTAAAGCAAGGAAATTTGTTGTTTTTTCAAATAAGGGAGTTCAGGTCCAGCCGGCGTGGCTCAGCAGTTGAGCATCGACCCATGCACCGAGAGGTTGCCAGTTCGATTCCTGGTCAGGACACATGCCGAGGTTGTGGGCCTGATCCCCAGTGGGGGGCATGCAGGAGGCAGCCAATCGATGTTCTTTCTCATCGATGTTTCTATCTCACTCTCCCTCTCCCTTCCTCTCTCTCTCAAATCAATAAAGAAAAAAAAAAATTTTTTTTTTAAATAAATAAGGGAGTTCAGTAGTGTGAAGGCTAGACTAAAATAGGGAGACCGAAGGCTGGGAGACCAATCAGGAAGCTTTGGACTAGTCTAGTAAAAAGGTGATAAAACCTGAATTAAGGTAGTGGCGATGGGAATGGCAGAAGAGGAGAAGAAATTAAAAAGAACTTCAGGGGTAAATCAACAGGACTCGGAGACCTTTTGGGGTGAGTGAGGTGTTAAATATGAGGTTTTGGGCTTGGATGCCTGAATAGATGGTTAATGCCATTCATTGAGATCGGGGGATAGAAGGAACAGTTTCAAAGAAAAGACAGTGAGTTCCGTTTTGACTGTTCAGTGTGAGGTGTCTTATGGGTTACATGGGGAGATGTTTCATCACATGGTAGCAAGTATAGACTGGAACTTGGGGTGGAGGAGAAGCCAAAGAGAGGGAGTCACTGCATACGAGCAGGAGTCAAAGCTATGAGGACTGATGAATCACACTGGGGAGTGTGTCAAGAGGGCTGAGGACAGAGCTCTGGAGAACACCCACATTTCAGGAGGAAGAAAGAAGAGGCAGCAAAGGAAAGTAAGAAGGAGCAGTCAGAGAGGTGGGAGGGAAGCAGGTGGGGCTGGTCTGCTGGAAGTTAATGGGGGAGCCAGGGGTCGGGCTGCCAAAGGATTCAGATGCCTACAGAGAGGCAGGTGTAGTGAGGATGCCAAACTGGTTTTTGGGTTTGTGATTAGCAGATCATCAGAATTATAGTGAGAGCATTTTACTTAGATGTTGGGGGCAAAGGACAACTTCATTTTATGGTTTGAGGATACAGAAATGGAAAGTATAATACATCTTTGAAGAGGTTGGTGCTGAAAATAATATGGGGGTAAATTCCAAAGAATACCTTTTAAAGACAGAAAATATTTGAACTTTGTTTTTAATACGTTTTTATTGATTTTAGAGAGAGGACGGGAGATGGAGAGAGAGAAACATCGATGTGAGGGAGAAACATCTATTGGTTGCCTCCTGCACATGCCCCGACCTGGAATCAAACCTGAAACCCTGGCATGTGCCCTGACCGGGAATTGAACCGGTGACCTTTTGATGCACAGGACAGTGCTCAACCAACCGAGCCACATCAGCCAAGGCGACTTGCACGTTTTTATAGATTGAGGGGCAGGTGTGGAGGAAAAGTAGATGATGGAGTTTGAGGGGGGGTTGAAAGTGGACATAGGTCTGGGGGACTGGCCTGGGCTGAGCTGGAGCACCACTTTGGAAATAGAGGAAAGGAGGGAAGATGTGCTGTTATGGGTGAATTTAGAGGTAGAGAGGATGAAATTTGAGACCGTTGGTATCAACATCCTGTGTTTGAAACTGGAGACAAGGCCATTTGCCTTGAGGGCAGCCTGAGGAAGTGGGTGATAACGGTGGGGGGGCAGCGGCTCCAGGAAAGGATTCTGGCCCTGAGCAACATTGCAGTCTCAGCCAGGGTTAGAGGCATGAGGTGAGAGCACTGGTTCCCAAATCAGCTACGCCACAGAATCATCTGGAGCGTTTATGAACATACGATTACCAAGCCTCACCCAGCCATGGTGATTCACTTGGTCTAGACCCTAGGTCTGAGCACCTAAAATCTAAAAGCTCCCCAGGTGAATCTGATTGCAGTCAGGGTTCACTGGGCATGATGATTGGGACTTTCTTTGTAAGCTCTGCTCAGCAGCCTGGGAGTAGGCAGGGAAAGTGGCTGCTTGGATCGATCCAGGCTGGTGGGAGTTGGCTGGATACAAGCAAGTGGAGACATCAGCGAATGTGCTGGTCAGAGCACCGTGGAAGGGTTTGCTCGAAGACTTGCTACCACGGCCTCGGGCGTGAGGAAGAGGAGCACCGTGATGGCTGGGTTTCTGGTTTGGATTGGGTTGGCTTAATTGAGGAATGCTGGAGGGACTTGATAACGGGAGAGAGAGAGTTAATATATTATAGTGGGAAAGAACATGGGCCGTCCACAAGAGAGGTTACTTCACCTCTCAAAACCTGTTCTATCACTTGTAAAAATGCTAATACCCATTTTATAGGACTGTTATTGAGGGTCCAATAAGATAATGTTTGTATAGTCCCTAATACACAGTGAGTGCCCAAGTAATGGTTATTATAAATTTGAGACATGTTGGATTCGAGGGGCCTGTGGAAGATCTGGGGTGGGTATTCTAGCAAGCATTTGCAGATAAAGATTTGGTCATTCAGGAGAGACATGGGGATAGAAGATAAAGATTTGAGAGTTACTGGTATAGAGACAGAAATTGAAACTTTAAACATGGATTAGGTAACTTACAAGAAAATAATGAGAACAGAACCACAAATCTTTTATGGTAAAGATTTGTTTCTTGATTCTGGAATTTATGTTACCCCGTCGTTAGCCTTCTTGTGCAGCAAGCTTCTAGAAAGTCCATTATGCCAGTGCTTCCCAAACTTTTATGTCATGCCATACATAGGAAATGATGCCATTTATAAGGCACTTTGGGATAAACAGAGTTACACCGTAAGCAACTGATCGAACACAGCTGTGCTGTGTGCTGTGTGCTGAGGGCATCAATGTCTTGGGCACACCTGTGAACCCAATGTGACCCACTGATTGGGAAGGTTCGGCCTGTGAGACTAACATGAAGTCAAGAAGCAGGCTACCAAAAATGGAGGCCAAGCCACAGAGAACAGGTTTGGTACCACCCAAATGTGAGTTCAAACACAGTCTGCCTTGGATAGAAATTGACAGTCAGAAAGCAGACAGATTCTGGGCATGGAGTAACATAATCTTGCACCAGCCACACTATTGTGTAGTCTCTCTTGTTGCTGTCATTGTAACGATAATTTTGGCTATGTTTTAGCCTATGGATAATTCTCGGATGCTGTCTAATAATTTCTATTTTACAGAGCATTGTGGTTTGTCTTATAAGTAACCCAGGCACAAACCCAACAGCACCAGTGTCTTAGCTTTTAAAAGGCTGACAGCAGGGATGTAATCATAACCAAATCCCCATCTTTCTGACCTTATTGCCTGTTTGGAATGGGTCCTCTTGTTAGCTGGGGCAGCTTAGGGCATTTCTAAAAGCATAGGCTTTGGAGTCAGATATATCAGAGTTGGGATCTGGCTCTACCATAATTTATGGTGTGACTTTGGGCAAGTTACTTAACCCCTCTGAGTCTCAGTGCTGTCCTCTGTAAAATGGAGCTGACGCTGACAATGCCTTTCTCACTGGCTTGCTGTAGGAGAATGCATAGAATACTTAGCACAGGGTCTGGCACAAGCAGAAGGTACTTAGCAAATGGAAGCTACTGCTGCTGTTGTTGGCAGTTTCAGCTTATTCACGCATACTGTTGCATGTCTCTGCAGCACCAAGATGGTATTTTTTGTTCAAGATGAGCCTCCCCACCAGATCTTCAAAGGCCATGAGGTGGCAGCGATGCTCAAGAATGAGCTGCGGAAGCAAAAGGCAGACTTTCTGGTATTCAGAGCCCTGGAAATCTATACTGTCAGTGAGTAATTCTGGGGTGTTGGGAACAAGAACCTACCCAGGGCCCACTCTGCCCTGTCAGTCCCACTGTCCTCGGGCTTCATCCTCTGTTCTCCAGGAACACAGAGATAATTCCCTTCTTCTGCTACCATTACCTGAGAGGCCCAATTCGTAGAGGTTCTTAACCGGGGTCCATGGGCCCCTGAGACAGCATTCAGAGGGGCTGTATGTCTGAATGGGAAAAAATTACATGTTTCTTTTCATTAACCTCTACCTGAAATGTATTATTTCCCTCAATTATGAATGTAAGCAGCACACTACAATGTTAATAGAACCCGTGACTTTGAGGCAATAGAAATCACAGATAATTTCAATCACACAACGTGATGGAATATTTTTACTCATCACTAGAGTTATCAGTTGTGAGACCCACTTCTAGATCTTGCCACTTCATGTTTTCTTGTTTTAAAAATATGTTTTTATTGATTTTTTAGAGAGAGAGGGAGAGAAACATCTATGAGAGAGAACATCGATTGGCCGCCTCCTGCATGCCCCCCACTGGGGATTTGGCCTACAACCTGGGCATGTGCCCTGGGAATCAAACCGGCAACTTCCTGGTGCATGGGTTGACGCTCAACCACTGAGCCACACTGGCCGGACTACTTCATGTTTTAATAAAAACACATATATTATTATTTTTTAAAAATTATATTCTTAGATATTTCAAAACCGTGTTCAATGTAATTGTTTTCCTTTGTAATACTGTGCATTTTATTTTGGCAATTAAATTATTCAGAGAAGGGGTCTATGGGACATGAACTATTAAGAAGTGCTGATATATAGAAACAACAAGTAAAAACAGCCTGGAACCACCCTGGCCGGTGTGGCTGTGGGTTGGAGCGTCATCCCATATACCAAAAGGTGGTGGGTTCAATTCCTAGTCAGGGCACATACCCAAGTTGCAGGTTCAATTCCCAGTTGGGGCATGTGTGGAAGGCAACCAATCGATGTTTCTCTCTCTCTCTCTTTTTTTCTTTCTCTCTCTCTCCCCCTTCCTCTCTGTGAAAAATCAATTAAAAAATAAAACAGTCTGGAACCATGTTCCAGTGGCCTTTTTAAATGTTCCAGTTTTATCTGACCATGATGATAGTTATGGGCAATGTGCCCACGCTGTAGAAGCTCTTTGGGCAGGTCTTCAGGAAACTTCTCCCCAGGCCACTGCACGGGGTGCCTTCCTTCCTTCACAGGCACTGGAAGCTGGCTGTCCCCTTGGCTCTGACTCCTGTTGTCTTTTGTCCTTTGTCTGTTCCTTTCAGCATGCCAGTTGAACTGTTCTGACCATGGCCACTGCGATTCATTTACCAAACGCTGCATCTGTGACCCTTTTTGGATGGAGAATTTCATCAAGGTGCAGCTGAGGGATGGAGACAGCAACTGTGGTGAGTTTTCTCCTGGGCACTGTGCCAGCTGATTTGGCACTGAATGCAGTTCTGAGGTGAGTGGGTGGGTGTTGCTGTTTCTGAGGCAGATGAACAAGTGAGGAGAAGAACTTTGTGTATTTTCTGTTTGCAGAGGATTTTTACTTCTTTCCTCCGCACTTGCTCAAGGTTAGAGGAGAGCTCTGAAGCAGTTGTGTAAGAAGAACCAAGCTTAAATCACACCAACTGCATATTACAGCCTACAACAGACCAGCTGCAAGGCCTCCGGTCTAAATTTTGGAGTCCCTACTCCAGAGCCCGATGGAAGCCTCAGCTTTCTGCTCCCCTCTGACCCCCTGTTAAAGCTACTTACAGCTGCCCCACTGCCCCAGGATCTCAGAGAAGGGACTGGAAAGCAGGGACAATTCAGATGGTTTAAAGCTTCAGCTACCTTCAACTCTGAGCCCTGGGGTCATTCTTATCTACAGAGTGAAGCCATCTCTTGCCCAAGGTAGGGGCAGCCCAGACCTCCCTCTAGTCTCTCTCCACAACCCTGACCATTTTGTTTTTCTTGGCAGAGTGGAGCGTGTTATATGTTATCATTGCTTGCTTTGTCATTGTTGTTGCCTTGGGAACCCTGTCCTGGACTATGATCTGTTGTTGTAAGAGGTAAGATGGATTCTCCTTGGAAATCTCATTCGTTCTTTCATGCCGTCATTCATCAGAGAGGTATCTGGGTACCTCCCTTCCTTTCACTGTTGCAGTGGTTTGGCCCACCCACGGCATGCGCATAAAGGCTCCCCCCACCCTCTAACACTGCCCTGGGCAGAAGCGCACTTCTTTTTTATTTATTTATTTTTATTTATTTATTTATTTTGTTCAGATAGAGTAGGAGGGAGAGAGAGGAAGAGAGAGAGAGAGAAACATCGATGTGAAAGGGCCACATCGAGTGGCTGCCACCCGCACGACCAACCAGGGCCGGGGACAAACTGCAACCGAAGTACATGCCCTTAGCGGGAACCGAACCCGGGTCTCTCTGGACCGCAGGCCAACGCTCTAACCGCTGAGCCAAACCGGCCAGGGCAGAAGCACACTTCTTGCCAGTGGCTGTCAGCACAGTGACTGCATCCTGGGAAGTGGGGCCAGGGTGGGAGTGGGAGGTCCTGGGTGTGGACCTTGATCACATCTCTAGGGTGTATGTCCTTTTAACACTCCAGGTCTCAGCCCCACGACCTTAACAGTTCTTCATTTTTTTTCCTGCCTGCCTTTCCAGTTGGGATTCACTTGTATACAAGTTTTCACATAGTTGCAGACTTAGGTTAGTCATGGTTGAGTGTTAATGGGTTTTTTCATTTGGTCTTTCTATCTAGTCTTATAATATTTAATGATAATGCTTATTATATGTTTTTCATTACTAGTAAGTATGATTTCTACATTTACTGTGTGCCAAGCACCATGATAACATTTTATAGGTGATATCTGTTTTAATACGCATGACAAGCTTTTCTCATCTTGGAAATGACATCACCTGCCCATGGACACACAGTTAATAAGGGCAGAGCTGAGAGTCAACCTGCATTATAACCACATATAAAACAGAAAATTAAACAATTTTTTAAAATTCCCACCAGCTGAAGACAGTCACCATTAACAACTTTTTTGGTTTAATGCTTTCCTCGTAGAGTTTTCATTTTCTTTACGTGTGTGTGTGAATGTGTGAGAATCCTCACATGAGGATATTTTTCCATTGATTTTTAGATAGAGTGGAAGGGAGGAAGGAAAGCAGGGAGAGAGAGAGAAAAACACTGATGTGGGAGAGACACATCAATTTGTTGCCTACCGCATGACCCCAATCAAGGCTGGGGATCGAACCTGCAACCCAGCCTTGACTAGAAATCAAACGGGCAGGCCGATGCTCTAACTACTGAGCCAAATCAGCCAGGGCATTTTCTTTACATTTTTAACCAGTCTATCCCTTGGTGCCACTGTGGATTGGTGAGTCCATGCTAAGACATGTATGTTTTCCTTGCCTGTTCCCAGAATTGGTGAGGATTATTTGAAGAATAAATTACAGTTGCCAACTTTCCTGGCTGAGAAGCGAGGAGAAATAGCCCTCCCACTAAGCCTGCCGCCTGGCTGTCATCCTGTGCTGGGCTACCTGAACCTCACACAAAACCTCCTTTCTGAGCAGGGGAGGGGATTGTGTTTTTCAGGCAAAAAGGAAAACCCAAGAGAAAAAGCAAGTACAAGATCTTGGACGCCACGGATCAGGAAAGCCTGGAACTGAAGCCAACCTCCCGAGCAGGTAGTGGCCCTAGGAGCTGGGGCTGGGGCATCTAGATTCGTGCACTGTCCCTGCGAAGACCTGTTGTTACTGGTTCCCTCCTAAATGTGTCACTCACAGCTCTGTGTGCTGGAAAATCATTTTGTCTGTTGCCTGATGAAGGCCAAGGGTTGAAGTGGCCCTGTGCTGGCAGAGGCTGCCTGCTGGACCAGCTCTGATGCCCGGGCTCACTGCTCAGCAGTCTTTTCACTTTGCAGAGGGCTAGGCCTCTTGCTTTCCTTTGCCTGCTTATTCCCTGGGGTTGAGCTTCTCAAGCTGCCCCCTGTAGTCAGGCTCAGGGACTGTGGTCTCTCCTTTTGGGCAGACAAGAAGGTGAGGCAATGATGAGATCAACGCTAGTCTGCCAGCTGACCTCCGTTCAGCTTCTCTCTCCAGTATTTACAGGTGGATCCACAGGCTCCGTCCTTGTCTTAGAGCAGGGGGAGAGCAGGTTCCCCGCTGTTCCAGTGGTGGAGCTGGGAGAGTCCAGACAGCTGAGGGCCTCCCTTCCTCGCCAGGCTGTCATTGGTGAGGTTTCCATCCATCATGGGTGCCACAGGACAGGCAGTGTCTGTTTATGGGAACTGGACTCTATGCAGAGCTATTTCTTTCTAAACACTACCAGTGGAACTATTTCTATACAAAGTATTTACTCAACGTCTCTCATATATAGAGCTTTGCGGTAGGAGAGGCTACACAGGGATGTTTAGAGAGTTCTGAGACAGGCTTCCTCCTCAGAAGAAGATAAATGCTCATCAGCAGTCTGGGCTCCGCACCCAGGCAGCTCCGTTAGAGGACGCAGTGGGGTGGTCCCTGGAGCTGATGGGGCTTGCAAACCAAAGAAGTGCAGCCAGAGCACCCCACACGCAAACACTGAAAACAGAGGCCTGGTGTAAGAATGTGCACGACCCACCCTCAGACAGCAGCCCAGGTGGTTTCTGTTACCCTGACACGGATTTTCCACACTTGGAAATCCTTGAGTGACTTACTTTCGGTCTAGTGGGCATGGCTTTGGTGAGCTTCTTTCTGATCTCTTTTCTGTTGGTTCATATCTGTCCAGAAAGCTTTCTCAGCCCTCCTTTAACCTGCTGAAGTCATGCTCATCTCTCTCCCACGTTTCAGCATTTCACTGTATTTTATTAGTGATGTATTTGTCTGTCTCCTCACTAGTCAGTGAAATCCTTGAGGGCAGGACTGTGTCTTATTCATCTGTAAATATGGATTGAGACCACTGTGTAGCAGCCCTATGCCAGACACCACTAGTATTGTGGCAAACCAGAGACTTTGCTCTTGTGTGGCTTATATCAGATAGACATTAAACAAATTCACAAGTGCACACACATGTGATAATGAAAGGTCTTGTAAGGAATAACAGTCAAGCTGAGCCTGAGGGATGAGTAGACGTTAGCCATGTAAAGACTGGGAAATAGCATTTCAGGCAAAGAGCGAAGTTGGTGAAGGCCCAACTGCTGGAAGGAGCAGAGAGCGTTTGAGGAAGTGGGAAGAGGCGACATGAAGAGCCTGGGGCAAGTGGCATGAGGCTGGACAGGGAGCAGGGAGCTTGCTGTAGGTGCCTTTGAAGAGCATTAGCCACGGATAGTTTTTAAGGGGCAAATGGTGCGTTATGATTTACATTTTAAGAAGATACCTGTGGCTGCTGTGTGAAGGAATTGGAGAAGGGCAAGAAAGAGTACGTGAGAGATTCGATAGAATGTCCTTGTGGTAGAGATGATGGGACACAGAGGCAGGATGGATTCCAGCTATAGTTTGGGGGGAGACTTAATGAGGCTCATATGTTGGCTGAGGGCTGTGAGAGAAAGGAAGTAAAGGATGGCCCCCTCAAGCTGCATCTTTGAGCATCTGTGAGTTGGGGATGTCAGTCCCTGAGATGAAAAAGCCTGGAAGAAATGTTGGAGATCAAGTATTTGTTTCAGGACAGTCATGAATGGGGATGAGGAAATGAGGCTGGAAGATTGACAAGGATCAAATTGTGGAAAGATCTGTACATCAGCCTAAGGAATTAAGCATTTATTTTGATGGTGAGAAGTGACATCTTGAACGTGCTGGTTTCGGAAAATTAGTCTAATGACAACATTTTATTGATTTGATGGGGAGAAATTACAGGTGCAGGGCAGCAAGATTTCTGCGATGACCTAAGGAAGAGGTGATACTGGCTTTTTTTTTTTTTTTTAAGAATACATTTAATAAAAGAAATACAAGAAACACACTGACAATTACAAAATGAGGTGATACTGGCTTAAACAGCACAGTGTCCTTGTGATGGAGGGAAAGAAAAGGTCAGTGCTGACTTCTGACCTGAGACCGTGACAGCACTGCTGACAGAATTAGGACATCTGATGCAGTGGTAGTTTGGGTAAGGGAAGATGAATTACACTCAGCAGAACAGTTAGGACTAGAAGTGTTGATATAGGAATCTTCTATATGCTGGTGACGGTCAGCACCACATAAGTGGATCAAATCCCTTCTGGGGAGTGTTGAGGGATAAGAGAAGAGCCCAGGGCTGAGCAGCCTAAGGATGGTCGTCAAGGAGGGGGAGAGGCATCATTATGGAGTGGTCCGCAGTGTTTGTTGCTGCAGGATCAGTTTCTGGTCTTCTAAAGAGCTAGAGTAGTAGTGGATGGCGGCAGAAATGAAAGTACAGGTTATTTAGGAAGTGTGCAGTGTGGAAGTGGAGGCGCTAACTATTTAAGTCCTTTAGAAGCTCAGCAATGAAAAGTGGAGACGCAGCAGGACAAGGCTTAGAAGGCAAGGTTTCCTCGGATGGGATTCACAAGTAAATCGGTGGGCAGAGATGCAGAAAATACAGGTGAGGTTCCTGAGAAAGATGGAGGGAGTAGGGCAGAAAGGAGAGAGTGGGGTATAAATGGAACACCACCACCACCTCTTCTGAGGCAGGAGGGAGGGAAAAGCTGGCTGGTGGCACTAAGAAGTGCTGGGTTGAAAAGGCAAAATGAGAAGGGAGCCTGGTGGCAGTTTGCAGGCTTCTTGTGAAAGGGGAGAGTGGCCAGGGAGAGCCTGAGAGCCCAGGGTGACCAGTTGCATCTCTGTCACCAAGATGAGACTAGATGGGGCTCAGCAGGCCCTTCCCTGGAGGGCACTGTCTAGGTGGAGCAGCAGTGAGAATGCCCTTGGATTTGGGGTGGCTGACCAGGCTCTTGTTCTGGGATCTGGATTAGCAGGAGCAACCCAGAGCAGGATCACTACCAGGATGAGGGGAATGAGACTTGAGACAATATTGTATACGGTTTGGACTTGAAGAAGAATGAATTTAGTGGGCTGTGTTTTGAAGGAAGACATGTAGAAGTGTTTGCTGGGAGCCAGGGAAGCCTGGGAGGAGTGACTGTGGAGGTAGAACGGTCCAACCTGAGTGAGTTCTTGGGCACAAAAGCCACTAGGTCAGTGGTTCTCAATCTGTGGGTCTGACCACTATGGGGTCGAACGACCCTTTCACAGGGGTCGCCTAAGACATAGTAGCAAAATTACAGTTGTGAAGTAGCAACGAAAATAATTTTACGTTTGGGGGTTGCCACAACCTGAGGAACTGTATTAAAGGGTTGCGGCATTAGGAAGGTTGAGAATCACTGCGCTAGGTGGAGTGTGCGTGGGGGGTGCCCGCCTCAGGAGATGTGGTTTGCCTTCAGCCACTGTTTTGGGTTTTGTTTTGCTTTTCTATTGATTTTTTAAAAAACATTCTATAAAAGTTATGTTAGGTTGAACCATGTGAAATTACTGATATTTGACCTCTAAAAATAGCAATTTTTTTGTGGTTCAGCATAGTATGTACAGAAAATCACAAACATGGCTTAATGGATTTTCACAAGTGAACCACCCCATGTAATCAGCCCCCCAGAAAATGCCCTGTTTGTGCTGATTTCCAGCTATTGCCCCCCCCCCCCCCCGCCATTTACTTCTGATAGCTTGGAGTAGTTTATATAAATGGAATCATTCACTCAACATTCCATTTATGACATGCATCCATATGAGGTATAGCAATAGTTTGTTCTCACTGATGTATAATTTCCACTGTGTGAATCTTTTTATTCGTCAGGCATATTGTTGGGCAATTGCTTTCTTTCCATTTTGGGCTGTTATGAGGAGTGGTGCTGTAAATGTTCCTCTTCCATGTCCTTCAGTGGACATACGTATGAGTTCCTGTTAGGTGTAGACCTAGGAATGGAATTGCTGAGTCACCGATGGGTCTATTCAGCTCCTGCAGATGTTAGCAGTTCCCCAGCTTGTATTGTTTAGTGGATGAAGTGCACTCACTTCTTCAAGCAGAGCAGGAGCCTGCAGTGGGAGGACCTGGGTCTATGTACTGTGGAGCCAGGAGCGTTTGTCTCCCCTCAGGCTCCTGTCCTCTGCAGTTATGGACCGGAAGGGCTGTGGGGAAGAAGGGGAACTTCAAGTGGGGACTGGTTGGAGGAAACCCCCGAGGGCACAGAGAGGCAGGGGTGAGTATTCTTCTACAGGGGCAAAGCAGGGGTTTTGAGGACCTTGAACCTCCCCTGGGCTTGGTCCCCCACCACACTGGAGAAGCCTAGGATGCTGATGTTCTTTGGCCCTGCTGTCCTGAGAATCAGTGGAAGGCATGGCTCTCTGCAGTCATGTCCCAGAACTATACCTGTGAGTGACAGATGCAGTGTGTGGCTGCCCTCAGCATTCACAGCCTTCAGGCATGTCTGGCCAGGAACGGGCACAGTGGCTGGGAATTAGCTCAGGACATTCATTCAGTGTTTTCTGGGGATCTGGGTGGGACCTGGGGAGGGAGAGTACTTGTTGGATTATGAGGGTTCAAACACACCTTACCTGACCACTTATTTTGTTTGTTAATTAATCCTCACCCAAGGATATATTTTTTTCCATTGATTTTTAAGAGAGAATAGACGGGAGGGAAGGGGAGAGAGACAGACAGAAACATTGATGTGGAAGAGACACATTGATTGGTTGCCTCCTGCATGTGCCCTGACTGGGGCCAGACATCAAACCTGCAACCTAGGTATGTGCCCTTGACCAGGAATTGAACCTGCCACCCTTCGGTGAGTGGGCAGAGGCTCTAACCACTGAACCACAACAGCCAGGGCTGACTGGTTTTTAAAGAGGTAGGTTACCTCTTGGGAGTGGGAAGTGTCAACCCAGTGCAATGTCAGGCTGGGTTCTCACTGTTGGCAATTCCCATTTTTAGTCCTGCTATCTCAGCTTACCTTTTGCTTTTTCTGGAATAGTATTTGCACCAGCCAGAGGGCAGCCATCTTGCTGCTGGACAGGATGAGTCCTAAAACCATTGCCAGACCACACTGTACGGCATGGCCTCTCTGCAGCCATAGGGACAGTAGTAAAGGTGACCTCCATGGCTTGCAGAATCTCAGACATCTTTTCTGACCTCAAGTGCTTCTTATGGGTTGTGTATTTTGACGGTTTGGGACTGTCTCTGAGAGTCCCTACTTCAATCCGGCTCTCCCAGCAGGAGAGACCCATGCGCCTACTCTCCCACCTCCAGTCCCGCCCAGTGAAGCCAGAGCAAACATCTCTGTAGAGTGAAGTCGCGGCTCACTCAGTGTCAGGAACTCTGGCGAGCACTTCACATCCATGCTGAGCCAGGACACGGCGAAAGCTCACTCGTTAGAGCTTGCGTTCTTGTTCGTTGTGCTTTCCTGCCTCCCAAGAACTCCACCCTATTTCATAAAGGGAGATAAAACATTGTACATTTGAGAGAGAAAGAAAAGAGAATGTCATCATTGGATGGCACTAACCACAGCTACTGGAGATAAGCAGCAAGGGGCTGTTACAGCTAGCCAGCACTGGGAGGACTCAGGAAGCCTCCTCCTTCCCATCTGTCCCTCTGCTCCTCTTCAGGCTGGGAGGAGGGTACAGTGTGTGGCTCAAGCTGGAGGTTTGTGCTCCTGATGCTGGAGTCCCTTATCTCCCTTACAGGCATCAAGCAGAAAGGCCCAATGCTGAGCAGCAGCCTGATGCACTCGGAGTCGGAGCTGGACAGCGATGATGCCATCTTCACTTGGCCAGACAGAGAGAAGGGCAAACTCCTGCATGGTCAGAATGGCTCCGTGCCCAATGGACAGACCCCACTTAAGGCCAGGAGCCCACGGGAGGAGCTCTTATAGCCAGCCACCTGGTCTGTCTCCTCAGGGTAGGGGTTGGCAGTACCAGGGTCCAGACCATTGCCAGGCTGGTTCTCATATCTCCCATTTCAGTGGGCAGCTGTTCTCCCAGCATCTGCTGGTCACCTCCCCCTGATATCCCCAACCAGAGCTGCTGGTACCTGAATCCAGAGACATTCTCCAGGAACCCCTGAACAAAGCTGTGAATGAAGAGGTTTCCTCTTTTAACCTGTCTGGTAGTCTACACTCCTCACCCCAAATATCCTCACCTCAGGGCCTCCTTTTTTGCAAACCCTGCCCTGCTATGAGGGTGGACACAGCCAGCTCCCTATTGGCAGTGTTGCTGCTCCCAGGGCACTTGCACAGTGAGGACTGGCTGTGCCCCCCATGCCTGGGTACAGAAACAAGCACCACCAGCCCCATGTTCTTTGTTCTCTTCTTTGGGATGGAACACTCCCTCTTTGCCTCACCACAGATGCTGGGCTGGTGGTGCAGACATGGTGTCTGGCCTAAGATTAGGAGAGAACTGGCTATTGTGTCAGAGCAGCTATGCTGGACACAGACTGCCTTCCCTTCTCCTGACCAGCACCAGCTGCTTCAGGGCTCAGGCCACCACTCCCTGTGCCCAGAGCAGACAGCACAGCTGGACTGGAATGTTAATGGCATGAGAGCGCATGTGTGCGATTGCCCCACCGTGTTCTTCTCCATGTCCGCGTGTCCTGTGTCCCTTGTGTGCGCTGGAGAGAGTGAGTGAGTGTGTGTGTGTGTGCATCAGCTCCTCCTAGGGCTCTTGGCTACTCACGAGGCAACCTTGACCTGGAAAGACTTTGAGCTCCTGGAATAGGCTTCCTGAATCCTTCTGGCCATGTTTGGTTCCTCAGCCATGGTATCTGAGTGTTGAGGAATGGGAGCTTTGGGGGAGTGACTTTTTAAAAAGAAACTTACAGTTTATACTACTACACTGCTGTCTGTTGTGAGATGATTAAACATGCTATTTAATTGTACACGTGCCTACTGAGTGTGCTGCCTTGTGCTCCATCACTGACCTGTACCATGGGTCCAACCACCTGTGCATCCCTGAGGTGATGGCCTCCAGCAGGGAAGTTGTGGGCATCAGCATGGTGGCCGATGGTGCTGGGGTTGTGCCTCAGCCACTGCTGATAGAGTGCATCACTCCTGGCCCTGCTGGCCAGCTGCTCTGGCTTTCAGGGAGGGGGTTTCTGTCCTTTATTTCATACCTACAGCTCCTCCTTGCCCCAGGGCCTAATGCCCGGGGTGTGGGCCCTTTCTAGAATAGCCAGAAGGAATGCCAAGTGCATTTCTGGAACCCCATTAGATACTGTGTGCACAGAGGAAACTTACCAGGAAGCAAAACTCAAAGAAAACCCCTAGGGCTGGAAGGCTGCAGCCTTGGCCTTCTGCTTGGGGAGACTGATCCTTGTCCTTCCAGCTTCCTTTTGGCCCATCTGATAAGTGCAAGGAGCTGAAGAGGTGGTCACACACATTGAGAGTTACTCTCTGAAAACAGGTATGGAAAGAAGGTGCGTGCAGTCGGGCCATCAGCCCCTGGAAAAGAGAGTTTCAGGAGCATGGATCAGGCCCTTGACTCGTGGAATTTGTGTTGATTGGTTTAAGGGCCCCTAATACATTCTTTCGTTAAGCCCAGGCCACGATTATAGCCCCTTCCACCTACCTAACCTCCCCTTCCTCCCCCTCCCCGTTTGTGGTTGGGGTTGGTGGTGGCTATCCAGTTTCCAAGAGTTCCAGCATTGAGGCTGTGTTGTCTACCCTTATGCCTCCCAGGGTGGGGAGTGGGGGGTTCTCTGAGTTGCTCAGGTTTAACACTGAAGGTTACTGATCAGGCTTTTTTGGTCATAATGAAGAAAAGTGTTACCTCTCATGTGAAGGACAGGCTTTGGCCAGCTTTCTTTGCAATTCTCAGTGCAGATTCAAAACTGTGCCCTAGTCTAACCTTCCTAACTACACAGCAGATGTTCCTCCCTCCTCACTTCTAAGCTAATCAACACATTCCTGGCATCAACAGCTATGGTTTCCATGCTGACTGCCTATTAGAATCACCTGGGCAACTTTTAAACCGTACTGATACCGGGAACCCACACCCGGGAGGTTATGATTTTTGAATATTTAACTGACCTTTTATTAATTCCTCTGATTATTTGTGCAACCATACCAAGCTCTTGACAAAGGAAGAGCCCTTAGCAGCTCACCTCCAAGACTTGCAAGCCAGTTGGGTTTGGTAGACAGAGAGAGAAAGTACCTCTTAACCACCTTAGGGAGAGGCCCCTAAAGTTGGGTGTGGCAGAGATCAACCATTCACCGAACCAGGGTCCTTTTTCAGGACACAGCTTATCTACACCTCCAGACTTCTGCACAATATGGACAGAAGAGAGGTATTCCATTTCAGCCCTGGCCCATTAAACATTTCTGTGACTCCCACTCCCTTCCTGTATCTGCTGGCCAGAGCAGCCATGGACTCAGGGGACCTAAGACCATGGTGAAGACACAAGAAGGAAGGAGTCTCATCCTGAACCACCATCTAGAAGAGAGCTGCCCTACCAGAATGGCTGTTGTATTGTTATGAGAGAAATAAACTTTACTGTACTAGCCAATGCGTTTTTTTTAAAAAAACTTAAGATTACGGGTCTAGGTTCTCTCTGTCATAGGCTTCCCGGGGCCCGAGTACATTACCAGGGTTGACAATGATGCCTCAGTTCAGGCCACCATAACAGCCACTCAGGACGTATGCTGCCCTGAGCAGCACAGCAGTACCAACAGCCAGTGCAGGAAGGAGGGTAGAGCTGTGAAATCACAGCCTTGTCTCCATTGCCCCACACATCCCAGCACAGCCTCGTAGAGGCAGTGGAGACACAGAACCCCGCAAAAAACAGCAGGGACGGCAGCCATTAGTGAAAAGGAGGTAGTTCTGGGAGCTGGAAAAACCAGTTCTCCGTTGTCTATCATATTTCCCCACCACAGTGGGAGTGTCCCTTAACAGAGCTGATTACAGAAGCTCAAATACTGCTGCTAAGAAAAACAAAAACAAAAACTTGTGCTATAACATCATCTACTGGAAAATAAAACAAAGTACCTTACCTGTCAACCTGCTGAATTACTGAAAGCTAAACAGTATCTAAACAAAAAAAGTTCACTACCTCAAATGCACAGATAGAGAAAAATTCCATCAAATACCATGACCAACCAAGGTAACTGGGGAATACAGAAAGAAAATGAGAAGTCCAGAAACCAAACTCAAAAGTCATGGAAGATGGTGATTTAAATGTCAGAGAATTTGCCTGGCTATTGTGACTCAGTGGTTGAGCGTCGACCTATGCACCAAGAGGTCGCCGGTTCAATTACAGGTCAGGGCACATGCCAAGGTTGTAGGCCCGATCCCCAGTGCGGGGCATGCAGGAGGTGGCCAATCGATGTTCTCTCTCATCCATGTTTCTATTCCTCTCTCTCCAAAATCAAAAAGAAAAAAGAGAATTCAAGATTGCATCTATGAAGAAACTCAATGATATACAAGAAAACTCAGAAAGGCAGTTCAATGAGCTAATGAACAAAAGGAGTACTTTACTAAAGAGACTGAAACTATAAAAACAAATAAACACACAAATCTTGGAGCTGAAGAACTCAATAAATGAGATGAGGAATGAATTAGAGGGCAATGGAAATAGAGTAGACCAGATGGAAGAGAAAAATAGAGAGCTCTAAGATAGAAATCTAGAAATGACCCAGGAGGGAGAAGAGAACAGAGTTTAAAATGAAAGAACCCTATTGAAACTATCTGACTACATACATCAGGAAGAACAATATAAGGACAATAGGTATACCAGAAGAGAGAGAGAAAGTAACAGAGAGCCTACTCAAATAATTGAGAACACTTCCCAAGCCTATGGAAAGAATTGGACTTTATAATAGAAGAAGTGAACGGAACACCTAATTATATCGATGCAAAAAGACCTCCATGACACATTTTTTTCAAACTGTCAAAAATCAATGACAAAGAATTCTCAAGGCACCCAGGGATAAAAAGACTAACCTACAAAGGAAACCTCATTAGATTATCAGATTTCACAACAGAACATTACAAGACAACAGCAAGTAGAAGGAAATATTCAAAATATTGAAAAGAGAGGAACCATCAGCCAACGAGAATATATCCAGCAAGTTATTTAGATATGAAGGAGAAATAAAAACTTCCCCAGACAAAAGCTGAGAATTTACCACCACAAGACCTGCACTGCAAGAATTGTTGAAAGTAGCTCTTTTATTGGAAACAAAAAGACAAAGGTATACAAAACTGAGTAACATGACTAAAAGACAGAAGCAGGAAACTGGAAATCTATTTCAGAATAGGATATTAGACAATTATAACAAAGGTTAAAGGGGGCAAAAAGGGGATAATTTGTGACCACAAAAATCATAAAAGGGGGGAGAAAAATTACTTGAATGGGTATAGATGAATGAAGGTAAGACTCAATAGAAAAACAAAGACTACTGTATATATGAAACATTTTATACAAACCTAATGGGTAACCACACAACAAAAATCCAGAGCTGAGATTCCAAACAAACAAAGAGGAAATGGAAGAAAAAAGTAATAGAGAACCACCAATCTAAAATAGAAGACAGGAAAATAAAATGGAAATATAAAACAACAAGAAAAGATAAAATGTCTATAGTAAGTTTCATATACTACTAATCTTCTAAAAGGCCCTGGCCAGTTTGGCTCAGCAGCTAGAGTGTCAGCTCTCAGACCATAGTTGCGGGTTCAGTTCCCGGTCAAGGGCACATACCTGACTGTAGGTTTGATCCCCAGCTGGGGTCGTGCTGGAGATAACCAATGTGTCTCTCTCACAACGATGTTTCTCTCTTTCCCCCTCCCTCCCTCCCACTCTATCTAAAAATGAACGGAAAAAGATCCTCGGGTAAGGATTAAAATAATAACAGCCCTGGCCGGTTTGGTAGGTTCGGTTCCCGCTAAGGGCACGTACCTCAGTTGCAGTTTATCCCCGGGCCCGGTTGGGGTCGTGTGGGTGACAACCACTTGATGTGTCTCTCTCACATCGATGTTTCTCTCTCTTTACCCCTCTCTCCCTCCTGCTCTATCTGAAGATAAATGCAAAAAGTGTCCTCGGGTGAGGATAAAAAAATAATAAAAATAATAATAATAATAAATAATAATCCCCTAAATGTAAATGGACTAAACTTATCCTTCAAAAGGCACAGAATAGTGGGATAGATTAAAAAACAAATCCCAACTATAATGCTGCCTGTGGGAGACAGCTTCAAAGACAAACACAGGCTCAATGTAAAGGGGGTGGAAGATGATACTTCAAGCAAATGGCATCCAGAGAAAAGCATGTGTAGCAGTACTTATATCAGACTAAAAACATTTCAAGATAAAAAAAAGGTAACAAGAGCCCAGCAGGCGTGACTCAGTGGTTGAGTGATGACCCATGCACCAAGAGGTCAACAGTTTGATTCCTGGTCAGGGCACATGCATGGGTTTGCGAGCTCAATGATCCCCAGTAGGGAGCGTGCAGGAGGCAGCCAATAGATGGTTCTCTCTCACATCAATGTTTCTATCTCTTTCTCCCTCTCCCTTCCTTTTACTCTAAAAATCAATAAAAATATATTTTAAAAAAGGTAACAAGAGACAAAGATGGCCATTTTATAATGATAAAGGGGACAACTCCTCAAGAATACAACACAAATATATATGCACCCAACCTGATGAGAGCACCAAAATAGACAAAGTAGTTTACTAACAGACCTAAAATAAAAAACTGATAAAAATACAATTCTAGCAGGGGACCTGAATACCCCATTGACAGCAATGAGAGATCACCCTGACAAAAAGTCAATAAGGACGTATCAGCCTTAAATGACACATTAGACCAAATAGACAATTGATATTCTAGAACTTTCCCTCCCCAAATGACAGAATACACATTCTCAAGTGCACATGGAAAATTCTCAAGGATAGACCATATGTTGGGGCACAAAACTAGTCTCAATAAATTTAAGACTGAAATCATACCAAGTATATTTTCTGACCACAATGGTGTGAAATTCAAAATCAACCAGAAGAAAAAAGCCAGAAAAACCTCAAATATGTGGAGATTAAACAACATGCTACTGAACAACTACTGGTTTGAAGAAGAAATAAAAGGAGAGATCAAAAGATACAGAGACAAATGAAAATACAACACACCAAAAGTTTTGGGACACAGCAAAAGTAACACTAAGAGGAAAGTTTATATAACATTATAGGCCTACCTCAAGAAGTAAGAAAAATCTCAATCTAACATTACACCTTAACTAGAAAAAGAAAAACAAATGAAGCCCCAAATCAGCTGAAGGAAAGAAATAATAAAAATCAGGGCAGAAATAAATGAAATAGAGAACAAGGCAATAGAAAAAAATTAATGAAACAAAGAGCTGGTTCTTTTTTTTTTTAATCCTCACCCAAGGATATTTCTCCAATTATTTTTCAGACAGAGTGGGAGAGAGAGGGGGTGGGGAGAGGAGGGAGAGAGCGAGAGAGAGAGAAAGAGAGAGAGAAGTGAGAGACACATATTAATTGGTTGCCTCCTGCATGACCCCAACCAGGGCCTGGTACTGGACCGCAACCAAGGCACCTGCCCTTGACCAGAATCCAATCCGAGACTTTGGTCTGTGGGCCGACGCTATAACCACTGAGCCTAACTGGCCAGGGCAAGAACTGGTTCTTTGAAAAGAAACAAAATTGACAAACCTCTGGCTAGATCCACTAAGGAAAAAAGAGAGAAGACTCAAAATCAAATGAAAGAATGAGAAGTAACAACAGACACCACAGAAACACAAAGGACTATACAAGAATACTATGAAAGGCTATATACCACCAAATTCGGTAACCTAGAAGAAATGGACAAATTCTTAGAAACATACCACCTTTCTAGACTGAATCATGAGGAATTGGAAAACCTAAATAGACCAATCACTAGAGTAAGGAAACAGAAACAGTAATGAAAACCTTTCAAAAAACACTGGTGAATTCTACCAAACATTCAAAGAAGATTTAATACCAATCTTCTTCAACCTCTTCTGAAAAAACAAGAGGAGGAATACTTCCTAACTCATTTTACAAGGCCAACATTACCATGAAACTAACACCAGGCAATGTAATACAACAACAACAACACAAATTACAGGCCAATATCTCTGATGAACAAGATGTAAAAATCCTAAACAAAATATTAGCCAAGTCAAATACAATATATTAAAAGGCTCATACATCACGATCAAGTGGGGTTCATTCCAAGGATGCAAAGATGGCTCATCGTCCACAAATCAATCAATGCGATACACCACAATAAAATAAATGATAAAAATTGTATGATCATACCAATAAATGCAAAGAAAGCATTTGAAAAGATACAACATCCATTTATGATAAAAACACTCAATAAAATGGGTATAGAAGGAAAGTACCTCAACATAATAAAGGCCACATATGACAGTCTTCTCTTTTCCATTTATTTCTGATTTTATTACTATTTTTCTTCTTTTTTTCCTGTTGTTCATTCTTAAATTATTGAATTGAATGATTGCTTTATTCATTCTTAATCTTTGTTTCCTGAAAATGATTTCATGAAAAGGAAACATGATTTCAAATTAATTTTCCTTCTCAGTTCTGCTTTAGCTGTGTTCCCAGATTCAGACATATGATTTTATCATTAACCCACTGTAGGTGCTTTCTCATTTCCTTTTTTAACCCAAGGATTATCCATCCTCCCTTCTACCCAAAATTTTGTCAGTTTTCGGGCTGTTTATGAGGCATAGTAATACCCGTATTTACATTTTTTATTAATTCTATCAATATATATAATCCTCCACCTTTTTTCTTTTTTGCATTAAATCCGTTTTTATCAGATACTATGAATATTGCTCCCCCAGCTTTCTCTTAATATTTGTCTAATAAATTTTTTGCCCTTGTTAGATTTTTAAAACATTCATACTGAGTCTATTTTATTCATTAGGTTGTAATCTGATACTCTCATTATTTATTTTGATACACAAATTTTCCTAGATTTGACCAATAGAAGCCCCATCTGGCTGCCTCCTATTTCCTTCTGACATGTCCCCATCACTTTTTTTTTTTTTTTTTAACATTTACATACTCAAAAGTTGTTCCAGGATTATTTTGTGCTTTCCTCAATCTTGGAATCAGTCATTGACCCCTAATGCCTTAGATCTTGGTATGCTCATTGCTACCAGGGTAAAATTATTTTTATACCCTGTCAGTGGCTAGAATCAATCAATCCATAAAAAAAATATATACACATATTCATATAACTCTATACAACTATATCTGTCTGTCTAAACCTATGAGTCATACCAACTCGTCTCATTTCAATTCACCTCAGGGTGCTTCCTAGCCTTCTCCTTTTCCACATTCATTAATCCTTTCTCAAACAGTAAGAAATCTGGCTCCCCATTATTCTCAATACATATGCACTTATTTCTCAATGATTAACTTATTTGCACAATGTAGTCAGTCTCCTAACCATTCCAGCCACCCCCTGCCTCACTTGCTGTGACGCTGCGCTGCTTCACTTGGCACCTCTCACCAGCAGGCTTCCAGGGGCTCCAGGCACACACCAATTCCTCCATGCTTTTACTTCCTCAAATACTAATGTCTCTATGCAGGGAAGGGCAAGTGAAGATGGAAAAAAAGGGTGAGAATCTGTCTTGGGGTAAATTTAAGATGTTTAGATTCACTGTAACTTAGAACTTATTTCTGCTGTTACTTCATAGTTTCTACTTACTATACTCGCCCACCTCCAGCCCCACCCCCACCCCCCGCCACCTCTTTCCACTGAGTAGCAATGGGCAGTTTTCTTCTGTTTAAAAGGTAATACATTCTATTTTATTTTATATGGCTGAGTAGTATTCCACTGTGTATATTTATATGTATTACATCTTCTTTAATCATATATCAAAGACAATTAGGTTGTTTCCATGTCTTAGCTACTGTGAATAATACTGCAATGAATACAGGGATGCATATATCTTTACTTAACATTTGAAAGTCTACCATGTGCCAGGCAGAAATTATAAAAGAGTTATTATTCCACTTTATGAGAAAACTGAGGCACAGAGGGGTTAAGTAATTACCTAAAGCTATACAACCAGTACTTTGTATAAAACCTCGGATCTTCCCATTCTGTAACAATACCTCTTGTAATTTTTTTGATGATAATAACATATGATGATGACAGACAAGCAGAATGGTATTATTGTTTAATTCTTTCCTAAAATTTCAGCTCAGTACTAGAGGGAACCTTTCCAACATGGAAAATTAAATTCTGAATTTAATAGAAAACTGGGATTGATTTGCAAAAATTCATTTTACATTAAGCTTTTTAGAAAACTCCTGTTTTAGACAATTAGTAATGCCAAAAGGGCAGGTTATTAGAAAGTTTATATGGAATTTGAAGATATACAATATAAAGATAGCTGTAGAATCTAAGGAAAAAGCCATTTAGTCTCACATTCCCAAATTAAATATGTATGTATACTTAAAAGTGGACATACATATTCTTTATTCTAATCCCACAATTTCAAAATTGTATAAATTGACTGGGTGCAAGCTTTGTAAATCTCAAAAAGGTATGCCTGAAACGAAATCTATGCAATATACCTGATATTTGTAGCTTTTAGGACTTTGAATATAAGTTAATAATGTAACTAAAAATGGGAAGAAGTCTTTGGATGGAAGAAAGAAAACAACTGAAAAGACTGTAATGAAACCATATGTTGACTGGACTGAGTAAATACCAAATAATTTATTTTATGAAAACTGCTTTCTTTGTTATATACCATCTGTTGGGTCATACCAATATGGTCAAACAGAAAAAAAGTATTTAAAATTCTTTCAAGACATAAAGAAAAAGAATAACTCACCCATCAAATACAAATATACTATTTTATTCTAAGGGAATATTTCTGTGGTTTCTTCAAGGGGAAAACCCAAAAGTGGTTAAAAAACAAAAAAGAACAAAAAGGATAACTTAGATGTTTCTCTGTGTTTGATGTTTTTTTCCACCCCTGGAAAAAAAAATGTAATTTTACATAATTTTAATAAAAATTTTTAAAGCAAGTAAGTGGAGACATATCAACAGCTATGCTTATAAGGAATAACCAATATTTTCTTGTATGAATTAATTTAGGGTCTGGACAACTCTGTGATTTAACATGCACTTTAAATCCCAATACAGTCATTTACCTGGGGTATTGGCTGTTCTCAGGTAAAAGATACAGATTTTTTTTCCCTCTCCAATGTTTTATAACAATTTATCTACTGTGCCAAGAATATCTGTTTTTCAAACAACTACAGAAGGGGAAATGTTAGTGTTTATACAAAACATAAAATGAATATAGTGGGGACTATTACACCTGAAGTTTCTGGACAGTTTATTGGCAGACTTATGAGACAATTCAATTGTTTTCCTCCATATCAAACAAGGTCTGGAAGTAAGAAGTTTTCCAATCAGAAATGACAAACACAGATGGAATTAAATCATACAGAATGGGGGCAGATTTACTTCTTTCACACAGTTCTCAGTAAGAAAAATGAAATCTGTTACAGGCAGAGGGACAGAACCATCAAGTACACAATGTCAAAAGGCCTATTTTTAAATTTTTATTGTAGTTAAGTGACTTTCATTTATTTATTTAAAAAAACAAAAACCTGCCACTCCCATCTAAAAAATGGGATATATTGAAAAGACTTTCAAGATTAAAATTTCTAAGAGGCTTTGGACTTCTCTCATTTCTATTAGGGTCAAATTAACCTCTGCTAAAGAAGTTTTGTGATTAGCCAACATCATAAAAGCTTTGATTCAAATTGTGTGGGGAAGAAACTGAGAATGGAGATGAGGGAGTTGGATAGATATGTCAAACACACTTATGACTTGCAATCCTCAGAAAACCACTGGAACAGCTAGAGTTTGGAATAATGCTATAAGAAGACCTGCTTGTGAATATGCAAGACAGTCAATGTCTTTGTATCCTAACCCCAGAAGCCCCATTTTCAAGTTTCCTAGGACAAGGTCATCTTCCAAATGCTTTATATAGGAACATACTAGAATCTTTTCTACCATAATTCTGATAGCTAAGTAATACTGTGTCTTTGTGGAATCATCCACAGGTTTGCCAGAGTTAAGGAGAGAGAGAGAGACTATCCTTTTTGAAATGACAAGGGCCTCCAGAAACTGGTGCAAAAGACAAAATAAGAGGAATTATTTAGGAAAAAAGGAAGATAAAACAATGAAAGAAAAGCTGCCATTTGGGGATAAAATGAAAATAAAAGAACCCCCATTTCTGTGTACCACAGCTCATGCCATGAAACAGCAGCAGTAAAGGCTGACACCCAGAGAAGTGGGCATTTTAGTGGGTTTTCTAAAAACATTTCAAGACACTTGGGGTCTAATGGGCTCAACAGATCTTCTGTGTATGTAACTGGTCTGCAGAATGTCAGCCCCTTCACCTTAATTTACCCACATCCAGACCCACAGCTGAGACGGCTAGACCCAGAAAGTGAAAGGGACACATTACTGTGTGAACAGCAGTGAGTGAGGGGCCAATGGCAGAAGCACCAGAGGCTTCTATCCTTCACAGAATTGGCTCGGCAGTGAAAATCAAAATCAAGACCACTTCACTCTCTACCTTTTAAGAAAAGTTGAATATTTTTATTGGGTCTTCAAGTTGGGGTCCCACAGTCCTCATCTGATGTCACTCTTAGCTCTGCACTGATTGTTCCCCTGACTTTCACATAGGGCTTGCCCAAGTAGCCTACTGCAGCCAAGGTTTCACTCCAAAGCTACCTCTCTAAGGTCTAAGGTTACTATGGTAGAGTTTTATATAACAGTTTTCCTTAAAAATATTCCACAATTTGTTATTCCCAAACAAAATAAGACTATGCACCACTCAGAGAAACTGGTTAGTCATTCTGAAGATGTCTAAGAACTATATCACTGCCAAAGAACAACATTTCTCAGTTCACATTCTTTCCTTCAATTTTCATTTGTACATCCACACTGTGGTTCACGAGTCATCTGTTTTCCATTATCTTATAATCAAGTCAAGAGGACTTGGACTTATACATCGTTTTCCAAAGCTGGATGCATTCACAGTTTGGTGCACACCAATGTGTATGAAAATAGGAACCCCACTTCTGCTTTAATCTGATAATTCAACATCAGAGTCTTCAGATTTGGCTTTGGCAAGTTCTTCATGTACCTCCCTCACCATGAGAATACGTGTTAACATGGTGTCCAGGGTCCCAGGGTCTATCGGGAATGTGGAGTACCACATGGGGCTATTCGGGACACAGGAGCGCTCGGGTTGAAGGTAAAACACATCATTCCTCTGCTTCACACTTTCAGAACTATCCATAGAAAAAAAGAAAAAAGAAAGAAAGAAAATTGGGGATCAGAGAGCAGAGGAAATACAGAACTACTCTTTAATGTAATGGCTCTCAACTTTGCTCTGCTGTGACTAATACATAGATCAGCAACGAGCCCACACAGTTTATAAGCATTTTTCCCGCCAGGAGCGACCTGTAACTCCACATCTTTTCTCCCACATTCAGTAAGTCATATTGGTTTGGAAGTGAGTATATGTTGGTAGAAGACAAAGTGTAAATCCTCCACAAACTTGGGTACTTATAACATTTTTAGGAGAAACAAAAATTAAACTCACATGTGACACTATGGCTGAGAACCATATATCCTCAGCACTCACTATCCTGGAACGTTCGAACCCCAGGAGCACTCAATACACATTATCAAGGGCAAACACTGTCATTATATTTGAGAAAAAAGTGCTTTAGTGTGATCTTACAACTCTAAAGTAAAAAAGTTTCTGTAAAAAACACCACTAAAAAAGGTTCAATTCCTTAAAAAGAAATAGTTTTTGTATTTATAGTTTTAGCAGTATAACGTCTCCTCTAAATATCTTTTCTACATAAATAATAAAATCGCAGCAGTTTAGATATCAGGTAAAGGTTGAGTAACAGTTGTCAAGATCAAACAATGGCAGGGATTCTTGCTTTTGAAGAGATTTTTGGGGAAAAGATGATTAAGATAAAGCAATTTGTTTCTTGGTTCAAAATCCAGGCAGATAGGAGAATGGGGAAATAATGAAATTAGAGGTAAATCTTTGTCTTTAGACTTTGACTTTAGTCACAGGCGAGCTACATTTCAGATATTCAAGCATCTGTAATCCAAACTATGTTAACTATTTTATGAAGAGTAATATATCTAGTTCAGAGGAAAAGTACTTACCATTTTGACAGGTAAAACTCATAAAGTCGGACAGGGCATCTTAGTGGGTTGTCAGTATTCTCTGCCATCTCCACACCCACCGGAACCTCATCATCTTCATTTCGTTTCCTCTTGCCAACAGTTAGTTTATCTTAAGGCAGGAAATAATCATCAAAAGATTACATTTTTTTTCAAGTATTAAGACACCCAACAAGCTTTGCTTCATCAGAATTGTCACTCTCCTCCCCCTTCCTTTCACTTATTCAACAAGTATTTACTGAGCACCTTTGAGGAGATCCTAGATATAATTTTAAGTGCAGGGTTATTAGCACTGAAAAAAACAAAGTCTCTGTTCTATAAAAGTTGTTCCCCTGCTCACCAAAGTAGGGGCAGCATGGCAAAAAGCATGGTGGTAGAGAGTATGTCTCAGTACTGAGCCTGACTTTAGGAGACTTTAATAGGCAGAGGTTTCTTAAGGGTTTCATGTGCTCTTTTCCTCTGGTAGACATTGAGATAGAAGTTCTTACCACTTTATCTAAAAATATTTCTACTGCCCTGGCTGGGTGGCTCAGTTGACTGTAGCATCACGTACACTGAAAGGTTATGGGTTTGAATACCCGGTCAGGGCACATACCCAGGTTGTGGGTTTGATCCCTGGTTGGGGCACGTACAGGAGGCAGCTGACCAATGTTTCTCTCTCACATCAATGTTTCTCTCTCTCTAAAATCAATAAAAACATATCCTCAGGTGAGGATTAAAATAAATAGAAATAAATAAAAATATTTCTACTATGGGGCATCAGTGCCCACTGGGCATTTCTTCAAGTTTCTTTCATTTGTCATTATGAGAAATGGAATCTTTATTGGGAAAAGAAATTCTCAATAAAGTGAGCATTTGGTAAGAAAAGAGCAAATCCTTTTCCACCAACAGAATTTTGCAGAGGCCAAGGGTGAAGACATGGAAAGTGGGCTCTTTCTTTTCCACTTTTTCCATTCAATCTTCAAGAGAACAGCAGGTGGATCTGAGAGCCCGAGGGGAAAGGTTTTCTTTTTCTTTTCTTATAAGTGCTCTTAATAACCTGAACAAAACTTTCCCCAGCTTCCTGTGTTATTACTTAAACACAATTCACCCCCATTTTCTACTTCGAGGCTAACTAAATAGAAAGACTTTGTTACTCATTCAGAAAAGCTGAACTTATTATAAATCTTGTTAAGCACCTAAAATCAGAAAACAGGGAAATGTTACCGAATTGCCTCCCGTTCCTCATTAATATCAATTAAGAGTACAAAGTGGGCCATATATGAACAAATAGAAGGAAACAGGACATATGGTAAAAAAGTAAAATAATCTTAGTATTTTCTAAAGTAAAGGAGCAGTTGAGAAAAAAATGAACACAAAGATGAATATCACAATTATTCTTTTTTTTTTTAAATCCTCACCTGAGGATATTTTTGCATTTATCCTCAGATAGAGTGGGGGGGGGGGGGGGAGAAACATCGATGTGAGAGAGACACATCGAGTGGCTGCCACCAACACAACCCCGACCGGGGCCAGGGTCAAACTGCAACCGAGGTATGTGCCCTTAGCGGGAACCGAACCCAGGTCTCTCTGGTCCACAGGCCAACGCTCTAACCGCTGAGCCAAACCGGCCAGGGCTCACAATTATTCTTTAAGATTTACTTTTCAGTAATTTTATTTTTATTTTTGAATATGTTTTTATTGATTTTAGAGAGAGAGGAAGGGACGGGGAGAGAAAGAGAGAGAGAGAGAGAAACATCAATCAGCTGCCTCCTGCACGCCCCCCTACTGGGGATCAAGTCCGCAATTTGGGCATGTGCCCTGCCTGGGAATAGAACTGGCAACCTTTTCGTGCATGGAATGATGCCCAACCAGCTGAGCCACAATGGGCCAGGGTGGCTTTCATTAATTTTAAATTCTCACATTCAAAATATATATTTCACTCTTTTGTTTTTTGATTGTGAGAGAGAGAGGAAGGGAGAGGGAGAGATACAAACATCGATAAGAGAGAACACTGATTGACCGCCTCCTGCATGCCCCCCAGTGGGGATCGGGCTCACAACCTGGGCATGTGCCCTGACCGGGAATCGAACTGGTGACCTCTTGGTGCATGGGTCGACTGAGCCACGCTGGCTGGGCTATGTTTCACTCTCATCCCAAGAAAGTAACAACTGGATTTTGGAAATTTTAGAACTTACAATTTTGGTCAAAAATCAATATAGTTTTGTAATAACAATATTGATTATTTTAAACCATAAAACCAAACTATTATTTAATAGGCTGTTTCTGGAATGCAAAACCATAAACCTTCTAACAAAACTGCCACTGCTGCTATTATTCTACTGTGTACAAAAGCAGTATAGTCTAGGCCAGCTTTCTGTTCCATTTATGTCATCTAAAAAGAGGTGCTGTAGCCCTGGCTGGTTTGGCTCAGCGGTCACAGCATTGGCCTGTGGTCCAGACAGACCCGGGTTCAGTTCCCGCTAGGGGCGCGTACCTTGGTTGCAATTTGTCCCCAGCCCTGGTTGGTCATGCGGGAGGCAGCCACTCGATGTGTCCCTTTCACGTCGATGTTTCTCTCTCTCTCTCGCTTCCTCTCTCTCCCTCCCACTCTGTCTGAACAAAAAATGGAAAAATGTCCTCGGGTGAGGATAAAATAAATAAATAAATAAATAAAAATAAAAAGAGGTGCTCTAGTTTAAAAAAAAAAAGATTTAGAAACAGTAGATTTAAAAGTTAAACAGATTCCTTTTAAATAGCAATCGACTCATCTGTTGCCTCTGAATCAGTGATTCTCAACTTAGCTATATATTTAACTTTTCTGGGAAGTTTTAAAATGAGCATTATTTGGGCTCTAAGAATGAAACAAGAACTTCTAATTTAGAAGCCAAAGAAAGTATACTGAAGAAGTGATTCCCTTCATTTTGAGAAAAGCCATGAACCTAGCCCTAACAAAAAGAAAAGCATTTAGCCCTGGCCAGTTTGGCTCAGCGGTTAGTGTCGGCCCGCGGACCAGAGACCTGGGTTCAGTTCCCACTAAGGGCACGTACCTCAGTTGCAGTTCGTCCCCAGCCCTGGCTGGGGTCATGTGGGTGGCAACCAGTCGATGTGTCTCTCTCACGTCGATGTTTCTCTCTCTCTCTTCCTCCCTCTCTCCCTCCCACTCTATCTGCAGATAAATGCAAAAATGAAAAAAAAAAGAAAGCATTTAAATGTTAAACTAAATCTGCACTTTTCCAAGTCTACAATTTACAATGACCCCTCTGCAATTAGTTTCTATGTGAATACTAATGAGACTTCAATAGAAATCTTACAAACTCCACCACACACCTGATTCTGACTCTGGCTTTTGTAAAGGTGGAAAGAACCTCAAATATGTCATCTTGGTACTGTACTTCAAAATCCTGGTCCGTCTCATCACGTGGGCAAAGGAAAGCTTCAAGTGCTCAGTAACATTCTTTAGTTGAAAGTATTTGGTATTGAAGAAAAGAAGGGTGTTCAAGAGGACAATTGGTGAGTAAGCGCCCAGCTGTTTGCACTCCCACAAATGCTCTTCTTCAATGCGAGAGAACATGTAACCTGGGCCGAAGAAGCGGGGAGAAAAGATACAGTATTAAGCTCTTGATAAATAAGACCAATTTCTCAAATTCTCAGACAGGAAGATATGGTGAAAAAAAAAAAAAAAAAGACTGATTGCTCCTCTCCTTCCCCCTCTTCCTTATACAGAAAAGTCAGAAAAGGCACCACAAAGAAAAGGTCAGATGATTCCGCTGAAGTGGACTTTGTGAGCATTCTCCTGAAACAGCTTTAATCTACTGTTACTGTAGGCCAGGGCTTAGCAAACTTTTTCTGTAAAGAGCCACACAGTAAATATTTTAAGCATTGTGGATCATATAGGCTCTGAACAACTTTGTCATTGTAGAAGATAAGGTGCCACAGACAATACATAAACAAATAGATATGGCCATCATATACTAATAAAGTTTATTTACAGACACAAATTTGAGTTTCATATAATTTTCACATGCCTCAGAATATTACTCTTCTTCAGATTTTTCCCCCTCGAACCATTTAAAATGTAAAAACCGCCCTGGCCAGTTTGGCTCAGCAGTTAAGAGCTTCGACCCACGGACCAGAGGGTACCGGGTTCGGTTCCCATAAGGGCACATACCTCAGTTGCGGTTCGTCCCCAGCCCTGGTGGGGTCGTGTGGGTGGCAGCCAGTCAATGTGTCTCTCTCACATCGATGTTTCTCTCTCTCTCTTCCTCCCTCCTTCCCTCCCACTCTACCTGAAGATAAATGCAAAAAAAAAAAAAAAAAAATGTCCTCAGGTGAGGATAAAAAAAATGTAAAAACCATTTTTAGCTCATGTACTATATACAGAAAGAAGCAGGCAGCAGGCCAGATCTGGCCCATGGGCCACAGGTTTTGCAGACTTTACACTTACTGTTAACTGGTTCAATCTTATTTAGCCAAGAGCATTAGAAAGCAGATAGTGCCCTCCCTCCTCACCTCCTCTTATTTTGCACTTGATTTTAGCCAAAAGGCTGAGAAGCGACCCCCTCTTATTTTAAATTTATATTGAGTGATAAATTCATGATGACTTATCTGGGATTTTTCTGAAAAGCAGAGGTCTTGCATAATAATTAAAATAAGTATACCTTTAAATGCATCTTCCCCAAGATACTCCTTAAATGCAGGTCTTTCCCCACGTTCTCTCCCCAACCTCTTTGTTGCTGATTCTGCACTCTATTTTTAGGAGACTGGCTATCCAACAAACATGAATTTATTACTTCCATATATCTATGTCCCTGGCCTCCTCTTTGAATGCTAAATGCATCAAACCATCGTGCTGCTGAGAATGCTTCAAAGGTGCTCTGTAGCCCAATAGAAAGGGCCACAAATTCCAGAGCATCACATTCAACTTCTTCATTCATAGCCAAGGGGCCTAAGACCAAGAATGAATTAAGGGTCTGTCCAATGACGTATGGTCAAAGACAATTCGAGGATGAAGACTTAACTCTCAACAACCAGTTCAGGGTACTTTTTATAAACAGCTGAAAGAGGTCCACTGCTAACAGGTGGAGTCTGGAAGTAGAGTATGTGGCAGTTACTGCTACAACTTTACCAGCACTACCAAAACAAAAACAGTTTCTGAAACAGTAAATGGAATCTTCAGTAGTTTTTTATTTTCAACAGGCAGTATGTATGCACCCTCTGCTTGGGTTATAGTTTTACTAAAATAATAATAAACTAAAACTTTTCTCCTCAGGAGTGCAAACAACATTATAAATCAGGACAGAAATAGAAAATGAACAATTTATAAAAAGACAATCTTACAACTTCAGCAATTTAAGAAGGCATATCATGAAAAGAATCAAAATAAAATAATCATCCTACCATTAGGAAGAATTGTAGGTTCCCATATTTTCAATAGTTTGGTAAGTTCAATCATAAATCTGGAATAGGGTTCTGTAAAAATGTTATCTATTCTACCATTTTCAAACAGGTACTACAAGAGAGAAAAAAGTGGAAACACATGTTGATACAAAGAAAATACAAGTTTTTTAAAGATTATTTTAAGTGAAACTCATATAATGTTATTAACCAATGTCACCCCAATAAATTAATTTTTTAATTAAAAATTTTTAAATAAGTATTTTAAGAAACATAGGTTACCCTTAATTTTTGCCCTTAAAATATTGTGAAGCATTTTAAAGATACATGTTAAAATACTGGGATTCCAGCTAAAGGTCCCTTGCAACTGGATTGGTCTTCTTGAGCACTGAGCTTGCAAGGTAATGTTTTCTATTTGCTTTGTAAAACACAGATACAGAAAAATTATAATAAACAGTATAAGTACCTTCACTCAGTTAATGAAACTGACATACTGAAAATTGCTCCTAATTTGTACTTCCCAAATCATTTTTCTAATTCACAGTAGGTATCTGCAGATGTGCTCTCAGAAGTTTTTGTTTTTCAGCCTAGTTACAAGATTACTTCCTGAGGATGCCCAAATTCACAAAAACTATTTGGAGCCTTCTAATGACAGCTCTCAACTCTCTGCCCCACAAAGATAGCCTTCAAAAAGTTCAAGTCTAATTGTAGGATGTAAAATTATGCTAATTATAACCATCAAGAACCAACTCACAGGAGGGAAACTAGCAACAGCTTGGGTAAAGTATTGTTAAAAAAACATTTTGAGGGTGCAGGTCAGGTTAGATAAAATCACTCAGGGAAATACAATGTGTCTTTACAGAACAACATAAGGTAGCACATAATTATGTGCTAAAAGCTTTTGGTTTTTAAGACTTGATACTTTATTTTTCTATGGGATCTTGGTTTCCTGCTTTTCTATCTATGTATGACTTGGAGAAAATTTTATTTCTACCTAAATCTATTCTGGCTAGTAAAAATTAAACACCATTTCAATGTGCGTTCTTGTAGGTCTCTTCAAAGGCAATTGATGATTGTACTGCCAGATTACAGTTTTGTTGCTGAAAAGTATTCTTCTTTTAATAAAGTTATTTTCCCAACTTAAAAATATATCCTCACCCTGGCCAGTGTGGCTCAATGGTTGGAGCGTAAGCCCACGCACCAAAGGGTCATGGATTAGATTCCCAGTCAAAGGCATGTACCTGGGTTGCAGGTTCAATCCTCAGCCCCGGCACCACCCAGGCCGGGTTGCATGCAGGAGGCAACCAGTCAACGTGTCTCCTCACATACATGCTTCTCTCTCTCCCCCCCTCCCTTCCTCCCTCCCTTTCACGCTCTCTAAAAACCAATGTAAGAAATATACTCAGGTGAGGATTAACAATAAATAAATAAATAAATAAAATATAGCCTCAATGTGAAAAAAGTTTAAAATACAGAAGAAGTGGAAGAAAACATACTCAAACTCACTATATAAAGACAGCTACTACTGTCATTCAGGAGTATTTCAATCTTTATAAAAATTCCTTTTAAATACATAGAGCTGAATTTTGTACATTTACTCAAATATATGAGTACACATAATATATGTGTTTTTTTTTGTAATTTTTAAATCACTTCCCCCTTAGATCAGGAACAAAAACAAAAATACCTATTCTTGCCAAATCTATTCAGCACTGCACTGGAAATTCTAACCAAAATGATCAGGCAAGAAAAAGAAGTAAGAAACATTCAAATAGGAATAAAACTATCTGTATTTGCAAATGACACATTCCTATATAGAGAATCCAAACAAACATCTAGTTATTAGAAGTAAAAATGAATTCAGTGAAGTTGCAGGATATAAGCAAAATGAAAATCAGTTGCAATGAACAATCCAAAAGGGAAATTAAGAAAACAATTCCATTTACAATAGTATGAGAAACAATAAAACCTGTTGTTTTTTTTTAAATCCTCACCCGAGGATATTTTTTTCCACTTATCTTCAGACAGAGTGGGAGGGAGAGAAAGAGAGAGAGATTGAGAGAGAGAAACATCGATGTGAGAGAGACACACTGACTGGCTGCCGCCCACATAACCCAGATGGAACCGCAACCAAGGCACGTGCCTTTGACCAGAATCAAAACCTGCGACTCTTTGGTCCACAGGCCAACGCTCTAACAGCTGAGCCAAACTGACCAGGGTGAGAAACAATAAAATCTTAAGAATATAATTAACCAAGGAAGTACATGACTTACACACTTAAAACTACAAAAAAAAAATAAAGCCAAAAAATTAAAGAAGATCTAAAAAAAATCTCGTATTCATGGATCTGAAGGGAATTTGGTTAAAATGGCAATATTCCCCAAAGCAATGTACAAAAAACAGATGTTCAATGCAACCCTATGAAAACCCCAATGACCTCCCCGCCCTGCAGCCCAAGATGGAAAAGCCAATCCTAAAATTCATATGGAATTGCAAGGAACCTAAAATAGCCAAAAGAACTTGAGAAATCACACTTCCCAATTTCAAAACTTACTAACGAAGCCACAATAGTGAAAACAGTGTATACTCCGTAAGAACAGCCATATAGATAGATGTATTAGAATTGAGAGTCCAAAATAAACACATATGTGTGTTTAGCCAAATGATTTTTGTCGAGGATGTCAAGACCATTCTGGAGAAAGTAAATTCTTCAACAAATGATGCTAGGAGAACTGGATATCCACATATCCAGTTATCCCTAACTCACATATGATATAAAAAGTATTAAACATGCATCAATGACCTAAAATAAACATAAGAGCTGAAATCATACAACCAGAAAACATAGGGGTAAATCTTCATGAACTTGAATTTGGCAACGGATTATCTTATTGATTTTAGAGAGAGAAAGGAAGGGAGAGGGAGTGAGAGAAACATTAATCAGCTGCCTCCTGCACACTCCCTACTTGAGCCAGCAACCAGAGCATGTGCCCTGACTGGGAATCAAACCAGTGACCTCTTGGTGCATAAGACAATGCTCAACCCATTGAGTCGCACTGGCGGGGCAGCAATGGTCTTAGATATAAGCACAAGCTACATTGCTGCTGAGAACATACAATGTGGCAGCCATTGTGGAAAACAGTTTGATGGTTTCTGAACAAGCTAATCATAGAGTTACCATATGATCCTGCAAGTCCACTCCTAGGCATATACACCAAAAAACTGAAAACAGATGTTCAAACAAAAACTTGTACATGAATGTTCCTAGTAACACTCACTATTCATAATAGCCAAAAGGTTGAAACAACTCAAATGTCCATTAACAGATGAATGGATAAGCAAAGGTGGTATATCCAACAATGGAATATTATTTGGCCATAAAAAGGAATGAAGTACTGATTCATACAACACTGATAAACCTTGAAAACACTATGTTAAGTGAAAGAAGCCAGACACAAAAGGCCATGTATTGTATAATTCTACTTATTAGTAACCTGATTTTCTTCTGTTACTTGCCTATTTGTTTCTTTGGCCAATTATCCCTTTCTAGCTAATGTCAACAGCAGCAGTCCAAGTGTTAATATTATAGTCGTTTAGTTTTTCTTTATATTTTTATGTATTTTCAAAATTCTTTACATTTAGCATAATTATTTTTATAATCAAAATAAAGAAGAGGAAGCACATTTGAGATGTCAACATAAGTAACCTTTTAAATTTTCTTACAGTTAAGGAAAGTTCATTTCTTATCAAAATAAAAGATTCATAATATTTACTTCCTATAATAATCATTTGACGATTTGTTACCTTATGGTCTTTTTTTAATAGTATTAGTATATGAAGTCATTTATTAATACCAACAAATAACAGGATAAATATACTAGAAAAGAACTTTCATAGGTTTATGATTTGTCTCATTAATTAAGAGTATTTCAGCCCAGCTGGTGTGGCTCAGTGGTTGAGCGTCAATCCATGTACCAAGAGGTCACAGGTTTGATTCCTGGTCAGGGCACATGCCCAGGTTGTGGGCCTAATCCCCAGTGGGGGGCATGCAGGAGGCGGCCAATCGATGTTCTCTCTCATTGATGTTTCTATCTCTCTCTCCCTTTCTCTCTAAAATCAATAAAGGAAAAAAAAATTTTTTAAAAAAAAGAGTGTTTCACATATTTTAGACAAAAATTTATGAGAATTTAAATTTAAATATTCAAGTAAGAAGACCATCCTAAGCAACAATAAAAACTCAAAAAACTATAAAGAGAAATTGGACTATGTAAAAAGGAAAACTTCTTGAATGGTAAAACATTACAAACAAAAACCAAAAGACAAAAATATACTACATACATTTATTTCAAATAATTATATTTAATATCCCCAATATAAAAGAGATTCTACAGATAGAAAGGAAAGATTCAAATGACCAACAACATAAAAAGACATTCTAACCCTGGCCAGTTTTGTTCAGTGGTTAGAGCATTGGCCTGATGACCAGTCACGGGTTCCATTCTGGTTAAGGGCACGACCTCAGTTGCAGTTTGGTCCCTGGCCCTGGTCAGGATCGTGTGGGAGGCAAGCAATCAATGGTCTCTCTCACATGGATGTTTCTTTCTCTCTCTTTCTCTCTCCCCATCCCCCCACTCTTTCTGAAGATAAAGAGAAAAATATTCTCTGGTGAAGATTATAAAAAAAAAAAAAAAAAAAAAAAGACATTCTAATTTACGAAAGTTGCAAAAATACAAATTGGTGTCATTTTTTTTAACTCAGAATAATAAATATATTACAAAAGAAAAAAAAGGAGTCGCAAGGAGGGTTCAAGAAATGGGCACTCACACAAACTGCTAGTAAAAGTGTAAATTACTATAATCATTTGTGCAGACAGAGCTAACAGGATCTTAAGGCTAATCCGCCATCTTGACATCCAGGTAAATCCAAACCCTTGACTTCCTCCCGTTCTGCAATGTGAGCCCTGGAATATGTATACAAAGCTCTGACCAATCACAGGATTTCCATTAGTTCTGTCTCCAGGGCGAGTCACCCTTGATGTTATCTATTTCTTAACTAGCTCTGGCACCAGAGCCTCCTGGCATCTGATCCCTTTGATCACCCAAGCATTTGGAGGTGGAAGGCACAGCAATCCATTTAATCTGGCTGCCACCCCAGTCTGAATTTCTGTATGTAAGTTCCCTAATAAACTCTTTCAACCAACAAGTTGGACCTGTCTGCCTCAATCTTTCAATTCCTTCTGTATTTGCGGGCCACACTGCATATACGACCCTTTCACAAAACAGCATTCTGAAAATATCTTTAAACTGGAAAAATACATATATGCTGTAACCTAGGAATTAAAGCACCAATTAATTCGTTACAGAAACAAAATATTTACTGAAGCATTGTTTAAGGGGGAAGGGAACAATCTGAACACATAAAAGAGAAAAGGCTGAATAACTGGTACATTCAGACTCTGCAATATTATGCAAATCTCTTTTTTAAAGGAAAAAGTTTGATATATAGTCACCTGGAGAGATACACAGATTGAGAAAAGCAAACTGCAAAAAATATGTATGGTATGGGCCCCACTTTGATAAAAACTAAGCAACACAAAAACTATTAACAAATATGTATACACATGAATAAATGTACAGCACAGAAGAAGGTAGAGAAGGACACTGTGCTGCAATACTGGTTACCTTGGGGAATGGAAATGGAGGGAGAGAAATTTTTCCCACAGTTACACTGAGCACATATACTTATGTAATTAATAATAAAATTAAGAATAAATGCTTAAATAAAATACCCCTCCCATACAAGTGGAAGAAAATTTGGCAAATAAAGAAAAAAATCAACAACATCCAGAGTCTACCACCCCCAAAAGATGACCACTATAAACATTTTTGATACATTTCATTTTGTTATATCTTTATTGTGACTGGTTTTTAAACTACTACATTCTAACATATAGTAATACGCATAAAATTTGTACTTGTTCATTTTAATGCTTTAATATTAATATTTTTACATATTACTAGAAGTCAATTTGTAAACAATTTTTATTGGCTACATAATATACAACTTTATATATATACTACTTTGGTGGACACTTACTGTTATTTCTAATTTTGTGCAATGATGTCAGAGTATTAGCTTTGACAGACTCCCAAAAGTGAATTACTGGCAAAAAGAGTATGAACATTCAAATATATTCCTTAAACATATGCTCAAAACTGCTTTCTAGAAAGTATGTACTAATTACCACCAGCTATGAAGGTGAACCCAACTCACAGAACTCGTATCAACAATGAATGTTACAATTTTTTTGTTTTTGCTAATGTGATAGACAAATAACGGTATAACTATTATTTTAATTAGTATTTTAAAAATTTAAATGAGACTACATGATTTATATAAATACATACATATATACACACAGTTTCCTGTGTCATTTCTTTTGTGAATTGCTATTTATGTCTTTTTTGTCCATTTAACAATAAAATGCGACATCAAAGTTACAACTAAACTATAGAACAACCATCATTCAAAACCGCCTGAAATCAAGCTGAATGGAAGTCCTACAACTACGAAATTAAAGAAGAAGCCACATCGAGACTGGTAGGAGGGGCGGAGGCGCGACAGGCTGGTCCCACACCCACGTGTGGCAGATAAAAATTGGGATACCTCAGCTGGGAAGGTCCTCCCAGAGGGCTGAGTGGTCCCCGTCCCACACCAGGTGCCCAGCTCAGGGTCCCAGTGCCAGGAAGAGAATCCCCATAACTTCTGGCTGGAAAAACCAGCGGGAACTGAGGCTCAGGCTGCTGGAGCCCCCGCAGCTCCTCTTAAAGGGCCCACGCAGGGACTCACTCGGACTCCCACCCTCCAGGCTCCAGCGTGGGGGAGGGAGCCAGAAAGGCACCAGAATCATATGGGGAAGAACTGAGCTGTTTGGCATTGGAGCAAGGGCTGGAGAGGCAGCTTTCTCCTGGACAGACGTGCTATCAGAGGCTTTTGTTCCTTTGGTGAGCCCTTCCTGAGCCGGCAGACGCCGCCATATCTGGGACTCCAGCAACCTGGCTCACACTGTTGGCCCCACCCTGGTGATTCCCTGAGGCCCCGCCCCACCCAACTTCCAGGCCCACCCAAACTGTTGCCAGTTGCTTTACCATAGGATTGGCCTGTCTTGGAGCTGCTTCAGCTTTTCCTAAAATCATTCAAACAAGCAGCATCTGGTCTCAGCTAGCCCCATACCTCTCGCTAAGTAATACATAGAAACAAACACAGGGAGGCAGCTAAAATGAGGAGACAAAGAAACAGGTCCCAAATGAAAGAACAGAACAAAACTCCAGGAAAAGAACTAAGTGAAATGGAGTTAAGCAACCTAACAGATGCTGAGTTCAAAATACTGCTTATAAGAATGCTCAATGGACTTAGTGAGAACCTCAGTGAACTTAGAGAGGGCCTCAAGAGCATAAAAAAGGACCAGTCAGAAATGAAGGAGGCACTAACTGAAATAAAGAATAGTTTACACAAATTCAATAGTAGAGTAGGTAAATCCAAGAAGCAAACCATTGATTTGGAATATAAGGAAGCAAAAAACACCCAATCAGAACAGCAAAAAGAAAAAAGAATCCAAAGAAATGAGGATAGTGTAAGGAGCCTCTGGGACAACTTCAAGCGTGCCAACATTCGCATCTTGGGGGTGCCAGAAGGAGAAGAAAGAGAACAAGAAATCGAAAACCTATTTGAAACAATAATGGCAGAAAACTTCCCTAACTTGGTGAAGGAAACAGACATACAAGTCCAGGAAGCACAGAGAGTCTCAAACAAGATGAACCCCAAGAGGCCCACACCAAGACACATCATCATCAAAATGCAAAAGGTTCAAGACAAAGAGAGAATCTTAAAAGCAGCAAGAGAAAAGCAGTTTGTTACCTACAAGGGAGTTCCCATAAGACTGTCAGCAGATTTCTCAAAAGAAACTTTGCAGGCCAGAAGGGAGTGGCAAGAAATCTTCAGAGTGATGAAAAGCAAGAACCTACAACCAAGATTACTCTATCCTGCAAAGCTGTCATTTAGAATCGATGGCCATATAAAGAGTTTCCCAGACAAGGAAAAGCTAAAGGAGTTCATCACCACCAAACCATTATTATATGAAATGTTGAAGGGTCTTCTTGAAGAAAAAGATAAAAAAATATGAACAAACAAAATGGCAATAAATACATATCTATCAACAATTGAATCTACAAACAAAATGAACAAGCAGAACAGAAACATTCTCATAGATACAGAGAACTTTTGTTGGGTACCAGATGGGTAAGGGCTGGGGGGAGGGGTGAAAAAGGTGAAGAGATTAAGAAGTATAAATTGGTTGTTAGACTGACAAACCTCAAAGGGAAGGGGGGCTGGGAGGTGGGAAGAAATAAACCAAAGAACTTATATGTAAAAAAAAAAAAAAAAAACAAAAAAAACAATAAAATGCACCATCCTCAATTTGTTATTCTACTAATACTCTCAACTCAGCTTACAAAAGGCTATATATCAAGATTTTGAAATCAAAGTAAGTGGTTCATGAATAAGACAGCATATAAAATTATCAGGTGTAACATTTTGTAAAGTATATGATTGTCTAAACCACTATGCCATACACCTAAAACTAATACAAAATAATGTTATATTAAATGTAAACTATAATTGAAAAAAAATTTTTAATTAAAAAAAAAGAAGAAAATATAGGAACAGTACCAAACAACCAATATACACTATATACACACTATACTTTTTCAACTTAGTTCACAAGTTCTATCAGAATTATTAAAAATGCAATATTTTATAACAATTATTGAATTTGATACCTGCTGAATTCCAAGGCACAAGTATAAGATACTGTCTGGATCATATTTTTCACCATTTGGTCTCCGCACCTCTTGGATAAATTGACATAAGCCCAAACTCAACTCAGCAAAAGTGCAGGACAGAATATCTTCCTTCAGCTTGATAGAGCGGACTGTGGAAAAGTAGAAACATCTTTAATATCAACTTGTAAGAAATAAGTAACAGCCCTGGCCGGTTTTGCTCAGTGGTTAGAGGGTCGGCCCGTGGACCAAAGAGTCCTGGGTTCGATTCCAGCCAAGGGCACGTACCTCGGTTGAGATTTGTCCCCGGCCCTGGCTGGGGTCGTGTGGGTGGCAGCCAATCGATGTGTGTCTCTCTCATCAATGTCCCCCCCCCCCCCACTCTGTCTGAAGATAAATGTAAAAATATCCTTGGGTGAGGATTAAAAAAAAAAAAAAAGAAATATAGTAACATCTACTTGATTCACTAAATAAACACTGACTACTGTGCCCCAGGTGCTGTGGTGTACCATGGTGAATACATGAATTAAACACAGATACTGATCTCAAGGCTTTGTTAGTTAAAGAAATAAATATAATGCACTACATGTGGTGTAGCAGGTGTTATGAAAGAGGTTTATTTAAACGGGATTCTATGAAAGCAAACTAAGGACATCTAATAGAGAAGGGTAAGGTCAGATTCTGGAGGATGTGACATTAATGCTAGATCTTGAAAGGAAAAGAGTTAAACAAGTAAATACAGAATTTGAGCCATTTGTAAAGTGTAAGAAAAAAATAAAATCCCTTATATTTGCATAATAAGCTCGTGATAAGAAAATACAAATTTTTATAACAAATCTTTAAAAATTGGTAGCATATCGCCCTGGCCAGTTTTGCTCAGCGGTTAGAGCGTTGGCCTGCGGTCCGGAGAGACCTGGGTTCGGTTCCCGCTAAGGGCATGTACCTCGGTTGCGATTTGTCCCTGGCCCTGGTTGGTCCTGCGGGAGTCAGCCACTCGATGTGTCTCTTTCACGTCGATGTTTCTCTCTCTCTCTCTCTCTCTCTCTCTCTCTCTCTCTTCCTCTCTCTCCCTCCCATTCTATCTGAACAAAAAATGGAAAAATGTTCTCGGGTGAGGATAAAAAAAAATAATAAAAAAATAAAAATTGGTAGTATATCAATTTTTCTTCATAACAATAAGACTTCAATTTCTAAATAATTTTAAATATTCCAATTATAATTTGAAATTGACAATGATAGTACAAGTGACCAAAAGAAGGAAAACAAGTTTTACCTCTGCAGCCTGGCTCCGAGGATTCTTGGGAGAGTGCATGGTCTTGGGCACTTCCTAACGGGTCAGAACATGGGCTAGGTGAGGCATGTTCAACTCCTGAAAGGAAAAAAAAAATGAATAAATGAAAAGTTTAAATAAAAATGGGAAAAAATTAAGCCTAAGCCAAAACCAATGTTTTATTGGATTTTGACCTAGTATTTATCTTTTTAGAGTAGATTCATGACTTTACTGATATTCATCTTACCCCTTAAGTCAAAACACAAATTCATGCTGTGTATTTACCGCCACACTTCAGATCCCCTTGCTCTTCCTTGGCATTTTTCCACTGAACCCAGTTCTTCCAGGCATTTACCCCATACATGTATTTCAGTGTCATCCCAGACACTGAGCACCCTTGAAAGGCTCCTTGAATAAGACTCCTGGGCTCCACGGCCACTATAGACTTCTTCCGTCCCTGTTAGAATTCCAAAAATACAGAATATAAAATTTAATTTTAGATCTTTAAGAATCGGGGTCCTCAAAGCTAGAAAGGCATAAATTTACAAAATATAGAGTTAGTATTAGATCTGAAAGATTCAGAGTTCTCAGAGCTGAAAAGACCTTTAGACAAAAGAAAAAAAGAAAGTTGAAATGTAGAGGATCAAATGTGATCATTACTAGCATTTGAGTATTTACAGTGGTCCAGGTACCTGGACCCACCTAATGCAGTATGAATAACAGTTACTATCAGGTTTATTTAATGGAACACATGAAGATAAGATAATCTGAGCTATAAAACAAGCCTCAATAAATTCTCTAGCTGCAGTGTAATTAAATTAGAAACAAATAATGGAATGATGTTAAGAAAATACTCAGCCCCGGCCTGTTTTGCTCAGCAGTTAGAGCATCGGCCTGCGGACCAGAGTGTCTCGGGTTCAGTTCCCGCTAAGGGCATGTACCTCGGTCGCAGTTTGTCCCCGGCCCCGGTTGGGGTCATGTGGGTGGCAACCACTCAATGTGTCTCACATCGATGTTTCTCTCTCTGTCTTCCTTCCTCTCTCCCTCCCACTGTCTGAAGATAAATGCAAAAAATGTCCTCAGGTGAGGATAAAAAAAAAAATACTCAAAAACTGGAAATTAAACAGCACATTTATAAATACCCCATTGGTTAAAGAAGAAACCACAGGTGCAATTAGAAAATATTTTGAATGTAAGTGAAAATGTAAACAAAACATATCAAAATTTTTGTGGTGATGTTAAAGTAGTGCTTACGGGGACAGTATAGTATTAAGATGATTTATGAAAAATGAAAAATGTCTAAAATCAATAATCTTTCTTAAGAAACTAGAAGACCACATTAAAACACAAAGGAAAAGAAGAACATAATACAAATAGGAGCAAAAATCAATAAAAAAATGGAAAGAGAAAATGAATAAAACTAAAATCAGGTTCTCTTAGATTTAAAAAATTGATAAATATCTAGCTAGAATTTTTTTTCTTTTTTTTTTTAATTTAAAACACAAGAAGTATTTATTATCTCTCATTGTTTTTATGGGTCAGGAATCTGGGAGTAGTTTGCCTGGGAGTTCTGGCTTGGCTGTCTGAAGGCTTGATTGGAACTGAAGGTTCCATTTTCAAGGTTGCCTTTTCACAGGGCTGGCAAGTTGGGGCTGGCTGTTGGGAGAAGGCCTTGGTTCTTCTTCAAGTGGACTTCTCCATTTGACCTGGACTTCCTGACAACATGGTTGTAGGGTTCCAAAGGCGAACATCTTGAGACAGAGTGAGCCAGGCAGAAGCTGCATCCTCTTTTATGACCTAAGCTTTGGAAGTCACATGGTATCACTTCCACTGTACTCTTTTGGTTAAGGCCATCCCAAGTCCCTCCTGAGTCAAGGTGGGGGGAATATAAACCCAGCCTCTAAGCAGGAGGAGTTTTGCTCACATTGTAAGAAGAGTCTAGGAATGAGATAAATATATAGGTTGGCCACCTTTGGAGAATACAGAATACCACATCTCTGGCCCTTGTGAGCTCATAGCAAATGCTCATTGGTGAACTTAATATTCACTGGTGACTGGAACTGAAACAGCCACATCACATGGGGCCTGCAGTATTGGAGAGCAGCCAGGTCATATAGCTAGACTTATTTTTAAAAAGAGAGAAAACACGAACTACTAATACCTAATCCTACAGACATTAAAAGGATAGTAAAAGAACATTATGGCCCAGCCGGTGAGGCTAAGTGGTTGAGCATCGACCCATGCACCAAGAGGTTGCTGGTTCGATTCCCGGTCAGGACACATGCCCAGGTTGTGGGCCCGATCCCCAGTGGGGGGCATGCAAGAGGCAGCCGATCGATGCTCTCTCTCATCAATGTTTCTATCCCTCTCTCCCTCTCACTTCCTCTCTCTCTAAAATCAATAAAGGAAAAAAAATTTGAAATCAATAAAGAAAAAAAAATTTTTTTACTTTTAGAAAGGCAGACTGCCACATGCAGCGCCTCATTTGGATGTGTCTGGAGTCTTGGAAGCTTGACTACCCTACGTTCTCCTACAGATGGACCTTGAGAGGTTGTTTGGAGGTTCTAGCAGGGGAGCGCAGCTACTCGTATACCCTTGACCGAAGACTGGTCCTCTCCTCGGGGGGAAGGTCGTCCTCTTCGACCGAGCGCGCAGCTTCGGGAGGGACGCACATGGATCGGTGAGGGAGGAGGGGGACACCCACCTAGGCAGCCAGATCAGCCAAATCAACCCTGGTGATCAATGGGGTGACAGAATGTCGCAGCCAGATCACCTCACATCCAAAAAAACATTTTTTTAAAGAATATGATGGCCCAGCCAGTGTGGCTCAGTGGATTGAGTGCCATCCCATGAACTCAGAGGTCCCAGTTCCATTCTGGGTCAAGACACATGCCTGAGTTGTGGGCTCAATCACCAGTAGGGGGCGTGTAGGAGGAGGTCAATCGACATTTCTCTCTCAAATCACTTTCTATTTCTCTCTCCCTTCCTCTCTCTGTAAAAACAACAACAACAACAACAACAACAACAACAAAAATCAATTAAAAAAAAGAATATTCTGGGTGGGAAGAAATAAACCAAAGAACTTATATGTATATATGCATAACCAATGGACATAGACAACAGTGAGGAAAGGCAGGAGGGGGGCAGGAATGGGGAGGAGGGGGGTAATGGGGGGAAAATGAGGAACATCTGTAATACATTCAACAATAAAGATAAGTTAAAAAAAAGAAACATTATAGAAAAAAAAGAATATTCTAAACATCATTATGGCAATAAATCTGACATCTTAAATTTTTAAAAAACATAAAAATTTTGAAAGACACAAACTAACAAAGTTTGCTCTAGAAGAAATAGATAACCTAAATAGCCATAGAAACTGAATTAACAGATTAAAACCTTCCTACAAAAATATCCAGACCCAGGCTTAGTGCTGAATTCTGCCCAACAGTTAAAGTAATTATATAAATTGTACTTCAAAAATTGAAGAGGAGGCCCTGGCCGGTTTGGCTCAGCGGTTGGAGCGTAAGCCTGCGGTCCAGAGAGACCCAGGTTCGGTTCCCACTAGGGGCACGTACCTTGGTTGCAATTTGTCCCAGGCCCTGGATGGTCATGCGGGAGGCAGCCACTCGATGTGTCCCTTTCACATCGATGTTTCTCTCTCTCTCTCCCTCCCACTCTATCTGAACAAAAAATGGAAAAATGTCCTTGGGTGAGGATAAAAAAAAAAAAAAAATGAAGAGGAGGAAATACCAACTCACTTTATGTTGAAACTATTATCCAGATAGCAAAGCCAAACAAAGTCATTACAACAAAACTACAAATCAATCCATACACCTCTCAAACATAGAAACTTAAAACCTTAACAAAATATTTGCAAACTGAATTCAACAATATACAGGGTGGGACAACAGTAGTTTTATAGTTGTGAGTATGTGAAACACAGAGATTATTCTTGTATAAAAGAATAAATACATTGTAAGAAAGTAGGGTTCATCCAATGATTGCAAGGTTAGTTTATCCTCAAAGGAAAAAAAAAAAAACCCCCACACAAAAAGAGATAATCATCCCAATAGATGTAAGAGATCCACCTGATAAAGTTCAACACATGACTTAAAATTCCCAGCAAATTGCCCGGCCGGTGTGGCTCAGTGGTTGAGTGTTGACCGATGCACAAGGAGGATGCCAGTCCAATTCCTAGTCAGGGCTCATGCCCAGGTTGTGGGGCAAATCCCCAGTGGGGGGCATGTAAGAGGCGGCCAACTGATGTTCTCTCTCATCAATGTTTCTCTCTCTCCCTCTCCCTTCCTCTCTCTCTAAAATAAATAGAGAAAAAAATATTTGAGGAAAAAAAAAATATCCCCGAAAATTAGCAATAGAAAAGAACTTCCTGAACCTGATAGAGGCCATCTATGAGAGACATACAGGCAACATCATACCTAATGTTACCAGACTAAACACTTGAGCTCAGATTGGGAACTGGAATGAAGATCTGCTCTCACCACTCATATTCAATATTGTATTTAAGATCCTAACTAATGAAATAAATCAAGCAAAAAAAATGTATTAAATTTGGGAAGAAAAGTAAAACTATCTTTATTCACAGATAAAATGATTGCCTAAGCAGAAAATCCTAAGGATTTTAGTTGCGCAAAATCACAGCGCATAAAGTAAATCTATAAAACCATCTCCTTGACTGGCTAGTGTGACTCAGTGGTTGAATGTCAACCCATGCACCAAGAGGTCGCAGGTTTGATTCTCGGTCCGGGCACATGCCCAGGTTGTGAGCCAGATCTCCAGTGGGGGGCATGCAGGAGGCAACCGATCGATGTTCTCTCTCATCATGTTTCTATCTCTCTCTCCCTCTCCCTCTCCCTTCCTCTCTCTACACAAATCAATAAAGGGAAAAAAAAAATTTTAAATAAAAAGTAAATAAAACCATCTCCATTTCTTGATGCCAAAGAGGAACACTAGAAAATGAAATTTTAAAAAGCCCTATTCACAGCATGATCAAAAAAAGTTTAAATACTTAGTAGATAAATTACAAAGTATAAGACTTACACAATGAAACATATAAAAGATTGCTGAGAGAAAGTAAAGGAGAAAAATACCATCTTCATGAATTGGGTGGTTCAAAATTGCTAAAATGTCAATTCTCTGTAAAGTGACCTACAAATTAAGAATAGCCCCCAAACAAACTCCCAGCAGGCTTCTTTATAGAAATTGACAAGTTGATTCTAAAATTTATAAGAAATTGCAAATGACAATTTTTTTTACATTGCTTGAACATAATCTTAATGGCAAATTTTTCTTTAACTCATCTTTATTGCTGAATGTATTACAGATGTCCCCCCTTTTTTGCCCATTGACTCCCTCCTCCCCAATCCCGCCCTCCTCTTGCCTTCCCCACACTATTGTTGGTGTCCATTGGTTATGCATACATGCATACAAGTTCCATGGTTTATCTCATCCTGCCCTCCCTTCCCCCTTCCCTTTGAGGTTCATCAGTCTAACAACCAAGTTGTACTTCTTAATTCCTTCATCTTTTTCACCCATCCCCCAGCCCCCGCCCATCTGGCAAGCAACAAAAAGTTCTCTGTATCTATGAGTCTGTTTCTGTTCTGCCTGCTCATTTTGTTTGTAGATTCCATTGTTGACAGATACGTATTAATTGCCATTTCATTGTTCATATTTTTGTTCTTTTCCATCAAGAAGACCCTTCAACATTTCATATAATACCAGTTTGGTGGTGATGAACTCCTTTAGCCTTTTCTTGTCCAGGAAACTCTTGATATGTCCATCTATTCTAAATGATAGCTTTGAAGGATACAGTAATCTTGGTTGTGGGTCATTGCTTTTCATCACCTTGAATATCTCTTGCCACTCCTTTCTGGCCTGCAAAGTTTCTTTTGAGAAATCAGCTGACAGACTTATGGGAGCTCCCTTGTAGGTAACGAACTCCTTTTCTCTTGTTGCTTTTAAGATTCTTTGTATTTAACCTTTGGCATTTTGATGCTGTGTCTTGGTGTGGACCTCTTTGGGTTCATCTTGTTTGGGACTCTCTGTGCTTCCAGGACTTGTCTGTTTCCTTCACCAAGTTAGGGAAGCTTTCTGTCATTATTGTTTCACATACGTTTTCAATTTCTTGTTCTCTCTCTCTTCTCTTTCTGGCACCCCCAAGATAAGATGCGAATGTTGGCACGTTTGAAGTTGTCCCAGAGGCTCCTTACACTATCCTCATTTTTTTTTTTATTCTTTTTTCTTTTTGCTGTTCCTTATATTCCAAATCGATGGTTTGCTTCTTGGCTTTACCAACTCTACTACCAATTCCCTGTAAATTATTCTTTATTTCAGTTAGTGCATCCTTCATTTCTGACTGGTCCTTTTTTATGTTGTTCTCACTAAGTTCCTTGAATGTCTCACCAAGTTCCCTGAGCAACCTTATAACCAGTGTTTTGAACTCTGCATCTGATTGATTGCTTATCTCCATTTTGCTTAATTCTTTTCTTGGAGTTTTGTCCTTTTCTTTCATTTGGGACATGTTTCTTTGTCTCCTCATTTTGGCTGCTTCCCTGTGATTGTTTCTATGTATTAATATTAGGTAGAGTTTCTATGTCTCCTAGGCTTCATAGGGTGGCCTATTGTTGTAGGTGTCTTGTAAGATCCAGTGGCACAGCCTCCCTGATCACCCCAGCTGGGCCCTCGAGGTACAACCCTAATGTGGACTGTACACTCTTCTGTTGTAATTGAGTCTTGATTGCTGTTGGCATGTCAATGGGAGGGATTTACTCAGGCTGATCAGCTGCAAGGACTGGCTGTGCCCACTGACCACTGGCCTCTGACTACCTTGGAGGATCAGCTGTGTAAGGGCCCACCACACAGAGCAAGACTTACTTCATCAGGACTCTGGCACCCATTCTGCTCACTGAGTGTGTCACTTGTGGAGGTGGTTGGGTGGTGGTGTTTTGATGTGGTCTGAAGCTGTCCACTGGGTGTGCTGGCTCTGGGGCAAGGTCAGCCACTGCCTGTGTTCTATCTGGGGCCACCAGGCATAAGCTACAAAGTGATCTGCAGATGGCTGCTTCTTGTGCTAGGCTTGGAGGTGCCCAAGAAAAGCCAAGTTATGAACCAAGGCTGGCTGCTTCAAGAGGTATGAGGCTCACTGAGACCAGATGCTGTTTGTTTGAGAGGTTTTAGGATCCAAGACAGGCCAATCCTATGGTAAAGCCTTTGGAAACAGCTTGGGTGGGCCCAAAAGTTGGGTGGGGCAGGGCCTCAGGGAATCACCAGGGCGGGGTAAACAGTGTGAGCCAGGTTGCTGGAGTCCCAGATATGGCTGTCTGCCGCCCCAGGGAAGGGCTCATCAAAAGAACATCAGCCTCTGCCAGCACACCTGTCCAGGAGAAAGCTGCCTCTCCAGCCCTTCTCCTGAGGTCAAACAGCTCAGTTCTTCCCTGTATATCTCCAGCACCCCCAAAGCTGTCTCCCCTCCTAGCTTAGAGGGAGCAAGTCCGAGTAAGTCCACGCACAGGCCCTTTAACAGCATCCCTCAGCCTCAGTTCCTGCTGGTTTTTCCAGCCAGAGTTATGCGGACTTCTCTTCCTGGCACTGGAACCCTGAGCCGGGCTCCTGGTGTGTGACAGGGACGCCTCACTCCTCAAGGAGGACCTTCCCAGCCGAGGTAGCACTTCTGATATTTATCCGCCACACGTGTGTGTGGGACCAGCCTGTCCATGTCTCCACCCCTCCTACCAGTCTCGATGTGGCTGCTTCTTTAATTTTGTAGTTGTAGGACTTTCATTCAGCTTGATTTCAGGTGGTTATGAATGACGGTTGTGTTGTAGTTTAGTTGTAATTTTGATGTGATTATAGGAGGAGGTGATACCACATTTACCTACGCCACCATCTTGTGTCGCAAGTGTCAATTTTGACAAAGAACAAAGTTAGAGCCTGGCCAGTGTGGCTCAGTAGATTGAGCCTTGTCCTGTGGACTTAAGAGGTCCTGGTTCGATTCCCGGTCAGGGCACATGCCCAGGTTGCAGGTTCGATCCCCAGTGGGGGTTGTGCAGGAGACAGCTTATCGATATTTCTCTCTCACATTGATGTTTCTATCTCTCTCCCTTCCTCTCTCAATAAAAACACATTAAAAAAAAAAAAAAAAACAAAGTTAGAGGACTTAACACTCCTGATTTCAAGACTCACTGTAAAGCTACAGTAATCAAGACAGTTGGTACGAGTACAAAAATAGACACATAGCCCTGGCCAGTTTGGCTCAGCGGTTAGAGCGCTGGCCCACGGACCAGAGAGTCCCAGGTTCGGTTCCTGCTAAGGGCATGTACCTCGGTTGCAGTTTGTCCCCGGCCCTGGTTGGGGTTGTGTGAGTGGCAACCACTCAATGTATCTCTTTCACATTGATGTTTCTCTCTCTCTCTTCCTCCCTCCCTCCAGCTCTATCTGAAGATAAATGCAAAAAATGTCCTTGGGTGAGGATTAAAAAAAAAAAAACGACATATAAATCAATGGAACAAAATAGAGTTTCAGAAACAGACTGACACACATATAGTTGACAGACTTTTAACAAAGGTGTCAATGTAATTAAATAGGGAAAGGATAGTGTTTTCCAAGAGCAATACTGGAACAACTGGATATCCATATACAAAAAAAAACTAATGCTGATGCATACCTCAACTCATACATTAAAAATTATCTCAAAATGGATCACAGACAAACATAAAGGCTAAAACTATAAAACAAGAAGAAAACATAAGAGAATATCTTAGTTACCAAATGTTAAAGCAAAGATTTTTAGATAGATAATAAGAAGCATGAACAGTAAAAGAATAAAAATTGATAGACTTTCTCAAAATTAAAGTATTAAAGTTTTGTTTTCACCATTAAAAAAATAAAAAAGGAAAACACAAAATAGAAGCAGAAGTCGTATTTGATAAAAGAATTACATCCATAACAGAGAACACTTACCAACTCAGTAATAACAACGCAATTTAAAAAATGCTCAATAGCTCTGGCCGGTTTGGCTCAGCAGTTAGAGCGTCGGCCTGCGGTCCAGAGAGACCCGGGTTCGGTTTCCGCTAAGGGCATGTACCTCGGTTGCAGTTTGTCCTCGGCCCTGGTTGGGTCGTGCGGGAGGCAGCCACTCAATGTGTCCCTTTCACGTCAATGTTTCTCTCTCTCTCTCCCTCCCACTCTATCTGAACAAAAAATGAAAAAATGTCCTCGGGTGAGGATAAAAAAAAAAAGTAAAAAATGCTCAATAGTTTTGAATAGATACTTTACCAAAGAAGATAAAGGAATGGCAAACAGGCATATGAAAAGATGCCCAACATTATTAGTCATTAGAAAAATGCAAATTAAAACCACGAGATACCACTACACATTACTAGAATGGCTTAAACTAAAAATCAACAATACCAAGTGTTGCCAAAGTCATGGAGCAATGGAACTTACACATTGCTGGTGGGAATTCAAAATGGTACATCCAAAGTTTGGCAGCTTCTTACAAAGCTAAAAATACACATACCACAAGCCCTAGCAATCTCACTCCTAGATATTTTTCCTCCAAGAAAAAATCTCTTATGTTAACACAGAAATTTATAATACAACATACAAAGCAACTTTTTTGAATATAGCCAAAACTGGAAACAACCCAAATTTCCATCTTCTGTTAAACAGTTAAACAAATTGTCGTTTGTCCATATAATGAAATGCTACTCAGAAATAAAAAGGAATAAACTGCTGATGCATGAAACACATGGATGAATCTCAAAAACATTACGCTAAGTGAAGAAAGACACAGAAGACTATAAATGATATGATTCCATTTATATAAAATTTTAGGATAGGCAAAGTAGTACCATTTTGCATAGATCTGCAAAGCAGATTGGTGGTCATCAGGAGTTGGAGATGAAGACTGATTGCAAAAGGTCACAAGGGAACCTTTCGGGGTAGTGTAAGTATTATGACTGTGATGGTAGTCCATACTGAATACATTCAAAGCCCATCAAATTGTAGACTTAAAATTTATAAAATTTAAAATGTAATTAAAATTCAATAGAGCTAAAAAGAAATAAGGTTGTTCTTCCTTTAATTTTGGTATGGGAAAGTTCTGTCAATATAAAAAATAGTCTATGTGGACTTTACTATTATACTATATTATATAAACTAGTGAGCCTCATTGTTATATTTTTAAAAAGCTGAATTTAGACTTTAGAAAAGAAAATATCTGTAACAAATAGATTATAAAAAGCTATTTAAACAAAGTAAAACAAAAAAAATCCCTCAATTATAGAGAAAAAATAAAAAGTCCCTGCTGAAAGAAATGTAAAATACAAGATATGGTTCTTGACTTCAGAAACAAACACAAACACACACACACACACACACACACACACACACACACACACACACCACGAGGTTGTCAAACAATGTATGGAAGTCCCTGATCCTGGCTGATACCAAGTTTTGTAAACTACAGGAATTAATCAACACTTACAGAATAAAGTACCAAAAAGAAGAGAAAAATTAAGCTACTGCTTACTCTTCGTCTGGGCTGGGGGAAGCCATCTCTGTGTCGTCGTCTTGTTCGGGAACGTGCCTGGATTCCCTGTCCTTTATTCAATGGGTCAAAGGATTCTACAATAATCAGCAGAAAGCATAATGTGAGATAAATAACTCATTGACTTAAAGACTAAGACTGAGAAAGAAAATATCAGATAATAATCACTATATTCATTATTTTATTTGTGATAACATAAAAATTTTATGTATATATTTAAGAGAAAAAAAGGATATTACATTTAAATTAAGAGTTCATGAATAATCAAGAAAACCTCCTTTATGGTTACTGTGGGAAAGCTTAAAAAACACACAAATTAACTACTCATACGAAAAGCATAGTACAAATTAACACCTTAAAAAAAATTTTTTTTTCTTTATTGATTTTAGAGAGAGAAGAAGGAAGAGGGAGAGAGAGATAGAAACATCGATGAGAGAGAACATCGATTGGCCATTTCCTGCACGCCCCACACTGGGGATCGGGCCCACAACCCAGGCACATGCCCTGACCCTGAATCGAACCTGTGACCTCTCAGTGCATGGATCTATGCTCAATCACTGAGCTACAGCAGCCGGGCACAAATTAACATCTTTAAAGGTAGTGACCATCTGTGCCTTAGATTATTATCACACATTATAACTGCTTCATAATGTCAACTGAAAGTTGTACCAATCTTCTAAGATAAAGGGCTTTCAGTGGACAGGTTATGCTGCACAAACCTGATGGAAAATCTGCTTCCAGATCCTGCTCAGTTTCCCCTTTCGAAAACTGCTTCAATTCTGAATCAGCCTCTTGCACAGCATTTGACTTTAAGGCATAATGATTCAACTCTTCCTCCCAGCTATGTGGAGTAGATACTGCCTCTGATTCAAGATCACCACTATATGTGCTTCCTTGGTCTGAAATAGATAGAAAACGCAGCCTTCAAAATAAGATAGACTCTTAACATACCCAGAAACTTTCCTGAAACCCCTAAATATCAAAAAACAGATGATTGCTGGACAATTACCTAGGTACATTTAACAATAAAGTTACCTGTTTACCAGTCTTACAGAACTGGATTTTTATTCTTGGTATACACTTTAAAGTATTATCTCAATTAATCCTTAAAACCAGTTCGAGGTAGCTTTTATTATTCTCATTACAAATTAGCATACAATCACAGACATCCATCCGGTGCCCCTAACAAACAGCTAAAATCGCAAATATTTAATCCAAGAATGATAATACTTTATGGGTCAATACCTATTTCTAAGATCCAAAATCTATTTACAATTACAAACCTTTTTCAAATATCTTGGTATCTAGAAAGAGTTCCTGTTCAGAAGTTTGGGATCCTAAAGAAAAAGAAAAACACATAATAAACAATTTACATGTATACACAAAGCAAACTGCATCTCAAACAAAATGACTGTACTATATACATGAATCACAAGAGAGAGTTCTAAGTAAATACCCTTCATATGCAAAAAGAATGTTTCATTAATAAGAGGAGTAAATATAGTGAAACAAATTATGACTTATAACAGTGGTTACACTTCCAGGTAGCAGTATGAAAGAAGTCATGGCAAGAGACACCTTTATTTTGCATTTTGTACTCATGTGCTACCTGAAATTCTTTTTTTGCCCCATCACACACACACACACACACATTTATTTACAGATTGACAGATCTGTTTTAAATTGCTTTCTTCCCCCTAAAATATACCATCCATTAGCACTGCACTGAAAAGCTAATAGACTTAGAACATAAGTTACATGAGCAACCTATACATAGAACTAAACAGAACAGCCCTGGCCGGTTTGGCTCAGCGGTTAAGAGCGTCGGCCCACGGACCAGACCAGAGAGTCCCGGGTTTGGTTCCCACTAAGGGCATGTACCTCAGTTGCAGTTTGTCTCCGGCCCCAGCTGGGGTTGTGTGGGTGGCAGCCAGTCGATGTGTCTCTCTCACATCGATGTTTCTCTCTCTCTCCCTCCTGCTCTATCTGAGGATAAATGCAAAAATGTCCTCGAGTGAGGATAAAAAAAAAAAAAATAAACAGAACACAGTTCTACCAATTATAAACTACATTAAAAGTAAGAAGGTAGCCTTGGCCAGTGTGGCTCAGTTGGTTGAGCATCATCTCATGCACCAAAAGGTTGCCAGTTCGATTCCTGGTCAGGGCACATGCCTGGATTTCGAGCTCAATGCCTGGTAGGCAGCATGCATGAGGCAGCTGATCAACTTTTCTCTTGCACACAGATGTTTCTCTCTCCCTCTCTAAAATCAATAAAAACATATTTTTTAAAAATTTAAAAAGTAAGAAGCTTAAGAATTCAAAGTAGTAAAAACCATTTTTTTAAAAAAACCCAGGAAAATTGTTTCTTTCCCTGAAATTAAAGGTAAGTTATAGCTAGATCCCTTCAGTTGAAATTCATTTTTCCCTCCTTTATGTTTTTAAACTATTTGATTTTACTTACACTATAGTGATTGCAACTATCTGTCTTGAAGCTTAGTTTTGAAAGTTCTTCTGTCTGACTCAACTGTAAACTAAGGCAAAGTTACAATATTTGTACAGAGGAAACACTTGATAAATGTTAACTATTAACGCGAATGTAGAAGCCAATTAAAATTGAGGTTTATCATCCAGAATTGCTTGAAATTTCAAACTAAATATAATATCAGAAAGTTAGAAGATCAAGTATAGTGACAATATTCTAAGACATTAAAATCCACATATAAATGGGCCAGAATCATGAGACTATATACTAAAGAGCAAAATGAGACCAGAAACACTAAAATTAACAAATAAGCTTTTTACCCATCACTTAGAACATATATGATTTAAAAACTTACTGGCAACACAACAGAAAAGTTGACAGTAGTTTTTCAAATGCTACAAGTGTTCAAAAAATCATCTAGTATTTATTATGCAAAATCAAATTCCAGTGGTTAGCTTTGTAAAAACTGTCACTGAAAAAAAAGAAAAACTTGTCAGGAAAGAATAATTTCTTGGCTCATCAGTGACATATTAAAAGGCCTGTGTGAAAATTCACAGATGTATTTCAACTTTCTTAAACAACATTTTATCTCTCTCTTCTTATCATTATCTCTTCTTATATCCAAAAATCAAGGAGCTGTTAATTAAGGCTAGAAACCTTTCAGGAATATATATTACCGAGTTCTAGTTAATATATATCTTTTGATTTGGAGTCAGACCTGGATTCAAGTTCTGATTCATTCACTTCCTGATTGCATAACCTGGGCAAGTACAATATCCTTTTTTCCGAGTGAGAAATCTGAAGTAAACAGTAACCCCTTAATAGTATTTTTTGACATTAAACGAGGCGGTATAAATAGTGCATTTGGGACAATGCATAGAATATGGTAAGCACATAAATGTTAACTATTATTGTTACCATTCTACATTCAGAATAGGACTTATCTATAGGTTACTTTGAGCCAAATAGTTTTCCGGCCTTCTACCAATATGCTAGTCATTACACAATAGGAATTCTTATCTGAGGACCATGGCTTTAAATACAGGGATAAAATCAGAAAATGATCATGAATCTTTGATAAAGGTTTTCTGGAATCATTAACACTAAAAACTGTATTGAATATCAGTACTTAATTTCCTTCATTAAAAAGACAGATTTCAGAGATATCAACAGGTTTAACAAACCCACAGACTTGGTATTTAAACACTATAAAGCGTTCAGAAACATCTTGACTGCTCGATGCTTAAAATTACTTGAGTTACCTGAAAATGTGTAGGGGTGTTTTTTCTTTCTTTACTTTAAAATTATACCAACCTCCCTGGGATAGAGTCTTCTCCTTCTCTTCATCTTCCGCAATCATTTCTGCCATCTCAAGGAGATCAGCTTCAAATGGATGTGAGGGAAGTTTTTCCTTAATGTCTTCAATACCCTCAGTGGCTTTATCTTTGTTATCCGTTGAGGAAGGAATAAGCATAGGGACAGGCATCTGAAAGACCAAGGATAGACTGAAGAGTTTCTTGGGTAATAGGTTCATCATCAAAAGTATTATTTGTCAGATGATTAAATACTAAAATAATAAACAAATTCAGATATTTCTATTGCTGATAATTAAAATAGTCTTGCTAGTTTGTTTTTGTAAGAACACAGTCATTTAAATAAAAACTCAGAGCTTTTCTGCAAACTCAACAAAATGTGTCTCTAAATTCTCCAAAAGGATAATTATCTAATACATCTTTGTTTTTATTTTGATTATATTTCTTGCACAACATTTTCACACAACTGTTTCCCTTAAAAATTTAGTACTGAGGAAAAATACATTTCCAATTTAAAAAATCAATACATTTTTCTTTAATAAAAAAAATAATGTAAATCACAGCATTCATCTTTTCACCTTTTCTAGAATCTAGTGTTCTAACACACACACACAGTTTCTGATCTTTTTCTATCTGAGTGATCTTATTGCTGTATGAAACATTATAAAAAAGCTACATAATAGCCTTCTCTCAGAAGACAGGGTACAAATAGAAGCAGTCCTTTATATACTCCATATTAAACAATATAGTAATATGGTAACAGCCAACCAGAGTCAGATGTATTTTACCAACAAGTGAAAAGTTTTTTATAAAACTGTAAAATTTTAATCAAGGAAAATGTGTACTAAATTAATCTTAGTCTCTACATGATTACTCACTGGAACTGGAATTCCAAATGGGACTGGTGCATATTGAGTATACAGGTGAAGAGGTATGGGCACAAACACTGGTACAGGAACTGGCACCACAATGATCTGGGGTGGGTTTAGAGTGTCTTCTAATGAGGAAAAAAAAAATCACAAAAACAAAGAGGGTTAGAAACAACATTTTAATAAAAAACATTTTTTAGCCTTAGCCAGTTTGGCTCAGCGGTTAGAGTGTCGGCCCCGCAGACCAGAGAGACCGGGATGCGGTTCCTGCTAAGGGCACGTACCTCGGTTGCAGTTTGTCCCCAGCCCCGGCTGGGGTTGTGCGGGTGGCAACCAGTCAATATGTCTCTCTCACATTGATGTTTCTCTCTCTCTCTTCCTCCCTCTCTCCCTCCTGGTCTATCTGCAAAAATGTCCTTGGGTGAGGATTTTTATTTTTTTTTATTTTTTTAGAAGCACACAGAGATTTATAGTTCAAGAGAAGTGTAATCTGTGATACTAGGAGTTCATAGAAAGGAGAAATAACTGAAATAGCAAAGGAAGGTTTGAGTATAGCACTAACAAAAAAGTTGGCAACACAATGATTATCAATGATATGAGCATAAAATTAGCACAGTGTAAAGTGATGAAAATAGCACTAAAAAGGTTAATTTGGCTGCCATCTTAGCACAGAATAAAATTATGTAAATTGTAAAAGTAGGAGACAATTACAATATATAGAGTTAACACAATGAAGGCCTGAACTAGGGTGATTATGATACCTACAATAAAGAATAAATATATATAGCTGATATGCTAAGGTATTAAAAAGATGAAACAGAACTTGGAAACTAACTTAAATATGAGTAGAAAAAAGTGGGAAGGATAGAGGATCCATTCAATTAGTATTTACAGAGTCTTTTCTATGTGCCAGAAAAATATGCTAGATAACTATAAAATAATTAATGAAGGAGAAAGATAATGCTAGTCACAAAAACTGAAAACCTGACAATTTGACTAGGGTTAAAAGTAGGAAACAACACAGGATCAATTTTATCATGGTGCATTGGATGTAAAAAAAAGTTACCAGAATAGAGATGTCTGATAACCAAGCTACAAAATACAAGATAAATGACTACTTATACAATAAAAATATAGCACTAAGTCACTTATAGCCTTGCTATAAGTGTAGTCCATTGACCAGTAGCACTAACATTACACAGGAGCTTGTGAGAAATGTAAAGCCTTAGGACCCACTGAATCAGAATCTACGTAATAAAATCCCCAAGTAATTCATATGCATATTAATGTTTGAGAAACACTGGCCTACAGGATAACCTTCCAGATCTAGGAATCTAGGATTCCTTTCTAGTTCTAGAGCTTTCATTTAGCAGCAGCAGGAGGAGCTCCACAGACCCATTCCCTAGTGAAACAAGCAAAATTGGTGAAAACTGTTAAAAACAATCATTTCAATTATTTGGAAATTGTTCTTAGGGCATGCAGCAAATGGAGAAACATTTACTCAAGAAAATCTACTAAAATTCAGTAAGAATAGTGGGAGTCTATGATAGTTGACCCACCACCTGCTTCATATCCCCAGCTCGGCTAGTTCAATGGACAGAAGCTGTACTCTGGGTGGGTGTGGTCAGGAAGAATGGCTTCTCTTCAGTCAGCTCCCAGTCAAGGATTACTTAATCTCACCAGGAGGGGAAGGCCACCATCATTTCTCATCCCCTCCAACTACAAGTTTAAATGGTTAATTTCCTGGCCCTGGCCAGTTTGGCTCAACAGTTAGAGCATCGGCCCGCAGACCGAAGGTCTCAGGTTCAATTCCCAGTCAAGGGCACGGACCTGAGTTGCAGGTTTGATTCCCAGCCCCGGTCGGGGTCGTTCGGGAGGGAACCAATCGATGTGTCTGTCTCTCTCACATCAATGTTCGTCTCTCTCTCTCCCTCCTTTCCACTCTATCTAAAAAATTAATGGAAAAATATCCTCAGGTGAGGATTAAGCAAAAAAAAAAAAGAAAGAAAGAGGTTATTTCCTGGAGAGTGCAGATGACAGGCTGGAGGCTACCTTCCTCCACCCAGCTCCCACTCACAGGATAGAAGCCCTGCTACAGGAATGGCAGACTAAGAATAGTGGAGTCCAAATCACCTTCACCCCAGATCACTTGTAGGGCAGAGATTCCATGCTGGGACAGGCAAGCTCAGAAGATCAGAGGCTAGCACCCTGCCCAGCAATCAGAAAAGTGGCTCAGAGATTATGCCTGGGAGAGAGGTAGTTCATAAGGAAAGAAGCCCTGAAGCTCTCCTCAAAGAAACTGATTTTATTTGAAAAAGAATATGAAAAATTTCAAACCTAAAGGTAAAACAACAGTTGCTCTTAATTATGACCCTGTCTATATAATTTCAAAGTCTATACTTATTCCATAATATTATACTATCGTTAATAAGAAAATTAAATGAAGTGTTCACAGTATGGTATGATCAATTAACTACCTTCTCTTTGTCATACCTTGTTAAGTCTCAAATGGTGAAAATACCTAACTCACAGGGATGTTGTGAGAACCAAATTGAACAACGTATAAAAGCAACCAAACACATTACCTAGGAAATAGTAGGCACTCAATTAATATAGGCAGATCCCACATTCCTTTTCCCTAAAAGAATTAAAATGAAGAAAGTACAAGAAATATACCTGTCTGGCATTCTTTGTTTTGGGTATGTGGTTTGCATGAGGTGGCTTTAGTCTGTGTGATGGGTTTGCACAACAAAGCTTTATTCTTCAAAAGTCTTGGAGGCTGGGAAGGTGGCAGTTTCAGGGCATCTGTTTGTGTACTTGCCTAGTTAAAATCAAAAATAATAAAAAATAAAGAAATCAAAGAAGTTTTCAAAAGCTTATCATTAATTACAGAAAATATTGTAATTTCTAAAGAATATATTAGAATTACATGGAAAACACAGAATATATTCCTGAAATAGCAATTTTGCTAACTACATACTGATTCTAAATATATCTAATCACCACTTCTGTTTACCAAGAAAAATGCTATTTTTATTATTGTAAGCCATTGATGATCAAGCAAACAGTCGGTCCAGTTTAAAATGAGAACTGTTTTTTCTTGACTAAGTCTTAGAAGCCTTAGTTTCAAGATAATTAGAAATAAGAGAATCACTTATGATCATTTCAAAGACTTGAAAAAAAGATGATATGAATGTTATCCAAGAGACCAGGAAACACCAGCAATGCCATTGGTTTTAGTCATAAGATTTTCTCATTTATTTTTTTCTTATTTTAAGAGAAAAGCAAACAAATTTGAGTAAGAAAAAATAAAAGTAATGCTTATTTACAGTATATTTTCCACTGGGCAGAAAATAAACTACATTTTATAAATATCTTATTTACAATCTGACTACATTACAAATACTCCAAAAACCTTTTATGCCTGAATTCTGTACAATTAACTTTAAAACTGTACAATATCATCAAAACTTCAGTAACTACATAGATAGTAAGCATTCATACAAATTAAGGTATATAAAAGACCTAATTAAATAACCAAAAAATCCTATTCCTGAACAAAGATTAAATGAAATCATAAAATTTATTTTATATAATAAATAAAGACTAAAGAAGGGCAAAGTAGCTTAGATATATTCATGACATAAAAATGAAGAATAAATACAGTGGTAATACCGATAAAAATAAACTTACATCCCCAATGATTTTTGCTGTTACTGTTGGAACTGCACCTGATATAAATTAAAATATATATTTAGAATCTTACAAAGTTAAACATTAGCATTAAAAGCTAATTATTACACAATAAACACAAAGTCTCTCATAATAAAAACATGTATTACCTTAATTTAATTCAGGGCAAGACTAGCATTTAAAGTATATGAGAAAAAAAAATCTGGAAATTATGAAAACACTAATGCTCTAGCGGCCCACAGTGAGCCACCATTCCTATTATGAATATAAATGTACCAAACATATGAAAATGATCACTGATGGCAAGAAGATAGAGAACCACTATGTTCACCTCAAAAAGGCTAGATAAATACTTTCAAATTAAGTCATACCTTGTAAAACGCTGTTAGAATTCACTGTGGGCTGAGCAGCAGGAGCACTTGCTAATGAGACTACATTAGCTATAACTGGAGTTGAATCTTTTCTTAGCGATGGGGGCCCTGCTGAAGCAGCTGATACCATGGAAATACTTGCTGATTAAAATAAACAAAAAGTTTAAAACCTCACATAATTTATATGCACATACATAAAAACCAACATTTGAAGGAGGTTAAGTTAGAGTAAATTCTGTTGAAGCAGAGCCACTTCAGTACTAATTTTTTTTCCTATTTTTTAATTAATTAAACTTAAAAGTATTCCTTGTACTTTATCTTCCATAACTATGCAGAGGATGTATTTAAGAGGCCACGTGAGAGCTCTGGCTGGTTTGGCTCAGCAGTTGGAGCGTCAGCCCGTGGAACGAAGGGTCATGGGTTCAATTCCTGGTCAAGGACACATACCTGGGTTGCAAGTTTGATCCCCGGTCCTGGTGGGGGTCATGTGGGAGGCAACCAATCGATGTCTCTATCACATCAATATTTCTTTCTCTCTCTCTCTCTTCCTCTCTCCCTTCCACTGTCTAAAAAGCAATCGAAAAATATCCTTGGGTGAGAATTAAAAAAAAAAAAGAGGCCATGTGATTTAGACTGTATGTTCTTTTTATAGTTTCAAGTTCTTTTTTTTTTTTTGGTTAATCCTCACCTGAGGCTATTTTTCCACTGATTTATTTTAGATAGAGTGTAAGGAAGGTGCAGAGAGAGAAACATCGATGGGTTGCCTCCTGCTCAACTCCAAACTTGCAACCCAGGTACATGCCCTTGACCAGGGATCGAACCCAAGACCCTTTGGTCCACAGGCCAATGCTCTAACCGCTGAGACAAACCCAAACAGGCCAGGGCTCAAATCCTTTTTAAGGAAGTCAAGGTGTACACATCCAATTACAAACATTAACTGTCATTCTTTCACATAAAGTTCTTAAAGAGTTTATTTGATTCAATATGCTCAGAGAAAAGTAAAAAAACTCATTTTTACTGAGCTTTAATCTCAAGTGTTAAACAAAAAACAATCTAAATGTTAATGTCAGATGAACAGAATGAAGTTGATGTTTTATGACATTATTGACAATTATTTAATGTTCCCAATCTGTAGAAGTAGTTAGTCCCCACACTGATCAAAGACTAAAGTTTAATTTTACCTGCATTGTTTTGTGATGGAGGGTCACACATACTTTGCTGATTACAGAACATCAAGATACAAAGCAGGTTACAGAAATGTTTCATTTCTCCTCGCCATTTCAAGGACTCGCTGAGTTTACCCTGTCGCTTACAACCATCACATTTGGCCATCTGAAAAAGAAATAGAAAATAGTAAAGAAATAAGAAACAACTTATCTGTGGTATGACAAAATAAAATCAGGATACATGTAACAAGTGAGAAAATTAACTTACAATTTAGACCACAAAAACGAAGGTTAACTATCCTAAAGTGGTAATTACTTATTTATCTATCAATGATTTTATACTAAACATTAAAAAGTCATATTATAGAGATGCCAATAAATCATAATTTAAACACACAGTGAAATAAGACCTATCTTCCTCAAAGACTTCAGAAGACAAATTCATTTTAGTTAAATAATAAAAGAATAAAATTATAATTTTAAATATTTTAATGTCTTAAGACTGTTACATCTTCTCCATGGAAATTAAAAACAAAAGTATAACTTCAGTGACATTAAAGTATTTCAAAATCTTATTTTAATGCTGGAGAACATAATACATTCAATCTTTATACTTCTTCAAAGAATAAAAGAAAGGAATAATGTATGCCCTAACCTGAAAAAACCAACATATGTGAATTATATTTACCTGATAGAACAGAACTGTATATTTGGACATGCATTCTTCACAACAGAACTCTTCCACCTTCCCCCCCAAATTATTCTGTACCAATTTGGGAGATGTCTGTAAACAATAACTGCACATTTTACAGTGATTTCCCCAGAGTTTTGCCAAATCATGTTTATAAAGCAATTTGCAACCTAAAAAAACCCAGGAAAGATAAAATTAACATTAGGCAGAAATACTAAGTATCTCCATCTTTAATTTAAATGCCCTATAGCAAGGAGAGTGTCTAGGGGGGGTAAAGGAGAAACATCTGTAACAAAAATAAATTAATTAATAAATGCCCTATAGCAAAGTTTCCCCACTTGAGTCCTCACCAATTAGATCAAGAGATCAAAATAGAGGATTGAGCTCAGTCCAGGTTCGATGCTCAATCAGGGCATATGCCTGGGTTACAGGCTCAATCCCCAGTAGGGGGCATGCAGGAGGCAGCTGATTGGTGTTTCTCTGTCACATCAATGTTTCTATCTCTCCCTTCTTCTCTCTCTAAAAAATCAATAAAATCGTGTGTGTGTGTGTGTGTGTGTGTGTATATATATATATATACACACACACAGAGACGATTGATACTATCATTTAAAAAATATTATAGTTCATGACATAGTAAAAGTCAATTTGTTTAATGAAATTTTTGTTTTATTTGGGTATGTGATATCACAATGTAAAATGTGTGTCTTTTTTTGTGTTGTGGTCAAAAGGTTTGAAATCCACTAGTCTAGTGGGCTAATCTTGTGCAGTTTAAGAATGACACAAAATAATTCAAAACATGTAAAATAGTCACTTAAATAAAGAAGAAAGTCTACCTCATAATGATCTGCAAATTCAGATCATCTATATTCAGAAATGTAATGGCTGTTTAAAACAATAAACATATAATCTTAGGATGCTACCAAATTTAAGGAATTCCCTTTAGAAGCGCTAGAACTAAAAGAATCCTGTCTGCCCTGGCCAGTTTGGCTCAGCAGTTAAGAGTACAGACCCTCAGACCAAAGGGTCATAGGTTCAATTTCCAGTCAAAGGCACATACCTGGGTTGCAAGTTCAATCCCGGACCCCACCTGGGGTTGTGCAGGAGGCAACCAATCAATGTCTCTCTCACACTGATGTCTCTCTTTTTCTCTCTCTATCCACCACCCTCCCCCTCCTACACTCTATCTAAAAATCAATGGAAAAATATCCTCTGGTGAGGATAAAATAAAATAAATAAAATAATCCTGTCAACCTAATATCATTCATTGTTTTTCACACTGCTGCCCTTTTCTGCAATATACTTGGAGGTTCACTGCTTTCATTTTAACATTTATATGATATGAAGAATTAGATCAGAAAAAAAAATCAAACCAAGCATAAACAAACAAAAAGGGCTTGGTGTCATACATAGAGGATAAAATAGAACAATTTACATAGTGACAGCTTAAATCATCAACTACTTTTAAAACAACCAACATGCTCAGCAGGAAAGATAAACTTCTGTCTTTACCTTCACTACAGAATGACTTGTCAGCACCTGAGAATCTCACAGTCTCCTTTACAATTTTCTCAATTTTACAATATTCACACATTGCCATTACATGATTTATTTTCTTATATTCATCAGAACAATTCTTGCCACAGAACTGAAACATTTTACCCTGCAAAAAAATAATCATTAAGTGCTAATTAAACATTTGGTTTATCTTATGGAAATCCTTATCCTTCTTACTTTCAAAACAAATAGCATAATTTTGAGAGATTAAAAAGCCAGAAACAATTTTACAGATAGACCAGTTTATAGTCAAACCATTTATCATGATCTTATATTTTACCTTATAGTCAAGAAGTTCTGGTTTTGTGCCAAAAAGACGGTTACAGTGCTGACACTTAAGTTTCACAACACTTCGTGCAAACCCAACATGTTGAGATTGGGCAGCAAGACGCTGGAGACCAGCTGCAGCAGAACTATTGATGGAGGTGGGAGAAACAGCAGAGGTGTTACCTCCTCCTGCTGACACTGTTGAACCTCTGGGGATGCTTACAATTACCTGGCCCTGAGACAAGGGCACTACTGAAGAATTCATTCCTGTTGGTTTGTTAAATAAATTCTGGAGAAAAGAAAAAAAAAAAAGATCAACCTCATCATTTGTTCAAACAAGGAAGTACTGGTTGTCTAAGCATAACAAGCACAGTTCTAAGCACCTAAGATACATTGTGAAAAGGCAAAAATTCCTGCCTTTGAGCAGCTTATACTTGAAAGGAAGGAGTATCATTCATAACCCCCAAGAAAAACCCGCCACAAAATAATTAAAAAATAATATCCTCCCACTAGATAATCTAGGTGATAACAGTAACATTTATTGTTTACAGAAGGCAGTTAATGACATGCCTCCAAATACAGGATGAATCAAAGAATGCAAGTTTACAAGGACTGAGATAGAAATTTAGGCAATCCAGGCAGTAGCAAACACCAGTAAGTTCACATTACTATACAGTAGTAGGCAACTGGAGAAGAGAAAGATTCCCGAAGCCATACCTGGAAAGCTACCACACAACTGTAGCTGCAGAAATTACGTATACTTCCATCTGACATGGCTAGGTGATATTGAGGGATTGCTGAAGTTTTACAGCTGTTACACTGAACTTGTACACCTTAGCAAATCAAAATAACACTTATGAGCAATATATACAAATGTACACAAATGTATGATAAATATTACACAAAATATGAAAATTCAAGGGCCAAATCAAGTTGCAAGAACTGAAACTAAACTTAATCAGATCACATATAGACAAAAACTAACTTAACATTAAAAATATTTCTTTTAAAGTTGTCAGTCTACCCTGAAACTATAAGATAAATAAATCTTGAAATGAATCAGGTATGAATAAAGAAAACACATTAAAGAAGCCATATGAAATTATTTCGGTAAAGACCAATGCACTAATAAGCAAGCTAGTAAACAAACATAAAATAAGCTATCTGGTAATAGGTGATATTTTACAACACAGATCTGAAATATTTTCAATTTGCCTTAAATGTCAACGAAATTTGATAAAAACTTGTACTATAAAAACAAAGCAATAACCAATTCCCAATTATTATATTTATACAGTTTACAAAACCAATATTACCTGCAGAAGTAACCATTTTAACTCTGTAAGCAGATAAGCAATTAACAGAACAGAAAAGCTCTGTCTTTCCCAAGCTATTGGTATTTTCAATCATTTCTGCTGAGGATCTCAACGATTTGCAAAGCGCACATGGTGTAATTTTGGCTGATTTCTATTAAGAGAATAAAATAACATTCATTTTCACCAAATTACAAGTAAAAGCATAATTCTTTGAAATGCTTATACTTAACACTGTTGAAATATTTTAGTGACTTTCAAACTTTTATGATTACAATCCTCAGTAAGAAATAAATTTTACAGCGAGACCCAGTACACACATATTTCTGAGATTCTGTGATTTATTTATTTATTTATTTATTTATTTATTTATTTATTTATTTTAATCCTCACTCGAGGATATGTTTCTACTGATTTTCAGATAGAGAAGGAGGGAGGGAGGGAGGGAGGGAGGGAGGGGGAGAAGGGGAGAGAGGGAGGGGGAGAGAGAGAGAGAGAGAGAGAGAGAGAGAGAGAGAGAGAGAGAAACATCAATGTGAGAGAGACACACTGATTGGTTGCCTCCCGCACAACTCCAACCAGGGCTGGGAATGGAACCCACAACTCCTCTTTGGTCCGCAGGCTGACACTCCAACCGCTGAGCCAAACTGGCCAGGGTGTGTTTGTGTTTTATTAAATCTGTCAGGTTCTATACTAGGTGCTCTCTCATTCATACTTCATATAAACCTAAAAATATCCCATTTACAGAGAAGAAAATGGACTCAAAAGAGTGTAACTGCTTTCCCCAAAATAAAATTCTATTTGAATACAAAGTCTGGGAATCAAACTGAAATCTGCTTTACTTCTAAATTCAAGTTCTTTCTCTATACCACAGTACATACTAATATGTGAGAAATTTAACAGATATTGGCTAAATTATAAGTAATAAAATAATTTAAAAGTAAGACATTTCAACCTATTGCTCCTTCTCTTGGAGAATATGAACCATCATTCAATTAACTGAATCCAATCAACTTTTATTACTTAATACTATATCAGGAAAACATTTGGACAATGATAAAACACATAAAGACACTGTTGGGTTATTCTTTCCATGAGCAAAAACAAGATGATCCTAAAAGAAACTAAGCCCTTTTAATGTGTTTACATATTCACCAAAAATAAATGGAAACACTGTATAAAGTTTAAAATTCCAGAATCATTGCAAAGTTTTAAGAACAATCTAAATACATTATCCAATCAACATTATTAAATTCACAAATTTGGTTGACTATATAAAAATTCGCTATGTAAAAGAATGATCAGCAAATGCACTGAAACAGAAAACCATTATAAAATTTAAAATGTAAAATATTTTTACTATTCTTGGGTTTATGAATTTTAATTTTTGATCAAAATAAATATCTAACAAAATATAAATCGAGTACAAAACTGCATTAGATATTTGTCATACAAGAATTCAGCCAATTCGCCCTCTACAAACTTCAATTCAAAAAATAATATATAACCCATATTTATTTTTTCTTATTTCATGAAAAGGAGAAAAACCTCTTAAACAATTAATGGTAAGACTTATTTTCTGAATTGCAATTTCAACCATATGGATCTGATTTCAAAAATACATATGCAACCTGGACCTTACCCTATCAAATAAAGTGTGTGTGTATATATGTAAACCAAGACATATTTCAAAGATCAGAAGGCTAACACCAAAAGGATGGTGGATTATTTGTCTTCTTTGCACTCTTCTGCATTTTCAAAATATTGTTCAAAAACACAAATTGGCCCTGGCTGGTTTGGCTCAGTGGTTAGCACATCGGCCTGCAGTCCAGAGAGACCCGGTTCGGTTCCCGCTAAGGGCATGTACCTCGGTTGCGGTTTGTCCCCGGCCCTGGTTAGTCGTACGGGTGGCAGCCACTCGATGTGTCACTTTCACGTCGATGTTTCTCTCTCTCTCTTCCTCTCTCTCCCTCTCTCTCCCTCCCACTCTATCTGAACAAAAAATGAAAAAATGTCCTTGGGTGAGGATAAAAAAAAAACACGAATTGTATATGAAATTAAAAAATATATATATATGCTAGTTATGAAGTTTTTAACAGGCATTCTTTTGACAACTACTATTTATATGTAAAAATATGAATTAAGGTAATAATAAGAACTTATTTTTTTGACATTTTAATAAATAATTTCCACCAAAAAACTTAGATACCCGTGAAATGAACAAAGTCATCAGGATTAAATATGGTCATGTACCTGCTTATATGCTGTGACACACGTTGAGCTACAAAACTTCTTAGACTGCCCCTCTATCTGAAGCATGTGGCATTGTCCAGAGCCACTGTAACAGTAACCACCACAGTTCTCACAACAGTTCATAGTAAGGTTGTTAGCAGAGCGAAACTTAGAGAAGCAGGCATCACTACAAAGTTTATGTACCACATTTTGGTAATTAACTTCATGTCGAATCTAGGAATTAAAAAATTACAACATATAAACAACAAGCAGAGACCATTAAAACTGTTCTTTCAGCACAAACATTAGACTCCTCCCCCCAATAAAGTAAAAAGATAACTTACAACAGCATTCTTCTGACACATGCTGCATTTGGTTGAAATGCTATTTGTATTTATGGTAACAACAGGTTTTCTTTTCAGTTCATATGTTGACAAACATGACTGGCTGCAAAAATCTTTACTAATTGTGGTATTTTCAAACTGGGCACTGATCACATCCTTTGGATTTAAAATGTCTCTAAAAATGATGAAGATAAAATAAGCCACGGTATAATTAATTTTTTTTCCTTTTTGTGAGCTAAATAAAATAAAACAAAGGCAATTACAGCATAGCAAAAGGTCACTGATATTTAAATCAGAAAATATGGGTTTTCTTGGATAAACTGATAAATTGCTTTGATCCTAAGTTCTGTTCTATAAAATGAACCTAATACACACTTACTTCATAGAACTATTGAAAGAATTAGTATACTGTGTTTCCAGATTAAAAAGATATATACATTAGTTATCATTCATTACCTCCAGCAGGTGATTTTTCATTTTCTTCAGGTTCTTTTGTATTTTCAAAATATTCTTTAAAAATATCATACTTGAGCCCTGGCCAGTTTGGCTCAGCGGTTAGAGCATTGGCCTGAGGACCAGAGAGTCCCGGGTTCGGTTCCCGCTAAGGGCACGTACCTCGGTTGCAGTTTGTCCCCAGCCCTGGTTGGGGTCGTGTGGGTGGCAACCACTTGATGTGTCTCTCTCACATTGATGTTTCTCTCTCTTCCTCCCTCTCTCCCTAAAAAAAAAAAAAAATATATATATATATATATATATATATATATAGATATATATATCATACTTGAAAATTTTGAAAACCATTATCTTTTAAAAGTAAGAACACCTTTCAAACTACAGTATATATTCCAGCATGATTATTTTAAATTGAACATTTCTTTATCTAAATAATTTAATTTGTAGGCATTGGTTACAAAGGCAGTAAAGATTAAAATCCTAGTGATTAAGGCTCCCTACCACTCCACTCCTTATCCCACACCAAACCAGTCTTCCTACATAGAAGTTTATCAGATAGTTTAATTATAAAAAGCATTTTAAAAATCAATTTTTTAAAAGAATAGTTTACTGATTTTTAGAAAGAGAGGAAGTGAGAAATATTGATGTCAGAGTGAAACATGGATTGGCTGCCTCCTGCACACCCCCCACCGAGGAGTCCGAAACCCAGCAATATGCCCTGACCAGGAATCAAACCATCAACCCCTCAGTGCACGGGACAACACCCAACCAACCGAACCACATGGACCACGACAAAAAACATTGATGAAATTTTCTAAACAGTGTCTCTTTCCCATGAGTACACACTCACATAACATTAAATAAACTGTGTTCTATTCATTATGCATCTATAACAGATTATACTAATGAAGTGCATTTTAGTAAAGATTGCAAATATCTCTGCTTGAATAAAAGATAACAGTAAACATGATGAGAATCATCACAAGGAACATCTGACACTGCACTACGCTGCAATACACAACTTCATACCTCATCTTCTATAGCAGTGGTTTTCAACCTTCCTAATGCCATGACCCTCATGTTGTTTGTGGGTGTATCTGCATGTGGGCAGACCCGCCTGGAGAAGAATAGAGGAGCGGTGTCTTAGTTCCTAAGACCATCAGAAATACATGTTTTCCGATGGTCTTAGACGACCCCTGTGAAAGGGTCGTTCAACCCCCAAAGGGGTCGCGACCCACAGGTTGAGAACCGCTGTTATAGTTAATAGCTCCAGACTACTCTGAATTTTTTTTTCTTTTTTGCCTTTAGCTTTTTTAAGTTTTACTGTATTTCATTTATAGGGGTATTTATTGAGCAGTTGTACTGAACCAGGCACTAGCTAAATCTTGTCTCAAGACATGGTGCAAGCATACACTCAAGGAGCTCCTAGTATACTAGGACAAATGACAAATGACACATAACATACTGTAAAAGAAGCATCCTTGAAACATAAAAGTTGTGTAAATAATTTTGAAAAAGACACCTATAATGTAAAATAGAAATGAAGAAACAATTATTTCAGACAGTATGTGACATGAAAGGCTATCCAAAAAGATGACATTTGAGCTGGACCTTAAATTGGAATTTTCTAAAAGGTTAAGGAGATAAGAGTTGTGAAGTAATATGAATCAAGGCAATGGAAGTATAAAACATAACAAAAAAGAAGGTATTTTCACTGCTCTCCAGTATGCTTAGTGTCCAGTAACAATACATCTTATTGCAGTAGGTTACATGTTATGCCAGAATATAAGTAAAAACTCAGAAATGACACAGACAATCCTGCAACAGTTATTTCTTTGAGTGCCATTATATCAATAAATCTAATCTTTCTAATAGTATTAACGAAATTACACTGCTAATTTAAATGACCTTTTTTATATAGGATTTGAAATATACTTTTAAAAAATAAATAACTAGGTCCCCTAAGACTAAGGAAATCTAAAAATTAAATGATGATTACCCAAAATATATTCAGTTTAAGTTAAATCCAAGATACTAAAAGATATGGTTAATAAAAGATTAAGAGCCCTGGCTGGTTTGACTCAGCGGTTAGAGCGTCATCCCACGGATCAAAAAAGAGTCTCGGATTTGAGTCAGGTCAAGGGCACGTACCTCGGTTGTGGTTTGGTCCCTGGCCCCACCAGGGTTGTGGCGGGAGGCAACCAATTGATATGTCTCTCTCACATCGATATTTCTCTCTCTCTCTCTCTCTCTCTCCCCACCCCCCCTCCTTCCCACTCTATCTGAAGATAAATGGAAAAAATTCTCGAGTGAAGATTAAAAAAAAAAAAAGATTAAGAAAAATAAAATTGTTACTGCAAACGACTGAGTTTCTTTCAACCTAAATGCTGCTGCTATAAAAACAGCAGTAACTATCAGAAAGAAAATATTTTCTATCTCCTCCTATTCAAATTAAATTGAAATCCTTCATATAAAGATTGATTTACAAATTAAACCTGTTTATATACGGATTATTGGGCGAGGGAAGACAGTGTATGTGCCAAAATTAACCAGCTATGTGCCACAGAGCAAATTTTATAACTTCTTTGAATCTAATTTCCGTTTAAGGAACACTAATTCAACAATTTTATTATCATATAACCAGATTATACCAAACTGTAAATAACAGGGGGGAAAAGGTAAAGTGGTGAAAAGGAGATAAAGAGTAGTAGTTCAGGAATGAAATGAAAAATGAAGAAAAACAAGATTGATCAGTAGTTGAGGACTGAGCCTCAGAAAAGGGTATTCTCTAAAATGAGAAAGGGAAAAGTAAAAAAGAGAAAATGAAGAAGGGCTGAGGTGATAGGCAGGTAAAGAATACCTAAAGGGGGCAAATGAAAAAGAACAAGGGATTAAAAAAATAAAAGCATAACAGAGTAAGTGAACAAAGAGATAGGTAGAACAGTTAAGAGTTAAGGAATGAGCCCTGGCCAGGTGGTTCGGTTGGAGCATAGGGTTCAATTTCCAGTCAGGACACATGCCTAAGTTGTGGGTTCAATCCCCGGCTGGAGCGCATATGGGTGGCAATCAATTGATGTTTCTCTCTCACATCAATGTTTCTCCCTCTCTCTCCCTTTCTCTCTCTAAAAATCAATGAACATATCCTCAGGTAAGGATTTAAAAATTAAAAAAGAGTCAAAGAATAACAGGTTGAAAAAAAAAGAAAATGTATGGGTAAGACTAAATAACAACAAAGAAAATGTAATCTTAAAAATAATTACATTACCTAAGACAGGTAAGATATGACATGTAGGTAAAATTGAGCTGTCTCCAGATAACACTAGGGAAACACCACAAACCAAAGGGATATAATAGATGAAAGAATAACCTACAGGGTGGGGCAAAAGTAGGTTTACAGTCATGATTTTGAGAATCAGAGTTTATTTTTGTATAACGATTTATTAATTATTGTATTATTTTTCACACAAACAATTGTAAACCTACTATTGCCCCACCCTGTATGTAGACAAGAATTAAAAAACACAGAAAGAGGGTACACATTTTTAAATTTCTCTGAGTTTTCTATGGTCATTTTAAAATGTACTCATAAATATTTGAAAGAAGTATCTATGATTATTATTGTGAAAAGAGAAATACTGCTGAAATTTCAGAAAGTGCTGATCCCTGAAGTAAGAAATAAAGAAACATAAAAGTTAGGTGGAATTATTTCACTGCACAATAAGAAACAGAAATAAACTACAAAAATTATAATATTAAAGTTGATTTAATCTTTGAATCTGATGAGTATCATACTAGAATAATATTAGATATGTGGTATATTAAATACTAATTTTTAAAAGTATGTTTCATAATTCAAACAGTATAAAGAAAGAAGTCTATTTCGGATAATTAAACTTTAAACATAAAAAGATGTGCATATGACTAACTTCCAGAAAAACACCTAACCATATTCAAATTTCTTTTAAGTCTGTTGTCTATATGCCTTTTTCCAAGTGAGCATCTTTTCCCCTTTCCAAACAGAGAAAGAGCTGCATCCATGTGAGGAACTATAAGCACTAATATTTTCTAAATGAATAAATCATAGCCCGGCCGGTGTGGCTCAGTTGTTGAGCATCGACCTATGCACCAAGAGGTTGCTGGTTCGAATCCCAGTCAGGGCACATGCCCAGGTTGTGGGCCTGATCCCCAGTGGGGGGCATGCAGGAGGCAGTTCATGGATGTTTCTCTCTCTCCCTCTCCCTTCCTCTCTCTCTCTAATATCAATAAAGAATAAAATAAAACAAAATGACAACAGCCAACACAACAATAGTCTTCTGGTGTGAATGAATCAAAATTTAAAAAAACAATTTTTAAACTAATAAATCATAGTTTGCATAGCTTAATAATAGAATCCAACATGTTTCAGAACAAAAGCATTATTCATCTTTTTCTGACTTAAAGTTTCTATCAATCACCTTACAAAATTAACCAAAAGTAGTTCATATTACTCAAATATATCAGGATGGCCTTATAAGATCTATGGTCATACATACTTTTTTGTTGTTAAACACTGAAATGGGACCTCTAAGGTAGTTTAGAGATATTGAAAAGATATATAAATACTCGAATCCATTTAAAGAGGAAAAGTATTAAATGAATTCCAATTACATAAGAGGAAATATAACTAAATATTTGTTGGATTTAAGTATCTATTGCCTACAATTACAACCAAAATATTTCGGCCATATAATATTTTGGCCTAAAATGGTATAGTTTTTGTTTTACAAAGCATCTCAACTAATAAGGGTGAAAAGATTGGTTTTAAAAACATTTCTAATATATAAAAGGCACATTATTTAAAGTTAAAAGAAAGCTGAGCATCTGGCATCCAGAAAGAATAAACCAACAACTTATTTGTTGGTACTAAATAACATATTTCTCAAAACCCACAGAAATGTAGAAAATTGAACAATACACAGATAAGAACAAAGTATCTTAAAAGAAAGGAGACAAACAAAGAAGGTAATTTAGAATTTTGCTATACTTAGAGCAACTTGAACAAGTTTTCTTGGTGGGAGGAGGTGGTGGGCGGGCAGGTGGAACTGTATATCCAGTCAGGCACAGTGTAGAGCAGAAAAGCTGTGTAGATCCTTTTCTCTGATAAGCAGTTTGCCCCTTTTGGAGGATTTTTTTACAACCAGAACAGGAAACTCGAATAGCTGTGGCTGGAACTGAAGGAAGCATTTTATTCATGCCAGATGACGCCGGAGGAGGCTGAAAGCCAGTAGTCAACTGTGGAGCTTTAAAAAAAGAAAAAGAAAGTGTTTTACTTTTACCATGAATTTTAAGTATGTATCTTTCTTTATCTTCTAGAACTAGTCTTGAAATACAATACTAATTATGCAATACACAATTAAAGCTATTCTAATTTGGCAGAGAGAACTGCTTAGTTTACTAATACAAGCAGATACTTCTTCTCACTCATATTGGTCAGAATAAATAAATATAATTCATTCAGTTCTGTATCTTACCAAGAGGACTGCCACTGACTGAGAACACAGCACTAATTTTCAGTTCCCCTTCTTGAGTTTTTTGCTGTTGGCCATGACTAAACTCCTTTAAAAGAGAAAATAAAATAAATAAATACATAAAAGAATAAAACAATGTATCTAAAGAAATCCAAATATTGAAGACATTTTACTATAGCTATACAGACGTAAAAAAATATTTAATACATTAATAAAAAATATCAGTAGCAAAATATAATTACAATAAGGGAATAAGTTTGTATATGCTGAGTAAAAGGCCAAATATGAAAGCAGCTATCTAATTAGCCTTATAGTAAGTACTACCAGATATTTACAAATTTTTTTTAAATCCTTAATATTATTACAGTATTTTAGTTGCTGTTTTTCTATTATAAAAGTAATACACACTCACTATATAAAATTTAGACAAATAGGAATAAGAAAAATATTCTAATCATATTTCTATCACCCCCAAAACAACCACTGTTATTCTTTTGGTATATTTCTTTCCAGTCTTTTCCCCTCCTGCATTCAGAGGTTTTCTTTCTTTACATGGTTGTGATTATACTGAATACAGCATTCTCATAAAATGATTTTTAAAATCACTTGAATCAACTTAGCATATGTATATTATTAAATAGTACTCCAAAATAACTTCTAGTGGCTAAATATCAGTGTTTTTTAAGTTGGAGTCCAAGAGTTCTTGAGATCTACAGATATACTCTGGGGAGTCTGAGAATTCTGAAAGAATATATATATATTTTTTAAAATAAAAAGTGGGAGGGGGGAGAGAGAGAAGAGAAACATCGATGTCTGGTTGCCTCCCGCATGACCCTGACCAGGGCCGGGGACCAAACTGCAACTGAGATACGTGCCCTTGACTGGAATCAAACCCGTGACTCTTTGGTCCGAGGGTCGACGCTCTAACCGCTGAGCAAAACCGGCCAGGGCTAAAAGAATCTTTTTTAAAACTGTGTCTTTATTTCAGTAACATTTTTAGTGAATGTAAACATATTTTAAGTCATAAATAACCACATATAACTGAGTTATACTACAAGTTTTCAGTGCTGTTGTTTGCTTTTACAATTATATTACTGCATTGTAAAACCCCAAAGTGGTAGATTAATTCATTGTTTGTCACACTGAAACTTGCAAAACCCCGCAAGACAACTTCTTCTTGGAATTCTCAGGTAACTCCAACATACTCCCTTTCTTTGTGGTGAGGGGTGTCCATACATTACTCAAACTTGAGAAATGGTGATACATTTTAACAGACATAGCAGATTACACAGGAAAAAGATTGGGGTGAAATGACTGAGGCACTTGCCTCAGGCATAAAATTAAAGCACCAAAAAACTCAGTAATCAAGATAAAAGATTATGTTAATGCAATATTTTTTTAAAATAAAAAATGCAAAAATCCATGATGAATATAATACCAAAACTTTAAATAAATAAGGACAGGATCAATCAGTATTATCGATTTCTCCTTTATACTTAGGCTTCATTTTGATGGCCCTGCATGACACTGAGATTATATAACCCCAATCCAGTGTTGTTCCATTTGTTTCCACACATTTCAGTAACTCCATGATGAACATTTTTGTGAATACTCACATTGTCATTTTTAGAATTAACTCCTAAAGAAAGGATCCTTACAGTGGAATTAGTAGGTCAACAGATACATAGTAAAGGTTGTTTTTGTTGTTGTTTTTTTAAATGTTTTTTATTGATATTTTTAGAGATAGAGGAAGGGAAAAGGGAGAGGGAGAGATATATGGAAACATCAATGAGAGAGAAACATTGATTGGCTGCCTCCTGCGCACCACGTACTGAGGATAGAGCCTGTATGTGCCCTAACCAGGAATCGAACCAGAGACTTTTTTGGTGCACAGGTCGATGCTCAACCACTGAGCCATGCAGGCCAGGCCATAGGAAAGGTTCTTGATACACAATGACAGATTGTTAAAAAATAAAAAACTTAAATTATATTCTAGTAATTTGTGAAAAAAGCCATTTAAAAGTCTTTTCCCCACTGTTGTTTCAATTTGCCATTCTTTTTTAATATCCATTTACAAAGAAGTATTATAATGTAACAATATTAGCCTTCTGTAGCATCTGTATCGACATTTTCCCAATATGTACTTGGAGTTAAAATTTTATGCGCTGCAGTTTCCCTTTTTATGCCAAAAAGCTGACACTTTTTATCTGTTATGATTCCTTCTACTTTTTACAAAGTTATATTTCTGCATGTGCTTTCATTGTTTATAATACAGTCCCTTAATCCACAGGTCAACAAACTTTAACTGCAAAGGGCCAGATATTAAATATTTTCAACTTTTCAGGCCATACTATCAGAACCACTCAACTCTGGTCTAGTAGAACAAAAGCATCCAGAGATAATATGTAAATGAATGTGGCAATGCTCCAATAAAACTTTATTTACAAAAACTGTGTGCAAAAAACGAAACAAAAAAAAAAGCAAACACAGAGGGCAGGCTGGACTTAGCCCATTTCTGATATTTTGCAACCCCTGTTTTAAATCCACCTGGGATTTATTTATTTTGCTATATAACAGACATCTTTTTCTTTCTTTGAATAGCTGGTGAATGCCTTCCATTAAGATATCAAATTCCTTTAAAAACACATCCTTTGTGGCAATCTATTCTGTATCTTTATTAGCCTCACTAACCTTATGAAATCACACTCTCCTAATGAAAATAATTGTGCGATGTTTAACCAATTAATAAAGTTTGCCACTATCAACCTCTCTATTTTTTAGAGTACATGTGTAACGCGTATGCAGTGCATGCCTATTTATTCTTCAAAATATCAGAATCTATTGGTATTTTCATCACAATTATATCAAAACTATACCTTAATTAAGAATAACTGATATTTTACTTTTTTAAAGTCTCACCATTCATTCAAGTTGCCTTTTATCTGACAGTACATTTTAGTTGCTTTATCGTAGGAAACAATATTCATATTACCTAACTGGGAATAAAACTGATTTACAGAACACTGCTATCTTTTATTTAACTAACATTCAACTAGCTACTCCATTAAACTTTCATGAGTTCTAACTAATTCTCTAATAAAGATCCTTACCAGCAAATGATGATAATTTTGTCTCCCCTTTTCCATGTCTTCGAATTTCTTTAACATGTATTTGGGCCAAATTCTACATGAGTTAAATAATAATGCTGAATCAGTAATTTGTGTTCTTTTAGTAATTATTAACAGTAGGTTTCCATCATTTTAGTTTTAAATTCAATGACTGTTATTGATCTGAAGTAGATATTTCCTTACCATGATCAAGAGAGTATCTATTACATGAGAAGTCTTCTGGCATCTATATCTATCTATACAGTCTTACTTGACCTGTAGGTGAAGTTATATATTAAAAGATTTTCTAATATTGACCAATCCTGACATTCCAATGTTATGTAGCATCACACAAATTTCAAGTAAAAAATTTTTTAAATCTCAGAATACTCCAGGAAAAAAAATCAGTACTCACTGGCATATTTTAATGGTATCTCATCAGCTCTCTTTCTCACTGTCAGTAACAATTATTGCAAACTTCTGATACATTCCATGAGCCTCAAATATGTATTACTTTTGTAATGTACTAAAGTAAGTATATATCTTAAGTACTCTGCTTATACATCCACAATGCCTTCAAGTCAGAATCATGTTTATACAAGACTCCCCTGACAATAACTAAGTTTAAAAACATCTAATAACAAATCAATGATTAGTAACTTCAGAAGTAAAAATCTGATTACCCAAAAGCTTTCAGAAGCAGAAAAACAGGTGTGAAAACAAACAAAAAAATCCTTTACCAATATCTTTAACTTCCCTTTGTTTACTCAAAAGATCCATATCAGTATCCCAAGACAGTATTTTAAAAGTGAAAAACCCAGTTCCTGTAGCCAAGTTAACTTGATATGACTTTTTTAAAAGCTCCAACATTTAATTACTGCACTCTGACTTCCAAGACTATATGACTCACTATTTGTGACAATTAATTTGCTTTCTCATTCCAATTCATTTATTTCAATGGAAAATTGTAGATTAGCTCTCCTTTTATTATGAGCAAAAAGAAAAGGAAAAAACATGATTTTAATGTAACATTTACTGAATTTCCAATTTTTAGAACCTATCAAAAAAGTTAAAAGTAAAAATGAGTTCTCTGGCTCCTTAAAGTTTCTATTTTAAAAACTTCCTTAGGCTTTTTAAAAATTATTATTAAACAATTTTTATTTACAGAAAGATTGGTAGACTAATAATAGTAAGACCTTGATTATGGTCCCAGATGAGTAACTAACTTAACCTCTATGAACCTGTTTTCCTTATTTACAAATGGAGTCAGTATCATCTACTCTGGCCTTCTGAAATAAGGGGATGAAACGATATAGTACACATAAAAGTATCTATAACTGAAAAAATACTACAGGAAATATTATAGTGACATGCAATGGGATTTGAATGAAGAAATTAAACTGGGAGGCCAAATGATGTTACACCAGTAACAGAAACAGGAGAATGACAACCAACAAATCCAGAAAATTATTAACAGAAGAAATAATCAAGAGCAAATAAGGAGAAGCAGTGAAATTTATATACACGTATTTCAGCACTTTAGTGATTTATATGGGAAAGTAAAGAAATTAAAACCAAATGAATCATGTAAGGATAATTATGGAGTGAGCTGAAAGCAAAACTACAAGTTAAGCAAAGAAAAAAGTCAAGGGAGGTTTTGACACGGTGCCATGAGCTAAAGCTAAGATCTTATTAAACCACGAGAAAAGCTACTACTAGTAATTAATGGTCAAAAGTAAAATCTATCAATATTTTATGAGCCTTAGTTTAATAGTAGTTTTAGTTATAAGAAAATACATTGGAACTCCCTTTTCCAGTCTATGGGAAATGAATGAGAGTGATAAAGCATTAGGCAGCAGTGAACAGCAAGAAATAGATTTCCAAAGGTCACAGGGAAGAAATACCTAAAAGAACAAAACAACGAAGAAGGGAGAAAGGGGAGGGGAGGAGAAGGGAGGGATGGGAAGAGGAGAGAAAGTAGAAGGGAAGAGAAGGGGAGGAAAAGGAAAGGAACCACAGTTTAACATGAGGTCCCCTGAGTAATATCTGGAAGAATTATCAAAGGTCTGCTCCCATAGGATTAGTGTAGCAAGTAACAGAGAGGACTTCTCAGAGAAAAGTAGCTTTACCCGCTCACATGCTGGGATGCCTCATTGTAGGATCAGAGTAAAGAATGCTTCTGGACCTTATGCCCAGGACCTACACACATTCCTGCTGGATTGTCAAGAGTCCAATCAATCCGGTGGTGAGCCTTTGGGGAAGTTCTTCCCCATAGTCATGATGAAACTTCATATTCAGCATTTTATAACACAATATCACACTCTGAATAGAATATAAAAATATAGGTGTTTCTTTGTCCTGACAGTTCCATCTTACAGTATTTGCCAGCCACTAGAACCTCTGATTATTTTCAGAACAGTAGTACAAATAACCCTTCCTGATACCCTCTCTTCCCCAATGTATTTGGTCTTTGCTATAACTGCCTTTTTGTACCAAATAAAGTGTCACTGGGTCATGTACAGTGAGAACAGGATGCCTTTGGTACCCCACCATCATTATGATTTTTTATGGATTTCCCATATCCACTGGGGTGTGTAAAGAGACAAGGAGATATGCCCTGTATACATATATGGTTGTAGATTTCTGAGGCATACACTGCCACATAAATTTTCCCTAGGTGTCGGGACATTTCTTTATTCCTAATTCAGGTATCCAAGATCTCCATTTTGCCTGCTTCTCTTAAATATGCTTTCAATCTACCTTCTATTCAAATATTTTCATGTTCCTTCTCTAACGTCTTCTTTGTAGCCACTACACTCGTACCCATCCAACTCCTACAGCTTTATTATCACTTTCTACATAGCTACTTTCCACTGGGCACCATGAAATTCTTGCTTAACTGTGCAACAACCTGACCCTACAAATCACCTACATCTATAAATTATCTATTCTTCTATTTCCTTACTCTAAAACAGTGGTTCTCAATAACGGACGATTTTGTCCCCCAGGGGACATCTGGTAACATCTGGAGACACTTGGGCGGGGATGGGAAGGTAGAAGGGTGTTGCTACAGGCATCTAGTAGGCCAAAGATACTGCTGAACATCCTACAATGCACAGGACAGCCCTTCACAACAAAGAATTATCTGGCCCAAAATGTCAACAGTGCTGAGGTTGAGAAACCCTGCTCAAAGACATCTGAATGAAAAAAATCTCTTACACAGAAATCTCACATTCTCAAACCCCCTAGTATAACAGGAAGATTTGGGAAAGCAAGCTTTCTCCAGATCAACTGTCATTTCAGAGAAATAGCTAATTCATACTATCTTTATTTTCTCAGTCTCTGAATTAATGTGATCTGTATAAAACAAGACCACTCTCAAATAATTGCTGCTACTGTATAGTCACCCCTTGTTCTCCTTCCTACATTCCAGGATGATTACAGTACCTGTATAACTTCTTTCTTCCATCCCAACCACTGCAATGTCATTAACTACATGAATAATTTTGCTGACTTACAGGACCTCTATGATTTTTACCTCCAGAGCTACACTGAAAGAGCAGAGCTCTACCCTTACCCTTATTACTCACAGATCTCAAATTTGGTATCCCCTATCACCCATCAAAGCCTTCTTTACCTTCTAGCCACTGATCCAATCAACAAACTGGTTCTTCAATCAATTAATCCTTCCAAAGATAACTCCCTCCTGAAAAACATTCAAATCCATACATAGCCTGTACTTTATTAGCAGTAACTACAAAAGCTTTTTACCTTATATAAACAATCAAACCATAAACTCATAAACCACCATAAACCTTCAGCCCTATTTTCTATATCAATCTCTAATCCTTGAAGACTCACTTTCCCTAATTCTGCACTGAAGTTGTAAAAATCAGAGAACAGTGATATTTAGGAACAAAGTGGACTAAAAGTCTAATTACTACTCAGGAAACGTTTCATAGAACTCCTGTTGATTCCTTAGCATTATTCTCACAAAATGATTCAAATTGCCTCAATCTTTGTTACAAGTCTCCTCTCACCCTGTCAACAAACTACTTCACTTCTTAATCAAAAACTTCCGCTCTCAAATGAATAATTCATGTGTGAAACAAAAAGAAGGAGGGGGAAAAAAAAAGGTGAAATGTTTACTTGAGCATTGTCAGGTTCATCTTTAATTTTGTCTAGTAGTCCCTGCTGTGGTGCCATTGCTTTGTCATACTCATCATCCAAAGGTTCTTCTTTAATTCTAATATTTGATGCAAAGGAATTTCCCAGTTCCGAACCAATGGATTCTTTATTGGCAAATGGATAGCTGGAATCCTAAAACACAATATAAAGGATTAATAAATATTCAGAGTTTAGAATTATTCCTCTTCAGGTTCAACACCCAAAGAAAAACTCATTGGAAATGAACTCTATGGACATTCATTAGAGTCCCTATGCCTAAAAGCATATGTGACATATGTCTAAATATCAAATACAAATAAAGATCTAAGAGCTGAGACTTCTTAGAACATCTCCAAAGATGTCCTTCCCAAATAATAAAGCAAAATTTTTTTAAAAATCAGTGCTCTACCTACTACATATAGTTACAGTTTAGAAAGTGACATAAAGAAAACTTTGACACTTGCCACAGTTACAGCATTCTACATACACACTGAAAACTTACCCTAAAGTTTGTTTCTGGGGTTTGTGGTAAATGAGTATGTAATGTTTCTTCAACTTGATTAGCTATTGAAAGAAAAACAAAACAAAACAAACACATGTATATGAATAACAAATCTTATAAAGAGTAACCTAAAAAGCTATCATTTGATAATCACCTCTCTTTTCCAACAAAGATGCTCATTAGCATGAGATGGGTCCCCAAAAAAACACCCAAAAGGTAGTTCATTCAAAGTAAACAATCTGGCTCTATCTAATTGTTAACCTCACCTCACACTTTTCCTTGCTCAAACCTATAAAGTGATTACTTTATTCACTATGCTCTGAAAATTGTGTTTGTTCTTCCCCATTTCTGCTTATATCACTCCAAGTCTCCTCTTTATCCTAATCTTTATACAGTCTTCCAGACTCAGCTCAGTTCAAAATTCACCTATCCTCTATAAAATCTTTCCAGGCGAATAAGTTAAAAATCATCTCTAAGAATACTTAAAACACTGTTTCAATTATTTGAAAGATATCTTCATGCACTGCCTAGGACAAACTCTTCCACCTCTTGTCTTTAATTATAAATTAAATCTTATGCTATTCAACTGGTCACTGACACTTCTAATACTTGTCTTGTCCCTTCTACTACCAGACATTATGATCCTTGAGGATAAGTACCCTCATAATTTTCAACATCCCTACAGGAGATAGTGAAATATATATTGAATAATACAGTATTCTTTTTAATAATACTGATTTGTTCTTTCTACTGTATTTTTCCTAGCACTGTCAGAAGAAATTTAAGGGTTCGCAAATTATACCTTACTTTCCCTCACATCTACTGAACATTTATTGAAACATTATTATGTTCACTATATCCAAGAATACAAAGATGAATAAGATACAATCTGACCCTCAATAAACTCCTACACTAGTATGTAAGGAAGGCAAAAACAAACACAGAACTATAATACTGTGTGACAAGGACTATAAATAATGAGGCATGAACAAAATGTTATGAAAATATAGATAAGGAAACAATTCATTCTTGGTATAGAAAGGTTAGGGATGACTACAGAGTAGTAGTAAAGGTTTATGAATTAGGTATTGTCAGATAAAAAGTACTTTTACACTCATATATACAAAGAGAGAAAATGACATGCAGGCAAATGGAACAGTGAGAGAAAAAGGAGGCATGAGGGAAATATGTGATATAGTCAAGAATGAAACTAGAGCTAAAGTATAGTACACACTGAGCAAAGAGGCTCAAGGAGAACCTCAAGAAATTTCTAAAACATAAAATAGAAATGTTATCAAAAAGAAAAACCCTCCCTAATTTGGTGGGACAGCAGTTTGAATTAGTGCTTACAGCACAAAGAAGTTAAATCCAACTTCAGGTTCCAATGTTCAACCAAAGAAAATGAACTGATGATTCGAGTATCTTGCCTTCTCATCAAAATATTGCAACCAGGGGAGGGAGAAATGAGGTTTAGAGCTATTTTTCAACCATTTATATCATTACCAAAAGTTACAGGGAGAAATTCAGTCACTCTGCAAAGAACAGGATAAAAGAAAAATGACAACGCTTACAATGAATTTAACTGTTCATAGTTTGCTTAGCATCAGAAGTAATAAAGCTATATTATTACAAGTATGTTGTTATTTATTGTGTTTTATGGCTCTATTCCAACAATTATTACCTGCTTTATCAAAAAAACTGCTTTTCAACCTTGAATCCAACTCTTTATGGGATTTGTCCAACTGTTTTTCACGTTCATAAGTTAGGTCTCTATTTTTCTCCTTTCCAGAAAATGTCTCTTTGCTGTTTTCTCTTACTAGACTAAAATCTTTCCGTATTGATTTAAAGACAGAAACCTGATCAAACTGTTTAGGAAAGTCTTTTTTAAATTTATTTTGAATTTGTATTTCATTTTCATGGTCTGATTCATGCTGTGTGACTCTTCTCTCTACTTCCAAGCTATCATCATTATGAACTGAAGAAACAAGATTGTCCTTTGAACTAAAATCCTGTTCATCCTCATTGTCACTACCAACGACTGGAATTCCTGCAAGATCCCCAGAGTTCAAAAAATAATCATCTTCATCCAGCAATGAATTTTCAGATCCTGTTTGATTCGGCATTCCATAAGGCATGCTGTCAAGGGTAGGAGTTAAGTTGTGGTCTATATCTTCAGACATTTCTGTATCCATGATACCACCACCTTAAAAAGTAAAATACTGTTTAGACAAATGGTAATGCTAAAGTTGACCACATTTATAAGGTCTGTCTGGTATTTAATCAAATATTTATATTTTTCTTCCCAAACAAAATATAGATAATACCGTAGTACTCCATTAACACTTTGAGATAGGTGTGAGAGATATGACTATCCCTATTTGACAGATAAGGAAACAGAGACCTAAAACTTGAGAAATTATTTTTAGTTAGGAAGAAAGGCAATGTGATTAGATAAAAGTACCAAGTTCAGAATGAGACATACCTGTGTTAGAATCATAGCATGATCACTGAAAATCTATGTGATCTTGAGAAATAAACTCTCAGGTTTCTTTATGTATAAAAAGGTGTAATGCTGACCTTGGAAATTAATTTATGGTGGGAATTAATGGTAGTGTATATAAAGGACCTACTGACAGAGTGATTGACACAAAGAAGAGAATATAAAAGTGATCACTATAATTACTTTAGTGATTATTCTGGGGACCTGATATTAGAACTCAGGTTTCTGGTCTCAGAATCTAAATTTCTCTGCACTAACTCTAATAAACACAGTAATTAATGTTTAGGATAATAAACATTTAAATATAAAAATAAAATTTATCCCAGCTAGAATAAATTTTTAAAGTGTTTACTGTTTAAAACTGTATGTTCAAGTCTCTCTCTCATTCTAAATAAAACAAAAAAAACTTCCAGCCTTGTGTTTCTCCTGCCCTCATTCACCTTTCCTTCACAGTCAAACTTCTAGGAAAAAAGTCTACATTGGTTTCTTTCTACTGCATCTTAATCCTTTAGATGAATGCAATCTGGTTCCCAATTTGCATTGGAAATACTCTCATTGAGGTCATCATTGAGCCCTGGTCAGTTTGGCTCAGAGGTTAGAGTGACGGCCCATGGACTGAAGAGTCTTGGGTTCGATTCCCAGTCAAGGACATGTTGTGGGTTTGATCCCTGGCCCCGCTGTGCGAGAGGCAAGTAATTGATGTGTCACTCTCACATTGATATTTCTCTCTCTCTCTTCCTTCCTCCTTCCCTCACATTCTAGCTGAAAAAAAAAAAAAAAAATCAATGGAAAAATATCCTCAGGTGAGCAACAAAAAGAAAAAAAATTACCAATGATCTCCTAATAGTCAAATCCATTAGGCTTTGTGTGGCATATCGCTCCTGGATAAAATTCCTTTGGTTTCTTTGACACTTTATTTCTTCCTACCTTTCTAATTGGTCTAGTAGTTCATTTCATATTCCTCTTCCTCTATACACTCAATATCAGCTTTCTTTCAAGATTCCAGTTCTTTTCTCATTTTATATACTTGGACTATTTTATTCACCATCAGAGCCTTGGCTTTTGCTGCTGACTTCCTAAGCACTTCAGCTTAGACCCAAGAGTCAGATTATATTCTTATAGGTCCTCTAGGGACCTCCAACTTAGTACTTCTAAAACCAAACTCATCCTGTTCCCATTCCAAGAATATTCTTCTCGTATTTCCCTCACTTGATTAACAGTATCACCAAACCAGCCGTTTGCTCAAAACAGAAAAAAAGAGGCACTCCAATTCTCCTTCTCCCTGGACAAATTCTCCAAATCCATCTCCTCCACTTGGCACCATTCCAACACCACACACAGCTCTTCTCTTCCTGTTGACAGTGTACTAACTCAATTCACACAGGTATCTAGCAACCATATTCTTCAAACCCTAACCCCAAACCACATTTAATTGGTTTATGAGCAGCCAAACTGGAACTGGTAAAAATACAGTGAAGCAAACACTGAAAATATTAGGGGTACCAACAACAGCCTTGCCTTTATTTGTCCCTGAAACCCAGAAGAAACCTTCAATATGGCTGGGTGGTTCTTCAAACCATTCCCTGGGTTCTATAATCCAGCATAAATATCTCTTTTTGTTTAAGTTGATTGGAGGTGGATTACTACTTATAATCAAGTCCTAACTGATACAGGGTCAAAATGAAAGCTTTCTTCAAGTTGCCCTCCTCCATAAAGACAACGTCTTTCTAAACCATAAATCATTCCATATACTTTTCCCTTGAAATCCTCCAACAGCACCCAATTGCCTAAAGTACTAATTCATTCAGCACATACAGGGAGGGGCAAAAGTAGGTTTACAGTTGTTCATATGAAAAATAATACAATAATTAATAAAAATAATACAAAAAACTGTGCTTCCCATATTCACAACTGTAAACCTACTTTGCCCCACCCTGTATTTATTAGGAAACAACTATGTGCTAAGTACTGTGATAATACCCCCTCCTCACAGAATTAGAAAAACAGACAAATAAGAGGAAATAATCACCATTTTTACTTAACTAAGCAATAGTAAATTCAAACAACAGATGCTAAAATCTTGAATATCTATAACTTATTTTCACACAGTATGCCAGAGAGAGAAGCAGGGAGGCATAACACAGTTACAGATATTCATGGTACTATCGTGTTACAGATATTCATGCTACTATTCTTTCCGTTTTTTCTTTCTTTCTTTCTTTCTTTCTTTCTTTCTTTCTTTCTTTCTTTCTTTCTATCTATCATCTATCTATCTATCTATCTATCAATCAATCATCCTGTCTGTCTATCTATCTATCTATCTATCTATCTATCTATCTATCTATCTATCTATCTATCTATCTATATATTTATGGTACGTGCCCCTAGCGGGAACTGAACCCAGAACTCTCTGGTCCGCAGGCCGACGCTCCAACCGCTGAGCCAAACCGGCCAGGGTCCGTGTTATATTTATTTTAAAACTCTCATAATAATAGAAGGTTAGGGAGAAAACATGAATAAAAAAGCAGGACACTAACACACACACACATAGTATGATAAATCTACCAGACTATAAGCAACTAAAGGTCAGGGTTAGAGCGTTCTCTACACCACAGTTTATCCTTAATAGCACGTACTCAGTGAAAGGAAAGAGTATGTATTTCAGTCCGGCCGGTGTGGCTCAGTGGTTGAGCGTCGACCCATGCACCAAGAGGTCACCGGTTCGATTTCCGGTCAGGACACAGGCCCAGGTTGTAAGCCAAATCCCCAGGGGGGGCATGCAGCAGGCGGCCAATCGATGTTCTCTCTCATCAATGTTTCTCTCTCCCCCTCTCCTTTCCTCTCTCTCTAAAATCAATAAAGGAAAAAAAATTAAAAAAAAAAAGAGTATGTATTTCATGTGGTCAGCTGTTTAATCTAAGTTCCATAGCAAATGAGAAAATACTACAAAGTAATATTGCAAGCAACTTTCAAAATTTCTACAATTAAATTCAAAATATGGTATTGGGAGAAAAGAGTAACCACCTGGAAAGAAACTGAATTCCCAACTCATACCAAAATAATTGCCAGGTGTATTTAAGATTTAGACATAAAAATTAGAACAGTTGGAAAACCAGGCAAGAATTATTTTTAAGTCTTAGAATATGGAAAAGCCTTTATGATGACACAAAATCCAAAATAAATTTACTGAATAAAAGAACAAAAGATCAAATATGACTAAAAATTCCCAAAGAGAAGAAAACACAAACCAAACCAAAAGGTTAAGGATAAACCGGTTAAAAAATTATTTCACTGCACTTTATATGACAAAAGGTCATTTCCCTAATGTATAAAGACTCACAGTTCAATAAAGATACAAACAACCAAATACATAAAAGGATTTGAACAAACATTTCACAGGAAAGGAAACAATAGGTTGAACCTTGCTCATAAGTGAAATGCAAATTAATAATGCAATGAAATACCATGTTCACATAGCAGGTTGGTAATGACAAAGGCTTATATAACAGCCTACGTTATAGGCCAAAGTCTGTGACAAGACCATCTGTGAGCGGCAAAGCCGAAAATATTTACTATCTGGCCCTTAACAGAAAGAAAGTATAAACTAGTACAATCCAAATAAAGAGCAGCCAGGCAGTATTTGTAATATTTTAAATACACATAACTCTTCAGCCAGCAATTCAACTTCTAAAACTGTATCCTATATATATAATTTCAGAAGAGAGCTATAAAAAAGAACATTTTTAGCAGCAAAAGACTGAAAACAGCCTGTTTATCAATAAGGCTAAATTAATCACATACCAACAATGGATTATTATATAGTTGTTAAAAAGAATGAGGCAGCTTTATATAAGTTCCCAAGGTTAAGTAAAAATATCAAAATGAGGAAGAATATACATATATAAGGTGGGACAAAAGTAGGTTTATACAGTTGTTCGTATGGAAAATACAACAATTAATAAACAATAATACAAGAATAAACTGTTTCATGTACTCATGCTGTAAACCTACTTTTGTCCCCCCATATATTATGCTATCATTGCCATATTTTTTTAAATCTATGCATAAAAATATCTTTTACTGATTCTCTATGAGAAAAATAATTGGGTGTCTGGAAGACAGAAAACACTAACTTTTCAAAGCATACCCTTTTGTATCTCTGAGTTTTGAGGCACATATACCTATCATCTATTAAAATTTTTTTATCCTTATATGAAAATGTACTTGAGATTTAAAGTTTTGTTTTTTTGGTTTTTTTTTTGCATTTACCTTCAGATAGAGCGGGAGGGAGAGAGGGAGGAAGAGAGAAAGAGAAATATCGATGTGAGAGAGACACATCAGTGGTTGCCACCCACACGACCCCAACGGGGGAGGGGGGGCCGGGGACAAACTGCAACTGAGGTACATGCCCTTAGCAGACACCACAAGCCGATGCTCTAACTGCTGAGCCAAACCGGCCAGGGCGAGATTTAAAGCTTTTCAGAGATGACAATTCCTAACAAAGCATCTAATTTAAATTTGCAATTTTGCTAGTTTATTATGCAGTAAGTATGTAGGCTGCATAAAATCTTATCAGGTTAAAATGTACTAGTTATTATTAATATATATTAATATTATAATTATATTACTATATATAATTAACTGGAACAGAATCTACTCATCCTTGTGGGTCATGTAATCAAACAAAAGAAACAGCTTCTGTTTCCCCAAGCCTAGATTTATAGAACACAACAATATATTATATTTGGAGATCACAATAGCTAGTGAAACACTTGAAAGCACAAATTTCTCATGGAAGATTCCTAACTTTTAGACACTGAGCATGGTTGGCATATCTGAGAAAAAGCAAGGAAGCAAGGACAGTATGGCTGGAACTGAATGAGTGAGAGGAAGAGTGCTAAAAATGAGAAAAGAGAAAAAGCCAGAGAAGAAATCTATTAGGAATATGATAAACAATAGTAAAAAATGCAATATATTTTAGTGTGAAAGAAGTCATTAAAAGATCCTGAAGAGGGATTAACATGACTTATGGTTTACAAGGACTGCCCTAACTTCTGCAGGACTTACTTAAAAGCTGTTAAATGTTACAGGGAATAAAGAATAGAAGCAGGAAGACCAGTTAGGAGGCTACTTTAATAATTCAAGGGGAAAATGGTGGCTAAGACTAGGATAGTAATGGTGGATATGAGAAATAGTAGTCAAATTTAGGTATATTTCAAAGGTAGAGGTATTTCCTGATATATGAGAAGCTGGATATGAAAGAAGTCAAGGATAACACAACAGGGTGCGAGTGCTTGAGATGGGAACACTAAAAGAGGAATAGAATGAAAGGAGTAGTTTGAATGATTTGGTTTGGACCTATTAATTTTGAGAACCATATTAAATCAACAAGGCAATTGGATATATTAAAGAGGAGTTAAAGAGGAGATTCTTGCCAAGAAATGACATATAAATGTGTGACTCAAAAATTCATGGAACTAGGGAAGATCACCTAGTGAGTTTATTTACCATAGATGGAAAAGTGCTTAGCGTGCTGAATTACATCAACATTTAGAAATCTGATAGAAAGGAAGGACTAAGAAAGAGACCAAAAGGGAAAAGCCAAAGAGGTAGGAGAAAAACAAGGCAACGAATGTCATAGAAGCTAAGTGAAAGAATATTTCAATAAAGGAGTGACCAACCATAATGAATGCTGCTGAGATAACATTAATGAGGAGTTCAGAAAGAATATCTCTGTATAACAGGGAATGTGATCAGTACATAAAGAATGAAAAGAGCCCTGGCCAGTTTGGCTCAGGGGTTGGAGCGTTGGCCTGTGGACCAGAGAGTCTGGGGTTCGGTTCCCACTAGGGGCACGTACCCCCCCCAAAAAAGAATGAAAAGAGCCCTGGCCAGTCTGGCTCAGCGGTTAGAGCGTCTCCCAGCAGAACAATGAGTCGTAGGTTCCATTCCCGTCAAGGGCATGTACTTCGATTGCGGTTTGTCCCCAGCCCTGGTCCAGTTGTACGGGAGGCAACCAGTTGATGTGTCTCTATCACATCGATGTTTCTCTATGTCTCTCTCTCTCCCCCTGCCTCCCACTCTATCTAATGATAAATAGAAAAATATCCTTGGGTGAGGAATAAAGAAAATGAAGAGAAGAAAAAAAAAAAGAATGAAAAGAGTACACAAATTAAATGCAGGTAGGTTGTTAGGTTTTGTGAAAGGAAAATGAAAGTTATTGTAAGCAACTCGTGTTTGATAATAAAAGTAAATTTCATGATGCCAAGTTAATTTTTACTTCCCGTCCTTCTGCTTAGTCCTTGCTTGAGTGGAATATTGATATTCCTAAATACCCAAGAATCATTTCATTTTAAGGTACAACCAACTATTGAACCCAATTACCACATAAATGAACATTGTGAAAGGGCTGTTACTTTCATTGCTAATATAGCATTTAATTCTCATACATTTTTGTTTTTAATCAAAGCATAATGTTAAGAAATAAGGTAGTATCAGTAATAACTTCAGAAGTCATGGTTCTCTAACAATTCTCTGAAGTTGCTTTTCTCTCATATAAAAGAACAAAGAACCAAAAGGAAAGAAAACATAATCTCCAAAGAATGCAAAACCAAACAAAAAGCATAAAAATGAGATAATCTTGGTTCATATAAAATAAAAGTTTAAATTACTATTTTATCACTGAAATATTTCTAGATGATTTATTATTATTAAATAAAATACAATTTCCTAAAAAATAAAGCCTCTTTGAACTATAAAATCGGGAATGTAGTTCAACAGTTAAAAGTCCCATAAAGGCCCGGCTGGTATGGCTCACTGGTTGAGTGTCGACCCATTCACCAAGAGATCACTGGTTTGATTCCTGGTCAGGGCACATGCCCAGGTTGTGGGCCCAATCCCCAGTGGGGGGCATGCAGGAGGCGGCCAATCGATGTTCTCTTTCATCAATGTTTCTATCTCTCTCTCCCACTCTCTCTAAAATAAAGAAAAAAGAAAAAAAATTTTTTTAAGTCCCATAAAGCCAGGAATCATTAAAATACAAAACATATATGCCTTAAACATTTATTTTTACTTGGGATATATAAAAGCACATTAGGCAATCATGTGATGATCAGGCAAGACATTAAGAGAGGGTATGTATGCTAATTTGACTTCTTTTTTTTTTTTTATTCACAACCATAATGCAGTTTTAATGAATGCAATTTTGTTTTCTTTAAAGTGAAATGAGAAAATAAAGACACTTGCACCTCCATATTTTTACAGACATACCTAGGGACCTAGGAAGTCTTTCTAAAGCATTCAAATTGTTCACAGAAACAACTCTGAAGTAAACTTCACTAGTGTAAAAACGGTACAATTAAAATGACATAATTACAATGACAACTAGAATGAACAGGTTTGGGAGCAACTGACTTTTGGTAAGCTTGTAATTCATGAACAGCTGAATTGAGTGGCTTTGTCTGAAATGACTAGATGCTCCTCAATAGCCATTCTAGCTTCCTCCCTTAATGACAGACTCTGATTTTTATCAGGGCACACTTACAGTAATAGGAAGAATTTTAATTCTTATTTATGATCCTAGGCTGAAAAAGTACCTTAGCTATTTTTATTATTATTTTTTTTATCCTCAATGAGGACATTTTTTTGCATTTATCTTCAGATAGAGCAGGAAGGAGAGAGGAAAGGAGAGAGAGAGAAACATGGATGTGAGAGAGACATAGAGTTGTTGCCACTCACATGACCCCAACCGGGGCCAGGGACAAACTGCAACCGAGGCACGTGCCCTTAGCAGTAACCAAACCCGGGACTCTCTGGTCCGCAGGCCGACGCTCTAACTGCTGAGCCAAATTGGCCAGAGCAAGTACCTTAGCTATTAATAGGTCAGTAACCAAAAGGAAACTATTCATGGAAATGGGATAATTAGAATACAACAATCTACTCTTCTTTCAAACTGCAGGTATCAACCCATTAGTAAGTCAGGGCCAGGATTTGTTTTAAAATAGCTAGAACAGAAAACAAAGTGCATCATTCAGAGTGACAGTAAGTAATGCTACAAAAATTTTTGTGTATACACATAGGTCTAAGCATAAAATATATTTCTAATAGTGTTTCAAAGTTAAAAAAAAAACTGGTAATGGATGTTAACTAAACTTAGCATAATCATTTCACAATATACATATGGCAAGAAAAATCATTATGTTGTACACCTAAAACTAATACAATGTTTTATATCAATTTTATCTCACTTAAAACTATTTAAACAAAATAAAAATAAGCACTCCTAGATAATTTTGCTTATGATGTCCAATAACGGTTGAGGATCACTGAGTTAAAAGCAACACTTCTCAGTGACCACTGGCCTTCAGAATATCCTGGTGACCTTGTTGGAAACAGATTCCTGAGCTTCATCCCCAAAAATTCTGGTTCACTAGGTCAAGGATGGCATCCAATAATTTTATTTCCAACTTACTCTCAGGTGATGCTAATACTGTTAATCCACAGACCACACTTTGCGTAATGAGTTCTAGCTTTTTATGAACCAGGCATAAACTGCGCAGATAAATCATTGCATCCAGAGGTTGAAAGTAATCCTCATATTCATCAAGTTCAACCTCTTCTTAGATGGTTAAATTTTTTCCACAAAACTTATCAAAAGGTCAACCACCTCCTTGAACACTCTACCAAAAAAGATGAACCACTGAATGCTCTACCATACCAGAGATGAACCATTTACTTATCTCAGATCAATCTCTAGCAATCTACGCTGAGTGCAAATAAAGATGAGTGAGTTTTTTTTGTTTGTTTGTTTGTTTTTTATCCTCACCTGAGGACATTTTTTGCACTTTTCCTCAGACAGAGTGGGAGGGAGAGAGGGAGGAAGACAGAGAAACATCGATGTGAGAGAGATACATCGAGTGGTTGCCACCCACATGACCCCAACCGGGGCAGTGACAAACTGCAACCAAGGTACATGCCCTTAGCGGGAACCGAACCCAGGATTCTCTGGTCCAAGGGCCGATGCTCTAACTGCTGAGCCAAACCGGCCAGGGCAAGATGAGTGAGTTTTCTCAGGGGAATTACAACTAAAGATTAGTAATCTTTTGTTTTCATTTAAATATGGGTTGTTGCCCAGCCGGTGTGGCTCAGTGGTTGAGCATTGACCCATGCACCAAGAAGTTGCTGGTTCGATTCCCCGTCAGGGCACATGCCCAGGTTGTGGGCCAGATCCCCAGTGGGCGGGCATGCAGGAGGTGGCCAATCGATCTTCTCGCTCATCAATTTTTCTATCTCTCTCTCCCTCTTCCTTCCTCTCTAAAAATCAATAAAGAAAAAGAAAAAAGATTAAAAATAAATAAATAAATACGTGTTGTTATTGTGAACTATTAAAATATGCCATTGTCCACTCTACACATTTAATGAAGTGAGATGAGACTCAGAGGTGACATTCACATAACTTACTTTCATTAATTTTTGCTTTTATTTGTTCCCACGGGGGAAAGGGAACAGTTTAAAAACCAGTGGAAAATTCAGAACAATTTGATTTTATAACCTACCAAAAGGTGACTAACAAATGACACTTGAAACACCTCTGATAGAAATTAGTTACATTTTACCAATTTCAATAGTTTACTTGAGCACTATTAAGGCTAAAAAAATATGACTTGAAAGCACATAATAAAACATCATATAAACAGATAACCATTTGTTCTTCACTATGAGGACAACTAAAGTAAAGACAACAGACTTTACTTTTTTGAATGTTCAATAATATTTACGGTGCTCTAAAAGCAATGATCCAGAAAATCAGAAAAGCCCTGGCCGGGTAGCTCAGTTGGTTTGAGTGTTGTCCCAATAGGCCAAGGTTGCAGATACGATCCCCGGTCAGGACACACACAAGAATCAACCAATAAATGCATAAATATGTGTAACAACAAATGGATGTTTCTCTCAAAATCAATCAATTCTTTTTAATTAAAAAAAAAGATCAGAGGTATCTTAAATTGATACACTGAATATGTACCCTAAAAATGTCCAGGGTCTATTAAAACTGAAGCACATCACTACAACAGAATATCAAACATTTTAATGGAGTAAAACATTTATATATTTTTATAATATTTCAATATTTCAGAGAGCATATTACTTTTGTAAGCAGAACAAAATAAAAATTTAAGAAGTAATAAATAATTTTTTTTCCCTTTATTGATTTTAGAGAGAGAGGAAGTGAGAGGGAGAGCGAGATAGAAATAAAGATGAGACACATCGATTATCCACCTCCTGCATGCCCCCCACTGGGGATTGGGCCCACAACCTGGGCATGTGTCCTGATTGAGAATTGAACCAGCGACCTCTTGGTGCAACTAAGCCACACCAGTGGGACAAGAAAATAATGATTTTTTGTAATCCTCACCTGAGGATATTTTTCTATTTATCTTCAGATAGAGTGGGAGGGAGGGGGAGGACAAAGGAAGAGAGAGAGAGAGAAACATCAACGTGACAGGGATACATCGACTGCTTGCCTCCCACACAACCCCACCAGGGCCGGGGACGAACCCCAACCGAGGTACGTGCCCTTGACTGGAATCGAATCCACGACTCATTGGTCTGTGGGCCTACACTCTAACTGCTGAGCCAAACCAGGCAAGGCAAGAAAGGAATAACTTAAAAAGCAATTTATGCCAATAGTTGCAGAAGCACAATGTCACAGAGATATGGGAAAACAGGTCCAATTGTGTCCCAATTTATAGTTCCATAACATTCCTGCTATTATTCCTTCTAATTCCAAAATTTCTGTAAAATGACTATGCTATTTGTAAAATGAAACTTGTAGTTTTCATCTTCTCTCAGTTCTTGCCACACCAGATTTAGCTGATATCCCCTTTGATTCAAATAAACAAGGATCTGTTCAAGTCCTGAACTTAATTTTTTATCCCACCTCTCATAATGCAATGTTAAAAAAAAAATCATTTTGTAATAAGGGCTTTAAAAATGTAGACACAGTAACTTGCACTTTTTTTCCTCAATGGCATCGGCAAACTTAAAACAACTTCTCTTTGTTACTCTCATGAGCTCATTAAAAACAAGACAAACCAATTCTACTACAGAACTCATATTATCTGCAACAATGGTCAATAGATATTTTAACAAAGAAAAAAATCCTACTTGAACAACTTTATCTATAGCAGGGGTTGGAAACTATAGCTCTTGATCCAGAGATGGCCCCTGAGCTAAAAATAGTTTTTACATTTATATTTTTATTTTATTTCTTTTTATATCTTTATTTATTGATTTTAGAGAGAGAAGAAGAGAGAGAGAAAAAAACATCAATTTGTTGTTCCATTCATTTATGCATTCATTGGTTGATTCTTGTACGTGCCCTGACAGGAGATCAAACCCACAAACTTGGCATATCCGATGACACTCAACCAACTTAGCCACCCAGCCAGGGGTTTACATTTTTAGAAGAATAGAAGAAAGCAGAAAACAAAAGAAGGGGAGAGGGAGGAGAAAATATAAGACACCATATTTGTTGGCCACATCCAACACAGCCTAAAACTTTACTATTAGGCCCTTTACAGGAAAAGTTTGCTAAACCCTGACCTACAGAAATATGGCCAATTATAGTTTACATAGTACAATTAGCATTATGCTAGAAACACATATTGAGATAAATAGGTCCAGAAAACTCCTTAGGATAATTATTTATCTTAGAATTATTTCTGAGTTATATCCAAAACGATTTATAACATGGAGACTGTAAATTAGGCACTAGCTATAATCCACTAATTATAAAACTCACTTCTAGGTGTGGTAGAGCACTGGTACCAGAATAACCCTCCTGCTGTGAATAACTAAAAAACTAGACAAAATACATACATGAAACAATTGTATTCAGAGTACAGACAACAAGCAACACAAGACTGTAATTTCTGAGAAAACAAAAACAAATCAGGTGCTGACCTTGGCTTTCTGCTGGGAACATTTAACAAACCCCAGTACAAAGACGGAAAACTCAACTAGAGCACACCAGTCTCAAAAAATTGAGGAGACAAGAGGCTGAGAAAGGTGAAGCATCTGGAATTTGCAAGACAGATTACCAAAAAAAAAAAAAGAGCACTAGGAATTCTTTGGATGAAAAATAGGCCACACATGAGATAGTGAGAGAGGTCATGCTTGTATGAGGTAATGGGAACGCTGTACATTCCGCTCAATTTTGCTGTGAACCTAAAAGTGCTCTAAAAATTAAAGCCTATTTTTAAAAAAGAGAAAGAGATTTTGTCAAACACCTGGGAGAATCAGTGAAGGCCTCTGAAAAGTCATATATAAGTAGGGCTAAAATAATTCCAAAGTAAACTCAACTGTAGAACTGCCTAACAAATTTTAAAAACAAGTCTCAAAAAAACCAATCTGATCCAAAGCAAACTAACTGCATGTCAGAATAAAATTCAACATTTCTTAAAGGAAGAAAATATAATCTGATGCTCAACAATGTAAAATTAACAATACCCAGCATCCAATCAAACATTATCAGACATTTGAAAAAACAGGGCAAGAGAGCCATAACCAGGAGAAAAATCAGCCAACAGAAATGAAGCTAGAAATAATAGAAATCATGGAATTTATGAGCCCATAGGATTTAAAAAGTTATGATAAAGCCCAGCTGGTGTGGCTCAGTAGATTGAGCATCATCCCATGCACCAAGAGGTCACCCGGTTCAATTCCCAGTCAGGGCACATGCCCAGGTTGCAGGCTCGATCCCCAGTACAGGGTGTGCAGGAGGCAGCCGATCAATGTTTCTCTCTCATCAATGTTTCTGTCTCTCTCCCCCTCTCCCTTGCTCTCTTAAAAAAAAAAAAAAAAAAAAAAATCAATTAAAAAATATTTTTTAAAAAGTTAGGATAATAAGTACAAAGATTTAATGAAAAACATTGGTTCTGTTCTGGTCACGACGGTGGCATAAACACACCCTTCCACAATCACAAACATGCAACTAAACTACAGAACAACTATCATTCCAAACCACCTGAAACCTAACTAAACAAAAGTCCTATAACTAAGAATATAAAGAAGAAGCCACATCAAGACTAGTGGGAGGGACAGAGACACAAAACGGGCTGGTCCCACACCCACCTGTGGCAAATAAAATTTAGCAGAGATGTCTCGGCTGGGACGGTCGCCCCTGAGGAGCCAGGGGTCCCAGCCCCACATCCCCCAGCCCAAGGTTTCAGAGCCAAGAAGAGAAGTCCCCATAAATTCTGGCTGTAAAAACCAGTAGGGATTATGGCTGAGTGAGACAGAGGGCAGCTCAAGTCCCAGGTGTTCCTCTTAAAGGGCAGGCTCATGGACTTACTCATATTCGCTCTGAGCTTCAGTGCTGGGGAAGCAGCTCAAAAGGCACCAGGGACATATGAGAAGAACTGAATTGCCTGACATCAAGGCAAGAGCTTTCTTCCAGACAGAAGTGCTGGCAGAGACCGTTGTTTCTTTTCTGAGCCCTTCCCCAGAGCCAGCAGGCAGGTGCTATATCTGAGTCTCCATCAACCTGGCTAACACTGTTCACCTGGCCCTAGTTATTCCCTGAGACCCTGCCCTACACAACTTTCAGGCCTACCCAAGCCTTTTCCAGTGTCTTTTCCATACAAATGTACAAACAACCTGTCTTGGCTCATGTTCTGGACTTTCTTCAAACCTCTCAAACAAACAGTATCTGGCCTCATCATGCCCCATACTGCTCACTAAGTGGTCCCAGGTGCAGCACTAGAAGTATCAGGCCTTGGTTCTGCAGCTTGGAATCTCCTGGGCACCTCTAAGCCCAGCACAAGTAGCAGCCATGTGCAGATAGCTTCGTAGCTCATGCCAGGCTGGGCACAGGTTGTGCCACTGAACCCTACAGGACACCAACTGCATAAGGCCCAAGCCCAGAAGACTAGCAGCTATACCCAATACATAGAAACAAACACAGGGAGGCAGCCAAAATGAGGAGACAAAGAAACATGTCCCAAATCAAAGAACAGAACAAAACTCCAGAAACAACCTAAACAAAATGAAGAAAAAAAATCTACCAAATTCAAAGTTCAAAACACTGGTTATAAAGATGCTCAATGAATTCAGTGAGAACTTCAACAAAGAAATAGGAAACATAAAACTAGAGATAGAAAGCATAAAAAAGAACCAGTCAGAAATGAAGAATACTTTACAGGGAATCAACAGTACAGTAGATTAAGTAGAGGATCAAATTAGCGATTTGGAAGAGAAGGAAGCAGAAAACACCCAATCAGAAGAGCAAAAAGAAAAAGCATCCAAAAAAAATGAGGACAGTTTAAGGAGCCTCTGTAACAACTTCAAGCATACCAAAACACTAAACTGAAAAGACATATGCACCTATATATTCACTGCAGCATTATTTACAATAGCCAAGATATGGAAGCAACCTGAGTGTCCACCAAGGAATGAATGGATAAAGATGTAGTGCGTATACACGATGGAATATGACTCAGCTATAAAAATGAATGAAATCTTGTCAAGTACAACATGAATATACCTAGAGGGTGTTATGCTAAGTGACGTCAGACAGAGAAAGACAAATGCCAGGTGATTTCAATTATATGTGGAATCTGTAGAACAAAATAAACGAAAAAGCAAAACAGAAACAGACTCATAGATAAAGGAAACATTTTGACGGTTGCCAGATGGGAGAGGGATTTGGGGATGGGTAAAAAAGGGGAAGGCATTAAGAAGTACAAATGGTAGTTACAGAATAGTCATGGGGATGTCAGGTACAGCACAGGGAATATACTCAATAAAATTTTAATAACTATGTATGGTGTCAGATGGGGACTAGATTTATCAGGGTGATCACTTCGTAAGTTATATAATGTCTAACCACTGGGTTGTACAACTGAAGCTAATATAGTATTGTATGTCAAAAGTAACTAAATATAACAATTTGTTTAAAGTAAAAGAACCTTGATGAGAAGAAAAGTAGAAATTACTTTTTGAAAAGAAACTTCTGAAACTGAAACATATAGATAGTATCTGAAATAAAAAATTAACTGGATGGCCCTGGCCACTTTCAAACAATTGGCCGTAAGACATTTATAAAATATTTACCCTAAAATGGCAGAACACAGGGGAAAAAATGGAAGACAGCTGCAATACATTCAACAAAAAAGATAAGTTAAAAAAAGAAAATGGCAGAACACATATTTTTTTCCAGTACACATGGAACAATCACCAACTCAGATCATATAGTAAGTGATAAAAACATCAAATAATGGGCCCTGGCTGGTGTGGCTCGGTTGAACATTGTCCTGCACACCAAAATGTTGCCAGTCCAATGCCTGGTCAGAGCACATACCCAGCTTGCAGGCTCAATGGCCAGTCGGGTACACGCAGGAGGCAGCCAATCAATGTTTCTCTCTCTCTCTCTCCCTCTCTCTAAAATCAGTGAAAACATAATAAAAAATATATATCAAATGGAAATTTTAGACAATATCTACTTTGACAAAAATGGAATTACATCAGTACTCAATAACAAAAATGCATTTAGCAAAACTCCAAGTATTTAGAAATAAAACAAATAATTCTTTTAAAATAAAGCATTGTTCAATGAAGAAATCACAAGGAAAATTAGAAGATATTTTGAACTGAATGACAATAAAAACACCATGTAACAAAAATTTGAGAAGTGCAGTAAAAGAAATGCTTACAAGAAAACTTAGATTTATATGCTTCTACTAAGAAAGAAAAATAGTCTATGTCCTGGCTAGTCTGGCTCAGTGGTTAGAGCATTGGACTGCAGACCAAAGAGTCTCAGGTTCGATTCCAGTCAAGAGCACGTACCTCAGTTGCGATTCGGTCCCCAGCCCTGGTCGGAGTCGTGCAGGAGGCACCCAGTCGATGTGTCTCTCTCACACTGATATTTCTTTGTCTCTCTCTCTCTCTCTCTCTTTCCCCCTCCCACTTTGTCTGAAAATAAAATGGAAAAATATCCTCTGGTGAGGATTTAAAAAAAGAAAGAAAGAAAGAAAGAAAATTAGTCTAAAATCTATGACTTAAACTTCCACCTTAAGAAGGTAGAAAAAGCCCTGGCCAATTTGGCTCAGAAGCAGAGCGTCAGCCCGTGAACCAATGAGTCGCAGGTTCGATTCCGGCCAAGGGCACGTACCTCAGTTGCAGTTTGTCCCTGGCCCTGGTCAGGGTGGTGCGGGAGGCAACCAGTCAATGTGTCCATCTCACGTCGATGTTTCTCTCTCTTTCCCTTTCTCTCCCTCTCTCCTCCTCCCTCCCACTCTATCTGGAGATAAACAGAAAAATATCCTCGGGTGAGGATTAAAAAAAAAGAAGAAAAAGATAGAAAAAGATCAACTTAAACCCAAAGTAGAGGAAGGAATAATAAAGATAAAATGAAAATCTATATGATAGAAAATGGACAAACAGTGGAGAAAAATTAATAAAAAACAATAGCAAGATACTTTAAAAGAAATAAATTGATAAACCTCTAGATAAACTGACTATAAAAACAGAAATACAAATAAAAAACAAACACATGAAAAGATGTTCAGCCCTGGCTGAGTAGCTCAGATGGTTGGAGCATCCTCCCAATACACCAAGGTTGCGGGTTGATCCCGCACATACAAGGGCTCATACAAGAAGCAACTAATGAATGCATAAGTGAATGGAATAACAAATCAATGTTTCTCCCTCTTGCTCTCTCTCCATCAGATTAATAAAAAAAATAAATAAAAAGGAAAAATAAAGACCTGGCCAGGTAGCTCAGTTGGCTGGAGCATCATCCAGTACACCAGAAGGTTATGGGTTCAATTCCTGATCAGGGCACATACGGGAGGCCAAGGATGGATGTTTCTCTCTCACATCAATGTTTCTCTCTCTCTCCCCCTCTCGCTCTTTCTCTCTCTCTAAAAAGCAATAAAAGAGCATATCCTTGAGGAATAAAGAAAGAAAAAATGTTCAACATCACTAATCATTATGGAAATGCAAATTAAAACTACAATAAAATATCTATCACTTCACATCCATTAGGCTGACCACTATCAAAAAACAAAAACAGCCCAGCCAGTGTGGCTCAGTGGTTGAGCGTCAACCCATTCACCAAGAGGTCACCAGTTCAGGGCAAATGCCCAGGTTGTGGGCCCGATCCTCAGTGTGGGGCATGCAGGAGGCGGCCAATTGATGTTCTCTCTCATCAATGTTTCTATTTCTCTCTTCCTCTCCCTTCCTTTCTCCCTAAAATCAATAAAGAAAAAATACTTTAAAAAAAAAAAAAACAAGTGCTGGCAAGGATTTGGAGAAATTAGAACTCTTCTGCACTGTTGGTATGAATGCAAAATGGTGTAGCAGTTAGAGAAAATCCTATGACTATTCCTCAAAAAATTTGAAAATAAAATTACCATATGATCATAAAAGAACTAAAAGCAGAGTACACCATCTTCATTGGACCATTATTTACAATAGTTAAAAGGTGGAAGCAACGCAAGTGTCTGTCCACTGATGGACAAAATGTAGTGTATCTATACAATGGAGTATTATTCAGCCTTAAAAAGAAAGAAAATTCTGGCACATGTTACAACATGAATAAACCTTGAGAACATTATGTTAAGTGAAACAAGTCAGCCAGAAAAAAGACAAACACTGGGATTGTGCTGGGTCTATAGATAAGTTTCAGGGAAATGGACATCTGTAAAAGGCCATTTAAAAATTTAACAATAATTCAGAAATTATTTGGAGATTTAAAGAAGACCTAAATAAAAAATATACCATGTTCATGGGTATGAAGCCTCAATACATTTAAGATGTTAATTCTCCCCCAAAATTAACCTGCAGATTTAATCAATTCCAATCAAACTCCCAGTGGCTTAGTTATATAATTTACATGCTGATTCTAAGTTGTATATGTAAATGCAAAGGGTTTGAATAGACAAAATGGTTTTTAAGAATAACAGAGTTGGATAACTTACACTAAACTCATTTTATAAGTCTGTATTTTTCAAGGAATTTCCCATTTTATTTAAGTGGTATTTTGTCTTTTGAAATAGTTATTTTAGTAGGAAGAATGGCATCTCATTGTGGTTTTAACTTGCATTTTCCTACTGACTAACGATGTTAAACCAATGTGTGTATTGGTCACTTTTTCTTTTCTGAAGTGTCTGTTTAAATCTTTGCCCATTTTTAAATTTCTGTTGCTTGTCTTTTTATTGTTAAAGTGGTAAGGATTCTTTATATATTCTGGATACAAGTCTTCTGTTGTTTGGATCAACAGATAGAAATAGATGGGGCTATATTTCACAGAACTAGAACAAATACTCCAAAAGTTCATATGGAACCAAAAAAGACCCCGAATAGCCACAGCAATCTTGAAAAAGAAGGACAAAGAGGTGGGATCACAATACCAGATATCAGATTATACTACAGAGCTACTGTAATCAAAACAGCCTGGTATTGGCACAAGAACAGGCATATAGACCAGTGGAACAGAACAGAGAATCCAGAAATTGACCCAAGACATTATGCTCAACTAATATTTGACAAAGGTGGCAAGAGCATACAATGGAGCAAAGACAGCCTCTTTAATAAATGGTGTTGGGAAAATTGGACAGCTACATGCAAAAAAATGAAACTAGACCATCAACTTACACCATACACAAGAATAAACTCAAAATGGGTAAAAGACTTAAATGTGACTTGTGAATCCATAAAAATCCTAGAAGAAAATGTAGGCAACAAAATTTCGGACATCATACGCAGCAGAATCTTTACTGATACATCACCTAAGGCAACAGAAATAAAGGAAAAAATGAACACATGGGACTACATCAAACTCAAAAGCTTCTGCACAGCAAAAGAAACAACCATCAAAACGGAAAGAGAACCCACTGTATGGGAGACCATAATTGCCAATGATACATCAGATAAGGAGTTAATCTCCAAAATATATAGAGTGCTCATACAACTCAACAAAAGGAAGACAAAGAACCCAATTAAAAAATGGGCAGAGGAACTAAATAGACACCTCTCCAAACAGGACATACAAATGGCTAAGAGACATATGAAGAAATGCTCAACATCACTAATCATCAGAGAGATGCAAATTAAAACAACAATGAGGTATCACCTCACACCTGTCAGAATGGCCGCCATCAACAAATCGTCAAACAACAAGTGTTGGCGAGGGTGTGGAGAAAAGGGGACTCTAGTCCACTGCTGGTGGGAATGCAGACTGGTGCAGCCACTGTGGAAAACACTATGGTGTTACCTCAAAAAATTAAAAATTGAATTGCCATTTGACCCAGTGATCCCACTTCTAGGAATATACCCTAAGAAACCTGAAACACCAATCAGAAAGAATATATGTACTCCCATGTTCATAGCAGCACTATTCACAATAGCTAAGATCTGGAAACAGCCCAAGTGCCCATCAGTGGATGAATGGATAAAAAAGCTGTGGTACATATACACAATGGAGTACTATGCAGCTGTAAGAAAGAACGATCTCTTATCCTTTGAGGCGACATGGAGGGACCTCGAGAGTATTATCCTAAGCGAAACAAACCAAGCAGAGAAAGAAAAATATCACATGATCTCACTCATTTGTGGAATATAATAAACATAACAGTATGGGGAACAGGGTAGACCCAGAGATGTGAAAGTAGGGTACAGACTGACAACCCTCAGAAGAGGGGGTGGGGGGGGAGGGAAGAGATAAACCACAGAACTTATACGCATGTATGCATAACTGATGGACATGGACAACAAAGCTGGGGAAGGGGTAGAGGCATGGGGAGGAGGGTGTCAATGGGGAAAAAAGGAGAAACATCTGTAACAAAAATAAATTAATAAAAAAAAAAAAAAAGAAATAGATGGGGCTATATTTTCACTATCTATATCTATCTGTACTCCTCATATCTATCCATCCACCTATCCATCTATTCATACATCCATCCATTCATTTATCTATTCTATGGGTTGCCTTTTCATTATCTCAGTGATGTTCTTTGAAAAGCACAAGTTTTTAATTTTAATAAAACCCCATTTTATGATTATTATATTATTAGTATATCATTCTGGTCTGTGTTCTTTGTGTTCTAAGAAACTTATCCCAAAATCATGAGTATTTTCACTTGTGTGTTTTTTGGGGGGAAACTTTATAGTTTTAGCCTTAACTTTATGATTAGATTTACCATCCATCTCTAGTTTTTGTATATAGTGTAATGTGAGAGTCAAAACAATTTTTATATATGGATATCTAGTTGTATCAGCAACATTTATTGAAAATAAAAAATAATTTTAAATATGGTTAATTTTATTATCTATACATTATACCTCAACAAATTTAATTTTTTTAATTTCATTTATAATAGCATAAGAGATCTAAAATATATAAGGATAACAAAATATGTACATGACCTGTATACTGCAAACTACAAAACATTGCTGAGAGAAACAAAAGACCTAAATAAACAAAAAGACATTTCTAATAATAATATATACAAGTAAAATAAATTATACTGGTATAGAAATATTTAGTATTAAGATATAAATATATATAAATTAATAGAATGTAACAGAAATTCCAAAAGGAGATTCCTACAAATACAGTTTTAGTATATTTCAGCAGTGCCAATTCAGTGATGAATATATCAATTATTTAGATGAAAAGATGAATTATTTAACATATGGTAGTACAATCAGCTACTCATCTAAAAATAATGTAGAATCCAATCTTATCCTAACTCCAAAAATATATTTCAAATTAAATAAGACTTAAATGCTAAAATATAAAATAAAAAGCTTTGTAGAGTAGATTGTAAAATATTTTTTGTTTTTTATTAATTTTACTAGAGAGAGAGGAAAGGAAAGAGAGAGAGAGAAACAGTGATGTGAGACAGATACATCGATCGACTGCCTCCTGCACGCCCAGTACTGGGGATCAAGACCGTAACTTTGGCACATGTGCCCTGACTGGGTATCGAACCAGGATCTCTCAGTCCATGGATCAATGCTCAATGCACTGAGCCACACCAGCCGGGCTAGATCGTAAAATTGTACTGAAAGGCATTAAAGATTTTAATGAATAGAAAGACATACCAAGTTAATAGACAGGAAGACTCGATATCATAAACATGTCAATTCTCTCTCTTGATTTACAGATTCAAGACAATTCTAATCAAATTCCCAACAAGATTTTGTTATTTAATTTTGTTTTGTTAGGGACTTGGCGAGGTACTTCTAAAATGAATAGTGGCAAAAATAGGCAAAACATTCCTGAAGAACAATTTTCAGGATTATAAACCACAAGATTATTAAGATTTATTATATAACTAAATTAACTAAGACAACATGGTACAGGTACAGGAATAAACAAATAGTCCAATGGAATATTAACTGAGAACATGGAAAAAAAGCCCACAGATATACATCATAGAATAACTTTATAGATCACTGAGAAAAGAAAGTAGGTATTTGATAAATGGTGGTAAAATAATGTTAACATTATGAAAAGAAATAAAATTAGTTCCCTAACCCAAGCCATAAAAAAGTTAAATCTAAGATAATTCAAGAGCTACATGTAAAAGGTAAAACCAATGAACATTTTAGGAAATAATATTAGAGGTCTTTCTGACCGACCTCAGCCTAGGAAAAATTTTCTTCAGTATAATGGGGGGGTGGGGAGGGGAGCAAACCATAAAGGAAAAGACTGATACAACTGTTATCATTCATCTACATTAAAATTAATATCTGCTTATGCAAAGACTTTATAAAAACAAGTCATGAATTAAGAGAAGTTATTTGTAATACTTATAACTGACAAGTTTATTCTTCATAATATTCAGAGAACTCCTGCAATTAAGAAAAGACCAACAACCCAATAGTAAGTGGGCAAAAGATTTAACTGAACAGTCATTTTACAAAAGAGGTATCTAAAATGGCCAATAAATATGAAAATGTATTCAACTAAATTATTAATCAGGGAAATCCAAATGTTTTAAAAAATGAATTCCATGTTATACCTACCATATTCACAAAGTTTAAAAGTCTTAATAATATCAAGTGTTGGCCAGATACATAGTGACCAAAACTCTAACCAATGGTAGAAGTATAAACGGATAAAACTATTTAGGAAAATAAGTTTTGCATTTCTAGTCAAGTTGAGAATATACACACTTTAGACCTGAGCAATCACCTCCCCATATATAACCTACAGCAGGGACAGGTAAACTATGCCTACATGCCAAATCTAGAAGCCACTTGTTATTTTTCTATAACCTATAAGGAATGATTTTCACAGTTTTGAAATGTTAAAAGAAAATATTTCCTGACACATGAAAATTATGTTAAATTAAATTCAAAATTTAGCCTCCTTTTTGTATTGTCCATTGCTGCTTTCATGCTACAAAAGCAAAGTTGATTTGTTGCAACAGAGACAGTAAACATTTTAGGCTTTATAGATCATACTATCTGGCCCTGGCCAGTTTGGTTCTGTGGTTAGAGCATCAGCCCGAGGACCAATGAATCACGGGTTTGATTCTGGTCAAGGGCACCTGCCTCGGTTGCGGATTGTCCTCGGCCCTGGTCAGGTTGTGTGGGAGGCAACCAGTTGATGTGTCTCTCTCATATCAATATTTCTCTCTCTCTCTCTCTCTCTCTCTCTCTCTCTCCCTCCCCCCCCCCCACCTCCCACTCTATCTGATGATAAATGGAAAAAAATATCCTTGGGTGAGGATTAAAAAATAAAAATAACTGCCCTGGCTGGTTTGGCTCAGCGGTTAGAGCATCGGCCTGCGGTCCGGAGAGACCCGGGTTCGGTTCCCGCTAAGGGCATGTACTTCGGTTGCAGTTTGTCCCCGGCCCTGGTTGGTCGTGCGGGTGGCAGCCACTCGATGTGTCACTTTCACATCGATGTTTCTCTCTCTCTCTTCCTCTCTCTCCCTCCCACTCTATCTGAACAAAATATGAAAAGATGTCCTCGGGTGAGGATAAAAAAAATAAAAATAAAATAATTGGAAGAAAAGGAGCATTTTCTAAGTTAATGATATTTAACATAATTAGGTTTAATTATGTATATAATTAACAAATGATCAGTAGGCATCTGACTTTTATCCCTATATCTAAGAGAACATGTATTCTAGATGGCAAAAATTTCCATTTTTAGATCTTTTCATTGGAAAATGGATGAGCACCCTATATCTGGAATCACCTTATAGTCAAACATTTACAATATACTTTCACTCTTTACCAGGCTCTTACACCACTGATCAACCTAAACTAAAATATATATACAACAACTTATATCTTCTTTTCAGTGTCAAAATTTCCCTGCAGCCACTCAATTTTAAAGATAATCTTAAAATATAACTGCAAATTGTTTGCATAACTACAGACCTTTTAGCAATATACAGATAAAACAAAAATTAGTTAAGTCCATTTTATTCATTCAAAACTTTATATAATTTAATTCAAAAAGATTCTATGTTTATTAAACTAAAAAATTCTTGAGAATGGTGAGGTATTTTTATTTAAAGTCATCTCAATTTTGTACCCATGTTTATACCCTAAAGACGACTTTAGGCTTTGGTTTCAACATCGTGATAAAGATAGATAGATATTCCTTCACAGTTTTGGAAGGACCCAAGTGATAGTCAGCAATAGACCTCGTAAACAAAAATATTTAAGTAGTTCTGGGGTCAAAACAAAACAACTGCTCAACTTATCAGTTCTTTTCAAAACTGAGCTGCACTGATATATTATAATTAAAACACAAAACACCATTGATACTGCATAGACAGCCACAAAAACTTGTCACGGTTACTACTTATTAAAATATTTCTAAGTTATTTTACAAATTATTCCTTTATTTCTAGCAAATAATTATGCTTAAAGACCTGTGATTCCAGTAAACCAGGGGACAGTTCAGAAAGAGGTAATGAAAGATTAAAAAGGAGGAGCTTTGGAGTTAGGTAAACCTGCATTAAAATCCTGATTGCACCACCTAAAAGTTAAATGATGTCGCTAAGCCTTACTTTCCCTCTTAGTGAAAGAGAGACAGTTGTAGTATCTTTGTCTAGAGGGTTGTTATGGAAGAGACTGCATACCTAGTAACAATTCTCCCCCTTTTCCTTACGAAGAGATCCTTGATTTTATTGTTGGCAACAATGGGTTCAGCTAAAGGACTACAATTCCCAGTTTTCTTTTAAATTAGGGTAGCTAATAAGATGTAAACTGAAGACAGGTAGAATTTCTAGGCAACTTCTTTTAGAGGCTGATTCTGTTAAGAAGTAGTCCTTTTTGTCCTTCTCCCTACCGCACAGCAGGCTACAGTTACAGCAGCCAGCTTAGAACACGAGGGGATGGAGCCATGTGCTAATGATGTGACACAGAAAGCCAGAGGCCCCTGGGCTCCTCATAACCAGAGACATCTCATCATCTGGGCTGCTTTTATATGAAAAATAAATTTCTACTGTGTTGCTATTATACATAGTTGAACCTATTCTACTAGTTAATACAATGTATTATTAGGATTTTTAAAAGACAAAACATGCAAGGTTTTCCACAAATAAACTCATACATTGCAAGTAATCAAAATAATATGAATAACTTTTTGAATTCAAATAACTGTACTTCAAGAAATCAGCAATGCTATAATTTTCCCCTTGAAGTTGTCAAGTCTGTTATGTTCAATGAACTTATTCTATCAGTAAGAAAATTAACCATAGGTGAATGACCAGGTAGTTCTTTTAGAGGTACTAAATAAATAATAGTCCTTGATATAAGGAAGCAACTATCTGAGTGCACTTTTTTAAAATGTCTCTATTCTACCTGAATTTCTTTCAAACTTCACATTAACTGGCAACAGTTAAGGGAACATGAGTTAGGATAATCCACAGTATCAGTCACTTCCTCTGCCACCATGTATCTTTATAAAATCCACAGCACAGATTCTTCTGACAGATGATGAACTAGAAGTTAGACAACCCTACTTTCTCTTTGACTTGCATGAAATGTTGAAGCCTTTTTTTCTTTTTAAATCCCTTTCACTGAAAACACTACATCTTTGGAAAGTCAACCCAGCTTCTTCATGCGTAAACCAAATTTCCCAAATTCCTCACTGATCGGGTTAAACTCTGTCAGTTTGTGTGTGCCAACAATGAGCAGATACTACATTTTGCTGAAAGTTTCAGAAGGGCTATGCCCTAGGAGGGCTGAATTTGATCTACAAAACAAATATCTTAATCCCCATGTCCTGGTGGTCTTGGACAATGAATACATGTAGGTCTAGTATTTGACATTATTTGCCTGAGAAACAGTGAATCTCCTTTTTTCTGGATATAGACCTCAAGACAAAATGGTAGGCCTTGAATGACCATGTTTAGAATCAGATACTTTCTGAATACCATCTACATATGTAGCAGTCTCCCTTTTACCTCCTATCTATGTTCCTGGATCCCCTTCATGGAGAGAGGCTAGTTTCCCCTTCCAATCTAGTAATTGCAAAGCCTTCAACAGTCCCTTAATGATAATCAACTAGAAAGGGGGAGATATAGGGTAATCTTTACCACACCACTTGCACTCAACATTTGGTATAAAACTCCCTGCTTGTAAACCTCCAGCTTAAAAATGTTTACAGGGTTGGTGCAGAAAAGCACCAACCACCACAAACATAAACCCAAAGTATTGGGTATAGGGACCCAAATACAGCAGCTTGGTTATTGCTTTAAGATTCCTGCTGCCACTTTAAGATAGTTGCTATTCAATATTTTAAACAAACAAAGCATCAGATTAAAACCTTCATTAGAAAGCTATCTGATTAATTTCTATTACTACAATATACAGTATATAGACTTGAGCAAAGACATGTCCAGAAGAAGGTAATAAAAAATTACTTGATGAGAGTGAGTAGTATAGGCTGAGGGATACCTCTCCTCCTAACAGCCATGTTTTACTTTCTAACCTAATTTTCCCCGACCACAGACAATCGGGTCAAAGATAAACATTAGATCTAAGCTGGCACAATCATAATCTTTTCCCTAGGAACTTGAAATTTAAAATGGATATACAGACAGAATAAGACACTGGAACATAATTGATTTTTGGCAGCACAGACAGAGCAGGCCCATGATCTCCTCTCACTGAGTTCCCTGGAGGAAATTTGTTCTTTACCTCCTCCCTAAAGTCTGTGAAATACTCTAATATACTTCTAAAGTTTCTTCTGGATAAGCAAGCTAAAGCCTAATTTACTTTCTTACATGCAAGAAAAAAGACAACTAAATCCACTAAAGATCAGGAGAACTAGCTACCTCTCATTATGTAGCATAAAAACTATTATCACTCAACAATATTAACTAACTTCAAAGAGAAAGATGTACTCACATATCCTACTAGAGAAAATAAACTTAAAAAACAAAAGAAATACACATTTCCCAACTTAGGAATTCTAGATGACAAAATTTACCCTCCATAAACAAGTACATGAATATCCAGTGATGAATCATCCATTCTATTCTTAGAATTTATCATACAGAAACACTTCAACAAGTAGACAAAGGTGTGTATAGAAATACATACTCCATATTGCTTATAATAGTGAAAAACTAAAAATATTATACACATGTATAAAAGAGGAAATTAGTTAAATTATAGTATAGCCATACAATAAAATACTGAGTAGCCGGTAGAAAAGATGCAATAGGTTCAACCCACGGACATAAAAAGATGTCTAGGCAGTTGAATGAAAAAAGCAAGAACAATTCATATTAATTCCCTACACATACATAAACTGCAGCCATCATACATACATATACATATATTCACAGCAAAAAAGTCAGGAAATATATATATTAAATTTTTAAAACTGGTTATCTTTGGAGAATGATAAAGACAAAGGTTTTTATTTTCAGCTTTATTTACTTTTGTACTGTAAAATTGAATGTATTTGAAAATTATAAGAAACAGAGGTGTATGTTTTATTTTTGCTTTTTTAAGAAATTCATGTGCCATGGAAAAAAATATAAAAAGAAAATTAAGAGACCCTGTATACAAAAGTAGAAACCTTTATTAAGTGGTATATAAATTTTTATATACTTCACACATACACAAAATGTGTCTATATGTAAACCTTAATAACGGTGAGAATAAAACATTTACATAAAAAAAAGATTAAGGCTCACAATTCAGATTAACTTGCTAAAAATACTAAGAAGGTGTGAGATCTCAATTAAATCAAATTGGATCATCACATTAATAAGCCCTGTTATAGATAAATGCTCTATCTAGACTTATATATTATCTATCTAAATACATGACTGGTTTTTTTCTAAAATGGTACTTACAGTTCTCTACAATTTCATCAAAAACTGCACCAGTTTTCTGCTCAAACTGAAAAAACAAAAAAGAAAAATAACATTACTATCATATTCTTTGAGCATTTTTCTGGTACCCATCCCAACTCCCCAAAGCTATAATTTTCAACCCAAACTATAAAAATACACATCATAAACACCGCCGAATAGAGTAAAATAAAATTTAGAATGAAAAAAGAAGTTCTTAGGCTAAAACCCACAAACCAAAAAAAATTTATTTTTAAAAAATCACTTTTATGTTACAAAATACAGAAGACCATATATATGTGTAATAACAATAAATGTAGACAGTAAGTGTTCTCAATAAACAATTACTGAGAACTTACTAACATATCTTGAGAAGGATGCAAAACTCTGAATAGACACTGAACAGAACAATCAACATTCTGGGATACCCAAAGGCCCTAGCATATTGTAAAGGTAAGTCCTCACTTAACATCGTTGATAGGTTCTGTGACTTTAAGTGAAATGATGTATAATGACACCAATTTTACCATAGGTTAACAGATATAAACAAGTTCTTTTAAAAAAAAGTTTTTATTGATTTTAGAGAGAGAGTCAGGTAGAGGGAGAGAGAGAGAAACATTGATGAGAGAGAAACTGATTGGCTGACTCCTGCACACCCCTCACTCAGATTCCCAGGTTCAGCCTGCAACCTGGGTATGTGCCCTGACCAGGAATCAAACCAGTGACCTCTTGGTGCATGGGACGACGCTCAACCACCTGAGCCACACCAGCCAGGGCACCAGTTAAGTTCTTGGCATCGGATTGTTACAATGATCTTGAATGAAATAGTCATTCAAGGACCTGTTGTATTGCATAATCTCTCAATCTTTTTATTAACTTAATATTATACTTTGCATTTCTCAGCATTTGCTATGTAAAACCTGCAAGATGTTCTACGAAAAGTTCTGTCATCAAATTAATATAAGAAATACAAATCTATTTTTTTCAGTAATTATCAGTGGTTGTTAATTTATTAAATACTAAGAAGTCTAAAACTAAAGAAACCTGTACTGCTTTGTTTCACCCAGCATTTTCCCAAATATACTAGACCACAGAACTCCTATGAAGGATAACATTTGGGAAATACTGTGGGAAATCATGCTAAATGATGGCAGTAGTTATACGTAGCTACACATTTTAATACAAGAAAGTCATTTTGAATTTAATAATATACTCCAAAGTCATGTTATTTTAGTTTTTTTTTTAATTCTTCACCCAAGGATACTCTTTTTCTATTTATCATCAGATAAAGTGGGAGGGGGAGAGAGAGAGAGAGAGAGAGAAACATTGATGAGATAGAGCCACATTGACTAGTTGCCTCCTACACAACCTGACCAGGGCTGGGGACACCACAACTGAGGTATGTGCCCTTGACTGGAATCGAACCCGCGACTCATTGGTCCACGGGCCGACTCTCTAACCGCTGAGGCAAACCGGCCAGGGCCTAGTTTTTCTTAATAATCATGCCATTTGGCCCTGGTGGGTTTTGCTCAGTGGTTAGAGCATTGGCCTGCGTACCAATGAGCTGCGGGTTTGATTCCGGTCAAGGGCACATACCTAGGTTGCGGTTCTTCCCCGGCCCTGGTCGGGTCATGCAGAAGGCAACCAGTCAATGTGTCCCTCTCACATCAATGTTTCTCTCTCTCTCTCTCCCTCCCTCTCTCTCCCTCCCACTCTATCTGAAGAAAAAGAGAAAAATGTTCTTGGGTCAGGATTAAAAAAAATAAAATAATCATGACATTTGTTCATGTGTGGTTTTCACAAGTATTGTATAAGCAAGGACTTTTCCACTTGATAATTTAACAAATACAGAGAAGAGAACTGTTCAACATGCTAAAGACTATTGGGGGACCGGAAAGTAATGTTGTTTCTGCGTGTTTCGATATTCAGTTGTCATTTATAAGCTCATTGTGTACTTCAAAATTGTGCCAAAGACATTCAAAGGTTAGAGTGACTCATTTACTTATAAATAATTAAATCTTGACTTTTTTTTTTGCAATTTATAGTGAAATGGCCAGCCAAATACCAGAAGAGGTACATATCTGGCATTGCATGCTTTTTGAGTTTCACAAGGGCAGTAACACAACAGTTGCTACCAAAAACATTTGTGATGTTTATCCAAGTGCATTAGACATTCATAAATGCCAAAGGTGGTTTTCTAAGTTCAAATCCGGTAATTTTGATCTTTCTGACTCATATCGATCAGGAAAACCAACAACTTTTGACAATAACATGTTAAGGGTGGAAGTGGAAGCAAATCCGTGTCAGACAATTGAGGAACTGTCAAACACTCTTAACCAACCTTGGTCGACCATCCAAGAACATTTGCAGCAGATTGGTAAAATAAGCAGAGCAGGTGTTTGGGTCCCGCATAATCTGTCCGAAGAAAACAAAGCTAACCGGTCCACCACATGCAACTTATTGCTTCAGTGGCACAATACAGAAGCGTTTTTTGATCACTTGATCACTGGACATGAAAAATGGGTCCTCTATGATAATCCAAAATGCAAAAGGCAGTGGCTCTCTCCAAATGAATCGCCACAAAGTACAGCTAAGCTAGGTTTACACTCCAAAAAGGCACTTTAGTGTGTTTGGTGGAGTATTTGCAGGGTCGTTCATTTTGAAGTGCTGAAACCTGGACAAACTGAATGCAGATCTTTACTGTGAACAATTGGATCAAGTAAATCAATCTTTAATTGAAAAGTGCCCAGCGACTGTCACCAGAAAAGGCGTTATTCTGCAACACGATAATGCAAGACCGCACTGCGCAAGATGAACCCTGAAAAAAATTAATGAATTGGGGTGGGAGGTATTGCCTCACCCACCACACTCGCCCGATATTGCGCCACTTGCCCGATATTGCGCCATTGGATTTCCATTTATTCCGATCGCTACCACATTTTCTAAGTGACAAAAAATTTGAAAATTTGGATGATGTCCAAAATGCTATCTCCAGATATTTTGCTCAATCCGGCACTGAAAATTTGCACACTAGATGGCAAAAGGTTGTTGATAACGACGGTGATTACATCATTGATTAAAAATAAAAACTTGTTAAAAATTTATCTGTTTGAATTAATGTCGTAAAAACATGACATTACTTTCAGGTCCCCCTAATATTTTTCTCAAATTATTAGCAAAATAAACAAGGATCATAAATACTTGGTTCCTAACACTCTCTTCCTACTAAGCCTCACCTTCCACCACAAATCATCTGCTACTAATCAACCACAGCAATCTTTCCTACAAAGTATGGATAAGTTCTCAGAATTGTTCTCAATTCAAAGTTCAGGTGTTCGTTTACAATGAATTGAAGCTGGCGACAAGATAAAATATTTACCATTTAAATGCCATTAAAATGGTAATATTAGCATTATTTTACTTTGTTTTTAAAGTTCTAATCTACGCAATAAGCAAAAAACATATAAAAAGTAAAAACAGTGAAAAGGAAACAAAATTTTCATTTTTTACAGGTAATATGCTAGTCTACTTGATAAGTCCAAGATAGCAGATTAAAACGTATTTGTAGTAAGAATACATTTCAATAGAATGACTCTTTTTAAAATTCAACATTCAAAAAAATCAAGAACGCCCAGCCGGTGTGGCTCACTGGTTGAGCATCGACCCATGCACCAAGTGGAGGCTGGTACGATCCCCAGTAAGGGCACATGCCCAGGTTGTAGGCCAAATCCACAGTGGGGGGCATGCAGGAGGCAGCCAGTAGATGTTTCTATCTCTCTCTCCCTCTCCCTTCCTCTCTAAAATCAATAAAGAAAAATATATATATATTTTTTTATCCTCACCCAAGGATATTTTTGCATTTATCTTCAGACAGAGTGGGAGGGAGAGAGGGAAGGAGGAAAAGAGAGAAAGACAACAACCCACACGACAACAACCAGGGCCAGGGACGAACCACAACCAAGGTAAATGCCCTTAGTGGAAACCGAACCCGGGACTCTCTGGTCTGCAGGCCGACATTCTAACCGCTAAGCCAAACTGGCCAGGGCAAAAAAATATTTTTTAAATAAAATAAAATATAATGAAAAAATCCAATTCACAATAAAACTACATATAAAAAGTTCTGAAAATAAAGTTAAGAAATTCATAAAGTCATTATGAAAACAACTACAAAACTTTTCAGAGAGTAAATAGGTAATATACCATTACAAAGAGAAAAAATCAATAGGATGAAGAACTCAATTTCCTCACAAAATAGGAAAGGTGGGGTAAGACAAAAACCATTATCAAGGACATCTGGAAGAATAAAAGTAAGAAGAATATTCAAGAAAATGTTGAATTATAATAGTAACAAGGAGAAAAATATGCCAAACTATATATTAAAGGTATGTACAATTAATTAAAATATGTGATACTGGCAAGGGAATTAATAGATTTATGAAATGAAATTTAAAATACAAAGTCCAAACTATACTTAAGAATTAGAATATGACCAGTAACCATTTAAGGTAAAATTTTTTAAGTCACCACTTTACAACTAACACCATAAATAAATTTCAAATAAATTAAAAACAAACTAAAAAAAATGAAGACACTACAAGACAGGAAATTCTTCTAACCGTAAACAGAAACAAATCTGCATAAGAAAGTTTAATAAGCTTGACCATATTAAAAATTGAAAGTGTGCCCTGGCTGGTTTTGCTCAGTGGTTAGAGCATTGGCTTGCAGGTTCAATCCCCAAGCCCCGTCAGGGTCATGCGGGAGGCAACCAACAGATGTGTCTCTCTGACATTGATGTTTCTTCCTCTTTCTTTTTCACTTTCTCGCTCTCTTTCTCCCTCCCTCCCTCCCTTCCATTCTATCTAAAAATCAATGGAAAAATATCCTCAGATGAGGATTAAAAATATAATTTAAAAATTCTTTAAATTAAAATTGCTTATAAAAACCTAAAGACAATCTTGGAAAAAAGTTTGAATTAATAATATCACAATGGTTAATGTCCTACCTATAAACAATCTTGACATCCACTAAAGAGCAGCACCCCAATAGAAAATGACTGAAGACCACAAACAAGCAGTAAACATTCAATCTTATTTGAAGTCAAAATGAAAATAAGATACCATTTTCTGTCAGACTAGCAAAGACACAAATAGATGGATATATAAATTCTTTTTTTTTTTTACAACCTAATGTATCTAGGAAAGTTCTCATTATACAGAGATCCAATTCACTCTTTATAGTGACTACATAGTCTTTTATTGTTTTTTTTATATATATATAGACACTTACGTTGCTTCAAGCTTTCTTCCAAATATTATAGTTGCTATCCTTGTGCATATAAATTGGCTTATATACATCAGTGTATGCATGTGTATGTGAGTGTATGTGTGTGATCACATATATGTGATAAATCCCAAGAAGAAGAATCATGAAATTAAAGAGCATATATGAATAAGATGAGTTCCTGTTGTTTCTCTACCACCTGGCATGAAGTTTTATTCATCTTCCTCAATTTGGTAGGGGGAAAAAAATGTTATCTCATTGTTAAATTTCCATTTTTTTATTTTATTTTACATTTTTTATTTTTGAGTAAAAATCTTTCTATGTAGTTATTAATCATCTATGACTAATTTCTATCAACTGCCCAACTATGGAATTACTTAGGTGACCTGAGGCAATGGTTCCCAAATCATTATAATTAGTGATTAACACTTATCAGGAACCTCACCCTGTGGCCTGGCATTGTTTTCAACTTTTAAATTTATTTAATTCAAGTTAGCGTCCCTAAAGTCTCATTAAATAAATATGTTAACACCTCTATTTTATGAATGAAGAAATAGAGATATTGAGAGGTTAAGGGGGAATGGACACACACACACAGAAAGAGAAAGAGAGACAGACAGAGAGAAACAGACAGATAGACAGAGCTCTCTGAAAAAGGCTCCCCAGAAAAAAGCCAAAACTTCTGACTCTCCTCTAATACCTGGCCTATAGTGCTTCATTGTTTCCTGCTTTCATGTTCCCATTACATCCCCATCCCCAAAGCAAATGTTCTAGCTGTTATAAGTGACCTATAGCTCACCCAATCTCTCAAATCGTTTTATGCCTCTGGACCATTGTACACAGTGCTCAAATGTTTCCAGTCTTAATTCAACAGTAAACACCTACTCAGATTCCGTGACTGAGCTAAAGTTACAACTCTTTAATGACGCCATCTTACACAACCCACACACACTCAACTTCCTAAACAAGGGAAATTCACAACTCTCTTTCCTAGCACTACTACAGCACATGTGTCTATGATAGCCAAAATAGGAATTTTACTCCAAAGTTGAGGATGCTATAATAAGTCAAGTACCCATACACATTTCAAAGGCTACACCATGAAATATCCCATTCTTTTGGTAGATGTATCTGCTGACAAATAAATGGGGTAATACAAATGTGAAGTTTTAACTCCATTCTATAGACTATCTAAAAAAGAAATCATTTAAAAAATGAACATTTTTTTATACAAAAGCCTTTCAAGTTACACAAAAATTTAAAATAATCTAGTTTCATCCTGGCCGGCTTGGCTCAGCGGTTAGATTGTCGGGCCCTCGAACCAAAGAGTCGTGGGTTCAATTCTGATCACGGGCACGTACCTCGGTTGTAGCTTGGTCCCCTGCCCTGGTCAGGGTCATGTGGGAGGCAACCAATCAATGTCTCTCTCTCACAAAAATGTTTCTCTCTCTCTTTCCCTCCATCCCACTCTATCTGAAGATAAATGGAAAAATATCCTCGGGTGAGGATTTAAAAATAAATAAATAATCTACTTTCTTTCAACAGAACCCTAATAAGATTAACACTGTAAAGGATTAGAGATTCCACATGTCTCACAGCAGGGGGCAGGTTAAAGTGTATCTCAGTCTAGAGAGATTTTTTTTGTTCCTTATTGCTGTAAGCTTAGCACCTACAATAATACCCACAACAAACAGAAGTTAAATAAATGCTGAATTAAAGAATTACTATTATAAATAATTTAAAACTTGTCTATATTAAAAACATGAACATTCTAGAGTGCACTTTAAAATTAGCAAGAGTCAGACATATCAAAATTACAACTAAACTACAGAACAACCATCATTCAGAATCGCCTGACATGGAACTGAATGGTAGTCCTACAACTACGAAATTAAAGAAGAAACCACATCGAGACTGTTGGAGGGGCAGAGACACAGGAAGCACGGATGGGCTGGTCCCTCACCCACCTGTACAGTAAATATCAGGAAGGCAACCTCGGCTGTGAAGGTCCTCCCAGAGGAGTAAGGGGTCCCTGTCCCATACCCGGCTCCCAGCACAGGGCTTCAGTGCCAGGAAGAGAAGTCCACAAAACTTCTGGCTGTAAAAACCAGTAGGAACTGAGGCTGAGGAAGGCTGAGGCTGCTGGAGTCCCAGGCAATTCCACTTCAAGGGCTCGAGCACAGACTTAATTCGGATTTGCTCCTTCTGAGCTCCAGCTTTGGGGAGGCAGCTTGAAAGGCACCAGAGACATAGGGGAGGAACTGAGTTGTCTGGCATTGGGGCAAGAGCTGGAGAGGCAGCTTTCCCCTGGACAGACTTACTGTCGGAGGTCCTATTCCTTTGGTGAGCCTTTCCCTAGCACAGCAGACTGGAGCCATATCTGGGACTCCAGAACCAGGCTCACATTATTTGCCCTGCCCTGGTGATTCTCTGAGGCCCTGCCCCACCCAACTTTCAGGCCCACCCAAGCTGTTTCCAATGGCTTTACCACAGGACTGGTCTGTCTTGGATTCTGCTTCAGATTTTCCTAAAATCTCTCAAACAAGCAGCATCTGGTCTCAGCGAGCCTCATACCTCTCGCTAAGTGGCCCCAGGCCTGGCACTAGAAGCAGCCAGCCTTGGTTCACAACTTGGCTTTGCCTGGGCACCTCCAAGCCCAGCATAAGTAGCAGCCATCGGCAGATCACTTTGTAGCTTATGCCGGGTGGCCCCAGGTAGAACACAGGCAGTGGCTGACCTTGCCCCAGAGCCAGCACACCCAGTGGACAGCTTCAGATCACATTGAAGCACCACCACCCAACCACCTCCACAAGTGACACTCTCAATGAGTGGACTCAGTGGGTACCAGAGCCTTACTGAAGTAAAACTTGCTCTGTGTGGTGGGGGCCCCTACACAGCTGACCCTCCAAAGGAGTCAGAGGCCAGTGGGCACAGTCAGTCCGTGCAGCTGATCAGCCTGAGTAAATCCCTCCCACTGATGGGCCAAGAGCAATCAAGCCTCAATTACAAGGAAAGATGTTCAGTCCACACGAGGGGTGCACCTCGAGGGGTGATCAGGGAGGCTGTACCAATGGACCCTGCAGGACACCTACAACGATAGGCCACCCTAGGAAGCCTAGGAGACATAGTAACTCTACATAGAAACAAACACAGGGAGGTAGCCAAAATGAGGAGACAAAGAAACATGTCCCAAGTGAAAGAACAGAACAAAATTCCAGCAAAAGAACTAAACAAGATGGAGATAAGCAATCAATCACACGCAGAGTTCAAAACACTGGTTAAAAGGATGCTCAAGGAATTTAGTAAGAACTTCAAGGATCTTAAGGAGAACTCCAAGTAACTTAGTGAGAACATCAACAACATAAAAAAGGACCAGTCAGAAATGAAGGATGCACTAACTGATATAAAGAATAATTTACAGGGAATCAATAATAGAGCAGGTGAGCCCTGGCCGGTTTGGCTCAACGGGTGGAGCACTGGCCTGCAGACCAAAGAGTTCCAGGTTCAATTCCGTCCAAGGGCACATACCTCGGTTGCGGTTCACCCCAGCCACGGATGGGGTCGTGCAGGTGGCAACCAATCAATGTATCTCACTCACATCAATGTTTCTCTCTCTCTCTCTCTCTCCTCCTCCCACTCTGTCTGAAGATAAATGTAAAAATATCCTCGGGTGAGGATTAAAAAATAAATAAAAATAGTAGAGTAGGTGAAGCCAAGAGCAAACCATCGATTTGGAATATAAGGAAGCAAAAAACATCCAATCAGAACAGCAAAAAGAAAAAAGAATCCAAAAAAATGAGGATATTGTAAGGAGCCTATGGAACAACTTCAAGCATGCCAACATTCGCATCATGGGGATGCAAGGAGGAGAAGAGAGAGAGCAAGAAATTGAAAACCTATTTGAAAAAATAATGACAGAAAACTTCCCTAACTTGGTGAGGGAAACAGACATACAAGTCCAGGAAGCACACAGAGTCCCAAATAAGATGAACCCAAAGAGGTCCACACCAAGACACAGCATCATCAAAATGCAAAGGTTAAAGACAGGGAAAGATTCTTAAAAGGAGCAAGAGAAAAGCAGTTCGTTACCTACAAAGGAGCTCCCATAAGACTGTCATCTGATTTCTCAAAAGAAACTTTGCAGGCCAGAAAGGAGTGGCAAGAGATATTCAAGGTGATCCTGCAAAACTATTATTTAAAATCGATAGACATAAAAGAGTTTCCCACACAAGATAAAGCTAATGGAGTTCATCACCAACAAACCAGTATTATATGAAAGGTTGAAGGGTCTTCTTGAAGGAGAACAAAAATATGAACAATAAAATGGCAATAAATACGTATCTATCAACAATTGAATCTACAATCAAAATCAGCAAGCAGAACAGAAACAGACTCATAGATACAGAGAACTTTTTGTTGGTTGCCAGATGGGAGGGGGCTGGGAGGATGGGTGAAAAAGGTGAAGAAATTAAGAAGCACAAATGGGTTGTTAGACTGATGAACCTCAAAGGGAAGCAGCAGGGAGGTCAGACAGAAAGAGAGAAACCAAAGAACTTATATGCATATATGCATAAACAATAAACACAGACAACAGTGTGGTGAAGGCAAGACGGGTGGCGGGCCTGGGGAGGAGGGGGTCAATGGGGGGGGGGGGGAAAGGGGTACATCTGTAGTACCTTCAACAATAAAGATAAGTCAAAAAAATAAAATTAGCAAGAATCATGCATGCCCTGCCGTTTTGGTTTGGCAGTTGGAGTGTCAGCCTGAGGAACAAAGAGTGGCGGATTTGATTCTGGACAAGGACAAGAATCTCGGTTGCAATTCAGTCCCCCGCCCCAGTCAGGTCGTGCAGGGGGCAGCCAGTTGATGTGTGTCTGTCTGTCTCCCTCCCTCCCTCCCTCCCTCCCTCGCACTCTATCTGAGGATAGATAGAAGAATATCCTTGGATGAGGTTTAAAAAATAAAATAAAATTAGCAAGATTCTCAAAGATTAAGCAGAAGCTTCAGTTTTAATGCTTACAACAGACCACCACAAATTAAATACCTAATCCTCTTCCTCACTCCCACAGTGGTGATGCAAGTCTTTGCCTATTGCTACTCTCATTCAAACATCCCCTACTTACACTTTTAAGTTTATTCACAGTAATGATCTTGATAATCATTTTATCAAGTTATAAAATAGATAAGTTGTGGGAAAAAACACTTTTCATAAAGGCAATACTCACTTTGCACTATAGTACAGAAACATGAAAATGACCTTAAAAGATTAAACTGACAGAGCAAAGCAATGTTAATAATCAAAGGGAAAAAATTACAATTGTTCTGTGACCTTTAAGATTTTTGTCAAAACATTTTATCACTTGCAAATATATAAGGAAATTTTTAAAAACTCTAACTAATATTTATTATTTTACAATTAAAAACAAAAAAACTTTGAGAATCAAATGTTTTATTTCTTTGTAAAATACCTTATCAAGACTATACAGTGCTCCCTATCTTCTTTTCCTCAGATAATTTATGACACAAACTAAGCGTCTTTTCTATGCCTTTGCAAACTGTCATAATCCTTTGCAAGTTTGGTTCAGCTTCCAACATTTTGCCCTTTGCATTTTGATCTATTTCCAAGAGTTCCTTTAACATGAAGTTTTTGCCAGGAGATACTTCCTCTAAGACAACTTCATCCTTTCTGCCACAACCACCTTCTCCATTTATATTGATAAATTCCCTTACTAAGTTCACCAGGTTTCTTTTCTATACTTTACCCGTTATGAACACTTCAGGAATCTATGTCTCTCTCTCTCTCAATCTTTTTTTTTCAATTGATCTTAGAGAAAAGAAGGGAGGGAGAGAGAGAGAGAGAAACATCGATCGGTTGCCTCCCGCATATGCCACTACCAGGGATCAAACCTGCAACCTGGGTATGTGCCCTGACTAGGAATCGAACCTGAAACCTTTTGGTGTATGGGACGATGCTCCAACCAACTGAGCCACACTAGCCAGCGCTTATAAAAAATTTTTTACTGAAATTATTGGTGTGACATTAGTTATTAAAATTATATAGGTTTCAGCTCTGATCAGTTTGGCTCAGCAGTTAGAGCGTTAGCCCTTGGACTGAAGGGTCACGGATTCAATTCAGGTCAAGGACAAGTACCTGGTTGCAAGTTCGATCCCTGGCCCTGGTCAGGGTTGTGCAGGAAGCAACCAATCGATGTGTCTCTCTCACATCGATGTCTGTTTGTCTGTTTCTCTCTCTCCTTCCCTCCCTCCCTTCCACTTTCTCTAAAATTCAATGGAAAAATATCCTCGGGTGAGGATTAACAACAAAATATTGTATGTTTCAGGTGTACAATTCTATAGTATATCATCTGTATATTGTACCATATTGTGTGTTCACCACCCAAAGTCTCCTTCTGTCACCATGTATGCCCCTTTTACCCTCTTCTACATTCCTCCACCTGTCTTTACCTCTGGAAATCACCATATTATTGTCTGTGCCTATGAGGGTTTTTTTTTGTTTGTTTTTTCTGCTTAATCTCTTCACCTTTTTCACTCAGACCCCCCAAACCTCCTCCCTTGTAACAGCGGTTAGTCTGTTTTCTGTATCTATGATTATCTATTTTGTTTTTTATTTTGTCCTTTAGACGGCACAAATAAGTAAAATTATATGGTTATTTGTCTAACTGGCTTATTTCACTTAGCATAATACAGTAAAACCTTGATATAATGGACTAATTCCACAGAAGGGGTGTCTGTCAAACCCATCAAGCGGAAAGTCTGTTATATAATAAAGTAGGTTTTCCAAATGAGTATGTTTAAAAATTGACAAATTAGTTAGTTTACCTGTTTTTACTTATATAGACAATTTTGTAATTAAAATTAAGTATATATGAAAAGTTTAATTTCACAGAAAAGTTTTCTATATGTATTACTGTAATTTTACATTTATACTGAATAGGTCTACTAGATACATGCATTCACCAGTCACTGCTAGTAAACAAATGCACAGCTAGGGCATGGCTTAGCACTGGTTAAAACTGCTGCAGAAAGTCACACCACTTGACAAGAGAACCAATTACAACTCATGATGTGGTGTGATCACGTGCTAATCATTTAATGAACACTGTATAAGAGACATGACTCTTGGATTTAAATATGTAGGCTATAGTTGTAGATATGTAATCTTTATTTATGTCTGCGAAATTATTAGTGTTTTTTTCCAACAAATGGCCTATTCACTAAAATTTGTTAAAAATAACAGTAAAATAATAACAAAAAATAACAATTTAATGATAAACAAATCTTGGTTAAAAGCATTTAAAAATTAACAGGGTATTAATTTTCATATATGGCATACAGACTGGAAATTTTGTCCAGTAAATCCAAAGTCCATTAAATCGAGGGTTTACTGTGCTCTCTGGGTCCATCCATGCTGTCGCAAAGGTTAAAATTTCCTTCATTTTTACAGCTGAGTAGTCTTCCATTGCATAATGTACTACTGCTTTTTTATCCACTTGTGTACTGATGGACACTTAAAACTACTTCTATATCTTGGCTATTGTAAATTAACGATGTAATGAACATAGGGGTGCATATATTCTTTCGACTCAGCGTTTGTTTTCTTTGGAGATACTCTCAGAAGTGAATTCATTGGGTCATAAGACAAGTCCCATTTTAGTGTTTTGAGGAGACACCATATTATTTTAAACAGTGGCTGCACCTATCTGCATTCCCACCAACAGTGTACGACAGGTTCCCTTTTCTCCACATCCTCGTCAGAACTAGTTTGTTGATTTATTGATGATAGCCATTCTGACAGGTGTGAGGTGATTTCTCAGCGGTTTTACTTTGCATTTCTCTGATGATTAGAGTTGTTGAACATGTCTATTGGCCATTTGTATGTCTTCTTTGGAGAAGTGTCTATTCAGATCCACTACCCATTTTTTCATTGGATTATTTGTTTTTTTGGTGTTGAGTGGTATAAGTTCTACATAAACTTTAGATATTAACTAACCCCAAACTAGCCCCAGCCAGTGTGGCTTAGTGCCTGGAGTATCGGCCTCCACACTCAAGAGTGGCAGGTTCCATTCTCGGTCAAGGGCATGTACCTGGGTTGCAGATCTGATCCCAGGCCCCAGTTGGGGCATGTGCAGGGAGGCAACCAATTGATGTCTCTCTCTGACATGGATGTTTCTTTCTCTCGCTCTCCCCTTCCCACCATCCTTTCCACTTTCTCTAAAAACCAATGCAAAAAATATCCTTGGGTAAGGATTAACCAAAAAACAAAAAACCCTTATGTATCATTGGCAAATATGGTCTCCCATTTGGTGGGTTGTCATTTCATTGATGGATTCCTTTGCTGTGCAAAAACTCTTCAGTTTGATATAGTTCCATTTGTTTAATTTTTCTTTAGCTTCACTTGTCCAAGGAGATATATCAGAAAAAAATATTGCTACAAGAAATGTCCAGGATTTTACTGCCTATGTTTTCTTCTAGGAGTTTTAAGGTTGAGTCTTACATTTAAGTCTTTAATCCATTTTTAGTTTATTCTTATGTATTGTGTAAGGTGGTCTAATTTCATTCTTTTGCACATATCTGTCCAATTTTCCCAACACCAATTATTGAATAGATTATCTTTACACTGTTGAATGTTCTTGCCTCTTCTGTCAATATTAATTGACCATAAAGGCACAGGTTTATTTCTGAGCTCTCTATTCTGTTCCATTTATCTATATGCCTGTTTTTACAGCAGTACCATACTGTTTTGATTACTATGGCCTTGTGGTATAGTTTGATATCAGGTAGCGTGATTCCTCCAACTTTGTTCTTTCTCAAGATTGCTGTGGTTATTCAGGGTCTTTTGTGGTTCCATATAAATTTTTGGAATATTTGTTCTAGTTCTGTGAAATACACCACTGGTATCTTGATAGAAACTGGATTAATCTACAGATTGCTCTAGATAGTATGGACATTTTAATGATGTTAATTCTTCCTGTCCGTGAACACAGTATATGCTTCCACTAATCTGTATCTTCTTTTTTTTTTTTTTTAATTTTTTTTTTTTTTATCCTCATCCAAGGACATTTTTTCATTTTTTCTTCAGATAGAGTGGGAGGGAGAGAGGGGAAGAGAGAGAGAGAGAGAAACATCGACGTGAAAGGGACACATCGAGTGGCTGCCACCCACACGACCAATCAGGGCCGGGGACAAACTGCAACTGAGGTACATGCCCTTAGCGGGAACCGAACCCGGGTCTCTCTGGACCGCAGTCCGACGCTCTAACCGCTGAGCCAAACCGGCCAGGGCTGTATCTTCTTCAATTTTTTTCTTCAATGTCTTGTAATTTTTCTTAGTTTACCTTTCTTATAATTCTTTATTGGTGCATAGAATTGCAACTGATTTCTGGATATTTATTCTGTATCCTGCTACTTTACTGAAATTATTTATCAGTTCTAGTGGGTTTTGGTGACATCTTTACAGTTCTTTATATATAGTATCAAATCCTGTGTAAATAATGACAGTTTTGTCCCTGCCGGTGTGGCTCAGTGGTTTAGTGTCGACCCAAGCACCAAGAGGTCGCGCCGGTTCGATTCCCGATCAGGGCACAAGCCCCGGTTGCGTGCCAAATCCCCAGTTGGGGGTGTGCAGGAGGCAGCCAATCGATGTTTCTATCTCTCTATCCCTCTTCCATTCTCTCTCTAAAATCAATAGAGAGAGAAAAAAAATTTTTTAATAATAATGACAGTTTTACCCTGGCCAGTGTGGTTCAGTTGGTTGGAGTGACGTCCCATACACCAGAAGGTGGCTGGTTCGATTAACGGTCAGGGTACATACCCAGATTGCAAGTTCAAAAACTAAAATGCCTATATCTATTTTAAAACTCATGATTAACTGAACCTCTCATAAAGAAAATTCCAGGCCTAGATGGGTTTACTGGCAAAAATATCAAACACTTAAGAAAGATATAATAGTCCAGCTGGTGTGGCTCAGTGGTTGACCGTTGATCCATGCACCAAGAGGTCGCTGGTTCAATTCCCAGTCAGGACACATGCCCAGGTTGCCGGCCCAATCCCCAGCTGGGGGAATACAGGAGGCGACCAATCGATGTTCTCTCTCATTGATGTGTCTATCTCTCCCTCTCATTTATTCTCTATCTAAAATCAATAAAGGGAAAAAAAAAAAGTTTAAAATCTTTAAAAAAGAAAAAAAAAAAAGATATAACAGTAATCTTACCCAAACTTATTAAGAAATTAAGAAATATTTACAAACTCAATTTATAAGGCCAGCATTACTCTGACACCAAAACCAGACAAAGACAGTAAAAGAAAATAAAACTTCTGCCCTGGCCAGTTTGGCTCAGTGGTAGAGCGTCGGCCTGCGGACCAATGAGTTGCAGATTTGATTCCAGCCAAGGGCATGTACCTTGGTTGCAGTTTGTCCCCAGGCCTGGCCGGGTTGTGCAGGAGGCAACCAGTTGACGTGTTGCTCTCACATCAATGTTTCTCTCTCTCTCCCTTTCTCTCCCTCTCTGTCCCTTCCACTCTATCTGAGGATAAATAGAACAATATCCTCGGGTGAGGATTAAAAAAGAAAACTTCTAATCAATATTGCACATAAACAGAGATACAAAAATTCTTATCAAAATATTATAAACTTAATCCAGGATCATATGAAAAGTATTATCCATCATAATCATATGGAACTTACTAAAGGAAGGCAAGTTGGTTTAACATTCAAAAAACAAATGAACAGACTGAAAAAGAAGAAACTACGTGATCTTCGCAATGCGCTCAGAAAAAGCATTTGATAAAATTTAACTCCATTAGGTATGGGGGGGGGGGAGATCCTATCAGCAAACTAATAGTAGAAAGGACTATTACATTATCTAAACCTGAGATGGAATCTATGAAAATCCTGCAACTAACAAAGGCATCCAAAGGAAGAAATGAAACTTTGTTTGCAGATGGTATGATCTTAAATGTGGAAAACCCTACAGATTCTACACACCAAAAAAATGTTAGAATAAATTAATTTAGCAAAGTAGCAGGATACACCATCAACACAGAAAAATCAGTAATCAGTTGCACTTCTACACACTAGCAACGAACAATCAGAAAAGGAAATTACAAAAACAATTCCACTTACAATAGCATCAAAAAGAATACTATAAATACCTAGAAATTAATTTAACCAAGGAGGTAAAACACTTGTACAATGAAAACTACAATGCATTACTGAAAGAAATTAAAGACATAAATAAATGGAAACACATCCCACATTAACACTGCTAGGATATCAATTCTACCCAAAGCGACCTACCAATTGGATTCAATACCTATCAAAATTTCAATGACATTTTTTGCAGAACTAGAATAACCCATCCTAAAATTCAAATAGACTCTCCAGAGACCCTGCATAGCCAAACGGCGCTGAAAAAAAAGAATAAAGCTGGAGGGCTAACACTTCTTTTTTTTTTTTATCCTCACGCAAGGACATTTTTCCATTTTTTGTTCAGACAGAGTGGGAGGGAGAGAGAGGAAGAGAGAGAGAGAGAGAGAAACATCGACGTGAAAGGGACACATCGAGTGGCTGCTTCCGGCATGACCCAACCAGGGCCGGGGACAAACTGCAACCGAGGTACGTGCCCCTAGCGGGAACAGAACCCAGGTCTCTCTGGACCGCAGGCCGACGCTCTAACCGCTGAGCCAAACCGGCCAGGGCAACACTCCTTTATTTTAATACTTACTACTACAAAGCTCCAGTAATAAAAACAGTGCAGTTCTGGCATAAAGACAGACATACAGACCATAGAATAGAGAGTTCAGAAGGAAATCCTCACATTTATGGTCAAATGATTTTGACAAAGGTGTACCAAAACCATTCAACAGGAAAAGAATAATCTTTTCAACAAATGATGTTGGGAAAACTGGATTTCCACTTGCAAAGGAATGACGGTGGACCCTTACCTCACACCATATATGAAAATTAACTTTAAAAGGATCAAAGACCTAAAACTAGAAAATTCTTAGATATAAACATAGGGCAAAAGCTTCATGACAACAGAATTTGGCAACGACTGCATGAATATGACACCAAATGCATAGGCAACAAAAAATAAACAAGTCAGACTTTATACAAAGTTTTAAATTTTGTGCATCAAAACACAGTATCAACAGAGCAAAAAGGCAATTCACCAACTGGATTAAAATATTTACAACTCTTATATCTGAAAAGGGATTAATATCCAGAATATAGAGAGAACTCCTAAAACTCAGTAACAAAAATTACCCCAATTCAAAAATGGGCAAAGGACTTAACAGACATCTCTAGAGATGTGCAAATAGTCAATAAGCACATGAAAAGATGCTCAATATTGCCCTGGCAGGTTTGGCTCAGCAGTTAGAGCATTGGCCCCAGGACCAAAGGGTCTCAGGTTTAATACCCGGTAAAGGGCACATAACTGGGTTGCAGGTTCGATCACTAGCCCCAGTTGGGAGGCAGCAAATCGATGTGTCTCTCTCACATTGATATTTCTCTCTCCCCCTCTCCCTCCCTTTCATTTTATCTAAAAATCAATGGGAAAATATCCTCAGGTGAGGATTAACAACAACAACAAAAAATGCTCAAGACCAAAAAAACAAACAAAAACGAAACAGTCATGCTCTCCCTCCCGGGAGCATGCCCACATCTTTCTCTTCTCCCTCTTCTTCCCCAACAGACATGCACCTCCTAAACTCTAGGACTCCACAAGACTTGCAACGAGGAGGGCAATGGGCAGTGGCAGCTCATCCCAGGCTAACACCCTGAACCTTTCCTCAAGTCCCCCTTTTCTCTGACTTCTCAGTGAGCCAAAGCAGCTCAGCCTATATTTATTTATTTTCTATAACATTTCTGGAGAGCAGCCCTGTCTAATCTCTCTCCTGTTGCTTCTTGTATCATAGGCCCTTTCTTTTTTTTTAAATCCTCACCTGAGGATATTTTTCTATTTATCTTCAGATAGAGTGGGAGGGAGGGAGAGAGAGAGATAGAGAGGGAAAGAGAAACATTGATGTGAGAGACACACATCAACTGGTTGCCTCCCGCACAACCCCAACCAGGGCCAAGGACGAACCCCAACCAAGGTACATGCTCTTGACTGGAATCGAACCCAAGACTCTTTGGTCTGCAGGCCAACACTCTAACCTTTAAGCCAAACCGGTGAGGGTTCATAGCCACTTTTTTGTTTCACTGTCCTCAGCTTTCTTTTCTTTTCTTTTCTTTATCCTCACTCAAGGACATTTTTCCATTTTTTGTTCAGATAGAGTGGGAGGGAGAGAGAAGAAGAGAGAGAGAGAGAGAGAGAGAGAGATAGAGAAACATCAATGTGAAAGGGACACATCGAGTGGCTGCCTCCCACACGACCCAACCAAGGCCAGGGACAAACTATAAACTGTTCCCTTAGCGTGAACCAAACCCAGGTCTCTCTGGACCACAGGTCGATGCTCTAACCGCTGAGCCAAACCAGCCAGGGCACTATCCTCAGCTTTAATTTAAAAAAAAAACAAAAAAAAAACAGCCCTGGCCGGTTTCGCTCAGCAGTTAGAGCGTCGGCCTGCAGTCCAGAGAGACGCGGGTTCGGTTCCCGCTAGGGGCACGTACCTCGGTTGCAATTTGTCCCCAGCCCTGGCTGGTCGTGTGGGAGGCAGCCACTCGATGTGTCCCTTTCACGTCGATGTTTCTCTCTCTCTCTCTCTCTCTCTCTCTCTCTCTTCTTCTCTCTCCCTCCCACTCTATCTGAACAAAACATGGAAAAATGTCCTTGGGTAAGGATAAAAAAAAAAAGAAGTGTTTAAAAGAAAAAAACAAGAGTTGACAAGAATGTGGAGATATTTTAAAACCCTTACGCATTGAGAATGTAAAAAGGTACAGCTTCTTTGGAAAACAGTATGGCAGTTCCTCAAAAAATTAAAAACAGAATTACCACTTGATCCAGTAATTCCTCTTCTGGGTATATTCTCAAAATATCTGAAAACAGGGTCTTGAAGAGATACCTGTATACCCACGTTCATAGCAACATTTTTGCAATGGCTAAAACATGAAAGCAACCCCAAGTGTCCACTGACAGGTGAATAAATAAGTAAAATGTGGTATATACATACAATGAAATATTATTCAGCCTTTAACAGGAAAGAAATTTTGACACATGGCACAACATGGATAAAACTTAACATTATACTAAGAGAAATAAAAAGAGAAAGTAGAATGGTAGTTGTCAAGAGTTGGAGAAAGGGAGGAACAGAGAATTATTGTTTAATGGACACAGAGTTTCAGTTTTACAAGACGAAAAGAGAGCTATGCAGATGAATGGTGGTGAAAGCTGCACAACATTATAAATGTATTTAATAGCACTGAACTGTACACTTAAAAACAGGCAAGATGCCGTGGCCAGTTTGGTTCAGCCGTGAGAACACTGGCCCACGGACCAAAGGATCAAGGGTTGATTCCCGGTCAAGGGCACATACCTGGGTTGCAGGTTCCATCCCTAACCCGAGTTGGGGTGGAGCAGGAGGCAACCAATCAATGTGTCTTTCTCCCATTGGTGTTTCTTTCTCTCTCTCTCTCTCTCTCTCTCTCTCTCTCTCTCTCTCTTTCTCTCTCTCTCTCTCTCTCTCTCTCTCCCTCCCTCCCTCCCTCCCTTCCTCCCCTCCCTCTCTTCCACTCTATCTAAAAAAAAAAATCAATGGAAAACTATCCTCAGGTAAGAATTAATAACAACAACAACAAAATGGGTAAGATAATAAATTTTGTTATGTGGCCAGGACAGTGTGGCTCAGTGGACTGAGCTTCATCCCATGGACTGAGAGGTCCCAGTTTGATTCCTGGTCAGGGCACAAGCCTGGGTTGAAGGCTTGATCCCTAGTAGGGGGCATGCAGGAGGCATCCCATTGATGTTTCTGTCTCACATGGATGTTTCTATCTCTAATAAAAATCAATAAACTTACAAAAATAATAATAAATTTTGTTATGTGTATTTTACCACTATTAATTTTTTTTATAACAAAATAAAGAGTTTTTCAGATGTCCAAAAGCTGGAAGAATTCAGCAGCAGCAGCATCACACCAAAACAAGACATAATAAAGTTAAGTCCTCCAGGAAGAAGTAAAATGTCACCACATGGAAATCAGGGTTTACGCAAAGGAATGAAGAGTACTAGAAATGTAAATATCTGAGTGTACCGATTATAAATGTATTTCTTCTCAACTCCAAATCTATTCTTTTCTGCCTTGTTTTGTGGTAATGGAGCTGGCACCTATGAACGTTTCTCCTTTGACAGCTGGCACAATGTTAACCACCTTTGTCAGCAGATGGCACTGAAGGAATACTCCAGAAGGAAGGGGGTTCTCTTCTCATTAAACTGTGCTCTGAACTGCTTGCTCCAGTGGAAGCTAATGGCATGCAGACACCCAATGACTCTCTCCCAGGTGCCAACTTCCCACCAAGTCTCCAGTGACACACACACAACCTTATGATTGGTTTTCTAGAAAGTTTTGTCAGTACCCCAGAGGGCAGGCGCCTTCCCAGAGAATTTTGCCAGTGACCTAACTGTCTTCTTAGGCAGATTCAGCAAGGAGCTTCCTAGTGACTTTGTCAGCACCCCAAAGGGAGGTTTCCCTGTTTGTCAACAAAAATCTGCAGCACTTCAAACTTGTCCAGCATTCACTGGAACACACTGTCTCCAACAAGATCTGAATCTCAGCCTTCGAGCTGAGACGGGCATCTTTCTAATTTGTTCCATCCCTGCTACTCTGCCTCAGCCTGGGAGTTAGTCGCTACTCCCTCTACCTACTATTCTGTATACCTTAAAGTTCTCTTCCCCCATTAGGGTTAATTGTCTATAACCGGTTAATAATTCTTTATATAAAACTTTCCCTATTCAAATTACTGTGAGGTTTCTGTCCTCTAATAAAGGATTGGTACCATCAGTGATAAAGCCCACGGGACACTATATTAGTTAGGGGAGCTCTGCATACTTGAAAAGCTGTGTGGTTGCTCTCTTTTGTATATCAGGCATGACTATGGGGAAATCTCACCACTGAGATGGGCACTGAGGATGATGGGATTCCAAAGTAATAGAGGCCAAATGGCAGCACTTAACCCCAATGATAAGGGCAGCAGGGACGTACCGGTAATCAGAATGCTTTGGCCCGCAGGGATCTTTGGCAGTGGCTAATTGATCACGATGTTCCTAGGAATGAAATAGATGGGCAGTTTAATCTGTATAACACGAAAATGCCTAAATCTGGTGGCCAAAAACCGACTTGAGTCATCACAGTGGAAGTCACGTACATTTGCCCAGTTTCCAGAGCTAGTCAATTCACAGACCCATAGCCTCTTGATGGAGGAAAGACTAGATTGCCCTTAAGAACTCTGCACCGTTTCCGAAGTACATAGTATAATCTTCCTGCAAGCCTTCTCCAGAGGGACTGACAGTCATTTAGAAGAGTAGTGCTGCCCGGCCGGTGTGGCTCAGTGGTTGAGCATCAACCCATGCACCAAGAGGTCGCCAATTCGATTCCCAGCCAGGGCATATGCCCAGATTGTGGGCCAAATCCCCAGTGGGGGGCATGCAGGAGGCGGCCAATCAATGTTCTCTCTCATTGATTTTCTCTCTCTCTCTCTCCCTCTCCTTTCCTCTATCTCTAAAATCAATAAAGAAAAAAAATTTAGAAGAGTAGTGCTTTTCAATCACAGACAACTTTGCTCCCCAAATCTAGAAAATTTGGCAATGTCTGGAAGCATTTTTGGTTACCACAACTGGGAAGTTCTACTGACATCTAGTGGGTAAAGGCCAGGGATGCTGTGAAACATCTGACAATGTACACAGTAGTCACCATAGCAAAGAATTATCTTGACTTAAATACCTCTATAGAATCTAGACAATTATCTCCTTGACCTCATCTCCTACTCCTCACCCAATCTTGCTCACTCACATCTTTGCTGTTCATAAAACACACACAGCACTCTTCTGCCTCACAGCCTTTGCCATTTTCCCCTCTACCTGGAATGTTCTTCCTCTCAGATGCCGACATGGCTTGCGTTCTCATCTCCTTCAGACTTTTGCATAAAAGTCACCATTTAAAACTGCAATGCCCTTTCCACCATAGCACATTGTATCTCATTTTTCTGCTTTGTTTCTCTATACAAATGCTCCATTTTAAATCCTCTACATTAGGCCCTGGCGGGTTTGACTCAGTGGATTCGATTGCAGTCAAGGTCATGCACCTCAACTGCAGTTCAGTCCCCGGTCAGGTTATGCGGGAGGCAACCAATCAATGTGTCTCTCTCACGTCGATGTTTCTCTCTCTCTCCCCCTCCCACTCTATCTGAAGATAAATAAAAAAATATCCTCGGGTGAGGATTTAAAAATATATATATAAATAAATACATAAAAATAAATCCTCTATTTAATTGGCATTTATCTCTTCTATCACTAGAATGTAAACTCTGTAAGAGCAGATATTTTTCTCCATTTTATTATTCATTACTGTATCCTCAATACCTACAATGGTTCCTTGTATAGAATACTCAAACATATGAATGAAAGCATGAATGCTGATTGGATGTGGAACACTGAGGAATTCTAACATAACTCCTAAAGTATTATCTGCTTTTATTTGCCCAGTACTCCAGTCTTCTGAAAATAGTCACTTCCATTTGTCAGGTATTTCAAACACTTTTTCTCTTTTAAAAATGTAATGTTATTTGCCCTGGCCAGGTGGCTCCGTTGGTTGAAGCATAGTCTAGGTTGCAGATTCCAGCCCCAGTCAGGGCTCCTACAAGAAGTAAACAATCAATGTTTCCCTCTCACATTGATCTCTCACATTTATATTCCACCCCCCCCCCCACTCCCCAACCCTCACTTCCTCTCTAAAAAAAAAAAAAAAAAATCAGTAAAAATATATCCTTGGGCGAGGATTAAAAAAATTTTTTAATATAATTTTTTTCAATGTAGTCAAATCTATCATTCTTTTGAATTGCACTCTTCTTTTTCTTTATTGATTTTAAAGAGAGGGGAAGGAAAAGGGAGAGACAGAAACATCGATGAGAGAGAACATGGAGTGGCTGCCTCCTGCAACTCCACCCACCCCCCCACTGGGGATGGGGCCCACAACCTGGGCATGTGCCCTGACCAGGAATCGAACCAGTGACCTCTTGGTGCATGGGTCGATGCTCAACCACTGAACCACACTGGCCGGACAACATATAACTTTTTTTTTTTAATGAACAAATGTTATGGTTTATAAACACCATTTCCCACTAAAAGTAAACAGGACTTCTGATTTCAGGTCTGCAGTGGGGAATATACAGATGGTCCTAATTTATCTTGTACCAGAAAGCAAGAAAGTTATCAAAGATTATGGCAGTCATTACAAAATGACTCAAGAGCTAACTTGAAAAGGCTCTTACTGATCAAAGATGGTACAATATCCCTGGCTGTTGTGGCTCAGTTGGTTGAGCTTTATCCCATGCACCAAAAGCACCCTGGTTCAATTCCTGGTCAGCACGGGCCCAGGTTGTAGGCTGGATCCCCAGTAGGGGCATGCATGAGGCAGCCAATGGGTGTTTCTCTTTCACATCAACGCTTCTCTTTCTCTCCCTCTCCCTTCCTTTCTCTCTAAAATCAATGAAAAAATTTTTTTAAAAGATGGTACAATAAACTGACACAAAATAAAGATATATATATATATATATATATACACACACACACACACACACACACACACACACACACACTTATAATGATTTATCATGATACCCCTCTCACTCCCCGCACTCTCCCAAAAAAATCTTCATTGGTCATTTGTGGTGGCTGCCAGGGCATTAACTCATTCTTTAAAATGACAAAGAATCAGAGACTTCCAGTCAAGATGGCGGCGGAGGTAAACGGAGTACCCAACTCCTCCCACAACCACACCAAAATTACAACTAAACTACAAAACCACCATCATTCAGAACCACCTGACATCTAGCTGAATGGAAGTCCTACAACTACAAAATTAAATAAGCCACACAGAGACTGGTAGGAGGGGCAGAGGTGCAGAAGGGCTAGTCCCACACCCACCATGTGGCAGATAAAAATCAGGAGAGATAACCTCAGCTGTGAAGGGGAGTGAGGGGTCCCCGCCCACACCAGGCCCCCCAACTCAGGGTTCCAGGGCCAAAAAGAGAAGTCCCCATAACTTCTGGCTGTAAAAACCAGTGGGAGCTGAGGCTGCTGAAGTCCCAGGCAGTTCCTCTTAAAGGGCCACACACAAAATTATTCGGACTTGCTCCCTCCACGCTCCAATGTGGGAGAGGCAGCTTGAAAGGCATCAGAGACATATGGGGAAGAACTGAGTTGTTTGGCATTGGGCAGGCAGTGAAGCGCCATATCTGGGACTCCTGTGACCTGGCTCATACTGTTTGCCCCGCCCTGGTGATTCCCTGAGGCCCTGCCTCACCCAACTTTCAGGCCCACCCAAGCTGTTTCCAGTGGCTTTACCATAGGATTGGCCTATCTTGGATCCTGCTTCAGATATGCCTAATTTCTCTTAAACAAGCAGCATCTGGTCACAGAGAGCCCCATAACTCTAGCTAAGTGGCCCCAGGCCTGGCTCTAGAAGCAGCCAGCCTTGATTCACAGCTTGGCTTTGCCTGGGCACCTCCAAGACCAATGCAAGAAGCAGCCATCACTTTGTAGCTTATGCCTGGTGGCCCCGGGTAGAACACAGGTAGTGGCTGACCTTGCCCCAGAGCCAGCACACCCAGTGGACAGCTTCAGAACACTGTGAAGCACCACCACCCAACCACCTCCACAAGGAATGGACTCAGTGGGTACCAGAGCCTTGCTGAAGTAAGTCTTGCTCTGTGTGGTGGGCCCCTGCACAACTGATCATCCAAGGTAGTCAGAGGTCAATGAATAGTGGACCCAGCCAGTCCTTGCAGATGTTCAGCCTGAGTAAAACCCTCTCATTGATGTGCCAACAGCAATCAAGACTCAATTACAATTGAAGAATGTAAAGTCAACACTAGGGGTGCACCTTGAGGGCCCAGCTGGGAGACCAGGGAGGCTGTGCACTGGACTCTACAGGACACCTACAACAACAGGCCACCCTAGGAAGCCCAGGAGACATAGCAACTCTACCTAATACATAAAAACAAACACGGGGAGGCAGCCAAAATGAGGAGACAAGGAAACAGGTCCCAAAAGAAGGAACAGAACAGAACTCCAGGAGAACTAAATGAAATGGAGATAAGCAATCTAACAGATAACAGAGTTCAAAACATTGCTTATAGGGATGCTCAATGGACTTAGTGAGAATTTCAATGAACTTAGTGAGGGCCTCAAGAGCATAAAAAAGGACCAGTCAGAAATGAAGGAGGCACTAACTGAAATAATAAATAATTTACAGAGATTCAATAGTACAGTAGGTAAAGCCAAGAAGCAAACCATCGATTTGGAATATAAGGAAGCAAAAAACATCCAATCAGAACAGCAAAAAGAAAAAAGAATCCAAAAAAATGAGGATAGTGTAAGGAGCCTCTGGGATAACTTCGAGCGTACCAACATTCACAACATGGGGGTGCCAGAAGGAGAAGAGAGAGAACAAGAAACTGAAAACCTATTTGAAACAATAATGACAGAAAACTTCCCTAACTTGGTGAAGGAAACAGACATACAAGTCCAGGAAGCACAGAGAGTCTCAAACAAGATGAACCCCAAGAGGCCCACACCAAGACACATCATAATCAAAATTCAAAAGGTTCAAGACAAAGAGAGAATCTTAACAGCAGCAAGAGAAAAGCAGTTAGTTACCTACAAGGGAGCTCCCATAAGACTGTCAGTTGATTTCTCAAAAGAAACTTTGCAGGCCAGAAGGGAGGGGCAAGAAATATTTAGAGTGATGAAAAGCAAGAACCTACAACAAAGATTACTCTATCTTGCAAAGCTATCATTTAGAATCGATGGACATATAAAGAGTTCCCCAGACAAGAAAAAGCTAAAGGAGTTTATCACCACCAAACCAGTATTATATGAAATGTTGAAGGGTCTTCTTGAAGAAAAAAAAGATAAAAAATATGAACAAACAAAATGGCAATAAATACATATCTATTGACAATTGAATCTACAAACAGAATGAACAAGCAGAACAGAAATATTCTCATAGATACAGAGAACATTTTGTTGGTTGCCAGATGGGAGGGGTATTGAGGGAATGGGTGAAAAAGGTGAAGGGATTAAGAAGTACAAATTGGTTGTTAGACTGACAAACCTCAAAGGGAAAGGGGTTGAGAGGGTGGGAAGAAATAAACCAAAGAACTTCTATGCATATATGTATAACCAATGGACATAGACAACAGTGTGGAGAAAGGCAGGAGTGGGGCAGGAGCCAGAAGGAGGGGGTTAATAGGGGGGAAAATGAGGAACATCTGTAATACATTCGACAATAAAGATAAGTTTTAAAAAAATACATTACAGGGAAAGAGCCATGACGAGTGTGGCTCTGTGGTTAGAGTGTCAGCCCACACACTGAAGGGTCGCAGGTTCAATTTCTGGTCAAGGGCACATACCTGGGATGCAGGTTCGATCCCTGGCCCCAGCGAGGTCGTGTGCAGGAGGCAACCAATAGATGTTTCTCTCTCACATTAATGTTTTTTGCTCTGTCTCTCTGTCTCTCTCGCTCTCTCTCTTTCCTTCTCTTCCACTCTATCTAAAAATCAATGAAAAAATATCCTCGGGTGAGGATTAACAAAAAATAAAAAATAATAAATATTACAGGGAAAGAAATGTGGGACAAACAGATAAAACAGGAGGTAGAAAGATTAATGATAAATATTTGAACATTAGTTGAACTATTTGTTCAACATTTGTTTTAAAATTTCCATAAAAAAGGTTTTTAAAAAAATAATAATCAGCCCTGGCCAGTTTGGCTCAGCCCAAGGACCAAATGATCACGAGTTCAATTCCCAGTCAAGGGCACATGCCTGGGTTGCAGGTTCAATTCCCCAGCCCTGGTCAGGGTCGTGCAGGAGGCAACCAATCGATGTGCCTCTCTCACATCGATGTTTTTCTCTCTGTCCCTCCCTCCCTCCCTCCCTTCCACTCTATATAAAAATCTATGAAAAAATATCCTCAGGTAAGAATTAACAACAACAAAAATGTAGTAATCAACTAAGAAACCTCTTAAATGCAGAGTTGTATTCCTCACACTAAACAAGCGGCCTTTTTCTGAATAAAACTTCTTACAAAAACCCTAAGCCCGGCCGGTGTGTCTCAGTGGTTGAACGTTGACCCATGCACCAAGGGGCTGCCAGTTCAATTCCCCGTCAGGGCACATGCCCAGGTTGTGGGCCCAATCCCCAGTGGGGGGCATGCAGGAGGTGGCCAATTGATGTTCTCGCTCATCGATGTTTCTCTCTCTCTCTCTCTCCCTCTCCCTTCCTCTCTCTCTAACATCAATAAAAGAAAAAACAAATTAAAAAAAAAAGAAGCCTAAAAATAACTCACTATTTTAGGGCCTTTCTATATTCTTTTCTTATAACAAGTGACAACTAAACAAATAAAGCAAATCTTCCTTTGTTACTAGACACAGCACCCTTTTTTCCTGTTCATCATGATCATATAGTGCATTTAAAGTAAAATTCCTTTCCATATATAAAATGACATTACGGCAACTATTTACTTCCCTAATATGTATGTTAAGATATCAAACATTAAAAAAAACAGAAGGACATTAAACATGCATTTTTATCTTTAACTATCCTTGGAGAAACATTTCAACTCTGACATCAATTCTATGAAAAATCATGTAAGGCCATGGCCGGTTTGGCTCAGCGGTTAGAGCGTCAGCCTGCAGTCCAGAGAGACCCGGGTTTGGTTCCCGCTAAGGGCACGTACCTCGGTTGCAGTTTGTCCCCAGCCCCTGGTTGGGTCGTGCGGGAGGCAGCCACTCGATGTGTCCGTTTCACGTCGATGTTTCTCTCTCTCTCTCTCTCTTCCTCTCTCTCCCTCCCACTCTATCTGAACAAAAAATGGAAAGATGTCCTCGGGTGAGGATAAAATAAATAAATAAATAAATAAATCATGTAAGTTATATAAAGCAGCAAGGAAGTTACTACGATATATTGGAATTCAAGAACTTCTGAAAATGTCATAGTCAATTTCCAGAAAGCAAAAGGAGTGAATGAAAGGATATTTGGAGCAAACATTTGCTTCTTAAATAATTCAAGTGTCACACAGAATAAGACAAGAAAAAAGGAATGTTTACTCCCACTTCCTGGAAATTGCTTCCAACACTATCTTTGGCTCCTACTCCTTCCCCTCTTTGCTTCTAAAAATTCCACCTAGAATATATTAGGTATTTCATGTGAACTAACCTACTGAAACCTACAAAGAGTTAGAGAGTATCTTCATTTCCATTTTATCCATAAGGGCACAAAAACCAGAGCCAAATTCTACTCACAGTGGTCCCTAACTCTGCAATCCTGCACCTTCTCCCCCATAGTCTATTTCAGAAGGTATGCCATAGATAGGGACTGGACATCTGTGTATTGCAAGGGAGGAGGAAGAAGGGGATTCAGAAGCACATTGTCAATTAAAAACAAATACAACACGATGAGTTTTTCCCTGGGTCCTCTGATGTTATCTGCTGACTCCCACAAAATTAAATGTGTGTCTGTGTGTGTGTGTACTCAACAGCCTCAATCTGAATTTCTGCTCTTTGAAAAACACTGTTAAGAAAATGAAGATGAGCCACAGACTAGGAGAAAATATCTGCAAGACACATACTTAACAAAGGATTTGTCTCCAAAATATGTAACACCCAAAATTAAATGCAAGAAAACATATACTTATATGACCCAGCTATCTCACTCATGCAAAATCTATATGTTTACGCAAAAACCCGATAGGTGAGAAATTCAAATGTTTTCTGTTAAAAAGAAAATGTTACTGAAGACACTTCATTACATTACTCAGTCTCTTCTACTGAAGATTCACGACTGAAATTACTTTTAGAATCAGTGCTATAAAATGCTGTTTCTTCACTGATATAGTAATGTTTGCTCCATTTTGATAATGGGGCGTACTTAACTAATATTTTCTGATCAATCACAACATTAAAATGATCATATCTGTAATTTCCTTTACCATGGTACTTATTTCTTTTCATATTTTTAAATATATATCTTTTTGCAAACTGCCTCAAATTCACTGTGGAGTTAAATATGAATAAATATACATAAATTATACCCAGCATAAAGCTTTTTCCTTTTAATTACTTCGTGGGAATGAAGGTGTTTTTTTTTTCTTTTGTATACTTTGCTTTAATTTTTTTTTAATAGAAAATTGTTAAAGGTAGTATGTTCTCACTAAAATAAATATAGTATGCTTACAAAAATCCTATAGGCAAATGTTTATAGTGATTTTACTCATAATCACCAAAAACTAGAAGCAATACAACTGTCTTGAAACTGACAAATGGATAAACAAACTGTGGTACATCCATGAAATGGAAAATTAGTTACCAATAAATGCAACATGGATGCTTCTTAAACATGTTATGCTAAGTAAAAGCAAAACTCAAAAGGCTGCATACTTTATAACATCATTTAGTATATGATTTTCTAGAAAGGCAAAATTATGGAATAGAAAGTAGATCAGGAGTTAGAGGTAGAGAAAAGGCTAGCTATAAAGAGGAATGAAGGAATTTGGGGGGTGATGGAACTGTTCTATATCTTTACTGTAGTGGTAGTTACCAAACTATATGCATTTGTCAAAACTTTGGACAGGTCTTTAGGATATTATGGTAAAAATACCTACACCAGTGGTATTCAACCAGGGAATTTTGCCCCCCGTCCCCCCTCTGGGAGACATTTGGCAATGTCTGAAGATAATTTTAGTTGTCACAAATAGGGAGTTAGTGCTACAGGCATGTAATTGATAAAGAGTAAGTATGCTGCCCTGGCCAGTTTTGCTCAGTGGTTAGAGCATTGGCCCATGGACCGGAGAGTCCCGGGTTCAGTTCCCGTTAAGGGCACGTACCTCGGTTGCAGTTTGTCCCCGGCCTCGGTTGGGGTCGTGTGGGTGGCAACCACTCGATGTGCCTCTCTCACATCGATGTTTCTCTCTCACTCTTCCTCCCTCTCTCCCTCCTGCTCTATCTGAAGATAAATGCAAAAATGTCCTTGGGTAAGGATTAAAAAAAAAAAAAAGAGTAAGTATGCTGCTAAACATACACAATGCACAGGACAACTCCCTCACCCCCAACAAAGAATTATCTGGTCCAAAATGTCAATAGTCCTGAGGTTGAAAAACTCTGAACTAGACGTTACATTGAAGTTGTTAAATAATTATTAGTAAATTAGATTAGGAGAGTACTCTAAAGTCAGGAGATAATAATTTCCTCCTTCATCTCCATTGCTATGTGTTTTTTTTTCCAGTTTTCCCATCTCAATTTATGGTGCTACCAACTATCCAGTTTTTCAAAGTGAAAACCTAGGGGTCAGCAGTGTTTTTTATTTCCCTACAGTCATTGAGTCCTATCAACACCACCTCCAAAATATATCACAACCAATTCTCACCATCTCCACCTACCCCAAACTATGATTACTTTCACATAGGATTACACCAATAGCCTCCTAACTGACCCTGTTTCCCATTTGGCTCCCTCAAGTTCATCCTGTACATACGATCTTAAAGGAATCTTTTAAATAAATCCTATTTTAAAACCACACACTGGCTTCTCCGAGAAATATTTAATATTGTTTCTTCCCACTCCAATCACTCACTATCATATTATCCTATGTTATATTATTTTTTTCACTACCTGAAATTTATTTATCTATATCTTTTCTATATTGCCCCCACCACTAGCACAAACCTTGTCTCTTGTTCATTACTATTTCTCCAGCACCTAAAACCATGCCTGATACCTGTCCTAAATATGTGTTGAATGAACAAATCTCTCTTATACTGAGGTTAGTCTATCTGCTCTATTGAGGCCAAAGAATAACAATACAACTCTGATGGAAAAAGACAATCTCCTGATGTGAACTGATATTCCAAATGTTAGTAAGCCAAAAAACAACAAATTATAGGTCAGGATGGTAGGTCTTTAGAAGAAAAGGGGGAGGGGGATGAATTATTTCCCCCAGATTTCAACCGGCTTCTTGGTTCCAAAGAAAAGATGTCCTCTGCTCACTAGAATACAGGCTGAAGGCTTGGCAGGTTAATGTTGTGCATTTCTCCTTGATCAGCCATAGATAAGAGCCAATTATACATTTTTTATAATTCCCTCCTACTATACTAAACTTTTAATAAAGAAGTCACAGCCTGGCCTCAGCTCAGCTGTTCCGGGTGGAATTAAGTAAAGATTCTATCTCCACATTTGGGCTACAGGGCCAAAGTAGAACGCCTACCAAAGCTAGCATGATAGTAGCAGAGAAAGTCAGAAACTCTCCCTGAAAGAAAAGTACATTTCTAGGAGGAGAATGACTGAGCTGTGTGGCAATCTGTCTGTTGACAAATAAAAAGAATACAAACAGGACCTACTTTGGGGAATTGCAATAGTATTAAGGGAGCCAACTTGTTACCTTATAGAATCTATAAAATTCTATAATACAGATGAACAGATTTTCATTTTCAAATATAAAGCAGTCTCCAAGTAAATAAAATGAATAGGGTAGAGAAGGGAGAGAGAAAAGAAGAGTTGTAAAGGCACAAAAAGTAAGAAAACAAAGCAACTGCCCTGGCCGGTTTGGCTCAACAGTTAGAGCATTGGCCCTCAGAAACAAAGAGTCAAAGAGTCGCAGGTTCGATTCTGGTCAGGGGCATGTGCCTGAGTTGTGCTTCATCCCCGCCCCCAGTCAGGGTCCTGTGGGAGGCAACCAATCGATGTGTCTCTCTCACATCAATGTTTTTCTCTCTTCCTCCTTCACTCCCTCCCACTCTATCTGAAGATGAATGTAAAAATATCCTCAAGTGAGGATCAAAAAAAAAAAGTTTAATAAAAAAAAAAAAAAGCAAGCAAAATGAGTACCAGAACTATCTGAAGTAATTTCCATAAGACTTACCAATTATAACTAGACTAATAAGGGAAAGGGAAAAAACAAGATGACTCAGAGGTTTCTAACTTGGATGACTGGAAAACAATAATTAAGAGAGACTATAGGCCCTGGCCGGTGTGGCTCAGTGGATAGAGCGTTGGCCCATGCACCAAAGGGTCGAGGGTTCGATTCCCAGTAAAGGGCCCTACCAGGGTTGCAGGTTCGATCCCTGGTCAGGGTGTGTTCAGAAGGCAACCAATCAGATGTGTCTCTCTCACATCGATGTTTCTCTCTCCTCCCTTCCCCCTCCTTCCCTCCCTTTCACTCTCTAAAAATCAATGGGGGGAAAAATATCAAGTGAGGACTAAATAAATAAATACATAAATAAATAGAGAGATATTACAGGAAGAAAAACAGGCAGAGAAGGAATGGGGTACTATTTCGGAGAGCAAGTACCTGCCAGGTGAATAAAGAGTTCAGTTTAAAAAGGCGGGGGGGGGGGGCGGTCTGTTTTAGGCATACTGAATTAGCAATACTTGTAAAGACATAAAAATACAAGGGAAGTGCCCTGGCCGGTTTGGCTCAGCGGTACAGCATCGGCCCACGGACCAATGAGTCGCGGGTTTGATTCCGGCCAAGGGCACTTGCCTCGGTTGCAGTTCATCCCTGGCCCTGGCCCTGGTCAGGTCGTGCAGTAGGTAACCAGTCGATGTGTCCCTCTCACATCGATGTTTCTCTCTCTCTCCCTTTCTCTTCTTCTCTCTCCCTCCCACTCTATCTGAAGATAAATAGAAAAATATCTTTGGTGAGGATTAAAAAAAAACAAAAACAAGTAAAGCACACATTTGAAAATACAGGTTTTGCGTTTTAGAGACAAAAAAGAAGCGAAGAAGTAGAAAGGAAATCACGTAATGTACTTATTGGGTAGTGTTTAAAACTACAATTGGAGAAGAAATTAACCCACGAGAAACAGAGGCTAAGGGAACAATACTTATTAAGCATGGAAAGAGTCAAAGACCTAAAAGAAGCAATTCAAGAAAAGAACCATAAGAATGCCATTTCCTAAATAAGGAAGAAGTCTGAAGGAAGGAATGGGCAATAGGGTCAGATATCTAAGAAAGATCAAAGCAGAAAAGTTCTGAAAAGCATCTATTAGAATTGATGATTATTAGGTCATTTAGGTGATTCTGAATTTCTGTGGCAAAACAGGAGGAAAAGGCAGATGTGAGCTGAGGAACAAATGAGAAATATACAAATGATATCATCTCAAAAAGACTAACTTCAAAAAGTTTGCCTGAGCCCTGACTTGCGTGGTTCAGTTGGTTGATGGTCATCCTGTACACAAAAGGTTGCTGGTTTCATTCCTAGTCAGGGCGCATGCATGGGTTGTGGGCTCAATCCTTGGTAGGGGGCAGTAGGGGTCATGCAGGAGGCAGCTGATAAATGTCCCTGTTTCTCTCTCTCTCTTCCTCCCTCTCCTTTCCTCTCTCTAAAAAAAATTAATAAAAATTTAAAAATAATAAATTAAAATAATAAAAGCTTGCCTGAGTCAGACTGTAGTCTCTACCATTTCCCACTGAAAGGTACTAGGTAGGATTCCTCAGAGTTAAATTCAAGTCTGAGCCCTGGCCAGTTTGGCTCAGCGGTTAGAGTGTCAGCCTGCGGACCAGAGAGTCCTGGGTTTGGTTCCCACTAAGGGCACGTACCTAGGTTGCAGTTTGCCCCGGCCCCGGTTGGGGTTGTGTGGGTGGCAACCACTCGATGTGTCTCTCTCACATCAATGTTTCTCTCTCTCTCTTCCCCCTTCTCTCCCTCCCATCTATCTGAAGATACATGCAAAAATGTCCTTGGGTGAGGATAAAAAAAATAAATAAATAAATTCAAGTCTGAGACAGTAATGTATAGGATGAACCAAACCAAGAAACTTTCAAGGACTTAAGTCAGAAGGATAAAGGTGCAAAAGTATTTTTTTCTTTTTGATGCTAATATAAGTGAAAACATTTTCTTGATTTCTTTTGGGGATTATTCACTGCTAGTGTATAGAAATACAACTGATTTTTGTGTGCTGATATTTTTATCCTGAACTTTGCTGAATTTATTAATTCTCACAAGGTTTGGGGTTCTGTTTTGTTTTGGGTGGATTTCTATGTAGGGTTTTCTATATATATGATCATGTCATCTGTAAATAGATAGTTTTACTTCTTTCTTTCCAATTTGGATGCTTTTTCTTTCTTTCTTGCCTAACTGCTCTGATTAGAACTTTATTTATTTTTTTTTTATCCTCACCCGAGGACATTTTTTCATTTTGTGTTCAGATAGAGTGGGAGGGAGAGAGAGGGAGAGAGAGAGAGAAACATCGACGTGAAAGGGACACATCGAGTGGCTGCCACCCGCACAACCAACCAGGGCTGGGGACAAACTGCAACCGAAGTACATGCCCTTAGCGGGAACTGAACCCGGGTCTCTCTGGACCGCAGGCCGACGCTCTAACTGCTGAGCCAAACCGGCCAGGGCTGATTAGAACTTTAAATAATACATTACATGGCAGTGCCAAAAGACGGCACATTGTCTTATTCCTGATCTAAGAGGAAAACTTAAAGTCTTTCACCATCAAATATAATGCTATATGACTTTTCATACGTAGCCTTTATCATGTTGAGGAAGCTCCCTCCTTTTCCTAGTTAATTGCTTTTATAACAGAAGGTTGTTGTTGTTTTTCAAGTGCTTCATCTACATCAACTGAGATGATCATGTGTTTGTTTTTTCTTTCATTCTATTAATGTGGTATATTACATTAACTGATACTTAGGAAAAATTTAACCAGGGAGGTACAAGACTTACACACTGAAAAACTGTACAAAGCATTGCTAAAAGAAATTAAAGACCTAAATAAATAGAAAGACATCCCATGTTCACTGATTGGAAGACTTAATAGTGTTAAGACTTAACAGTGTTAAGAAGACTTAATAGTGTTAAGATTACCCCAGAGATTTACAAACTCAATTCAATCCCTACCAAAATCCCGGTGGCGGAACTTCCGGTCAAGATGGCGGCGTAGGTAAACGCAGTATCGCGTCCTCCCACAACCACATCAAAGTTACAACTAAACTACAGAACAACCATCATTCAAAACCGCCTGAAATCAAGCTGAATGGAAGTCCTACAACTACGAAATTAAAGCAGCAGCCGCAGGATCGAGACTGGTAGGAGGGGCGGAGGCAGACGGGCTGGTCCCACACCCACGTGTGGCGGATAAAAATTAAGAGGACACTCGGCTGGGAAGGTCCTCCCTGAGGACTGAGGGGTCCCCGTCCCACACCAGGCGCCCAGCTCAGGGTTCCAGTGCCAGGAAGAGAAGTCCCCATAACTTCTGGCTGGAAAAATCAGCAGGAACTGAGGCTGAGGCGGCTGGAGCCCCCGGCAGCTCCTCTTAAAGGGCCCGCGCACACTTACTCGGACTCGCACCCTCCAGGCTCCAGCGTGCGGGAAGGAGCCTGAAAGGCACCAGAGTCATATGGGGAAGAACTGAGCTGTTTGGCATTGGAGCAAGCGCTGGAGAGTCAGTTTTCTCCTGGACAGATGTGCTATCAGAGGCTTTTGTTCCTTTGGTGAGCCCTTCCCTGGGCTGGCAGACGCTGCCTTATCTGGGACTCCAGCTACCTGGCTCACACTGTTGGCCCCGCCCTGGTGATGCCCTGAGGCCCCGCCCCACGCAACTTCCAGGCCTACCCAAGCTGTTGCCAGTTGCTTTACCATAGGATTGGCCTGTCTTGGATCCTGCTTCAGCTTTTCTTAAATTCTTTCAAACAAGCAGCATCTGGTCTCAGCTAGCCCTATACCTCTCGCTAAGTAATACATAGAAACAAACACAGGGAGGCAGCCAAAATGAGGAGACAAAGAAACAGGTCCCAAATGAAAGAACAGAACAGAAATCCAGGAAAAGAACTAAGTGAAATAGAGTTAAGCAGCCTAACAGATGCTGAGTTCAAAACACTGCTTATAAGGATGCTCAATGGACTTAGTGAGAACCTCAGTGAACTTAGAGAGGGCATCAAGGGCATAAAAAAGGACCAGTCAGAAATGAAGGAGGCACTAACTGAAATAAAGAATAATTTACACAGATTCAATAGTAGAGTAGGTAAATCCAAGAAGCAAACCATCGATTTGGAATATAAGGAAGCAAAAAACACCCAATCAGAACAGCAAAAAGAAAAAAGAATCCAAAGAAATGAGGATAGTGTAAGGAGCCTCTGGGACAACTTCAAGCGTGCCAACATTCGCATCTTGGGGGTGCCAGAAGGAGAAGAGAGAGAACAAGAAATCGAAAACCTATTTGAAACAATAATGGCAGAAAACTTCCCTAACTTGGTGAAGGAAACAGACATACAAGTCCAGGAAGCACAGAGAGTCCCAAACAAAATGAACCCCAAGAGGCCCACACCAAGACACATCATCATCAAAATGCAAAAGGTTCAAGACAAAGAGAGAATCTTAAAAGCAGCAAGAGAAAAGAAGTTAGTTACCTACAAGGGAGTTCCCATCAGACTGTCAGCTGATTTCTCAAAAGAAACTTTGCAGGCCAGAAGGGAGTGGCAAGAAATATTCAGAGTGATGAAAAGCAAGAACCTACAACCAAGATTACTCTATCCTGCAAAGCTGTCATTTAGAATCGATGGCCATACAAAGAGTTTCCCAGACAAGGAAAAGCTAAAGGAGTTCATCACCACCAAACCATTATTGTATGAAATGCTGAAGGGTCTTCTTGAAAAAAAAGATAAAAAAATATGAACAAACAAAATGGCAATAAATTCATATCTATCAACAATTGAATCTACAAACAAAATGAACAAGCAGAACAGAAACATTCTCATAGATACAGAGAACTTTTGTTGGGTACCAGATGGGTGGGGGCTGGGGGGAGGGGTGAAAAAGGTGAAGGGATTAAGAAGTACAAATTGGTTGTTAGACTGACAAACCTCAAAGGGAAGGGGGGTTGGAGGGTGGGAAGAGATAAACCAAAGAACTTATATGTATATATGCATAACTAATGGACCCAGACAACAGTGAGGGGAAAAGCAGGAGGGGGGCAGGAATGGGGAGGAGGGGGGCAATGGGGGAAAAATGAGGAACATCTGTAATACATTCAACAGTAAAGATAAGTTAAAAAAAAAAAATCCCAGTGGCATTTTTGCAGAAAAGGAATAAAACCATCCTAAATTTCACGTGGAATTATAAGGGACCCTAAATACCCAAAACAATCTTGAAAAGGAAAAACAAAGTTGAAGGGCTCACACTTTCCCATTTCGATCTTCTTACAAAGCTATAGCAATCAAAACAGTGTAGTACTGGCAGAAGGAGACATATAGACCAATGAAACAAAGCTGAAAGTCCAGAAATTAGCCCTTACATATATGAATACTATGGACTGAATGTTTGTATCCCCAACATTGGGAGATGGGAAGTAATTAGTATTTGATGAAGTCATAAGGGTAGGGTCCTCATGATAAGATGAGTACCCTTATAACAAGAGACATGAGAGAGCTAGCTCAATCTCTGAGCACACACAAAGACCATGAGAGTACACAGCAAGACAGGGGCTACCAACAAGCCAAGAGAAGTAGCCTCAGAATGAAACCTACACCTTGCCAGCAACCTGATCTTAGATGTCTCCGCCTCCAGAACTGTGAGATATAAATTTCTGGGGTTTTAAGTCACCCAGTCTATGGCATTTTGTTATGGCAGCCCATGGTGATTATACAAAGGTCAAGTGATTTTTTTTTATTTTTTATTTTTATCCTCACCCGAGGACATTTTTGCATTTACCTTCAGATAGAGCATGAGGGAGAGAGGAGGGAAGAGTGAGAGAAATATCAATGTGAGAGAGACACATGGAGTGGCTGCCACCCACACGACCTTAACCAGGGCCGGGGACCAACTGCAACCAAGGTACGTGCCCTTAGCGGGAACCGAACCCGGGACTCTCTGGTCCGCAGGCCGACGCTCTAACCGCTGAGCCAAACCGGCCAGGGCAGGTCAAGTGATTTTTGACAAAAGGTGCCAAAATCATTCAATGGGGGAAACAACAGACTTCAACATGTGGTACTGGAAAAACTAGATACCCTGCCCGGTTTGGCTCAGCAGTTAGAGCATGGGCCCACAGACCGAAGGAAGGGTCACAGATTTGGTTCCTGGCCAAGGTCACATACCTAGGTTGCAGGTTCGATCCCTGGCCCCAGTTGTGGTCGTGCAGGAGGCAACCAACCAATGTATCTCTCTCACATGGATGTTTTTCTCTCTCTCCCTCCCTCCCTCCCTCCCTCCTTCTTACTCTATCTGAAAATCAGTGGAAAAATATCCTCAGGTGAGGATTAAAAAAAAAAAAACTCTTAGAAGTAAACATATGGAAAAAACTACTTATCTTTGGATTTTGTCATGTTTCTTAAATATGACAACAAAAGCACAAGCAACAAAAGTAAAACAGAGAAATTGGACTTCATCAGAATTGAAAACTTGTGGATCAGAGAGCACTATTAAAAGAGTAAAAAGACAACAAAAATAAATTAATAAAAACTGGAAAAACAAAAAAAAATAGTAAATTAAAGACAACCCACAGAAGGGGAGAAAATATTTGCAAATCACATATCTGATAAGAATTTAATATCCAGAATAATATAAAGATATCCTACAACAAAAAGACAAACTACCCAATTAAAAATCGGGCAAAGATTTAAATAGACATTTCTCCAAGGAAGATATACAAATGGCCAATAAGAAAACATACTCTCATCATTAGTCATTAAAAACATACAAGTCAAAACTAGGAGATACTATTTTCACACTAAGATAGCTATTACAAAAAAAAAAAAAAAAAAACGAAAGAAAGAAAGAATTAAATAAAAATAAGAACTGTGCTGGAGAGGATGTAGAGAAATCAGAACCCCCCTGCATTGCTAGTGGGAATAGAGATCGGTGTAGCCTCTGTGGAAAAGTTTGGTGACTCCTCAAAAAGATAAACTTAGAACTCCCATATGACCCAGCAAATTCATTTCCAGATATACACCCAAAAGAACCTACAGAAGGAACTCAAATACTTGTGCAGCAAGTTTATAGCAGAATGTTTCACAATAGCTAGAAGATAGAAACAACCAGTGTCCATTAACAGATGAATGAAGAAACAAAATGTGGTATATACATATAATAGACTATTATTCTGCCATTAAAAAGTAATGAAGTTCTCAAACATGCTACAACATGGATGAACCTTGAAAACATTATGATGGTGAAAGAGCCAGATGCCAAAGGTCAAATATTATATGATTCCACTTATATGAAATATTTGAACAGGCAAATTCATTGAGGCAGAAGGTCAATTAAAGTATACCAGGGGCTGGAGGAAAGGGCAATGGAGTTTCTGTTTGGGATTAAGTGATAGTTGCACAACATTGTTAATGTACTTAATGCCACTGAATTATACACTATTTAAAATGGTAAGTTTTGTGTTATATTTAAACACATAAAAAAATTAAGGTAATTATTTAAGTATAAAATAAAAAAATGTTAAAAGGATTCATTCAGGTGCTAACCTTCAAGACCCTGTTGTAAGCTGAATTGTGGCCCCCAAAGAGTATGTCCACCTAGAATCTCAGGACATGACCTTTTTGGAATAAAATTCTTTGCAGATGGAATTAATGTAAGGATCTTAAGATAAGAACACCCTGGATTAGGATGGGCCCAAGGCCAATGAAGACTATCCTTAGAAGAGACGGAAAAGAAGACATGGAGACAGAGAAAAGGTCATGTGAACACAAGCAAAGATTGGAGTTGTGCTGCCACAAATCAAGAAACACCTGAGGCCAAGAAAAGATGGAAGAAACAAAGGATTCTTCTCTTGAGCCTTCAGAAAGAACATGGCCCTCCACACATCTTGATTTTGGATTTCTAGACTCCAGAACTGTGAGCAAATAAATTTCTGGTGTTTTAAGCCACCAAATTTGTGGTGATTTGTTATGGCAATCTTAGAAAACTAATATAGTCCTGGACAGTGCTGCTCAGTGGTTAGAGCGTTGGCCTACACACCAAAGGGTCACAGGTACGATTCCCGGTCAAGGGCACATACCTGGTTTGCAGGTTCAATCCCCAGTCCTGATCAGGGTACATATGGGAGGCAACCAATCGATGTGTCTCTCACACATCAAGGTTTCTCTGTTTCTCTCTTTTTCTTTCTCTCTCCCCATCACTCCCTTCCTACCTTCCCCTTTCTCTAAAAATCAATGGAAAAATCCTCTGGTAAGGATTTATTTATTTTTTATCTTCATCCAAAAACATCTTTGTACTTATCTTCAGATAGTGCAGGAGGGAGAGAGAGAGGAAGAGAGAGAGAGAAACATCAATGTGAGAGAGACACATCGAGTGGCTGCCACCCACACAACCCCAACCGGGGCCAGGGACAAACCGCAACCCAGGTACGTGCCCCTAGTGGGAACTGAACCAGGGACTCTCCAGTCCGCAGGCCAACGCTCCAAACGCTGAGCCAAACCGGCCAGGGCTCTGGTGAGGATTTTTTAAAAAGAAAAGAAAACTGATAGACATTAATTAAAAAAAAAAAAAAAAAAAAAGTGACAAATTTAAACATTAAAAAAAAATGCTGACAATAGCCCTGGCCTATGTGGCTCAGTTGGTTGGGCTTCATCCCATGCACTGAAAGGATGCCAGTTCGAGTCCCAGTCAGGGCACATGCCCAGGCTATGAGCTCCATTCTTGGTAGGGGGTGTGCTGGAGGCAGCCATTTGATGTTTCACTCTCACATCGTTGTATCTCGCTCTCCCTCTCCCTTCCTCTCTCTCTAAAAATCAATAAACTTTTAAAACAAAATACTGACAATAAAATATAACAAATATATTAAAATCCATGAGTTCAGCCCTGACCAGGTAGCTCAGTTTGTTAGAGCATCATCCTTACACACCAAGGTTACGGGTTCAATCCCCGGTCAGGGCACATACAGAAATCAACTGATGAATGCATAAATAAGTGGAACAACAAATCAATGTTTCTCTTTATCTCCTCCCTCTGCCCCACTTTCTCTCTCTAAAATCAATCAAAAAAAAAAAAAAATCCATGAGTTCATCATGATTATTGCCCCTCCTGAACATAACCTTTGGGATTTGCAAAGTCATCAATTCATTCTTCTAAAAATTGGTAAATAAAGGGGAAAAAATAGACATTCAATCTGCTTTTCCTGTACAAATGATATTATAGGGTAGACAATTAACTGATGAAGGAATTTTTTTTGAGAGAGAGAAACATCGATTTTTGTTGTTCCACTCATTTATAAATTCATTGGTTGACTCTTGTATATGCCCTGACTGGGAATCAAACCCTCAACCTTCTTGCATCAGGACAATGCTCCAACTGAGCTACCCAGCCTGATGAAGTAATTCTTTATGGAATAACAACAGTAATGTAGGATAGAAAAGTCACTCTAATAAAATAACGACTCTAGGCAATAATCATCAATGGCTGATAAATTCATTAGATAAAAAGTTAAGAAACTGTAGTATTTGGATCCCACTGACAGAACCTAAACTGATCAATTTTAGTATCACTAAAATTATGTGCCTCCTAGAATGATGCAACAAAAATTCACGGCATCATCTAATAGGATGACTATACACCTTACTTTGTCCAGGACAGCCGCAGTTTATGGCTACTGTCCCACTGTAATTATTAAATAGCACACCCTTTCTTTCTTAAAACCGATTGGAAATAAAGTATATATAATCAGTCTATTCATGAATTTTTCTTTCTGAAGAAACTGAACCTAAATTTCATCAAGCTTTAACAATTCAAGTCCTCAACCACAGCTGCAGACTGAAATCACTTAGGAAAAATTTTTTTAACTATTAACACCTACAATCCACCTCATGAATTTAATTGATCTGCGATGTGACCTGAGAATCAGGATATTTAAAAGCTCTCCAGGTATTACTAAAACTTCAGCCAAAGTTGAGAACTACTGCCCTACATCTAAGAACTAATTTGTGGGAAATATGAAAGGTAATTGAACATGTTAAACACAACAAGGATTCAATCAATCAAATCCAAAATGTAGAAAGTTCTCTTGGACAAATACCTAGTTTTGTGGGGGGTTTTTTGTTGCTGTTGTTGTTTTTATCCTCACACGAGGACATTTTTGCATTTATCTTCAGATAGAGCGGGAAGAGAGAGAGAGAGAAAAGTCAATGCCAGAGAGACACATCTACTGGCTACCACCCACACGGCCCCGTTGGGGCCGGGGACAAACTGCAACCTAGGTACGTGCCTCCAGTGGGAACCGAACCCAGGACTCTCTGGTCCGCGGGCTGACGCTCTAACCGCTGAGCAAAACTGGCCAGGGCTCAACAAATAAATAGCATGGGAAAAAGTGCAAGAGGTACAGGACATGGAGGGGGGATGGTTTTTCTAGTTGAGAAAGAGTTAAGAGACATATAAACCAAATGAAATGGTAAATCTTATTTGGATTCTGACTTAAATTAAACGTAAAAAGACACTTAGCCCTGGCTTGTTTGGCTCAGCAGTTGGAGCACTGGACCGTGGATTGAAGGGTCACGGGTTCGATTTCCAGCACATACCTGGGTTGCAGGTTCAATCCTAGCCCCAGTCTAGATCATTTGGGAGGCAACCAGTCAATGTTTCTTTCTTTCTCTCTTTCTCTCTCTCTCTCCCTCTCCCTTCCTCCTCCCTCCCTTTCTCCCTCCCTTCTACTCTACCTAAAAATCAATGAAAAATATCCTCAGGATTAACAAAAAAATAAAATAAAAAGACATTTAAAGAATCACAGAAATCTGAACAGAGATTAAAGAATTCTTAATTTTTTTAAGTATAATAGTATTGTAGTTGTATTTTTTAATTCTTACCTATTAGAAAAAAATTAAAATATTTAGAGATTAAACGATGTGATGCCTAAGATTGTTTCAACAAAAAAGAAAAAAGAAAAAGAATAAGTTAGATGAGACAAGAAAGTGGCAAAATGTTGATTAACTGTTTAGTTGTCAAAGCTGGATAACAGAAACATGGGGTTTTACTGTAACAAAGTATATTTTATATACTTTACCGATATGGAATTACAACACTTTTTTTTATTTTGGCCTATAAATGAGTAGTATGTATGTGAGTGTGTATACGTATAACATTTAAATTTATAGGACAACATGTTGGGAGATGTAAAGAAAGATGAACACATGATCCTTGACTTCAAAGAGCTTATATTAGGTAGTCTACATGTTGGATAGAAAAGATTTCTCAGGTACTATCTTTGGTCAAAAGCAGAAAGACAGCTAGCTCAAGCTCCTGGGAAGCCAGAACAATAAGAATGACATTAGGCTTGGCTGGTGTGGCTCAGCAGTTAGAGCATCGGCCTGCACACTAACGGATCTCAGGTTCAATTCCTGGTCAAGGGCACGTCCCTGGTTTCAAGTCTGATCCCCAGTCCTATGGGAGGCAACCAACTGATGTGTCTCTGTCACACCAATGCTTCTCTCTCTCCCCCCACAACCCCTTCCACACTCTCTAAAAACCAACGGAAAAAATATCCTCAGGTGAGGATTAACAAAAATAAATAAAAATGAAAAGAATAAAATTAAAATATTAAGTATTCCTTAAGTATAAGAAAGTAGGAGGGCAGTGTTACTATTCCAATATTGCTAAATACCAAAGATTGTATCATAACCTGACTTTGAAAAGCCCAGGCCCTAACTTTTAGTTTGTAATTTTTTTTTTTGATACAGTAGGAGGGAGAGAGGGAGAAAGAGAGAGAAACATCAATGTGAGAGAGACACATCAACTGGTTGCCACCCACACAACCCCAACCAGGGCCGGGGACAGACTGCAACCAAGGTACGTGCCCTTAGCGGGAACCTTACCTGGGACTCTCCGGTCCGAGGGCTGACGCTCTAACTGCTGAGCCAAACTGGCCAGGGCCAGGCCCTAACTTTTAGATTGAGACATATAAAAATGCATTTTTATAGGTCAAATGGTCAAATATTAGCAATTTTGTATGGTTCAACCTAATACTATGCTATAATGTCTTCCTTTCTCTTCACTTTGCTAATAACCAGACTACTTAAAGGAAATGTTAGTCTTCATTAAAGAGTGGTTGGTTCCCTAATAATAACTTCTACCTCATTAGATATCCAACATACTTGCAAGGGTATCAGCACTGCCAAGCTTCCCTGAGCATGGGTAAAGTGTCTGCAAATGGCTCACAAATAAAACTTGGGGCACTATGGAAAACTAGCAGTGTTTCTGTGTGGAAGTTAGAGGCATCCAAACAGAATTGGATATACATAGTCGTGTAAACTCATTTACAATTATTTATACCCAATAATATGAAATTTGGGAACTTTTATTAAATTAAAAAATATCTTCTAACCCTGGTCGGTGTGGTCCAGTTGGTTGGGCATCGTCTCAAGCACAGAAAGGTTGCTCGCTGATTCCCAGTCAGGGCACATGCCCATGGCTGTGCTCTCGATCCTGGGTGGTGGGCATAGCATGCAGGAAGCAGTTGATTGATGTTTCACTCTCATATCAATGTTCCTCTCTCTCCCTCTCCCTTGCTCTCTCTCAAAAAATCCACTGAAAATTTTTTTAATCCTCACCCAAGGATATTTTCCTATTTATCTTCAGATAGAGTGGGAGGGAGGGGGTGGAGAGAGAGAGAGAGAGAGAGAGAGAGAGAGAGAGAGAAACATTGATGTGAGAGAGACACATCAACTGACTGTCTCCTGCATGACCCAGACCAGGGCCAGGGACGAACCGCAACCAAGGTACATGCCCTTGACTGGAATCGAACCCACAACTCTTTGGTCCACGGGCTGACGCTCTAACCGCTAAACCAAACCAGCCAAGGCATAAAAAAAAAAAATCTTTCAAAAAAATTTTAAATATGTATTTTCTAAATAGCCATAGAAATTACAATTATATATTTATCTACTTATTTTTCTTTATTCTTCCTTTTTTTTTTTTAATCCTCAACAGAGGATATTTTTCCATTGATTTTCAGATAGAGTGGAAGGGTAGGGGAGAGAGAGAGAGAGATACGTTGATCGGCTGCCTCCCACACGACCCCGACCAGGGCCAGGGACTGAACCACAACCAAGGTACATGCCCTTGACCAGAATCGAACCAGCAACTCTTTGATCTGCGGGCCGACGCTCTAACCACTGAGCCAAACCAGACAGGGCCATTTATTTTTCTTTAGTAAATAAGAAAAATCATTACATTTTCAAATGAATCACAAAATTTATCTTTAAAATCAATCACGATTTGCCTGGCCGGTGTGGCTCACTCAGTGGATTGAGCATGGACCCATGGACTGAGAGGTCCCTGTTTGATTCCCAGTCAGGGCAGGTGCCCAGGTTGTGGGCTCAATCCCCAGTAGGGGGCATGCAGGAGGCAGCCAACAGATGTGTCTCTCTCACATTGATGTTTCTATCTCTCTCCCTTCTTCTCTCTCTAAAAAAAATCAATAAAAATATATTTAAAAAACAAAAATAAAATCATAATTTAAAATATTTAGTGTACATTTAAAAAATAAATAAACCTGAGTTGTTAAGATATGTTTTAAGATTATCTCAAAAAATAAAGTATTGCCCGGCCAGTGTGGCTCAGTGGTTGAGCACTGACCCATGCACCAAAAGGTCGCCAGTTCGATTCCTGGTCAGGGACATGCCCAGTTTGTGGGCCCAATCCCCAGTGGGGGGGCATGCAGGAGGCAGCCAATCAATGTTCTCTTTCATCGATGTCTCTCTCTCTCTCTCTCCCTCTCCTTCCTCTCGAATCAATAGAGAAAAAATCTTTTTTAAAACAATTTATTTCCACCACATGATCTCACTTATTTGTGGAATATAATGAACAAGGTAGGCTGATGAACGAAATAGACCCAGAGACCCAGAAAGGAGTACAGTTCAGACTGACAAACCTCAGAGCAGCAGTGTGGGGGGAATGGAGAAGATGAACCAAAGAACTTATATGCATGTATGCATAACCAATGGACATAGACAACAATGCTAAGGGGGTGGGAGGGACAGGATGGGGAGGAGGGGGTCTAGGGGGGAAAAAGGAGAAACATCTGTAACAAAAATAAATTAATAAAAATTGGAGAGAGAAAAAAGAATGTATTTCATAGGCAAAAGTTAATTCAATGTTTCCTGAGAAGTAATTTACATCTATCTGATTTAAATATAATTCAAATTATTATTATTTTTCTTAATCCTCACCCGAGGACATTTTTTGCATTTATCTTCAGATAGAGCGGGGGGAGGGGGGGGGAGAGAAAGAGAAACATCGATGTGAGAGAGAGACATCGACTGGTTGCCACCCACACAACCCCAACCGGGGCCAGGGACAAACTGCAACAGAGATACGTGCTCTTACTAAGGGTTCTCAACTTTCCTAATGCCGCAACCCTTTAATACAGTTCCTCATGTTGTGGTGACCCCCAACCATAAAATTATTTTCGTTGCTACTTCATAACTGTAATTTTGCTACTATTATGTCTTAGGTGACCCCTGCGAAAGGGTCGTTTGACCCCCAAAGGGGTCGTGACCTACAGGTTGAGAAGCGCTGGGCCAAATTATTTTAACAACTGAAAATTCCAAATAATGAATTCAGGACCCATACCATTATTATATATATTATACATAGTATATAATTATTATATGTTTATATATAATTATATAACATATCATAGTTATATATGGATACACTATATATATGTTATATATAATTATGTTATATATAGTTAGTTATATATTAACCACTGTATAAGTTATAATGAATTCCAACCTACACTAGCTATCAAACAGTAAAGGTTTCAAGTAATACTTGATACTGGTTTATCCTATTATACTGTGACCTTGATGGGGGGGGGTTCTGTGCCTCAATTTCCTCATTTATAAAATGGGACACTAGCCCTGGCCGGTTTGGCTCAGCGGTTAGAGCGTCGGCCCACGGACCAGAGAGCCCTGGGTTCGGTTCCCGCTAAGGGCATGTGCCTTGGTTGCGGTTTGTCTCTGGCCCCGGTTGGGGTCGTGTGGGTGGCACCCACTCAATGTGTCTCTCTTGCGTCCACGTTTCTCTCTCTCTCTCTTCCTCCCTCTCTCCCTCCCACTCTATCTGAAGATAAATGCAAAAAAAATGTCCTCAGGTGAGGATAAAAAAAAAAGATAAAATGGGACACTAATAGTGGCTACTATTCAATGAATTAACAAAGATTGAAGGATATATTACATATAAAATACTTAGAATAGCCCTGGCCGGTTTGGCTCAGCAGTTAGAGTCAGCCCATGGACCGAAGGATCCCGGGTTTGATTCCCAATCAAGGGCATGTACCTGGGTTGCAGGTTTGGTCTCCAGCCCCAGTCGGGGTCATGCAGGAGGCAACCAATCGATGTGTCTCTCTGACATTAATGTTTCTCTTTCTCTCTCTCTCTCTCTCCCCCTCCCTCCCTTCTACTCTATCTAAAACTTAATGAAAAAATATCCTTGGGTGAGGACTTACAAAAAAAAATAAAATAAAATACTTAGAATAATGACTGGAACATAAATGCTTACAAATACCAAGTATTATTATTTACAGAAACCTCTGCAAGTTAAAAGATGAACACTGTGAAAACAATACAGGATCACTGTCAATACTAGAATGATCTCTTCAAATGCTCTCTCTAAAAAGAGCCAATGCAGCCCTGGCCAGTTTGGCTCAGCAGTTAGAGCGTTGGCCTGTGGACCAAAGAGTCGTGGGTTCGATTCCAGTCAAGGGCACATACCTCGGTTGCAGTTCAGTCCCTGGCCCTGGTCATGGTCGTGCAGGAGGCAAGCAGTCGATGTGTCGCTATCACATTGATGTTTCTCTCTCTCTCCCCCTCCCCCCTCTCCCTCTGCCTACCACTGTACCGATAAATAAATAAAAATATCCTCGGGTGAGGATTAAAAAACAAAAAACAAAAGCCAATGCATTCTTAAAGCAAATGATTTATGCTGTGTACATGTGACCTACAAATATTTTTAATATGTACCACCATGTTTTTAAGTAACTCATTTAGCAAAAAGACAAAAGATAAAAAAATTCATTCGGAATTAAGAGAGATCAATCTTTGCAATTATTTTACTATAAAATATTAAATAACAGAAATTCAAAACAAAACTTATCCATTAATCCCATCACATAATGAAATCAACATTTTCGTTTTTTGTTATATTCTATTCCTTATACATATTCAATTTTTACACATTTACAATAATAATATAAATAACATTTTATAGTCTACATTGTCACTATTATACCACAAGTATTTTTCCAGTTTGCAAAATTTACCCCCTTATTCTCCATTTCCTTTTTCACCCTCATCCCCTGAAGGTGATCAATGGTAATAGTCTGACCTGTATCCTGCACAACTTTCTCTAAGTTCATACATATACAAGTACAGACACATATACGGGGGAGAAAAGATAGTTGTTTTCACAAAAATGGAAGCATATACTTATAAATATGCCTTCTCTTTCTTTTATGCATACCAAATAAAATTTAATATACAGAGAAGTGTAAATATGAAAATGGACACAACTTACTAGACCAGGTAAAATACAGATATTTACAAAAGTTATTATTTTCCATGTAAACTATGAAAAGACATAGGGATTTCACACACAAAATAAGTCCACCAGATTTAATTAGATCCCATGCTTTGTAACAGTTTATTACAATATCCAAGCATAAAATAATTTCACTACTTAGAATAAGCCTACCTAATAAATTTTAACTTACTTTAGAAAATTTTATAATCTTAAAAAAAATTCTTATCTCAAAAATACCCTGATTTTAAAGTAATAGAGAGGGTGTGTATGTTTAATACTAGCCTTCACAAGAACTTGGCTCTTTCTATAGCAGAGATATACTATGATCCACCCACATACTCTGCTTCCTCAAGTTCACAAATTAAGAAACTGGCATTCAGATACGGTATGAATACAATCCTATTAATCTTGCTAGCCCTGGCCAGTGTGGCTCAGTTGGTTGAGTGTCATCCTGTGCACCAAAAGGTTGCCAGTTCAATTCCCGGTCAGGGCACATGCCCAGGTTTCAGGTTCAGTGCCAGGTCAGGGTGCATATGGGAGGCAATTGATCAATGTTTCTCTCTCACATTGATGTTTCTCTCTCGCACTTAAAAAAAAAAATCAATAAAAACATATTTTTTCAAAAAAGAAAAAAATATCTTGTTTAATTAATGCCTATTATTCTAATTGCCCAAAGCATGAAAATAAGACTTCAGGCAGGCCTACAAAGAACTTTAAGATTGTTAACCCAGCCCTGGCCAGTTTGGCTCAGTGGTTGGAGTGTAGCCTGAGGACCAGAGAGTCCCGGGTTTGGTTCTCGCTAGAGGCATGTACCAAAAAAAAAAAAAAAAAGATTGTTAACCCAATGGTCTTAAAATACACTCTCCCACCTAACCACAGCCCAGAAAAATCAGAAGATCCCTAAATCTGGATCCACAAGAGAAAATTTTTGGATATAGAGGATGATAAGAAAGATTTACAGAAGCTCCCAAAAATACAAAGCAGATAACTTGGTACCGAAGCCACAGAGCCTCTACTATTGTAGGTAAACTTTTCTTACCAAAAATCAATATATCTTTTGAGTTCCTACTATGTGAAGGTCACAGGTGGTAAAAGATGCAAAAAAGCAATGAAATGGGCTCTACCGTAAAGGAGTTCACAATTTAGCAAAAGAGCCAAAATGTATTACCCTAAATGATGACAAATATAACACAATGCCTAAAATATAGCTCATCAACTAACATATGTGTTCAACTTTTTGTGACTTATGATTATAAAAGTCAAAGGCAATAAGCATCATAAATACAACGAAATTTCAGATTAAATAAACAAAAGTTATTATCTAAGTCTATTTAGTTTGTTTAACTTACCTCAAGGCAAACAGTCAAGTTATTTTAAAAGATACTGTACTGCATAGGCCCTACTAATCTCCTTGAAGTATACATATGGAATCCACGTGTTTATCCCTCACACACGCAATGGAATCCACATGTTTATTGTGCACGCTCGCAACGGAACCCATGTGGAGTTTATCAAGCACACAGGCAAGTGATAGAATCCACGTGTAGTTCATTGTGAGCGCGTGAGCAAGCAAGCACACACACTCGTGCACAAGCGCGCGTGCACACACGTGCACACACACACACACACACACACACACACACACACAGGAAAAAAGCACACATGCACTACATGAACTATTTAGAACAACTCTACTAAACATTCTAAACCAAACATATAAAAACCAAAATGGATTAGGAAGCTCAAAAGGTACTGAATGTAACCTTCCACCATAATGAAACTGTTAAAATAATGGGGAAACCTGTACGAGTACTGTGTATTTGACATGTTGTTAAAAAAAACTGTTAAAAGTTTAGACAGCTACCAATGTGGCACCTTTTAAGAGTATTAAAAGAGAAGGAAGAATATATTTAAAATCTAGTTGAATTTGTTACCAAATTACATAGATGATGTCTAAAACATTCTATTTTACAAGGTGAATAACAGCAGCATTAGATGAATTCAGAGATCTCCTTGAATGAACATTATACATCTAAAGTAATTTACCCTCTATATTTTAATTGGTGACCATATGCCATAGGGTCAAGCCTAATGAGGAAGGATCCAGTTTAAAACACAAAGCTTGAAGAAAAATTTAAAATTTCAAAACACATGTATTCCACACCCAATATTTAAAAGAAATATTTGGACACACTATCATACAGTTTAACCTTTTCTATCTATGACTAATTATTGCATGAGGAGGATCTAAAAGTTTATAAACCTAAGACTATAAACATTCTATTTTAATTGCTCAAAATACAATGAAATGCATTAATAACTGATGAATGGATAAAGGGGTAGTTTTATAAACATGTGATAAAACAAGTATAATAAAATATTAATGGTAAATCTAGGCTGTGGGTATATGGATGTTCCCTATAAACTTTTCAGTTCTGCTGTGTAAAAATATTTTCCTAATAAATTGTTGAAAAAAATACTTGACACTTCTTTATTTATAATTAAAGCTTTAAAGCACAGAAACATAGATTTAAAAAACTCCTATGTGGCATCCAACACAAACACCGTAGTTGAGACAAACCTGGATTCAAATCCCAGCTCAATGTCTTAACTAGCTACCTGATTTTAATTACTTAACCCCTCTATGCCTACATTTCTCCTCATCTGCAAAATGGGTTTTATATAGAGTTAACCGTGTTCAATTCTTCCTAGAAACCACAGTGCCAGGCACATAATAAGCACTCACTCAAAATGTTAGCTGTAATATCATATGAGATTGCTAATTTTGTGCTAAATCGAAAGGGCATTCTCAATAAGATTAAGGAGTAATTTTTTCCATGGTTGGCTTAACACTAATTTGAACATTTTGAGACCATTCCCAAAAGAAGATTCCTGATAGCGAACTCACTGCTTAACATGTGTGTGTTGGGGGGGGGATAACAGTCTGAAAAAGATTGCTCAATAGATAGTACAGTATTGCTCTCCATCTGAAAAAAAAAAATCGTTTGGAATTAAATAAAAAAAGTTTCGAGGCAAACTTTGAAAGGCACTCAACAACTAGAGAACCGGGTTCACCTCTGCAGGTTGGTTAGGTACATCCTTGTGATGACAAAACTTGTCATACTCTTCCCGGTTCTTAATCGTTGGTAAAGAGGCTAGACTAGAACATGACATTTATAGTTGCCAAAATCTTTCTCCTAAATCAGGACATGCCAAGGAGCCCACTTGTTCACAGGTAAGAGCACCACCTCCACCTAGATCTATAACGGTTATGGGGGGAGGGGGTAAAATGGGCAGGAAAATGAATTCGCTATGGTGTTACTGAAGAACCCTCTGGTTATCCCTCATAAGACCCTCTCATGACTTATTCCCGCCACCACCACCCCCACCGGACCTCTCCCCAGTTAAACTTCCAGACTCTGATTTACTAAAGATGGACTTAAGAATCTGACATCTTCCCTCCCCAGGCCCAAGTAACCAACCCCCCAATACTGGAAAAAACAAAATTTAAGCAAACAACAGCCCCCGCCCCTCCCCCTCCCAACCAGCAGCAAATCTTTGTCCCACCTGCCGAAGGACCACTCTCCAGCGCGCTCCAGACCCAAGGTTGCTCAGTCCAGCCTGCAACCTTCCCCCAGCCGGGACTCGGCGACCCCTCCACCAGCCTGCGCTTGGCCATTCCCAGCCCCGGCCCCGGCCCCGGGACGCAGCTCCCGCCCCGCCCCCCGCCACCCGAGTTCAGCCTCACCTCACCTACCCTCTTTCGGGGGCCGGACTCCACCTCTCTCTCCGCCATGTTGGGCCCCGCTTAGAACCGCTGCGGCTCCCGGCGCGGTGGCGGTGGAACCTTTCGGGCCCCCGGCCCCCGCCCACACTGCAGGCACGACCGCCTCGCGGCAGCTTCCCGGGACCCAGCCGAGCCTGACGCTGAAAGTGGGGAGGGGGCGGATGCCGCGCGCTGGGTCGGAGAGCTTGAGATCCCACGGGTGCGCGCGTGGGCGGTAGAGCCTGCCCAGGAAAGGGGGGTGGGGGCTGGGACTCGGGGGGTTAATGGCCTCCAAGGGGACCCGTGAGTAGGATTATTTTCTCTCAGAGAAATTCCTCCGCCTGCGGTTTCTTAAAGGGATCACTAAACCAGCCCCTTGCGCGCGCCCCTGATGCGCAGGCGCACCTTAAGCCCCTCCTTCCTTTCCCACCAAGCCCCCGGTCCTGAGCCTGCGCGGTGAGTGGCCCAGGGTAGGCCAAATCCTGCAAGTCTCTGCTGCCAGCAGCTACTCCCACCACCCAACTATGGCCGCTGCCTTAAAGGGACCATGACTCAGTGATGAAGGAGGAATGAAAGAAATGACTAAAAGGGCTATCTGGAGAACTGGGTGAAATGTTGTTGGGGGGCTCCAGATCACCATCTTACACCAGACTGGAGAGATACCATTGTAAAGAGAAAGTGATGGTGAACTGAAGTTCTCAGTGGACCTCTGAATGTGAAGAATCCCAACCAATGAGAGAACAGCCAGTCATTTCAAGGAGACACAGCTTTCCTGCCTATAGACAGCCTGGTCTGAAGCACGGGGCATAGAATATTATGGGCCAACTCTGATTGCCTAACCTCAAAATCAGATCCTTTGGTGATTTTGAAGACCAAACAAACAACTGGAGATTATTGCCTCAATAACTTTTCCTTAGAATATGTAAATCAAGAGGATTTTAGAAACCATCTACTCCAATGCTCCCAATGGTAAAATTGCAGCCTTGGTCAAGGGAAGTAATTTGTCCCAAGGCACATAGAGGCTGATGTGAAATTAGACTCAAGATTTCAGTCACATTTATCCAGGCTTTTCAATGCACCAAGCTGTCTTCAAAGCAAGAGATAAATTTGTTTTAATCTAGAAGATTAAAGTTTCATGATACTTTAAGAAAATTGTAATTCTTTTCTGAAGATGTGTGATGATTTGCAGATATTGTGTGTCCTCACTCACCTACATTGAAGCAGCTTTAAGAATTTGACTTTTAAAGGATAAGCATCTTAATCTATAAGCAGAAAACTGGGAAATAGATTTGGGTCTATCTTGCCCTGAAACCAAATCTGAGGCTTCCTGGAGAGAATGGGGCTTGATTCATTCCTCTTTATGTAGGCCAGTCTTCCACTTCAGGTGGAGAATATTGCCCTAATGGATTTCATGATAATAGCTTAGGGAGATCATATAAGTAAGAAATACAAAGAAGTTGCCTCAGAAGACCATCCCCCATGACAAAAAAAAATCAAAAGCAACTCCTAAAATCACAGGATAATGAGATGTAAACTTTTGTATGTCATTTTAACTTTTGTGTGTCACTTGGTGGCTATATTGAAACTGAGAACTTTCCTGATCCATCACATTTTCCTGAAAACTATCTGTGAAATTGCTGGAAGTTCCCATGCTGATTCTTGCTTAGGCCTGTTCATCTTTAATTTCACTTTGGGTAGGAAAAAGAAGAGAAGAACCAAAAGAAACAAATGTATATTTCAGCCAGCATTTTACAAACCTGTCAGAACCTTTTGTTCCATGTTCAAGATAAAAAAGGAAATAAAAAGAGAAGCCAAGAAAAGATAGTTCCAGGGAATGTGGGTACAAGAAAGGTCTAGTAGTTTCCACCTGTTTTATTAGTAGTGGAATAGTCCCTTCTAATAACATCTGATGACTTAAAATGAAGTTGCTAAATTTGAAGTGGAAATAGGGAACCCATAAATCTGCTCACCACACCTCCTCCTTGCCCTCTCTCTTGTCCCTTCCCACCATTAGAGAAATGTTGCATTTTTCAGAACATAGTTTAAAGCCAAATTTCATCCAACTCCACATTCTAAAGATGGAATCATAGAGGCTCAGAAACATGTGACTTGCTTGAGAGCACCCAAAGGATTAGTGACAATATCAGGGCTGAAGCAGGCATCTTAACCCCCAGCCTAAGGCAGTCTCCTATATCAGACTGTTTCTAGAGGTACTGAGAATGTATTGAGACTTGAACAATAGGCAAGATTTGTGCATTCCAGATAATATGAAAGCATACCATGAATACAGTACAATCATCCATACAGGGGAAGGTGTAAAGAGAAAACCAACATTAGTGAACACTGCAAGGTTAATCATATTATCCTAATTTTACAGAGGGATTTACATAGATTAAGTGACTAGTCCAAGGTCATTTAGCAGAGAAGCCAAGCCAGAATTCAAAGGCTTTTTCGTCCTGGCTTATTCAAATATATCATAAACTGGAGGTTGCAAATTGGTGGCCTTGCAGACAAATCTGTCCTACAGACATGTATTTGGTTTGCACCAAGAATAGCTATATGACCTTGGTCAAGTTACTTGCTCTGTACCTCATTTGCCTCATCTGTGAAATGGGTTTTTGGGAGGATTAGTTAATATCTCTGAATCTCTTAGACCACTTTTGGTTCCTAGCACAATCAAGAGTATTTTTTTTTTTTTAGTTTGAATTTTTGAATTATATGTCAACATTTAAAATGGAATATTTCACATACAAATCAAATTTTCTGACATCTCTTTAAAAAGAAGAATATATTGGCATAATATTTTGCAAATATCAAACTGGCAAATTTTAATTTCCTTCTTTGATCATGTTTCACTTTAGATCCTTGCCTAAAGTGTATCTCTCAGGCTTATTTCCTTAATCAGGAGAGAATAGAACAGGATTTGTGGAGAGAAAAATAATTTGTTCAATTTCCTAAATTCCGTTTAACCTATAAAGTTTAGCACACAGTGAGAATCTCATAGAGTTCTCTTGTACTCCAGAGGAGATGCTCTTTCCATCTAGCCAAGAAGCTATGATATATGGAAGTAAAAGAAAAGCCCGACTCTTAAAGGGTAGAGGGAAGAAGAAGGAAGAGAAAGATAAGAGAAGCAGCAGTTGAGAGACACATATTCCTACCTTCCCACTCCAGCTCTTCAAAATAGAAAGCATTCTTGCTTTGCTTCTGTTTGGAATTCCAAGTAGAGGGGACTTGCAGACTATATACCCACACCAACAAGCAAACAGCCATATATAAATAAAAATGATGCCCCAGTGTAGCTGGGAAGAGAGAGAAGGCCTGCATTTAGCTCCTTAAGAGTGTCTTTTAGCACCCTCAGAGGGGTGAATCTAACTTTTTTAGTGTCTTGAGGCTTATGTGATAGGGGTAGGAGGGAAGTTTTAAGAGATATAGAACACAAAATTTCATATACAAAGTTAGATACAAGGTCTTGGATCCAGTGTGATACAAAATGTATCCAGCCCTGGCCGGTTTGGCTCAGCAGTTGAAGTGTTGGCCTGCGGTCCAGAGAGACTCAGATTCGGTTCCCGCTAGGGGCACGTACCTCGGTTGTGATTTGTCCCCGGCCCTGGTTGGTCATGCGGGAGACAGCCACTCGATGTGTCCCTTTCACATCGATGTTTCTCTCTCTCTCTCTCTTCCTCTCTCTCCCTCCCACTCTATCTGAACAAAAAATGGAAAAATGTCCTCGGGTGAGGATTAAAAAAAAAAAAAAATGTATCCAGAGGATCCCACAGGGAAGGGTAGCCAAGAAAATTGACTGGCAAATATAACAGGAACTAGCTTTGTAGATTTCACTGGGCAGGGAACAAAAAGTAGTAACAGCCAACCTCAGGAAGAGCTGTGGTTGGCCTCTAGGCCCTTAGCAAGTTTAGAGAGAGCAGGCTACAAAATACACCACTCACTAACCAACAAGTTGCTGAGCATCCAGAGAAGTAAGAGAATGGTACAAGGAGACCAAATGGACTCAAGGTCTCAGGCTTCCTCAACACCATAATGCCTCATACACACAGGTACCTTCTTAGGGACATGCACAAAGGTAGAGAAAGCAGCTATATAAAAGACTTGGCATTTCTTCCCCAAAGAGATTATTACCTAAATAAATTTCATCCATTAGATTCAAATACATTTTAAACAAAATTGGACATTTAGATACATTAGATAAATTCAGAGAATGTTAACAAGAAGAAAGTAACTCAAGAGTGCTGGGATGAAAAGTGACTGAAGTAAGGCTACTTTAGATATGGTAACCAGAAAATATTTTTTCTGAGGAGGTGACATTTGAACTGATACTTAAATAATGAGCAAGAGCAGGCTGTGTGCAAATAAATGTCATGGCAGAGCATTCCAGAGTAATCAGCTTGTGTAAAGCCCCTCAACAAGAACAAACTTGAAGCGTTCAAGAACAACAACGTGTCAATGTTACTAGAACTGAGTGAGAGGAGCAGGAGATGAAGTCAGAGAAGTAGAGCCATGGTAAGTGTTTTTAATTTTATTCTATAAATGAGGGAAAACCACTGAAGACACTTTTTTAAAAATAGTGATGTAAACCCTCTGGATACCATGTGCAGAATGAACCATTTGGAGCAAGAGTGGACATAAGAGGCTTTGCAATAGTCCAGGTGAAAGATGGCAACGGTTTGGCCTAGGGCAGTGATATTGGAGATAGTGAAAAATAGTTGAATTCAGGATTATTTTGAAGGTTTAGCCAGTAGGATCGCTGCTAATGAATTGGAGGTGGGGGATGAAGAGAAAAAAAAAGACTTAAGAATGACTCTTAGCTTTTTAGCCTAAACAACTAGATTAATGGTGTTGTCCATTATTTGCAATGGAGAAGAGCAGAACAGAAGATTTGAGGGAATGGGGCAAAGAAGGAAGTAAGAGTAATGTCTTAGCCTGGCCAGTGTGGCTCAGTGGTTGAGCATCGACCCATGCACCAAGAGGTCTCTGGTTTGATTCCTGGTCAGGGCACATGCCCAGGTTGTGGGCCCACTCCCCAGTGGGGGGCATGCAGGAGGCAGCCAATTGATGTTCTGTCATCGATGTGTCTATGTCTCTCTCCTTCTCCCTTCCTTTCTGTCTAAAATCAATAAAGAAAAAAGGTAAAAAAAAAAAAAAAAAAAAAAAGAGTAATGTCTTAGACATCAGATGCCTCTTAGATGTCCATGTGGAAATGTCAAATGAGCAGTTGAACATTGGAATCTGAAGCTCAGGAGAGGTAATAGGGCTAGAGAAAGAACTGTGGAAATCATCAGTATAAACCATAAGACTGGATAGGATTACCCAGAGAGTATAAATTAAACTGAGCCTTAATGTACTACAACATTTATAACTCAGGAAGAGAAAGAAGATCAACAAAGTAGCAGGAAAACCAGGAGAGAGTGCGGTCTCAGAGGTATTTGGGTTGCATCCACTTTTCTACTGTTGTGAATAATGCTGCTATGAATATGGATGTATTAATATTTCTGTGAGACCCTGCTTTCAATTATTTTGGATATATACCCAAAACTCAAATTTTTAAACAGCTTTACTGAGATATAATTTACACACCATACTTTTAAAGTGTACAATTCATTGGTTTTTACTGTATTTACAGATATACGCAACCATCACCACAGTCACTTTTAGAACATTTGCATTATCTCAAAAATATGGCCTTTAGCTATCACTCCCCTATCTACCCCTATGACTCCCCCACCACCAGCCCTAAACAGCCACTAATGTTCTTCCTGTCTCCATAGATATCCCTACTGTGGACATTTCATATGAATGGACTCATTTAACATATGGCCTTTATGTCTGGCTTCTTTCATGTAAGATACTCTTTTCAAGGTTTATTTATGTTATAACATATATCAGTTATGACTGATAACAGTATTTCATTCTTTTTATGGCTGGATAATATTTCACAGTATGGATAGACCATAAAATTTCAGATATTTGAGTGTTTTCAATTAAATCAAATAGTTTTAAATTTTCCACATACAGCCCAGCTGGTGTGGCTCAGTGGATGGAGCGTCGTCCCATGGACTGAGAGGTCCTGGTTTGATTCCCGGTCAGGGCACATGCCCAGATTGCGGGCTCGATCCCCAGTAGGGGGTGTGCAGGAGGCAGCCGATAGATGTTTCTCTCTCACAGGGATGTTTCTATCTCTCTCTCCCTTCCTCTGTCTCTCAATTAAATAAATAAATAAATCTTTTTTTTTTTAATTTTTCCATGTATACCAACAAGAAGCACCTGCAAAGCCCCCAGTTGGCAATGTCTCCATAAGCTGCAAATGAATATCACCTAACAGTTGTAAAGTGAAGGATAACAAACAGCGATAAGGGAAAACATACAAAGCAAACTTTGGAAAAAAAAGAAAACATTGAGAACACAGAAACGTACGGACCTGACAGGCCAACACAGTTTACTCCCTTTGTAGCCTCATCTGAACAGCAAGAGACACAGCAAGATCCAACTCCTGGGCTGAGAAAGAGGAAATCATTTGGAAAGAATATTTATTTTCTCCTAGGCACTGAATGTCCCCCTCAGTTTCAGTTGCTCTAATCCTGGGCATTTGCACACGAGATCAAACCTAACATGGACACTTCCTAGAGTGAAACAAACAGGCAAATGTTACGCAGTGTGTGAAAACCTTAACAAAAGCAGACTGAAATAGCTTATGGACATGCTGGCTTCCACACTGGAAGTCCATGTCACCTGGAAATACTCAGTTGGCCCAGAGAGCTAAGTCTTTGTCTTTTCCTCGACTTCTCACCAGGTGCCCACAGCCAAGTCTTACAGGACGGCAATATGATGGTTAAGTTTATGTCAACTTGACTAGACCATGATGCCCAGATATTTGGTCAGACATTACTCTGGATATTTCTTTGAGAGTGTTTTTTTGAATGAGAGTAACGTTTAAATCAGAGGACTATGAGTAAGAAGATTGTCCTCCATAATTTGAGTGGGCTTCATTCAACCAGTTGAAAACCTTAATAGAACTAAGACTGACACCCCCTCACCCTGCCCCAAGGAAGAAGAAATTTTGCCAGCTGACAGCCTTGAACTACAACATTGGCTCTTCCTTGGAACTCCGGCCTGCTGATCCACCCTGCAGATTTTGGACTTGCCAGCCTCCATAATCCAGAGAGAAAGAGAGAGAGATTGATATCTATAGATATCGATATCTATCTATCTCTAAATACACACACACACTCTCTCTCTCTCTCTATTGGTTCTCTTTTTCTGGAGAGCTCTAATATAGGTAATGAGCAGCCAGTGACTACTTTTCCAAAGGAAGAAACAGGCACTATCATTTTTGCCCTGGCCAGGTGACTCCATTGATTGGAGTGTCCTCCCATACATCAGAAGTTTGCAGGTTTGATTCCCAGTCAGGGCACATAGTTGGGTTTCGGGTTTGATCCCCAGTCGGTGCATGCATGGGAAGCAACTGATCAATGTTTCTTTCTCTCTCTCTCCCCCCCTCTTCCCCTCTGTCTAAAAATCAATTAAAACATACCCTCAGATGAGAATTAAAAAAAAAAAAAAAAAAGATACAGGCACTGTCATTTTTAAGCGAAACACTTTGCTGATAACTTGCAGACAATAATATATTTCTTAAAGAAAATTTAAAACACAAATAAAAGAGGAAGAAAATTAAAAACCGATACATTGCCCAAAGTAGATGATCATTGTCAAATTTATTGTTGCTTTTTATATCTTTCATATTTATGTCTAACTTTTTTCACTTGCTATATAGCATAAACATATTACCATGTTGATAAAGATTAACCAACAACATTTTTATGGCTTCATATATTTCATTGTGTGGCTATAGCATATATTTTTCCGGGTACCCCCTCTTTTTTCTTTTTTGGTTGTCAAATGATCTTAAATTAAAATATTTTCCTTTGTGGTTCTTAACTATTTGGACATTCCACTGCACACTGTTGATGTCATCTATGATGTCACGAGGGTGGCAGCCATCAACATTGCAGCCCACAGACTGGGCAGTCCCCAGGATCACTTTAATGTTTCCAGAGAATTCTCTAGCTAAAGATCGGTGCCCCATCTGTCGGGCATTGTTAACAATCTAACCAAAAGTGATATTTCCACTGTATTTAATGTTTTCTTGCTTCTTTCTGTCTCTTGGCGTTTCTTTGAGGGCTCTGATGATCAGGGAAGAGGCAGAAGGTACTACCTCAATCTCGGCCTGTCTGTACTGCATGGTCAGTTTCATTGTAATCTTTTTTTTTAATTTATTGATTTTTTTAGAGAGAGAGAGAGAGGAAAGGAGAAAGAAAGGAAGAGAGAGAAACATCGACTTGTTGTTCCACTTATTTATGCATTGATTGATTGATTCTTGTATATGCCCTGACCAGGGATGGAACCCGAAACCTTGACGTATGAGACAACGCTCTAACCAACTGAGCCACCTGGCTAGGGCTCACAGTAATCTTTAGACCCTTCCAATCATCGGTTGCTTTGGCAATATCATCACCAAACATTTTTGGAGACAGACCCAGGGGGCCAATCTTGAACACCAGGGCAGATGTGGCACCAACTTCCCCACCAGTGCAGCTCAGGTATTCAACTTTGATCTTGGCGGGGTCGAACTTTGGCGGCATGGTGGAGGTGGCTGGTATCAGATGAACCCACATTCAAGACGACCAAGGAAAGTTGCACCTGCCTCCTCCAAGCCAAAAGCCAAAAAACCCTGGTCACCTTTTATAGGACATTTAGGTGTTCTCCAGTTTTTTGCTGTTAAAAACATTATAATAAATAACATTACAGTAAATGTCCTTTTACACACAGCTTTGCAAACATCTTAAATATTTCCTTAGGCTAAATTCCTAAATGTAGAATTGCTGAGTCAAAGGTTTATGGCTTTTGATACATGCTGCCAGATTGCCTTCCAGAAAGATATCAGTTACACTTGCACCAACAGTGTCAGCTTACTACAAGCTCCCAAACTAGGTACTACATTTTAAAAAATAATTAAATATAACTTACATACAGAAAATTGTACAAACTATAACTATATAACTCAATGTTCTTTAAAAATTTTTGTGAAATACATATAAAATTTACTATTTTACCATTTTTAAGTGTACAGTTAATTGGCATTAAGTACATTCACATTGTTCTACAACCAGCACCAGCATCCAATTCAGGAATCCTTTTCATCTTGTAAAACTATAAGTCTGTACCAAGTAAACGATAACTCCCCATGGTTTAATGAATTTTTAAAACATAAAACCAGCTCCCAGATCAATAAATAAAATATTACCAACTTCCCTAAAGCTCCCCTAAGTATCTCCTTCTAGTAACTAAAGCCACATACAAGGGAATGAATTCCAGCTGGGTTTTGTTTATAGCAATGCCAATTTGATAAAATAATAGTATTTTACTGTTAACTTCTTTGAATTATTTAAAGAGGCTGAACTCTTTAAAATATGGCTTTTGACCATTTGCATTTCTTCTTTAGGAATGTTAAATGTTATTCAACCTTCAAAAACCCAGTGAGAGTCCAGCCGGTGTGGCTCAGTGGTTGAGCGTCGACCCATGCACCAAGAGGTCACAGATTCGATTCCTGGTCAGGACACATGCCCCGGTTGTGGGCCAAATCCCCAGTGGGGGCATGCAGGAGGAAGCCAATCGATGTTCGCTCTCATTGATGTTTCTATCTCTCTCTCCCTCTCACTTCCTCTCTCTGTAAAACCAATAAAGAAAAAAAAAAAAAAAACAGTGAGAGAACCAATAGTTGGTTCTTTGAAAAAATCAACAAAATTGACAAAACTTTAGCTAGATTGACTAAGGAAAAAAGAGAGAAGACTCAAATAAGTAAAATCAAAAATAAAAATGGGACCATTACTACCAAGTCTACACAAATAAAAAAGATTATAAAAGATTGCTATGAAAAATGATATGCCAACAAATTGAATAACCTACATGAAATAGACAAATTCCTAAAGATACATAACCTACCAACACTGAATAATGAAAACATAGAAAATCTGCAGAAACCTAACTAGCAAAGAGATTGAATCAGTAATACAAACCTCCCCAAAAATAAAGGCCTAGGACCAGATGTATTCATTGATGAATTCTACCAAACATTCATATTCTTGACATCAATCCTGCTCAAACTCTTACAAAAATTGAAGAGAATACTTTCTAACTCTTTGTAAAAGGTCAACATTATACTTATATCAAAGCCAGACAAATGAACTACAAGAAAAGAAAACTGTAGACCAATATCCCTTATGAATATCGAAGCAAATATTCTCAACAAAATACTAGCAAACCAAATTCAGCAACATATTAAAAGGATTATTTATATAACCGAGTGGGATTTATTCCTAGAATGCAAGGATGGTTCAACACATGAAAATCAATTCAATGTAATATTAACAGAATTAAGGGAAAAAACATCTCAATTGATGCAGAAAATTTTTTTTACAAAACAGCATACCTTTTCATAATAAAGACAATGAACAAAATAGGAATAGGACACTATCTCAACATAATATAGGCCACATATAAAAATCCACAGTAAATATCATACTTAATAGTGAAAGACTGAAAACCTTTCCTCTAAGATCAGGAACAAGGCAAGGATGCCCACTTTCACCACTTATCTACAAGATAGTAATGGATATTCTAGACAGAGCAATTAGGCAAGAAAAGACATTTACATTAGAAAGGAAGTAGTAAAAATTTCTCTGTTTACAGATGACATGATCTTATTTGTAGAAGACCCTAAAACTGTTAGAACAAATAAATGAATTCAGCAAAATAGCAGGATACAGGTCAACATACAAAAATCAGTAATCAGTTACATTTCTACCCACTATAAACAATATCAAAATCCTGATGAGGTTCTTTGCAGAGCTAGAATAACCAATCCAAAAATTCATATAGAATCTCAAGGGACCCTGAATAGCCAAAACTCCTGAAAAAGAAGAGCAAAGCTGGAGGACTCAGACTTATAAAACTTCTTACCAAGCTAGAGTAATCCAAACAGTGTGGTACTAGCATAAAGACAAACATATAGACCAATGAAATAGAGTAGAGCATACAGAAAAACACCTTGCATATATGGTTAAATGATTTTGATAAGACTGTGCCAAGGCAGAAAAGAATAATCTTTTCAACAAATGGTGTCGGAAAAACTGATATCCGCATGCAAAAGAATGAAGTTGGACCTTACCTTATACCATATACAAAAATTACCTCAAGCCCTGGTTGGTTTGGCTTAGTGATTAGAGCGTCAGCCTGGACCGAAGGGTCTTGGGTTTGATTCCTGGTCAAGAGCATGTACCTGGGTTGCAGGTTTGATCCCTGGCAACCAATCCATGTGTCTCTCTCACATCGATGTTTCTCTCTTTCTCTTCCTCCCTCTCTCCCTCCTGCTCTATCTGAAGATAAATGCAAAAATGTCCTCGGGTGAGGATTAAAAAAAAAATAATGGAAAAATATCCTTGGTTGAGGATTAATAAAAAAAAAAATTTTAAATAACTGAATAGAAAAATATCCTCAGGTGAGGATTAACAACAACAACAACAAATTACCTCAAAATGGTTCAAAAATTAAACATAAGGGTGTTTCGTCTTAAAGGGTGTTTGCTGCTTTCTGTTCTGAAAGAGCTGTATTTAATACCAGTCTTTGCAAGTAACACGCATCATGATCTCCAATACTCAAATTGATAATCGTTGGATCTGGTTGCAAAGAATAATGCAGAAAGGATATTCAAGTAGACTCTGCAGACATTTTGTGATTATTTCTGGTGTAACATTTTTCATCGTTCATGAGCTGATGTCCATTTATGAAAGATACCAGGAGTAAATCATCACACCCCAACTACAATTAATGGGGTGTTTCATTAACAAGAATCAAGCTGAGCCCAGCCGGTGTGGCTCAGTGGTAGAGTGTCGACCCATGCACCAAGAGGTTGGTGGTTCAGTTCCCAGTCAGGGCATATGCCAGGTTGTGGGCCAAATCCCCAGTGGGGGCGTGCAAAAGGTGGCCAATTGATGCGCTCTCTCATCGATGTTTCTATCTCTCTGTCCCTCTCCCTTCCTCTCTCTAAAAATCAATTAAAAAAAAAAAAAAGAATCAATTTGATGCCTCAGTAATGAAGAAACCTACCGACACCACCTCAGAATGACCTTAAATTAAACCTGGATGCCTTTGGGTCTTTCAAAAGTCTCTTGAGCATTTTTAAATAGAAATAAATTCTGGCTTTAAAAACTTAAAAAAAAAAAAAAAAACTAAACATAAGAGCTAAAACTATAAAACTCGTAGAAGAAAACATAAAGGAAAGCTTCAGAACATTGGATTTGGCAACCATGTCTTGGAAACGACATCAAAAGCATAGATAACAAAAGGAAAAAAATAAAGTTGGACTTTATCAAAATTTGAAATTTTGTGCATCAAAGGATACTATCAGAGTGAAAAGACAATGGACAGAAAGAGATAAAATGTTTGCAAATCATATATCTTGTAAGGAATTGATATCCAGAATATATATAAGGAACTTATACAACTCAACATCAACAAAAAACAACTAATTAAAAAATAAGCATCCCTGGCTGGTTTGGCTCAGCGGTTAGAGCATCGGCCCGCGGACCAGAGAGTCCCGGGTTCGGTTCCCGCTAAGGGCACATACCTTGGTTGCAGTTTGTCCCCGGCCCCAGTTGGGGTCATGTGGGTGGCAACCCCTCGATGCATCTCTCTCACGTCGATGTTTCTCTCTCTTCCCCCTTCTCTCCCTCCCACTCTATCTGAAGATAAATGCAAAAATGTCCTCGGGTGAGGATAAAAAAAAAAGTTAATAAAAAAAATAAAAAATAAAAAAATGAACAAAATACTTGGATAGATATTTCTCCAATGAAAATACACAAATGGCCAATAAGCATATGAAAAGATGCTCAACATCACTAGTCATTAAGAAAATGCAAATCAAAGGCAAGATAAGATACCACTTCACACACATTATGATGGCTATTATAAAAGAAAAACAAAACAAACAAACAAAAACAGAAAATAACAAGTGTTGGTGAGAATGTGGAGAAATTAGAATCCATGTGCATTGCTGGTGGGAAGGTAAATGGTGCACCCACTGTGGCAATTCTTCAAAAAGTTGAACATAGAATTACTTTGTGAATCAGCATATCTACTTCTGGATATATACCCAAAATAAGTGAAAGTAGAGGTTTGAACAAATATTTGTGTACACATGTGTATAGCAGCATTATTCATAATAGCCAAAAGGTGAATGCAACTCAAGTGTCCATCAACAGATGAACGGATAAACAAAATGTGGTATATCCATAAAATGCAATATTATTCAATCTTTAAAAGTAAAGGAATTTTTGCCCTGGCCAGTGTGGCTCAGTTGGTTGGGTGTTGTCCTGTGCACCAAAAGGTTGCTGGTTCAATTTCCCAGTCAGGGCACATGCCCGGGTTTCAGGCTCGATCCCTGGTGGGGGCCATGCAGGAGACAGCCAATTCAATGTTTCACTCTCACATCAATGTTTCTCTCTCTCTCTTTCTAAAAATCAACTTTAAAATCTTTTAAAAAAATGAATAAGGAAATTTTGAAACATGTGGTACAACATGGATAAACCTTGAATAATCAGGCTATATGAAATAAGCCAGTCACAAAAAAGACAAATATTGTATGATTTCACTTATATAAAGTAGCTAGAGTAGTCCAATTCACAGAAACAGGAAGCAGAAGCATGGTTGTCAGGGGTTGGGGGGAGAGGGGAATGGATATGTAGTGTTAAATGAGTACAAAGTTTCCGTTGCTAAGGTGAAAAAATTATGGAAATGGATGATGGTAATGGTTGCACAACAATAAATTTACTTAATGTTATAGAACTTAAAAATGGTTAAAATAGCCTGGCTGGTGTGGCTCAGTGGATTGAGCATTGTCCCATGGACTGAGAGGTCCGGGTTCAATTCCTGGTCAGGGCACATGCCCAGGTTGTGGGCTTGATCCCCAGTAGGGGGTGTGCAGGAGGCAGCCAATCGATGTATCTCTCACATTGATGTTTCTATCTCTCTCTCCCTTCCTCTCTCTCTAAAAAATTAATAAAAACATATTTTAATAAAAAAGGGTTGTCCTGACTGGTTTGGCTCAGTGGTTAGAGCGTCGGCCTGCGGTCCAGAGAGGCCCGGGTTCAGTTCCCGGCCCTGGTTGGGTCGTGCGGGAGGCAGCCACTTGATGTGTCCCTTTCACGTCGATGTTTCTATCTCTCTCTCTTCCTCTCTTTCCCTCCCACTCTATCTGAACAAAAAATGGAAAAATGTCCTCGGGTGAGGATAAAAAAATTAAAATTAAAATAAAAAAGGGTTAAAATAGTAAATTTGTTATGTATATTTTACCACAATAAAATAAAATGAGGTGAACAACTTCCCCATTTTATAGATTAAAAAATTAAGGTCTATCAAGATTATGTGACTTTACACAGCTATGAAGTAAGAAATGGGATTCAAATCCATGAATCCAGAAAGTACCCTCACGCCCCCTTCCACTCAATCCCCATTACCCTTTAGGGTTTAGGCAATCATTATTCTGATTTCTATTACCATAGATTAGTTTTACCTGTTCTTCAACTTCATAAAAATGGAATCATTCAATTGTACCCTTTTGTGTCTGAACTCTTTGGCACAACAAAATGTTTTGATGTTCATTCACATTGTTGCTTGTATCAGTAGTTCATTCTTTTATCGCTGGGTAATAGTCCATTTTGTGAGTATGCCACAATTTTTTTTATTCTTTCTCTCATTGATGGACATTTGGGTTGTTTTCAGTTGTTGGCTGTTATTAATAAAATTACTATAAATATTTTCTCATGAGTCTTTTTATGGCTATTTAAAAAAATTTTTTTATTGATTTTTAGAGAAAGAGGACGGGGGAGGGGGGGTGAAACATTGAACAGCTGCCTCCTGCACGCCCTCCCCCCCACCACCAGGGATCAAACCAGCAACCTTTTGGTGCATGGGATGAAGCCCAACCAATTGAGCCACACCAGCCAGGGCTATGGATATATTTTAAGTTTTCTTCTCATGTGATTTGCTTCAGTCAGTGGGACAGTAGCAACCCTTGATGTAAGCAATTGAAAAAGTGCTGCCCTGGCCAGTTTGGCTCAGCGGTTAGAGCGTCGGCCTGCGGTCCAGAGAGACCCGGGTTCGGTTCCCGCTAAAGGCATGTACCTCGGCTGCAGTTTGTCCCCGGCCCTGGTTGGTCGTGCGGGAGGCAGCCACTCGATGTGTCCCTTTCACGTCGATGTTTCTCTCTCTCTCTCTCTCCCTCTCTCCCTCCCACTCTATCTGGACAAAAAATGAAAAAATGTCCTCAGGTGAGGATTAAAAAAAAAAAGAAAAAGTGCTTATGTGTTTTCTCTTCCTCTTGCTAATCTTGTTACCACCATAAGAATAAACACAGGCTAGCCTGCTGGAAAATGAGAGACCATGTGGAGTGGAGCCAAGTCGTCCCAGCTGAGATCATTCTAGATTAGCCAACCTAGCAGGTGTTTATGGTTTCATGAACAAGTCCAAGTGAGATTAGCCTAGACCAGTCCAGGTCAACAGAACTGCCCAGGTAACCCATAGAGTCATGACAAATAATAAATGGAGGTTCCTTTAAGTCACTGAGTTTTGGGATGATTTGTTATACAGAATTATTGTGGCAATAGATAATTTATACCCATCTGTACCAGTTTTCTATTGCTGCATAACAACTTGTCAGAAATGCAGTAGATTAAAACAACACGAATTTATTATCTCATAGTTTTTGTGTGTCAGAAATCTGGGCGTGGGTTAGTTGGGTGTTATGCTCTGTTTTTATTAAGATGAAATCAAGATGTCAGCCAGGACTTCAATTTCTTTTTTTTTTTTTATCCTCACCCGAGGACATTTTTGCATTATGTTCAGATAGAGCAGGAGGGAGAGAGGGAGGAAGAGAGAGAGAGAGAAACATCAATGTGAGAGTGACACATCGAGTGGTCGCCACCCACACGACCTCAACCAGGGCCAGGGACAAACTGCAACCGAGGTATGTGCCTGTAGCGGGAACCAAACCCAGTACTCTGGTCCGCGGGCCAGCGCTGTAACCACTGAGCCAAATCGCCCAGGGCCAAGACTTCAATTTCATCTGAGGCTCAGGGGAGTCCTTTTCCAAGGTCACTGGTTATTGGGTAAATTCAATTCCTTCCACTCATAGGACTGAGGTCCTCCATTCCTAGAGGCCACCTACCATTTTATGCCACATGACCCTCTCTACTACATAACAGTTTGCTTTTTTAAGTCCAACAGTTGGGCATCTCAGGTGCTTCAGATTCCTGTGACTTCCGCCATCTCTGACCTCTAGTCCCTGTTTGAAAGAGCTCAGCTAACTAGGTCAGGCCCGCCCAGGATGATCTCCCTTTTGATTACCTTAAAGTCAATGGATTAGGGACCTTATTACATCTCCAAAATGCCCTCATTTTTGCCATATAAGATAACCTAATCACAAGATTATATCTCATCATATTTACAGGTCTACTTATCCCTTAAGGGGAGGGGATTTTAAAGAGTGTATACACCAGAGGATGGAAATCTTGGGAGCCAATTTAGAATTCTGCCTACCACAATGTCTAAACCCAAGATACACAAACAATTTTTTTTTATCCTCACCTGAGGACACTTTTTGCATTTATCTTCAGATAGAGCGGGAGGGAGAGAGGGAAGAGAGAGAAAGAGAAACATCAGTGTGAGAGAGGCACATCAACTGGTTGCCACCTGCACAACCCCAACCTGGGCTAGGGACGAACCACAACTGAGGTACATACCCTTAGTGGGAACCGAACCCGCGACTCTCTTGTCCATGGGCCAACGCTCTAACCACTGAGCCAAACCGGCCAGGGCACAAACAATTTTTAAAGATTAAAAAAAATAGTCCTAGCCGGTTTGGCTCAGTGGTTGGAGCGTAGTCCCGTGGACCAGAGAGGCCAGGGTTCGGTTCCCGCTAAGGGCACGTAGCTCGGTTGCGGTTTGTCCCCGGCAATGTTTCTCTCTCTCTCTCCTTCCCTCTCTATCTGAAAATAAATGCAAAAATGTCCTCAGGTGAGGATAAAAAATAAATAAATAAAATTAAAAAAAAAAAAAGAGATTTAAAAAATAGCCCAGCTGGTGTGGCTCAGTGGTTGAATATCAACCTAGGCACCAAGAAGTTGCCAGTTCGATTCCTGTCAGGGCACATGCCCAGGTTGTGGGCCCAATCCCCAGTGGGAGGCATGCAGGAGGTGGCCAATTGATGTTCTCTCTCTTTTTTTATCCTCACCGGAGGACATTTTTCCTTTTTTTTAATTTTTTGCTCAGATAGAGTGGGAGGGAGACAGAGAAAGAGAAAGAGAAAGAGAAAGAGAGAGAGAAACATCGATGTGAGAGACACATCAAGTGGCTGGCTCCCGCACGACCCCAACCAGGGCCAGGGACGAATTGCAACCGAGGTACATGCCCTTGACTGAAATCAAACCCACGACTCATTGGTCCGCAGGCCGATGCTCTAACCACTGAGCCAAACCGGCGAGGGCCAATGTTCTCTCTCATCAATGTTTCTATCTCTCTCCCTCTCCCTTCCTCTCTCTCTAAAATCAATAAAGAAAAAATATTTTTAAAAAAAGACAAAATATTTATTAAGCAGTGAAAATAAATATTAAACAATAAAAACAGATTTATATAATATATAATGGCATGATTCTAGTATATACTATAGTACATATTATAATTATAATGGTATATATAATTCATATAATATACTATATAATATGTAATATAATTATAACTATATAATATAATATTATATATATTTATATAACTATAAATATATAATGTATGTTATGATCATATATAATGGTATACTTTATTATAATTTACATAGTTATAAATATACCATTGTGGTATATTAGATGATAGACATTACATAATGTTATATAATATATAACATAATGAAGTCATATTATATAACACATGTAGTGTATATGATGTAATATACCATGTTAACTTTCAAATAAACAGCTATTTGGAGGTTATTATCTTTTGTTCATAACATGTAATTCAATTAATTTTTTTTTTTATTCCTCACCCGAGGATATTTTTCTATTCATCATCAGATAGAGTGGGAGGGAGGGAGTGAGAGAGAGAGAGAGACAGAGAGAAACATCGATGTGATAGAGCCTCATCTACCAGTTGCCTCCCACACGACCTGACCAGGGCTGGAGATGAACCGCAACTGAGGCACATGCCTTTGACCAGAATTGAATCCGCAACTCATTGGTCTGTGGGCCAACACTCTAACCACTGAGCCAAACCAGCCAGGGCTCAATTAATTTTATAAAACTCATCAAAGGAATAAGAGAAGACTTGACGTGAGAGGTGGTTGGTGGAGGTGGAGTGCAAGGATGTTATTCTTTTGCTGGCTATTTTCACCAATTTTTCAATCTTTTATGGCCTCGTGGTTAGCGTACACTTAAACTGTACTTTAAAATAAATTTTAAACATGGAAAAACACCTCTAGAGCAAAATAAAGGCTAAATATAAAAGCACTTCAAAAATGGAAACAATATACACACAAACTGACTGAAGGGTCACAGAAGTCACTTCGTTTTTCTCACTTGGCCTATACATGCAAAACAAAACATTTATGTTCACCTAAATCTAGAGCACAATTCAAATTTGTTCATATGATATTCTTTGACTAAATCTGTTTTTCCAGGAAAAGGGGTGTGTTTTGCCTAAAACTATAGTATTGAGTTATATTGTAAAAATATAGCATATTTTAAGTATGTTTTTAAGTGAAAATGTTGTAATGGGGAAAAGTGAGTCATTGACTGAAAAATGGAATACATTTTCAAGAGCCATTATGGCCAAATTCGTTAACTGAATGATATGCGAGGTAAATCTATACTTCGCCCACCTTAACTTCAGATCTAAAGTTCTCACTGTCAATTTACTGAACTGATGTGTCCCATGTATAATCAATATGACAGTTAAGCTGCCTTATATTAAGCAATTGTGTGTGCGCAAAAGGCTTTAGATATATCATCTAATTTAAATCTTATGACTATGTACTGAGGATAAAAGTAAGGTTTAGAAAGGGAAATTAACTTGCTCAAGGTCATGCAGCTAGGAATTAGTAGAATTAGGATTTGAACCCAAGTCTGTTCAAGTCCGAAGACTGTCTTAACCTTTTCTTTGGCCAGTCTAAAGCCAGTTTGGTATATGGGAGGGGAGGGGAGATGTTCTTGGAGTACAAGACCAGCTTTCTTTCAAGTACAGCCTCTGCTACTTAATAGCTGTTCAGAATTATGCAAGTTTTTAACCTCAATAAGGCTATTTTGTCAACTATAAAATGGGGCTAGTAATTCCTAACTTGCATGGTTGTTTTGTTTGTTTATTTTTTGTATGAATGAAAGAGACTATGTTTGTGAATGTTAGCAGCATTTAGTAAATTATAGGTGCATCCTCCACAAATGATAGGAACATCTGGGCCTAAAAATCCTCATCCTCATCATTCAAAAACCTGCTCCTCCTTTGTGTTTCTTTCAGGGTTATGACATCAGCCACTCTGTCTGGAAAACTAAGTCATCTTTAATTCCTATTTGTCCTTCCTTTTAGCCCCATCGCCACCCATACGTTCAAAATCAAATCAGGTATCAAGACCAATCAATTCCACTTTTGCGATGTCCATCATATCTGTCTCCAGCTGTCCATTTTATGGCATCAACCATAGATAAGACTCTCACCTACAAGGAACTATTTTCTTTTGGAAATTTTGGAACTCTTTTCTTTTTCTTTATTATTTAAGTAAAAAGTTTGAATATACTAATTCATATACTTGATTTGAAATTTTAAAAAGATATAAAAGGCCCCGGCCCGGTAGCTCAGGTGGTTAGAGCATTGTTCTGATATGCCAAGGTTGTGGGTTTAATCCCTGGTCAGGGCACATACAAGAATCAATCAATGAATGCATAAATAAGTGAAACAACAAATCAATGTTTCTCTCCCTCTCTCTCTCTCCCTCCCACCCTTCGTCTCGCTCTATTAAAATACATATATATATAGTTTATAGTGAACAGTAAATCTCCCTTCCATTATTGTCTTGCAGCCATCCAATTCTCCACCTCAGAGGCAGCCACTGTTATTCTTGTATATCTTTACAGAGGTTATACATCTACAACACACACACTCATATATTTTTCGTAGAGGATGATGCCCTATATACATTGTTCTCAAACTTGTTTTTTCACTAACAAAATATTTTGGAGATAATTCTATATTAGTCCCATAAAACTGACACATTCTTTTCAAAGGCTTCATTCTATACCATTGTATGGATAGCTTAACTTATTTAACCATCCTCTATGAATATTTAGAGTCCACTTTTTTGACATACATATGCAATTTTTTGCTGCATCTATGTAATTATGAACAAATGTGCATACATTTGTAGCATAAATTCCTAAAAGTCTAATTTCTGGGTCAACATACATGTATATTTTAAATATTGATAGATATTAATGTTTTGTAAAGGTCTGTTTTTCTATCAGCTATGTATGAAAGTTTCTGTTTCTCTGCACCTTTACCAACTAAATTGATGCCCAGATTTCTTGAGCATTGCCAGTCAAATTAAAAATGGTATTCTCTTGTAGTTTTGAGAGTTTTGTTTTTTTTTTTTTTTTTTAGTTTTTACTGAGTTGAAACCTTTTCCCTGTACGTTGGCTACTTTTTTGCATCGAGATTATAGAATGTTCATTACAACGATTTTTAAAAATTATTATTTTTTCTTTTATTGATGTTAGAGAGAGAGGAAGGGAGAGGGAGAGAGAGATAGAAACATCGATGAAAGAGAACATCGATCAGCCACCCCCTGCATGCCCCCCACTGGGGATTGGGCCCACAACTTGGGCATGAGCCCTGACCAGGAATCAAACTGGCAGCCTCTTGGTGCATGGGTCGACGCTCAATCACTGAGCCACACCGACCAGGCCATTACAACTACTTCAATAGCTTCCTCACTGGTCACCCTGCCTCTAATTTTTCACCTTTTCAGGCTTTCCATATACCATCTTTGCATTATATTCTTAAAAACAGCTCTAATCATGTTGCACTCAGTCTCTAAATCACTAGTTCTCAAGTTCTTTATATCTGGACCCCTTTACTCTCTTTTTTTTGTTTTGTTTTTTTTGATCCCTTAAAAATTATTACGCTTTTGCCCTGGCCGGTATGGCTTGGTTGGTTTATCTCTCTGTCTCTCTCTCTCAGTATGTCCTTGGGAGAGGTTTAAAAAAATAAATTAAAAAAAAAGAGAGAGAGAGAAAGAAATGGCATAGACATATCTCAAGAACCAAGAAATGCAAAATTCTATTAATTAATTAACATGAGTAGAATGTGAGAAGAGGGAAATTTTATGAAAAAGATGGGCTGTGTTATACTCTACTTGAAGTTAATATGGCTTTCATATCATTTTAAATAAGTTTCAATATTCTGTGGTTATTCAGCAAATGTTTCTCTTCCTGGTCTGCATCTTGTAACTCTGGGAAGTTTTATAATTTAATAGGAAAAATTTTAAGAGAATCAAACTATATTATTAATATTTTTGTGTTAAGAAGGACTCCATGCACAATTTTTATTTTATATACTTTTATGTTTAGAGAAATTGTCTATAGATTGGAAAAGCCTACTAAATTGCCCAGCACAATGAATGAAAATAGGCTCACCTAAAGGCACATTATCTTAACATTTCAAACTACAAACTATAAAAAGAAATTCCTGGAAGTTTCCAGAGAGGGGAAAAACAGATGACATCCTGAAATTGGAATGTAACACTGGAAGCTAGAAGACAATGGAGCCCTTCCAAATTCTGAGGGGGAAAAAGTGGGTTATCAACCTAGTTTTCTTCACCCAGCCGTACTATTAACTGCCAGAATAGAATTAAAATATTTTCAATCTAGAAAGATTCAGTAGATTTACCTTACATGTCCCCTTAATAGAGAAACTACTGGAGGCTGTGCTCCAGTAAAATGAGGGAATAAGTGTAGAAAGAGAATGAAATCTGATGGAGGAAACAGAAGACACAACACAGGAAAACAGTGAAAAGAAGTCCTATGGTAATAGCTTGTGGCAGATCTAGAAATCCAGCTCTTACTCCAGAACAGAGCAACAGAAGGCTCTGGAATAGAGATGTCTGGAGGGGAAAATGAAATTGATTGAACATCTGAGATATAGGACCAGTTGAAAAATAATACTGAAAGACATAATAGTAAATCTCATGGAACACATAAAGAAGGTTAATTTTATGAATACTAAAAACTAAGCAAATGTAAAAGTGAAGCAATAATTGTAGAAAAGCCCGGCTGGTGTGGCTCAGTGGTTGAGCATCGACCCATGCACCAAGAGGTTGCTGGTTCAACTCCCAGTCAGGGCACATGCTCAGGTTGTGGGCCAAGTCCCAGTGGGGGGCATGCAGGAGGTGGCCAATCGATGTTCTCTCTCATTGATGTTTCTATCTCTCTCTCCCTCTCCCTTCCTCTCTCTCTAAAATCAATGAAGAAAAAAAAATTTTTTAAATAATAATAATTGTAGAAAAGACAACAACAAAAGGATAAAAACTAAAGTGCAATCTTAGTATACTCCACATAACAGGTGAATAATACTTATGAAATCATAATAATGAAAATGCTGAATACTGATTTAATAAACAATTGTGATACTGGGAGAATGAAGAGAGGAAGTGGGAGCAATGAGTATAAGGAACTAAATCTTCATTTACCATAATAGGAAATCAATGAATAATGTCTGAACTTAAAAAAAATCAAGAAATAGCAGTATGAGCATATGTTTAAGGACATGAAATTACAGGCATACCACAGAGATATTGTGGGTTCAGTCCAGACCACCACAATAAAGCAAATATCACAATAAAACGAGTCGTAATCGTTTTGCTGGTGGAGGCTCTTGCCTTCAATTTGGAAAAACTGCAACATCTGTGAAGCACAATAAAGCAAAACACAATAGAATAAGGTATGCTTATAGATATCAGAAAAAAATAGAGGTAATATAGTGGACCATCTGGATAGTGGAACTGGTGGGTGGGTACTGGTAGGAAAAGGATCACCAGACTTCATGATAAGCCTGCCATACTGATATTTTAATTACTTGTATGTATAAAAGTGTTATGTTAATGAATGATCCTGCAATAAATATATGTGTGTGTTTGTAAATACATATATTTATACATATATGTATATATCTTTGCACTCACTTCTGAGAATGCCCTTACAATAAATTCCAAAAAGTGTAATTTCAAGGTCAGAAGTATACATATATTCAAGGCTTTTGATACAGACTGCCAAATAACTCTCTCGCAGTACTAGGCTGATTTTCACTCTTCTCAGCCGAGAACTACTAGCCTGGCCCATCACCTCCCCACCAGGTTGCCAGCAGCTCCAAATCCAATTTAACAATAGGTTATTGTTGTTTGCCTCCTGAGTCAGAAACCAAAATTTTGCCCTCAAGTAGAAACCAAAATTTTGGGCTGGGAAGGTTGTTTGATCCAAGAGAAACCTGAATCAAAAGTTCTATTTTGGCTTTGCCTCTTCCTGCCTACGTGGTTTTGAACACATCTCTTTCTGGCCTCAGTTTTAGCATCTGTAAAATAAGGAGCTTTGGGCCAGAGCAGTACTTCTTAACATTTTTACTACTAAGGTCCTTCCCTTGAATACCAGTTTTTATCTACTAAACAAATTGCATTTACTAAGAAATTATTTATTCTCTTTCCTGATGTGTATTACTTATGCAAGGTGACAGTCAGTGAGAATTTCTGAATAGTAGGGGAGAAATACCTCTGATAAGATAAGTGAATTAATAAATTCAAGCCAAAAGAATTTTATTTTCCAGTTTGCACTGCCAGGCAGAAGCAAATACATATAACTACGTTGGAATACTCCCAGGCCCCTTGCTGTTTCCAGATTAATGGGGTGGGATAACTCTTTCCTGTCCAAATGTCCATTTTCTCTTCCTATACACCACCATTATTACGAGTATATTCTGTCAGGATTGTTCCCCTGCTAAATCAGTTTAATAACTTACCTTGTGCATATTTACTGGAGCTAGGTTACAGCAAAGGCCACTGGAGCAAAGATTGGTACTTTGCCCTATGAGGAAAGAAGGAAGGAAGGAAGATTTATTGTGAAGTTATTGAAGCTTATGGTTCAGGGCCCCCGCACTTGCAGAGGCCCCTGTGAGAGCTGAGAACTACTGGGTGTTACAGTCTGAGAGTTGAGGTGAGGAAGCAGTTTGTGATCAAGAAGCTTTTTTTTTTTTTTATCCTCACTCGTGGACACTTTTTCATTTTTTGTTCAGATAGAGTGGGAGGGAGAGAGAGGAAGAGAGAGAGAGAGAAACATCGACGTGTAAGGGACACATCGAGTGGCTGCCACCCGCACAACCAACCAGGGCTGGGGACAAACTGCAACCAAGGTACATGCCCCTAGCGGGAACCGAACCCGGGTCTCTCTGGACCACAGGCCGACGCTCTAACCGCTGAGCCAAACCGGCCGGGGCAATCAAGAAGCATTTTTGTGTAAGCATTTCTGGAGAGCTGCCTCAAGATCTCAGAAAAGCGAGATCTGAATCTCTGAGTCTTCAATAAGTTGTCTTGATTTCTTTTCTCATTCTAAACAAATACTCATGTTCATACTTAATATTGTACTCATAATTCTGTATTCTTTTTCTTAGAGAGGACCTCTAGAATTGCGAAAGCTCAGGTCCTACAAAATCTGGATATGCTGAGTATATAGACATATAGTGGCTCTTAGCAAGATAAAAACTATCAATCTGGCTTCTCCACTGGAAGCACAGGAGAAATGGTTCTCCCACTTCTCCATCTTTGACCAGCATATCTGGGCAGGCATGTTCCAGTCCTGTAACATGAGAGCACACAGGTAACCAACAACTCCTGGATAGACCCAGTTTGAATGATCGACCATTCAAATACTTTCTTAATTTCTTCTTGACCATTGCTTTCAAATCTCCCTTCCCCCAGTATTTTGCCCTCTCGTCTAATACAGTTTCTTTTTATTTATTTATCTATTTATCCTCACCCGAGGACATTTTTTCATTTTTTTTGTTCAGATAGAGTGGGAGAGAGAGAGAGGAAGAGAGAGAGAGAGAGAGAAACATCAACGTGAAAGGGACACATCGAGTGGCTGCCACCCCCACGACCAACCAGGGCCGGGGACAAACCGCAACCGAGGTATGTGCCCCTAGCGGGAACTGAACCCGGGTCTCTCTGGACTGCAGGCCGACGCTCCAACCGCTGAGCCAAACCGGCCAGGGCTCTCTTTTTTTTTTTTTTTTTTTTTAGATTTTTTATTGATTTTTAGAGAGGGAGAGGAAGAGAGAGGGAGACAGAGAGAAACATCAAGCCTGCAACCCGCAACCCAGTCATGTGCCCTGACCAGGAATCAAACCGGCAACCTTTCAGTGCACAGTACAACACACAACCAACTGAGCCACACCAGTCAGGGCCCTTTTAATAGATCTCAAAAGCAATGTGTTTGCTTTCTTATGCCTGGCACATTTGAAAGCATGCAATAAATAATTGTTAAATGAACAATTTAGAAGAAGGAATCCTACACTTTCTGGCTCCCAGCCTCTGACAAGAGTGTTAACAAGCTATAAAATTACAAAAATATGGGTAGTCGTAGGAAGAATGACAGCTCTTTCTTTTCTGTTTATTCATTAAACCAGTGATTTACAATCTTAGTATGCTTTAGAGAGTCTTATTTAAAATGTAGATTCCAGCCTAGGGCAGTTTGGCTCAGCGATTAGAGCGTCAGATCGAGGACTGAAGGGTCACAGGTTCAATTCCTGGTAAAGGGCACATGCCTGGGTTGCAGGTTCAACCTCCGGCCCCAGTCAGGGTCATGCCAGAGGCAACCAATCAATATGTCTCTCTCACATCGATGTTTTTCTCTGTCTCTCTCTTTCTCCCTCTCTCCCTTCCACTCTATCTAAAAATCAATGGAAAAATATCCTTGGGTGAGGATTAACAAAAACAAACACAAAACAAAACAAAAATAATGATAATAAAATGCAGATTCCAGGGCTGTGTCTCTGGAGTTTGCAATCAGTAGTTCAGGAAGGAATTCAGGAGGCCACATTTTGATGAAGGCCCCTGATGATTCTGATGTAGGCTACTTCTTGAGAAACACCATAAAAGGGACTGGGTATAGAATTTACCCATGTCTTTCAACCACTCCCTATGTTGCTAATTCTCATCCAAGATCTGTCTGGGGGTGGTACCAGAGAAGATGTGGCCCCTTGAGATTGAGGCAATCCTTAAATTTCTTTTCTTCAGGACAAAATATTCACAGCTGCTATTGTGGAAACAGTACAGATTTGGGAATTAAGGCAGATCTGGATTCAAATTGTCACATTTCTCTGAGCCTCAATTTATCCATAAAATAGGGATTATAATGCCACTTATAATTAGTGTGAGGATTCTATCCACTGACTTATGTGAGAGAGTTGTATGCAATGCATCCAGGATGAAGAGCTTCCCTTGAGAAAGATGAGATACTTGAAATTCTCCCATTTAGACATTCACCTCCTAGGCCTTTAGTCTCTGTGAAAATGTAATGGAGTAACTAGATGCCCCACTGTTATTTATGCCTTAGTCAAATGTGGTTTATGAATTGTTTAGCGAAAGCAAAGGCAGGAGGATGGCTTGGGAGTGCCATGAAGGGAAAGGAAGGAGAGGAGAAGCTGACGAAGAGAGGAAGAGTGAGAGGAAAACCAAAGGCAGCTGAGAATAAACTTTTTTTTTTTATCCTCACCCGAGGACATTTTTGCATTTATCTTCAGATAGAGCAGGAGGGAGAGAGGGAGGAAGAGAGAGAGAAACATCGATGTGAGAGAGACACATCGAGTGGCTGCCACCCACATGACCCCAACCGGGGCCAGGGATACATTGCAACCGAGGTACGTGCCCTTAGTGGGAACCGAACCTGGGTCTCTCTGGTCCGCGAACCGATGCTCTAACGGCTGAGCCAAACTGGCCAGGGCTAAGAATAAGCTTTTCCAATGTTATAGTCTTACATGGGGCCAGGGAGCCTGATGTAAACAATGGTTTTCAGCTTATACTCCTGGTTCCCATGCGGAGAAATGTTCAAGGAGTGCCAGACACACAAAAAAATGTTACCTCCTCTATTGGTAGGAAGGCTATTCTTAGTGTAAAAGGTGCTGACATTTTTGACAATTTTTCTAAGGGAAGGTCTATCTGTGGGAGGATATCTTGATAAGCCTCTTAAAGTAGAAGGTAAAATCCTACAGGCATGACTGTGGCTTGATAAACCACTTCAAGTGAATTGAGTCTAGTTTTGCTTCTGAAAGGGACAGGAAAGGAGAATGGGATGGGATAAAGAAAGGTGGAAGTGGCATGAGGTTGGGGACTATGTAGAGTGAAAGTGGTTGGGGTAAACTCCTTAGTAGCGGGGTAGCCAGATGACATTAGGGAAAAAAAAATGTCTGGTGCTCACATTGAAATTTTTGGTGGTAATGTAATGTAATAGCCATGAAGTTGGATTTTTTTTTTCTTTTTTCCCTGTATCCTTCCCCTGGATTTTCCATATGCATCTTTCACTCTTAGGATGCTTGCATGCCAGCTTTGGCAGAGATTACTGACTGTCTCCCCAAAATCTAGCCCCCCTTCTTTGTGTTTTTTTTTAATCCTCACCTGAGGACATTTTTGCATTTATCTTCAGATAGAGTGGGAGGGAGAGAGGGAGGAAGAGAGAGAGAGAAACATCGATGTGAGACAGACAAATCAAGAAGTCGCCACCCACATGACCCCAACCGGGGCAGGGGACAAACCACAACCAAGGTACGTGCCCCTAGCGGGAACTGAACCCCAGACTCTCTGGTTCACGGGCCGATGCTCTAACCGCCAAGCCAAACCTACCAGGGCTCTTTTTAGTTTGGGGTTTGGGTTTTTGGTTAATCCTCACCTAAGGAATTTTACTTTTTTAGAGAGAGTGGAAGAGTGGGAGGGAGAGAGAAACATTGATGTGAGAGAGATACATTGATTGGTTGCCTCCTGCATGAACCCAACCAGGGCCAGGGATCGAACCTGCAGCCCAGGTACATGCCCTTGATGGCGAATCAAACCTGGACCTTTCAGTCCACGGGTCAACACTCCAACAGCTGAGCCAAATTGCCCAGGGTGCACATTTATTTTTTTTGTTACAAAAAATAACATACCAACAAGTGAAATCAATACCCTTGATATGATGTGATGAGAATGGTACTTTACTGCTGTGGTCTTCCTTCCAAAAACCTGTAACTCCCATCCAATAGCAAGAAAAACATCAGACAAATCCCAATTGAGCGGCATCCTACAAAATACCTGCCCATGCTCCCCAAAACTATTAAGGTTATCAAAAACAAGAAAAGTCTGAGAAACACTCACAACCAAGAGGAGCCTAAGAAGACATAGTAACTAAATGTATGTGGTATCCTGGATGGGATTCTGGAACAGAAAAAAAAGACATTAGGAAAAACTAAGGAAATCTGAATAAAATATAGACTTTCATTCATAATGATATATTAATATTGGTCCATTAATTGTGACAAAAGACATTAATACTAAAGGAAACTGAGTGTGGGTATAAGAGAACTATACTGGTTCATTAACTGTGACAAAAGATGTTAATAATGGGGTAAACAGTGTGGGGTATAAGAGAACTCTCTGTTTTATGTTTACAACTTTTTGTAACACAATCTGCTCTAAAATAAAAAGTTTATTGAAAAAGTAATAAAAATAACATGCTTCATTTCAGAAAATTTAGAATACAAATTGAAATGAAAATCACCACAAACACTGTAATTCAGCCCTTTGCTGTATCTGTCTGTGTGTATGTGTGTTTAATAAAAACTACCACACTGTATATACAATTTTCTGACTGGATTATTTTACTTAACATTTATCATTAAGCATTTTTTTAAATTTTTATTTATTGATTTTAGGGAGAAAGAGAGAGGAAAGAAAAGTAAAAGAGAAAAAGAACATCGATTTGTTTTTCCACTAATTTATGCATTCATTGGTTGATTCTTGTATGTGCCCTGACCAGGGATTGGACCCACAACCTTGGGGTATTGGGACAATGCGCTAACCAACTAAGCAACTTGGTCAGGGCTATCAATAAGCATTCTTACATGCATTCATTTTCTAGCCCTTTAAGAGGACCTAAAAGCAATGACCCTACAATAACACTAAATATATTTCTATTTGATTTCTACAAGGAACCAGGGCCCATTAGAGAAATGACTGATTACAGAGCTGGAACAGAATAAGCCTGTAAGTATATATGTTTTTGTGCAACAAAGTAAGTAGTGCTTAAAGAATGATTGAACATATCAAAAGGATACATGAGCCAGCTTGAAGGGACTCCACCTGGTCAAATCTGGGACAATTTGAGAATCAACACTCATTGATTAGTCAATCATTATTGATTACTCAATAATTAGTGAGAGTAATGAAAAGTAACCCATTGAATAAAATCAGAAAGTGGTTGCCCGGCAGGTGTGGCTCAGTGAATTGAGCATCCTCCTGTGGATTGAGAGGTCATGGTTTGATTTCTGGTCAGGGCACATGCTAGGGTTGCAGGCTCAATCCCCGGTGCAGGGTGTGCAGGAGGTGGCCGATTGATGTTTCTATCTCTCTCTCTAAAATATCAATAAAAATATTTTTTTTTTACTTTTTTTTTTTTTAATCCTCACCCAAAGATATTTTTCTGTTTATCTTCAGATAGAGTGGGAGGGAGGGAGAGAGAGAAACATTGATGTGAGAGGGACACAACAGCCCAGTCAGTGTGGCTCAGTGGTTGAGCGTTGACCCATGCACCAAGAGGTTATCAGTTCGATTCCCCGTCAGGACACATGCCCAGGTTGTGGGCCCAATCCCCAGTGGGGAGCATGCAGGAGGCGGCCAATCGATGTTCTCTCTCACCGATGTTTCTACCTCTCTCTCCCTCTCCCTTCCTCTCTCTGTATAAGCAATAAAGAGAGGGACACATAGACTGGTTGCCTCTCATACGACCCCGACCAGGGCCTGGGACAAACTGCAACTAAGGTACGTGCCCTTGACCGAAATCGAACCCACGACTCATTGGTTTGCGGGCTGACACTCTAACCACTGAGCCAAACCAGCCAGGGCAATAAAAGCATATTTTTAAAAATAATAACAAGAAGAAAGTGGTTTTACTGGTTTAGTCTATTTCCCATGTCCTTGCCATTACTGGATATTAGCAGTATTTTACTTTTTGCCAATCTAAATGGTAAAGAGTAGCAGCTCACTATTGTTATAGGTTTAGGAATCACTACTTAGTGGTAAGAGATATTTATTAACTATATGTGTTTATTTCTTCAGTAAACTTTTTTTTCCTGTTAATGATTTTTCTTTTTAAATTTATCTTTATTGTTGAATGTATTACAAATGTCCACCCCTTTTTCCCTCATTGACCCCTTCCTCCCTGCTCCTACCACACTCATGGCTTCCCCACCCTATTGTTTGTGTCCATTGGTTATGCATATATGCATGTAAGTTCTTTGGTTTATCTCTTCCCACCTTCCCTCCCCCCTTCCCTTTGAGGTTCATCAGTCTACCAACCAATTTGTACTTCTTAACTCCATCATCTTTTTCACCCATTTCCCCAACCCGCCTCCCATCTGGCAACCAACAAAAAGTTCTCTGTATCTATGAGTCTGTTTCTGTTCTGCTTGCTCATTTTGTTTGTAGATTAAATTGTTGATAGATACGTATTTATTGCCATTTTATTCATATTTTTGTTCTTCTTCAAGAAGACCGGTCAACATTTCATATTATACTAGTTTGGTGGTGATGAACTCCTTTAGCTTTTTCTTGTCTGGGAAACTCTTGATATGTCCATCAATTTTAAATGATAGCTTTTCAGGATAGAGTAATCTTGGTTGTAGGTTCTTGCTTTTCATCACTTTGAATATCTTTTGCCACTCCTTTCTGGCCTGCAAAGTTTCTTTTGAGAAATCAGCTGACAGTCCCATGGGAGCTCCCTTGTAGGTAACTAACTGATTTTCTCTTGCTACTTTTAAGATTTTCTCTTTGTCTTGAACCTTGTGCATTTTGATGATGATGTGTCTTGGTGTGGACCTCTTTGGGTTCATCTTATTTGGGACTCTCTGTGCTTCCTGGACTTGCATGTCTGTTTCCTTCACCAAGTTAGGGAAGTTTTCTGTCATTATTTTTTCAAATAGGCTTTTAATTTCTTGTTCTCTCTCTTCTCCTTCTGGCACCCCCAAGATGCGAATGTTGGCACGCTTGAAGTTGTCTCAGAGGCTCCTTACACTGTCCTCATTTTTTTGGATTCTTTGTTCTGATTGAGTGTTTTTGCTTCCTTATGTTCCAAATCAGTGGTTTGCTTCTTAGCTTCACCTACTCTACTATTGATTCCCTGTAAATTATTCTTTATTTCAGTTTGTGTATCCTTCATTTCTGACTGGTCCTTTTTTATGCTCTTGAGGTTCTCACTAAGTTCCTTGACATTCTCACTAAGTTCATTGAGCATTCTTATAAGCAGTGTTTTGAACTCAGCATCTGTTAGATTGCTTATCTCCATTTCGTTTAGTTCTTTTCCTGGAGTTTTGTTCTGTTCTTTCATTTGGGACATGTTTCTTTGTCTCCTCATTTTGGCTGCCACCCTGTGTTTGTTTCTATGTATTAGGTAGAGTTGCTATGTCTCCTAGGCTGTGTAGGGTGGCCTATTATAGTAGATGTCCTGTAGGGTCCAGTGGCACAGCCTCCCTGATCACCTCAACTGGGTCCTTGAGGTGCACCCCTTGTGTGGACTGTATACCTTTCTGTTGTAATTGAGTCTTGATTGCTGTTGGCACATCTTTGGGAGGGATTTACTCAGGTTCATCAGCTGCAAGAACTGACTGTGCACACTAACCACTGACCTCTGATTACCTTGGAGGATCAGCTGTGCAGGGCCCACCACAAAGAGAAAAACTTACTTCAGGAAGGCTCTGGTACCCACTGAATCCACTCCTTGAGTGTGTCATTTGTGAAGGTGGTTGGGTGGTGGTGCTTCAACGTGGTCTGAAGCTGTCTACTGGGTGTGCTGGCTCTGGGGCAAGGTCAGCCTCTGCCTGTGTTCTACCTGGGACCACTAGGCATAAGCTACAAAATGATCTGCCGATGGCTGCTTTTTGTGCTGGGCTTGGAGGTGCCCAGTCAAAGCCAAGCTGTGAATCAAGGCTGGCTGCTTGTAGTGCCAGGGCTGGGCCAGTTAGCTAGAGGTATGGGGCTCGCTGAGGCATGGTGCTGTTTGTTTGAGAGAATTTATGAAAATCTGAAGCAAGAGCCAAGATAGGCCATTCCTATGGTAAAGCCACTGGAAACAGCTTGGATAGGCCTGAAAATTGAGTGGGGCAGAGCCTCAGAGAATCACCAGGGCGGGGCAAACAGTGTGAGCCAGGTTGCTGGAGTCCCAGATATGGCGCCCATCTGCCTGCCCCATGGGCAAAGGGCTCACCAAAGGAACAACGGCTTCCTCTAGCATGTCTGTGTGGGAGAAAGCTGCTCTACAGCTCTTGCCCCAACGCCAAACAACTCAGCTCTTCTCTGTATGTCTCTGGTGCCTTTCAAGCTGCCTCCCCAAAACTGGAGCCTGGAGGGATAGAGTCTGAGTAAGTCTGTGTACTGGCACTTTAAGAGGAACTGCCTGGTGATCCAGCAGCCTCAGCCTCCCTCAGCCTCAATTTCCACTGATTTTTCCAGCCAAATTTAGGGGACTTCTCTTCCTGGCACTGGAACCCTGAGCTGGGGGTCCTGGTGTGGGATGGGGACCCCTCACTCCTCGGGGAGGACCTTCACAGCCAAGGTGTCCTCCTGATTTTTATCCGCCACACGTGGGTGTGGGACCAGCCCGTCCATCTCCGCCCGCGCCTCCTACCAGTCACCAGTCTCGATGTGGCTTCTTTAATTTCGTAGTTGCAGGACTTCCATTCAGCTTGATGTCAGGTGGTTCTGAAGGACGGTTGTTCTGCAGTTTAATTATAATTTTGATGTGGTTGTGGGAGGAGATGATACCGCATTTACCTACGCTGCCATCTTGACCGGAAGTTCTTCTTCAGTGAACTTTTGATTCATATTCTTTGCCAATATTTTAACTGGATTATCTGTATGTTTCTTATGGATATGTAGAACTAGATTGCATTAGTTCAATTCCAGACTCTACCACTTAATAGATGTTTGATCTTTTAATTTTATATTTTTAGAGAAAGAGAGGGGAAGGGAGAGAGAGAAAGAGAGAGAAACATTGATTTGTTGTTCCACTTATTTATGCATTTATTGGTGATTCTTGCATGTGCCCTGACTGGGGATCAAACCTGCAACCTGGGCATATCAGGACAAAGCTCTAACCAACTGAGCTGCCTGGCTAGGGCTAGCTGTTTGATCTTGAGCAAAGTATTTAATCTTGTTGTGCCTCAGTTTCCTTACCTGTAAAAGGGAGATGATAATAACAGTGCCTGTATCATAATGATTATTAGGGTGCTTGAATGAGTTAAGACGTGTAAAATGCTTAGAACAGAAACTGGCACATATAAAATGACAAAAAATTGCTGTTTATTATTATTCCTCAGGCGGAAGGTTTTTTTTTTTTACGCAGTCAAATCAATTTTTTTTCTTCATGGCTTCCTGATTTTCTCTCGTGTTCAGGAAGGTTTTATGGACCCCAAGAATATAAAAATAATGTTTACCAGTATCTCCTTTTGGTTTTTTTTCTTTATTGATTTTTAGAGAGAGGAAGGGAGAGAGAGAGAGAGATAGAAATATCAATGAGAGAGAACATTGATTGGCTGCCTCCTGCATGCCCCCCACTGGGGATTAGACCCACAACCTGGGCATGTACCCTGACCGGGAATTGAACCGGCGACCTCTTGGTGAATGGGTTGACACTCAACCACTGAGCCACACTGGCCGGGCAACTATTCTATTTTTTAGTGGAGGCTTTTTGTAACCTTTTGACTCTACGCTTGCCACTGTCCCCTGAACATTTCTTTTTGGAGCTTGAAGGCTTTGGTGCAGAGCCAAGGAGAAATTACAAAGTTTCAAGAGGGATGAGGGCTGAAGAAAGGCCTGGACTGGCTCAAAGCAGACATCAGTGACCTTTCAAAGTACAACTGTATCCCTGGCTGATTTGGCTTAGTGGTTAGAGCATCGGCCTGCGGACTGAGGGGTCACAGGTTCAATTCCCAGTCAGGGGCATGTACCTGGGTTGCAGGTTTGATCCTCGGCCCTAGTGGGGGTCATGCAGGAGGCAACCAATTGATGTGTCTCTCTCACATCAATGTTTCTCTCTCTCCCCCTCTCTTCCTTCTACTCATCTGGAAAGCAATGGAAAAATATCCTTGGGTAAGGATTAAGAAACAAAACAAAATCAAAGTACAACTTTAGTTGTGTGGTTGGGACAGGAGCTGAATTTCAAGGCATTGAAGCTCATCTTTTGTTGTCTATGATTATGGATACTACTGACCCTTCTAACTCACAGATCATCCTGGATGTTCTTTAAAAAAAATTTTTTTTTCTTTTTTGATTTGAGAGAGAGAGAGGAAGGGAGAGGGAGACAGAGACAGAAACATGGATGAGAGAGAACATCGATTGGCTGCCTCCTGCATGCCCCCACTGGGGATTTGGCCCACAACCTGGGCATGTGCCCTGACTGGGAATCAAATGCGACCTCTTGGTGCATGGGTCGACGCTCAAGCACTGAGCCACATTGGCCGGGCCCTGGATGTTCTTTTTAAGGGCTGCTCTGCCTCCCTTCAACTCTGCAAACAATCTCATTTCCATGAGTTAAAATCTCTTCAAACCTAGAAATTGAGCCAGTACAGTTTCACCAAAGCAGAATTCCTGACTAGATGGGTTCATTTCTCTTTTTTCAAGGATGGAAGTTACTTTATTCTTGTAAGAACAAGCATTCAATGTTCAAATGGGAGAAAGGTATAAGGTTCAAATGCGGTTTGAATGGACTGGGCATGGTGGCTTGTCAGGATGTACCAGAGTCACTGAACTGTTAAAGACTTAGTTTATTGGTGGGGTGCCATTTGTGTCCCCATCTGTTACTGGTGGAGGTGAAGTTCTTGTGATGTCATAAGGAAAGGAATTTCCTAAGACTCGCATGGAAGGATGAGTGATCTTTATTTCTGTGGAATTAAACCTATGGGTTTCCAATGTCTCATTTCCCTCCATCCCACCATGGAAAAAGTCCAATCTTGACTTCAGTGGGGCTAGAATTATGGCCACTGCCCAGAGTCTCCACTCCTTATGAAAGCACAGTCCATTCCAGCATTGAACTTAGTTTATGTTCCCAGCTGCAGTCCACTGGGTGTGGGATCTGCATGGCCATGGACCCATGTGGCTGCTTAAGGCCACATGAGTATGGAGGTACATGGGCGAGTGTGGGTGATAGAGCAAGAGAGTGCAAGGGAGCAAGCAAGAGGGGGGAGAGAGAGAGAGAGAGAGAGAGAGAGAACTCTTTTTTTTTTAATCCTTACCTGAGGACATTTTTTCATTTTTTGTCCAGATAGAGTGGGAGGGAGAGAGAGGAAGAGAGAGAGAGAGAAACATTGATGTGAAAGGGACACATCGAGTGGCTGCCACCCGCACAACCAACCAGGGCCGGGGACAAACTGCAACTGAAGTACATGCCCTTAGCGAGAACCGAACCTGGGTCTCTCTGGACCGCAGGCCGACACTCTAACCGCTGAGCCAAACCGGCCAGGGCAAGAGAGAACTCTTTATCTGTAATCCTCACCCAGGGATGTTTCCATTTATCTTCAGATAGAGCAGGAGGGAGGGAGAGAGAAACATCCACGTGAGAGCGACACATCAATTGGTTGCTTCCCGCATGACCCCGACCAGGGCCGGGGACAAACCACAACCGAGGTACATGTCCTTGACCAGAATTGAACCTGTGAGTCTTTGGTCCGAGGGCCAACGCTCTAATCACTGAGCAACTGGCCAGGGCAATCTGGGATTTTAAAAAATATGTTTTTTATTGATTTTTTTTTATAGAGAGAGGAAGGGAGCGAGAGATAGAAACATCGATGTGAGAGAGAAACATCAATTAACTGCCTCCTGCACGTCCCCTACTGGAGATCAAACCCACAACCTGTGCATGTGCCCTGACTGGGAATCGAACTGGGACCTCTCAATCCATGGGACGACACTCAATCCACTAAGCCACACCAGCTAGGCTATCTGGGGATTTTAATCTTCCAAGATTTCATGGGCTTGTATTGGAGTCCACCCTTCTAGCCAATGATCTTTTTTCCCAGGCTAGATTGACAGGTAAGCCTCTTTCCGAAGTCACCCCAACTTCACTGCACAGGATCCCCTCCCCCAGTGATCTACAGGGAATGGACAGGTGGTTCCCTGGGAAATGTGAAGTTGCAGCTTCCTGGTCCAGCTGCCCAGATGACCATGCTTATAATGGCTGGCCTCCCCTTTGCTCTCTTTCTATTACTAATATTGAACTAATTATAATGATGACACTAGGATATAAGTTCCAGTTGTAATCTATATATTGGAGTTCAAATCTACATTCTAGTAAAATAACAGCATATGTTTTATAGCACGTCTCTTGTGCTAGGTGCTATTCTATGTGTTTTACATACTCATTTAATCCTCCTAATGCTAAAAGTAAGTACTATCATCATCATCCTCATATACAAATGAAGAAACCTCTTTCAAGGTCCAGAGAGGAAAAGGGACTTGGACAAAGCCATATAACTAGTAAGTGGCAGACCCAGGATTCAAATCCAGACATTCTGGCTCTAGAGTGTATGGCCTTCCTAAAAGCTATACTTACTGCCTCTGAGGAGTAAGTTTGTCTCTATTTCTTGAAACATTTTTAGTTTTCTTTTTGCTACTTTTCTTTTATAAAAGAAAAGAAAAGAAACTGATTTCAGACATCTAAAAGTAGATTAGGTAATTCCTTGAGAATTTTGAGAGGATGAGAAACGTAGCATAGGGCAATTTTCATATGAAGTTGGATAAAACATCCCAAGAAAAGAGGTGGGAGGTGCTAATGTTTTAGAATTAAGAGTTTTGAGCTTTTTTTTTTTAATCCTCACCCGAGGACATTTTTGTATTTATCTTCAGATAGAGTGGGAGAGAGAGAGTGGGGAAGAGAGAGAAACATGGATGTGAGAGAGACACATCCCCTGGTTGCCACCCACACGACCTCAACCGGGGCCAGGGACAAACTGCAACTGAGGTACGTGCCCCCAGCGGGAACCAAACCCGAGTCTCTCTGGTTCTCAGGCCGATGCTCTAACCACTGAGCCAAACCGGCCAGGGCATTGAGCTTTTTCAAAATCATGATTTCAGCCTTGTGAGGCTGGGGTAATTTTCTGAAAAACTTTTTTAACTGAGGGAAGACAGTGGAGGCAAAAGAGGCCATTCTTCACTGAGTGGGCTGTAGTTGGAGGGCAGTGGGAAAGGAAAGGAGGCAGTGGACAGTGGTGGGTGAGTGCTGAAATAACTCAAAGGGGGTTGGGGTGGGTGATGGATTTAATCTAGTTTTGTGAATATGCTGTTCAGAATTTTAGGTCATTGACTCATAGAGTCATCTCTTGTGTGATTGCATCTTTTCCTCCCCAAATAGTTGGAGCCAACTGTGGAACACAGCAGGAGCAGGCTGCCTGACTTTGTGTGGTGGATCACTGGGCTGCTTCAGAAGCATCAGATTCTCATTCCCAGGAGGGCTCTGAAGAGGCAGCAGCACGTGGTTCGTGGTCTAAATCCAGCAAGCAGAGAAAAGGCAGTGGGGGAGGGATGGAGGTGGGTAATCAGGCTTTGGGGGAGGAGCTACTACACAACCTCGAAATCTGGCTTCTGTGGGCATTGGTAGGAAAATCTCCCCATTCACCCTTTTGGTTTACCTCCCCTTCTCATCATCTTTTACCCTCTGTCCAATCGGATTTGTGTTTATTTAAAATCCAGCCCCCTCTGTCAGACTCAGTTCCTGCTATCAGCCATCCACTAGGCCTGATGAATCCCGAATCCTGCTCTAGCCTTGGTCTGGTTGGGGTGATTCACAAAGAAGCCCCAGGGGAGGACGAGGATGCATTTAGCAGGATCTATTAGTGTCTGTGAAGAGTGCTGGGAAGAAATGCTGCCGCCTGAGGTGGGGGAGTGGAGCCCCGCCTCCCTGATGACTTCTGCCCCAGACATTCCCTCCTGTGAGTACTGTTCCTTGAATTAACTCCAAGAAGAATGTATTTTCTTCCAGTGTGGTAGAATATCAAAGAAGACTAATTAAGCTCACTAATAACACATTAGATTTTTCCTTTGGCTAACACAGCCATTGCTCAGCCAAAGACATCATAGTGCTTTACATTTATTTCATGTATTCTTACTCCATGATAATTTTACAAATGAAGAAAACTCAGAGTCAAAGAGACTTGTATTATTGGTATAAATTTCTTGACGATGAAGGGAACTGACTCATTTACTGAGCATCAAATTGGCCAGGTCCTTGGGACTACATCCTTTCCTACACTGTCGTATTTAATCCTCACAAATGTTAGGTGGGAGTTATCATCCTTGTTTTCAGTGAAGTAACTTACTAGGGACACTCAGTTTCAATGCTGAGGTTGGGATTCAAATCCAGTTCTATAAAGATTCCAAAATAGATACTTTTTCCAATGTACTTTGCTTTATTTAACAGTCATGAAACATTCATTAAGCACCTAAGATACGAATTCACGAAGGATGTGATCTTTGTCTTGAAAGAACTCACAGCCTGGTGGAGGAAACATGCAAGTCAGCAGACGGTAGAAATGTCATGTGTTGTGATAAGTACAATGGCAGACCAAGAACAGGGAATTAGGATCCCAAAGGAGCAAGTGACAGGCCCTGCCTAAGAAAGCCCAGGGCAGACAACCTTTAATCAACAAATGCTTACTGCATTCTAGGTCATGTGCAACATGGAGGTACAGAGGAATAACAGCCAGTATTTTGTGGTGGGCAAAGTACTAAATATACAGTATCTTATTTAATCCTTACAACCTTGATCCAGAGTCAAACTTTGAAAGATGGCAAAGGGATTTCAAGGTATACTGCCTCCCATGTTGTGCCCCTATTTCTGTGGTACTATGTGTCTGGAGCCTCTAGGCACGTTATTCCATAATGAGAGACTTGAATAGAGGCACCTAACCTGGAGTTTAGGCCCCATTCTGGGCCTGTCAGATGAGACAAAGGTTTTTTTGCTGCTCTTGCTGCAGTGCCAGTGATGATTAGGAAGGAGCAGGCAGTGCCCAGTCTGTCACTGCAGTGTGCGGAGTACAGGAAGTCTATCCCCTTTGTGGTCTGAAGGATATCAAAATTCAATCCAGTTTGCCCCAGATACCCCCTGTAGGACCTAGCATGCCTGCCAAAAACCAACCAGCCTTGATGATCTTGCCTGTTTTGCCCTACCTGTCCCCATTGTTCATTTATATCCTCTTGGGAAGTATCACTCAAGCTGTGCTTCCGTTGTGTCCTTCCTTGCTCAAGCCAAAGAGGTTATGTTCAAACCTAACCCCATCCAACTGGAGTCATGACACAAGAACTCCAGTTGGGTTAGCAGGAATTGGATGTCACAATGATAATAATTTTAACTGAGAATTTACTAGAAGCCACACTATGTTAGGTGCTCATTGTGACCCATTTCATTTGATCCTCAACCCAACACTAGGAGTTGTTATTATTTTATTATTTTACAAATGAGGGAAATGAAGCTCAGGGAGGTTAAAAAACTTGCCAAGGGACAAATGGACTGAGATGGAGCTGGGATGGGAACCTGAATCTGTTTCATTTCAAAGCCGACCTAAGCTGCTTCCAATATCTGAGAATGAAACTAGGAAATGTCAACACAAAATGGATGAGACATCTATATCCAAATTTCAACACGATCTGTGAATCTATAGCCCAAGAGACTTGGGAGCACTCAAGCCCATTAAAGAGAATTTAATTGATTGGTACCAGCATAATATGATTCAGACTGATGAGATGATACTTGAATATACCAGGGTCTGATTTAAGATGATAATTTAAATTTTGTCATTCTGTAGTATATGATAAAAAAGTAATTTTAAGTTAATTTATTTTAGATTAACATAATTAAAGGTAGCATTACATAGTTGTTTCTATAAATCTTTAATAACACTCATAAAGTATGCATAATTTTTTACATTTCCTCATTTAAATAGTAATGCATATTGTTTAATTTACTTTAAATTAATCATGTAAGACCTGGCTGGGTAGCTCAGTTGCTTAGAGCATTGTCCAGATATGCTTAGGTTTCGGGTTCAATCCCTGGTTAGGGCACATATAAGAATCAACCAATGAAGGCATCAATAAGTGGAACAACAAATTAATGTTTCTCTCTCTCCCTCCGTCCTTCCTTCCCCCCTTCCTCTCTCTTTAAAATCAATCAATCAAAAAATAATAATAATTTTAAAAAAGAGACATTTATAACTTGATGTTTAGGATTTTTTTTTTTTTATCCTCACCCAAGGACACTTTTTTTTGCATTTATTTTCAGATAGAGTGAGAGGGAGAGAAGGAGGAAGTGAGAGAGAGAGAAACATCGATATGAGAGAGACACATCAAGTGGTTGCTACCCACACGACCCTAACTGGGGCCGGGGACAAACTGCAACCGAGGTACGTGCCCTTAGTGGGAGCCGAACCCCGCAGGCCAAAGCTCTAACCTCTGAGCCAAACCGGCCAGGGCGATGTTTAGGATTCTTATAGTTTACTTATTTGTTTATAAATTTTTGCAATTAAAAAAATATATATATATTTTTTATTTTTAGAGAGAGAGGAAGAGAGAGAGAGGGAAACATCAATCGGCTGTCTCCTGCATGCCCCCGACCTGGGGATCGAGCCTGCAACCTGGGAATCAAACCTGGACCTCTCAGTCCATGGAATGATGCTCAATCCACTGAGCCACACTGGCTGGGCTGCAATTTATGTTTTTTAAAAATTAACTATTTATATTGTTAATGAGTTTCTAATTAGTGAACTTAAGATATTTTAGTTCTAAGAAATAAAGAGAAATCTTTTGGGGCTATTATTTGTAACCACTTTTCAAATAATATTCATGAGCATAGATAATCTTTATTCCCCATAAATGAATAACAAGCCCAATTGGATATAATTATCCCTATGAATAGGATACCTTAGTGTTTAAAGGTTTGGAGATAGGCTGCCTGGGTATAAATCTTGGTTTCACTACTTAATAACTGTGTGACTCTAGGTAAGTAACTTAATCTATCAGTACTTCAATTTCCTTATCTTTAAAAAATAGTGAAATAAGAAAAAAAGAAATAATTATAGGGTTATGAAAATGAAATTAGTTAATTCATGTAAAGCTCATATGCATATAAAGTCCATTTTTTTTAAATCTGGAAATTATAAAAAAAATAAAGATAAAACTATAAATCACCCAACCTCAGTAACTCTATGGGCAGTTGCTAAGCCCAGTGGTGCTTTTGTACCAATTAGAAAAGCTGGCTCTCCCTCAACACACTTGACTGCCATCAGCCTGGAAGTTGTCTTAGGGGCACCATTTAATTATTATACTAGGACATTGGGCATAAATGAAGATTGTCTTGAGCAAAATAGGACATTTGGTCATGTTGTCTATGGATGACAATGTAGGAGGTTTTTAATTTGAGGCAATTACTGATCATGTTGAGATGAACATATTTGTGGGGGTTTTATTTGTTTTTTTTTTTTGGTACATGCCCCTAGCGGGAACTGAACCCGAGACTCTCTGGTCCGCAAGCCGACGCTCCAACCACTGAGCCAAACTGGCCAGGGCGAGATGAACATATTTGTACATAAAGGTTTTTTTTCTGTATTTAGGATTTAGACAAGATTCCAGCACGTAGCAGGCACACAAAGGATATTTGTTGAATAAAAATGAATGAAAGGGTCGGCGGAGGGAGCTGGAGGAAGAGGGAGACCAAGAAGGAGGGAGGAGAGAGAGAGAGGAAAGAAAGAAAGAGAAAATGCATTTGCCAAAGGGTATGCTGAATTATTTTCCAAAAGGGTTATATTAGTACTGGCTGTTTCCATTTGTGTTAACTTAGATAAAAAATGGTTATCCCATTTTACTTTTCTGAAATTATTTGTGAAGACAAGTATTTTTCATATATTTGTTCATTTATTTTGGCTATTTATTGAGATCTTAGTGATTTTTTAAAATAAAATTTTATAAATTCTTTATATATTAAAGGTATTAACCACTTACAGTTTTTCTTTGCAATTATTTTTTCAGTTTGACTTTTAATTTTTGTTTGTTTTGCTTTTTCATGTGGTGATTTCTAATCTTCATGCAGGGAAATTTATTGACAAGAATCTGATATTCATTTCGATTTTTCTCGTTTTTTCAGGATTTGATTTTAAATTTTTTTTTTTAGCCCTGGCTGGTTTGGCTCAGAGGTTAGAGCATCGGCCTGTGGACCAATGAGTCACAGGTTCAATTCCAGTCAAGGGCACATACCTCGGTTACGGTTCATCCCTGGCCCTGGTCAGGTCATGCAGGAGGCAACTAGTCGATGTGTCTCTCTCACGTCGATGTTCTCTCTCTCCCTCTCTCTCTCTCCCTCTCCCTCCCTCCCACTTTACCTGGTGATAAATGGAAAAATATCCTCGAGTGAGGATTTAAAAAAAAAGTGGTTAAGAGAGTAAATAAATATTATATATAAAAAAATTTTTTTTATACTTTATTGATTTTAGAGAGAGAGGAAGGGAGAGGGAGAAAGAGATAGGAACATCAATGAAAGAGAACATCCCAATTGGCTGCTTCCTGCATATCCCCCACTGGGGATTGGGCCCACAACTTGGACATGTGCCCTGACCGGGAATTGAACCAGTGACCTTTTGGTGCATGGGTCAACACTCAACCACTGAGTCACACTGGCCAGGCTTTTAGGATGTGATTTTAAAGTATATTTATCTTTTCACTTTTTTTTTTTTTTTTTTTTTTTTAGAGTGGGAGGGAGGGAGAAAGAGAGAAGTATCAATGTGAGAGAGACACATCGATTGGTTGCCTCCCGCATGACCCCAACCAGGGCCGGAGATCGAACCCTTGACCCTTCAGTCCACAGGCTGATGCTCTAACCACTGAGCAAGACTAGCCAGGGCAATATTTATCTTTTTAATCCTTCTGGAATTACTTTGATAATTTTTTTTTCAAACTAGTTATTCTACTACCATTTGTTTACTATTTCTTTCCTATCTCATTGATTTCTGATGTCTCCTTATGGTAAAAATGCATATATATGGAATTTGTCTCTGCGCTATCTTCCTCCATTTGGTGATTCTTTTAGTTCTCTTTTTGACCTTCAAAATCAGCCCAAGTGTTTAATATAACTGCAAAGAATTATAAATGCCTTTAAGACTAGCACCTGTGTGGAGAAAGCCTGGAAGGACATTTAGTTTAGTGTGGGGGTGAGAGGTGGTCAAGATCAGGTAGAACATCACAATCGCTTCAGGCTAAGATCCCTCCCCTCCCCTATAAATAAATAGATAGACAGAGAAATAATTAAATAAATAAATGTACTACAAACACAACATGTTATCTCTAAACAAAGGAAAGCAATAACAGAGTGAGAGACTATGGTTAATCCAATGTTTCTGTTATTGAGAGAGGCGATCTAGATAGTGATTAAATCACCCTTCGGAAAGGTTATTTTGTTTGGAGGCTCAATAACAATGGAGTAATGGAGTGTGCAGCTAGCTGTTTTCCAAGGAGATGGAGGAAGTGGCATGGCCACTGAGACACCTAGTGGTGCGGATCTTTACTGCACCATTAGAGTTTGCCAGTTGGGTGGGGAGTGTGCATTTTGGGAGCTTGGGTACCCTCTTTTCTGCTCCCAAACAAAATACTTTGAGGTCTCTATTGTTTGCATGAAGCTATAGAGACAAGTGCTGATAGACCTGGAAACTAAATAGCGTCTGCAAAGTTGAAACTATGAAGCTAAATTAACACAAATTAAATGAACCAACATGGTTTCTCAGGCCCTGGGATACAGTTGAAGATATAAATTTAGTCAATTCAGTTAATATTCATTGAGGAATAGCAGTGTGTTTTATCAAGTATATTATCTCCATCCTTCACCTTTCTAGGCCTTATAAAAAGTCAAACCAGAGGATAATTATACTTTTTATTTATTGTAGTTATAGTTTTAATCATAAGTCCATCCATATTCAGAGTATTCAAGGTAAAGATTGTCCTATGTACCATCCAGAATAATTTACCACACATCTGAACTATGGAGTTGTTTAATATCTGAAATTAGTCATTTATGCCTAGGAACATTCTTCAGTGGTTCAGAAAATGAAAAGTAATGGATTCATTCATCCAAATATATACTGACTATCCCAGCACCAGGCTCTGGGGATTTGACGGTTAAAAGAGCTTCTCAGTCATTGCCCTCGTGATCTCCCACTCTAGAGAGTATGATATAGAAAGTCTCTACAATAAAGTGAGATGAGTATTATGAGAGTGAAAGTACAGGGTGCCAATCAAATGAAGCAACTGGATCTTTGGGGTCACAGAAGGCCTTCAAAGAATGACAGGTATAAGTCAATTCCTGAAAGATGAGTAGGAACTAACCAAAAAGTAGAAAGAGGGTGGCCAACGAGAGATGCTTTCAGGTGAGAGTAAAATAATTTAATAGAATTAAAAGGCAGTCAGTGTAATTGCAGCAAAGAATGCAAGAGGGGGAGGTGACTGGAGAGGAAAATGATGGCCAGGGAATGGAGGGCAATCTTTGTATTTTTCTCGTAAGGGCAATGTGAAGACAATAAGACACTTTATTTGTTTGATTTATTTATTTTTATAAATTAATTAATTCTTGTTACAGATGTTTCTCCTTTTCCCCCCATTGACACCCTTCTCCCGATCCTGCCCCCCCCACAATAAGAGACTTTAAAGAAGAGATTAAAAGATATCAGATTTGCTTTTTTTTTTTTTTTTCCTTTATTCATATTAGAGAGAGAGGAGAAGGGAGGAGAGAGAGATAGAAACATCGATGAGAGAGAACATCTTTTGGCCGCCTCCTGCATGCCCCTCACTGGGGATTTGGCCCACAACCTGGGCACGTGCCCTGACTGGGAATTGAACCAGTGACCTCTTGGTGCATGGGTCTATGCTCAACCACTGAGCCACACCAGCCGGGCTCAAAGTTTTAACCATAGGGTAGGAATGAGTGAAAGAGGATTGGATTTAATTCTACAAACTTAATCATTACTTGAGTCCTTTACAGTTAACATCTATGTAGTGTACTACTCATGTAATTTTTAAAAATTAATAACTAGTCCGGCCGGTGTGGCTCAGTGGTTGAGCGTCGACCCATGCACCAAGAGGTTGCTGGTTCGATTCCTGGTCAGGGCACATGCCCAGGTTGTGGGCCCAATCCCCAGTGGGAGGCCAATCGATGTTCTCTCTCATTGATATTTCTCTCTCTCCCTCTTTCTTCCTCTCTCTCTAAAAATCAATAAAGGAAAAAAATTTTTAAATTAATAACTAAGCCTATAACTAAACTTAAGTATCAACATCTAGAATGAAAGAAGAGAAATTATAGCAGAATGGTTAAGAGCTTGAAATTTAGAGTCAGAGAGGTTTGGATTCAAATCCCAGCTCTATCATTCATTAAATGTGTAACACTAGAAAAGTTAATTAGCTTCTGTAAGCCTGTTTCCACATCTGTAAAATGGGAATAATCATGATATCTAGTTCATCGCACTGTTGTAAAGATTAATTGAGGTAATGGAGTGTCTGATACAAAGTACCAAATGATCACTAAGGGACAGCTATTCCCATTATGTAGAATGGAGGAAATTAGCAATGTTCCATTTCCAGATATGGTTGGTTTAATATGAACATTTTTTCACTCAACAAAATAATAAAGATTTTTTTTTTAGACTTGGCTGGTGTGGCTCAATTGGTTGGGCATTGTCCCATGCACCAAGAAGTTGCCAGTTCAATTCCTGGTCAGGGCACAGGCTCGATCCCTGGCAGGGGGCATGCAAGAGGCAGCCGATCAGTCAGTGCTTCTCTCTAAAGATGTTTCTCTCTCTCTAAAAATAAATGTAAAATTCTTAAATAAAAATGATTTTTTTTAGAGAAATTATCCTCCAGTTCCAAACTTTAAAAAAATTTAAAACTTAATGAGTGGTGCCTATCTGGTGTGACTCAGTGGATTGAGTGTCATCCCATGGACTAAGAGGTCCTGGTTCGATTTCCAGTCACATGCCCGGGTTTTGGGCTTGATCTCCGGTAGGGGGGTGTGCAGGAGGCAGCCGATCAATGTGTCTCTCTCATTGATGTTTCCATCTCTCTCTCTAAAAAAAAAAAAAAAATTTTAAAAATTTAAAAACAATTTAATGAGTGGTGAAATTTTATCAAATGCCTTTTGAGTTTCCATAAGCTTTTTATTTATTTATTTACTGTTAAACTTTACCCAAGGATATTTTCCTATTGATTTTTAGATAGAATAGAAAGGAGGGAGGGAGGGGGGGAGAGAGAGAGAGAGAGAGAGAGAGAGAGAGAGAGAGAGAGAGAAAGAAACATCCAGGTGAGAGAGAAACATTGATTGGTTGCCTCCTGCACGACCCCAGTCAGGGCCAGGGGTCGAACCTGCAACCCAGATACATGCCCTTGATAGGGAATTGAACTAGCTACTCTTTAGTCCTCAGGCAGACACTCTAACCACTGAACCAAACCAGCCAGGGCTCTATGTATGTATTTATTTATTTCCTTGTTTGATTTATTGATGGTATGTATTAGCTTGATAGTTTTCTTCTAATATCATAATAACTTTCTTAATATTATAGACATCGCAGTATTCCTAAGAAAAACCCTACTTCGTTGTGGTGGATCATTCTTTTAATCTGCTGTTAAATTCAAGTATAGTTTGCTTTAAAAAAATTTTTTTTAATTTATTGATTTGAGAGAAAGAGAGGAAGGGACACACACACACACACACACACAGAAACATTGATTTGTTGTTCCACTTATTTATGCATTCATTTGTTGATTCTTTTTGTTTGTTTGTTTTTTCTAAATCCTAACCCAAGAATATTTTTCCATCTATTTTCAGACAGAATGGGAGGAAGAGAGAGAGAGAGAGAAACATTGATGTGAGAGAGATACATCGATCCACTGCCTCCTGCACGACCCGACCAGGGCTGGGGACCGAACCGCAACCAAGGGGAATCGAACCTGTGATTCTTTGGTCCATGGGCCGACACTCTAACCACTGAGCCAAACCAGCCAGGGCCATTCGTTGATTCTTGTATGTGCCCTGACTGGGGACTGAGCCTGTAAACTTGGAGTACTGAGACAACGCTCTAACAAACTGAGCTACCTGGCCAGGGCAAGGATATACTTTCTTCTAAAATGTATTATAAACTTCCTTGCCTCTTCAAAAAGAATACACTAACCAAACTTATTACTCAACTTCCTTTTGTTTTCTAGGCTCCAACACTCAAGTGCCTTCCTTTAGAGGTCTCTGATTTTTTTCATAACAATACATAGTATTTACTGATCACTTAGTATTAAACACTTCACACATCATGACTTCCCTAAGGAGCGTGTACCCCTTAAGTAGTGTGTCAGAAATTTGAAGGACCTTGGAACAAGGCCTTGGAGATGGAACTAACGGCTGTTCTTCATTGTTATGCTTTCATTCATTCATTTATTTATTCAACACATATTTATTAAGCATCTGGACAATTCTCTGTGTTAGGTACCAGTGGTATCACCTTAAAGAACTCAGACAGAATCCCTGTCTAATAGAGGAGACAGACAATAAACAAGTGAATAAATAAACAAGATAAATACAAATTGCAAAGAGAGCTATCATGTACCTTACATCACACACAGGATGGTGTTACAGAGAGGCGAGGCTTACGTTAGATGTGTTGTCAGGGAAGGCTTTTTTGAGTTGACATTCAAGGTGGGACAGAAGAATAAAGAAGCCATCATTGCAGAAGGTTGAGTAAGTAGCAAGTCCAAGTACACCAAGGCAAAGAGCATGAAAAGCAACTTGATAAATCCTAAAAACAGATAGAGGCTTCCTGTGGATAGGATTAGGGAACTTGAGAAAAAAGATGCCAAAGCAGACAGAGGTCAGATTGAGTCAGGTCATGTAGATCTTGCTAAGGTGTTTGGATTTTATTCTAAGATAAATGGAAGCCACTTTAATTATGGGAGGAAAATGACATCTGAATTATTTTTTTCTTAAAAGATCACCCTAGCTGCCATATGGAAAATGGATTAGAGAGGACCCAGAAAGAGAGCAGGGAGACAAGTTAAATAGTGGTTGCAGTAATTTAGTTGAGAGATGGAGGTGAAAAAGATTAGATTGCAGTGACAGAGATGGAGAGAAGTAAATGGATTCGAGATATACTTTGGAGGTAGAATCAATGTTTGAAGTTTATGAAGAGGATGAATCCTTGTTGTTTTAATAATGAGATGATGCTATTTACTATGCTGGAGAAAATTAGGGGAAGGAACAGATTAGGTTGATAAAATGGAGAGCTCCAGTTTGGACATATTAAATTGTTATGCCAGCTAAAACTCCAAGTGGAGATGTCTAATAAGTAGTTGGATACATGAGTTGGGAACTCAAAGGAGAGATCTACCTTATCATGGAAATATAAATTTGAAAATTATTAACATTTAGGTGGTATCTGAAGTCTTTTTTTAAAAATAAATTTTTACTTTTATTGCCTGTGCTTTTTTTTTTTTAATCCTCACCTGAGGATATTTTTCCATTTATCTTCAGATAGAGTGGAAGGGAGAGAGGGAGAGAGATACACACACACACAGAGACAGAGACAGACACATCTATGGACTGGTTGCCTCCTGCACAACCCCGATCAGGGCCGGGGACTGAACCACAACCAAGGTACATTCCCTTAACCAGAATCGAACCTAAGACTCTCTGGTCCACAGGCCAAAGCTCCAACCGCTGAGCCAAACCAGTCAGGGTGTATCTGAAGTCTTGAAGAGGGCCCCAAAATGAGCCCTGAGAGATCCCAACATTTAGAGATCTATGAGGGAGGTGTCAGAGAAGACAGATCACTGAGGCAGGAGGAAAGTTGTGAGAATGTGGTTTCACAGAGGCCAGTGAGAAAAGTGTTTCATGAAAGACAGACTGCTATCTAGGTTGAATGTTGTTAACAGGTAAAAAGAGTGAGTATAGAGAAGTGTTTATTGAATTTGGCAACATGTAGATCATTGGTATCCTTGGCAAATTTAAGAGCAGGTTAAACAGATTTGGGATGGAAATGGAGACCTCTAGTGTAGACAATTTGTTTTAGTTTTGTTGTGAAGAGGACTGTAGAAATGAGATAATAGATTAAAGGGAAGATATTGTTTATTTTTAAGATGGCAATGATCCAGTAGAAGTAATTGATGATACAAGGAAAAGTCCTATAAAAGGCATGAGGGGGTGGGATCCATAGAACTGGGGGGGGGTGCTCTTTGATGTGGGGCAAAGACACATCTTCCATGGTATCAGGAAGATGGGTATTAAGGGAGACCAAAGATTTGCCTCCCCAAAATGTGCCTTTTGGAATATTGATTTTAAGCTGGTTATTAAGAAATGAAAGACTCATGCCCCGGCCAGTTTGGCTCAGCAGTTAGAGCATTGGCCCTTGGACCAGAATCTCGGGTTCGATTCCAGCCAGGGGCATGTACCTTGGTTGCAGTTCGGTCCCGGCCCTGGTGGGGGTCGTGTGGGAGGCAATCAGTCAATGTGTCTCTCTCACATCAGGTTTCTGTCTTTCTCTCTCTTCCCCTCCCCCTCTATCGAAGATAAATGCAAAAATGTCCTCATTTTTTACCCTCAGGGTGAGGGTAAAAATAATTTTTTTTTCTTTATTGATTTTAGAGAGAGAGGAAGGGAGAGAGATAGAAACATCGACGAAAGAGAATATCGATTGCCCGCCTCCTGCATGCCCCCTACTGGGGATCGGGCCCACAACCTCGGCAAGTGCCCTGACCAGGAATTGAACCGGTGACTTCTTGGTGCATGGGTCAATGCTCAACTGCTGAGCCACACCAGCTGGGCTTGGGTGAGATCTAAAAAAAAAGAAAGAAAGAAAGAAAGAAAGAAAGAGAGAGAGAGAGAGAGAGAGAGAGAGAGAGAGAGAGAGAGAGAGAGAGAGAGAGAAAGAAAGAAAGAAAGAAAGAAAGAAAGAAAGAAAGAAAGAAAGAAAGAAAGAAAGAAAGAAAGAAAGAAAGAAAGAAAGAAAGAAATTAGCCCTGGCCAGTTTGGATCAGTGGTTAGAGTGCCGGCCCGCGGACCAATGAGTTGCAGGTTTGATTCCCGTCAAGGGCATGTACCTCGGTTGCGATTTGTCCCCGGCCCTGGTTGGGGTCGTGCGGGAGGCAGCCACTTGATGTGTCCCTTTCACGCAGATATTTCTCTCTCTCTCTTCCTCTCCCTCCCTCCCACTCTATTTGAGCAAAAATGGAAAAAAGTCCTCTGGTGAGGATTAAAAAAAAAAAGAAAGAAATTAAATACTCAGAAAGAACCTTTGCCCCTCCTCCTTTCTGCCTAAAGGAATTCAAATACAAAAACCTGCTCAAAGGAAGGAAGCATCATCTTAGCATCATAATCTAAACTAAATATGGCAGATAGAGAAAAATCTAGCAAAGCCTGTTTGTTGAACTTCCTTTTATGTCCCATGGTTTTTGGTTGGCCCAGCAAGAATTTTATGTTAGATCGTCTACATATGAATTGCTTACCTTTTCTTTGAAATCCCAGACCCCTGCTCCCTTCTCCTTGTCCAAAATAGCATATAAACCTCAACTGCCCAGGGCATCTTTGGGTCTCATATCTTATGGCACCCCAAAATGTACATCTATAATACATTTTGGACATTTTCTCCTGTTAATCTCTCATGTTAAATGGATTATTAGCCCAGCTAAAATAATTTAGAAGGTGGGAGAAAAGTTAATTTTTTGCACCCTCACAGTACAAATCGAGTAGGCTCGTGGCTTTCCAGTTGGATGAGAATGTTCCTCTCTGATGATTTTTATTTTCTCAAATATGAGAAGTCATTGGTTATGTATGGTGAAGTGAGAGAAGTGTAGAAGTTTGAACAGAGAAGACATGAAATACACTATCTCTGGGAGTGGGAAAGTGAACTTTCTAGGGAAATTCAGTAAGAGTGCCAGGAAAAGTCTAATGCACTTTTGAGGCTTGTGGTCACGAATTTGAAGTAAAAGCTTCGCCCTGGCCGATTTGGCTCAGCAGTTAGAGCGTTGGTCCACGGACCAATGAGTCACGGGTTCGATTCTGGTCAAGGGCATGTACCTCTGTTTCGGTTCATCCCCAGCCCTGGTTGGGGTCGTTTGGGAGGCAACCAGTCAATGTGTTTCTTTCACATTGATGTTTCTCTCTCTCTCCCTCCCCTCCTTCCACTCTATCTGAAGATAAATATAAAAATACTCTTGGGTGAGGATTAAAAAATAAAATAAAATGATCATTTAAAAAATAAATAAATAAATAAAGTGAAAGCCTCAGCATTTGTTAAAGAAGGTAAATTGTTGGGTCCATCTAGAATGGGGTTTTACCAGGCGAGCATAATGGAGGAGGAAAACAAGAGTTGTATGTGATTGTAGGCAATCTTAGCATCTACACTGTGTGATACAAGTTATGAATAGAAGAATGTGAGAGAACCCTGGCTGGTGAGGCTCAGCTGGTTGGAGCACTGTCCTGTGCACCTGGAGGTTGCAGGTTTGATCTCCAGTTGGTTCAGGAGTTTTGTGTGGATGTTTGTTTCCCTTTCTCTCTCTCTGCCTCTCTCTGAAATCAATTAAAAAAAAATTACAGTGAAAAAAAAAAAAAAAAGAATGTGAGAGATAGTGAAAAAGTAACACATTTAATGGTTTGCAGGTTTTGATGAAGTAAAAGAATCAGTTACTATGATCAGACAGTTGGGATTCTTGAAATAGAGATATTAAATATGGACTACTTACTGGCAATAACAAACATAGAATGATCTGTGGGGCAGTCATGGGGCTGGAGCAGCTGATATAGGATGAAAGGAAAGATTGTTGGAGGTGAGGAGGTAAAGAATTGACAGAGTATTGAATGATCATCCACATGGATGTTGGATGATGAACAGAAATAGAAGTGGAAAGGAAGACAATAAGCCATGAGTTAATATTAATTGAGGGAGGAATGATCCACCAAAAGGTCCTTAGACGACAGTACTAGGAGGGGTATTAAGGAATATGGCTAGTACACTTCAAAGAAGTGGGAGATTTTTTTAAAATATATTTTTATTGATTTTTAGAGAGAGGAAGAAAGAGGGAGAGAGAGATAGAAACATCGATGAGAGAGACACATGGATCAGCCGCCTCCTGCACATCCCCCACTGGGGATCGAGCCTGCAACCTGGGCATATGCCCTGACCGGGAATTGAACCGGTGACCTCTTGGTCCATGGATAGATGCTCAACCACTGAGCCACACCTGCTGGGCAGAAGTTGGAGATTTTGAAGAGGATACTGCCCATTGGTTGATTCTATATAGCTATTTTAATATAGTAATTTTAAAGTATCTGAATCTTGCCAAGCAGATATGGCTCAGTGGTTGAGCATGGAACCATGCACCAAGAGGTCACCGGTTGGATTACAGGTCAAGGCACATGCCCAGGTTGTGGGCCCAATCCCCAGTGGGAGGCATGCAGGAGGTTGCTGATAGATGTTCTCTCTCATCAATGTTTCTCTCTCTCTCCCTCTCTTTCAAAAATCATTAAAGAAGAAATATTTTAAGTATCTTAATCTGTTCATAAAGTGTTGAGTGGTAATGAAAATTTGAAAAATGTTATATTCCCCATTATTTGTTTGTAAATTACTTGTATATACACACACAAAATCAAGGACTTTTTTTTAAAAACAAAGAATGCACTCACTTAAGCCTATTGTGAAATTTATACTGCTAGACAAACCTGTACTCCAATGAGGTTCCAAAATGAAATCAGTAGGAATTTATTTGTGAAATCGGTAGGAATTTATTTCTCTTATTTCATTGGCTCAACACAAGGTAGAGTAGATAGCAGGCACTTAATTTCTGCTTTAGAACCAGAGAACGTTCTTTCTGAGCAAGGATAACAGCAGACTGCTCCCGGGCAATCAAGAAAGTAAAGGGCCCTTTATCCATCCATCTCTCCTTCAGAGCTGATAGAGCCCTTGCTATATTAGCTTTCATGAGAAAATTGTACTGGCGAACCCATTCAAATTTCTCCCAGCAAATCACAGTGGCCTACAGCCAACTCCTTTCCCGCTCATTGGCCAACTGGGAACTTCAGCTACTCATTCCTCCCGCCTCTCACCCAGGAGCCAATAGAAAAGATCAGCGCTTCGTAAAATAGTGTCATTAAGTGCGGTACTTGCAATTGGCTATTGGAGCTACCGATCAAGAAGTAGGCGGGGCCATGTCAGCTGGGCTATATAAGAAGAGGACAAAGGCGGCGCGCAGCCTGTGTCATCCGCCATCTTGTGCGAAGCAAGGTGGCCTCCACGTTTCCTAAGCGTCTTCTCCGCTTCTGTCTCGACCGCCCGTTGATTACAGATATGTCTCGGGATCGGTTCCGGAGCCGCGGCGGTGGCGGTGGCGGCTTCCACCGGCGCGGAGGAGGTGGCGGCCGAGGCGGCCTCCACGACTTCCGCTCCCCGCCGCCCGGCATGGGCCTCAATCAGAACCGCGGACCCATGGGTCCCGGCCCGGGCCAAGGGGGCCCGAAACCCCCGATCCCGCCACCGCCTCCACACCAACAGCAGCAGCAGCAACCGCCGCCGCAGCAGCCGCCACCACAGCAGCCGCCGCCGCTTCAGCCGCCACATCAGCAGCCGCCACCGCATCAGCAGCCGCCACCGCATCAGCAACCGCCACCACCACAGGACTCGTCCAAGCCCGTCGTTCCTCAGGGCCCCGGCCCGGCTCCTGGGGTAGGCAGCGCTCCGCCGGCCTCCGGCTCGGCGCCGCCCGCCACTCCCCCGACCTCCGGGGCCACCACGGGGCCAGGCCCTATCCCGACCCCGCCGCCCGCTGTCACCTCAGCTCCCTCCGGGGCGCCCCCGCCTGCCCCGCCGAGCAGCGTGGTCTCCACCACCCCACCTCAGGCTGGTGGGGGTCCGCCGCCTCCACCCGCAGGGGGACCGGTCCCCGGGCCTAAGCAGGGCCCAGGACCAGGCGGCCCCAAAGGCGGCAAAATGCCAGGCGGGCCGAAGCCCGGTGGTGGCCCGAGCCTAAGCACTCCTGGTGGCCATCCCAAGCCGCCGCACCGAGGAGGTGTGGAGCCCCGCGGAGGACGGCAGCACCACCCACCCTACCACCAGCAGCATCACCAGGGTCCCCCTCCCGGTGGGCCTGGCGGGCCTGGTGGCCGCAGCGAAGAAAAAATCTCCGACTCGGAGGTAAGTGTTTCTCGGAGCTACGCGTCGGATTCCCTAAGATGGCCGCTGCCCCCTCCTTGTTCCTCTCCCTCCCTCGCCGGCCTCCATTTTGTTGGAGACCGGAAAGGCGCCTGCGCGTTCTTGGCGGAGGGCGGGGCTCTCCGTGCGAGCGAGGGGCGGACCGCGTGAGTCCGCTAGCCAGCCCCGGGGTTGGCTCCACGGCTGCCAGAGGACCGAGGGAGGGTGGCTTGAGGAAGGCGGCGACAAGAACCTGTGATGGGTCCTGTTAAAGCTAGAAGATCCTGAGAGCCAGAGTAGAGTACACCATGAAATGTAGGGTTCGAGAGATCGGGGGAGTTCTGGTCAGAAAATAGCAGGCCTAAGTCATGTCGGCGACAATGGGACTTAGCTGTTTTTCATTTTTCATTTAATTCTTGACCACCATTTTAACTTTTATCTGCTACGAGTTAGATTAATCAGGGACACTCAGCACGTAGGGATGATGCGGTTATTGATAATAGTCTATTCTGTACAAAGGTCTAAGTGTCAGTTACCCAGTATTTTGAATTATTTGAGCTGTTTGATGTTAGGATAGTGATTACTTGGGAAATCCCACAAATATAGTAGGACCTTGCTTTGACTTTAAACGGAACAGAAGAGCAACCCGATTGGTAACATCCAGTTTGGGACAAGCAAACATTAGTGGGTTTCTAGGCTTGCAGAGTTCATTGGTGTCTGAAAATTCCCTTCCTTTTTCATTAGGGGTTTAAAGCCAACTTGTCTCTCTTGAGGAGACCTGGAGAGAAAACTTACACTCAGCGTTGTCGGTTGTTTGTTGGGAATCTACCCGCTGATATTACAGAGGATGAATTCAAAAGACTGTTTGCTAAATATGGAGAACCAGGAGAAGTTTTTATCAACAAAGGCAAAGGATTCGGATTTATTAAGCTTGTGAGTTTGTTCGATTTTTATGTATAACTAATTAAAAGGGTCCTTTTTTTGTTACTACAAATGTACTGGTTTTAATTGGCCTTTAAAATTTTTGATTGGTCTTAAAATCATTCTTGCCCTGGCCGGGTCCCTTGGTTGGAGCGTAGTCTTGTACACCAAAAGGTTGTGGGTTGGATCCTGGATGGGGCAGTGTACAGGGAATGCCGTTTTTCACATCTCTCACATCCATGTTTTGCGCTCTCTTCCTTACTCTCTAAAAATCAATAAAAATATATCCATGGGTGAGGATAAAAAATAAAGTAAAACATTTATTATTCTTGCAGATAAGATGCAACTGCTGTATAGTGTATAATTGTTGGTATCTAAAAAACAAGGGGAGTTGGGTGGGTAAGGAATTTTTTTCTTTTTTTTAAATCCTCACCTGGGGATATTTTTACATTTATCTTCAGAGTGGGAGGGAGAGAGAGAGAGTGAAATACCGATGTGAGAGAGACACATTGACTCATTGCCACCTGCACAACCCCAACCGGGGCCCGAGAGGAACCACAAGCAAGGTACGTGCCCTTGGTTGGAATCGAACCCGGGACTCTTTGGTCCGCAGGCCGACGCTCTAACCGCCGAGCCAAACCAGCCAGGGCACCAGCCAGAGTGTTAAGGCATTTTTTAGCTACTGTGAATGGTTGTCAGGGTGGGCTGCCTGAAGATAACTTTGAGCTAGAGGAAGAATAGGAATGGGAATTAGGCTTGTGACTTTTAGAGTGGGCATTAGGCAATTTTTTAGGTCATTAACATGAGTATGTCTGATAACTTTTCAGGAATCTAGGGCATTGGCTGAAATTGCCAAAGCTGAACTTGATGATACACCCATGAGAGGTAGACAGCTTCGGGTTCGCTTTGCCACACATGCTGCTGCCCTTTCTGTTCGAAATCTTTCACCTTATGTTTCCAATGAACTGTTGGAAGAAGCCTTTAGCCAGTTTGGTCCTATTGAAAGGGCTGTTGTAATTGTGGATGATCGTGGAAGATCTACAGGGAAAGGCATTGTTGAATTTGCTTCTAAACCAGCAGCAAGAAAAGCATTTGAAAGATGCAGTGAAGGCGTTTTCTTACTGACGACGTAAGTTCTTTTGCTTATTTTAACAATTTCTGTATATTAACTTGTATGAGGAAGTTGCAGTAAAACTGGAAAATAAGATGGAACCCTTCTTGTTATTAGAACTCCTCGTCCAGTCATTGTGGAACCACTTGAACAATTAGATGATGAAGATGGTCTTCCTGAAAAACTTGCACAGAAGAATCCAATGTATCAAAAGTAAGATTGATTACATTTTTGGGCAGTTTTTAAGTGTAAGGGAGAACTTGTTCTAGTAATTTTTCAGTTGTGTTTAAAATATGCAAAATTCTTTTAAATGAATATGCTTAATAAAAAAAAACCTCAGGCTCAGAAAGTTTGAGGTTTTGAAGCAGTTATTCAAATGCCTAGTTTTTGTTTCTGAAATAGGTATATTTCACATGCAATCTTGTCTTGTTCTTACAACAATTGATTGCGTGATGTAAGTATCCTCGTTTTTAAGGATGGGAACATTTTCTTTGAATAGGAATTTGGCTAGAGGAAACAATTAGGAAATAAGGAAGATAGAATTTAACTCCATTGCCTGTGTTTTCTGATATTGTCATTCACTGTATTATTCTGGAACTTGTATTGTTTTTGCTGTGAAGATATTTTATATGAGCCAAAGTGGTCTTTGCCCCTTGGTGTTCCTTATAAGTGATAGGTCAGGGGGAAAGACCAATGTTTTTAGGGGAGTCAGGCAATAATTTCTTGTGTGCAGCCCCAAAATGATTCATGTTTAAATATTGTCAGGGAGAGAGAAACCCCTCCTCGTTTTGCCCAGCATGGCACATTTGAGTATGAATATTCTCAGAGATGGAAGTCCTTGGATGAAATGGAGAAACAGCAAAGGGAACAAGTTGAAAAAAACATGAAAGATGCAAAAGACAAATTAGAAAGTGAAATGGAAGATGCCTATCATGAACATCAGGCAAATCTCTTGCGTCAAGGTAAAAGACTCTCTCTCTGAAGGTTGCTGATAGGATTAATTGATTTTTGAATTTACCAAATCCCATTAATCTGAATCCAAAACAATTGTCCAATGTTCAGATCTAATGCGACGCCAGGAAGAATTAAGACGCATGGAAGAACTTCACAATCAAGAAATGCAGAAACGTAAAGAAATGCAATTAAGGTAAAAATTTGTTAAACTCGGTCTTTTTCTTTTCTTATATTTTTAAAAAATATGTTTTTACTGATTTTGGAGAGAGAATAGGAGAGGGAGAGAAACGTTGGTCAGCTGCTTCATGCATGCCCCCTACTGGGGATTGAGCCTGCAAGCCAGGCACAAGCCCTGACATGTAATCAACTGGCGACCTTTTGGTGCATGGGACAACGCTCTATCATCTGAGCCACACTGGTCAGGGCTTGTTAAATTAAGCTCTCGCTTCTGCATTAACATTTAGAGAAAAGATGAATCTAAATTTTGCTGTAGAGTCAAATGAAGTACAGAGAGTCAGTGTTGGTATAGCATTTAAATTGGAATTGTGTATAAGAAATTGAATTTGAAAAGATGTCTATAACATTTTGGTTTATGTGTTTGAACATTTCTAGGCAAGAGGAAGAACGTCGTAGAAGGGAAGAAGAGATGATGATTCGTCAACGTGAGATGGAAGAGCAAATGAGACGCCAAAGAGAGGAAAGTTATAGCCGAATGGGCTACATGGATCCAGTAAGTAAACGTCTGCAATCTAATTGGAGTTAAAAATAACATATTACAGCCCGGCCGGTGTGGCTCAGTGGTTGAGCGTTGGACCCATGCACCGGGAGGTTGCCCGTTCGATTCCCTTCGGGGCACATGCCCAGATTGTGGGCCCGATCCCCAGTGGGGGGCATGCAGGAGGTGGCCAATCGATGTTCTCTCTCATCGATGTTTCTATCTCCACCTTTCTCTCTCTAAAATCAATAAAGAAAAAAAAATATTACATTATAACCACTTCTTTTTAAACGTGTATTGTGATTGATATGCCTTATAGTTTTTCTTTTCTTGGTAGGCCGAAGATTTTTTTGTTTGGGAAGAAGCTTTTAGGTCTTTTGATAATAGAGTCTCAATAACTGGTTTCAGAATTTTTTAAAAATTATTTTTATTAAAAAAAATTTTTTTTTCTTTATTCATTTTTAGAGATAGAGGAAGGGAGAGATAGAAGCATCGATGAGAGAGAACATCGATTGGCCGCCTCCTGCATGCCCCCCCACTGGGGATCAGGCCCACAACCTGGGCATGTGCCCTGACCAGGAATCCAACCGGCGACCTTCTGGTGCATGGGTCGACGCTCAACCACTGAGCCAGACCATCTGGGCCAGAATTTATTTTTTAAAATTGCCTTAATGAACCTTTTTTTTTTTAAGTTAAAATAAGTTTGGGGATTTATTTATTTATTTTTTCCCTCAAAAAATGGTATGGGTATAGTACAGATGCACAAAAGATTGTTTTTTCTTTCAGAGAGAAAGAGACATGAGAATGGGTGGTGGAGGAGCAATGAACATGGGAGGTAAGCATGAGAATTAAATTAGCAATATCATTAGAGAGCAATATTCTGGTTGAGTTGTAACCGGCATTTTTGTTTCCTAGATCCCTATGGCTCAGGAGGCCAGAAATTTCCACCTTTAGGTGGTGGTGGTGGCATAGGTTATGAAGCTAATCCTGGAGTTCCACCAGCAACCATGAGTGGTTCCATGATGGGAAGCGACATGGTAATGTATCCTGTGGGAGGTAGTACACAGGAAATTTCTCATTTTCACAACTTACGTGTGTGTGTGTTTGTTTTTTTTTTAAAGTAGGTGACTGGACTTCTTTTTTAGTTCCCTTATCATGTAAATCGTAATATTGAGGAATACTTTGGCAACATAGAAGAACTCAGTGTGTGGTAACCTAAACAGATATGGTTGCCAACGGGAAGTCAATGCTGTTAGTAGTATGTTGGAGTTATCTTTGGCAATAAGTAGACTTAGGTGCTTTCCATTATATTGCTTGTGTACTTTTGCACTCCATCGCATGGCAAATCCAAATTCTAAATGTTAGATAATGTACCTGATTATTCTACATCCAAGTGAGAGTAATCAAATGGCAAACTGTTGTTCATTCAGCTGGTATTTGCCATAAATATGGATTAGACTTGTAGTTTGCAGCTTCTAGGCATGTTTTAGTGATGTGTAGGACTTTGGCCTATATTTGGTGTGGCTTCTATCCATGAAAAGGGAATTGTTTAATGTTTTGACTCGTCGTTTCCCTCCTGTTGGGCTGTCTATAGGTACACCTTCTAAAATAAACTGACATCTCTGTTTTGCTACAGAGTAGCAAAAAAATCAGTGATAATTTTAAGCATACTAGTTGTGTGCATTTGATCTGAACCTTCTTGATGCTATCATATTTTAGCTGTGCAGATAGCTTATCCATCCGAGTGCTTCAGAAACAACCAAGTGAATTGGTCTGAGTGGCTGTACTTAGGGCTTTACAAATCCTTAGGAGAACTGAATATTGGCTTTAGAAATGGGTTTAGGGAAAAGTACATTTTTACAACTGAACTGAATCTGATTTAGTTCACCTACAGGATTTTGGCAAAGGAAGGAAGCTGTAGTATGTAACTCACTAGGTTTATTTTACAAATAGGAACATAAGGATTTAGTATGGGACCTCACCTATTTAAAATCCACTTCTGGCTTTTTGGGAATTAGAACTGTAAATAGTTGGTGGGTTAAATGTAGTGCTATTAGCTTTCTTCAAATTAAATTTTAAAAATAATGTGGGTAACATCTTGGCCTGTGTGCTTCCTAAAAGGCAGATTTTAGGTATGTAAGCAAATTTGTTAAAATGTAACTTAATGTGATGTTCCCACAGTTAAGTTTCTTATTCCATGTAATAAGTAGCTCCTCTGGGTTCTAAGATATTGTAATGACATAATCGTGAAACCTCCAAATTTTCCTTTTTAGCTTTTTGAAATACACAGTACAGTGTGCTCAAACCCTAAAATTTTTAGGATTTTGAAAAATAGTTTAAAGGATTGAGATTTAGTTTTTTCAAGTAGCCCTATAGTATTTTGTAAGAAACATGTTGAAATTATAATGTAAGGGAACAGTTAAACCCTGATGCCATTTTTGTTTTTGTTTAATGTTTTTTGTTTTTTTGGTTTTTTTGAAGTAATACTTAGTAACTGATTTATTTTTAATGGAATTTGAAAGATAGTTCAGGCTGCTGTGCTTGCATATCTATAGGGTTTTTTGTTTTGGGTACATAGCTTTCTAAGACTGAGAAGTACCTAAAACTAGATGGAATAATAAACTTCTGCTTTACTGCAGTTACTTAAGCTTGGTGTTAGGCTGTTTGGGAGATACCCAAACCATGGAATCATAGCTAAGTGCTAGTGGACTTTTCAAAGACCTAAGGGAAATGTTGGGTGTTACGGGGGTGGGCTATATATTCAGTCAATTTGCAATAATACAGGATAGTACTGTAAACATAACTGTCTCTGGTTATATAGTGATGGCTCTGAAGGTGGTATACCTGTGAGAATATGGCAACATGTTTTTTTAATCAAGTTACTGTGCCGGTTAAGTGACTAAATCTATTAGTCTTTTATGCTTTTTTTTTGTAGTCTGGTAGCATTTTATTAAAACTTTGAACCTTTTAAGATTTCTGCAACTTAGCAGATGTGTCTTGAGATCTTGAAAAGCACAAGGTTACTTATGCAGCACATGCCACTAACTGGTGAGTAGGCCCTTTGTCACTTCATTGAGTGAATTGAATCTGTCTAGTTGGGCTTGTTAGAGGCTTACTTGGAAATTAATTTTCCTGTTCAGACCTTGAAAGTGAGAAGTTTGCAAGCTTTTTTTCAGTGGGTTATTCTGATGTGAAATTTCTTAAACTCATTTGGAATGGGTTTTCACATCTACACTAATTCTTAAATTTTTTAGCACTACAGGGAAGATCTATTCTTTGAAACAGGTGTATGAGAATGGCTCAAGTGGGAACATACCGCAAGGCATGTATTATCGTAAACTAATTTTCAAATTACCCTTTTTTCCTTTCTATGTTCCCGGTACCTGTGGATCGACTCATTGGTGATTGTATCGACGAACGTTGACTACGGAACCTTCTAAAATATTTACTTAACACACATGGACATCAACTACATATAATGAACTGTTAATTACTGTTCCAATAGCGTACTGAGCGCTTTGGGCAGGGAGGTGCGGGACCTGTGGGTGGACAGGGTCCTAGAGGAATGGGGCCTGGGACTCCAGCAGGATATGGTAGAGGGAGAGAAGAGTATGAAGGCCCAAACAAAAAACCCCGATTTTAGATGTGATATCTAGGCTTTCATTCCAGTTTGTTTTTGTCTTTTCTTGTTTAGATACCAATCTTTTAAATTCTTGCATTTTAGTAAGAAAGCTACCTTTTTATGGATGTTAGCAGTTTATTGACCTAATATTTGTAAATGGTCTGTTTGGGCAGGTAAAATTATGTAATGCAGTGTTTTGAAACGAATTTTTTTCCTTTTTATTTCCTTTTTTTTTTTTAAACTGTATAATGTCCCCTCAAGTTATGGCAGTGTACCTTGTGCCACTGAATTTCCAAAGTGTACCATTTTTTTTACTGTGCTTCAAATAAATAGATAAAATAGTTATAATATTGATCTTCAACTTTGCCATTCATGCTTCTATGCACATTAGGCTAGGTATTCCACTTTGAAAGCATGAGAGTGTCTAGACCTTCAAATGGCATATGCCATTTCTGGGAAATGTATTTGTAGGCTTAATTGCTTTCTACAGATAAGTACCCCCTTGTTTTAAAAAGAAGAAATGCATATTGAAGTAGATTTATGATTTGATTTGTTTGGCATTATAGGAAGCAAGTGGTGCTAAGTACTTTTAAATGGTTATATAAGTAAAGCTGACCTGTAATCTTCATTCAGGAATGTGATTTAAGATTATGGAATGGGTGTAAGACTATTGGTAGGGGGAGAAAGTGGGTATGACTAAATGGATCTTTTATGGCCCTATGATCTATCCTTTCCTTGAAAGTTTCTGAAGAAAAAGTGGAAAGATCATTTTGTTGCATTCCTCCATTCTTGTTTTTAAAAGAGTAAGTCCCAAGCCCTACAAATGGCTTGTATTGAACTTTCACATTTGAATTAAAGATTGTTAAACATGAAGTCTTTTCATGTATTACTTTAAGCGATTTATACAGATGGGGTTTAGTCTGAAAATTTCAACTTGAAAGTAAGAAGTATAGTAACCACTAAGTAGGTGTAGCTATACATACATTTGTACTCTGAAACTTTCACATCTCCTTATGCTACTTCGTTGGGCAAAATCTGTAGGACTATAAAAATCTACTTGCTCTCTTCTAAGAATTAGTGGTGACTTGACACACAGGGTTGCAGATAGCCATTTTTAATTGTAAAATATTTGTTAATCTGTTTTTCCATAGTTTCCTTTTGATGTAGCACTAAATCTGGAGAGAGTTGCTCATGCTCCACAGTGCAAATATAAATATCCCACCATAAAGCTTTGGAGTGTTTCGATGCTGTTGTCAGTTTGTTGTCAACTTCATTGACTCTCCTTCCATTAGAATAAGATATTTTGACTTGATATTAAAGTATATTGTTACTGTTGTCTGTTAGTACAACAGTGGGAACCTGCTTTCCCAGTGTATATGTTAGCAGAGGGAACAGCTTCCTAAAAGTATTTGGTAAAGTAATTGAATGGTTTGGCTTTGTTCTTAGTTATGGTTCCATTCAAATTTGTACATTATAGAACTCTTACTATGGAATTTGTCTTCCTCCTTTTCACCTCTGTTCTTGGTGCTAATTGGCAAAAGTAAAATTCTAAATCAAGTCTTTGTTAAAATGCTGAAGTTTAGTATTGTGCCTGAGTACAAAGGGGACTCTATTGTTGAAACAATTGAACACTTTCTGCATGGGAAACTGGATAATACTAAAAGTAAAACACTAGTGGAGTATAAAGGCATGTCACCCAATTCTGGTTGTGTGACTGACAGGTACATTGTGTGCTAATTAAGGGAATCTCATTAGAAAATGTTCATTATTTCTATACACCAAGATACCTGGAAATGGGTGGTAGTTCTACCATAATTATACTAATAAGGAAGTTTTGTCCCCAGTCAAGTTATGAATTGGTGCTATGTATGAGATTTTTCTGTATGGAAACAAGGGTCTTTATTTGAAAGGAGTCCGTTACAATTTGAATTGTGTGGTAGGGACTCCACTAATAATGAAATAAGGGGTGTTCATGGGACACCCATGGAGGGTGAACTTGTATGTGTGTGGGCGGGGGCTGGTGGGAAAATGGGAAAATCTGCCTATAAAATTAATGTTTCAGTTTATTTTTCAGATTACATGCCTTTCTTTATAAGGGATGCTGGCACAGACCCCTAAAATAAGCTTTTGGTAGTACTGTACCTTTGAAGAGTGGTGAAGGATGCTAATGGATAATCTGCTGAAAGTTGTGGTTTTGATAGCCTTACTGTGGGCTGTAGAATTGCTAAACGTTGTTTAGCGAATAATCTTGCTTAGCTTCAACTAAGTTTTTTTACTTTTATCACTGAAATAGCAGTGTACCAAGGGTTGTAAGGTACTCAAATAGACTTTTTGTAAGTCTTGTAATGTATATGATAGTTTTTAGCCTAATGTGAATTTAAGTCATCTTAAAAATTAGTTGCCTAAAAGCTGATAATGAAACTTGGGGTGGGAAAGGGAAGGTAGTAGTTTTGAAGTATTTAGCCATTTTTCTCATTTGAAGAAATCACCTGCCCCCATTTTCCTCTTCTTCACTTTCTCTCATAATTTTATTTTAAGAGGAATACTGATCATTTTTAAACTTACTATTCCTAATCTTTAAAAACTGCATTCTCTAAGAGACCCTAGTGTATTTAATAGGTATCTTATAAACTTAACCCATTGGCTCATGTTATTTAGTGAAATCACAATCCTTCTTTGCTTAGAACACGAATTGAACTCCTTAAGAAGTACTATAAACCCCACCACTCTTTATAGATGTATTATACCACTAATATAAACATTATAATTTGGGAAATTGTAACGTTACGCCTGTGCAATTTTTATAAGTGGCATATTATGGCAGATAAAAATTTAGATACTTGGCTTTTCTTGGGCAAGCCACTAAGTTTTGGCGGAATGTTTTCTGGTGTTCTTGGACTGCAATTATGCACTATTAAAGTAGTGGCCTGCTACATAACTGCATTTAGCCAGCATTTCTGCAGTGCGTAACTGTGAGGAACGTAGTACCGCAAATGGCAATGGACATTAGGACCCGGATGTAGTATTCCTGCTTGCTCCAAGATTCTCATTGCCGACTGCATACAGGTAGGTAACAAGCAATATAATCTAACTTGGTGACTTGCTATGTACTTTTATTCCGTGGGCATTCTGACATCACACTTCTGACAATGAAATAACAGTGCAGCACCTAACACTTGTATGGTAAAGCTAGCTTATCAAAACTGTGTGGGTTTGGGTTTAGAGCTGTAATTTGTCAGGCAGAATTCAGTGCTGTTGCAGTTCTCAGATAAAAAGTGCAAACTTGATTCTTTGGTATATCTGATTCAGTTGTGTGGTTTCCTTTAGTTGCATTGTAACTGAAGATAACATGGAACATATCAGTGGTGTGGGGGAAAGGGAACCAAACCATACTTGGGAAGTAGAGTGCTTTTAGCCTCTTGACATGGACTGTACAGCATGTGATAATTAGTTTCTGTTGTAGCACACTGACCTGCCCATAGGTCAGCAATATCAATAATTTCAGAATGCAATCTTGGTAATTCTGCAGGTTGAGTGAATTAACACTAAAAATTAAAAGTTTTTTGTAATGTGATTAAAATATTTTTTAAAATGAGCTCCATGGAAAACACCTTTGTTACTAACTTGGGCTTAGATGGGAATCTAATGTGAATAGTTCGAGTTACGTGATTTTACTAAAATGTCTATACTCTAAACCTGGGGGAAATTGGTGTGGCACATTGACTTGCCTACAGTTGAATATATGTTGGGAATCATTTCCCAGTCATAAGACTTCGTCGTATTCTGTAGGGTAACTGCAAATGTTCAGAGTAGCTTTTTGAATTTGGTTCCCTTAGCTTTAGGGATGTAATGCTATAATCTAAAATGTTAATTACCAAAAGTCTTCAAAAACACCTTCTTTTGTTGCTTAGGACTTAAGCTTTGCATCGACTATTGTTCCAGACCTCAACTCAACTAACTTTGGTCTCTGAACTGGTGTTTAGCTAGTATGCATGAGAAACAGCTTTCATGTATAATGCTTTCTGCTCTGTAACTGGAAAGTTTGGTTTACTTTGCATAAATGTATGAAAACTCTTCACGAATGTGAGAATTTTCTTCCGTTGTATCAAGAAAAGTGGATTGCTCTTTAGCAAGCAATTCACAAGGTGGGGGCAGATTTGTACTTTAAAATGTAGTCCATTCAAGCAAATAACTTGACTCTCCTGCTAGGTGAAAGAGCAAATGGTGATTAGTTTAGCTCTCTCTATGAATAATTTAATGCAAAACAAACTCAATGCTAGGTATTAGTGACAAGAGTGTCACTAAATTGGCATACAACCCTGACGGGGTTTTCCTGTGGCATAATCCATTAAATCGGTGGCCAGCACTTGCTGCCGTGTTTTAGGGATTGAGTGCTTAGAAATGAAAGCTCAGGTTTATTTCTTAACAGTCAATAATTTTGAGAGAATGTACTTGTTGTAATATGGACTTCAGGAACATCATTGGGGTGGGGGGTTAATTTTGCTTCATTCCGCTTATTTTAAGATGAATAGGCTTTTGCACTTTCAAATGAGAAACCTGTGACTTAGGTCGATTCTTACTAGTTTTGATTTGTACGTAGCTATAATTTGTAAATCTTAGTGTAGAGGGTCTTAAAAACACTCAGTCAAAAACCTGGGGGTAAATGGGTTTCAATAACACTACTGAGGTGCTTGCATTGTATTTCATAATCTTTGCTACAAATCAGAATTATTCTTTATAATGAGAATGGTCTTATGTTCAGAGGTGTGATGCCAGAATGCATTTTCGTACTGTTAGGCCCTTAGAACCAGATACAGGTGCTTTCTGAAAGATGAAAGAAATGCAATGGGTGCTTTTCACACAAGGTTGCAAAACCTACAAAGAATGTATAATATAATAGTCTCACTTTCCCCCAATAGAGATAGATGCGTGTGACTAGTTTTGGACTTATAACCTTAATGGGGGTTGCATGTTTCCTATTGTTAATCATTGTCAGCTGCAGTGACACGATCCACAGTCCTGCATTTACTGTCTTTCCCTTAATGATTGTGGACAGGTTTTAGAGAGCTGGGATGTTTGTTCTGGGCCTTTATTTGGTTTTGGCTTTAGCTGATAATGTTCTGTGCTCTTGTCAGCTAGTGCAGTTCTCAAATGGCCTATTAGGGAAAGAACTCAAGAGGATTTGACTGCTCCTAATCATCTGTCATTGCTGCTAGATAATGATTGGCAATTTTTAAGACTCAACTGTGGAAATCTCACAGTTGCTGGTAAACCATCAACCATAAAAATGTTGCTTTTGAACACCAGTGCTGAAAAGATTTGACCCAGAGAGTGAAGGGGGGTGGGCTGGTTGCAGAATAGGATAATCTGGAGAATGGGAAGAATGCAAAACGATATAGTATCCCTTATGGATGGTACATGTGCAACAGGGAACTCTATTTCATATGCCCTTGGCAGTAACATAATCAGGGAGGAAGAAAAACCTAGAACTGAATTAAGAGGGATCTTTCTGGTTTTTGTGCAGTGGCCCTGCAGGCATATATAATGAAGGTGAATGTCTTCTCCCTCAGAAAAAAAACTCAGGTTCCTTGCTGTCCCGATAAGGCATAGCTTCCCTGCCCTAACTTAAAACTCAGTGAGGACTTAGAAAGAATGAGGGAAATATGTAGGCTTGCAGGATAATAACTGCATTGTGTACTGTGGGATGGAGAGGGTACTCTTGGAGGACTCCTGCTGAAGGTGGTCAGTCCACCTGAGAATGGAAAACATACTTGAATGGGGAGCAGGGTATGTGCTTTTATGAAAAGAGCCGATGTTAAAATTCATTTGGTAAGGTAAACGTTGTCACATACCTTCACATAAGGGATAGTATATTTTGGATTGCAGCCAAACTTTATTGTGCTCAGACTGGTGAAAATAGCAGTTAGGCTTTTGTGTTTTAAAGAAGATACAGTTTGCACTCTAATTCAAGTGTCTACTTTACTACTTTATGTAAGAATAATTTAGATTTTTCCCCCCATGAAGTTTCTTCCTATTTTTTATGCTGTAACTTGCCCCCAATCTTGGTCTCTGGAATTTTACTCTTTAAAATTTGAAGTTAACTAGCATTTTCAAACCTTATACCCTTGTCTTTTTTATTAACTTTCTCTTATTATTCTTTAGGTACGAATGATTGATGTTGGCTGATGTTGGAGTGTTCACTTGAAGTAAGTGTCCTTAGAAATCTTAATCTTAGAAGTAGAAGACTTTTGGATTTGATTTTTCTATTTAATGGTTAAATAATTTGATTTAGCCATGTGGGGTGAAATGTGTTTGATTTTTAAGATGTTTGTCTCACCTAAGATAATAACTCCTGTATTTCTGTTTTCGAAAATAGGTGTGAGTTGGTAAGAGAAGATGGGGGATTAATACAAAAATGTTAAATAGTAGAAGAATTGAGAAGGTGCATGGTTATGTAGAGAAAGCAACCAGAAGAGCATTAAAGGAGGATTGAATTAGTGGAGAAGTGCTCTATTTTCAATACCCTAAATCCACCTTAGGACCCATTTAAAATCTTAAGATTTTCTTTTACTTATCTAGTAATAGTAGAGGAACAACTGTCTAGTCATTGGTAGAAGGGAAATTTTCATATGTAGAGGTGAACAAAATTTAGAGTATGTCCTTTGTGTAGACCAGACCTTTTCTAAGCAATAACATAGCTGAATGAAACAACCACTGATTGGAACCCAAACATAAAATACACATTAAATGTTAATAAGAATGTAATGCTGAGTATATTATTTTAATAAAATTACATTTTTAATAATAGGTGGATAATTGTTCTCAAGACATCACACAACACAGGCCAACCAAGAAGGAAAGCCAAAACTTGGCTAGACTGAGGGAGTGTCAAGGTAAGTTAAGCAATTTTTACTCTGTAAACTGCCTTCAGAAAAAAGGACTCTTGGGTGGTACAAAAATAACTACTTGTGTGTGAATAGCTCATTTTAATTTTTTCTGCATTAAAATTTTCTTACAGAAAATACTTTTTACAGTACTTAAATATGTAATCCTTTTAACAGCTTGCTGAGGTTGTAGGCTTTGTTGGTTTGGCTCAAGCCTCAGAAAAACAGGGACTTCAGTTTTCAGTAAAAAATATACATGTGTATCCATCCTGTCCATAGCACCATGCAGAGAGGGGTTTGGAAAGTTTGAAGTTCCTTGTTTTGTTTTTCATCTATATAGGTGTACATGGCAGGGTCATCTGTAGTTGAAAATAGATGGAGAACAAAATAATAATAAATGATGATTTGTTAGAATGATTGGCAATTTTAAAGGGTAACTCTGCTGTTATAGCTGGAAAGCAATCATAGACAGTGTATAAACAAATGGACATGACTGTGTCTAGTAAAACTATTTCACAAAAAGGTGGCTGTGGATAGTAGCTTATTATCATAGCCTCATCTAATGAATTGCATATATAGATAGGTATCACTGGGGTTTAAAAGGCCCTCATAATCAGTTTGAAATCTAAATAATCTACATCTTAAACTTTATATAGACCATTAAATACTATTGATATTACATTTCTCAATTAATATTCCTTGGTGTTAGGAAGTTTACTTGGTTGTTGCTAACAAACTTGATAACTCAATTTTTATTGGTTTTGGGAGTAATTGTTTCCTTTAATTGGCAGGCTCAAGTGAATTGTGTCCGGGAAGCCAGTGAGGAAGAGGGCAAAGAGGAATGAACAACCTAATTGTTATTAATAAAGACATTTTAAAATCAGATTGTCCTTTCATTTTGTTTTTAAATTAGGACTCTTTCATTTTCTAGAATTTTCCTGTTATCAACTTGTTTCTAGGTGACTTAAAAAAAGATGTTCCTTGCCCTTATCACTTTGGCTCAGCGGATAGAGCGTCGGCCCATGGACCAAAGAGTCGCAGGTTCAAGGGCACATACCTGAGTTGCGGTCGTGCAGGAGGCAACCAGTCGATGTGGCTCTATCACATCGATGTTTCTCTCTCCCACTCTCCCTCCCTCCCTCCCTCCCTCCCTCCCACTCTATCTGATAATAAGCAGAAAAATGTCCTCAGGTGAGGAATAAAAAAATATATAAAAAGATGTTCCATATTCTATACATAAAACAGATTATGTAATTTGGGACTCTATTTCTTGGGGCTTTTTTGGCAGAGCTACTTCAGTCTCTTAATTACTAATCAATTAGATGGCCTTTCTGTCCTAATCTGATTTGGACATCAATGTTTTTTCTTCTTTTTCTTCTTCCCCGAGGACATGGTTTTAGAAAGGGGGAGGAGGAAGAGAAATACCCACATGAGAGAACATCGATTGGCTGCCCTCCATATGTGTCCTGACGGGGAATCGAACCTGAAACTTTTTGGTGTATGGGACGATGTTGCAACCAACTGAGCAACACTGTCCAGGGCTGGACATCAAAATTTTAAATTACCGTTATACCTAAAGTGCAAATTTATGAGCTTGCTGTGATTAGGGAGAAAGAAGTTGGAATTCAGAACAGTTTGAGATTACAGTTAAAATAGCCACAAGAGAGCTGAAAGTCACAGCAGTTACTGGTCACGTGGAATTTGCTTTGGAAAACTGGTACCGGGGATGAAACCAAGATCGTGCTGTTATTTTTAATGATCATAGTTGTTCTGCTTATATGTGCTTCCCATATTTTTTCAGATAGCCAGGGAGGCCAGCCATCCCAAATCAATCTTTTCCAAGTCTGTTTTCTTATTTAACTTTCTTTTACTCCTTTCTGTCAACTGATCTGAAACTATGGATCGCAAGGCAGAAACAAATCTATAGTATAATCAATACAGTAGTTCGGAAGATTATAATCAATACAGTAGTTAGGAAGGAGATTAATAGTAGACTACAAGTATTTTGCAATTTGCCCAGCGGCATTATCTGGCAAGTTGCAGTATGCTCATTGGTAAAATGAACATACTACCTTTTTAATTGGGTCACTTGGATAAAAGATAATGCACAGAGCATTTAGCACACTTCCTGGCACAAGCATATATATATTTTTAACTTTTTATTGGTTTTAGAGAAATAACCGATTTGTTGTTCCACTTACTCATTGGTTGATTCTTGTATGGGCATTGACCCGGGATTCCGAAACCTTTGGGTATTGGGACAATGTTCTAAACAACTGTTCTACTGTATTTTCAAGTACAGGCAATCAGGGTTCACAGCCAACGAGTTGAGAACTCTTTCCCTAGTTACACCATAAAATGAGAAGATCTGAAATAAAGTTTAATATTTGATAGCGGAGTAGAGAAATATGTTCATTTTGGTAAGCTTAGACCATGGAGTCTTTTGAGTGGAAAATTAATAACAGATCCTTAGTACCGAAGGGATTGGGAGCCCTGGGAGAGACCGTTTAGTTTTAAGTTACTTAATTTCATATATTAAATAGGATAAAATCCCTGCCTAGGAGGTTGTATGTTGATTAGTAGTTGGTATTCTAAGTACTTGGCACAATTCCTGACATGTCATTGAAGACAAGGTGGAGGGAAAGGAAGCGTAAGAAACTCAGAATTTAGAACATGGTAAAGTCCACAGGATTTTAACACATGGTAATATGGGGTCATGTAATGTTTTACACCAAAAAATGGGTTGAATTCCAAACATGCCTGAGGCAAAAAGGGAGTGTGAGATTTTAAAAGAGTGGAAGACTTGCCCTGGCTGGTTTGGCTCAACGGTTGGAGCGTCGGCCTGCGGACCAACGAACCCAGGGTTCGGTTCCTACTAGGGGCATGTACCAAAAATTAAAGAGTGGAAGACTTGAAAAATTGTGAAGATCCAAATGGGAAAACATTGAAAGACTTAGAATTATTAAAATGGCAGTATTCTCTAAACTGGCTTCCAGATTTAACATAATTCCAGCTGACTTCTTGAAGTTGAATTGATTCTAAGATTAATTTGGCCCCTTACCCTATATATGAAAATTAAAAGTGGTTCAGATACCTAAATGTAGCAATGGAAACTGAAACTTGGGAGAAAATGGGTAAATCTTCATGACCTTAAGTTTGGCAAAGGATTCTTAGGTAAGACACCAAAAACAAAAGCAACAACAATGAAAATAGATAATTGGACTTGCCAAAATTAAAAACTTAGTGCTTCGAAGGACACCACCAAGAAAGTGAAAACTAATTAGAGACTGCTATCCAGAATATGTAAAGGATACTGTTTAAAAACCCAATAGAGCCCGGGCTGGTTTGGTTCAGCAGTTAGCGCGTTGGCCCGTAGACCAAAGATTCATGGGTTCAATTCTGATCAAGGGCACATACCTGGGTTGTGGTTTGGTCCCCAGCCCTGGTTGGGGTTGTGGGAGGCAACCAATCGATGTGTGTCTCTCACATCTGTGTTCCTCCCTCCCTCCCACTCTGTCTGAAAACAAATGGAAAAATACCCTTGGGTGCGGATTAAAAAAAAAAATCTAGCCCGGCCAGTGAGGCTCAGTGGTTGAGTGTTGACCTATGCACCAAGAGGTCGCCAGTTTTGATTCCCGGTCAGGGCACATGCCCAGGTTGTGGGCCAAATCCCCAGTGGGGGGCATGCAGAAGGTGGCCAATTGATGTTCTCTCATCAATGTTTCTATCTCTCTCTCCCTCTCCTTTCCTCTGTAAAATCCTCTCTCTAAAATCAATAAAGAAAGAAAAAAAAATAGAAAAATAGGCCAGGGGTTTGGATAGAAATTTCTCCAATGAGGACAAATAGCCAGTAAGCTCATAAAAAGATGCTTGATATCACTCAATAGGGAATTGCAAATAACCGTGAGATACAGTACTCCAGAACTCAGCCATAAGATGAATGAGGTCTGAGGACCTAACAACATGGTGACTACAGTTAGTGCATTGTAGAGTTGAAATCTGCTAAGAGTAGAACTTGAATGTTCTCACATTCAATGTGAAGTGACGGATGCTTTCACAATGTATATATAGTCATGTGCTGCATAATGATGTTTCAGCCAAGAATGGATGGCATATATGATGGTCTCATAAGATTAATGGAGCTGGAAAATTCCTATCTAGTGACATAGCTGTCATAATGTTGTAGTGTAGTGCTACATATTACCTGTTTGTGGTCGTGCTTGTGAGCAAACCTGCACTGTCATTTGTATAATAGTATAGCACATACAATTATATATATCGCATAGTACTTGATAACAAATGGCTCACTGGTTTATTATTTACTATAGTTTTGTTATTTTAGAGTGTACTCTTTCTATTTACAAAAAAAGTTTGCTGCCAAACAATATGCCATGTTATACTAGGAGCAGCCTCATCTTGTGTTTACTGCATCCTGAATGCGTCACTTTTTTTCTTGTGCTTGATTTAATCTCATGTTTCATACAGTAATACACTAAACAAATTTATAGTACACTGACTGCACCAGTATGGAATCACCTAACAACACATTTTTCAGAATACGTCCCTGTCATTAAGCAGTGCATGACTCTATCAAATCACAATGTACACTTTAAATATCTTAACAATTTTGTTAATTAAACCTCAGTAAAGCTGGGGTGGGGAAGAGAAGATATTCCTTCGACACCCACTAGAATGTCTAGAATCAAAAAGTCTGTTAAGTGTTGGGAAGGATGCAGAGAAACTGGAATCCTCACACTACTGGTGGGAATTTAAAATGGTGCAGCCACCTTGAAAAACAGCCTAGTAGTTGCTGAAACCATTAACCTCTGACAACAATTCTAACACCAGAGAGAAAAAGATGTTCACACAGAAATCTGTGAATGTTTAGCATCATTCATAATAGTGAAAAGATGGAAACAACTCAAATGTCCATGACCTGATGAATGGGTAAACCAATTGTGTATCCAAACAATGGAATATTACTCAGCCATAAAAGAAGGATGAAATGGTGACATGCTACAACAAAGAAGAATCTTGAAAACAGTAGGTGAAGCCAGTCACAAAAGGCCACATAAATGATTACTTATAAAATGGTCAAAACAGGAAAATCTACCTAGATTAGTGGTTGTTTAGGACTGGTTGAGTAAGAGGAGAAGTTGTGATTTCTGAAGTATACAGGGTCTCTTTTTGAGGTTAATGAAAACACTCTTAAAATTTGTGGTGACAGATATATATATCTGAATAAACAAAACAAATAGTATACTTGGGATGAATTGTTTATATGAATTTCATTTTTTTAAAAAATGTTTTTATTGATTTTTTTTAGACAGAGGGAGAGATAAACATCTATATAAGAGGGAAACATCGATTGGCTGCCTCCTACACACCCCCCACTGGGGATTGAGCCTGCAACCCAGGCACTTCCCCTAACTGGGAATCAAACCAGGACCTCTCAGTACACAGGACAACACTCAATCCACTGAGCCACACTGGCTGGGCTTGTTGCTCACTCTTACATGAAATGCATTTTCCTTTTAGGAGGGAGGGAAAGGGACAATAACTTCCAGGCTCATGAAATCCTATTATTTTTACTGTGATGTTTCCTTTTCTTCTCTACCTCACTTCTACCTGGACATTGTCTTTCCCTTGCCCCTATTGTCCTGCTCAACTTGTTATCTACAGGCAGCAGTTTCTCCTTACATGGACTTTGTTTTTGAATGAAGCTTAGGTTTGTAGTTTCAAGAGTTCATAAGGACCTAGCCTACCCCAACATCTTCAGAATTTAGCAGTCCCCTTAAACTCACCTGCAATTTGGCATCTTCAGGAACCTTTCCTGCATGCTTTCCAGTGGAAACCTGTTGATTTGGGGGATCTATTCTCAAGGCCATCAGACATCCCATTGCTTTTCCTCCATGATCTATACAGATAGCCAATACCATTCAGGCTCATACCTGCTTTTGAGTTTGTCACTACCTAATCTTATTTTGGGACTGTGAGGACTACTTTGGTTTTAATGTTTAAATGTTACAGTTCATAGAATAGGATATACAAATGGCTCGAGCAGATACCCAACCTTATTCTTAAGTGAAAGTACAAAATTCCAGAGATTTAATTTCCAGAGATTAAAATACCTTTATTCAACTAACAGATTGGCAAGGATCAAAATATTTGACTCACATATTGTTGGTGGGATTGTAAATTGGCACGATCCTTGTAGAAAGCAATGTGCCAATCAAAAATAAAAATGCACAAATCTGGTCAATGTGGCTCAGTGATTAGCACATCGGCCCACGGACTAAAGGGTCCAGGGTTTGATTCCGGTCAAGGGCATTTAAAGTATTAAAAAAAAAAAAAAAACAGAAAAGAAAAAAAAAAACAAAAACAAATTGTTTGACATAGTAACTCCAACTTAAAATTTTATCTTACAGGAACTTACTAATGTGCCATATGACCTATGTGCAATGTCATTAAATGCAGCATTATTATTTTTTAAATCCTCATCCGAGGATATTTTTCCATTTATCTTCAGATAGAGTGGGAGGGAGGGAGGGGAAGAGAGAGAGAAACATCGATGTGAGAGATAAATCGATTGGTTGCCTCCCACATGACCCTGACCAGGGCTAGGGACCAAACTGCAACCCAAGTACATGCCCTCGACCGGAATCGAACCCGTGATGCTTTGGTCCTCAGGCTGACGCTCTAACTGTTGAGCCAAACTGGCCAGGGCTGTACAGCATTATTTATAATAGCAAAACAATTAAAATATCTGTTCAGTAGGAACTATTCCAATATATTATGGTACATCCATAAAATTAAATCTTCTGCAGCTATACAAAAAGAATTATGTACTGACATGGGACAATCTCAAAATACCATGTGTAATGAAAAAGGCAAGTTGAAAAAAATTTTTTTTCTTAAGAGACAAAAATTTGAAATAAAAACTTAAATTCCAATAGAATTACAAAATTCTTTCAGGTAATTCAGTGAGTAAATACTATGTTTCTTTCATCTGACATAAACTTTTCCACAATTCCATTGAGTCTTTCAGGCTCCAGCAGTTTATTTACTAATTCCTGTTCAACAGCCATTAGGGCCAAGCCACTAAACTTCTCTTGTCCCATGGTATGACATAAATATGTTTTAAGACGAGACAGTACAGAAAATGAGTTTTCAACACTTGCTGATGTAACTGGCCAAGACAAAGCAATATATAGCAGCTTTGATATGCAAGGAATATTGTTATGAAGACCATGCTGAATAAACCAACAGGCAAGATTGATGAAGTTGATATGATCATTATCTATGACAAAGTTGAGCTTTGCATATTGCCGATAAAATCTAAGTTCTGGGATGATGTCTGCATCAAGTTTGTAAAATTCTTGCACATGTTTGGCTGTTGCTTCATTTAATGGTTCATTCCATTTAAATAATAGTTCTGAAATCTGTTTCACTTTGCAATAATCAAATTCTGAAAAACATAGTTTTAAATTCTGTAATACAGTATCTAATGCTTTGTAATAAAGATTAATTTTATATTGTTCTTCTGTTGAGGTAGGAGAAAACATACTGTCTGAATTGCCAAGATCTATTGTTTTCTGAATTTTTCTTCTTTTATGAAAAGAAGGTCTTTCAACTTCAAAACCTTTACAGGTTATTTTTTGACATATTTCTTCTGCTCCATCCCAGATAATTTTGAAAGAGACATCATTTCTTTCAGATGATAAACATTCCAAAATTGCTTCTATTTTTGAAGACAACAAAAAAGTGTCTATGGTTTCACTTTGAAGCTCTTTGGAAAGAATTGCTGTAACACTTAATACTCGATAAAGAAACTTCAAACAAAAGATAAATTCAAATTTGGAAACCAATGTCAACAAATCACTCAATTCATCAGCCAAACCTGTGTTAGAAGAATGGTTTGATACAACTTCCAATGTTTCAATAATCTCTGGAAGACCTTCAATCACAGATAGTAATGTATGATCATGGAGTGTCCAACATGATTGTGATACATGTTTCTTGCATGTTTTGTTTTGACTCAGCTTACAAATCTTTTGAAAAATTTCAGACATTTCCCCAGACATATGAATAGTGTTGAACAAAGAACTGAGAGTATTTAGAGCACTTCGGAGTTCTTTTACTTCTTTACAAAACCTAATTACTGCTAAATCCAAAAAATGGGCGTAACAATGTATGTATAAAGCTCTTGGCTCTTCCTTCTTGAATTCTGCTGCACTTTTATTGAATTCTCCCCTCAAATTAGTGGTACTATCATAGGCCTGGCCTCGTATTTTATTTAAATCGACTCCAATTTGCTGCAGGTAAGTTGTGATAGTCCTGTGTAAGTTGGTTCCAGTCATTTCTTCAACATCTATGAAACCCAAGAATCTTTCTTTAATTAAGATAGCCTCTGAAATTTTTTGTGGGTATCTCACACAAATTGAAAGCTGTTGTTTAGTGGTACTATAGGTTGCCTCATCACATATTATTGAAAAAGCTGAGGAGACATTGATCTCATTCACAATATCTTGCAACATTTCGGTCTTTATTATTTCAATAATACCATTTTGAATTTGCGTACTATTATAGAAGTCAACTTGTGAATTCATAAGTCTAAATATTTCTTCTCCTTTATCTTTTGCTCTGATTTCTAACAATTCTAAAAAATGGCCTTTATTCACAGATGAAATAGACTGGTCCTTTTCTCTTAAGGGTAAACATTGCTTTCCAAGAAATACAATATTTTCAATTATAAGCTTTAGGTATGTTTTATTTCCTTCAATCTGTTTTGAATGAATAGATAAATTATCATTGACAGCTTCATCACAAAACTGGTATTCCCTCCAAAACTGCAATGACTTCAAATGCATTATACTTTTTTCATGCTTTCTGAAATTTTTCAGAGTTTTTTCCCAATTAGAAATTCCTTGGGTGGCAAATGACCCTCTTCCATAGCTATGTGCTTTTTGGCAGAACAACTGGCACGAATAACAGAATGTCATACCCTTTTTAACAGTGGTGTCTAACTTCTGAAAATTTGAACACCAAAATGTTTTAATACTTTGGGATTTACCTTTATCTTTTTGTACTTTGGATGTAAATTTTGGGTAACATAGTCTATTTCTTATTTTCATAGATTTCTTATTGAGTGTAGCATCTTGATTTGACACTTGATCTTTTTGTACTTCTATACTGGATATATCCTGACTGAGTACTGATGAAGATGGCGAAAAGCTTGGCTGTTCCACACCACTATCAGCAACACCACTGCTTGACTCACTGGGTGAACTCTTAAAAACCTTTAGGAGAAAATGATAAATTAACATTTGCTTTCACAGTTTCCAAATAATCAATTAAAATATCAAACGCACCTGCCTGGCCAGTGTGGCTCAGCGGTTGAGCGTCAACCCATGCACTGAGAGGTCGCCAGTTTGATTCCCAGTCAGGGCACATGCCCAGGTCGTTGGCCAGATCCCCAGTGGGGGCATGCAGGAGGTTGCCAATTAATGTTCTCTCTCATCAATGTTTCTATCTCTCTCTCCCTCTCTCTTCTTCTCTCTCTCTGAAATCAATAAAAAACGAACAAAATCAAACGCACCTATTCTATAATAACAATAAAGTGAGTGGGTTAAGTTGCAGTATGAGCTCCACTAGGGGGAAACATTAACAATTATTTATAACTTAATCTATTTATAATCTAGATTCAACATCAATTGTTAAAAGGGTCTTTTGGTATGTAATTATAATAAAAATTTGTATTGCTCAGGTGAGTGTAGCAACTGCTTAATAAATATTTTTATTTATTTATTTATTTATTTTATCCTCACCCGAGGATATTTTTCCTTTTTTTTTTTGTTTAGATAGAGTGAGAGGGAGAGAGTAAGAGAGAGAGAGAGAGAGAGAGAGAGAGAGAAACAGCGATGTGAAAGGGACACATTGAGTGGCTGCCTCCCACACGACCCCAACCAGGGCTGGGGATGAATTGCAACCGAGGTACGTGCCCTTGACCGGAATCAAACCCACGACTCATTGGTCCACGGGCCGACACTCTAACCGCTGAGCCAAACTGGCCAGGGCTGCTTAAATAAATAACCCAAAGGAAGAACTATGACTAATAATACTTCTGTTTAAATATTCTTATTAATAATTTAAATTCAAAGTTGAAATTTGGGAAACTGAATATAAATACCAAAAAGTGTTGATTACTGCTCTACTTTATTTTAAAATTTGTTTTTATTGTTTTTGGGTTTTTTCAGAGAGAGAGAGGAAAGGAGAGAGAGACAGAAACATCGATGTGAGAGAGATACATCGACTGGCTGCTTCCTGCACACCCCCTACTGGGGATCGAGCCTGCAACCTGGCATGTGCCCTGACCAGGAATCGAACCAGGACCTCTCAGTCCATGGGGTGACGCTCAATCCACTGAACCACACCGGCCAGGCACATTGCTCTACATTTTTGAGCTCTAGGATCAAAACAGGAATATGCTCAGATATATATACATACACACACGTACAAAATGATTATTTAAAAAAAGCTTAAGAAAGAAGACAATAGCAAAACAAACAAAAAACTTACATCCAATAGGACATTTCCTCTTACTGAAGAAACTGTACCTGTTAAAGCATAAATTCAAGATCTTATACCATAATCTATAAAATAGCATCATAAACTGTAATTGCTTCTTTCATATTAGGCAACACACACAAAAAAACTTAGAATATAGACAGATTCATCAAGCATGGCAAAACAGTACTATGTTAAACAGCTCTTCAATTTTTACCTTGTAAGACATCAGAGTTCATGATGGGTGGAGCAACAAGAGTATCTGCCAATGACACAATATTGCTTATAACCGGAATTGTATCTTTCTTTGAAGAAAGATGTTTCTCTGGAGAAAGGAGCTCTATTGAAGTATCATGTACCACAGGAACATTTACTGATAAAAATAAAAAGATTTCTTATAAATCAGGCAGAATCAATCAGAAAGCACTGTTTAACAACAAGTGTTTCAAAGAGTAATGCAGCCCTGGCTGGTTTGGCTCAGCAGTTGGAGCATTGGCCCCGCGGACCAATGAGTCCCAGGTTCAATTCTGGTCAAAGGCACGTACCTTGATTGCAGTTCGTCCCTGGCCCTAGTTGGGTTGTGCAGGAGGCAACCAGTTGATGTGTCTCTTTCACATCGATGTTTCTCTCTCTCCCTCTTTCTCTCTCTACCTCCCTCCCACTCTATCTGATGATAAAGAGAAAAATATCTTTGGGTGAGGATTAAAAAAAAAAAAAGTAATGTAAATATCTCATAGCTTTAGGTATTGCTGGGTACTGGAGTAATTTTTATTAGGGCTTAGGGATAGCTAGTTTAAGATAACATCAATAACACTGAAACAATATTTTACATATCCTATCATTTTATATCTTTTACCTTTGCACACAATTTCTCAGTCTTTATATTATTTGCTTGAAATTTCAAGCAAATCTTTTTCTGTGAAATTACCCATGAAAAACAAAAAAGAAACTCCTACAGAATCTCCTGATGTGTGTCACTTCTAACTCTTCCAGATTCACAAACCTCAACATGAATGGAGCTGGGTTGTTATCTAAGTTAGTATTGCAGAGATTTCTATAATAAGCCAGTTTGCAAAATGTAGAAGTCCCATGGGCATCCTTCACTCCACTATATAAATAGCACCACTGGTCCTTTATGTGACTCTGTGATGGAAGACATAGTTGGCCCTGGATTATCTGTGCTTTTTTCTTTTTGTTAATCCTCACCTGAGGATATTTTTCCATTGACTTTTTTAGAGAGAATGGAAGGGAGGAAGGGACGGGGAGGAAGAGGGAGAGAGACACACATCAACCCCAGGGCTGGGGACTGAACCTGCAACCCAGGTACATGCCCTTGACCAGAATCAAACCCGCGACCCTTCAGTCTGTGGGTGAACACTAACTGGCCATGGCTAGCTGTGCTTTTCTATCAGTGAACTTAAAAGCAGTTCCAACTGGCTCTACTTTCATGTGAAAATTTTAATAGCCTTGTTTTCACAAAGCAGGGCTAAGTACAAGATTCTATTCTTTACAAATATTAAACCTCTGGTGGTGAAGTAGCCTTCCTTTTATACAAAAATACAGGAAACCATTTCTTTGCAACAGGTTTTGAATGGTTCTGACTTTTAAATCTAATTTGGAAATGAATCAAGGTTATAAATTAAATGAAGCACTAATATTCTTTGGTAGTTACTAAACCTCTAATTAATAAGCAAATATTACCTGTAGAAGATTCCATCTGAGGTTTACTGTAAGCAGAGAAACAATCAACAGAGCAGAAAAGCTCTGTCTTCCCCAAGTCATTGATAATCTCAATCATTTCATCTGAAGACTTCAGTGATTTGCAAAGACCAGGTGTAAGTGTTCTAGCTGGGTTCTGTCAGGGATTAAAATAATATATTCCTGGTATATGACACATTTTTAACACACTATCATAAAAATATACCCAATACCACTGCTCTACAAATAATGACAGTGAAGCCACATTTTTACTTTCTTAAAAACCAGAAAAGGCACTGTGAGTTACAATGACTGAAATGCAGGAAATTAATCAATCTATTAGATAACTATCTGTATTATTTGTCTGATATATTAATAGCAATTATAATACATATGCAAGCAATGAGGAAAGTTGTCATAGAAGATGTTCAGGCAATCAAAGCCAATTATGTGAATAAAGAAAAGTCTTGTAACTATAGGTTTTTCCTCAGTGCCTGTCTGGGCATCAACTCAGGAAAGCCTTTTATTGGTTCTGAGGAGGAGCTAGAAATGGACTTAACACACTTTACAAGTTGCTGTGGGAGTCACTTTTTCTAGCCCAACTTACACGATAAAAATCGCAAGCATATTGAAAGAAAGCACACAAGCAGTAAGGTATAGAATAGAGTATATTCAATAAACAGTAAGTGTGCGAAGGGAAATAGGAACTATCATTCCTGGACTTAAGAAGTTAACACTGATGGCAAAATGATGAAATAGAACTGCTTTTCTTTTTTTTGTGGGCACAAAGTACAAAGACAAATGAAAATGCCTTATACAAATTTTTTTTTCTGTGAAAACAGGATATTGGCAAAGGAACAATGAAACAAAAAGCAGAGTATAATTTTGAAAATTTGTACTTTTATCCTTTATTAGTATGAATTTTTATATTTTGAGAAACCCCTAACAATTAATCAACAATAGTGGTATAATTTATAATTAACTATTCATCTGCAAAAGTTAATACTTTAATATACTCTATTAAGATGTAGCCAGTCTGGCCAGTATGGCTCAGTGGTTGAGTGTCGACCCATGCACCAAGAGGGCGCCAGTTTGATTCTTGGTCAGGGCACACGCCCAGGTTGTGGGCCCAGTTTCCAGTGGGAGGCATGCAGGAGGTGGCCAACTGATGTTCTCTCATCGATGTTTCTATCTCTCTCTCTCTTCCTTTCCTCTCTCTCTAAAAATCAATAAAGAAAAAAAATAAAAAGGATGTATCCAAAATAATTACATATCTACCAAACAATCCACTTTTTTTGTTTATCCTCAACTGAGGATATTTTTCCATTTATTTTTTATTTATTTTTATCCTCACCTGAGGGCATTTTTTCATTTTTTGTTCAGATAGAGTGGGAGGGAGAGAGAGGAACAGAGAGAGAGAGAGAAACATCGACGTGAAAGGGACATATCGAGTGGCTGCTACCCGCACGACCAACCAGGGCCGGGGACAAACTGCAACCGAGGTACATGCCCCTAGCAGGAACCGAACCCGGGGCTCTCTGGACCGCAGGCCGACGCTCTAACCGCTGAGCCAAACCGGCCAGGGCCCATTTATTTTTTTAGATAGAGTGAAAGGGAAGGAGGAAGAGAGAGAAACATCGATGTGAGACACACACATAGATTGGTTGCCTCCCTCACGACCCTGACTGGGGCTGGGGATCAAACCTGCAACCCAGGCACATGCCCTTGACCAGGAATCGAACCCACGACATTTTGGTCCAATGCTCTAACCGCTGAGCCTAAGTGGCCACAGCCCAAAAAATCCACTTTTTAAGAAGGCACCCTAAATTTAGAGTCATAGCTTTGAACATTTTCTAATCCTTGATTACAGTTCACTAAGAATTTGGATTTTCTCCATTACCACTATCACACAATACCTTAAATGCTGTGTATAGTGTCAGGTCATGCTTTTTAACTCGTCTACCCAAATCAGCCCTGCCCCATCACCTAGACTGAATAAGTAAGTACTCAATGCAGGCTCTTAAAAACAGGACAAGGCCTATTTATTAAGTGTGAGGGATAAAGAAGGAAAACAAGTAATGGAATTTCTTGCCTTTGGAAGACTTCCATGCCTTCCATTCTGCCATTTCTGCTCCTAAGACATGATATTTTCTGGTATGGGCAGTCCGTTATAAAAAAGATGTGGCTCACAAATGACCTATTTGAATTGTGGTTTGTTAGGACTCCATCTTCAATAGCTTGTTTTTAAGAAAGAATTTATAGGGATACAGTTGGGTCTCACAGCATCATCTAAACAAGATTTGTGACAGTTTCGAAAACCCATGAAAGGGGCTCAGACCACAGTGTTCGCCCCGTCTACCAAAGCTTCTCTGCTCAGAACCATCCACCCAAAGTTCTCCTTGGTTTATTTCCTCCTATGACTGACTCATAAGCATGACATTCTTGATTCATCTTAACCTTGCTTAGGTGTAAAGAAATACATGGAATTAAAAACAAAAACACTTTTGTGGCTGAGTCTTATTAGTAGACTACTATTATTTTTGCTATGCAACTTTATTTGTAATTCATAAACAAGCTTCCATCTGCTTGCCTTTCAAGGTAAGATGATCACCCTGAGATTTTCTTTTTTTAACCCTCACCTGAGGATATTTTTCTATTTATCTTCAGTTAGAGTGGGAAGGAGGGAGGGAGATAGAGAGGGAGAGAAAGAGAGAAAAACATCGACGTGAGAGAGATACATCGACTGGTTGCCTCCTGCACGATCCCAACCAGGGTCGGGGACGAACTGCAACCGAGGTATGTGCCCTTGACCGGAATTGAACCCAGACTCATTGGTCTGCGGGCCTACGCTCTAGCCACTGAGCAAAACTGGCCAGGGCACCCTGAGATTCTTTAGAAAAATCTCCCTCTAGCACTTATCATGAATTATTATACAAGAAGGAACTATCAGAAGTCTTTTATTTCATCTCCTTCACCATCTTACCAACTGCAACTGTTCCCAAAGGTACTAAAATCTATATCCCCACATTTTCCTAAAGTGAAACCATTCACAAGCCGACTGACTAATGGAAGGAACTCAATCTTCAATTTTTAATTTGAATCCTATGCAGTCAAATTCAAAGGGAGTGATTCTTACTTTAGGCAACAGATCATTATTCATACCTGCTGACATGCTGTTATACTCCTTGAACTGTTTAAGTAATGGGACTGTCCTTCCATTTGAAGTATATGGAACAGATCAGAACTAGTGTAACAGTAAGCTCCACAGTTCTCACAACAGTTCATGATGAGGTTGTTAGCAGAGTGAAACTTTAATAAACAGGCATTACTGCAAAGTATATGTTTCACATTCTGGTATTCTACTTCATACTGACTCTAGGATAAAAAATACAAAGATTCAGTAAAAATTCTAGTATTTAAGCACATCAATCAGAATCCCTAAAGGTGAAAAAAATTGCACTTACAAGAGTAGTCTTCGGACACATGCTGCATTTGATTGAAATGCTATCAGTGTATAGATTAACAGATAGTTTTCTTAGACAAGATTGGCTGCAAAAATTTTTGCTAGAGGTAGTATCTTTCAGCTGGACACTGATGACATCCTTTAGATTTAAAATGTCTCTAAAAATAAATAACAATGGCACCATTAAATAATTTTACCATAATTATAGTTTCTCTTCATAAGCTAAATCACTCCCTCAAACAACCCTCTCCTGTTTCAATTACCTGAAGAACTGTGAAAAAGTAGTAACAATATCAGCCTTGAAATAAGAAAACCTGAAAAGATCACATGTAAGACTCTATTTACATGAAATATCCAGAACAGATACATAGATAGAATGCAGGTTGGTGGTTGCCAGGGGCTGAGGGGAAAGGAGGGAAATGGGGAGAAACTGAATAAGGCATTTTACTCTGTAGTGACAGAAATGTTTTGGAACTAGAATAGAGGTGGTAGTTGTACAACACTGTCATTGTACTAAGTGCTACTGAAATGGTTTTTTGTTATGTGAATTTCACTTCAATAAGTTGGGAGGAAAAATAAAAAGCAATAGTGGGCAAAACTGCCAGAGCCTTAGCATAAATCAAGGAACTGGCATCCAAATGTACTAGTACTAGTGTTATTCACTGCCAAGAATTTGCTGTAAAAATTACTCGCTTTATTAAACTTGATTCTTGAGTACATCACATCTTTTTAATATTCTGTGTAATGAAATGAGATATGGGCATAAAGTAGCCCTGTGCACCTAAGTATGATGCTTGTCTCAAGGAAAACCACACGTGGGAACGTTAAGAGTTATAATCTAAGTTAGCTATTTTCCCATGAAACACATTTTTACTTAAAACAACTATTAACCAGAAGTGGATACCTGGTAGATATTTTCTCAAAAATGAATAAAGTAAGACTGTTACTTCAAAGAAAACAACTGGCAGTATTCATTGCCAATGATAAAATTTAAGCTTTCATTGAAAATAAGAATGTTAAACTTGTATTGGCCACCCCCAGCTTAATCGCTCTCCATCAGACTTTTCTGATGAGATTAGTGATTTCAAAAACCAAATGTGATTTTTATTAAAAAAAATTTTTAAATGTTTTTATTGATTTTTTAGAGAGAAAAAGGGGGGAAGAGAGAGAGAGAGAGAGAAACATCAATAAGCTGTTTTCCGCACGTTCCCCACTGGGGATTAAGCCCGAAACCTGGGCATGTGCCCGGACTGGGAATTGAACCAGGACCTCTCAGTCCATGGGACAACACTCAATTCACTGAGCCACACCAGCTGGGCCCAAATGTGATTTTTAAAATACTGCATTATGACATATGCCCACATTTGGAAGATCTGCATAACTCAATGAACCAAATTATTTTCCAATGATTACACGTAAAAAAATTATGTATAAAAGAACCGAAGTACAAATAGACCAATGAATTTTTCTTTAAATCCTCACCTAAGGATACTTTTCCACTGATTTTTTTTTTTTTTTTTTTAGATAGAATGGAAGGGAAGGAGGGAGGGAGAGAAAGAGAAACATCGATGTGAGAGAGACACATTGATTGGTTGCCTCCCACACGACCCCAACCTGGGCCAGGGATCAGAATTGCAACCCAGGTACCCGCCCTTGACCTGGAATCAAACCCACTACCCCTCAGTCTGAGAGCCGGCCTACGCCGAACCAAACCGGCCAAGGCAAATAGACCAATTAATTTTAACTTAGCAGTACAAAAACTTCATTAATACGATTTCAGATGACACATTACAACTACCACTTGTTTTCTGATGTTGCATCAAGGAAAAGCATACACAATTATTGGAAAGGCTGGTAGAACACTCCTCCCTTTCCCAGTTACATGTTTTGTAAGGCCAGATTTTCTTTAGACTTCAGCCAAAACAGTATTCAACAAAATGGATACAGACGCATCCAGACTTAAATGGAAACCCAGCCAGACTTAAAGTGTTCTGTAAAACTGATAAAAACAATGCTCACTAAATTTTTCTTAAAATTTCTCCTTACAAAATTAGAAAATATGTATGTCTACTTTTCATGAAAATATTTATGTCAATGTGCACTGAGTTTATTATTTTAAATCAGTTAATAGTTTTAAACTAGAGAGCTGCTGCTACAGGAAATAACCAACACACCTGGCTACCTAGAACCCTCAGAATATATTTCAGGATAACAGTTTTTCAGGTTATCCTGAAGGCAACACTATTTTAACAGTTCAACAATTACAAAGTTTTAGTGTAGTATGTATGATTTTTCTACCCTTTTAAACATACAGTACCAAAAATAACAGGTTCATTTCATTATCACAGCATCATTTTACTGGTTTAAAACACAGCTCTAAATGCAGTCTGAGTTGTGCTATTCTTGTACTTTATGACAAAAATTCTAGGATTCACTTTGTGCCAGGCTATATGTAGGCAACGGAGATATAAAGATGACTACAATCTAGTTTCTAATGTTAAGTTCATCATCTAATATGGGCAGTATCAATTCTCTAAAAACATTAAGTTTAGCCCTGGCCAGTTTGGCTCAGCAGTTAGAGCACTAGCCCATAGACCAAAGAGCTGTGGGTTTGATTCCCGGTCAAGGGCATGTACCTCAACTGCAGGTTCAATCCCTGGTCCCGGTGGGTTTTTGTGGGAGGCAGCCAATCAACATATCTCTCTCACATTGATGTTTCTCTCTCTCCCTCCCTCCTTCCCATTCTATCTGAAAAAAATCAATGGAAAAAATATCCTCAGGTGAGGGTGAGGATTAAAAAGAACAAAAAAACCCCATTAATTTTTTGATCAATACTTTGGGAGTTATGAATACTAGAACAACAGACTGTGGAACAATTAATCTGGGTGGGTGGAGGGTAGTAAAAGAGGAAGGAATGGTGTGACACTAGACAAGAGGTCAAGATATTTGAGGAAGACCTTTAAGACACAAAATTAGCCAGATGAGAAGAGAGGCAGAAGACTGCATTGACAGAAGCATGGAACTCTGAAAATGTTTACTGGTTTATGCGGCTATTAGTATATTAGATTGCTGGCTTCTAATCAATAAGGCCTGATAAGTAAAAACTCAAAGTGAATTTTGTTACAAGTGCCTAAAATGAGCTTAAACAAACTCTGAGCATAGGTCTGAACAACTTTCCTACAAAAAAGTGTTCAGCATTAGTACATGGGTCTATTTTGAACTCTACTAATTATTCTCAAGATCTCTGATTGGTTCCAAGTGGGATATTAAAGGGCAGAAATGGTCCGGCCGGTGTGGCTCAGTGGTTGAGCGCTGACCCATGCACCAAGAGGTCGCCGGTTCAATTCCCAGTCAGGACAACATGCCCAGGTTGTGGGCATGCAGGAGGCAGCCAAATGATGTTTCTCTCTCTCCTTCTCACTTCCTGTCTCTCTAAAAATCAGCAAAGGAAAAAATTTTTTTTAAAAGGCAGAAATGACACTTCTTAAATAAACAGCTCTCAAAAAATGTCTTATCTAACATGAATTTAAATGTTATTTTCAAAGCTTTTTTTCATCTCATTCATGAAATATAGTAAGAACTTCATTAACTCAAATCATATTTAAAATCATTGCTATAAAACCTCAACAGTAACAGATAATTAGCTAAAATCTTGAGAGCTGTACTTTAATATAAGAGGCTAATGAATGTGGAATAAAAAAATTTTTGAAAAAAAGCACAGGTTCCTCTGAACAACGGATGGCCCACCTAAAAAAGAGCATTCTGTATGAAAAAAATTATTCCAAAGGAAGTAAAACCTGTTTCATATATATTTTTGCTCATATTCAATTTCTTTGCCTTGGAAAACAACTTATACACTAAATCCTTTCTGCTTCAGCCTTTTCGGTCTGTCTGGGAAATCTGCTAAAGATGTATAATGGGTAAACTGCAAACATAGCAACATGATACCTTAACTTCTCAGGGCCTCAGTTTCTTCAAAACCAAAAGAAAATGGACAGGATGACCACTAAGGTCCCTTCCAGTTTTATTATTCTGCAGAAGAAGAAAGCAGTCTAAAGAAACTGCCATACAGCCCATAGCAAAAAAAAGACATAGCATTAAAGTGTTGAAAAAGGCCAAGAGAATAGTTAAGACTTGAAGTAATAGATAACACCTTAAGCAGCAGTCAACCGAGGAACTGAAGCAACTAATAAAAAATTTGTGAATTTGTTAAGAGAATTATAATAGTGATACCTAATATGAGTTCTTATTACATGCCAGTATTGTTCTGATCACAAACTATATTATTTAATATTCATAATTCTTATGTATTTAACAAAACAGATGGGAATATTAAGAAAGATCTCAATCCTTTTCAAACTTCAGCATGTACAGCAGTCCCCCTTTATGCAAGGTTTTGCTTCCTGCAGTTTCATTACCCGGGGTCACTGCATCATCAAGTGTGAGTACAGTGCAATACGATTTTTTTTTTCATCCTCACCCGAGAACATTTTTGCATTTATCTTCAGACAGAGCGAGAGGGAGAGAGGGAGGAAGAGAGAGAGAAACATTGACACGAGAGAGACACATCGAGTGGTTGCCACCCACACGACCCCGCTGGGGTTGGGGACAAACTGCAACCGAGGTACGCGCCCCTAGCGGGAACTGAACCCCGGACTCTCTGGTCCGCGGGCCAACGCTCCAACTGCTAAGCCAAACCGGCCAGGGTGCAGTAAGATATTTTGAGAGAGAGAAATCACATTCACTCAACTTTTATTACAGTATGTTGCTATAATTCTTCTACTCTATTATTAGTTATTATTGTTAATTTCTTACTGAGCCTTTATCATAAGGATGTATGTACAGGAAAATACAGTATATATGGGGTTTGGTACTACCTGTGGTTTCAAGCATCCACTGGGGTACTCGGAACATATCCCCTGTGGGTAAGGGAGGACTACTGTATGCGAATCACGTGGGGACAAAGGCAGTTCTGATTCAGTAGGTCTGGGTGAGACTTGAGATTCTTCATTTCTAACAAGCTTCCTAATTAATACTGATACAGCTATGCAAGGATCACACTGAGTAGCAAAATGTAACTAAATGGAGGATTCAAGATTCAAATTATGCAGCTGGTGTGTCTCAGTGGTTGAGCGCCGACCCATGTACCAAGAGGTCGCTGGTTCGATTCCCGGTCAAGGCACATGCCCAGGTTGTGGGCCAAATCCCCAGTGGGGAACAACATGCAGGAGGTGGTCAATTGATGTTCTCTCTCATTGATGTTTTTCTCTCTCTCACTCCCTCTCTCTCTCTCTCTCTCAAATCAATACAGAAAAAAGAAATTAAAAAAAAAAGATTCAAATTATGGCAATCTGATTCCAAAACAAGACATTATTTGAAAGGAATTTATTATATTTAGAAGTAAAATTTGTGGCCTATTGTTTTCTTGTTTTGAAACAAATACATTTAAAACTTAGCACTAATCCTATATACATCTCAGGGTAGAGTACAAAGTTCTGGACATTTTTCATGAATTCATTACGAAATTACTACTATCTTCTTTCTCTGCATCTAAAATGACTTACATATGTAAAAAAGTAACCAAGACCAAAACAATAACTCACAGAAATCCTGAAAACATTACATCCATCCATGTGTTTACCTATGGCTATTCAATTTTTCGAAAGAATTAAATAACTTCACTTACCATTGCAAAAGAAACATAATTTTTATACCTTGGAAGAGACAAGATAACTGTTATATGATTAATTTTTAACTGTTGCTCCCTACACAGTTAAATGATAAAATAAAATGGGAATACATATAAACTTTGGAGGTCACATTGTTTAAAGTTGAAGAGAAATGAAACTCACTTTTTAAATTGGCAAATATTTCAATAAATAACAACCAAAAAAACCCTACTTCTAAAGACTCTATTAGAGGAAATGAAAGCAGAAGCAGCTTCTTTTCCCTACACCAAGGTGATACTTCTTCAGAAAAAATGAAAATGTAGAAAACTACAGCCAAGACTCTGATCAAGATTTAGGTAGGGAAGTAAAATGGGGCACAATTTAGAATGATATACTTTGAGCAGTTTGCACAAACTTTCTTGGGAAGAGCTGATGAACTGCCAGATGAAATGTATTCAGTGATGCATGGTGTGGAGCAGAAAAGCTGAGTAGATCCTTTTCTCTGATAAGCAGTTTGCCCCTTCTGGAGAACTTTTTTACAACCAGAACAGGAAACCTGAACAGCTGTGGTTGAAACTGAAGGAAGCATTTTATTCATTCCAGATGATGCCAGAGAAGGCTGGATGCCTGTAGTCTTCTGTGAAGCTATAAACATACAACAGGAAGGAAAAAATTTAGTATTTACATAAAATTAAGTACGCTTTTAAAAATAAAATTATTTTAGTCCGGCTGGTGTGGCTCAGTGGTTGAGCACCAACCCATGCACCAAGAGGTCGCTGGTTTGATTCCTGATCAGGGCACATGCCCAGGTTGTGGGCCCAATCCCCAGTGGGGGGCATGCAGGAGGTGGCCAATTGATGTTCTCTCTCATCAATGTTTCTCTCTCTCTCTCTCTCTAAAAACCAATAAAGAAAAAAATATATACTTTAAGAAGATAAATAAAAAATAAAAATAAAATTATTTTAGAAGTTACTTCTGGACTTAAAATTCAAAACAATGTACTATTCAAAGGCATTCTAAAAAAAAAGCAGAATAAATTGGCTATCATATGGGTCAGAATAAATAAGATTAACTTAAATAATTCTATTACCACTGTCTGAAAATGTAGCATTTATTTTCTGTTCATTCTCCTTAGTTTTGGACTGTAGAGCTTGACAATACTCCTAAAAAAAAATTTGAAAATAATGAATACAATGTGTTGTAAACAACCACTTATTTGATAGAAAACGATAAATTATGCTCCAGTCTATTCAGTGAATTGTATAATTGAATTGAACCATGGTACATAAGGTAAGCACTGCCCTTTTGGTGACCTTTGGGTAATAACACCAATCAATTACTACATTATTTCCTATTGCACCTAACTGTGACTTCAGCCAATCATTTCATAAAGACCTTGAACACAAAAATCGTTCGACTGGGCTAAATAAATTTTACAAAGGAGGACTGTATTCACAGCAGCAGGCCATCTATCTAAACTTTGATCTGTTTTTGATGTGTACAGGCTGAAAAAGCAACAGACACTTCCTAGATGGACATTCCGCACTGTCACCAACTCAATGGGAGTCATATTCTTACTTGACACTGATTTACTTTAGGGTATTTCTAAGCAGAATACTAGAAATAAATTAAAACTGAATTTACTTTTTGCTTCATTAGAAATTTCAGCTAGATCATATGCAAATATTCCAAGGAAATTTGGCCCTACTTAAGGAATACTCACAGCTTGAATCAATTAATCCTTTATAGGCTCTTTAGCATGCAATGTCTAAAAGAGTTTAAGAACAAAAACATGAAACTAATTTGGATTAAAATATTATAAAGGAAATAATTCTAAATGTATTCTACAACTTAATAGAGGCAGCAGCATAAAAACATATAATTAGTTATTTGTACTCTTTCAAGTTAAGAAAAACAGAAATATGTTAACTTTAGGCCCTTGATATCCTAAGCAATCCTTTTATCAATCCAAACACCCAATTCCAAAGGCTCATTCTTCTCTCAAATCACATTCTTGTATATACTTGTTTTGGCACTGAACACCACATACCTTGTAATATTTGATCAACTGCTTTGGGATTTAAACTTTTCAACCAATAAAACAGCATCTAAATAACTAAAATTTATAATTCAACGCTGCTCTAGAAAAAAGAAAACAAGGTACTATTTTACCTGAGCATTGTCGCGTTCTGTCTTAATTTTGTCCAGCTGCAGCAGCTGTGGTGCCACTGCCTTGTCACATTCATCCTCTGTCGGTGATTCTTTCATTTGAGTATCTGATGTAAAGGAATTCTCTTCCAAAATAATGGCTTTCTTCTTGGGGAACAGTTTCCAGATCCCTAAAACAAAAATGAATTGATGAAGAACTTCCTCTCCCTTTCCCCTTCCCTGCTACGGCTCACTTCTACCTCTGTAACTTTCTAAATAAACTTCCTCTTAAAATTTGAGTCTTGGCTTTGAATTCTTCTCTTAGCCAGAACTCAAGAACTGAGGTTGCTGAACCGAGGTTAACACCTGGTGTCATTTTCCTGCTGCTAACAGAAGCACAAAAGAGTCTTTAGATAGCTTGGACTCGAGGTTCTCACAGTACCAACACTGACTTTCTTCCCTTCATTCACTCTTCCCCAATATAGCGTTGCTTTCCATTTCTCCTATAGATATACCTCTATGCTTTCTTCTGGGACTAGTCTTCTCCACTTCTAATTCCTCTGGTCTGACTACAGTATTACACCACCAAACCCACATGATTATTTGAAATTTATCAGATAGCCTTAGAAAACATAAAGCTTTTATCTGCCACTAATCCTATCACTGGAACTCACTACCTCTCCCCACCACTGCCCTTCTATAGAGCCAGTTATCATCGGCATCTTCAACTCCTCTTCCCATCCTTATTAATTCTTCTCATATATAAGCACTTGAATACATTCAAGGATCCAACCTCTAAAGCTATTCCCCTCTCTAAGAACCACTCTGTCCCTCCTTGAAACTCTCTCGATTTCAAGACCTATTTCTTCTCCTACATCTTTGCCAGTCTTCTTTTCAAACATTTTTTCCCCACCTGCTTCTAAAGTATGTATGTTCCTCCAATGCATAATTTCTCAAGTGGACAAAACAAAAGGTTCTATGTAAAGTAACCTCACAGGGTGATCTGATCATAAATTCCTAACTGGGCAGGTCATGGTGGGTAGTCATGCCCCAGGCCCATAACTTTCTAGTAGAAGGTTTATCTTTGTCTTAAGCAAGCCCTGTTCATTGTTTCTGTGCATCTAGTTTAACACACCTTTGAAATGCCACCTTTTAGACCCCTCCTTCTAAGATGTAACCACCCTCAAGAGAGCAAATAATCTTAACTATTCGTTAATCCAATCACCACCTTGCTTTTTCTGACCTTCATGTAATCTGTCTTAGGTCCCCTTCATGATTTCAAATGTATAAAAGAAACTGCAAAACGGTTCTTCTCCAGAGCATTTGACATCTTGCTTCCTAGCATATGCCATCAGTTTGGCTCAAATAAAAATTCTCTACAGGTCTGGATGTTTCTTTTTTTTCAATACTTTTTAATTGATTTTTAGAGAGAGGAAGGGAGAGGATGAAGCAGTAAGAAGAGATATTCAAGGTATAGGGACAGCATGTGCAAAAGTACAAGTATATGGGAACTATAAGGAGTGGATTTACTATTAAAGATAAATGCAAGGGTGGTAGTGAAAGGAAATGAAGTTGGAAAAGCAGGAAGGTCTTTGAACACCAAAAACTTTGAAATTAATCTTGTAAATAAGTAGTTTTTCAGGTTCGGCAAACATTTCATTTAAAAATAAAAACCTACTTAAAAAAAAAAACTAATAAAATCACGAGATACACTTAATGCGTTATATACCAATGTTAAGTATTTTTTGGAGATGTCCAAAGCATTAATTTGTGCTAGATTAACACAGACCTTCAGAAAATATCTTTTCCTGCCATCTGTGTAAATATAATTCAATTCCTTGTAGCTATGTCATTGACAAGGAAGGTTACAGCTTTACACCTAACCTTTTTCACCACAGAAAATCCTGGAAGCAAATTCACTATTTTAGCAAGGGCATCCACTCCTCTAATGCTCTTGCCTCAAACTAGGACTTAAATGGGCAAAGTGTAATTTAATTCTTGTTATAAATTTTATGGGCTTCTTGTATAAATTTGTGATGAAGAATACATGTAATTGTTAGATGTTATTGGTGATTCAACTCTTAACAGAAAATTCTCCACTTCTCTACTTTCCAGCTTTTGGTTTAGTTTAACTGAAAAGTACGCAAGCCGATACTGCATCCTGAGAGAGCTGAAAAACGTTCCCGTTTGCAAATACCGAAACACTCTCAATCCTCTACGCTAAAGCAAAATACTGAAATAAAGTGATAAAAAGTGCACCTTTGAATCTCATTTCAAGTCCGAATTCAAGAGTCAAACTTTTAAGTAATTAATGTTTTTTGTTTGTTTGTTTTAGCTGAGATCCCGTGTACAATTCACTTTGCAAAAGGAGTGCCAGGTTTTCAAGGCTGAAAACAATCACTACTTAAGGAAGGAGAAGCCACAAATGTTACCAAGATGAACGTTTTAGAACTGGAAGAGCGGAGACCAAAGGCTGAAAGCCCAGTTACGACGCAGAAGCCGTAGGCGGCAAGAAACGCTGGAAGTGGGGGGCAGTGACCCCCCGACTCTGCCAGGACAAGGTTCATGGAGACGACAAACACTAACCAGGGGCCAGTCCCTGCCCCCCGCCCCGAATTCCCGACCCCCCCGACCCCCATGTGGCGGAATCCGCACGCACGGCCGCGTCTCCAGAAACTCTGCCCAACGCGAGGTTTCCTCCTCCCTTCCACAGGCGAAACTCCCCGCCCATCCGTAAGGCACCCAAACAGACGGACAGACACACAGGCGCGTCCGAAAGCTTACAAATTTCTCCGGGACGCTCGCCACGCGAGGTTTCTCACAGGAACTCCAGCGGGACCGGAAGGTCGCGCAGGCCCGACCCCTTTCCCGCAGTGCTCTACGGCCGAGCATGCGCAGCGCAGCCGACCGCGTGGCCCCTGCTCCCTAGGTTGGGAAGGGCGACGTTGGGATAAGGCTTGAGGCGGTTGAGGAGGGGCGTGGAGAGGGTTTAGGCCTCCGGGGATCTTAACCTTTGGGGCCATGTCTAGATGGCCGCCAGATTTGGACCCTGAGAGGCTCAGGCAGCGTGGGTGGGCTCAGAGCTCGGGCGGGGTTAATTTGATTTCCTGAGCTCGAGAGACGGCTCTGTTGGCAGTTTCTGTAAACCCCTATTTCTTCATCCTTGAAATGGGGATAATTATACTGCCTACATCAAGGCTTGTGAAGATTAGAAAGGCCATGTTAGGCAAGGGCCAGGTACAGAGTAAATTCCCAGTGAAAGCAATTATTTGCAGAGATAGGGGATTCAGGCGTCTTCCATTTTGGGGAGCTCTTAGTATTTCTTTAAAAATATGTTTTTATTGATTTTTTTTTAGAGAGAGAGAAAGGGAGAGAGAGAAACATCCATGTGAGAGAGAAACATCTATTGGCTGCCTCCTGCAGGTCCCCTACTGGGGATGGAGCTGGCAACCTAGGCATGTGCCCTGACCTGGAATCCTACCGGGACCTCTCAGTCCATGGGACGCTTAATCTACACCGGCCTGCAGGAGCTCTTGGTATTTTAAAAATTAAAATAATTCCAAAACTGTGGCAAAATTATGGTAGATTTTAAATGCTATTTAACAAGTTAAACACCTTCAATACCTAAAAATGTATAGGGTCAAATAAATATGTTATTCCTTAAGTCATAATAGGACTATAAGATATATAAAGTTGAATGAGCCCTGCTGGTGTGGCTCAGTGGTTGAATGTCAGCCTATGCACCAAGAGGTCGCTGGTTCGATTCCCCATCAGAGCACATGCCCAGGTTGTGGGCCTGATACCCAGTGGGGGGCATGCAGGAGGCGGCCAATCAATGTTCTCTCTCATCCATGTTTCTGTCTCTCTCTTCCTCTCTCTCTCTAAAATCAATAAAGAAAAAAGTTGAATGAATTTATTGCAATCCTATCTTTGACCATACTTAACTTTGAGGTACTGTGAAAAGTCTAAATAGGAGGCCCCTTGTGAATGTGATGTCCACACCAAAAGGGCCTCCTGATCCCTGATGCTATGCTATGGTCCCTAAATATTCTCTGCAGTTAATTAACCTCAAATTCAGACCCCTTGGTGATGTTGAATACAGTTAGTCCTCATTATCATCAATAGATTCAGCAACTTTAAGTGAAACGAAGTATAATGAACTCAATTTTACCTTAGGCTAATTGATATAAACAAGTGTTAAGTTCCTAAGACATCTCATCAACTTTATAATGAAATGATGTTATTCAAGTACCTGCTGTACTAGACTGGTAACTGAAGTAATTTCTCCAACAGTTATTCTTACCTTCACAATATGGTATATAGAAATTAGGTGTAACATTTTATTATCTGTTCCTCGTTCCCTTTTCTTGCCTTTTGGCTAATTTGAACACTTTTTAGTATTCCGTTTTAATTTATCTATTGTGTTTATGACCATATCTCTTTGTATATTATTTTTAGTGGTTGCTCTAGGGATTGCAATAAACATAAGTAACTTTTCACAGTCAGCTTAGAATCAATATTTGACCATCTCAAGTGGAATTCTTACCCCCATATAAGTCCCTTTATCTTCTCCCTACCTTTTATGTTATAGTTGTCATATGCATTAAAATTGTAAACCCCATCAGACACGTAGTTGCTGTCAATTATCAAATATTTTAAAAAGGCCCTGGCCGGTTTGGCTCGGCGGTTGGAGCTTCGGCCTGCGGTCCAGAGAGACCCGGGTTCGGTTCCCGCTAAGGGCATGTACCTCCGTTGCGGTTTGTCCCCGGCCCTGGTTGGTCGTGCGGGTGGCGGCCACTCAATGTGTCCCTTTCATGTCGATGTTTCTCTCTCTCTCTCTCTTCCTCTCTCCCTCCCACTCTATCTGAACAAAAAATGAAAAAATGTCCTCGGGTGAGGATAAAAAATATATATATATATTTTAAAAAGAACTCAAGAGGAGAAGAATAGTCTATTATGTTTACCCGGATATTTACCATTTCAGTCCTTGATGCTCCAGGTTTCCTTCAGGTATCATCCGCCTTCTATCTGAGGAACTTCCTTTTAGCAATGCTTCTAGAGCATGTGTGTTGGCAAAAAATTATTTTGGTTTTCCTCCTCTAACAACATCTTTATTTTATCTCCATTCATGAAGGATATTTTCACTGGATGTAGAAGTGTATTTCCTGGTGGTTTAGGGGGGAAAATCCTAGCAAGGTGTTTACTCCATCAAATGACCATCACTGACCTAACCACAACCTGGGAGATGGAGTACTCAGATTCCATCTAGCCATATAATGACAATTTTGACACTTACCCTCCCTGATCCAGCCATTTTTGACATCCAACTCTTGGGCCAGGGACAAACTGCAATGGAGGTACGTGCCCTTAGTGGGAACAGAACCCGGGTCTCTCTGGACCGCAGGCCGATGCTCTAACCGCTGAGCCAAACTGGCCAGGGCGTGACATCTAACTCTTGAACTTCCAAATTATGTGAGCCAATAGATTCTCTAGTACTTAACCTATATTGACTTGTTTTTCTGTCATTTGCAGCCCAAAGTCCTGTCTAATAAATGTACTCATGAGCATTTTCTTACAACAAATGTTTTGATTTCTAGGTTAATAAAGTTTGTCTCACTAAGCAAGATAAAGCAGTTGAGTCTATGTGTGCAGGCTCCTGTTTCTGAGTGGTCTTACAAGTAAAAAATGTCAATGAGAGATAAGCCCTAGCTTCTGTGTAACAACTTGAAGAGAACCAGGGCAGTGGGTCCTCAGGGTTGCTTCTGATAAAAGGACTGAAGGAAAAAACAAAACAAAATACTATAAGATTGAATCCTGGTCCCAGTTATATGGTTTTGGAGATAGTAATTTGTAATATTTGCTGTGTACTTTTCCTTCCTTGCATCCTTGTATCAGGACTTTGGGTAGGAACAAAATCTTGGAAGTCAAGAGCTGGCCTTATGTTCCGTAAAAATTATTCTGATTGAAAAATTATGCAAGTACCCAAGGAAAGAGTGTGTATTTGTGGGTGTATTGGCTGTTTGAGGAGACAAGGAAGTACCTTAGAGAAGACCAATGAAGAAGGCTAGGAAGAGGATGATGGTCTGTCTATAGTTGTGTGATTTGAGGGGACCTGCACCATGTTCTTTGACAGCACTGTGAGGAGAGGGCTTGACCCTGAGCATAAGAAGTTGTATCCTTGCCCAGGCCAGTTTGGCTCAGTGATTAGAGCATTGGCCTACTGACCAAAGGGGCACAGGTTTAATTTCCGGTCAAGGGCACATACTTGGGTTGCAGGTTCTTTCCCCAGCCCTGGTTGGGGTCATGAGGGAGGCAACCAATTAGTGTGTCTCTTTAATATCTTTGATTCTCTCTCTCTTTCTCTTCCTCCTCCTTCCCTTCCACTCTATCTAAATTAACGAAAAAAAAAAAAAAGGAAAGAAAAAGAAGTTGTATCCTTGCTGAAGATGCTCATGCCCCAAGGTTCTGATGATAACATGCAGACTGGGCAATGGTCATCTCTGAGGTAGCTAGTCTGGACTATTGAGCCAATAGCTGCAGAGCCTCTATGATGCATTGGTGGCAGGTGAGACCTACCCTGGGACCTATACATACCTCTGGTGTCATTCTTCTTGGGAATGCTAATAGTAACAGATTAAATTTTCTGCCAACAAATGTATCAGCATGAGGTCTCAGATTTGGATGTAAATTGATCATGAAAAAATAAATGTTATTTCCTCTATACTTGAATATGCCCTAAAATTCCTACCTGTTAGTTTATTTTAGGTTTTAGGAGTATACTTGAGAGTAAATGTAGGGCAAAACTATTAGGCTTCTTTTAGTAGTAGTGACAAACCTAGAACAAATATTTTAAGGTCATGACCTTGTAGTGCTGTTTTCTATTTTAACATGTTATGTTATTGAATCATACTTTTCTTAGACTATCTGGTTCCACTGACCACTAACACTTTCCCATACATTGACAAATATTATTTTGTTCTATGAATTATTTGCTCTTCTGAGAGTCAGAGAGGCCCTCAGGACTCAGAGAAGGCTGTTGCCCTCATTAGAAATCTCTGGATATATATATATATATATATATATATATATATATATATATATATATATATATATATTAGTTCTTGCGTCTGAATCATAAACTACTAAATCTGGAAAAGCCCTTAAAGACTTTCTTGTTTAATCCATGCAGATTACAGATATATGGACACTTGTCATTTTTGCCATTTAAGTCTCCTCTGGTTCTAAGCACCCTGATCTCCCTTTTAGAGAAATTCTCCCTTGTGAGGGCATTCCTCTGCCTACCTCCTATTGCCTCCTCTCACAATGGAAGTAAAGAAAGATAGATTCTTCCTGTGTTTCCTTTCTGATATGGCCAATAGGTTAGCATGTGACCTGAACTTGGCCAATCAGATGACCATTCTCAGAACTTTGAATCTTGTTCAAATGATGTTGTGACAAGAGACTGTCAATGTTCACCAAACCCCATTTTCTTGTCCTCCTGGGCATACAGATGGACTATGTTGTCCTTGCAGTTAGGTGCAGTCATGTGATTTGAGTTATGGACAATGGAGTATAAATGCAAATGATGCCCTACATCTTGGCCTGACTTGTATAAACCTCCCACATGTGATCTTTTCCCAACCACTAGCTGAATGGAGAGGGCTCCATGGACATAGAAAAGGACAGAGCCACAAGATGGAAAGAGTCTGGGTTCCTGAGACACCGCCTGAAGGAGAGCTGCCCAGGAAAGCCACAAGACCTGGAACACCCATGTTCGACTGTTTTTGAGAAAGAAATAAACTTTCATTGTGTACTTCTGTAATTTGGGAGGTTATTTTAGCACTTAGCTTATGCAGACTAAAAGACAGAATGTTTGGCATAGGTTTATTTTAGCAATAGTAGTGACATGGATCAAGCTATTCTTGCTGACATATCTTAGAAAGTTCCTGGTTCCGTCCACTATCTAAACCTTTTCTTTTTTCTTTTTTTTAAAATATATTTTTATTTATTTATTTATTTATTTTTTTTTTATCCTCACCCGAGGACATTTCTGCATAGAGCGAGAGGGAGAGAGAATGGAAGAGAGAGAGAGAATTATCGACATGAGAGAGACACATCGAGTGGTTGCCACCCACACGACCCCAACCGGGGCTGGGGACAAAACCGCAACCGAGGTACACACCCCTAGCGGAAACCGAACCCAGGTCTCTTGGGACCACGGGCCAACTCACTAACCGCTGAGCCAAACCGGCCAGGGCTATTGATTTTTTTTTAGAGAGAGAGGAAGGGAGAGAGAGATAGAAACATTGATGTGAGAGAGAAACATCGATTGGCTGCCTCCTGCACACCCCCTATTCGGGATCGAGCCTGCAACCCAGGCATGTGCCTTGACCGGGAATCGAACCAGGACCTCTCAGTCCATGAGCCACACCAGCTGGGTAAACCTTTTCTTTTAGTTCTCATCATTCTGCAAGCCATCGATAGCCTTACCACATGTTTTTCCTTCTTTTGGCTTAAAATAACCAGAGCTGGTTTCCGTTGCTTATTATCAAGAACCTAGACTCCAGATAAGAAATTGAGGCCTTAAGTGGTAACTGATTTGCTCTAGGGCACAACTCATAAGTGACAGATCTACGAATCTCTTAATTTAGTGTTCCTTCCATTAAATTATTGTGAGTTGTAAGGGGCTCCAATAATTAGCATTCCTCTTCCTCACTAACTTATAAACCAATTCAGAAGTAAGACTCAGGAAATGGCAAATAAAGGTATATATCACCTTCATTACTGAAAAAGGCTAGGTTGGAAGATACAGCTTCCCCACATGGCAGACCTGCCTCTGTGAGACTTAAGGCAGAGAAGAACTGAAAAACAACTAGTGTTCTCTGTTAACAACTTGCTTCTAAGTAGAAAGAAAAGAGGATTAGTCTAGACTATACAGTTTCTCCTTCCAAACTCTCCACTTAGAGAAGTTGCTACCTGGACTTAGGAAGACTGAGAGGGTGGATAGAAGTCAGTACTGACCCTTTACATAAAAAAATGGGAAATAAGATCTATATCTTATGTATATATATTTTTAGTTGTTGCATCTGAATCATAAACTATTAAAGCTGAAAAAGCCCTTAGAAATTCTTTCTTGTTTAATCCATACAGATTACAGATATACTGGGCATTTGTCATTTTGGCTGCTAGTAATATTTTATTTTTGACAATACATCATTGTATAAAACATTGAAACAAAGCCCTTTAATATTCTACCCATCAAAGATAAGAGTTGTTAGTAGTTTATTTTTTATTTTATTTTATTTTTTTTTGTACATGCCCCTAGCGGGAACCGAACCCGGGACTCTCTGGTCCGCAGGCCGACGCTCCAACCGCTGAGCCAAACCGGCCAGGGGAAGAGTTGTTAGTAGTTTAGTATGTATCCTTCCTTAGGGACCAGGCTGAAGTTGAGCACTGTGGTATTAAAAATTAATTTGAGCCTGGCCGGTATGGCTCAGTGGTTGAGCGTTGACCCACGCACAGAGAGGTCGCCAGTTCGATTCCCAGTCAGGGCACATACCCAGGTTGTGGGCCTGATCCCAAGTGGGGGCCATGCGGGAGGCGGCCAGTCGATGTTCTCTTTCATCGATGTTTCTATCTCTCTCTCCCTCTCCCTTCCTCTCTCTCTAAAAATCATTAAGAAAAAAAATTAATATGAAGCACCCAACACCATTGTAGTGCCTGGCACAGTAGGAACTCACTTTGCTTCCTTCCATTTTTCCTCCTTAGTGCCCTAGAACCTTCTCTAGTTTGAGAATCTATGACCAGTGTTGAGCTGGGCTGATGTGACCACAGAGTGCTGGCAGACATATGCTTGCTTAGAATGTCCAAGAGCACTAGTTAGGAGCCCACGTCCCTAGCAGGGGTCCATGAGGCAAGAGCTGTTTAACCGGGTCTGACCCATGGCCTTACTTATTTTTTTTCCCCCATGGCCTTTCCTACTCTCCGGTCCAGGGGTCCAGACCCCTACCAGAGCCAGAGCTTATGACTGCCTACTGGGTTAGCACACTGTCCTGTAAGCTCTCTCTGTGAGCTGGGACAAGGATTTCCCTCATCAGGGCCTGTTCCCTCCTCTGGGACTCTCCCACAGGGGAGTCAAACACAGGTCTGGGCCCCATGGGGCAGTTGGCTGACTGCTGGGTCCATGTGGTGGCATCTTCAGCTCTGCCTGTAACTCTGCCTGACCATGCCCTGACCTCAGGGATTTCTAAGCCTGTTTTCTCTTTTCTGGATTTCTGGGCTTGGCAGAAGAGAAGAGAGCCCAGAGCTAGGGACACAGCAGGAGAGCATGTGAGGAGAGAATGCAGCACTGACTGCAGCTGTCCCTCTGCTTGACTTTGCCCTCTGATTTAGCTCAGGTGTCTTCCTTCCTCCAGGAATTCTTTCCTGAAAGCCACCTCTCTTTCCCTAGGCCAAGTTAATCACACCCTCCTCTATTTTGTTGATAATTTTTCCATGTCTGCCTTCCCTCTAAGTCATGAACTTAAACATTTTTTTTTCTTTATTGATTTTTAGAGAGGAAGGGAGAGGTAGAGAGAGATAGAAACACTGATGAGAGAGAATATCGATTGGCTGCCTCCTGCATGCCCCGCACTGGAGATTTGGCCCACAACCCGGGCAGACCAGGAATCGAACCGGCGACCTCTTGGTGCATGGGTTGATGCTCAACCACTGAGCCACACTGGCCGGGCCTAAGTCATGAACTTTAAAAGCCAAAATTTAGAGATTCCAAAATGGCGGCGGAGTGAATGGAAGCTACACAGATCATCTCCCAGGACCAAACTGGAAATACAACTAAAATAAAGTCAAGTCGTCGGGAAAAAGCAACAGAAAAGCAGCTCGCGAGGACCATACAACCAGGGACACTGACTCCATCCTGGTAGGATTGCGGAGGCGCAAGAGGAGGGCTGGGAGCCCACGGACAGCAGCGGCCTTAGCCGTGAGCAGCGCCCGCCCTCGGGGTTAAAGCCCGAGCCGGCTCCACAGTGCAGAGCCGGGATAGAGCGCTAAAACAGCCACAGCCACTCACCTCGGACTCCGGCAGAGGGAGGGCAGACTGGACTGGAACTGTGTGGGGACACTCGGGATTTGGAGGGCGCTCAGAGCTTTTGCTGAGTTGCAGCCACGCAGGACTGTGGCCTGGTCGACTTACTCCATCCCAGGGCTCTGGGGAGAGGCGGCAGCCCCTCCCTCGGAGATTCAGCCACACCCAGTTGGGCCATTGAAATGCAAATCAAGGCTCATTAACTACCAGCATCTGTCCCACCCTCGGGAAATCCTCTCACGCTGAACACCTGAGGGAGGTTTTCATTCTACTGAGAACCCAAGGCTCTTTAAGTAACCAGGACTAATAGCCTCTAGGCAAAAAGCTAGAGGATAACTGAACCTTTTCTGGGTTTGCAACTCTACCCAGGAAAGTAAGACTCCACGGTGGTGTATAACGTGGGTCCTCTCACGCTCATCCAAACCCAGTACAGGGAGCCACAAACAGCAGAACACCAACATCCACAGGGAAAATTTGGCAGGCTCCAAAAACCACTGAGATAGCCAAAATGGTAAAACAACGAAACAGATGCCAAACGAAAGAACAAGAGACCTCCAATGAAGATGAGATAAATGAAATGGAGTTAAGCAAGTTAACAGAGCTAGAATTCAGAGCCATGATCTTGAGGAAGCTCAACAGCATGTGTAAGGACATCAACACCATGAGCAAAGACATAGAAATATTGAAAATAAATCAATTGGAAATGAAGAATGACATGGCAGAAATGAAGAACACATTGGAAGGACTAAAAAGCAGAGTAGAAGAAGCTGAGGACCGGATCAGTGAATTAGAAGACAGGGTAGAAAAAATCAACCAATCAGAAAACCGAAAGGAAAAAACAATGAAAAAACAGGAAGACAGCTTAAGAGAACTGTGGGACAACTGGAAACGTAATAATATTCGCATCATAGGAGTCGCTGAAGAAGAAGAAAATGAGAAAGGGTTAGAGAATATATTTGAAGAAATAGTGACAGAAAATTTCCCTAATTTGGTGAAGGAAGAAGGCTTTCAAGTTCAAGAAGCACAGAGAGTCCCAAGTAAGAAGAACCCAAACAGGCCCACACCAAGACACATAGTAATAAAAATGCCAAAAATTAAAGACAAAGAGAGAATCCTCAAGGCAGCAAGAGCTAAGCAACAGGTTACCTACAAAGGAACCCCCATAAGGTTATCAGCTGACTTCTCAATAGAAACACTACAGGCCAGAAGGGAATGGCATGAAATAATCAAGGTCATGAAAAACAAGGATCTGAACCCAAGACTACTCTACCCAGCAAGGCTATCATTCAAAATAGAAGGTCAAATAAAGAGCTTCCCAGACAAAAAAAGGCTAAGGGAATACATTAGCACCAAACCAGCACTGCAAGAAATGTTAAAAGGACTGCTGTAATTAGTAGAAGAAATAGAAAGGAAAATAGAAACACACTAAACAAAAATGGCAATAAGTAAGTACATATCGGTAATCACCTTAAATGTAAATGGACTGAACGCCCCGATCAAAAGACACAGAGTAGCGGATTGGATAAGAAAGCATGACCCATATATATGTTGTTTACAAGAGACCCACCTCACAACAAAAGACTCACATAGGCTGAAAGTGAAGGGATGGAAAAAATTCTTCCAAGCAAACAGAAAGGAAAAAAAAGCTGGGGTAGCATACTCATATCTGATAAAATAGATTTTAAAATGAAGGCCATAACTAGAGACAAAGAAGGCCACTACATAATATTGAAAGGATCTATCCAACAGGAAGAGATAACCTTGGTAAACATATATGCACCCAATACAGGAGCACCAAAATACATTAAAAATCTTCTGGAAAACTTCAAAGGAGAAATCGACAGCAATACAATCATAGCAGGGGACTTCAACACCCCGCTGACATCACTGGATAGATCCTCTAGACAAAAAATTAACAAGGAAACAGAGACTCTAAATGAAGCACTAGACCAAATGGATTTAATAGATATTTACAGAGAATTACACCCCAAAACTACAGAATTCACATTCTTCTCAAGTGCACATGGGACATTCTCAAAGATAGACCACATGTTAGGACACAAACGAAGTCTCTACAAATTCAAGAAGATTGAAATCATATCAAGCATCTTCTCAGATCACAATGGCATGAAACTAGAAATCAATTGCAACAAGAACATGCAAAGACATTTGAATACATGGAGGCTAAATAGCATGTTATTAAACAATGAATGGGTTACCAAGGAGATCAAGGAAGAAATTAAAAACTTTCTGGAAACGAATGAAAATGAACACACAACAACACAAAATCTGTGGGATGCAGCAAAAGCAGTTCTGAGAGGGAAGTTCATAGCACTACAGGCCTACCTCAAGAAACAAGAAAAATTTCTAATAGACTATCTAACCTCACAACTTAAAGAACTAGAAAGCAAACAAAAGGAAAACCCCAGAGCAAGTAGAAGGAAGGAAATAGTAAAGATCAGAGCAGAAATAAACGACATGGAGACCAAAAAAACAATTCAAAGCATCAATGAAACAAAGAGCTGGTTTTTTGAAAAGATAAACAAGATTGATGGACCCTTAGCTAGACTCACCAAGAAACAAAGAGAGAGAACCCAAATACACAAAATCAGAAACAAAAGAGGAGAAGTAACAACTGACACCACAGAAATACAAAGGATCGTTAACGAATACTATGAACATTTATATGGCAACAAATTCGACAATCTAAGCAAAATGGACAAATTTCTAGAAACATATAGTCTCCCAAAACTGGACCGGGAAGAGATAGAAAACTTGAACAGACTAATAACAACCAAGGAAATTGAAGATGTAATCAAGACTCTCCCAGCAAAACAAAAGTCCAGGCCCAGACGGCTTCACAGGGGAGTTTTACCGAACATTCAAAGAAGAACTAACACCCATTCTTCTCAAACTGTTTCTAAAAATTCAAGAAGAAGGAAGACTTCCAAACTCATTTTATGAGGCCAGCATAATTCTAATTCCAAAACCAGAAAAAGACACTACAAAGAAAGAAAACTACAGGCCAATATCCCTGATGAACATAGATGCCAAAATCCTGAACAAAATACTAGCAAATCGGATCCAGCAATACATCAAAAAAATTATTCACCATGACCAAGTGGGATTCATCCCAGGGATGCAAGGCTGGTTCAATATTCGCAAATCAATAAATGTGATACACCACATAAAAAAAATGAAAGATAAAAACCACATGATCATATCAATAGATGCTGAAAAAGCATTTGACAAAGTCCAGCACCCATTTCTGATAAAAACGCTCAGCAATTTGGGAATAGAGGGATCATATCTCAACATTATAAAGGCCATATATGAAAGACCTACAGCCAACATCATAATCAATGGGCAAAAACTAAAAACATTTCCCTTAAGAACAGGAACAAGACAGGGATGCCCACTTTCGCCACTCTTATTTAACATAGTACTGGAAGTCTTAGCCACAGCAATCAGACGTGAAGAAAAAATAAAAGGGATCCAAATTGGAAAGGAGGAAGTGAAACTGTCATTATTCGCAGATGACATGATATTATACATAGAAAACCCTAAAGACTCCATCAAAAATCTACTAGACCTAATAAATGAATTTGGCAAAGTAGCAGGATACAAAATAAACGTCAAGAAATCGACGGCATTCTTATACACCAATGATGAACTCACAGAAAGAGAAACTAAAAAAACAATCCCATTTACCATCGCAGCAAAAAAATTAAGATACCTAGGAATAAATTTAACCAAAGAAGTAAAGGATCTATTTGCAGAAAACTACAGGACATTGAAAAAAGAAATAGAGGAAGATATAAAAAAGTGGAAGCACATACCTTGTTCATGGATTGGAAGAATTAACATCATTAAAATGTCCATATTACCCAAAGCAATCTATAGATTCTATGCAATCCCAATAAAAATACCAGCGACATATTTCACAGAACTAGAACAAATACTCCAAAAGTTCATATGGAACCAAAAAAGACCCCGAATAGCCACAGCAATCTTGAAAAAGAAGGACAAAGTAGGTGGGATCACAATACCAGATATCAGATTATACTACAGAGCTACTATAATCAAAACAGCCTGGTATTGGCACAAGAACAGGCATATAGACCAGTGGAACAGAACAGAGAATCCAGAAATTGACCCAAGACATTATGCTCAACTAATATTTGACAAAGGTGGCAAGAGCATACAATGGAGCAAAGACAGCCTCTTTAATAAATGGTGTTGGGAAAATTGGACAGCTACATGCAAAAAAATGAAACTAGACCATCAACTTACACCATACACCAGAATAAACTCAAAATGGGTAAAAGACTTAAATGTGACTCGTGAATCCATAAAAATCCTAGAAGAAAATGTAGGCAACAAAATTTCGGACATCATACGCAGCAGAATCTTCACTGATACATCACCTAAGGCAACAGAAATAAAGGAAAAAATGAACACATGGGACTACATCAAACTCAAAAGCTTCTGCACAGCAAAAGAAACAACCATCAAAACGGAAAGAGAACCTACTGTATGGGAGACCATAATTGCCAATGATACATCAGATAAGGGGTTAATCTCCAAAATATATAGAGTGCTCATACAACTCAACAAAAGGAAGACAAAGAACCCAATTAAAAAGTGGGCAGAGGAACTAAATAGACACCTCTCCAAACAGGACATACAAATGGCTAAGAGACATATGAAGAAATGCTCAACATCACTAATCATCAGAGAGATGCAAATTAAAACAACAATGAGGTATCACCTCACACCTGTCAGAATGGCCGCCATCAACAAATCGTCAAACAACAAGTGTTGGCGAGGGTGTGGAGAAAGGGGACTCTAGTCCACTGCTGGTGGGAATGCAGACTGGTGCAGCCGCTGTGAAAACACTATGGTGTTACCTCAAAAAATTAAAAATTGAATTGCCATTTGACCCAGTGATCCCACTTCTAGGAATATACCCTAAGAAACCTGAAACACCAATCAGAAAGAATATATGTACTCCCATGTTCATAGCAGCACTATTCACAATAGCTAAGATCTGGAAACAGCCCAAGTGCCCATCAGTGGATGAATGGATAAAAAAGCTATGGTACATATACACAATGGAGTACTATGCAGCTGTAAGAAAGAAAGATCTCTTATCCTTTGAGAAGACATGGAGGGACCTCGAGAGTATTATCCTAAGCGAAACAAACCAAGCAGAGAAAGAAAAATATCACATGATCTCACTCATTTGTGGAATATAATAAACATAACAGTATGGGGAACAGGGTAGACCCAGAGATGTGAAAGTAGGGTACAGACTGACAACCCCCAGAAAGGGGGTGGGGGGGGGAGGGAAGAGATAAACCACAGAACTTATACGCATGTATACATAACTGATGGACATGGACAACAAAGCTGGGGAAGGGGTAGAGGGATGGGGAGGAGGGTGTCAATGGGGAAAAAAGGAGAAACATCTGTAACAAAAATAAATTAATAAAAAATAAAAAAAATTAAAAAAAAAAAGCCAAAATTTATTTCTTCTATCTATGTGTTTCTAGTGCCCAGTACTGGCTCTGGCTGAACAATATTTGGTACAATGACTGATAAAATCCCAGAGCTGAATTACATAAGTGGGGTGAGGGCAGAAGAGGGAGAAGGGGAATACCTTCCTGTGGCTTGGCCAGGGTTTGTGATCAGAACCTTCCTGATGGCAGAGCTTCCTGTGAAAGGAGCTGCTAGTGAGGTGTTAACTCCTTGTCTTGAAAGGTGCACAAAGAAAGACCGGAGACTCCTTCTGGAATGCTGCAGCAGGGATTCAAGCACTTCACAAGCCTCAGATCATGTAACCACCAAAGCACCTTCCAACTCTGAAGTCTAAGATTGTGGAAGGGCATGAGGCTGGTCCCAGAGAGGCACAGCATGCAGAACTCTGCCTATCTGTCTTGTCATGGTCAAGGTTGCCTGAGGCCACTCAGGATAATGTCACAGTCTAATCAATCCCCAACTCCTTCTATGCCTTCCTTGTACATGCATACCCATATTCACAGTCATTTAAATCACAGACAACTTACAGAAACCTGCCTGTAAATACATGTTGCTATGAATGTTTATTTTCATATATTCTTTGCAGATAAACATGTTAAACCTTAAAACATCATTAATTAACACTCACTGGTCCAAATTTATACACACTGCTTCACCCTGATTAAAACTTCTTTCGTTGCCCCCAGGCCCAGGTAAAGCTATGGAGTTCCTTCCTCTCAGGATTGGCCAGGCAGTCCTGAGAGGGGGAGAAGTAGAGAAGTCTTAGCTTGCCTGTCATGGATGGATTAATGTACTGATCTGGAGAAACGAAATAATTAAATTCATAATCACTCTCCAAGTCAGCCAGGCCAATATAGCTGAGGTATGGAGGGGACTCTGAAGCCCAGACCAATAATCTAGGGGTAGAGATGGTGGTGCTTGGGCAGGGAAGCACAGACAGAACACTCTAGACAAGGGAGGAAACTGATAGGCAGGCAGGCAGGTAAACAGACAGACAGACAGACAGACAGACAGACAGACAGACATGCCTCTCCAGTACTGCAGACTCTCTCTTTCCAAAAATAGTTAGAACAGCTTTGGAAAGAAAGTCAACCCCCAACTACTAACACATGGTTAGAAGAGGCTCTGGGGTCCTCCCACCCACCCCAGGGCCCTTCCTGCTCGCCTATGGAAAATGTCCTGGGAGCAAATGTGGGTGGTGAGCAGGACTCCCAGACTGCCTGGAACCTTGGCTTTCTTCAGCCATAGCATGAATCTTGGCCTCCTGGAATCTCCACCATTTCCCACTCATGACAGGCCTATTTCCTGGCATGGGGCAGAATGGCAGGACATGATCCCTTCACACATGTCTCCATACTTCTCTCAAAGAGCAAAACAGTGAAAAAATATTTGGGAGTAGTATTGACAAGATTAAATAATTCTGATTAAAAATATATTTTTCCTAAAACTCAACTCAACTGACATTAAAGGAATAAAAAAAAAAAAAAAAAGATACATACAGCCCAGCAAGTGTGGCTCAATTGGTTGAGCGTCATCCCATGCACCAGGAGGTCGCTGGTTCGATTCCTGGTCAGGGCACATGCCCAGTTGCAGGCTTGATCTCCAGTAGGGGGTGTGCAGGAAGCAGCCTATCAATGTTTCTCTCTCATCGATGTTTATCTCTTTCCATTTCCCTTCCTCTCTCTGAAATCAATAAAAACAGTCTACGGCCATATGACCCCGAATGCGCCCAATCTCATCTGAAATCAATAAAATCATATTTTTAAAAAAGATACAAGGGCAAAAAGAATGGGAAAGGAGATATTAAAGAATGTAAGAGTTCAACACATTTTAGAAGCCTGAAAACTTATGGAAGAGTGGTAACTTACATAAGGAGGAAACTACTGTATACCTGCAGAGGTGCAGTATCCCTAAGTCAATCCACTCCATAAGACTTCAGAAAGGCTTAGGATGCAGATGCACCAGGCATCTCAGATGGTGTGTGACGGCATAAGAAGTGGTAGAAACTATTAGAATAGTTAGATCCCCCAGAACCCTCCCCAGCATCTACTATAGCCAGCCAACTACCAACCATGCTCCCCCTATCCTCCCCCACCTATTACACCTGATGATACAGAGACATAATGGCTCCAATGGACACTTCTGTTCAAAAAGAGAAAGAACAGAAAGCACATAAACAGGCACTGATCCATAGTAATTCACTACGTGGGCACCTGTCGTTAGATTCTCAAACTCTAAGGATAGGGATGTTCTTTGTTTTGTTCTCTGGGAATAGTTTCATAATCCATTTTAATTTTTAAAAATCTATTGATTTTAGAGATAGAAAGAGAAGAAGAAGAAGAAGAAGAAGAAGAAGAAGAAGAAGAAGAAGAAGAAGAAGAAGAAGAAGAGGAAGAAAGAGAGAGAGAGAGAGAGAGAGAGAGAGAGAGAGAGAGAGAGAGAGAGAGACATCTATTTGTTTTGCCACTTATTTATGCATTCATTGGTTGATTCTTATATGTGCCCTGACTGGGGATCAAACCTGCAACCTTTCATATCTGGACAATGCTCTAACCAACTGAGCTACCTGGCTAGGGCCACATAATCTGTTTTTTGGAGGCTTTTGCTTCTACCCTCTGTGCTTGTGGTTTTGCCCCCACTCTGAGAAACTTTTATTTTCTGTTAGAAATGGTTCATATTTGCAACTGTGTAGCTTTTTCAGCTTCTCTCTGCCCATAGAAAGTTGAGGACCCAGGATTTTTTTCATTTTTCATTATTATTGCTCTTTATGGTCCAAGGTTTTGGTTTTGCCAAAATACTTCCCTTAAAAGCTTTGTGGGTGTTTTATGAATCTTACTAGGCTTCACTCCATGCCCTCCAAACCCCCCATACTTTTCTCTGAGACAGAGCTCACTCTATTTTGGGTGTGTCAAATTGCTATGGAACAATGCCCTTATGTTTCTTAGAAGCCACTTTGTCTAGATGAGAGGGTCTATGAGGCACTGTTTAACTCCTAATATAGTCTTACAGCTGCACTCAAGTTTATCTTTACCTTGAGCCCAATGTCCTAGATTCAACCTTTCTTCTGAGGCCATTTAAAACAATTAAAAAAAAAAATCCTCATCTGGGAGAGGAAGGGGTGGGGGAGCGGAGAGAGAAACATTGATGTGAGAGAGAAACTGGTTGGTTGCCTCCCATCCCAACTAGGGTTGAACCACAACCTCAGTATGTACCCTGATCAGGAACTGAACTTGAATCCTTTTGGTGTACAGGATGACACTCCAACCAACTGAGCCACCCTGCCAGGGCTCTTCTGAGGCCATTTAATTTTTAATTTTTAATTTTTATGGTTAATCCTCACCTGAGTATATTTTTCCATTGATTTTTTTAGATAGAGTGGAAGGGAGGGAGGGAGAGAGAGAGAGAAACATGGTTGTGAGAGAGACACATCAATTGATTGCCTCCCACACAACCCCCACCAGGGCTGGGGATCGAACCTGCAACCCAGGTATGTGCCCTTGACTGGAAATTGAACCCTTGATCCTTTGGGCCTTGGGCCAAAGCTCTAACCGCTGAGCCAAACCGGCCAGGGCTTCTGAGGCCATTTTTAAAAAATGTATTAATTTGAGAGAGAGAAGGAGAGAGAAACATCGATTTGTTATTCCACTTATTTATGAATTCCTTGGTTGATTCTTGTATGTGCCCTGAACAAGGACTGAACCTGCAACCTTGGTGTATCGAGACAATGCTATAACCAACTGATCTACCCAGCCTGGGCTCTGAGGCCATTTCTAATTTTTGATATTTTGCTAGCTGGAGAGACTGTCCTGGGCCCTTTATATTTTGTCTAATTTCTGCTTGAAATTAAACAGTTCCTTCTTTTTCTTTTTTAAATCCTCACCCAAGGATATTTTTTCTATTTATCTTCAGACAGAGTGGGAGGGAGAGAGAGAGAGAGAAACATCCACGTGAGAGAGACACATTGATTGGATGCCTCTCGCACAACCCCGACCAGGGCTGGGGACCGAACCGTAACTGAGATACGTGCCCTTGACTGGAATCAAACCTGCGACTCTTTGGACCGCGGGCCGATGCTCTAACCACTGAGCAAAACTGGCCAGGGCTAAACAGTTCCTTCTTTAGCTTATTTCTCTTTTGTAGTACCTTATCATAGGTGTTTAAAATAAATCAATAGGCACTTTCAATATTCTTCCTGGAAATCTAAGCCAGATCCACAAGTTCATTAAGTACATTTTCTATCTTCCAAGTTAGTACAGGTGGCAGTGCTGCCAAACATTTTGCTATAACACTGGTTAGTCTTTCTCCAGTCTCCAATAACAATTTCTCTACTGTTCTTCCAGTCTCCACTAATAGTCTCCTTGCTGTCTTTCCAAACTCTGCCTGCTGCCTGGTCTCAAAGCCAATGTCACATTTTATTTTTAATTTTTAAAAAATTTTGATTAAATTATTTTTATCACAGATGTCCCTCCTTTCTCCCCCATTGACACTCCCCACCCTCCCCCCCCGCCCGGCCTTTACCACACTGTTGCCTGTGTCCATTGGTTATGCATATATGCATATAAGTTCTTTGGTTTATCCCTTCCTGGCCACCCCACCCCTCCTTCCTTCTGAGGTTTGTCAGTCTGTTCCCTACTTCCATGTCTCTGGATTTATTTTGTTCATCAGCTTATTTTGTTCATTATATTCTACAAATAAGTGAGATCATGTGATACTTGTCTTTCTCTGACTGGCTTATTTCACTTAGCATAATACTCTCCAGGTCCCTCCATGTCGTTTCAAAGGGTAAGAAATCTTTTTTTTTTTTTTGGTTAATCTTCACCCAAGGATATTTTTTCCATTGATTTTTTTTTACATAGAGTGGAAGGGAGGGAGAGAGGGAGGGAGGGAGGGGAAGGGAGAGAGAGAGAGAGAGTTCTATTGGTTGTCTCCTACATGACCTCTACCGAGGCCAGGGATCAAACCTGCAACCCAGGTGTGTGCCCTTGACCAGAATCGAACCCTCGACCCTTTGGTCCACAGGCCAGTGCTCTAACCACTGAGCCAAACTGGCCAGGGCAAGATCTTTCTTTCTTACAGCTGCATAGTATTCCATTGTGTAAATGTACCACAGCTTTTTTTATCCACTCATTTTCTGATGGACACTTGGACATAAGATCTTAGCTATTGTAAATAGCACTGCAATGAACATAGGGGTGCATATATTCTTTGTGATTGGTGTTTCAGGCTTCTTAGGATATATTCCTAGCAGTGGAATCACTGGATCAAATGACAGTTCCATTTTTAAATTTTTGAGGAAACACAATATTATTTTCCATAGTGGCTGCACCAGTCTGCATTCCCACCAGCAGTGTGCTGGAGTACCCTTTTCTCCACACCCTAGCCAGAACTTGTTGTTTGAGGATTTGTTGATGGCAGCCACTCTGGGAGGTGTGAGGTGATACCTCATAGTCTATTTTTAAATTTTATTTATTTATTTATTTTAGAGAGGGAGGAAGGGAGAGAGAGAGAGACAGAGAGACAGAAAGAGAGAGAGAGACAGAGACAGACATTGATTTGTTGTTTCACTTATTTATGCATTCATTGGTTGTTTCTTGTATGTGCCGTCACTGGGGATCGAACCTGAAACCTTGGCATATAGGGATGACAGTCTAACCAACTGAGCTATAAAGCCAGGGCCAAATGTCACATGTTTTAAGTTTTTATTATGGCAGTACTCTATTTCTAGATATCAATTCTATAAGTTACCTATTGCTAAGTAACAAAGCACCCCAAAATTACTGACTTATAACAAGAACCATATATTTATTTGTTTTTCTACAATTTGGGCTTATTTGGGCAATTCTGTCAATCTTACATGGGCTCACTCATGAGGCTGCAGTCATCTAACAACCTGGAGGATATAAGATGGTTCCATTCTATATATGATTTTTTTCATCACTCAGTAATTTAACCCATCTAACCTTGACATGGTGGTGGGAATGTTTCAATAAAGTAAAAGCAGAAGCTGCAAGGACTATTGAGGCCTATGCTTGGGAATTCATATGACATCACATCTGTCATATTCTATTAGTCAAAATAATTCAAAGGCCAACCCGGAAACAATGGGTAGGGAAACAGAATCTCTCTCTTGATAGGTAGAGTTGTAAAGAATCCCCCATAGATAATTGCAAAAATTCTAAAGCAAATAAAGGGGTTGGCACAAGTAGGTTTATAGTTGTGAATACATGATTTGTATTATTTATTTATTAATTATTATATTATTTATTATTATTAACCTACTTTTGCCCACCCTTGGATAATATTTAATGATTTTATGTTGAAAACAATACAGCATAAAGACAATATAGATGCCCAATATTACCATTTCCTTTTAACATATTACTAGCGGTTTAAGCCAATGCAATAAGGTAAGAAAATGAAATAAAAGTTACATGCTTGGAAAGGAAGAGATAAATTTGTTATTATCCTCTATATAGTCGGAAACTTAGAAAAATTAAAAAAATATATAGATAAAAGTGTGTCTGTGTGTGTGTGTGTATATATATATATATATATATATATATATGGATAAACTATTAGTGTTAATAAATGAATTTAGCAAGTAGCGCTGGCTTCAAGACCAATATACAAAGGTTAATTGTAATTCTACATTTATACTGAAAATAAATAATAAAAAACTAAAATTTACCATTTAAAATACTATAAAAATATCAAACATCTAAAATAAACCTAAAAATGATGTGAGATCCCTAAACTTAAAAAACTATAAAACATTAAGAGAAATTACAGACACATTAAATGGAGAGATATACCATTTTCATGGATCAAAAGATTCAACCCTATATAATGCTATCTTGGTTCCCCAGGCCTGCTGTAACAAAGTGCTACAAACAGAAATTTATTGTCTCATGGTTCTGGAGGCTAGAAGTCCACAATCAAGGTATCTGTAGAGCCATAGTCTCTCTGAAACCTGTATGGGAGAATCCTTCCTTGCCTCTTTTAGCTTCTGGTTTTTATCACCAATCCTTGAAATTCCTTGGCTTGCGTCTGCAGCACTTCAATCTCTGCCTCAATTGGTGCTTGTTGTTCTCCACCATGTGTCTGTCCCTAATTTCCTGTTTTTATACAGACTCATCATATTGCACGAAGGGACAACCCTACACCCATATGACCTATTCTTAACTAATTACATCTGCAACAACCCTATTTCCAAATAAGGTCACAGTCTCAGGATTAGGACTTCAACATATCTTTTGGAGGACATGATTCAACACAATGAATAATAAATGGCAATACTCCAAAACACATCTACAACTTTAGGGCAATACTAAACAAAATCCTAGCTGCTCCTAAAGCTTATAAGGAAAATTTTGTTGCACTAGGCAAGCTGATGCTAAAATTTATATGAATATACAAAGGAACAAGAAAAATCAAGACAATCTTGAAGAACATAATGGGAAGGAAAAATTTTTCTACCAGATACCAAGATTTATTATAAAGCTATTATAGAAATCAAGACAGTGTATTTCCACAAAGAGAGACACAAGGAATAGATTACACAATCTTGAAACAAATCCACACCTTTATAGACATCTTAAAAATATAAAGGTGTGCTGCCTGGCTGGTGTGGCTCAGTGGTTGAGGGTCGGCTCTCTGACTGAAGGGTCGTGGGTTCGATTCCCGGTCAAGGGCACATACCTGGGTTGCAGGTTTGATCCCTGGCCCCAGTCAGGGTTGTGCAGGAGGCAACCAATTGATGTATCTCACATTGGTCTCTCTCTCACTCTCCCCCTCCCTCCCACTCTCTTAAAAAAAAAAAAATCAATGCAAAATATCCTTGGGTGGGGATTAACAACAACAACAAAAATGCAAAGATGGCCCTGGCTGGTTAGAGCACTGGCTCATGCACCAAAGGGTCACAGGTTTGATTTCAGTCAAGGGCATGTACCTGGGTTGTAGGTTCCGATCCCTGGCCCCAGTTGGGGTGCATTGGTGTCTCTCTCTCTCTCTCTCTCTCTCTCTCTCTCTCTCTCTCTCTCTTTCTTTCTCTCTCTCTCATCTCTCTGTCTCTCTCCCTCTCCCCTCTCCCTAATCCTCTGGTGAGGATTAACAAAAATAGTAATATTTTAAAAAATGCAAAGGTGACAATATAGAGCATTGGAGAAAGGATAGACTTTTCAAAAATAGCACTTAATCAGTTTAACATTCACATGGAAAAAAATGAAATTTGACTTACCTTATACCATACACAAAACCCAATTTTAGGTGGATTGTAGATCTTAAGAAGAAAGATAAAGTAATAACAGTTCCAGAAATTAATAATAACCTTTGGTAGGAAAATATTTCTTAACAGGACACAAGAAGTACTGAGCATAAAAGTCTTTTATGTTCATCAAAAGACACCAATAATAGGTCCTGGCTACATAGCTCAGTAGTTTAGAGGATTGTTCCAACATGCCAAAGTTCTAGGTTCGATCCGCCATCAGAGCACATACAAGAATCAACCAATAAATGCATAAATAAGTGAAACAAATCAATGTTTCTCTTTCTCTAAAACAATCAATAAATAAAATAAAAAAGACATCGATAATAATTGCAACACATATACATATATATATATTTAACAAAGGACTCATATCCAGAATACATATCTGTAAGAAATGGCAGACAATCTATTGCAAAAATGGTAACAGACCTGCAAAAATGGGTAAGAGACTTGAATAGGCACTTCATAAAAGAGGATATCCAGATATTCAAAAACATGAAAAGGGACTCAACCTCATTTGTAATCTGGGAAATCCAAATAAAACCACAATGAAATACCACTATACCCACCCCCACACCAGAATGGTTAAAGTGAAAAAGATGTACAGTAGTAGTTATTGGCAAGGATGTGGGGCAACTGGAACTCTCCTACACGGCTGGTGGCGTGCCAATTTACTTTCTAAATTTGAGCCCTGGCTGGTGTTGGCTCAGTTGGTTGGGCACTGAAGGGTTGCTCTTTCAGTTCTGGGTTGGGGCACGTGCGGGGATTTGGGCTTGTCCGGGTAGGGGGACTTCGGGGAGGCGTCTGATCACAGCGGTGTTTCTCTCCCTCTCCCTTCCTCTCTCTAAAAATATCAATAAAAAAATCTTTTAAAAAATTTGACATTACTCAGTTAAGTTTTACAAATACATGACAAGTAATTTCACTGCTAGGTATAAACTTAGCACATGTGCCACAAAATACAGGAATATTCACAGCAGCATTATTCCTTATATCCAGAAATTGGAGACTAATCAAATGTCCATCAGGAGTAGATGGTTAAATTGCAGCACGTCCATAAAATGGAATACAACACAGCAGTCAAAATGAATGAACGAGCGCCTCACAAATCAGAGATGTATCTCTGAAACAATGTTGAATGAAAAATTACCAAATCGTGACTTTGAACAATTTAATTAATCTCTTCATTTACATCTCCCAGATAAAAATTTGTACCTCTTGGGGTCGTGGTGAAGACAAGTGGAATGATGCATGTCAAATGCTTAGCAAGCTCTTGGCTTAACAAATATTACCTATTATTTATTATTATGTTCTCTTAGCAGGCCCTTTCTGGAAATGAGCATTAAAGAATGGTGCAGAGTACTTACTGCGCCATCTAACGTCCCTGGCATTCTCCCCCAAATCCCTTCCTAACTTTTTACAATTGGGCCTCGGCCTCTTTAAGAAGTCAACCATAACTGAAGAAAGAGGAATGCCGGGAAGAGCCACTTGGTTCAAGACTGGAGCATGACGGGAAAGGGGGGGCGGAGACCAGGAGCAGGAGTCTTGGTGTTGCATTGCGATGGGTCACGCGGAAGAATTCCAGTAAGAGAACATAATTCTCGTCCCGGCGCGCGTTCTTGGGTTCTATTACTGCTCCTCCGGCCGCTGCTCCCGGGCAGTAGGGAGGCGACCAGAAGGTAAGCGCGTCCGATGGCGGCGGGAGTGGCCGCGCGGGGAGGGGTCACCCCACGTGATGGGGCGGGAACCGAGCGGGGGCGGTGCCGGGCGGATTGCGCGGCTGACGCGGTGCGGCTTTCGCCGCAGGGAATGACATGGGTTTGCGGGATGCGTTCTCTTCTGCCTGTACAACCTTGCAGTTTGTATTCGGTGACGCGCGTGGGAATTATTGGTGGGGAGGAGAATTTCAGAGCGAATAGGATGCTCGGAGGAGACATGAGCGCTCATAGATTGGTATAACTGGCAGGTGGAACGAAGTTCCCATCTCTTCTTCAGCACAAGCTTTTAAACCAGTTGCCCATTCCAAGCCTGGCTTGACTACCTGGATAAAGACAACTTTGTGGAGGTATCTTTTTGGTTCAGGTGTACTATGTCCTATTTTAGTACGTTTACTGCTAGGGGAAAGGAAGTCTGCTGAATGGCTAATAGAATTTCTTGTTTACAGGAAAGCGAAGGTGAATCAGAGCTCAGAGGGTCTCATTCCTAGGCATCGCTCCCATGGAGACCTTCAAAAGTGCAGGTGGTCCCTTTTAAGTGAGGAGTACCTACTGTTCACTTGTGATGGCATCTTAGGCCAAGAAATGGGGCCCCTATGGAGGCCTCCAGTAAAGGCTGAGTTAGAGGTGGGGGTGGGGAGCTCACTGTGCCCCACTTTGAGAAATAAAAGCTGAGGAGTTTCTCCTGGAGTCAAAAACTATTTCTGAGTCCTTTCCTCTAAGGGTTTGGAAACTTCCTGCCATGTCTTGGTCTGCAGGTCTGATTCCCTCTGTAACTTAAAAAATATAAAAGACCAGAGTGCTTGTGTTTAAAGATATTAGAGAAGTGCCAGAAGACTGTTTTCCTATATGAAGGTAGCTACTAAAGGAGCGGAAGGCAGGAAGAAAAGAGAATAGAGCTAGTCATGGTCCTAGAAAAGTTTTTTTTTCAAATGCTTAACTCTAAAGCCTTGTGCTCAATACAAAAGTTTTAATATAGATAAACATGAAAAAACAACAACAAAAAAGAATAAACCTGAGTACCAATCCTTTATATTGTGTTTTAGGAGCCCAGCTATCCATTACCAAGAAGATATCTATTAGTTTAGACTGAGGAATTCCTTTACGTAAATAATTAGAATGAAAGAACCTTTGGATGGTGAAGGTGGCAAAGCAATGGCACCACAGCAGGGGCTTCTGGACACAATTAAAGAAGAACCCGACAATGCTCAAGTAAGCATTTCATTTTACTTAAAATGTTTTAAATTCCTTCTTTTCTATCTGGTGAATTCAAATTTTGAGTTAGGCAATTTCTAGCTTATAAATTAAAACGACCCAAACTGATTTTTGCCCCCTTATTAGATGAGTAAATCAGTTTTTCTGCTCATTGAATGAAAAAAGATCTTGGCAACTGTATGATGTTTCGTTTTGTAAAAATAAAGTAGTGCCCTGGGTGGTTTGGCTCAGTGGTTTGAGCGTCAGCCCGTGGACCAAAGAGTCGCGGGTTCCATTGCAGTCAAGGGCAGGTACCTCGGTTGCGGTTTGGGGGCCCTGGTTGGGGTTGTGCAGCAGGCAACCAGTCCATGCGTCTCTTTCACATCGATGTTTCTCTCTCTCTCTCCTCCCTCTCACCCCCCTCTCTCTCTCCCTCCCACTCTATATCTGAAGATAAATGGAAAAAGATCCTTCAGTGAGGAGTAAAAAAACAAAACAAAGTAGTATGTGTTATTGTTTTTCCATGCTTGGTACCTCTTTTTTTTTTTTAATTCTCTTGTATTTGACAGAAGTTTCCTTTTTGGGGGGTGGGGGGTGGAGCAGCATTTTCTTTTTATTTTATTTGAGTATTGTGGTCTACTCTATGCTAGGAGATTCAGGAAGTGACTAAAGTCACCTTAGTCCCTTCCCTCATAGAGCTTATAGGTTAGTACACATTACCCAAAAAATTGATCAAATAATATATATATACATATAATTATAAACTATGACAAGTGCTCTGGGGAATCTGACCTCGTTTTGGTTGGGGGCAGAGGCTGACTAGGAAAGGCTGCCCCCAGGGAAGGATTTGTGAGCTGAATTATGAAGAATGAATAGGCTAGGCAAAGGCATTGAAAGTGTTCCAGACAGAAGGATCTGCACATAGGAAAGTCCTGAGTTGGAAAGATGCATGGTTCTTTTTTTTTGTCCTCACCCGAGGACATTTTTCCACTTTTTGTTTAGATAGAGTGGGAGGGAGAGAGGGGAAGAGAGAGAGAGAAACATCGACGTGAAAGGGACACATTGAGTGGCTGCCTCTCGCACGATCCCAACCAGGGCTGGGGACGAATCACAACCCAGGTATGTGCCCTTGGCTGGAATTGAACCCGCGACTCATTGGTCCTTGGGCTGACACTCTAACCACTGAGCCAAACAGGCCAGGGCTACATAGTTCTTTTGAAGAACTACAAGACGATTGGGCCTACAAGAGAAAGGTATGAAAATGGAGATGATGTTCATAACAACAACAATACTAATAGATGGCATTAATATATCAATATGTAGTGTATATTATATCATAATAATATATTAACATTATTAATACTTATGTGTACTTAGACTGTACCAGCCACCATTCTCACAAACATATTATTCCCATTTTACAGATGAAGAAACTAAAGTACAAAGAGGTCATGCAGTTTACCACACATCACAGGTCATAAATGGCAGAGACTAGATTCAAATTCAGATAGTTAGACTTCAGAGCCTATGCTGTCTTTCTTCTAGAATGAGGCTCTGTAGGTAGTTTGAAGCCAGGTTATGTGGGATCTTGTGGATCTTGTTATGAATTTTGGTCTTTATCCTGAGAGCAATGGGAAGCCATTGTAGCGTTTTAAGTGGGAAAGTAAGATGAACATGTTTGGAAAGAGCAACTGGCTACCTTTAGGGGACCCAGATTGGAAATTTGTGGAGGTCAGTGTGGAGAGACTAATTAGTTGTTTTGGGAAGAAAATTATTTCTTGCTCTGGCTGGGTGTTGCTCAGTGGTTAGAGCATCAGCCCCTGCACCAAAGGGTCTCTGGTTCGATTCCTGGTCAAGGGCACGTACCTGGGTTGCAGGTTCGCTCACTGCCCCAGTTGGTACACATGCAGGAGACAACCAATGGATGTGTCTAACATGAATGTTTCTCTCTCCCTCTCCCTCCCTTTCCCCTACCTCTTTCTCCCCTGCCACCCCAAAGAAAAATCAATGGAAAAATATCCTTGGGGTGAGGATTAACAAAACAAGAAAAAATTTCTTTTTTCTTTTTGGACAGTTCTTTTACTTCATACTCTGTAGTTATTAGCTTTATTTCATAAGCAAAGCAATATTACAAATATAAATAACAAAATAAAAAATAATAATGATAATATTGTATTTTTCATAACATCTCAAAGTCAGTATCATTCCAGGACAGGTAGTGTCTACAGGAAGTGGGGTGGGGGATGATGGCATCTATGACACTTATTTTTCCTCCAGCTGGTAAATTCGTCCCCTTCTTCTGCCAAAAGTAACCATTTGTCAGGTTTTGTGGATTCTACTTTTTAAGTATTTTTTGACTCTGTCTCTCCCTTTTCCTCCCTATTTCATTATTTCTCATTTGGACTTTTATAACAATTTTTGACTCACCCTTTTTCCTTCAGTCATAATCCCCATCAAAACACTGTGCAGTGATGACATTGTACTCTATAGATCTGATGACATCAATCTCTTTAAAGACTCTGTCCCATGTGTGATAAAGCATAAACTTTAGTGTGACATCCAAACTATCCATGTTTAGGCCTTTTTTCCCCTCTTCAGTATCATCACTCATCCTTCCCATTTTTCTAATCTAGGCTCCTGCAGACTTTTTGCATTTCACTCAAAAGTGTATTCTGTTGAGTTTGTTTCCTTGACTTTGCACAGTTCATTTCTTCTGCCTGGGGTATCCTAAACTACATAGCCTGGCAAAAATTTTCTCCTCTTTTAAAACATAGTTTAACTGTCACTCAAGGGTGAAATTAATCATTCTTTTTTTCTATTGCATAGTACTTTTATTTTTTCAAATCCTCACCTGAGGATATGCTTCTTGATTTTAGAGAGAGAGGGGCAGGGGGAAGGAGAGAGACAGAGACAGAGACAGAGAGAAACATTGATGTGAGAGAGAACATCGATTGGTTGTCTTCCATATACACCCTGACTGAGGATTGAGCCTGTAGCCATTTGGTGTACGGGATGATGCTCCAACCAATGGAGCCTCCTGGCCAGGGCAAGTGTTCTTTTTAGTAAGTTGAAGGAGGTGTGTATAGGTACTTTTAACTTCTCTTTTTGCAATTGTCAATAAATAAATGTTGTTATTTAAGTATAATATTTAAGAACATCCACTTTGGATTCAATGGAGTTGGATTCACTCATTCAACAAATATTTATAAATTCCATTATTATGAAAATAATAATAAGAGCTCGCATTTTTATGTGTAAATCATGCTTTTGGCTAACTGTAAGGCATCATGCTACATACTTTATTTGTAGTAAATCATTTATCCCTCATAATGGCCCTATGGGTTAGATAATATCTCTATTCTGTAGATAAGGAAATTGAAACTAAGAAAGATTAAATAATGTATTTGAGCCAAAATCATACCTGTTTCTGTCTGTTATTAGAACCCGTAGTCTCCTCTGTTGTGTTATGTTGACTGTCCTGGACGTTGAGTGTACAGACATGGAAAAACAAATATGGTCCCTATCCATAGTAGACATGGTCCTTTCAGGCTAGTGTATGTGTGCAGGGAAGAAGAAAGGGTGTTAGACATTAAATTACCCAAATTGATATGAAATATCACAGGTGCTATGAGTAAACGGTTGATGTGAGAGACTGTATCAGAGGAGCTTAATTTCAATTGGGGGTCAGGGTTTGAATTCATTGTAGTAATTATGCTTTGTTGTATTTATACATCTATAGGGGAGATAGCATGGGTTTTAGAACAGAGAAACTTGAGAATTTGATTCTCATCTGTGCACTTAGTATCTTTGTGACCTTGGACAAATTGCTGAACATTTCTAAGCTTCACTTACCTCATTTATAAAGAAGGTATCGTGTAGTTCCTACCTTATAGGCAATAGATCGTTTGATACATCATGGGAAGTGGTAAATTAATGCAGTGGTTCCTAGCCTTTGGCATTTATTGGTTCAAAGAAATTTCAAAAGTAACCTTGGGACCTGATACATCAGTCATTTATTTTGCTATGTTTAGGGAGATTAAACATACAACTATCATATATTATCATCATTATATCAGAAAAGTAATACTATATATATATATTTTTTTTAATCCTCACCTGAGGATATTTTTCTGTTTATCTTCAGAGAGAGTGGGAGGGGGAGAGAGGGGAAGAGAAAGGGAGAGAGAGAGAAACATCGACGTGAGAGGGACACATCGACTGGTTGCCTTCCGCACGACCCTGACCAGGGCTGGGGACGAACCACGACCCAGGTACATGCCCTTGGCCGGAATCGAACCCGAGACTCATTGGTCCGCGGGCCATCGTTTTACTGCTGAGCTACATCGGCCAAGGCTATTTTTTAAAAACTTTTTATTTTGTCTGGCCGGTGTGGCTCAGTGGACTGAGCGTCATCCCATGGACTGAGAGGTCCCGGTTTGATTCCCGGTAAGGGCACATGCCCAGGTTTTGGGTTCGATCCCCAGTGGGGAGTGTGCAGGAGGCAGCCGATCGATGTATCTCTGTCACATCCGTGTTTCTATGTCTCTCTCCCTTCCTCTCTAAAAAAATTAAAAAATGAAAACATATTTAAAAAACAAAAAAACTTTTTATTTTAAAATATGTAAGGCTATTTTGACACCCCCCCTCCCGCCCCCATTAGGATGGTTGTGATCTCAGAATAAAGACAATCTTGCCCTGGCTGGTGTGGCTCAGTTGGTTGGACGTCTTCCCAGGCACTGAAAGGTTGCTGGTTCGATTCCCGGTCAGTGCACATGCCTGGGTTATGGGCTCAATCCCCGGTAGGGGGTGTGCAAGAGGCAGCTGATTGATGTTTCACTCTAACATATGTGTTTCTCTTTCCCCCTCCCTTCCCCTCTCTCTGAAAATCAATTAAAAAAATAAACAATAAAGACAGTCTTTTACAAGATAGATATATGTATTTTTAAATTTTTGTTTTTATTATATTTTATTTTAAAGCATTTAAAAATATGTTAAGGTTAGCCCTGGCTGATCTTGCTCAGTGGTTAGCGCATCGGCCTGCCAGCTCGTTCCCCGGCCCCAGTCTGTCAATTGATGTGTCTCATATCAATGTTTCTCTCTCTCTTTCTCTCCCTGCCTCCCTTCCATTCTATCTAAAAATATCAATGGAGAAATGTCCTGGGGTGAGGATTAACAACAACAACAACAAAAAATATGTTAAGGGTAAATCTGATTTGAGCTGTGATGATTCTATGTATAATGAGCAGATTGCATTGAAACTCTTGTGTCTTTTCTGCTGTTAACAGATATGACAGCATATAAATGTCTTGGCTGAAATTACTAATTTTACAAACTCTAAATTATTCAGATTTAATTTAATTTATTGCTCCCTTATAAACATAGCCAAAAAAAAGGGTTAGTACCCAGCATTGAAAAGCTGTGTATTACTCCTGTGTGTGTGTGTGTGTGTGTGTGTGTGTGTGTGTATATATATATATATATATATATATATATATATATATATATATTTCTGTATATATTTAAAAAAATTATTTTTTGCCCTGGCCAGTCCAGTTAGACTCAGCGGTTGGAGTGTTGGCCTGCGGACTGGAGAGTTTCGGGTTCGGTTCCGCCTAAGAGCACGTACCTTGGTTGCAGTTTGTCCCTGGCCCCTGTTGGGGTTGTGTGGGTGGCAGCCACTTGATGTGTCTCTCTCATGTTGATGTTTCTCTCTCTCTCTTCCCCCCTCCCTCTCTCCTGCTCTATCTGAAGATACATGCAAAAATGTCCTCGGGTGAGGATAAAAAAAATAAATAAATAAATAAAAATTTTTTTCTGTATTGATTTTTAGAGAGAGAGGAAGGGAGAGGGAGAGAGAGATAGAAACATTGATGAGAGAGCATCGATTGGCCACCTTCTGCATGCTCCCCACTGGCGATTGGGCCCACCACCTGGGCATGTGCCTTGACCAGGAATCGAACCAGCGACCTCTTGGTGCATGGGTCGACACTCAGCCACTGAGCCACACCAGCTGGGCTACTCCTGTATATGAAGATTACATTTGAAAAGTAGATATAACTATTATAAAAGATTTTCCAGTTTTGAAAGATCCTTTTTGTAAAGATTAAATCTATTCTAATAACTTCTAAATTTTGACTTTTGAAGTAGTTGTAAAGGTGATTACAATTAGAATGTAGAAGAGATGAATATGACAAAATTATTTTTTGCTTGGATTTCTAGTTTACGTAGATACTAATACTAATATTCATTTCTCTTTCTTCTTTTTTTCGTTAAGGAATATGGACATGCTCCAAAGCCAAAAACTCAGGAAAATGAACTGAAAATTAGTGCTGTGTTTTCAGTCAATGAGAGTCCTCTTGGTAAGAAACAGAACTGCAAAAGTTAATTATGGTGAACATTTATTATATTCTGACTAGTAGAATTTAGGGAAAGCACCTCCTCATGTAAGTTTTTTCTTCCTTTGCAATGCTTTCAAACTGAGTAGCTGGTCTTGACCAGCATTTTAAAAGTGGAATAGAATAAGAGTATATCAGAGTGTGATGCATGTAGTAAGGAAACATTATTTCATGAAACTACTATTTCAGTTATTAAATTATATTCACATGTGCACACTCACATACATGTACATGTGTCTTGGGTTATAATGTGAAATGTAGTTTTTATTATGGGTCATGGTTTTAAAAGTTTGAAATGAATTGAAGTGCTTATTGCCTCATTCATGTTGGGTTTTAAGACTGAGGGAATTGTCCTAAAAATAGAGAATGTAAATGTGTTTGTATTGATACTAAAACTTTTTTTTTTTTTTTTTTTAATAGCCCAACAGTTGACCCCAGGCTTTCAGTTTCCTCTTATATCACCTGGCCCAAATACATTGCTTCCTTCAGTTCCAGCTATAGCTTTGCAGGCTGTTTGTTCTGGTTGTAAAAAAATGCTTTATAAGGGGCAAACAGCATATCATAAGACAGGATCTACTCAGCTCTTTTGCTCCACGCGGTGCATCACCAGATATTCTTCACCTGTCTGCCTACCACTTCCTCCCAAGAAAACCTGCACCAACTGCTCGAAGTAAAAAATTCTTAATTACATCTGTTTTTATGTTTTTAGTGTATATATAGTTTAGTTCAAACATGCTATTGCTACTTTATCTCTCTTTAGCACAATTCTATGGAAATAGCTTTTTAGCTATTGAGAAATTTGCAGATTCTGAAGTTTTGTAAAATTAAATAAATGACTTGGTGTTAAAAATACTACCTAAACCAATTTTCCTTATCTCTTTCAGTTTTAAGTTTTACTATGAAAAGAAATAAACGATTTGTGGGAATTGTAGGATCACTCATATATCTTGTAATCATAGACAACAATCATTCAAAATTATTTATCTTGAATGTTAGTGAAGTATAGAATAAAATACTATCACTCACAATGAAATAGTATATGAAAATTATTTAATTCTTTAGAAGATAAAAACTTCAAATGGCCACAAATATAATGTGTTTATTTCCTTGTTTTTTTTTTTAACCCTCACCCGAGGACATTTTTGCATGTATCTTCAGATAGAGCAGGAGGGAGAGAGGAGGGAAGAGAGAGAGAGAAACATCGATGTGAGAGAGACACATCGAGTGGTTGCCACCTACACGACCCCAACCGGGGCCGGGGACAAACTGCAACCGAGGTACGTGCCCTTAGCGGGAACTGAACCCGGGATTCTCCGGTCCGCGGGCTGACACTCTAACCGCTGAGCCAGACCGGCCAGGGCTAATGTGTTTATTTCTAAAAAAATCCTTGTGAGCTTTTTTGCGGGATCATTGTTGCTTTAAATAATGCGTAGATTCAGAAAGAGAAAGGAATAACAGCAAAGTCACATAAATGTTTTCTACCTTAGTACCTTTGGAGAATTTGGCATGTTTTGTCTATTCCAGTGGTAATGTAATTCTAGGAATATAGTGTGTTGTCAGTAGTCACTAATTCAGAGCAAGAAAAGTTAAGAGCTTGGTTTTAGATCATGGCTCTATTACTTATTAGCTCTATGGCCTTGGGCTAGATATTTCACTTTTCTAAGCCTCACTTTCTTCAATGGAAAATAGTATCTACTTCCTCAGATTTTAATGAGACAGTGTTAGCACAGGGCCTAGCGCATAGCAAATGCTTAATAAATGGGATCTTACTATTTTTAGTAGTAAAATTAATATTATTATGTATACTTAACATAATTTATAGGCCTCTATTTGGTCTTTGGAGATGTAGGACAGTTTCTTTATCTGCTTGATGTGTTGGCTTTAGGTATCTAAAAGTAGATCCTATTAAAATGGAAATCTCTAACTGAAAGGAGAGAGGAATTTAAAAATATTTTACTCAAATATTGAAATTTAGTATTGTTCTAAAATGCCCTTCTAATACCTTACTTTAACTGTTTTATGTCATTCTCATGAAGCTGATCTAGAAGAGTAAATTTAGTTTTCTGTTTTTAGATACTCTGTTTCAACATGTCAAATATCAAATGAAAATGAATTAAATTTTAAAGAACATAATACAGTCTATACATCCAAATGCATATATATATCTCTCTTAAAAGTCATTCATGTAGGGACTTTTTACCACGGTGCTGCTCTTATTAAAAAAAATTAGCCCTGGCGGGTTTTGCTCAGTGGTTAGAGTGTTGGCCCGCAGACCAAAGAGTCGCGGGTTCGATTCTGGTCAAGGGCATGTACCTTGGTTGCAGTTTGGTCCCCGACCCTGGTCTGGGTCAAGCAGGAGGCAACCAATTGGTGTGTTTCTCTCACATCGATGTCTCTCTCTCCACCCCCCCACCCCCTGACTCTATCTGAAGATAAATGGAAAAATATCCTTGGGTGAGGATTAAAAAAATTTTTTTTAAATCTCTTGATTTGACATTACCTTCAGAGCCTATGAAACTTTTCTTTAGACTAAGTTAGGTGACACATCTATCTTTTCAGCATGGATTTGATTTTTGCAGATTGCCAAAAGTTCCTTGATGCCTTATCAGTCGTAGATAGATAAGCTGAATCATACTATTAAACATAATATTTGGCTATAAAATTAAAAAGTTGTTCTTAGAGTTCTTATAAATTAAAAGAGAAACTAGAAAAAAATGTTTGAGCCATGTTGTTGGAAGAGGTATGGTTTTTCTAGGATAAATGTTAAGGTGCAACATTTATTTTATGCATAGGCTTAGAATGCATTTGTATTTATATTTATGTGCACAGATTTTCATTAAAGACATTCTTGTTGGTTTAACTTATATATTATGCCACTGGCAGATTCAAATTATTAAGTAAAATTCTTTATTGCTCTGTTTTTAGAGAAAAATCACTTTCCCAAGTTAGTAAACGTGTAAGCATATCCACTTGGTTTCCAAGATTCACTGTCATATTTTTAAGGGTAGGTGATTTTAGAAAATTAAAGTACTTTGTTATTGTTGTTGTTCTTCCATAATTTACCATGGAACAGTTCTGTATAATGAAGGTACAGGCTGTGAGGTAGAATAGTGGAAAGATTAATACCGTAGACTGTAGAATCTGACTGCTGAGATTTGTATTTTGACTTCACTGCTTACCAGCTGTGTGACTTTGAGATTCCTGATTTGGTCTCCTCATCTATAAAATGGCAATTATAATAATACGTCATAGAGTTTTTGTGACAATTAAATTGGATAATTTGAGTAAAGAGAATACTGCCTGGCACATAGCAATTACTCCATACACATTATTGTAGTATATAATATTATTGTTATTTTTTTTACTTTGTGGCCTGCACTAGTGTTTCTAATTAATGATTATTTCCTTCAGTTTTTATACTGGTTAGAAGAATGGCAATACTTAGCCTCTGTTTTTTTTTTTTTTTATCCTTACCGGAGGACATTTTTGCATTTATCTTCAGATAGAGCAGGAGGGAGAGAGGTGGGAAGAGAGAGAGAAACATTGATGTGAGAGAGACACATTGAGTGGTCGCCACCCACATGACCCCAACTGGGGCCAGGGACAAACTGCAACCGAGGTACGTGCCCTCAATGGGAACCGAACCCGGGACTCTCCGGTCCACGGGCTGATGCTCTAACCGCTGAGCCAAACCGGCCAGGGCTTAGCCTCTGTTTTTACTGTCAGTGCTTATTGTAACAATGAACTCTTATAAAATGACGCTAGGTGTCTCACAGAACAACTCAGTTATTTGTGTTCCTCTGTCTTATTCTTGGTTCTGTCCTCTGATACCAAGCCTTAGTAGTCCTTTTGCCATCTGTTTCTTTGCGCTCTCCAGTTATAGCTAAATTTTATATATCATGCTAATATTTTTATATTAATCTTTGATAGTTCACTGTTTCCCAAATCTTGCATTTAAATTTATTTTCTAAAAATTTATTTCTTGTCTCATTCACGTTTTTACTCTTGGCAGCTGTTGGCTAGTAAGAAGACAAGTGTTTCATGGTCTGGAGTTGTGGGATGGCCCCTTATTCCATTGGCTCCAGTGGATGAAACTTGGTTGGAGCTATAAGCCTCACTATTTTTGTCACGGGCATCTGGCTGGATATATTTTAAATGTAATTCTTCTTTACACATTTATCAATTGGGCGTTATGAGCTCCATTTTATACATGAGGAAATTGAGACAGTAATTGCTTCACTCATTGTCACTCAGCTGATAAGTAACAGAACTGATCATTAAACCCAGGTTTCCAGATGCCTTATGCAGGGTCAGCCATTTTCTACTATACAATAGCTGCCCTTAGTAAATGTAGTTATTTTAGCTCACAAAGAGGAAGAAATTACAATTATGAAGAACACATTTCATTTTGCCTTTGTTATTTATTTTTAGAGACATTTTAAATCCAAAGAATATGATCACAACCCGATTTGAAAATTCCTCTCCTAGCAAAGATTTCTGCAGCCAATCATGCCTTTCTTCTTATGAGCTAAAGAAAAAACCTGTTGTTACCATATATACCAATAGCATTTCAACTAAGTGCAGTATGTGTCAGAAGAATGCTGATGTAAGTTACATTTTACCTTTATTGGGATTCTGCTCAAAGATCAGAGATTTTTAACTGGCTCTTATCTTGTATGTGCATGTGTTTTTATTTTCTAGATTCGATTTGAAGTTAAGTATCAAAATGTGGTACATGGTCTCTGTAGTGATGCCTGCTTTTCACAATTTCATTCTGCCAACAACCTCACCATGAACTGTTGTGAGAACTGTGGGAGCTATTGCTATAGTAGCTCTGGTTCTTGCCAGTCCCAGAAGGTTTTTACTTCAACAAGTGTCACAGCATATAAGCAGGTATGAATATCAATCAGACTGTTGTATATAGTTGGTCTCACCCCTCTGAGATGGCTGCACAGGGATGAAATGCACAATAAAAGAGTGAGTTCTTGCCCTGGCAAGATTGGGCATCGTCCCCTGCACTGAGAGGTTGCTGGTTTGATTTTTGGTCAGGGCACATGCCTGGGTTGTAGGCTCAATCCCTGGTAGGGGGGTGTGTAGGAGGCAGCCAATGAATGTTAATGCTCTAATTTAAGGCTCTAACATGGATGTTTCTCTCTCTAAAAATCAATAAACTATTCTTTAAAAAAAAAGAGAAGAGTAAGCACTTCCTATCAGTTGATGCTGGTGTGTGATTTCCCCTCCAGAAATATTGGATAGATTCTGATAAAAGGGTTGATTGTGGTGGTGAGATGATATATGTGAACTGATCATTTTTTAAGATTTTCATGGCTAGAAATTTACACATGTAATGTCATGATTTGCTATGAGTCTGAAATATGTTATGGTATATATGGTAAAGAGAACCCCCATATTACTGTAAATAAATTATGACTGAAAGTCAAAAGATGATAAAATCAGCTCTGGCCGGTTTGGCTCAGTGGTTAGAGTGTCGGCCCTCAGACCAAAGAGTTGTGGGTTCTATTCTGGTCAAGGGCATGTACCTGTGTTGCAGTTCGATCCCTGGCCCTCGTCGAGGTCTTGCAGGAGGCAACCAATTAATATATCTCTCTCACATCTATGTTTCTCTCTTTTCTCCCCTCCCTCCCACTCTATCTGAAAATCAATGGAAAAATATCCTCGAGTGAGAATTAAAAAAAAAAAAAAAAAAAGATAAAATCAGTGAATCTAAAGCATATCCTTTCCTTTTAGAAAGTATTTTTTAATGTGTTTTGGAATGAATTGTAATTATTTTGGCAACATTGCTTTAATAGAATACTCTAGGTAATTTTTATTTATTGTAATGAATAATGCATTCATTTGGTTACTAAATATGTCAATTTGTGTAAATTTAATTATTGCTGAATGACTTGGGGTCTTTAAAAAGTTATATTTTTACAAGAGGATGTAAGTAATAATTAAAAACATTTTTAGTTAGCAAGTTTGATTTATATTTAATTCCTCTGAACAGTTGGTTATGGACATTCATCTTTGAAAAGAATTACTTTTCTAGGAATTGCAGCTTTTGGCAGTCTGGTTACTACTGTCATAGGAATAGAATATTTTATTTTTAAAATTTTTCTTGTGTCCTTTTTAAAAAAATTTTTTTTCCTTTTTATTGATTTTAGAGAGAGAGGAAGTGAGAGGGAGAGAGAGATAGAAACATCGATGAGAGAGAACATTGATTGGCCTCCTCCTTCATGCTCCTCACTGGGGATTGGGCCCACACCTGGGGATGTGTCCTGACTGGGAATCGAACCGGTGACCTCTTGGTGCATTGGTTGATGCTCAACCACTGAGCCACACCAACCAGACTAGAATATTTTATTTTTATATATATGATCCAAAAATCAGTTTCATTCCTAATTTTGTTACTAGTATTGTATTCTGTCAACTGTGTAAATGATGTTCTTCTTTTACCAGGAAGATTATGTAATGAAACTTCACAATTTATATATTCCTACCATTTATTTTCCCATATAATTTCTTACTGAGAGACCTTATATTATTGTGTCAGTGATGATATTAGTATAGTGGTTAGGAGCCTGGACTTTGGAGTCAGTAAAATAAGTTTAATCTCTTACTTTTCTGTTTATTTGTTAAGGTAATCTAATTAAAGATAATTTAAACTTTTTGTTAATTTTTTAAAGTATCTCACTATGTTGTTTAAAAAATCCTATGATACAGTCAGTGTATATGAATTGCTTAGCATGGGTCCTGGCCCATGATAAGCACTCAATAAGTAATAATATTGGTAATTAATATAAATGGTAGCCATTATTATTATTATTATTGTTTCTTAAAATATGAATAAACTTACAGGCAAATTTTATTATGAAACTTAGCTTGAAAACGAGTCATTCTGCAGGATGACCTAATATAGGTTAAACATCATTTCTATCTCCTCCTCCTAAAGAGTCTTACTGGTTAAGTAACCTTAAAGATAGTAGACTCTCTCCTAGATTGATGTCCAACTCTACACTGAGGATGACCCTTTGGTTCCTGCATTACCTGGTCTTCTCTGATTATTTGTGATGAGAAAAAGATTTTATGACTATCTGATTTTACTTTTAATGTGCTTTGTTATTGCTGATATGTCTGACTAGTTATTAATTTTCTTCATTTAACATTTTATTATTGTCAAAAAGCTTAAATTTCCCACATCTCAACTTTCAGAAAAGTCTGTGGTTGGTGTGGCCTCAGTGTCATGCTCAAATATTTCAACCAAAGGTAGTGGTCGTTGGTAGCTTTTCTTTTCTTTTCTTAAACAATATGTATATATGTACTATAAGCTTAGGCATGTGAATGTTATTTTATTTTCTTAACAGAATTCAGCCCAGACTCCTCCATATGCCTTGGGGAAATCACTGAGGCCCTCAGCTGAAATGATTGAGACTACGAATGACTCGGGAAAAACAGAACTTTTCTGCTCTATTAATTGCTTATCTGCTTACAGAGTTAAGACAGTTACTTCTTCGGGTAATGTTTAAATTTGATCAATTTATAGATTTAGTAACTAAAGAAAAATATTATAATTGCTTTTCTTTCATTTTGTTGTAAACTAAATTTATCTATATGGTTAAATAAAGACCCAAGATTGGTTCAGTTTCAAAGAACTGATTTTTAAGTAAATATAGTTTTTCACAGATTTCCTTGGTTGAGGTTTTTTTTTGGTAGTTTTATATGTGAAAAAAAAACAAAAAAACCCAACATAAGTTCCAAGTTTTTGTGTAAATGGGATTTAATTGAGGAAGTTGTAGTTAGCTTTACAGTTTATTTTAAAGTTCCTTAATTTTTGTTTTGTATATTACTATTTGTAGTTTTATGCTAATACATTTTTGGATTATTTGTTTATCTGGGTAACTTATTTGTTGGTTTTTATTTTTTTGTTACCAAGGTGTCCAGGTTTTGTGTCATAGTTGTAAAACCTCAGCAATTCCTCAGTATCACCTAGCTATGTCGAATGGAACTATATACAGCTTCTGCAGCTCCAGTTGTGTTGTGGCTTTCCAGGTACGATCTAAGGTAGTATTGTACTCCTGCAGTGCTCTTAGGCATTGATCGATCTGTGGCAAAATGTTAACTGCTAGAGGCCCATGCTTATAGAAGATTAAATTTGAGTTAGAAAAGAAAATGATGTTCAGCTATGGAAGCTAGGATTTGATCTGGATACGTGGTGTGGTGATATGTTCATGTGTTCCTCTCATCCTGGGCCAGATACATAATGACTCCTGGCATGGAATTGTAAGCCTTTAATTACTTACCACATTTTTTCTTCACTCTCAGAGAAAGTAGAGTTTATAGAGATCCTCCAGGGTGGGAAGATGCCTGATGCAGTGTCCCTGGCACTAGAGAGAAAGACACCACTGGTGGCCACTGTGCTCTTAATAGCCATCAGAGGCTGGTTGGTAATGGGGGTGCAGGTGGAGGGGTATCTTGGGGGAAAGGAGAGGCCTGCTCTAATTTATTAGGGTCATATATATTAGAAGGTCTTTGTCTCAAAAGCCTGCATTTCTCAGTCCTTCTGTTCTGGAAGCATGCCATTTAAACTTTTTCTGTGTACTATTTTATACAATTTAAAGAAATGTCTGCATGGAAATTAATTTATTAAAATGAGAAAATGAAAATTATCAAGTTCTGTTATTTCTCAATTGTTAAAATCTTTGCCTTATTTGTATTCAATCAGAATGTATTTAACAAGCCAAAAGGAACAAACCCTTCAACAGTACCCCTGTCTCAGGGCCAAGTAAGCTCGCCGTCTGGGACAGCAGTGTCAACAGGAGGAGGTAACAACACCTCTGCAGTTCTCCCAAGCTCCATCAGTGGCTCTGCTGTAGCCAGTCTCCAGTCTCTTTCTTCACAGTCCCAACAAGTTGCTTCAACCCAAGCAGTTGTTAAACTCAAGTGTCAGCACTGTAACCATCTGTTTGCCACAAAACCAGAACTTCTTTTCTACAAGGTAAAGAGAGATCATGAAAGGGGTTGAATATAAACTTATCCAAGAAGCGTTTTTGTCTCTGCATCTTTGATAATCAATTAATTTGCTTTGAAATGACAAGGAAAAGGATTTCTTAAAGATAAAGCAACTGCTTAATTAGGTCTTAATGACTGTTCTTTCTTTGCAGGGTAAAATGTTTCTGTTTTGTGGCAAGACTTGCTCTGATGACTACAAAAAGAAAAATAAAGTTATAGCAATGTGTGACTACTGTAAACTACAGAAAATTATAAAGGAGACTGTACGATTCTCAGGGGTTGATAAGCCATTCTGTAGTGAAGGTAAAGAAAAAAGTTCAGTTTTATCAACACAGAGCATGTGATTGTTATGAGGTATTCATTATGAGGTGGGCTATAAAAATCCACAATCAATTTTCAAGTAATTTTTGTTTTATCAGGTATAATTTGAGGCTTTTTAATTGAGTTCACACTTAACTCACTTTAAAGTCTATTTTTTAATTTTAATTTTTTTCTGTTCTGCTTTTCGTTTATTTTCATTTTTAGATTCAATTGTTGATAGATATGTATTTATTGCCATTTTATTGTTCATTATTTTTAATCTTTTTTTTTCTCTTCTTCTTAAAGAATACCCTTTAACATTTCATGTAATACTGGTTTGGTGGTGATAAACTCCTTTAGCTTTTTCTTGTCTGGGAAGCTCTATATCTGTCCTTTGATTCTAAATGATAACTTTGTGGGATAGAGTTATGTTGGTTGTAAATCCTTGATTTTCATCACTTTGAATACTTCTTGCCACTCCCTGCTGGCCTGCAAAGTTTCTGTTGAGACATTAGCTGACAAAAGTTTATCTTTTTATTTTTATTTTATTTTTTTCCTTTATTGATTTTAGAGAGAGAGGAAGTGAGAGGAAGAGAGAGATAGAAACATGGATGAGAGAGAAAACCAATTGGCTGCTTTCTGCATGCTCCCCACTGGGAATCTGGCCCACAACCTGGGCATGTGTCCTGACTGGGAATCGAACTGGCAACCTCTTGGTGCATGGGTTGACACTCAACCACTGAGCCCCACCAGCCAGACTATTTATTTATTTTTAAATCCTCACCCTAGGATATTTTTCCACTTATCTTCAGTTAGTGGGGGGAGGGAGGGAGAGAGAGAACCAGAGGGAGAGAAACATCGGTGTGAGAGAGACACGTCAACTGGTTGCCTCCCACATGACCGACCAGGGCTGGGGACTGAACAGCAACTGAGATACGTGCCCTTGACTGGAGTTGAACCCGTGCTCTAACTGCTGAGCCAAACTGGCCAGGGTGATTTATTTTTTTGTTAATCCTCACCTGAGGATATTTTTCCATTGATATTTATTTATTTATTTATCCTCGCCCCCCACCCCCCCATTGATTTAAAAAAATTTTTTTTTATTTTAGAGAGGAAGGGATGGAAGGAGGGAGGGAGGGAGAGAAAGAAACATTGATGTGAGAGAGAGACATTGATTGGTTGCCTCCTGCTAGGACCAGGAATTGAACCTGCAATCCTTTGGTCTGTAGACCAACACTCTAACTGCTGAGCCAAACTGGCCAGGGCAAAAGTCTGTCTTTTTAAATGTTACAATAATCTTAGTAAAGAAAACCTTCTGAAATATAATTAGATCGATGGTATTAGTATAAATACAGAAAATCTCTTCATAAGTTTAGCTATGACTTCAGAAATCTTTTTGTTCTTGCACCCATTTGTGAAGAGGGTACTTAAGCAATTATGGTTTCTTAGGTTAAGAAACTTGTATACCTGTGATGTTTCTGAATATAGATGACTAACATTTAGAGTATATGTAAAAGGTGATATGAGTCTGTTTTGTGAATATAGAGACTAACCTTTAACCTAGAGGCAAATAATTGTGTTCAGTATTTAGAAGTTAACTTAAAGTTGGCATCTAAGGCTATAGAGACTCACTTTACCTCCTTCAAGTTATTATAAATTTGATGTTTCTTTCTTTTATCCTTTCTGGCACTCAGTTTGCAAATACCTCTCTGCCCGTGACTTTGGAGAACGATGGGGAAACTACTGTAGGATGTGCAGTTATTGTTCCCAGACATCCCCTAATTTGGTAGAAAACAGATTGGAGGGCAAGTTAGAAGAGTTTTGTTGTGAAGACTGCATGTCCAAATTTACAGTTCTGTTTTATCAGGTAAATATAATATACTCTTTGGCTTTCTGAAGTTTGTAAAAATTATTTTTTGTTTAAAATATATTCAGATTATGTGAATAAAATTTTGTGTTTAGAACTGGGTAAAATAAACTATGGGCTCCTAAAGCAAAATCAATTGATTATAAACTTGAAATCTTTGGGATAAAGAGTATAGAATTTCCGGAGACTTTGTTATTTGAGGATATATTCTTTTTAAATTTTGCTTTCTTATAAAGCACATTGACCTTAGTTATAACTTTGTGTTTTTTCAAGTTAGAACTTTACATAGTTAAGTTGCCTTAAGCCTCTCTCATACAGAAGGTTACTCTGAGGAATTGAAGTCAGACCTTGTTCTCATTTCATAGATCAAATGACTATAACTGACCTTACCCACCTCCTTTAAATAAAATTACTTTAGAAAGGTTGACAATGAAAGCTGCAATTAATTGAACTGCTAATACATATCCAGTGCTTCATAAGTGTTATTTTATTTAATCCTCACCAAAATCCCAAGAGGTAGGTATATTATTGCTAGTTTATAAATAAGGAAAAAAAGTAAGCTGGTACATGACAGCTAGACAGCACCTATAATACTCCAGTGAAATCACCTATTTACTTGTCTCCCTACCCCTCAAAATATAATCTTGAGGGGAGGTATGTCTTTTTTTTTTTTCATTTATTGATTTTAGAGAGAGAGGAAATGAGAGGGAGAGAGAGATAGAAACATTGATGAGAGAGAACATCGACTGGCTGCCTCCTGCATGCTCCCCACTGGAGATTTGGGCCCACAGCCTGGGCATGTGTCATGACTGGGAATCGAACTGGCGACCTCTTGGTGCATGGGTCGATGCTCAACCGCTGAGCCACACCGGCCGGACTGTCTTTTTCATAATTGTATGACCTGGACCTATCTTGGTGCTCAAGACAAAGGATACCTCATTAATTATTTGTTGAATGAATCAGTCTTTCTGACTCCAAAACCCATATTCTTTCTACTGTAATATGCTGCCTCTTAACCTTTTAAAAATAGAACCTATCTTTAGATTCCTTCATTGGTAATTTTGAAAACAGAAGATTAACTTTTATATTCTCTCGATTGAGGGTATCTATATGAAACAATTAAGAATATATATTTTTAACCACTATATATTTTTTATTTTTCAATTGCAGTTTACATTTAATATTATTTTATATTCGTTTCAGATGTACAGCAGAGTGGTTAGACAATTATCTACTTTACAAAGTGTTCCCTAATATTTCAAGTACCCACCTGGCACTGTACATAGTTATAATATTATTGATTATATTCCCTATGCTGTAGTTTACATCCCCACGACTATTTTGTAACTACCATTTTGTACTTCTTAATCCCTTTGCCTTTTTCACCCTTTCCCCCAACCCTCCTCCCCTCTGGCTACCATTGGTCTATTCTCTCTGTGTGTCTGTTTCAATTTGTTTGTTTATTCTGTCTTTAGATTCCACATATAAGGGAAATCATATGGTATTTGTCTTTCTCTGACTAACTTATTTCACTTAGCATAATACTCTCTAGGTCCATCTATGCTGTCGCAAATGGTAAGATTTTGTTCTTTTTTTATGGCTGAGTAATGTTCCATTGTATATATGTACCACAGCTTTTTTGTCCACTCATCTATTGATGGGTTCTTGGATTGCTGCCATATCTTGGCTGTTGTAAATAATGCTGCAGTGAACATAGGGGTGCATATATTCTTTCAAATTAGTATTTTGCGTTTCTTTGGATAAATGTCCAGAAGTGAAATCACTCATAAGGCAGTTCCATTTTTAATATTTTGAGGAACCTCTATACTATTTTCCATAGTGTCTATACCAGTCTTCATTCCCACCAACAGTGCATGAGGGTTTCCTTTTCTCCACATCCTTGCCAACACTTGTTGATTGATTGATAATAGCCATTCTGGCATGTGTGAGGTAATATCTCATTGTGGTTTTAATTTGCATTTCTTTGATGATTAGTGACATTGAGCATCTTTTATGTCTATTGACCATGTGTGTGTCCTCCTTGGAGAAATGTCTACTCAGGTCCTCTGCCCATGTTTTGATTGGATTGTTTGTTTTTTTGGTGTTGAGTTATTTGAGTTCTTTATACATTTTGGATATGAACCCCTTATTGGATGTATCATTGGAGAATAACCACAATATTTTAAGGTAGAAATCTTACATTTTTGTGATCTCAACTGACTCTCATATCATGTTTTCATAGTGCCTTCTGGTTTTATAATAATGTTATCTTTTCATTATATTATAGTTTTAAGCCTATCCTGTCTTAATTTTTTTCTCAGATGGCCAAGTGTGATGCTTGTAAACGACAGGGTAAGCTAAGTGAGTCCATAAAATGGCGAGGAAACATCAAACATTTCTGTAATCTATTTTGTGTCTTGGCGTTTTGTCATCAGCAAATTACAAATGACCCTGTTTCACAAAGAAAAGGTAAAATTAAACTTGGCTAATGGGATTTTTATGTCTGTGCTAGGATATACTGTCAGCGTACACAGTTGTAAATAATATAATAAAAACAATGTTTCACTAGATTCAGATAGCCTGACTTTCCTTAAATTTTCCTGTAAGAATCCTTAAAGATTACCCTTGAGGGAAAATTAATCCTGATACTTTTTGCTATCATAATCAAACACACCAAGAATAATAAATGTAGAAGCACTGACTTTATAGGAAAATTAAATTTGATTACTTTTGATTGAATTTATCTGTACATAAATAACTTACACTGAGGGATCTATGCTATTCAGTTAATAAACTAGGAATTAAAATAGGAAATTAGGGCAAACAAAGGGAGAGGATATAAATATGTTAATATAGTTGCTGTGACTGGCATAAGATTTGATCCTGAGCTTGCTTGTAGCCAAGGAAAAAAGAACAACACATTAATTATATCAAAGAATAAAGTAGACCAGTTCTTCATGGGTAGCAAAGTTTTTCTTGGCTAAGAATAAAATAATTTTGCAAGTAGGACAGCTAATGTGGTCAGAATCTTCAGATGAATAGATAGAGACGTGGCATGTTTTTAAAGTAGTTCCCTGAAGTAGGGTAGGACTTCACTGACTTAGATGAAAAACATTTGATATTATGTTCTCTGATCAAAGCCTGGAGTGCTGTTGAATTGACAGAGCCCATGTGCTTTGGGCTCCTTACTGTGTGGCTCTTGTCTACCTTTGCAGTCTTATTAATCATCACCTTAATCCAGATATGCCTTGTGATAATCTTTTGTGTTATCATCCATTCCCTGAGATTAGCCAGGTGGGTGGTAGAATTTTCATTCTATGATGTGGGTTAACAAAACTTGTGTTCTTATGTGGATGGACAGCTACGTCACCAACTTATTTATAACAATTGTTATGTTAAATTTTTATCTGAAGCACCATAGGTTTAGGAGTTTTAATATTCACTAATAGAAAAGCCCAGCTAACCCTGAAGTTAATACCTATATTTTTACCTGTTAAATATCATTTCAAATTTATAATTTTAGAGACTCAGCCTCTCTTTAAATGCTAGTGAACACTAATCTGACCAGAATCACCCAACCCAACATTATACAGAGTTAGATATTTGCATTGTATCTTGAAAATTTAGTTGTTAAACAGGGTTTTTGTGTGTGATCCTTGTTTATACTAAGTCTTACCTTTTTATTTTAATCAGTAAATATTTCTAAGGCACCAACTGCTTCAGTGGAGCTCCCTTCTGCAAGGACAAATACAACACCAGTTATAACCAATGTGGTGTCATTAGCAAAAGTATCTCCTGCCCAGCCCACAGGAAACACTAACAGTGTTTTAAAAGGTATGACTTGGTGTAAAGACATTTGTTTAGACTGTGAAAGTGAGTATTGTCTAGTGTATATAGCTGTTATTGGTAATATTTGCATGTATTTTTTTTCTTTCATTAATTTATTTTTGTTACAGTTGTTTCTCTATTTACATTTATATGAAACATGCTCCTCTGTCTTGGAGAGAAGTGGGTAGCACGCAGAGTGAAATGGATAGGGAAGGAAGTGGCATGTATAGTTTATTTTTTTAAGAACCCAAATGGTTTTCATATAGCTGCCTCTACCACCAGAAATTCTAATACAGTAGGGTGGGATTGCAGCGCCGGAATCCTTACCTTTACCAGGGACTCTAGGTGATACTGAGGCCAAGTTCTCAGACCATTTTTGAGAAATTCTGGATTAGACTGTAGATCACTCAGTGAGAGGAAAGTAACTTCTTGGTTTTTGTGTTTACTTCTGTATATTCTGGGATAATAATATATGTTTTAATTTATAACAGGTGCAGTTACTAAAGAGGCAGCAAAGATCATTGAAAATGTAAGTTTTATTGTTAATATTTGCTTGATAATGCCACTTTATTTTCATGTTGGATATAGCCTCCTAATATATATTTGAGTACGTTTCTATTTGCAGCTTAGTCTTTTGAAAAATGGAGTCATAATTGCCCTGACCAGTTTGGCTCAGCGGTTAGAGTGTCAGACCGAGGACCGAAGGGTCATGGATTTGATTCCAGGTCAAGGGCATGTATCTGGGTTGCAGGTCCAATCCCCAGCCCCAGTTGGGGTTGTGTAGGAGGCAACCAATTAATGTGGCTCTCTCACATTGATGTTTCTCTCCCTCCCTCCCACTCTTTTTTTTTTTTTTATCCTCACCTGAGGACATTTTTTTTTTTTGCATTTATCTTCAGATAGAGCGTGAGGGAGAGAGGAAGGAAGAGAGAGAGAGAGAGAAACATCGATGAGAGAGAGACACATCGAGTGGCTGCCACCCACACCACCCCAACCAGGGCCGGGGACAAACTGCAACCAAGGTACGTGCCCTTAGTGGGAACCAAACCCAGGACTCTCTGGTCCACGGGCCGACGCTCTAACCGCTGAGCCAAACTGGCCAGGGCCCTACCATTCTATCTAAAAAAATCAATGGAAAAATATCCTCTGGTGAGGATTAACAACAACAACAGCAACAAAAATTGGAGTAATATATTATGCGTTAACTTTTGTTTTCAAATCTTTTTTTTTATCCTCGCCCGAGGACATTTTTGCATCTGTCTTCAGATAGAGTGGGAGGGAGAGAGGGAGGAAGAGAGAGAGAGAAACACTGACATGAGAGAGACACATCAACTGGTTGCCACCCACACGACCCCAACTGGGGCCAGGGACAAACTACAACTGAGGTACGTGCCTTTAGCGGGAACCGAACCCAGGACTCTCTGGTCTGCAGGCCAACGCTCTAACCGCTGAGCCAAACCGGCCAGGGCTGTTTTCAAATCTTAAAATTACATTATTAATAAGAATGCATTCCTGATTTATTTGATTATTTGTCTGGTTCCTTAATTTCTTTAAATACTTGTTAATTCCATCTGGTTGCTTATTTTTCTCTTTTACTACATTCAAGTAATTTTCTTTTAGACTAGAAAGTCTTTTGAAAAAGTTCAATATGGTATCATTTTATGTATCTTTGAATTATGTCAGGCTGAAAACATTGCAAAGTAAAAATATTTAAATTCCTACTTTAGGTCTCAAATTTGAAATATTGTAAAACTTCCCAAAATTAAAAAAGCTTTTGAAGAAATGAATAATTTTAAATCTGACAATCTGAGAGGATTGTAAATGATGTCATTATGGTCCTGTATCATCATCACTTTAGCAGTTAAACAAAATTCCCATCATTCTTTACTAATATCACATGAACCTAATGTCTTAGATCTTAGGTTAATGTTTTGGTGACTTTTATGCTGCTCTCTCAACATTTGCTCTTGATACAGTTAAAAATCATTTTTTGTATCAAATAACAATGTCATTCAGATTCATTAAGTGGTGGTGCTAGTGCTAAAAAGTGTGTCCAGAATTTAGTAAATTTGGAACAGAAGTTAAATGTTATAAAACTGTGAAGAAGGCCAGATTACTGCTGCAATATCTCATTCTGTTAATTTAAGAGAGTGTATCCTATAGAATATTAGAGATAATGCTCAAAAAACCCAAAAGCATCATTAAAGCAGATACACCCTTTAGTTCACAAAATTATCTTATAACCAGGCAAGGATAATGGAATAAATGGATAAAATCCTGGCCACACCACTGTAAGATCAGTGCTGACATAATGAGCTCTTACCATCTGTGCTAAGGCCTGACTTATTTTTGATGATTTGAAAGGTGACAGCGAGGCAGAAAGGTTTACAAGTCATAACTGGCTTTTCGATTTTAACACCCGCCAAGGTAGTAAGAATGTAAACATGAACAGGCAAGCTATATCTGCTAACTCCAAAGCTGTCAAGACATTTCAGCTTTACCTTAATTTAAAGAGGCTTTAACTTGGAAGACAACATAACCCCTGCTAATAAAGAATCTGTGAAAGTGATAAAGAAGGTAAATTTGTGCAAGGTTGATGGAAGGGATGTTGAAATTTTGCTTGGGTTGTTCCCCATGAATTAATAAAGGAAGACTTGCTAGAATTAGAAAAACAAAGGTCCCGGTGGATTCGATCTCGATCTCTGTAGGGCAGAGGGCGGAGGCTGCAGGATGGGGGCAGACGGTCAACGGGCAGCCAGCTGGGGCTGGAGGTCGGGGGCCAAAGGCAAGGCGCAGGGACGGAAGGGTCGGCAGGGCGGGATGGGGTTCCAAGGCAGTGGATCCTGAGCGTGGCTGGGGAGCAGGGAGGGCTATGCGCCCATCGGGTCCGGCCCTGCCCTGTTCCCTCCATAGGCGATGTGGGCCCCCAGGCCCCCGGGCCACTCGCGCCCTCCCAAGAGCTGCTGGTCCTGCCACCATGTATAGACCTTAAAGCTCCTGTAGCCCTGGAAGCCTTTGACATCTCCGAAGTAGCGTTATGCAAACTGAAGTGTTTGATAATCACAGAAACACGTTGTGCGTTTGGAAACTGAACCAAAGCCTTTAGAAAATCTTGCAGCATTTTGACTTCTCTGAAGCGCTTTGGAATTGCAAACAGTCGAAACGCTCTGGCATCTCTGAAACCTAGAGAACTATGATGGGCAGTGGAAAGAAGGGGAAAAGGTGCCCATGCCGTCGGAGCGGCTCAAGGCCAACTACCACTAGAGCAGCACTTCGGTAGGGTGTTTCCACAAGTACAGCTGCCTCCAGGAGGCCAGTGATGTGCACCCTCTAAATGGCCAGCGCCCCAAGTGCCTGAGAGCCCAGGAGGAGGACAATGTGGCCTGAACACCAAGGTTGTTCTGGGGCTCATCCCTCCGCAAAAATTTCTCCTCTTCTTCCTCCTCCCATTCTTCTGGCCCAGGTGTGGATAGGCTACCTCCAAAGCCTGCCTGATTTGGAGCACAGGTTTGTTCCTCTCTTCAGGGGGATCCCTTCTGCACCCTGCCAATCCCTCTCTAGAAGAAATGGCTTCTCTAGAGGGGGAAATCTGCAGCCTTAAGGTTAATTCCGAATATAGTTCTTGTAATTCCATGAACTATGAGTTTGCAGCTGAAGTTGAAGGTCAAAATGATAAAATTGGCCCTGGCCTGTTTTGCTCAGTGGTTAGAGCGTCAACCAGTGGACTGGAGAGTTGCCGGTGAAGGGCAGGTACTTAGGTTGCCGGCCCTGGTGCGGGAGGCAGCTGGTCAATGTGTCTCTCTCACATCAATGTTTCTCTCTCCCCACCCCCCCAACTGAAGATAAATGGAAAAATAGCCTCTGGTGAGGATTTTAAAAAATGAATGATAAAATTGAGGAACCAAACAAGGTTTACAAAAAGAAGAGGTTGGACACACAATACAATGTACAGAACATGTATCATAGAAATGTACACTCAAAACCTATATGATTTTGCCCTGGCCAGTTTGCTCAGCGGTTAGAGCATCGACCTGCGGACCAACGAGTCGCGGGTTTGATTCCGGTCAAGGGCACGTACCTGGGTTGCGGTTCGGTCCCCAGCCCTGGTTGGGGTTGTGCGGGAGGCAACCAATCGATGTGTCTCTCTCACATCAATGTTTCTCTCTCTATCTCTCTCTTTTCCCACCTCCCACTCTCTGTCTAAAGATAAATGGAAAAATATCCTTGGGTGAGGATTAAAACAGAAAGAGAAAACCTGTATGATTTTATTAACCAATCTCATCTCTATAAATTTAACTTAAAACATTTTAAAAATGAAAAAGAAAAGGAAGAGAGATAGCCTTTGAGACCAAGGCTCTATAATCATCTACCTGAAGGCTATATTGGGCACCCTGGGAAAGTCGATACCAGAAAAGGAAGGGAGAGACTGCCACTACAGCAAAACCGAACACAGGACAGCATCCCAACCATGGAGAAGGACCAGTTGAGAGTGTCACTGTGTCTGCCCTTCAGAAAGAGGAGGAATCAGCCCCAGACATCAGAGTGAAAGAGGAATAAAAGGCTGTGCTGGAGAGGAGCAGCTTCTGTGACAGAGTGGTTATAGACCCTCAAGAGAAACCCAGTGAGGAGCCACTTGGTGGCCAAAGGACAGTTATTGACAAGCGCTCTCCACCCTTAGAGTTGTTGGAGGACTCTGACTCTCATTTAGAAAGCCAAAATCCTTAAGAAAGGGAGGTGGTGATAGAACACACCTCTTTAGGAAGTGGCTGGTCCGACGTGGACGAGATCTCCACAGTCAGTTTCTCTTAGGAGGAACCCATGTTTCTGAAACTCTCAGCAGTTCCAGAGCCTTCTGCCTTCCCCACGGACTGTGTCATGTACCAGCTCATTTGTACAGTAGTCCTTAGTGTGGCTATGCCAGCTGTCTTCTAGCTACCCCTCCATGGGCAGCAGCAGCAGCAGTGACGCATTGCAGGCTGGGAGGAGCAGCTGGGGCTTCCTGAGGGATTATTCTCTCAACTCTACAGTGAGCTCCCAAAACACCTGCAGAAATCTAGAGGTGACAGAGGAAGGCAGATCCCAGAATTCTTGCTCATTTCGTTTCCCCAGAAGCTTAGAAGAAGAGTATATGAAGGAGAAAAGAACATTCCAGGAGCTGGAGATGCCATCCTGTTCTTGTGAAGGACACCCATCTAGCTCCCTGCCAAGGAGCCATCGGGAGCCAAACTTAGAGAAGGGTTCCATCGATGCCCATTGTCACTTGGACATGCTCTATTCCAATTTGCCTTTCAAAGGGACCTTTAGCAAGTTCAGAAAAATTTATAACAGCTCCTTTCGTAAGGAATTTCAGGGCTGCATCTCTGACTTCTGTGATCCCCGGACACTGACATTGCCCATGGGAGGAGCTGTTGAAAGAGAATCTGGTTTGGGGGCCTTTGGCTGTCACCCTCATTTTACACATTACTACAGTGAGTCAAGAAAGAACTCTTTTTCAAGCCTTAAGGCATCCCAAGGCTGTGGGTAGCATTTGGGGAAATGGGCTTGGATTATTCTTACAAATGCACTACGCCTGTTTCAGAACAGCACAAGGTAATGAGGTTCTCTTTAGCTTGCTTACAGTTTTTTTTAAAGTTCTTAGTTTATTAATCCTCTCATGAAAAATCTGCACAGTCACCACAGATAAAGTCACTGAGAACTCTTTGCTCCTTCTGTTGTCCAATCCCCAGCTCACTTCTGCCAGCACCAACATTGGTCTTTGCGGTTTCCCTGACTATTTCATTCTGCTCTTGCATTCCTTTTTCTGTTTTCTTGAGGTCTTCTCATATAGGCCATGTCTTACAAGTCTGTGGATTCATTTTTCTTTGCATAATCCAAGGAATCATAAATCATGTGAAAGCCAGTTGTCTTTGCCACCACCAGAATGGGTTCTGAATCCAAACACAAAGATGACATCTGGTGTGGGTTATACTTTTTGTCTAGTTTTTCCCAAATTTTTGTCTTAGGTACTGTTGCCTTCCCAGGGTAAAAAGGACATCAATGACCATTTATTTCCAATGAAACAGTCTCTTGTTCATGAACTTCCTGGTCCTAATAGTTACTGTGTTGTTCCTGATGGTGGCCCACTTGCTTAGTTTTAATTTCTCTTTAATTGTTGAAATCTAACAATAGGGTTTCTCTACTTTTGGAATTAAAGAATTTAGAATTCCTAAATATTTAATTGATCTTATCCAGAACATCTAGATGTCATTTTTCAAATTCTTCACAAGCTATTTCTTTCAGCTTTATTATGTAAGGGGCAGGGGTTAGTACTTTGTGACTTCTCAAAGTACTAAATGGCTAATTATATGTGTCAAAACATTTGTTTTCTGTCTTGGGAAGCAACAACAACAACAAAAGAAAGAAAAACAAAGGTAGCAGGAAGAGTGCCCTAATAATTAGCCTGGGCTTTCAGTACATCAACCAACAGTAAAGCGACTGGCAGAGGCTTTTGACCATAGTTCAGCAACAGTTGCTATTTTTGAAGATATGATCCAGTGTGGATTGCTGTTCCATGATGGATAGTGTGTCTGCATATTGAGGGTATAGGGGGCATAAATGGTGATGGAAGGACACTTGACTTGGGGTGTGAACACACAATACAATATACATGATGTATTATAGAATTGTACACCCAAAACCTATATAATTTTATTAACCAATGTCACCACAATAAAAAAAAAAAAAAATCCCCAATGAAAGAAAATATAAGTCACATTAGATTCATTCTTTTTTTTTATCCTCACCCGAGGACATTTTTTCATTTTTTGTTCAGATAGAGTGGGAGGAAGAGAGAGAGAGAAACATCGACGTGAAAGTGACACATCGAGTGGCTGCCACCCGCACGACCAACCAGGCCCGGGGACAAACCGCAACCGAAGTACATGCCATTAGCGGGAACCGAACCCGGGTCTCTCTGGACCGCAGGCCGACGCTCTAACCGCTGAGCCAAACCTGCCAGGGCTAGATTCATTCTTTAGCAGAAGTCTTTCAGGGAATCAGACCACCCTTCACCATAATGTAGAGAGATAACTTGTCCTAATTTGATACCTCTTAATTCTCCCATTATTTGTATTGTTGGAAGATGATAATGATAACTTCTATTTAATTACTTTTAGGCAGTATACTGCATTAGAACTGTCATTAAGTTAACTTTATAGTTAGTTGTAGATTATAATACTGCACATTAAATTATATTTTAAAACCACACGATTAATAAATCACTTTGTTGTAGAATTAGTTTGGTCTAAAAAAGTATAATAGTATAGCCCTGGCCGGTTTGGCTCAGCTGTTAGAGTGTTGGCCCGTGGATCAAAGAGTCCCAGGTTTGATCTTGGCCAAGGGCATGTACCTCAGTTGTGGTTCGTCCCCGGCCCCAGTTGGGGTCATGTGGGAGGCAACCAATCGATGTGTCTCTCTCGCATCGATGTTTCTCTCTCTCTTCCTCTCACCCTCCCTCCCGCTCTATCTGAAGATAAATGGAAAAATATCCTTGAGTGAGGATTAAAAAAAAAAAGTATAATAGTGTAGTACTCTATTTTTTTTTTTTTTAATTACAGTTTTAGAATTTTTTCTTTGTTCCTCTGGGACATTAGTGTGAATTTCCTTCAAGTTATTTAAATGGTCTTAAATTTGGGGGAACAGTAAGATACAAATTTGGGGGAACAGTAAGATACAGGAACGTACAAAGAAGAAAATCTTCAAAGTTCAGCAAACTTTTTGTATAAAGGTCTAGATAGTAAATATTTTAAACTTCGCAGGCCATACAGTCTCTGTTTCAACTCCTCACCTCTGCCATTGCAGCACAGTAAGAGGCTGTGTTCTGATAAAACTTTAGTTATAAAAACGTGGTGGGCTGGGCTTGGCCCAGAGCCATACGTTGCCAACTCCTGCTCTGTGTTCCCACCACACGGAATTAACCATTGTTAGATTTGGCTTATTTGTTCTTTTCCTCCTACCTTTATATTTTCTTTCTTTTTTTAAAAATATAACTTTTTACATTCCTAGATGTAACTGCTATTAGAAGTTTGGTGTGTATCCTTTCAGACCATTTTTAATCTTTCATAGAAATCCATGGAAAATATTTAATATTGTTTTTTTATTTTATTTTTTAATTTTTTTTCTTTATTTTTTTAGAGAGAGAGGAATGGAGAGGGAGAGAGAGATAGAAACATCGATGAGAGAGAACATCGACTAGCCGCCTCCTGCATGCCCCTTACTGGGGATTTGGCCCACAACCTGAGCATGTGTCCTGACCGGGAATCGAACTGGTGACCTCTTGCCGCATGGATCGAACCACACCGACTGGAAAATATTGTTTTTTTAAAATATCCATGTGATACCTAATAGATTTGGCACATTCCTTTTGACTGCTATATAGTATTATATTGTATGTAGGTACCATATTTTATTTGTCCATTGACCTATTGATGAATGTTAGGTTGCTTTCATTTTTTCACTATTAAAAATCTCTGCTACATGAACATTCTTATAGGTGACTCCTTGTGCACGTGTGCAGGTGTTTGTCTAGTGTAGATGTGGAAGAGTGAAATTTTGGGGTCAGCATATTTGCATTTTTAGTTTTTAAATTGCCCCGCAGAGAGGCCACTCCAATTTTTATTCCCTCCAGCAGTTTATGATTATACTAATTTCCCACAGCCTCACTATCATTTAATGTCAGATTTAAACATTTTTTTGCCAGTCTGTTTAGTAATATCTTTTTGTGGTCTTCTTTTTTTTAAATCCTCACCTGAGGATATTTTTCCATTGATTTTCAGAAAGCATGGGAGAGAGGGAGGCAGGGATGGGGAGAGAGAGAATGAGAGAAAAAAACATCAATGTGAGAGAGACACATCGACTAGTTGCCTCCCACACAACCCCGACCAGGGTCCGGATCGAACCGCAACCAAGGTACATGCCCTAGACCAGAATAAAAACTGTGACCCTTTGGTTTGCAGGCTGAAGCTCTGACCACTGAGCCAAACTAACCAGGGCTTGTTGTCTTCTGTTGCATGTCACTAATTACTTGTGAGTTTGCTTTTATTTCTGTTTTTGAACATTTGAATTTTCTGTTTTTAATTTTTTTCCATTTTTGTGTTGAATTGTGTCTTTCT